>CM070808.1:54198306-56598306 GCA_036325905.1 Lepus oiostolus | reverse complement strand
GTCATTGTCACACCTTAGAATTTATCATAAGGAACACCTCTGCCTTCTAAACAAATGTAGTCTGACATTCCAGTCTTAATCCTCCTATGTCCTCAGTATCACAATGATATGAACTATTCAAGAAACTGAAAACAGTAATCTGTGGCTTAACATGAAGTACCACCACACTAGCACTATAATCTTCTGTCTTAATATCTTCACTCTCCAAGGAAAATTTTATGTTCCACGTCTAACTGTAAATGTGTATAGTTCCTCTCTATACAGTCTACCCCAAACTCCTTTTAACCTTCCTGCTCCCCAAGAAATACAACTCTGTACCTTTTCTAGACTTGCTTTATAAAAATGGACTAATTTAGTCCAGCATTGTGCTACTGTAGGTTAAGCTACCACTTGAGATGTGGACATTCCATATTGGATTGCTGTTTTGAGTCCCAGCTGCTCTGTTCTCATCCAGCTTCCGGCTAACATACTTGGGAGAGCAGCGGACAATGGCTTAAGTACTTGGGTCCCTGGTTGGAGACACAGATTGTGTTCTTGGCTCCTGATGTTAGCCTGGCCCAGCCCTGGCTGTTGTGGTCATTTAGGGAGCAAACCAGCAGATGTAAGATCTCTCTCTCTCTCTCTCTCTCTCTTCCTCTCTCTCTCCTCTCTCCCCTTCCCTGTAGAATACATAAAAATTTTTTTTAAATGGACTAATTCCCTTTGGAAAAAAAATCACACAATTAAGTACACATTTAAGTACAACATTAACTAAGCATCTACACATAATTGTCAGTTCTTAAACTGCTGGAAAACAGTTCATTCATTCCTCCAGTGATTATTTTGTATTAGGGAGTCTTTCAGGTAGTAGGGATGCACAAGGGAGGAAACAAACAAACTCCCAGTCTCAGTGGACTTCATAAGACTATCTACTTAATTCCATTTCCTGTCTACTTATTATGTGTTGAGTAGGGCATGGCTTCCCAAAACTCATGAAGATGTTTATACTCTGAAGTCTACCTTAAGGGTTGTTGGATTAAGGGTGGATACTTGGGTCTGGCACTGTGGCGCAGCAGATTAACACCCTGGCCTGAAGCGCTGGCATCCCACATGGGCGCTGGTTTGAGGCCTGGCTGCTCCACTTCCAACCCAGCTCTCTGCTATGGCCTGGGAAAGCAGTAGAAGATGGCCCAAGTGCTTGGGCCCCTGCACCCACGTGGGAGACCTGGAAGAAGTTCCTGGCTCCTGGCTTCGGATTGCCACAGTTCTGGTGGTTGCAGCCTACTAGGGAGTGAACCATTGGATGGAAGACCTCTCTCTCTCTCTCTCCGCCTCTCCTCTCTCTGCATAAATCTGAGTTTCAAATAAATAAATAAATATTTAAAAAAGAAAGGGTGGTTACTTGGTATAATTATGGAGTCTGATGGATGAGTCTTGTATAGGCCTTTAGGTCACTGGGGGTGTGCCCTTAGACAGTGGTTCTAGTTGATCTTTCTGCTTCCTGGCTCACCATATGATCATTCTTCCACACCTGCCATTACCAGCCTCCACAGGACACTGGACTATGGGGCAGCCCAATCCTGAACTGTCATCTCCAAACTGTAATTAGAAACAATGTTTTTTCTTTCCAAGAAGCTCCTGTCTGGCATTTTAGTTAAAGTAATGAAAAGAACACTATTAAACTACTCCTTCCTAAATTCATCCATCCTCCTCACACTTTGAGCCTATGTGCTGGGCCATCACAGAGTAAGTATCCTACAGATGAAAACTTTGTCTCACATCTCATAAAAAGCCAAAAATTCCCTCAGGAGCCCTGAGCTCCTAACACCCTTTTGCTCTTTCTTCTTCTTATACTGGTACTGGTTTCCCTGAATACCTAGTCCATGATTCAGTTGTCAATTTCATTTATTTCTTTTTTTAATTAAACTTTTATTTAATGAATATAAATTTCCAAAGTACAGCTTATGGGTTACAATGGCTTCCCCCTCCCAAAATTTCCCTCCCACCCACAACCCTCCCCTTTCCCGCTCCCTCTCCCCTTCCAATCACATCATGATTCATTTTCAGTTCTCTTTATATACAGAAGATCAGTTTAGTATATATTAGGTAAAGATTTCAACAGTTTACCCCCATATAGTAAAACAAAGTGAAAAGAAATACTGTTGGAGTACTAGTTATAGCATTAAATAAGAGTGTACAGTACATTAAAGACAGAGATCTTACATAATATATTTTTTTTAAAAATTAATTACTTTTCTATGCCATTTCCAATTTAACACCAGGTTGTTTTTTCATTTCCAATTATCTTTATATACAGAAGATCGATTCAGTATATAATTAGTAAAGATCTCATCAGTTTGTACCCACGCAGAAACACAAAGTGTAAAAATATTGTTTCAGTACTAGTTATAGCATCACTGCACATTAGACAACACATTAGGGACAGATCCCACATGGAATGTAAGTACACAGTGACTCCTGTTGCTGACTTAACAATTTGACACTCCTGTTCATGGCGTCAGTAATCTCCCTAGGCTCTAGTCATGAGTTGCCAGGGCTATGGAAGCCTTTAGAGTTCGCTGACTTTGATCTTATTCCGATAGGGTCATAGTCAAAGTGGAAGTTCTCTCCTCCCTTCAGAGAAAGGTACCGCCTTATTTGATTGCCCTGTTCTTTCCACTGGGATCTCACTCACAGAGATCTTTCATTTAGGTCTTCTTTTTTTCTTTTCCATGGTTTCTTGGCTTTCCATGCCTACAATACTCTCATGGGCTCTTCAGCCAGATCCAAATGCCTTAAAGGCTGATTCTGAGGCCAGAGTGTTGTTTAGGACGTCTGCCATTCTATGAGTCTGCTGTGTATCCCACTTCCCATGTTGGATCTTTCTCTCCCTTTTTTATTCTATCAGTTAGTATTAGCAGACACTTGTCTTGTTTGTGTGATCCCTTTGTTTCTTAGACCTATCCAGGCCATCGAATGTGAACTGAAATTGATCACTTGGACTAGTGAGATGGCATTGGTACATGCCACCTTGATGGGATTGTATTGGAATCCCCTGGCACATTTCTAACTCCACCATTTGCGGCAAGTCTGATTGTGCATGTCCCAAATTGTACATCTCCTCCCTCTCTTTTTCCACTCTGAAATTTAACAGGGATCACTTTTCAGTTAAAATTTAAATACCTAAGAGTAATTGTGTGTTAATTACAGAGTTCAACCACTAGTACTAGAACAACAACAACAACAACAAATACTAAAAAGGATAAAGTATTACATCTAGAGTCAGAACAAGAGCTGATCAGGTCATTGTTTCTTATAGTGTCAGTTTCACTTAACAGGTTTCCCCTTTGGTGCTCAGTTGTCGCGGATCAGGGAAAACAAATGATATTTGTCTCTTTGGGACTGGCTTAATTCACTCAGCATGATGTTTTCCAGATTCCTCCATCTTGTTGCAAATGACCGAGTTTCATTGTTTCTTACTGCTGTATAGTATTCTATGGAGTACATGTCCCATAATTTCTTTATCCAGTCTACTGTTGATGGGCATTTGGGTTGGTTCCAGGTCTTAGCTATTGTGAATTGAGCTGCAATAAACATTAATGTGCAGATGGCTTTTTTATTAGCCAAATTAATTTCCTTTGGGTAAATTCCAAGGAGTGGGATGGCTGGGTTGTATGGTAGGGTTATGTTCAGGTTTCTGAGGAATCTCCAGACTGACTTCCATAGTGGCTTAACCAGTTTGCA
Source organism: Lepus oiostolus (assembly GCA_036325905.1). Lineage (NCBI taxonomy): Eukaryota > Metazoa > Chordata > Mammalia > Lagomorpha > Leporidae > Lepus > Lepus oiostolus. Next base: position 56,594,583 of record CM070808.1, on the reverse strand, counting down.
TTCCCACCAACAGTGGGTTAGTGTCCCTTTTTCTCCACATCCTCTCCAGTATCTGTTGTTGGTAGATTTCTGAATGTGAGCCATTCTCACAGGGGTGAGGTGAAACCTCATTGTGGTTTTGATTTGCATTTCTCTGATTGCTAGTGATCTTGAACATTTTTTCATGTGTCTGTTGGCCATTTGGATTTCTTCTTTCGAAAAATGTCTATTGAGGTCCTTGGCCCATCTCTTCAGTGGGTTGTTTGTTCTGTTGTTGTGGATTTTCTTGATTTCTTTGTAGATTCTGGTTATCAACCCTTTATCTGTAGTATAGTTTGCAAATATTTTTTCCCATTCTGTCGGTTGCCTCTTCACTTTCCAGACTGTTTCTTTTGCAGTACAGAAACTTCTCAATTTGATGGAATCCCAAATGTTAATTTTGTTTTTGACTGCCTGTGCTCCTGGGGTCTTTTCCAAGAAGTCTTTGCCTGTGCCTATATCTTGCAGGGTTTCTCCAATGCTCTCTAGTAATTTGATGGTTTCAGGTCGTAGATTTAAGTCTTTAATCCATGTTGAGTGAATTTTTGTGTAAGGTGATAGGTATGGGTCTTGCCTCAAGCTTCTGCACGTGGAAATCCAATTTTCCCAGCACCATTTATTGAATAGACTGTCCTTATTCCAGGGATTGGATTTGGATCTTTGGTCAAATATAAGTTGGCTGTAGATGTTTGGATTGATTTCTGGTGTTTCTATTCTGTTCCATTGGTCTATCCATCTGTTTCATGGTACCAGTACCATGCTGTTTTGATAACAACTGCCCTGTAGTATGTCCTGAAATCTGGTATTGTGATGCCACCGGCTTTGTTTTTGTTGTACAAGATTGCTTTGGCTATTCGAGGTCTTCTGTGTCTCCATATGAATTTCAGCATCATTTTTTCCAGATCTGAGAAGAATGTCTTTGGTATCTTGATTGGTATTGCATTGAATGTATAAATTGCTTTTGGGAGAATAAACACTTTGATGATATTGATTCTTCCAATCCATGAGCATGGAAGATTTCTCCATTTTTTGGTATCCTCTTCTATTTCTTTCTGTAAGGTTTTGTAGTTTTCGTCGTAGAGATCTTTAACGTCTTTGGTTAAGTTTATTCCAAGGTATTTGATTGTGTTTGTAGCTATTGTGAATGGGATTGATCTTAGAAGTTCTTCCTCAGCTGTGGCATTGCCTGTGTATACAAAGGCTGTTGATTTTGTGGATTGATTTTATATCCTGCTACTTTGCCAAACTCTTCGATGAGTTCCAGCAGTTTCTTAGTAGAGTTCTTTGGGTCCCCTAAGTAAAGAAACATATCATCTGCAAAGAGGGATAGTTTGAGTTCTTCCTTCCCAATTTGTATCCCTTTAATTTCTTTTTCTTGCCTAATAGCTCTGGCCAAAATTTCCAGAACTATATTGAATAGCAGTGGTGAGAGTGGGCATCCCTGTCTGCTACCAGATCTCAGCGGAAATACTTCCAACTTTTCCCCATTCAATAGGATGTTGGTTGTGGGCTTTTCATATATTGCTTTGATTGTATTGAGGAATGTTCCTTCCATACCCAGTTTGCTTAGAGTTTTCATCATGAAAGGGTGTTGTATTTTATCAAATGCTTTCTCTGCGTCTATTGAGAGAATCATATGGTTTTTCTCCTGCAGCCTGTTAATGTAGTGTATTACGTTGATTGTTTTGCGGACATTGAACCATCCTTGCATACCAGGGATAAATCCCACTTGGTCTGGGTGGATGATCTTTCTGATGTGTTGTTGCATTCTATTGGCCAGAAGTTTATTGAGTATTTTTGCATCTATGTTCATCAGGGATATTGGTCTGTAATTCTCTTTCAATGCTGCATCTTTTTCCGGCTTAGGAATTAAGGTGATGCTGGCTTCATAGAAAGAATTTGGGAGGATTCCCTCTTTTTCGATTGTTCTGAATAGTTTGAGAAGAATTGGAGTTAGTTCTTCTCTAAATGTCTGGTAGAACTCAGCAGTGAATCCATCTGGCCCTGGGCTTTTCTTTGTTGGGAGGGCCTTTATTACTGTTTCAATTTCTGTGTCAGTTATGGGTCTGTTTAGGTTTTCTATGTCTTCCTGGCTCAGTTTAGGTAGGTTGTATGTGTCCAAGAATCTGTCCATTTCTGAAAGATTTCCCTGTTTGCTGGCATACAAGTCCTTGTAGTAATTTCTGATGATTCTTTTTATTTCTGTGGCGTCTGTTGTTACGTTTCCCTTTTCATCTCTGATCCTATTGATTTGGGTCTTTTCTCTTCTTTTTTTAGTTAGTTGGGCCAATGGGGTGTCAATTTTGTTTATTTTTTCAAAAAACCAGCTCCTTGTTTGGCTGATTTTTTGTAATTTTTTTTTATTCAATCCTGTTGATATCTTCTTTGATTTTAATTATTTCCCTTCTTCTACTGGGTTTGGGTTTGGTTTGCTGCAGATTTTCTAGATCCTTGAGATGACTTGAAAGCTCATCTATTTGGTGCCTCTCCAATTTCTTGATGTAGGCACCTATTGATATAAACTTTCCTCTTAACACTGCTTTTGTTGTATCCCAGAGGTTTTGGTATGTTGTGCTTTTATCCTCATTTACTTCCAGAAAATTTTTGATTTCTCTTTTAATTTCTTCTATGACCCATTGTTCATTCAGGAGCATGTTGTTCAATCTCCACATGTTTGCACGTGCTCTAGGGATTCCCGAGTTGCTAATTTCCAATTTCATTCCTTTGTGGTCTGAGAAGCTGCACGGTATGATTCTAATTCTTTTGAATTTGCTGAGACTTGCTTTATGGCCTAGTATGTGGTCAATCCTAGAGAAGGTTCCATGTACTGCTGAGAAGAATGTAAAGTCCTTAGATGTAGGATGAAATGTTCTGTAGATATGTTAGATCCATTTGGGCTATAGTGTCATTTAAATCTACTGTCTCCTTGTTGATCTTCTGTCCTGTTGATCTGTCTATCTCTGAGAGTGGAGTATTGAAGTCCCCCAGTACTATTGTATTGGGGTCTAAGTCTCCCTTTAAGTCCCTTAACAAGTCTTTTAAATAAGCTGGTGCCCTGTGATTAGGTGCATATACATTGATAATTGTTATATCTTCCTGTTGAATGGATCCCTTAATCATTAAATAGTGCCCCTCTTTGTCTCTCCTGACAGTTTTTGTGGTAAAGTTTATGTTGTCCGATATTAAGATGGCTACGCCCACTCTTTTTTCATTTCTGTTGGCATGGTATATCTTTTTCCAGCCTTTCACTTTCAGTCTGTATGCATCATTGTTGGAAAGATGAATTTCTTGTAAGCAGCAAAAAGATGGGTTTTGTTCCTTAACCCAATCAGCCAATTTGTGTCTTTTAACTGGACAGTTCAAGCCATTAACTTTCAATGTGACTATTGTGAAGGAGTAACTTTGCCCTGCCATTTGCCAAAGATATTTTCTAATATCTGGTTTGAGATTCCTGTGATATTTTGCTGTGAGGTTTCCTTCCTTTACCTTCTTTCATATTGGTGACCGTGTTTCTGTGTTTCTGTATGTAAGACATCTTTAAGCATCTTTTGCAGGGCTGGACGAGTGGCGACAAATTCTTTCAATTTCTGTTTGCTGTGAAAGATCTTTATTTCACCTTCATTCATAAATGAGAGCTTTGCAGGATATAATATTCTGGGCTGGCAGTTTTTCTCTCTTAGTACCTGGGCTATGTCTTGCCATTCTCTCCTAGCTTGTAGGGTTTCTGAAGAGAAGTCAGCTGTGAGTCTAATTGGAGATCCTCTGAGAGTAATCTGGCGTTTCTCTCTTGCACATTTTAGGATCTTTTCTTTGTGTTTCACTGTGGTGAGTTTGATTACAACGTGTCGTGGTGAGGATCTCTTTTGATCATGTTTATTAGGGGTTCTATGTGCTTTCTGTACTAGGATGTCTCTGTCCTTCTCCAAACCTGGGAAATTTTCTGCTAGTATCTCACTAAAAAGGCCTTCTAATCCTTTCTCCCTCTCCATGCCTTCAGGAACTCCTAGCACCCGAATGTTGGGTTTTTTAATAGTATCCTGTAGATTCCTGACAGTATTTTTTAGATTTCTGATTTCTTCTTCTTTTCTTTGATTTGATTGTTTCCTTTCCTGTTCTCTGTCTTCTAATTCCAATATTCTCTCTTCTGCTTCGCCCATTCTGTTTTTAAGGCTCTCTAAAGTGTTTGTCATTTGATCTATTGAGTTCTTCATTTCATTATGGTTTCTTGTCACTATCACAGTTTCATGTTCTACTAGTTGTTTCATTTCATTTTGATTCCTCCTTAATATTTCATTTTCATGCGAGAGATTTTCTATCTTGTCCATTAAGGATTTCTGTAGTTCAAGAATTTGTTTTTGAGAACTTCTTAATGTTCTTATCATTTTTTTGAGATCCGCTTCTTGCATTTCCTCTATCTCTTCATCTTCATAATCTTGGATTGGAGTGTCTTGTTCATTTGGGGGCATCATAGTGTCTTCCTTGCTCTTGTTACCTCGGCTTCTACGTTTGTTGTTTGGCATGTTGGAGATAATTTATGTTTTTTGTTTTTGTTTTTGTTTTTGCTGTGGTGATTTTTTCTCGTTATACTATGCCTCTAAGTGGGCTGTCTGCTTTGATGGATCCTTAGAGGCTGTGATGGGTGTGGCCAGAGAGCTCTGCTTGATTCTTCAGGTTTTAGGCTGTGCAAAAATTGACTCACCTTGCTCCTTGCTGGATATCTCTCTCTCTCTCTCTCTCTCTCTCTCTCTCTCTCTCTCTCTCTCTCTCTCTCTCTCTTTTGACTCAGTTGGGAAGTAATTCCGAATGGCTGAGTGGAATTGAGGGTAGTTGAAATCTGGCCTCTGTGAGTATTCGTTTGAACTACCCCTGGGACCACACACAGAGTTTATGCAGCCCTCAATGTGTTCTCAAGTTTCACCTTAGACCCAAAGTTACTGTGTTTGTGTACTCATTGCCGCTTTACATATGTAAAATGGTGCCTGCTCTTTGCTTTGCTCAAGTGAAGGGAGGGGCCTCTGCCTTTCCCCACTAATGTCTCGCGTTTCGGAGGCTTTTGTCTTACCTCCCGTTCATTCCCGCGCTGGGAAGATTCTGCGGCTTGGGTCCCGCGGTTGGATTTCCACGCGGTGGGCTCCTTGTAGGTCCTCTCTGTCACATCCACTAGATCCGGAAGTGTTTCCTCTGCAGTTTTTTTCTTGAATCTTTTCCTGAGGCTGCAGTAATTCCACTTTTATGAAACTTTATTTTCCAGAGTATCGCGCACGTCCTCACTATCCGCCATCTTGGCTCCGCCCCCAATTTCATTTATTTCTTCTCTGGTTTTTATTGTTTCCTTTTTTCTTACTTTGTTTCCACTTTTAATTGCATAAAACAGACTCCAAGGTCATCTGATTTAACACCTTTCTGAAATAGGCATATGGCCCTAGAAATTGATCTCTAAATGCTGCTTTTATTGCACCTAACAAAATTCACCATTGTCATTTGCATCCATACTGCTTTAAATAATTTCATTTTTATTTCTTTTTGAATCGTATTTAGAGATGTTTTATTTCCTTTCCAATATGTACACATTTCTCACTTTTTTGGTATTGATTTTTTAAAAAAATCTTCTTTGTGGTGGGAATAAAGGAGTCTTGAAAAAATTTAGAGAAAATGCACGTTATGAAAAATGTGCATTACAGTTCCACTTTTGAAGCAAAATAAACCTATCTTTTTATGTCATTTTCCATGAACTTTTGAAATGTCCTCATGCATACTACCTAATTGGTATACATGTATACAAGTTTTATGTGATTTTATTGTTTATAAAGTACGGTTCATGTTCTATTTTAATAAATCACCCATTCACTTGACTGTCCTGTTACTGGGTGCTTTACAGTATTAACCACATCAAATTGGTTGTTACTCTAGTGAACACTGCTGTGCTTACCAACTTTTCATCTGTTTATCAAGGGAGCGAAACTGAAACATCTGGCTGTAGTTGTGGATTTCTCTGTTCCTCCTGGCATATGTTAACATTCATGTATTTTGAAGCTTTGCAATTAGGTTCTCCAAATGCATGTCTTATTGTAATTTACTTCTTTGTCTATATGAAACTCAGTCCAGTTCTCCCACATGGTTGGCTGTCACATGCTGCCTCATGGGATGTGCATCAGAAGGAAGCTTGAATTAACAGTGCAGCAGTGACCTAAACACAGACATTCTGATATGGGATAAAGGCATCTTACTTTTCAACTCAAATACTATGCCAAACACCTGTTCATAAAACAAGCACTTCAACTTTATCTTCTATGGTACACTCACTAGCTACAGTATTTATCAAAGGTTAAAGTCTACACAGGTACAGGTTTTCACTCTCCCTACCTCATATCTTAGCTCAAGATTTTCCTTCCTTCTCATCTCTGACCTGGTTGTGGAGATGCAGGAATTTGAAGTAAGATACCTATGTGTTTTATGTTACATGAGTATAAGATCAAATAATGCTGACTTGAAGGATGTCCCCATGTCCCCAAGTTTTCGTCGTATGACAAACAGTCCCTATTGACTACTTAGATGAGACCTTTTAAGGTGTCCTTAGTCTGTGACACCTGAGCCGCACAAAGGCCACTTGATTCCCCTGTGATATACTTGCCACAGCCTGGTATGGAGTTCAAACTCCAAGGCTGTACGTAAACATGGAGGATTAATAGAAAATATGTCACTGAACTAAAAATTGGAAAATACTCTCTAAGGGTGATTTACATTGAAAGCACTATGATTCTGAAGTATTCTGAAACAATGAGTGATGATAAATTAAAGGATTTGTCAGCTAAGCACCTTAAAACAAACTTTACAAATACAGTTTTCAAGACTGCACAAATTTACTACATGTATTTAACTAACAATATGTGACTAAAAATCACTGTCTCTGTGGATTTACACTACATGTGACAGTACTGTAGTGTCGTACACTACATGGAATTCAGTAGTCCTGAGTTCCAGGGGAAGCATCTGTATCAGGAAGACAGTGACAAACTCCAGATGTGAGGAGCCCTTTACATCAGCAAGTTCCTGCAATAGCAAATTAGTCCATCAAAATAGTTACAGGATCACAGAGAAACAGCAAAAATCTGCAGTTTGTAAAAATGTGATCCTTTGAAACAATGCTAAGGATAGACGGATTTCCTTAATATCAAGAATATATTTCATTTATTCTCAACTTGTAAAGATTTACTGACGGGCCCGGGACTGTGGCACAGTGGGTAAAAAAGCTGTCGCTTGCAGTACCAGCATCCCATATGGGCGCCGGTTCGAGACCTGGCTACTGCACTTCTAATAAAGCTCTCTGCTATGGCCTGGGGAAGCAGTAGAAGACAGCCCAAGTCTTTGGGCCCCTGCACCCACATGGGAGACCTGGAAGAAGCTCCTGGCTTCTGGCTTTGGATGGGCACAGCTCCGGCCATTGCGGCCAACTGAGGAGTGTACCAGCAGATGGACACCACTCTCTCTACCTCTCCTTCTCTCTCTATAACTCTGACTTTCAAGTAAATAAATAAATCTTTTTTAAAAAAAGATTTACTGAGTACATTAATGTTGTGAATCTCCAATTTATGGGAAATATATCCACAATAATTTGTTTTAATAGACTAAACCACAGACTGATATTAAGTGAACAAAAATCTCTGAAAAATGGTATATAAAAATAATCACCAATATAACATAAGGGGAGGGTCATGGTTAAGGCATCCATCAAGAATTCCACATAATCTTGGCTTATAAAATCACTTTACACAATTTTAAAGGATTTTAGGGCATCTGAAAAACATGCAAGTACACTGAAACCAGTAAATGACAAAATCTCAGTTTGCAAGCATCCAACAGATGTTAGACAAGGAAAACAATCTCCCAGGAGATTGCACGTGGTAGGAGAAATCTTCCCAATTCTGGTTCATAGGAGGTGGAAACCCAGGGGTCTGTGCTGCAGCTATAAACAAGGGAAAGGACTAGGAATTCCCACTGTTTGGGAGCTACCTGGCTTTAGTTTACCAGGGACTCTGTGTCTGTACAGGTTACTGAACTGGCATTGCATCTGTACTTGAACAGTCTCTCCTGCATCCTATGTAAATAGACTCTTTCCAATCTTTCACTCTCTAAGTGACTGTAGACCATAAACATCTCCTTATAAAATCACCTGCAGTACTACCAGGGCTCCCACCCCGCTCCAGGACAACCCACAAGTCTGGTCCTGCCAGTCCCTAACCAGCAGCACGGGGCCCTCCTTCTTACTGCTGAAGCTCTGCTTCTTGGTGCCCTGGAAGCCAAGGGTCCGCGCCTGGCTGGACTTGACGTGGTCCTGGAATTGGTGGTGTGGTCCTCCAGCTGCTGCTCTGGCCGCCGCCACCCCTGTGAGAGGTGGGGATCACGGGGAGTACAGAGCAGGGGATCCCAGCGTTCTGGGAGAGGGCGGCGCGGGGAGGACAGCCAGGCCTCTCAGTCCACTGCGGCCACTGGTACCTGAGCAGGAAGTGAGCGCGGCTGCACAGAGCCAGGCGGCCTCTCCCCCTCGACCGCTCCTCTACCTTGGCCGCCCCTGCTTCCTCCAGCTGCCGCCAGGGGCACAGGTAGGCTGACGCAGCACTCAGAGGAAACCTTTGGCTGCGCGCCCACCGGCAGCTGCGCCCGTTGTGCGGCACCTCGCTGGGAGTCGGAGGAGAGGGCTCCGCGCGGCGCTTGATCGGTCCTGAGACCCTCCGGAGTGACAAGGACCACTGGCAAGCCCCGGGCGTCAGCCCCTCAGGAAACTCACACCGGTCAAAACGCACGAACGGCGCCAGCCTTGGGAACCAGAGGCCCACCTTGTGTCTTTGGCCTGAGAGCCCCAAGGCAGACTCTGCGCTGGGGAGTGGATGGGTGTGGGCAACACTGAGGTTCTGTCCAGAGTTTCCGTAGTTGTGTCCCTGGTTAAGCGTTTGCCTGCTGGTGTCATCTTGTGACGTGTTCTCGAGCTTTAGGTTTTGACCGTTTCTTTCTCAGAAGGACAGCTTCCCAGAATTCTCTCTTCTCCCACTTCATTCACCCCGTGCATCAGCTATCTTTCAGTTAGGACGGTTGAACTTTTATTTTCAACATTAGTTTGTTTATGTTTAAGGGGTTAAAATAAAATAAGTAAGTACATAATATAAACAGGGCAATGTAAATGACAAGATAATTTAAAGGAAACAACAAAAAAGATATTTAACACTAGACAGCAATGAAAAACTGAGAAACAAAAATTATTAGTTAAATGAGAATACTTCAAGAAGTTCTTGGAAAAAAAGTAAGTTTTTTTGGATGCCAAAACTATTAAAATCCAAGTATAGTTTTTTCATAATATTTTCCCTGAAGTTTTTGGAAGACATTTTTCATACTAAAGTAGTTAAATGGCAGAAGTCCTATCTTGTCAGTAATTTTAATAAATGCAAGTGGATTAACATACAGAAATTCATACAAAAGATTATATAGCATGATTCAAAAACATCTATAATAGACCAACTTAATAGATTTACTTTAGAATCAAAACTAAATATAGGTTGAAAGCAAAATGATGGAAAATATCCTTAGTAAAAACAAGTACCAATCGAGAACTGAAGTGACTATGCTAATATCAGAATTTATAACAGAAACTGTTACTATAGACAAAAAAGAAACTTTATAATACTAAAAAGATCAATCAATCCAGTAGATTAAAACATAAACACATGTGCACCCAACATCATAGCCCCAAAATATAAGAAACAAATGATAAATCTGAAAGGAGAAATAGAGTTATGCAATAAATGTTGTAGACATCAATAATTCCATTTCAATAAGTGATGGCCCTAGGTTGAAGATCAACACAAACATAGAAGGCCTGATCAAAACTATAAAAGAACTAGACCCAATAGACATCTTTAGAACTCCATCCAAAAATAGCAGAATATCCATAATTTTGATGTACAAATAGAACATTCCTGAGAATAGACAATATGTAAAGAAACAAAACAAATCTGGATAAATGTAAAGGGATTGAAATCTTCTAAGTATGTTCTTTTATCATGATAGAATGAAAATAGAAATAAAAATAGAAGAAACATTAGAATATTTTCAAGCACATGAAATTAAACAGTGTTCTCCTGAACATTCAATGGACAAAAAAGAAATCAAATGTGAAATCAGATAATACATTGAGAGGTGCTAAGAGAGAAAAACTGCCAGGTGAAAATTAAAACACAATATATGCTGGGATTCCAAGATAGTGGAACAGCGACAGGGTGATCCACTGTAGGCTAGGCAAAAACAGTAGGAAAAAAAGTGGAGAATGTGCATTCTCAAGGGGAAAGTTGCAGGAGAAATTGAAGTAGAGATTCTGCAGGAGGGGAGATACCATGGATCTGTGCAGAAAGTGCAGATGTGCAGCAACAAGCACAGACACAACAAACGACCCCAGCAGCCCTGAGTTGGAGAAAGCATCAGCTCTGTTGAGCAAGGTGATATCAGACTGCACAGCCTGTGCCACTGTTGTTATAACTGGACTACGGGACTACACTGTCTTTTAGTCCAACCCAAAGTCCTGAGAGGAACATGGCACCTACTCACTTAGAGGGAAAAAAAAGTGGCACATCTCTCTCTCCCTCCCCATCTCCTACCAACAGCAGTGCCTTGCAACCAGCTCTGAGAGGGTGGGCACCATTTTGGAAATAAGTAGATTATAATTGCTGCAGCTCTTGCGTTTGCACTCAGCAACTGGCAGGGACAGTCTCCATCTTGGCTATAGGGGCAACTGAAGGGGATGGTCTCCACCTTGTCAGCGGGCAGCCCCAGCAGGTGGGAAGGTGGAGCCATTCTGACAAAACTACTGCCTGTGGAGACTCTTGCACATGCCTAGCATGATTGTGAAATAAGCACAATCGAGGGCTGTGGCCAACAGGTATTGTGCATGTGTGTGATCCCGGAATTTTACAAGAGAGAAAAATCCATGTTCCACATTGCTTTGAGTCTGGCTGGGAGAATTGACAGGGGGCTGGGCACTCACATATGACCATAAGGTTCCCTCAACCTCTAAAAACATCACAGGATCTGAAGCTACAGGGCTCAATCCACCTAGGTGGACCACCCACAGGCAATGGGATCTGGGAGCCCATCAGCTTCTCTTGGATATGACAGGCTAATGGGGTGGATTGGATCCTCCTACACTCATAACCAGGGATCCTTGAATGCTGAGACTGTAAAAATAATGTGACTATGTGAAAGGGCACAGGGTGTAGCTGGGTCTCTGTGAAATCACTGTGAGTGTTCCACATGCTCAGAGCTCCCTGATTGCCTGGAGTGGGTCACAGTGGGATCTGGGCTTACACTGAGAACTGTGGAGATCCTTAATGCAGTCCATGTAGAAGCAAGGATAAGTATTACACCAACTTAGGGCTAATACCAGGGCATTAATCACCTTGGAAGAGAAGGGGTGAGGGTGTGATCAAGTCAACAGAGTTGACCATACCTCCCCCCTTCCATTAGCAAGAGGAGTTCTATCATGCCCAACTAGGGTGTCACCCTTGATACCCACCACATATGGGGTGCTGACCAGAGTTCCCTGGCGATACCCAACAACACACCTGGTGATAGTCTTTGAAAGAGCAGAAATTCCACAAACCACAGAGGCATAATTCAAAGACAAAAGCCATCAGAGGAAAAAACCATCAAGCATTTCCACAAATGCCTAAAGATAAACACAGAAATTCACTAAACAAGAATAAGGAAGAGAACATGATGCCTCCAACATAACACAGCACTTCAATACTAGAATGTGAAAATGAAGAGCTTGATAAATGCCTAAAACAGAATACAATTTAAGAAGCAATCAGAAGCAAATTCATGAACTGAATCCATACATGACATGAATGAAAAATTTCCCTTAAAATTAAGATTTTTTAAAGAGAAATGAAAATATTAGAAATGAGAAACTAAATAGATGAAGTAAAAATACAGTGCAAAGCCTTAAAAATAGACTTGGTGAGGCAGCAGAAAGGATATCTGAGTTAGCAGACAAATCTTTGGAAGTTTGTTCACATCCTAAGTAATAAGTTAGTACTTACAGAATATACTGTAAATTTTAAAAGGGAGTTCACATATTGGGCCCCAACAGAATCATATTTTTTTAAATCTTTGCTGTAGGTACTCTCTTTCTTCCTCTCTCTTATCCTGATTGTGAAGTTACTTATTTTCAGTTTAATATCAGCAATTTGATTTCCCAGTTGTTTGTTACAGCACTGAGGACCTCTTCTTATTCTTTGATCATTTTATCTGAGATAACTGTAGAGTCAACCACAATCATGTGGGAGATTTCAGTGGAAAAGTGGGCATTGGCTATAAAAAAAAGACTGGAGCTCTCAAGCTTTGACTCATATCCATGGTAATACTCTGTCATTTGTGCTGCAGAGACAATTTCTAACTCAATTTTACAGAAAGATCTGTATCAAAGGAGACAAAAATGTTTAGCTATGAACAACCAAAAATAAATGAACTCAATCTGGTCTTTATGTCCCTGATTTAAACTGTCACTTTGAATAAGGATAACCTTTAAAAAAAAAACTTACCTTTTAATTCTATTTGTTACACAATCTTTTTTTTTACTTGAAAGGCAGGGTAATAAAGAGAGAGAAGTATTCCATCTGTTGGTTCACTCTCTAAATGCCCTCAAAGGCCAGGCCTAGGCTAGGCCATAGTTAGAGCCTAGAACTTCATCCAGGTCTCCCACATGGGTGCCCTGGGGCCTAAGCACTTAGACCATTCTCCACCTCTTTTCCTGTCACATTAACAGGGAGCTGGATCAGAAGTAGAGCAGCCAGGACACAAACTGGTGCTCTGATATGTGAGGCTAGCATTGCAAGCAAGGGCCTAACCTTCTGCACCACAGCAACAGCCTCAAGGACAATTATTTTTATATTTTATTTATTTTTTATTAAACTTTTATTTAATGAATATAAATTTCCAAAGTACAGCTTATGGGTTACAATGGCTTCCACCTCCCACCCACAACCCTCCCCCTTCCCGCTCCCTCTCCCCTTCCAATCACATCATGATTCATTTTCAATTCTCTTTATATACAAAAGATCAGTTTAGTATATATTAGGTAACAATTTCAACAGTTTGCCCCCATATAGCAACACAAAGTGAAAAAAAAAATACTGTTGGAATACTAGTTATAGCATTAAATAAGAGTGTACAGCACATTAAAGACAGAGATCCTACATAATATTTTTTAAAAATTAATTAATTTTCTATGCCGTTTCCAATTTAACACCAGGTTTTTTTTTCATTTCCAATTATCTTTATATACAGAAGATCAATTCAGTATATAATTAGTAAAGATCTCATCAGTTTGTACCCACGCAGAAACACAAAGTGTAAAAATACTGTTTCAGTACTAGTTATAGCATCACTGCACATTAGACAACACATTAAGGACAGATCCCACATGGGGTGTAAGTACACAGTGACTCCTGTTGCTGACTTAACAATTTGACACCCCTGTTCATGGCATCAGTAATCTCCCTAGGCTCTAGTCATGAGTTGCCAGGGCTATGGAAGCCTTTAGGGTTCGCTGACTTTGATCTTATTCCGATAGGGTCACAGTCAAAGTGGAAGTTCTCTCCTCCCTTCAGAGAAAGGTACCTCCTTCTTTGATGGCCCTGTTCTTTCCACTAGGATCTCACTAACAGAGATCTTTCATTTAGGTCTTCTTCTTCTTTTTTTCTTTTCCATGGTATCTTGGCTTTCCATGCCTACAATACTCTCATGGGCTCTTCAGCCAGATCCGAATGCCTTAAGGGCTGATTCTGAGGCCAGAGTGTTGTTTAGGACATCTGCCATTCTATGAGTCTGCTGTGTATCCCACTTCCCATGCTGGATCTTTCTCTCCCTTTTTTATTCTATCAGTTAGTATTAGCAGACACTTGTCTTGTTTGTGTGATCCCTTTGTTTCTTAGACCTATCCAGGCCATCGAATGTGAACTGAAATTGATCACTTGGACTAGTGAGATGGCATTGGTACATGCCACCTTGATGGGATTGTATTGGAATCCCCTGGCACATTTCTAACTCCATCATTTGGGGCAAGACTGATTGTGCATGTCCCAAATTGTGCATCTCCTCCCTCTCTTTTTCCACTCTGAAATTTAACAGGGATCACTTTTCAGTTAAAATTTAAACACCTAAGAATAATTGTGTGTTAATTACAGAGTTCAACCACTAGTACTAGAACAACAACAACAACAACAGCAAATACTAAAAAGGATAAAGTATTACATTGTACATCTAGAGTCAGGACAAAAGCTGATCAGGTCATTGTTTCTTATAGTGTCCATTTCACTTCAACAGGTTTCCCCTTTGGTGTTCAGTTGTCGCCGATCAGGGAAAACAAATGATATTTATCTCTTTGGGACTGGCTTAATTCACTCAGCATGATGCTTTCCAGATCCTTCCATCTTGTTGCAAATGACTGGGTTTCATTGTTCCTTACTGCTGTATAGTATTCTATGGAGTACATGTCCCATAATTTCTTTATCCAGTCTACTGTTGATGGGCATTTGGGTTGGTTCCAGGTCTTAGCTATTGTGAATTGAGCTGCAATAAACATTAATGTGCAGATGGCTTTTTTATTAGCCAAATTAATTTCCTTTGGGTAAATTCCAAGGAGTGGGATGGCTGGGTTGTATGGTAGGGTTATGTTCAGGTTTCTGAGGAATCTCCAGACTGACTTCCATAGTGGCTTAACCAGTTTGCATTCCCACCAACAGTGGGTTAGTGTCCCTTTTTCCCCACATCCTCTCCAGCATCTATTGTTGGTAGATTTCTGGATGTGAGCCATTCTCACAGGGGTGAGGTGAAACCACACTGTGGTTTTGATTTGCATTTCTCTGATTGCTAGTGATCTTGAACATTTTTTCATGTGTCTGTTGGCCATTTGGATTTCCTCTTTTGAAAAATGTCTATTGAGTTCCTTGGCCCATCTCTTAAGTGGGTTGTATGTTCTGTTGTTGTGGATTTTCTTGATTTCTTTGTAGATTCTGGTTATCAACCCTTTATCTGTAGTATAGTTTGCCAATAGTTTTTCCCATTCTGTCGGTTGCCTCTTCACTTTCCTGACTGTTTCTTTTGAAGTACAGAAACTTCTCAATTTGATGCAATTACAATGTTAATTTTGGTTTTGACTGCCTGTGCTCCTGGGGTCTTTTCCAAGAAGTCTTTGCCTGAACCTATATCTTGCAGGGTTTCTCCAATGCTCTCTAA
This sequence comes from Lepus oiostolus, assembly GCA_036325905.1. Lineage (NCBI taxonomy): Eukaryota > Metazoa > Chordata > Mammalia > Lagomorpha > Leporidae > Lepus > Lepus oiostolus. The sequence continues at coordinate 56,579,283 of CM070808.1, read as the reverse complement.
TAATTTGATGGTTTCGGGTCGTAGATTTAAGTCTTTAATCCACGTTGAATGAATTTTTGTGTAAGGTGAAAGGTATGGGTCTTGCTTCAAGCTTCTGCACATGGAAATCCAATTTTCCCAGCACCATTTATTGAATAGGCTGTCCTTATTCCAGGGATTAGTTTTGGATCTTTGATCAAATATAAGTTGGCTGTAGATGTTTGGATTGATTTCTGGTGTTTCTATTCTGTTCCATTGGTCTATCCATCTGTTTCATGGTACCAGTACCATGCTGTTTTGATAACAACTGCCCTGTAGTATGTCCTGAAATCTGGTATTGTGATGCCACCGGCTTTGTTTTTGTTGTACAAGATTGCTTTGGCTATTCGAGGTCTTCTGTGTCTCCATATGAATTTCAGCATCATTTTTTCCAGATCTGAGAAGAATGTCTTTGGTATCTTGATTGGTATTGCATTGAATGTATAAATTGCTTTTGGGAGAATAGACATTTTGATGATATTGATTCTTCCAATCCATGAGCATGGAAGATTTCTCCATTTTTTGGTATCCTCTTCTATTTCTTTCTTTAAGGTTTTGTAGTTTTCATCGTAGAGATCTTTAACGTCCTTGGTTAAGTTTATTCCAAGGTATTTGATTGTGTTTGTAGCTATTGTGAATGGGATTGATCTTAGAAGTTCTTCCTCAGCTGTGGCATTGCCTGTGTATACAAAGGCTGTTGATTTTGTGGATTGATTTTATATCCTGCTACTTTGCCAAACTCTTCGATGAGTTCCAGTAGTCTCTTAGTAGAGTTCTTTGGGTCCCCTAAGTAAAGAAACATATCATCTGCAAAGAGGGATAGTTTGAGTTCTTCCTTCCCGATTTGTATCCCTTTAATTTCTTTTTCTTGCCTAATAGCTCTGGCTAAAACTTCCAGAACTATATTGAATAGCAGTGGTGAGAGTGGGCATCCCTGTCTGCTACCAGATCTCAGCGGAAATGCTTCCAACTTTTCCCCATTCAATAGGATGTTGGCCGTGGGTTTTTCATATATTGCTTTGATTGTATTGAGGAATGTTCCTTCCATACCCAGTTTGCTTAGGGTTTTCATCATGAAAGGGTGTTGTATTTTATCAAATGCTTTCTCTGCGTCTATTGAGAGAATCATATGGTTTTTCTCCTGCAGCCTGTTAATGTAGTGTATTACGTTGATTGTTTTGCGGACGTTGAACCATCCTTGCATACCAGGGATAAATCCCACTTGGTCTGGGTGGATGATCTTTCTGATGTGTTGTTGCATTCTATTGGCCAGAAGTTTATTGAGTATTTTTGCATCTATGTTCATCAGGGATATTGGTCTGTAATTCTCTTTCAATGCTGCATCTTTTTCCGGCTTAGGAATTAAGGTGATGCTGGCTTCATAGAAAGAATTTGGGAGGATTCCCTCTTTTTCGATTGTTCTGAATAGTTTGAGAAGAATTGGAGTTAGTTCTTCTCTAAATGTCTGGTAGAACTCAGCAGTGAATCCATCTGGCCCTGTGCTTTTCTTTGTTGGGAGGGCCTTTATTACTGTTTCAATTTCTGTGTCAGTTATGGGTCTGTTTAGGTTTTCTATGTCTTCCTGGCTCAGTTTAGGTAGGTTGTATGTGTCCAAGAATCTGTCCATTTCTGAAAGATTTCCCTGTTTGCTGGCATACAAGTCCTTGTAGTAATCTCTGATGATTCTTTTTATTTCTGTGGTGTCTGTTGTTATGTTTCCTTTTTCATCTCTGATCCTATTGATTTGGGTCTTTTCTCTTCTTTTTTTAGTTAGTTGGGCCAATGCGGTGTCAATTTTGTTTATTTTTTCAAAAAACCAGCTCCTCGTTTGGCTGATTTTTTGTAATTTTTTTTATTCAATCCTGTTGATATCTTCTTTGATTTTAATTATTTCCCTTCTCCTACTGGGTTTGGGTTTGGTTTGCTGCAGATTTTCTAGATCCTTGAGATGACTTGAAAGCTCTTCTATTTGGTGCCTCTCCAATTTCTTGATGTAGGCACCTATTGATATAAATTTTCCTCTTAACACTGCTTTTGTTGTATCCCAGAGGTTTTGGTATGTTGTGCTTTTATCCTCATTTACTTCCAGAAAATTTTTGATTTCTCTTTTAATTTCTTCTATGACCCATTGTTCATTCAGGAGCATGTTGTTCAATCTCCACATGTTTGCACGTGCTCTAGGGATTCCCGAGTTGCTAATTTCCAATTTCATTCCTTTGTGGTCTGAGAAGCTGCACGGTATGATTCTAATTCTTTTGAATTTGCTGAGACTTGCTTTATGGCCTAGTATGTGGTCAATCCTAGAGAAGGTTCCATGTACTGCTGAGAAGAATGTAAAGTCCTTAGATGTAGGATGAAATGTTCTGTAAATATCTGTTAGATCCATTTGGGCTACAGTGTCATTTAAATCTGCTGTCTCCTTGTTGATCTTCTGTCCTGTTGATCTGTCTATCTCTGAGAGTGGAGTATTGAAGTCCCCCAGTACTATTGTATTGGGGTCTAAGTCTCCCTTTAAGTCCCTTAACAATTCTTTTAAATAAGCTGGTGCCCTGTAATTAGGTGCATATACATTGATAATTGTTATATCTTCCTGTTGAATGGATCCCTTAATCATTAAATAGTGCCCCTCTTTGTCTCTCCTGACAGTTTTTGTGGTAAAGTTTATGTTGTCCGATATTAAGATGGCTACGCCTGCTCTTTTTTCATTTCTGTTGGCATGGTATATCTTTTTCCAGCCTTTCACTTTCAGTCTGTATGCATCATTGTTGGAAAGATGAGTTTCTTGTAAGCAGCAAAAAGATGGGTTTTGTTCCTTAACCCAATCAGCCAATCGGTGCCTTTTAACTGGACAGTTCAAGCCATTAACATTCAATGTGACTATTGTGAAGGAGTAACTTTGCCCTGCCATTTGCCAAAGATATTTTCTAATATCTGGTTTGAGATTCTTGTGGTCTTTTGCTGTGAGGTTTCCTTCCTTTACCTTCTTTCATATTGGTTACCGTGTTTCTGTGTTTCTGTATGTAAGACATCTTTAAACATCTTTTGCAGGGCTGGACAAGTCGCGACAAATTCTTTCAATGTCTGTTTGCTGTGAAAGGTCTTTATTTCACATTCATTCACAAATGAGAGCTTTGCAGGATATAATATTCTGGGCTGGCAGTTTTTCTCTCTTAGTACCTGGGCTATGTCTTGCCATTCTCTCCTAGCTTGTAGGGTTTCTGAAGAGAAGTCAGCTGTGAGTCTAATTGGAGATCCTCTGAGAGTAATCTGGCGTTTCTCTCTTGCACATTTTAGGATCTTTTCTTTGTGTTTCACTGTGGTGAGTTTGATTACGACGTGTCGTGGTGAGGATCTCTTTTGATCATGTTTATTAGGGGTTCTCTGAGCTTCCTGTACTAGGATGTCTCTGTCCTTCTCCAAACCTGGGAAATTTTCTGCTAGTATCTCACTAAAAAGGCCTTCTAATCCTTTCTCCCTTTCCATGCCTTCAGGAACTCCTAGAACCCGAATGTTGGGTTTTTTAATAGTATCCTTTAGATTCCTGACAGTATTTTTTAGATTTCTGATTTCTTCTTCTTTTCTTTGATTTGACTGTTTCCTTTCCTGTTCTCTGTCTTCTAATTCCGATATTCTCTCTTCTGCTTCACCCATTCTGTTTTTAAGGCTCTCTAAAGTGTTTGCCATTTGATCTATTGAGTTCTTCATTTCATTGTGGTTTTTGGTCACTATCTCAGTTTCCTGTTCTACTAGTTGTTTCATTTCATTTTGATTCCTCCTTAATATTTCATTTTCACGGGAGAGATTTTCTATCTTGTCCATTAAGGATTTCTGTAGTTCAAGAATTTGTTTTTGAGAACTTCTTAATGTTCTTATCATTTTTTTGAGATCTGCTTCTTGCATTTCCTCTATCCATCTTCATAATCTTGCATTGGCGTGTCTTGTTCACTTGTGGGCGTCATAGTGCCTTCCTTTCTCTTGTTACCTCGGCTTCTATGTTTGTTGTTTGGCATGTTGGAGATAATTTATGGTGTTTTTGTTTTTGTTTTTGTTTTTTTTTTTTTTGCCCTGGTGTTTTTTTTCTCGTTATACTATGCCTCTAAGTGAGCTGTCTGCTTTGTTGAATCCTTAAGGGCTGTGATGGGCGTGGCCAGAGAGCTATGCTTGATTTTTCAGGTTTAAGGCTGTGCAAAGAGTGAATCTCCCAGATTGCTCACTCACTTGCTCCTTGCTGGCTCGCTCTCTCTCTCTCTCTTTTTTTTTTTTTTTGACTCAGTTGGGAGTGGAGTTGAGGGTAGTTGAAATCTGGCCTCTGTGAGTATTTGTTTGATCTACCCCTGGGACCACACAAAGAGTTTATGCAGCCCTCAATGTGTTCTTGAGTTTCGCTAAAGTTACTGAGTTTGGCTGCGCTTTACATATGTAAAATCGCGGTGCTCTTTGTTTTGCTTGGTGAGTGAAGGGAGAGGCCTCTGTCCCCCCCCCCCAATGTCTTGGGTTTCTGAGGTCTTTGTCTTACCCTCCTCGGGTTCCCGCACTGGCGAGATTCTGTGGCTCTGGCTCGTCTCCCGCCGCTCGGCTCGTCTCGGTTGGTTTTCCACGCGGTGGGCTCCCTGTAAGTCCTCTGTTTCACATCCACTAGATCCGGAAGCGTTTCCTCTGCAGTTTTTTTCTTGAGTCTTTTCCTGAGGCTACAGTAATTCCACTTCTATGAAATTTTATTTTCCCAAGCTAAGGCGCACATCCTCACTATCCGCCATCTTGGCTCCGCCCCCCTATATTTTATTTTCTTTAGCTGTTCGAAAGAGACCTCATTTTTGTTCCATTTAATTGACCATGATAAATAGCACAGGATTCATATAGTAAATAAACAAGAAAGCCTTATATTCACTGAATGGTAGAAAGTGAGTCTGTGAAAGGGATGGGGAGAAGAAGCAAGTTGAAATGAACATGAAAAGTGATCAGCAATGTGCAAACTTTAGAAGTCCTGTCTTGACTCAGTCTGAGAGGGTAGGGAGTCCTGCAGCTCTGGGGAAAGTATGTTTCAATGTGAATTTCATGCACAGTTTTTTAAAAATCTTGTAAATTTCAGCATTTTTTAAGTTTTGTTAAGTACAGCCTTACTTTAAATAATTTGTCTGTTTCCCTAAATTTAAGAAGATGAGAAGGCTTGAAAAGAAACTGTAGTCTTTTCTGGAGCATGTAGTATGTGCCTGGCACTATCTTTAACTTTTTTTCTAAGTTATTTCATGTAGCATTTATTTAGTTATAAAACTGACAAAAGTTATCAGTGTCAAAAATCCACATCTCCTCAATTCATCCCAATGTAGAATTTTTTACCTGATGCAGGCCCTGCACTACAAGCTGTGGCTTCATTGTTCCAGAGCTCTGTTGATTTCAACTTGTTCCTCCCCTGTGGCTTACACCCATTCAACTCCTACTATTCTTTTTTTTCATTTATTAAACTTTTATTTAATGAATATAAATTTCCAAAGTACAGCTTATGGGTTACAATGGCTTCCCCCCTCCCATAACTTCCCTCCCACCCACAACCCTCCCCTTTCCCACTCCCTCTCCCCTTCCAACCACATCACGATTCATTTTCAGTTCTCTTTATATACAGAAGATCAGTTTAGTATATATTAGGTAAAGATTTCAACAGTTTGCCCCTATATAGCAACACAAAGTGAAAAAACTACCGTTGGAGTACTAGTTATAGCATTAAATAAGAGTGTACAGCACATTAAAGACAGAGATCCTACATAATATTTTTTTAAAAAATTAATTAATTTTCTATGCCATTTCCAATTTAACACCAGGTTGTTTTTTTTCATTTCCAATTATCTTTATATACAGAAGATCAATTCAGTATATAATTAGTAAAGACCGCATCAGTTTGTACCCACACAGAAACACAAAGTATAAAAATACTGTTTCAGTACTAGTTATAGCATCACTTCACCATAGACAACACATTAAGGACAGATCCCACATGGGGTGTAAGTACACAGTGACTCCTGTTGCTGACTTAACAATTTGACACTCCTGTTCATGGCGTCAGTAATCTCCCTAGGCTCTATTCATGAGTTGTCAGGGCTATGGAAGCCTTTAGAGTTCGCTGACTTTGATCTTATTCCAATAAGGTCATAGTCAAAGTTTAAGTTCTCTCCTCCCTTCGGAGAAAGGTACCTCCTTCTTTGATGGCCCCGTTCTTTCCACTGGGATCTCACTCACAGAGGTCTTTCATTTAGGTCTTTTTTTTTCCATGGTATCTTGGCTTTCCATGCCTACAATACTCTCATGGGCTCTTCAGCCAGATCCGAATGCCTTAAGGGCTGATTCTGAGGCCAGAGTGTTGTTCAACTCAACTCCTACTATTCTATAACAAACATACACCTTCTTTTTCTACACCCTTGCTCAGCCCTGACTTCTCCTGGTTACCAGCCCCACTCCCTGGAAATAGTTCTACAAGGAGAGCCTCTTCAAGCACTAGGCAATCCCCTCTGATGGTCCTTCTGGAAATAGCAACCTGAAGCAGGAATCTCCGGCAGAGAGCATACAAGGTTTTTAGCAGGAAGCAGATGTATTCCTTATGTCAGAGGTCTGGAAGATTTTTACCCAGAGTCTGAGCTCCAAACAAAACAGGGAATTATCTTACATACCCTGGCACAAACAACTGTTAAGTTTCCTTTTACACATTTGGTGACACATATTTTGAGTGGATATTTTAGAGCTATAGCACTGCTACCTAATGTTACAAGGTTGCACATGTGTATACTATTTATGTTACAAGGTGGCTTTTCTTTGAAGTCTCCTTTTCCTCCTTGTTCTCAGAAAGCTCCTTCTCAAAAGTGGCTTAACTTTTCTTTTTTTTATTTTGGGAGTAGTCCCATTTAGCAACTGAGATAACATTTGCCAGTGGCTTTTGAAGCCTACAGCTACCATGTCTGAAAAAGGAAAATTGGGGGAAAAAAAGTTCTCTTTTGGCTTCTCCCACTCTCTGGTTGCTTTGGATAGTATGAACATTTTATGGATATTAATTCTTGGAATCCACGAACAAAGGAAGATTTTTCCATTTTTTCCGTCTTCTTCAATTTCTTTCCTTAATGTTTTGTAATTTTCATTGTTAAGAACTTTCATATCCTTGGTAAAATTTATCCCAAGGTATTTACAATTTTTGTAGCTATTGTGAATGGGACTGATCTCCAAAATTCTTTCTCAGCCATGGCATTATTTGTGTATGCAAATATTATTGATTTTATTAAAGATTTATTTATTTGTTTGAAAGTAAGAGTTACACAGAGAGAGGAGAGGCAGAAAGAGAGAAAGGTCTTCCATCTGCTGTTTCACTCCCCAGATGGCTGTAACAGGTGGAGTTGTGCCTATCCAAAGCCAGGAGCCAAGAGCTTCTTCCAAGTCTCCCACACAGGTGCAGGGGCCCAAGGACTTGGGCCATCTTCTACTGCTTTTGCAGGCCATAGCAGAAAGTTGGATCTGAAGTGGAGCAGCCTGGATTCAAACTGGCACCCATATGGAATGCTGGCACTTGCAGGACAGCGGCTTTACTGTCTACACCACAGCACTGGCCCCAAATGCTATGGATTTTTGTGTGCTGATTGTATATTCTTCAACTTTGCCAAACTCTTTTATGAGTTCCAAGGATCTCTTGGTGGAGTCTTGTATGTGTAGGATGAAAACATCTGAAACAGGGATAATTTGACTTCCTCCTTTCCTGTTTATGTCTTTGGATTCTTTTTCTTATCTAATGGCATTGGCTAAAGCTTCCAGAATTATACTGAATAGTGATGGTGAGAGTAAGCATCCTTGTCACGTTCCAGATCGCAGTGGAAATGCTTCTCGCTTTTCTCCACTCAGTATAATGCTGGCTGTGGATATGTCAAATATTGTCTTGCTTCCAGTTTTTATCATAAAATGATATTGTATTTTATCAAATAGTCTCTCTGCATCTATTAAGATAATGATATATCTTTAATTTGTTAAAGTAATATATTTATATTTATTGATTTTTATATGTTGAAACATATAAACATATAAACATAAATAAACATATAAATAAACATAAATCCCACTTGGTATGGGTGGATTTTCTTTTGAATGTATTGTTAGTTTCAATTAGCTAGTATTTTGCTTAGAATTTTTACATCTATGTTCATCAGTGATATTGTTCTATAGTTATATTTCTTTGCTATATCTTTTTCTAGTTTGGGAATTAAGGTGATGTTGGCCTTACACAAGGAGTTTCAGTGGATTACCTCCCTTTAAATAGTTTGAGAATAATTGGAATTTGTTCTTCTTTAAAAGTTTGCTAGAAAGCCAGGCCTGGACTCTTCTTTGGTGGAAGGGTCATTATTACTGACTCAATCTTCATTTTGGTTATTGCTCTGTATAGGTTTTCTATGTCTTCATGAATCGATTTTTGTAAGTTTTATGTGTACATGAATCTATCAGTTTCTTCTAGGTTTTCCAGTTTGTTGGCAAATGGCTCTTAGTAGCAATACCTGATGATTCTTTTTATTTCTACATTGTCCATTTTAACATCTTTTTAATTTCTGATTTTATTGATTTGGATCTTCTCTTTTTCTGCTTATTTGTGCCAAAGATGTATCAACCTTGTTTATTCTTTGGTTTCAATTTTATTTGTTTCTTCTATCTTTTTATCATTTCTTTCCTCCTAATAATTTTGAATTTGGTTTGTTCTTGATTTTCTAGATGCTTGAGATGAATTAGATTGTTTATTTTATGCCTTACTAATTTCTTATTGTTGGCACCAATTGCTATAAATGTCCCTCTTAAGATAGCTTTTGCAGTATCCCACAAATTTGATATGCTGTGTAGTCATCTTCATCCATTTCTAATAATTTATTTTATTCCTCTTTTGATTTCTTCCATGAACCACTGTTCATTCAGGTATATATTGTTCAGTCCCCATGAGTTCACATATTTTCTAGAGTTACTTTAAATTGTTACATTTTTAGCTTTATTCCATAGTGATCTGAAAATACACATGGTACGATTTCAAGTTTTTGGAATTTGTTGAGATTTGTTTTATGGCGCATGGTCTATTCTAGATGAAGGCCTATGCACTGTTGAAAAGAATATGTATTCTACAGCTATGGGAGTAACTATTCTGTAGATACCAATGGGGTCCATTTTGTCAATAGTGTAGATTAGCTGTGTTGTTTATTTGATTTTTTTTTTTGCAGAATTGATCTATCCAGTGATGCAAATGTGGTATTGAAGTCTTCCATCATCGCTGTATTGGAGATTATGTCTCTCTTTAGATGCATTGACATTTGTTAGCCAGGTGCACTAGCATTGTGTGCATATACATTTACTGTAGCCACAAGCCACATTTTCCTGTTGAATTGATCACTTAATCATTACATAATGCCTTCTGTGGCTGTTTTAACAGTTTTTCTCTTAAAATCTGTGTCATAGGCCGTCGCTGTGGCTTAACAGGCTAATCCTCCGCCTTGCGGCGCCGGCACACCGGGTTCTAGTCCCGGTTGGGGCGCTGGATTCTATCCCGGTTGCCCCTCTTCCAGGCCAGCTCTCTGCTATGGCCCGGGAAGGCAGTGGAGGATGGCCCAAGTGCTTGGGCCCTGCACCCGCATGGGAGACCAGGAGAAGCACCTGGCTCCTGGCTTCGGATCAGCGTGAAGCGCCGGCCGCAGCGGCCATTGGAGGGTGAACCAACGGCAAAAAGGAAGACCTCTCTCTCTGTCTCTCTCTCTCACTATCCACTCTGCCTGTCAAAAAAAAAAAAAATCTGTGTCATAGTAGCATGGCTATTCCTGTTCATTTCTGATTTCCATTAGCATGAAATATCTTTTTCCATATTTTCACTTTCAGCCTGTGTGTATCTTTTTTGGTGAATTGTGTTTCTTGTAAGCAACAAATAGATGGGTCTTGTTTTTTAATCCAGTCAGCTGATCTGAATCTTTTAATTGGAAAATTTAAGCCATTTACATTCAAGGATATTATTGGTAAGTAATAACTTGGTCCTGCCATCTTTCCATATATATTTCCATTGTTTGTTTTGGATTTCCTTTGTACTTTTACTGGGCGATTTTCCACCTTTGCATTCTTCCATGATACTGGCAATCTTTCTCTATTTCTGTGGGTAACATATCCTTCAGCTACATTTGTAGGGCTGGATGAGTCGTTAGAAATTATTTCCATTTCTGCTTGTTTTGGAAGGTCTTTATTTTACCTTTATTTATAAATGAGAGCTTTTATGGATACAGTATTCTAGGTTTACAGGTTTTTTGTTTGTTTATTTTTTGTTTTTTAAGATGTGGACCACGTCTCTCCATTCTCTCCTAGCCTGTGGTTTTCTGCTGAGAAATCAGCTGTCAAGATAACTGGAGATCCTTTGAAGGCGATCTGGCATTTCTCTTGTGCACATTTTCAGATATTTTCTTTTTGACAGTTTGCCTACAATGTGTTGTGGTGAAGATCTTTTCTGATCATGTCTATTAGGAGTTCTATGTGCTTCCTGTTCTTGGATGCTCATATATTTCTCCAAATTAGGGAAGTTTTCTACAGTTACTTTGCAAAATAGGTCTTCTATTCTGTGCTGTCTTTCCAAACTTTCAGGAAAGTATTTGGCTATCTGATAGTACCCCATAAATCTCAAACACTATTTTTATTTTTTCTAATTTTTTTTTGTTTTTTGTCTGACTATCTCCAAAGATTTATCTTCTGTCTCAGATATTCTGTCTTCTGCCTCACTCAGTCTATTGTAAAGGCCATCCTCTGTGTTGTTTTATGTTGTATATTGAATTCTTCATTTCAAATATTTGAATTTGATTTCTGTTCAGTATCTCTGTCTCCTGGCAAACTTTCTCATTCATGTCATGTATGAATTTATTTGACTATTTGCTTCTCTGTGATTTTGAGTAATCTTAAGATAATTCTTTTGAATTCCTTTTTGTGCATTTTATCAATCTCTTTGTCTTCACATTCTATTATTGAAGTGCTGTATTACTTTTGGGGAGTCATATTGCCTTCTTTATTCATGTTTCTTGTATTCCTACATTTATTTTTAGGTATCTATGGAAATGCTTATTGGCTTTCTCTTATGATCATCTTTATCTTTGAGATATGCCTCTATGGCTTAGTGTCATGTCTGTTCTTTCAATGGATATGCGTTGTGTGCTGGGTGGGGCCAGAGTGCTCCAGCCAGTGCTCCAAAGTGACTTAAGAGCCCAAAGTTCAGTATTACATAATGTATATATATCATAATTTCTTTATCCAGTCATCAGTTGATGGATATCTGGGTTAATTCTATATATTAGCTATTGTGCATTGAGCTGCAATAAAGGGTACAGATCACTCTTTTGTATGCTGATTTCATTTCATTTGGGTAAATTCCCAGGAGTGGGATGGTTGGGTCATATGGTATGTCTATAATCAGATATATGAAGTATCTCCATATGGTCTTCCATAGTGGCTGTGCCATACTACATAGCAGTAAAAAAAAATCCTTTCATTGGCAACAAAAAGGATAAAACTGGAACCACAACACTTAGTGAAGTAAGACAATCCCCAAAAATCTAAAGACATATGCTTTCCCTGGTCTGTGGTAACTAATAGAGTATCTAAAAGGCAATCTATAGAAATGAAATTGACATTTTAGATCTGATGATTTTTAGCAACTGTTGTCTCAACTGTTGAAGAACAGTATCTTTTTCTTCATACTATGTGTTGAACTCTTTGCTTAGTATATGGTTAATCTTGCCAGTTTAAAGTTAAATGAAAATATATCTTTGTAAAAAATAACAGGACTATGAGTTGCCAGGGCTATGGAAGCCTTTAGAGTTCGCTGACTTTGGTCTTATTCCGATAGGGTCATAGTCAAAGTGGAAGTTCTTTCCTCCCTTCAGAGAAAGGTACCTCCTTCTTTGATGGCCCTGTTCTTTCTACTGGGATCTCACTCACAGAGATCTTTCATTTAGGTCTTCTTCTTCTTTTTTTCTTTTCCATGGTATCTTGGCTTTCCATGCCTACAATACTCTCATGGGCTCTTCAGCAAGATCCGAATGCCTTAAGGGCTGATTCTGAGGTCAGAGTGTTGTTTAGGACATCTGCCATTCTATGAGTCTGCTGTGTATCCCACTTCCCATGTTGGATCATTCTCTCCCTTTTTGATTCTATCAGTTAGTATTAGCAGACACTTGTCTTGTTTGTGCGATCCCTTTGACTCTTAGACCTATCAGAGCCATCAGTTGTGAACTGAAATTGATCACTTGGACTAGTGAGATGGCATTGGTACTTGCCACCTTGATGGGATTGTATTGGAATGCCCTGGCACATTTCTAACTCCACCATTTGCGGCAAGTCAGATTGAGCATGTCCCAAATTGGACATCTCCTCCCTCTCTTTTTCCACTCTTAAATTTAACAGGGATCAGTTTTCAGTTAAAATTTAAACACCTAAGAATAATTGTGCGTTAATTACAGAGTTCAACCACTAGTACTAGAACAACAACTACAACAACAACAACAAATACAAAAAGGATAAAGTATTACATTGTATATCTAGAGTCAGGACAAGAGCTGATCAGGTCATTGTTTCTTATAGTGTCCATTTCACTTAACAGGTTTCCCCTTTGGTGCTCAGTTGTCGCCGATCAGGGAAAACAAATGATATTTGTCTCTTTGGGACTGGCTTAATTCACACAGCATGATGTTTTCCAGATTCCTCCATCTTGTTGCAAATGACCGAGTTTCATTGTTTCTTACTGCTGTATAGTATTCTATGGAGTACATGTCCCATAATTCTTTATCCAGTCTACTGTTGATGGGCATTTGGGTTGGTTCCAGGTCTTAGCTATTGTGAATTGAGCTGCAATAAACATTAATGTGCAGATGGCTTTTTTATTAGCCAAATTAATTTCCTTTGGGTAAATTCCAAGGAGTGGGATGGCTGGGTTGTATGGTAGGGTTATATTCAGGTTTCTGAGGAATCTCCAGACTGACTTCCATAGTGGCTTAACCAGTTTGCATTCCCACCAACAGTGGGTTAGTGTCCCTTTCTCCCCACATCCTCTCCAGCATCTGTTGTTGGTAGATTTCTAGGGAGATTACTGATGCCATGAACAGGAGTGTCAAATTGTTAAGTCAGCAACAGGAGTCACTGTGTACTTACATTCCATGTGGGATCTGTCCTTAATGTGTTGTCTAATGTGCAGTGATGCTATAACTAGTACTGAAACAGTACTTTTACACTTTGTGTTTCTGTGTGGGTACAAACTGATGAGATCTTTACTAATTATATACTGAATCGATCTTCTGTATATATAGAGAATTGGAAATGAAAAAAAAAAAAAAAAACCCTGGTGTTAAATTGGAAATGGCATAGAAAATTAATTTAAAAAATATTATGTAGGATCTCTGTCTTTAATGTGCTGTACACTCTTATTTAATGCTATAACTAGTACTCCAACAGTATTGTTTTCATTTTGTGTTGCTAAATGGGGCAAACTGTTGAAATCTTTACCTAATATATACTAAACTGATCTTCTGTATATAAAGAGAATTGAAAATGAATCTTGATGTGATTGGAAGGGGAGAGGGAGCGGGAGAAGGGAGGGTTGTGGGTGGGAGGGAAGTTATGGGAGGGGGGAAGCCATTGTAATCCATAAGCTGTACATGGAAATTTGTATTCATTAAATAAAAGTTTAATAAATGAAAAAAAATAACAGGACTATGAGCGGGAAGAGGAAGAAAGGTGGGAACATGGGCAGGAGGGTGGGTAGGGTGGAAAGTATCACTATGTTCCTGAATCTGTAGATAGGAAATACATGAAATTTATATACCTTGGGCTTAACAGGCTAATCCTCCACCTTGCGGCGCCGGCACACCGGGTTCTAGTCCCGGTCGGGGCACCGATCCTGTCCCGGTTGCCCCTCTTCCAGGCCAGCTCTCTGCTGTGGCCAGGGAGTGCAGTGGAGGATGGCCCAAGTGCTTGGGCACTGCACCCCGTGGGAGACCAGGAGAAGCACCTGGCTCCTGCCATCGGAACAGCGCAGTGCGCCAGCCGCAGCGCGCCTACCGCGGCGGCCATTGGAGGGTGAACCAACAGCAAAAGGAAGACCTTTCTCTCTGTCTCCCTCTACTGTCCACTCTGCCTGTCAAAAATTTAAAAAAAAAAAAGCAAAAAAATGGCATTACATACTGGAATAGTTCTAAATTTATTCTAAAAGCATTGAACTCAACAATTTAATAGAAATATTACATAGCAATTGGAAATAAAAAGATATAATATGCAGTCTTAATTTTACTTATTCAGGGCAAATTATTTACATCATTTGCCTCCATAGGGCAAGTGTTTTTTTGTATCTGCCTCTGGAAAAAAAGTAAACTAAGATGGATTTAGACTGGAAACTCTATGTCGAATCACACTAGATAATAAAAAGAAACAAATTTTTTAACATTGAAAAAGAGAGTCCACAGTGACACTCACGTTGGTCATGGTTGATCTCTATGGCCAACAGTGGGGAGGGTATGATATTTTGGCTCACAGTCTTAGCGCTACTCTGCCAAGGTTAACCAACTTCCCAGGGTGAGCCCACAGTGCCTACACAGCCCACCTACTCAGGAGCATGAACCACACAAAGGATCTATGCGCTCCTCAGTATGCGTATAGCCCTCTGCAATGATCCACCCCAGCACTCGGTTAACTCTGAGCGTCTGAAGCCAGACTCAGTGATGGTCGAAAGATCCAGCCACACCTCATGCTGTATCTCACAGTCACAGGATTCCCATTATCACAGGCCACAGGGCTCCCACAGCCACATGGAGTAGGGAATCCACTCTCAGCCCCATGAGCCACCCTTTCTATGGAGAGAGCTGTGGCATTTTTGGGCGCAGCTGCCTGCCACATAGATCGGTTTGTTCTTCACCTTGGCAGGTTGAGTCTGAGAGCATTGTTAGAGGGGAAAGGAGCACTTCATGGACTAAGTGGGTGCCCTACCCTCTGGCAACCTACCAGGCCAGACTCAAAGTCAGTGGGGAGTGTGGATGGATACCTCCCATAAAATCCCCCAGCTGCACGGGCCACTGCAGCCTCTACTCACCTTTTTAAGATGTTTCCTCCCTTCTCACTGGGGAGAGTGGAGAGGAGCAATGTGCTCTGGGGGGAGGAAGAGGAAAGCATGTGCTCTCCCTTCACTGAGTTAGGTGGACACTGTGACCCCGCTGGTGTTTCAGGCCAGTCTCAAAGTCATTGGGGACCACAAGTTTCTCCCTCATAGCTGCCACAGGTTCATCTCACTTCAGTACAGGAGGATGGCATGCCATCCCACCACTGTTTGCAGGAGACACTGGCCAGTAGTAGCTGTGTGTTTGTACCATTCCCACTACTCCACAGTGTCTCTTCTTTCTGTAGAATTTTGACTATAAACTTCTCCCCAACTGTCACCTGGGAATCCGATTCCTCCCTTTGTCTTCTGTAATCTTCCCATTGTCAAAATCAGCATGTCTTTTTCCTACTCAGCCATCTGGGATCCCTCCAAAGAGCTGAGTTCTTTCAGGGTCCAGCATCTTCCTCCTGTAGAGAGCCTGACAGGTGATCCTCCTCACTCACTGCAGATGTGCCGGTAGTGTTAGTTCTTTCTCTGTAAATCCAGAGATGGGGCAAGATGGAAACAGCATTAATGTACTGAACACCTGCTTCATGACAGGTGCTGATGAAAGCACAGGGCCTGCCAGGACAAGGATGTGGCTCATGCTCTCAAGGAGCTTACAGCCTTTGTGTATTTTACGGATCCCTGCAGGAATTTTTGAGAATAAAATTCATCCTTTAGTGTGGAATAAATGTTACTACTCTTCCCCCCTTTTTATAAACACCCTAAATCTCATTTTTTCCTGATGTGAGAAGTCTGCAAGCAGGACAAGTATGCACACAATCCTCTCATAGCTTAAACAGTTCAGTTTCTTCCTGTTTATGTGTGTCTCTGCAAAATTACAGCTGTGTCTACTCACACAGCATTTTGTGTTGGTGTTTTTTTCCCTAACAGATTTTTTTTTTGATACATAAGTGACATATTATTATGTATATATTTAACGTGTATAGTTATATGGCTTTCAGTATATTCATAGCATTGTTCAACCTCACTACCATCTAATATTACAGCTCTTCTGTCATCTGAAATGAAATTCCCATACCCATTAGCACTCAAGCTTAGGCCCCCACTAATCTACTTTCTGTCTCTATAGATTTTCCTATTATGGGAATTTCACAGAAAATAAATTGTAAAATTGTGGTATTTTTAGTTTGTTTTCTTTCATTCTTCACAGCTTTTTCATAGTTCACCTGTATTGCAGTCTTTGAAAACAATAAAAAAAACTTGAAATGTACTCAATATTAACATCTGACCTCTCATTAAAATAATGGAGGCCTAAAACTTTATAACTTTATAGTGACACATCCCAAATGCTAAAAGCATAAAATACTGTCAACCAAAAATCATATATCTAACAAAACTTGCAGAAATGATGGATAAATGCAGCCTTCTCTGTTGGGCAGAAGTCTTCAATGAGACATCTAGATTTTTTCCCCATGTATTAGATATGCCCTGGCCAAGATAAGCACATTTGACTTTACTTACACAGAAAAAGCCATTTAGGTTGTGAATTCTCCTCATTTTGTATTCAGCTTTGTTTTCTCCTAAATCAGGAGTAGTTTTAAACAACACTGAAAGCCATGCTGAAAGCCCCCAGTAGACAAGGAATCCACTGCATGTGAGTATACTTAAAAGTTGATAGGACTGGGGCCCCTGCCTTCTATATTGTCCATGGGCTTCCCCTAGAACAGGAGAAAACTGCCTGCAGAACTGCCTCTTTGTTCCTGCCTTTTCAGGCATATTGGATTGTTCTTGGAGAATTCTTGAGATGAATCACAAAATACTCCTCAGGGCCTTTTGAACAGGAAGTGTACATCATCTCACAAACACATACAGAAAAACCTAGTACTATTAGTCCTGGTAATTGCCCTTTTAAACTCTTACATAAGTGAAAGAACAGAGTTTGTCTCACAGAATATAAGCATATTATAAATTCATAGTATAAGTGAGGAAGTGAAAATGTTTTCATTTAATTGAGAACTCATAGAAGTATTTTTGCAGAATTAAGTAAAACCTTGTTTCTGTTGTTCACTCTGTTTTATTCTATGTATCTGACTTCTGAATTGGAAGCAGTGGAGCAAGTCTATCAAAATCAAATCAACTGATTTTTATTTATGTGGATCTATTTAGTTATTTTTTCAAGGGATTAGATTCTGAGGGTCAATTTTCCTGTTCTAAATTTTTTTTTTGACAGGCAGAGTGGACAGTGAGAGAGAGAGACAGAGAGAAAGGTCTTCCTTTGCCGTTGGTTCACCCTCCAATGGCCGCCGTGGCCGGCGCGGTGCAGCTGGCGCACCGTGCTGATCCGAAGGCAGGAGCCAGGTGCTTCTCCTGGTCTCCCATGGGGTGCAGGGCCCAAAGACTTGGGTCATCCTACACTGCACTCCTGGGCCACAGCAGAGAGCTGGCCTGGAAGAGGGGCAACAGGGACAGAATCTGGCGCCCCAACTGGGACTAGAACCCGGTGTGCTGGTGCCACAGGTGGAGGATTAACCAATTGAGCCGTGGCGCTGGCCCCTGTTCTAAATTTTATAATATTTTTCATAAACCCTTCAAAAACTTCTCTGAATTAATATGGTGAATTAATAACTAATAATTAATAATAGGCTGGCACCATGGCTCACTTAGTTAATGCTCCGCCTGCGGCGCCAGCATCCCATATGGGCACCGAGTTCTAGTCCCAGATACTCTTCTTCCAGTCCATCTCTCTGTTGTGGCCTGAGAAGGCAGTGGAGGATGGCCCAAATGCTTGGACCCCTGCACCTGCATGGGAGACCAGGAAGAGGCACCTGGCTCCTGGCTTTGGATTGGCCGTAGCGACCATTTGGGGAGTGAACCAATAGAAGGAAGATCTTTCTCTCTCTGTCTCTCTCTCTCACTGTCTATAACACTACCTGTCAAATAAATTTAAAAAAATAATAATACACATGCTTACAAGGTATAAAATAACATCGTTTAGCATTCAAAATAAGAACAGTTAACTTTTCTAAAATAGAATTCACAAAATAATCTGAATTGAAATAAACCAAAGTATAAAATGCTTCTATCACATAAAATGGGTGATAGATGAAAACATTCAAATAACAAGAGCTGTGGCCTGGAAATGGCAGGGACCATCCTGAGGTCAAAGGAAGACAACCACAGCTGAAAGTTCAAAGCACAGAGGTGAACGGCTGGTGACCAAGCTTGCACTCCTGGATCTCAGTGTTCCTGAAACCAAACCAATCCCATGTGGGCTTCAAAGCTAACTAAATACGCTCACCCTCCTTTTCTGTCTCAATTTGATTGACATTTTTTCTGTTGCTTTCAAAGAGCTCTGGTATATACAGAATATGTGTGAACTTTATGATATTGTGTAAATAGGCATGTGTTTAGGGTTTTGGAATTATTTACATCTGTAATCTTTCTCTGATTATAACCATTTATTCTTAGATGAGTATATGTTAAAGTAGATCATTGTAAAAATTAAGAGAACATAAGAGAGGAAGGAGGAGGAAGGGTGAGAGCATGGGCAGGAGGGAAGGTGAGGTGGGAAGCATCACTGTGCTCCTAAATCTGTATATATGAAATACATGAAATTTGTCTACCTTAAATGAAATTAAAAAATAAATAAAAATAATGGCCTTAAATTTACAAAAGAAAAATTGTGAGGTAGCAATACCAAGAGTTCTCATATACCCCTCGCCCCAGTTCCCCTAGTAACATGTCTTTTTAGTATCTTTGTCAGTTAATGAAGTACATTTCTTTCCAATCTGCTTTTCAGAATAGCAATCAATTGTCCAGGAAAGGTGACTTATTGAATTATCTACGAAGGCAGCCAGGATACTACACTCAGACCCATTCTGCAGCCCTGCAGTTGAGATTTGGCCTGGAGTTCAGAATCTCTCTTGGTACCTGTTTGGAGCAATCTGGAACATCTACTTCTGGAGGGGTTTTTTTCACCACAAATAGATGTGGGCAACACCTCTGTCATGTCTGAGAATCTGGTCCGATTCCATGATGATTTGATTTTAAACTTCTGGAGAATGTTGTTTTTCCTGAATTCCTGCTTTGCCATGGAATCCAGGTCTTCCTCAAGTGCCTCACGCATGTGCCCTATAATCTCAGTCACTTCCCCTTCCCACAACTTTAGGTGTACTCTCATCTTCCATTTCTATTACAGCTTACGTGTCTGAAAATGGGAGCTGTGGTCTGGAATCATTTGATCCAAATACCGTGGCTGTTTACAGCTGGCTTATGTTCCCTTTTCCAGGCTAGAGCCTAAGGCCCCTAGTGCAGTAATGCCTGCTGTGGTGCCTGGAGCAGGTTTGGGGGCCTCATAGCTACGTACCCAGGAGAGATGAGTACCAGACATAAGCTGGGGACAGACAGATTCTCCTGTTTCTTGAGGAGAATTCTCAGAAGCAGGCTCACAAGAGTAAAAGTAATTTTCCCTGGGCAGTTGGTTGCTGCAAACATGAAGGCTGGTGCAGCACTTGTGGCTCCAGGCAGCAGAAGAGGAAGAGGCCGCGGTGCAAGGTGGTTGGGTAGTGGTACGTACACCTACAGCAGGAAGCATGCAGGCCAGGCCCAGGGCTCCACAGGCTGGGAGTCCCCAGTCACCCTGGCTGCCTGTCTCCCTTTGTGGGAAGTGTTTGTAGTGCAGCCAGTGCCTTCTTAGCCCAATCAAAATGCCACCAACCTCTGCCCACCACCCCTGGAGTACCCCCAGCACAGAAGATTGACAAAGGCATCTCCAGGGAAGAATTCAGGCCAAGCACAACATGAGCAAGAAGGTGGCTATTAGTGAGATAGGAAGTTCCCCTTACAGCCGTGTGGAAGCACAGGATCTTCAGCATCTATACCAGGAGATGTGGTCAACTTCGTTGGAATATGTCCAACCACACTGCCCCTACACCTGCTGTAAGGGCAGTGCATCCTGGAGTACTTCTCTGCACAGAACCTTGTGGGCTACAAGCAAGGCTTCACTGAAGCTCCTGCTGTCTGGGATCAAGAAGATGATGGAGATGCTCTCACAGCCTCTTCTGTGTCCACAGGAACAAGAGCTGTGGAACAACAGTCTGCTCAGAGACGAGGAGGCTGCTAATGTTCTCATCACCCAAGAGGGCTCTTGATGCTGGCTGACTTCAGCCTGACTAAGAACAGCAAATTCAACCAGCAAGGCAATGGAGACGCCCTGATACTGCTGGGACATTTTGCTAGAGAGCAGGCCCACGGGCTACCCCCCGCCACTGTCTGTTGACCTATGCAGTGCTGGACACATCACAGGGGAGATGTGGACCCACAGGCGGGTTATGCAGCTTTTTAAGAAACTTTTTAAGAAACTGGACCTGGTCCAGAGCCAAAAGTGGGAGGGGAAGGACAGGCTGAAGGCCAAGGTGTGTGACCCATGGGTCTGGACCTAACGGACAAGTGACTGGCACTGAATCCTGTACAACAAAGCAGCACTGAGGACACCCTCAACCATAATTTCTGATCTGGGCTTCACATCCTTAGACATAAGGAGCATGCTGTTCACTCACCTAATGTTCATGCACCTAGCATCGTACGTCAGAGGGCAGCAGAGCCTTCAGCATTCCACTGACCAGAGCTGCATTCCCACCAAGACCACCGAAGTGGAGTTTGAGCACTTCTCCTGAGGGCTAGCACTCTTTATTGCAGCTGTTGCTTCATTTTTCATTCTGCAGTGTGACTTGCACTGTAGAGATGATGGGACATTCGAGTTCTCCCTTCTAGCGCATATTTTATTTAAGCCCCACATAGGGCACTGGGAACAACTACAGCCAAGTGTTGGCTGAAAGGCTGAGAGGGGGTGGGGCTGCCTCAGCCTGGTCCTGGTTTTATGTGTGGTGCTCAGAGTCTCCTCAGGAGAGGGACGGGATAGGAGGAAGGGCTCACCCTGCTGACTTTCTAAGAGGTCCCTTATCTTCCCTTAGGCTTCCTCTTGGGACGAAAGACTTGTAAGGCTAGAGCTGGCCTGAGAAATGGTCTATTTTTGGCTTAGCACTCAAAAACACTGAGGCCAGCAAATACTGTTAGTTTCTTCAACAGAATTTTAGAATATCTCTTTCGTTCAGTTGTTTAGAGACGTTCCTGGGTGCATTTTGGCCAATCACAAATAAGTTTATTTTTTTCTAATTAATTTCAAAAAAATGTGCCAGTCTTTTAGTGCAGTGGTTAAGATGCCAGTTGAGATGACCACAGCTCATATCATAATACCTGGGTTGGATGACTGGCTCCAGCTCCTGACAGTAGGTTCCTGCTAATGCAGACCCCAGGAGCAGTGGTGATGGCTCAGCTGAGTCCCTGCTACCCATGTGGGAGAAGTGGATTGATTTCCTGGCTCCCAGCTTTGACCCCATGTGCTGAAGCATTTGGAGACCAGAACAGCAGATGGTCTTACTTAACTGGTGCAGTTAAAAAGTCTTACTTAACTGGTGCAGCATAGACCCTCCTTGGACATCTTTCTTCCTTAAAATACTTGTCTGTGTTCTTCAGAGTCACTACTTCATTTCTTAGGCATCCAGTCACCCACATCCCCTCTGAGGATCATCTCGAACCCTCTCCTGGCTTCCACTTACCCATGACCACATTGGCTTCAGAGGAAATGTGCATTCTTTGGCCAGAATAAACTCTGAGAATAAGATGTCCCCAAGAGTGTGCCCCTTTCTACTGAATTTCAGAGGAGTTAGCCAGTCACAATACCTGCCCTTCAGATTTCTAATGTTTCAGTTCAATAGTCCACCATATCCTGTATATTCCAGAGAACGCATATTAAACTTCTCAAGTGGTCACCTGGAAGCCCCTTTGGCTCATTGTGAAGTCAGAGATTTGGGACTGCAACAGTTGTATCAGAAGTAACTGCTATTTCTCTAACCTCCCATTATTAATCCTGCTGTTTCCTCAATGTAGGTGAGGAATTAGGATAATTAAGTCTATATTGATGACTTCCCTCAGAGATATTGAATGGAAGACCATATTATATGAAAACGTGACATTTGTCATCATCAGGCCTCAGCTGCAATAATCTGAAAATATTCCAATTTTTACTTTCCATAGTGATTCTTACCTTTGGTCCACAGTTATTTTAAGGTGTGTTTTTACATTTCCAAATATTTAATATTTTAAAATACTTTGAAATATTTATTTGTAATGTAATTCATGGGATCAGAGAACATGATCTTAAAAAGCAGATGGGTGGAAAGCTATATAACATAGTTCATGGTCATAGTTTTTATAAATGGTCCCTGTGTTCTTGCATAGAGGCTTATAATCTGACAATAGGGTAAAATGTTCTATCCTTATGTATGTACATCAGACTCAAAACTATGAACTATGTGATTCAAATCCAGTAATAAAGTAGGTTAAAATTCCTACCTTCCTACCATGGACTTAGTAGTTTCCATTGAAATTCTTAGAACTATTATATGTTTTGACACTAATTATTAGGTGGTGATAAGCTGAGAAAAATTTTTTCCTTGGTTAAAAAAAAACCTTTGTCATTTACATAGTCACTATGGCTTAGATATGGTTTGAGTGTGCCCTAAAGTTTCATATGTTAGTAGCTTGGTCTCCAGGACGGAGGTAGGAGATGGGGCATAGTGGGACGAGCCTGGGTCAGTGGGATTGTGTCCTCATCCTCAGAAGGGACTCTGGTATTTCTTTTTTCTTTTCTTTTTTTTTAAAGATTTATTTATTTATTTGAAAGTCAGAGTTTTACACAGAGAGAAAAGGAGAGGCAGAAAGAGAGGTCTTCCATCTGCTTGTTCACTCTCCAATTGGCCACAAAGGTCAGAGCTGCACCGGTCCAAAGCCAGAAGCCAGGAGCTTCCTCCGAGTCTCCCACACTGGAGCAAGGGCCCAAGGACTTGGGCCATCTTCTACTGCTTTCCCAGACCACAGCAGAGAGCTGGATCAGAACTGGAATAGCTGAGACTCCAATGGGCGCCCACATGGGATCCCAGCACTGCAGGCAAAGGCTTTACCTGCTATGCCAGAGTACTGGCCAGGGACTAAGATATTTCTTGTAGGACTTTGGCTATTAGCTTTTTTTTTTTTTTCAGACAGAGTGGACAGTAAGAGAGACAGAGAGAAAGGTCTTGTTCACCCTCCAATAGCCCCTGCAGCCGGGAGCCAGGTGCTTCTCCTGGTCTCCCATGCGGGTGCAGGGCCCAACCATTTGGGCCATCCTCCACTGCACTCCCGGGCCACAGCAGAGAGCTGGCCTGGAAGAGGGGCAACCAGAACAGAATCCAGCGCCCAGACCAGGACCAGAACCCAGGGTGCTGGCGCCGCAAGTGGAGGATTAGCCTATTGAGCCGCGGCGAAGGTTACTATCAAAGCCTCAGCCTGGCCCCATACAGTTATCTCTGGCTGTAGAGGATGCTGCCTAAGTGTCTCTCAGAGCAGCAAACTGCTCTGAGATTAGAGGCAAGGCTGCAGTTTCTGTTTCTCTCCAATACAGGCCAAAGGAATGCATTCTCAAAGAAATGTGGCAGCAGAGGCAGCAGGGGCTAATGACTGTTAATTGGTACCTGGGGTGTTTTCCAGGAATTTGTAAACTTGAGTGAGCCTGTATTTGAAGATCTATACCACTGTTCTGTTCTCTTTTGTGGACCACCAGACCTGATTATTTTCCCATCATAAAGTTGATGTATAACCTTGCCTATGTGCCTGCTGACTAGTATCATTGTTGGTCCCCTCTAAGAAGTGCTGGCACAATGCTATCTGGCAGCGTGCTTTTAGAATGGACACGCCCATGTCCTGTCACTTCATTTGAAAACCCAACATCTGGCTTTGTGTTTTGAGCTGTGATCATTTGTTCTGCAAGGTGTTTTACCATTGCCATCCACCACGTGCTACACTCAAGATGGCCCTCATGAGAAATGAACTGATGGCGGCACTATGTCTTTTTTTAACAGACTTTTATTGTGAATGCTGGTCTGGTCAGTCTGGCCGCAGTCCGAAAGCAGGAGGAAGCACGAAGGCTGGGGACAGGACAGAGGCAAGGCCGAGGAAAGGCCCAGCCAGTTGGGTGCCTTCCCCTGCAGGGGAGGAGCAGGCCCAGTCCCTCCTTCAGTGCCCAGGCTGGTCTAGCCTTGGGGCCCAGCACCTCTGCTGGCTTGTACAGCTCCACCCTCCATTTGAGGCGGTAGTGCCGCCCTCCCCACACCCTAATCAGGGCTTCTGAAACCAGGCTTGAGGCCGTCCCTGTGCCCTGCAGCAGCTGTGTTGGGGCTGCATGGTGGGGATGAAGGGGTCCCAGTCCACCTAGCTCAGAGGAACACCCCGCCCCCACTAAAAAGAGGTGCTGGAAAAGAGGATCCCCAGCAAGCCCAGGCCCCAGTTACTAGTGCCTGAAAACCCAGCCAAAGCCACAGTCAAGCAGGAGGGGACTCCTGGATGAGGTGTGAGCCAGAAGCCACACTCTGTGTGCTAGAATCTGCAGGTCTGAGATTAGAGATTCCCTGCTCTGGCAGCAGCAGACACAACTCCCTCAGCCACTCAGCCCAGAGTCTGGCTCCATGGAAGGGCCTCTGAGTGCCCAGAGGAGGGAGCAGTGAGACAGGGAAGCTCTGTCCAAAGTATTTTATCATGGCAGTGACTAATACAGTAGGTAACTTATTTATTCTTAAATTTTCTGCATTAACTCTTGTTTTGACTGACATGAATATTTTGAACTATCTTAATTTTTAAAAAGAATTACTATTTACAAGGTCTTTCTAATTTACTTTCAACATTGCCTTCATTTTTAAGTGTATGTCTTATAAGTGATAAACAAGTAGATTTACAATGGAAAGTTTAAATTTAATTTAAATTTTTTATTTAATTTAAACTTTAATTAATTTAAATTAATTAATTTAAACTTTAATTTGATTTAAAAGTAAATTTAATTTAACATATATACTGCTCTTACTGAAATATATGGATAACTCCTTGGAATTTACCCAAAGGAAATTAAATTGGCAAACAAAAAAGCGGTCTGCACATTAATGTTTATTGCTGCTCAATTCACAATAGCTAAGACCTGGAATCAACCTAAATGCCCATCAACAGTAGACTGGATAAAGAAATTATGGGATATGTACTCTATAGAATACTATACAGCAGTAAAAAATAATGAAATCCAGTCATTTGCAACAAAATGGAGGAATCTGGAAAACATTATGCTGAGTGAAATAAGCCAGTCCCAAAGGGACAAATATCATATGTTCTCCCTGATTGGTGACAACTAATCGAGCACCAAAAAGGAAACCTGTGGAAGTGAAATGGACGCTATGAGAAATGGTGACTTGGTCAGCCCTTGCACTGACTGTTGATGAACAACTTAATTCGTTATCCCTCTTAGTATTTTTTTTGTCTGTTCTTAATACTACTGGTTTAATTCTGTAATTAATACACAGTTATTATTAAGTGTTGAAACTTAACTGAAAAGTGATCCTTAACTGAAAAGTGATCCCTGTTAAATATAAGAGTGAGAATAAGAGAAGGAAGAGATGTACAATTTGGGACATAAAGAGAGACTCTCCCATCCTTTGGTTAGCTCCCCAAATGTCCCCCAACAGCTGGGACTGGGGAAGACTGAAGCCAGGAGCTGGGAATTTCATCCATGTCTACCATGTGGGAGGCAGGAACCCAAGTTCTTGAGTGCCACCTGCTGACTCCAAAGGAGCACATTGGAGAGAAGGCAGAATTGCCAACAGGAGCCAGGAACCAAAACTAGGTCTTTGATACGGGATGTGAGCATCCCAAATGGCTTCGAGCTGCTACGTCAAATGCCTGCCCCAAACATAGCTTTAGGATTTAGGTTACTTATTGGCAAAAATGGAAACACGCATTTTATGACCTTTCCAGTGCTTTCACCTGTGGTAAGGACTCTGCGGGAACATGGGGTGAGGCGGACTTGCCCAGAATAAGGAAAGGGGAACGAAGATGGCCTAATGAGTGTCTGTGCGCATGCGCAACCCTGTTGGTTCCTCCCACCCCAAGTCCTAGAGTTCCCAGTCAGAACGTGTGTGACTACATGAGGGGGGCAAAGAGGCTGCAATTGTAAAGGGAAAGTATGGAAGAGTGTGTCAGGCAGGATGTGAACCCGCCGAGCCAGTGCCCGCAGGAGCACGCTGCGTCCTGCTGCAAGCCTGGGTGTCCTGCCTCTCTGAGGAGAATCCGGCTACACTGTCAGCCTGGTTCCTTACCAGCAGTGGGGCTGGAGCTGACTCGGTGAACGCCACCTTCTGCTCGGACGCCGCCATGCCCCTCCCTGGGTCCCCTCAGGCTCCATCTTTGCTCGCCGCCTCCGGCCTGGTGGCTTCCGCCTGCCAGGCGGCCAGGGATGGTGGTGCTGGCAGCCGCCAGCTGGGCGGTAAATGCCCTGGGCCGCCGGGCCCCTTCCCCTGGCCCCCGGGGCCCCTCGTCCTGGAAACCCGCACCGCACCGGAGCTCCGGCAAAGGTAGGAGCTCGCCTCGCTGCCCGGACGGCTGCTTCCCCTCGCAGAGTTGGGCAGCTTCCTGCCACTGCCCTAACCTGTGACTCCTCCGAGTGACAGCCGCAGATTGTGACCCTGTGGCCCAGGCTTGGGACCAGCTCTTTGCTACTGGGCTGCCCTCGCCTCTGGTGCTGCCTGTGGTAGCAGTTACTCCCTGAGGGACCGGACGCTTTCCTCAACTGAAAAGTTGGGCTCACTGCTGGGTTCCTGTGATTACTGAACAAGATGGGGCATGTGCAAGCGTTTACATGACCCTGTGTCGAGGATGGCCCATCATAAACACGCAGAGAATGTACTTTGATTTGTTGTCCTTGAATGGCTCAGTTATTAGTGAATGGTAGTTTATTAACCAGATGATTGAGACTGGGATATTTAGTTCAGCTTATTTTTATCACACACATTGTGGAAATGGGGTTGATATATTTCTATTTTGATGCAAAAATTGGAGTAGGTGCTTAGTTTTTTTTGTACTGCAATTTTTCATTAACTTTTTGAAAAATTCTTAATTGTGTTGTGTTAAAGCAGGGCCTTTACTTCCTCTTTCATGGGTTCTCAAGAGAGGTTCTAGGGAGTCTGGTTGTATGCCACAAGTCATCTGAGGTGTCTTCTTGCCATATTGATAGCTTCCATTAATGATGGGCGTTGAGTACTTATTTCTGTCCAGCAGTTTGATGCTTGCTTTTTTTATGTCAGTTTTTTAAAAATATTTTATTTATCTATTTGAGAGGTGGAATTACAAACAGAGAGAGGGAGAGACAAGGAGACTGGTTCACTCCCCAGTTGGATATTTAACTTTATTATTCAAATTGGGAACCAGAGATTCCCATAAATTGTTGATTGATATTCTTAAAGCTTTTTTTGCACTTTATTGATCATCTGAGATAATCTTAGACTCCTTTCTCTTTTTAATTATTACTTATTTTATTTATTGGAGAGGCAGAGAGACACAGACAGAGAAACAGAGATTTCCCACTCACTGTTTTATTTCCAAGGTGTCTGCTTCAGTCATGGCTGGGCTAGGCCAAAACCAGAAGTCTGAACCTCAATCTAGGTCTCCTACGTGGATGACAGAGATTCAAGTACCTGGTCCATCATTTGCTACCTCCCATGGTTCACAATAGTAGAAGCTGGAACTGGAGTGAACTGTGTCTGGAATACATACACTCCAATATGGAACGTGGTGTTCCAAGTGTCCTCTTAACTCCTGTGCTGATTGCCTGCCCCTCCCTTCCTTTTTACTTACATTTCCCAATATTTCTTTCTTACAGCACTCTGTTTTCTTTTTCCAACGCATCTTATACAATTTTAAATGTTTGTGTACTTTTTAGTATTTATTTGTCCCAGTAGATATCAAGGAGCTGTGAGATCAAGAATCTGTTTCATTAATAAATTTAGCACAGGTTTATTGAAGTGCCTGCTGTGTTGGGGTACTGGGGATAAAATTTTGAACAATAGATTTTTTCTTGCAAAGGAAGCAACTCTCCAGTGCAAGAGAAAGAAAAAAGTAGACATGATAATTAAACATTGTAAAAGTGCAATAAAATTTTGAGATGGAGAATAATGGGATATCTTATATAAGGCAGACCAGCAGGAGAGAGAATCCCTGGATTCTGCTGATAGCAGTGTGTTTTAGGGAAGAGGTCAACAAACAAACTTTTGCCTGTGGGCTACATCTGATCTGATACTTATTTTGTAAAAAAAAGTTTTATTAAAACATGATCACACCCCTTTGTTTATATATTGTCTGTAGATGCTTTTGCATTGTAAGGCCAAGAGAAATGTTTGATCTTTATAATCTAAAATAACAAATAGTTCATCTGTTTACTAAAAACAAGTTTGCCAGCCTTAGTTCTAAGAAATATTAGCTTGGAAGAAAGTGGTATATTTTTAAAAGTAGAACTAGAAGGAAAGTCTGATGGATTGGATGTTGGGAGTAATATAAAAATAGAATTAAGGGGTGACTAATGGTTTTCTACCTGAAAATGTTGGCTGTAGATGATACCAGTTTTTTTTTTTTAATTAATGAACTGTCATACCATTTCAACCAGTGACTATACCATTTTGCATTCATATCAGCAAAAGGTTTCCTGTTTCCCTCATCAATGTCAGCACTAGTTGTTTTCTGTTTTCTTTGTTACAGCCATTCCACTACCTGTGATGTAGCATTGCATTGTGGCTTTGATTTACATTTCTGTGGTGGCCCATGATATTTAACTTCTTTTCTTGTGGTTTTTAGCTATTTGTGTATCTTCTTTGGAGAAATGTGTATTCATGTCCTTTGCCTATTTATTTATGTATTTATTTGAAAAGCGAGAGACAGAGAAAGAGAGAGAAACAGATATTCACGTCCCACATGCCTGGGATACAGGAACACAATCTAGGTCTTCCACATAAGTGGCAGGGACCCAACCACTTGAGCTGTCACCTGCTGCCTCCTTAGTGTTCATTAGCAGGAAATTATAATCAGGACTGGAGCCAGAACTTAAACCCAGATACTCTGATATAGGATGTGGGTATCCCAACAGGCATCTTAACCACTAGGCTAAATACTCACCCTTGCCTGTTTTTTAATTTTTTTTGTCCCCATTCATTGTTGAGATGTAAGGATTCTTTATATATATATTTGTTTTGGATACTAAATTCTAATCAGATATACAAGTTTGGAAATATTTTCTCCTATTCTGTAGGTTGTTTTTCATTTTCTTGGTATTATCTTTTGATGCACAATTCTTTTTTTTTGTTTTGTTTTTATGAAGTATAAGCTTTTTTATTTTGTTAAATCACCTAAAATTTTACTGAATATTTGTATATAAGTAAAATAGACTATCCTTTCTGTATGTTATTTTGCTTACTTTTTCACTATAAAATTATGTAGGTATTCTATTTCTTATGATATCAAATCTGGTAAATTTTTAATGATTTATTTTATTTATTTGAAAAGCAGAGTTAAAAAGAGAGAGACAGAGATAGAGGTCTTCCATCTGCTGGTTCACTCCCCAAATAGCTGCAAAGAAAAGGGTTGGGCCAGGCCAAAGCCAGGAGTCAGGAATTTCTTTCAGGTGTCCTACATGGATTCAGGAGCCCCAGTACTTGGGCTATCCTCCACTGCTTTCCTAGGCACGTTAGCAGGGAGCTGGATGGGAAGCGGAGCAGTCAGGACTGAAAGCAGTGCCCCTATTAGATGCTGGCATTACAGACAGTGGCTTTACTGCTATGTCACAGCTCTGGCCACAAATTTTATTTGTCAAAGAATTTCTGTATTTCTTCTATGTTGTCAACGAGCATAAAGTTGTTTGTGATTTTTCCTTCATTGTTCTTTTAATGATTGTAATTTGAGTGATATCCCTTTTCAATACGTCTGTTTGTGTTCTGCTTTATTCTTGATTAACTTAACTTGCGATTTATTGATATTGTTGATTTTTTAGCTTTGTTAACTTCCTCTATTGTTTGTTATTTCACTTTTTTTGAAATTACCTCCATTATTTCCCTACTTTTTACTTTAAATGTATTTTTATCTTCATATGTTAGTTTATTAAGATAGAACTTTGTGTCATGTTTTTTAGGCTGTAAATATACCTCTAAACATTACCTTAAATCTCCCACATTTTGATGCATTTTGTTTTCATTTCAGGTGATCAAAATTTTTACAATATAATATATATTATTATAAAATTACTATATTGTATAATTATTTATAAAATTATTTATAAAAATTATTATATATAAAAGTATTATATAAAGTATTGTGTATTATTATAATATATAATATTTAGATTATTTACAAGCATATGTTTGATTAACTTATTTACTTTTCTCCCCTAGATATTTGTCACTAATGGTATCTAATTCCATAGTAGTTAACATATTCTCTAAGATTTCAGTATTTTGAAAACTTTATTGAAAATTGTTTTATGAGTATCTTATTGAACATGCTCTATACACTAAAAAGTATGTATTCTCCAGCTGTATAGTACTCTATAAATATCAATTAACAGCTCAACATGACTGATAATATTCAAATTCTTCTCTCTTTCTTATTAGTTATGGAGAGTTAAAATCTCCTACAAGGTTGTAAATTTGTCTGTTTTTCCTTTTACTCTATCAATTTTGATTTTATGTATAAAAAAGCTCTGTTATGGTCATGAACATTTATGATTTTTATGTCTTCCTGATGAATTATTGCTTTGTTATTACCAAATGCCCTCCTATTTCTAATAATATTCTGAGTTAAATAGCTACTCTAATATTTTATGCTTACTTTTGCATGGTGTATTTTTCTTTAATCCTTTATTTCAAACTATTTTCATTCTTGTATTTAAAGTATATTTTTATAGATATATATTTTTCCATTCAGACAGTATCTGAAATTTAATTTTAGTATTTTCATTCTTTTACATTTAATGTAGCTCCTTTCATATTTTGATTTGGACATATAACATTTTACTACTTGTGTTTTTTGTTTGAATAATCTGTTGTCTAGTCTACTGTTCTTCCCTGAATTTTTTGGAATGGTAGGATACATTTTAGCATTGCATTTACATTCTTCTATTGATTTTTTTTTTTATTTTGGACAGGCAGAGTGGACAGTGAGAGGGAGAGACAGAGAGAAAGGTCTTCCTTTGCCGTTGGTTCACCCTCCAATGGCCGCCACGGCTGGCGCGCTGTGGCCGGCGCACCGCGCTGATCCAAAGGCAGGAGCCAGGTGCTTCTCCTGGTCTCCCATGCGGGTGCAGGGCCCAAGCACTTGGGCCATCCTCCACTGCACTCCCAAGCCACAGCAGAGAGCTGGCCTGGAAGAGGGGCAACCGGGACGGAATCTGGCGCCCTGACCGGGACTAGAACCCAGTGTGCCAGCGCCGCAAGGCGGAGGATTAGCCTAGTGAGCCGCGGCGCGGCCTCTTCTATTGATTTTTAAGCTATAATTCCCTTTTTGTGTGTGGTTGTTCTAAGTGTACTCAATAGTAATAATGTTCCACTTAATGTAAAATGTAAGTTTGTTGTAACATAATAGATCATCTTATTCCTACTGAAAGAAAATTAAGAGTTAGAAACTCACTAACTATAATGCCTAAGATATATAGGAAACATGTATAAATACATATATATATATATAGCTAATATATGCAAATATACTTAACATTTTGAAGTTTAAAGCAAACTTATATTTACAGAATAAATAACTTTCTTTTGATACATATTTCTTTTTTAAAGCTTTATTTAATGAATGCAAATTTCATAGGTACAACTTTAGGAATATAGTGGTTCTTCCTCCCATGCCCACCCTCCCACCCCTACTCCTGTCCCACCTCCTACTCTCTCTCCCATCCCATTCTTCATTAAGATTCATTTTAATTTAATTTTACATACAGAAAACCGACTCTATAGTAAGTAAAGATTTTGACAGTTTACACCCCCCCCACACACACACAATGTGTAAAGTACTGTTTGAGAACAAGTTTTGCAGTTAATTCTTATAGTACAACTCATTAAGGACCGAAATCCTTCATGGGGAGTAAGTGCACAGTGACTCCTGTTGTAAATTTAACAATTAACACTCTTATTTATGACATTAGTGATCACCCAAGGCTCTTGCCATGAGCTGCTAAGGCTATGGAAGCCTTTTTTGTGTCCACAAACTCCGTTAGTATTTGGACAAGGCCATAAACAAAGTGGAAGTTCTCACCTCCCTTCAGAGAAAAGTATATCCTTCTTTGATGGTCCCTTCTTTCCACTGGGGTCTCGCTCACACAGAAATCCTTCAGATACATATTTCTTTTTAAAATTTATGTTCTACTGGTGAACATTTTTCCATTGTAACAGGCTTCACATTTTATCATGTATTAACTGCCCCTTAACACTTTGTTTGATTTTTAACTATTTTTATTAATATAAAGAGAACAAGTTTTATGTAGCTCATAGATACAGTTCTAAGAATGTAATGATACTTATTCTCTCCTCCTTCCTTTTTTTTCTTTTCTTAATTTTTGTGGTAGCATATTTTAAGAGTTTAACTTCTGGCCGGCGCCGTGGCTCAACAGGCTAATCCTCCGCCTAGCGGCGCCGGCACACCGGATTCTAGTCCCAGTTCTGTCCCGGTTGCCACTCTTCCAGGCCAGCTCTCTGCTATGGCCCCGGGAGTGCAGTGGAGGATGGCCCAAGTGCTTGGGCCCTGCACCCCATGGGAGACCAGGAGAAGCACCTGGCTCCTGCCTTCGGATCAGCGTGGTGCGCCGGCTGCAGTGCGCCGGCCACGGCGGCCATTGGAGGGTGAACCAACGGCAAAGGAAGACCTTTCTCTCTGTCCCTCTCTCTCACTGTCTACTCTGCCTGTCAAAAATTAAAAAAAAAAAAAAAAGAGTTTAACTTCTATATGAGGAAGCTAGCCTGTAAATTTTTTTGCATTATAGTGTTCAAGACAGGCTTTCTTATGAAAGTAATGCTGAACTCATAAAATGAATTGAGACCATTTTCCTGTTTTCCTAAACCCTGAAAGACTTAAAGAATGAGATTATATTTTTCTTAAGTTTTAGGTATAATTTGTTGGTAAATCTATCTGCCCCTTAGTTCTCTTTGTGTATGGTTTATAATTCAGATTCTGGGGCAGGCATTGTTGCAAAAGTGGGTAAAGCTGCCACCAGCAATGCTGGCATCCCATATGGGTGCTGATTCAAGTTCCTGCTGCTCCACTTCTGATCTAGCTCCCTGCTAATGGCCTGTTAAAAGCAGCAGCCTGGCCCAATCCCTGCCATTGTAGCCATCTTGGGAATGAACAATCAAATAGAAGATCTCTGTCTCTGTCACTGCCTCTCTCTGTAACTCTTTCAAATAAATAAATAAATAAATAAATATTTAAAAACATAATACAATTTCTTTAATGTTTATGTGAGTATGTAAATTTTCTGTTTCTTCTTGAGTCACTTTTGGTAAGTTGTGTTCCTCTGTTTCATCCAAATTTTCACATTTACTGGCATAACATTGTATATTATATCCTATATATACTTGCATTTTTTTCTTGATTTTTCTCTTAAATTCTTTTTCTTCTTTATCAATTTAGCCAGGAATGATTACTTTTAAAGACCTTTTTAAAAAGTGATCATTTGATTTTGTTGATCCTTTTCATTATATGTTTTTTTCATATTTTATTCATTTCTGCTTAAAAGCAGAATGTTATTTTTATAAATTTTTAAGATAGATTCTTAGTAACCTCTCTTCTTTCCTAATATATGCATGTAAGTCCTCAAGATACAGCTTTGGATGTTCTGTAATTTCATAGTAAAATTCTTACTCATTTTTCAATTCAAAGTATTTTCAAATTTCCATTGTGAATTCTTGGAGGTACACACCTTTTCAAAACATTTGGGAATTTTCTGCATTTATTTTTATTATTTCTAATCTCTTACATTGTGATCAAAGACCATATTCTGTTTGATTTCTCTCTGTTGAAATATCTATTGAGATTTGCTTTATGGCCTAGCATTTCTCAACTTTGACAAATATTTTATATTTATTTGAAATGAAACTGTTTTGTGACAGTTGGCTGTGTACTTTATATTTATTTATTTATTTGGGAGGCAGAATTACAGAGAGAGAGAGAGAGGGAGACAGAGAGAGTGGTCTTCTATCCACTAGCTCACTCCCCAAATGATCGCAACATCCGGAGCTGGGCTGATCTGAAGCCAGGAGCCAGGAGCTTCTTCTGGGTCTCCCTCGTGGGTGCAAGGGCCCAAGCACTTGGGACATCTTTCACTGCATTCCAAGTGTATTAGCAGGGAGCTGGATTGGAAGCAGAGCCTCTGGGACTCGAACTGGTACCCATAAGGGTTACTGGCACTGTAGGTGTAGGCTTAACCTACTATGCTGTAGCACCGGCCCATTGGCTGTGTTGTATCCAATGTTCATTACATGTTTGCCAACCGTATTATTCTTGTATTTTTACTGATTATTTTATTCATTCTTGTTAAATTATTTTAAAATCTACCATTGTGCTTATATATTTGTCTACTTTTATTTCAATAATTTTTTCTTTAATTATCAGTTTTGAATTAACTTCCACGTGAAATAATTTTTGCTAATATTAAGTTATAGTGTGCCTCTTTAATTAATGTCTTTTGCCTCAAAGTCTTATTTACCTCATGTTAACACAGGAATATCAGTTTTCTTTTGGTTTTTGCATGGTCTTTGTTTCATTTTTTAATTATGACCTTATCCCTTGTTTTAGAGATTTTCTTTGAAAAAGGCATAAATATTAGGGTATTTCAAAAAGTTTAAGGGCAATGGAATTAGTAAGTTTGTTTTGATGCAAAAATATTTTGAAATCCATACTTTTTTCATAATATACATTTTGCATGAACTTTTAGAAGAGCCCTTGAATTTATGTGTCTGTAATCTTTCTCTTTTAATTAGCATATTTGATACATTTCCATGTAAAGTGGATTTAAACTTAGTATTTTCATTATTTGCTTTTTGTTTTTTTTTTCATATCATGTATGTTAATTTCTTCCTGTTTCTTGTTTCTGTTTGGATACACTGTTTTGTATTACTCTATTATTCCCCCTCTCATTAGGTGGGTTGTTACACGTTCTTTTATCCTTCTTCTGGTAGATATCACAGGGATTACAGCAGACATCCTTGACTTATCAAAACCTGTCCTGGACAGTGTAAGGACCACAGAATATTTTAGCTATACTGTGCTCCTGAAGACGCCTACGTATTTTTATCATTACTTTTAATTCTTCTGTTACTTGATGCAAACAAAACAATATATTGTTTCAACATGTCAACATACATTTATATTTTCTATGTACTCAAAATTTTGTTTTTTTTAATTGTTTCCTGCATCAATGATCTTCTATCTAGGATCATTTTCCTTGTGGCCTGAAAACATTCTTTAGTTATTTTCATTAGTGTGGCTCTTTTGGTGATGAATTGGCTCAGTTTTTGATTGTTTGAAAATAGTTTTAGTCTTATTTTTTATATTGATCTTATGTTGCTTCGCTTTTCTTTAGCATTTGAATGGAAATATCAATATCATGTATTATATATTGTCTACCCTTGTTTTCAGTGTATAGTTTTTTAAATACTTCTGCATCATTCATTTTCATCTATCATTTGGGATTCAGATTATAGATTTCCTCAGCATTAATACAATTAGTGTGCAGACTACAATTGTGTAGCAAGGACCACCTCCCTGCCTTGTTGGAAAAGACAGTGGTATGCCACAGCTGAGTCAGGGTACACTGAAATATTGAACCCACAGCTCTCTGGGCAGCAGGACTATCTATTATTATTTATTCTTAAATAATCACCTCTGTTTACTCCAGTTAGATATTCATATGCTACCATTTTAAGTGTCATGACATGAAGACTGGGGAGCCCTGCCTTATAGATGTGGTACATAATGCAACTGGAACCCCAGAGATGCTCTAGCAAAATGACACTATAGGGATAAAATTCACACATGCTAATTACTGTACTGGTTCTTTTAGTATTCATCTTAAAATACATTGCTTTTTTTTTTTTTTGACAGGCTGAGTGGACAGTGAAAGAGACAGAGAGAAAGGTCTTCCGTTTCCATTGGTTCACCCCGCAATGGCCCCTGCAGCTGGTGCGCTGCGGCTGGAGCATGGTGGCTGGCGCACTGCGCTGATCCAAAGCCAGGAGCCTGGCCTCCATGCGGGTACAGGGCCAAAGCACTTGGGGCATCCTCCACTGCACTCCCGGGCCACAGCAGAGAGCTGGACTGGAAGAGGAGCAACCGGGACAGAATCCGGCACCCCGACTGGGACTAGAACCCGGGGGGTGCTGGCGCCACAGGCGGAGGTTTAGCCTATTAAGCCGTGGCTCCGGCCTACATTACCTCTTTAATATGCATAAGATATCAAGTACTATTTTATCTATTCCTCTAAAGAAACAACATGTGTTAGTTTATAACTGCTCATTTTAGACGATCTGGAATGAAGTTTAAAGTCTTACAATTAACTGAATCTGAGTATTCAGTTGGCATCTACTTATGAACAAACATCTGCCATGTGTGCTGATATTTAGCCTAAGAATGATCTAATCTTAAATTTATGCTTCTTTTCATTCTAAAATAAAAATGCACACAGCAGTTTTATTTTTTAAGCACTTAGCTCTATAAAAAAATCATCTTTGTCTTTGGTATAACGCAACTAGGTGAAAAAAATTTTTCCCCATTTAATCCATCTTGGAAATAAGCAGAATATGATTTTTTCATCTTACAAACTGTCCTTTAGAATGCTGTCCTAGAATTGTCACTTGTATGAGTCTCCTCAAATCATGTAGTCATTTTTCTTAATCTATTACTATATACATTTCTTTTTTACCTATTTGACCTAATTTAATACAATAAAATGCCCTGTTATATATTGTATAGAAATATGTAATAAAAAGGCTTTAGAAGAAGAGGTAACTTTGTTTTCAGAACTTTTCATATACTACAAATAAAGATAAAATGATAATCACATAAAGAAAATTGACATTCAGTAGTGTGTAAAGATAGCATGGAACTTTAACCACATTTAAGAGCCCGAGTATTCCTCAATTCCTCAGATCTTTTTTTTCTGGAGGTGGAGGATCTAACAATCTAATTATTATAAAAGAAGAAGAACTTTTAAAAATGTTGAGAAGCAAGTGAGTTCTCTTGCCCAGAAATTGTATGGAATCCTGGAAGGTAGCAAGGGATCAGACTGAAGGAAGAAACCAAGCTAAACTCATGTAAGTGAAGAGTGCTGAAAAAGGTAGGTGCAACTCTTGGATCTCCAAGCTGAGAAGCAGCAGATAATAATAGTAATAATAATAATAATAATATAATGGGGTCCCAGGATAACTGTGGGCCCTCTTTGTAATATTACTGTTGATGAAACAAAGAGGCTTAACCATTACAGTTGTACCCCTGTTTGTGCCAAAATGCAACCAACAAGATGTTTACTTTTAAGAGGGAACAAAAAGTAGAAATACTGGCGTCCAGAAGAAGGTTGCTTTTATTTCTCAGAAGCTTAAACAGTTGCATCACTTCTCACTGCAAACAACCCCTGCAATATGCCTTGATATTTAATGGCAGATGAATACTAAGCAGAAATAATTGCCAAAAAATTAGGAAAATTGCAGGGTCTTAGTCCACCCGTACAGGATGGACTGGGTCCGAGGAAAGGTAAGTGCGCCGCTCGCCCGTTCCCCAGCCTCCCGATCCCGGAGACAATCAGACGCAGCGGGGAGCCAAGTCTAGTAGCAAGGACTCATTTACCTTTTGCATAATAGTTTTATAGCACAAAACTGCAGAGTCACTGGGACAGGGCTAAGGACCAACCAATCACTTAAAAAATCACCTTATGGGGGGATTTCTATAGGACTAGCCCTATGTCTATACACTGGTTACTAGTTTTGTTACCTTCCCTGATGTTGACAGCCAATTAGTTTTAGTGGTAAACAACTTTGGATTCCGCCCATCTTACTTTCTCTGGGCGCCATCTTACTCGGCTCCGCGCGGCTCCGTTCCGTGCAGCTCGGGTGGGGGCACCCGGGGGCAGCTGCGCATGCGGAGCCCCCGGGCCTGGCCTGGCCTGGCCGCGCCATGGCTGCGATCATGCCCCACAGAAAATAAACATTGTGCCAAAGGCACTGTAGTGAGTTGAATAACGGCTCTTAAAACTAACAGGTTCTAGGCCCTGGAACCTGCAAATGGTGTACCTATTATGAAAAACAAAAGGGTCTTTGCAGAAGTGATTAAAGAAAGGATTTTAAGATGGAGAGATTATCAACAAATGTCCTTATAAGAAAGAAGCAGAGGAAATTTAGACTCAGAGAAGGCAATGTAACCACAGCAAACAGATAAAGTAGGAAATGTAAAATCTTTGCTCCAGGAAAACCAGCCAAATTATTATTATTTCAGCATAATCGCAAGATCTGACAGGGAAATTAAAACAAAATTAAAAGAAAAGGAGATTCTGCTTGCCCCAGCTAAAGCTGTGTATATGCATAGAATGCAAGAGAATTCTGACACATTGGTGCAGCAGACACTTGAAATATATTTTGTGGTTTTTTTCCTCTTTTTAGCAACTAGACTGTATTTTGAAACAGTTCATGGATCAAAAGAGATCAAGGAGAGGTTTCTGGGATCAGTAACCTCTTCAACCTAAGATGCCAAAGATCTTGTCTTACAAGGAACATTCTGGATGTATGAAATTGTTCTTTTGGATAATAGAATAGAGTAATTTTCCCCTCAAGAAGTTTAAAATAATTGCTGGTGCCTTTTCATGGAAAAGTTTCATTTGTTTATCAAGAAATGCATGTTTAAAATTTCTATATTTAGAGAAATTATAAATTAATAATTTTACCCCTAATCTAATGTTTTCCCATGCATAATGATAGATAATGCATACACACAAATACATAACTAGATACTGTGACCTCTAAAGCCATTTCAGATTGGTAAAGAGAGGTTTATTATTTTGAAAACAGCTGTTTGCAGCAGAATGGATGCAACTGAAAAACATTCTACTTAGTGAAGTAATCCAATCCCAAAAGGACAAATACCATATGTTCTCACTAATCTGTGGTAACTAATAGAACACCTAAAAGGTAATCTGTAGAAGTGAAATTGACATTTCGAGATGTGATGACTTTGAACAGCCCTTGTATGCACTGTTGAAGAACAGTTGTTTTTCTTCATACTATTTGTTGAACTCTTTACTTAGTATAGAGTTAATCTTATGTGTATAAAGTTAATTAAAAATAAATCTTAGTAAAAAGAAAATAAGAGTGGGAATAGGAGAGGGGGGAAGAATGTAGGTGAGAGTGTGGGTGGGAGAGCAGGTATGGTAGGAAGAATCACTATGTTCCTAAAGTTGTATTTATGAAATGCATGAGGTTTGTATACCTTAAATAAAATGATTCTGGGAAAAAAAAATAAAAGCAGATGTTGAAGTCAGGAACTAAAAGAAGAGATATTCCCAAGTAAGAAAAACTATAAGTTACTAAAGACTTCCAGAAATGCACTCTCATGTCTCATGGAGTTTTTGTTTTATGTTCTCAATAAAATTCCACACTAATTTCAAACTTCCCAGTTGTGTTTATCCCCAGCTTATAGATGCTTCTTACTCTCCATACAAGATAGAGATTCCTTAAAATATCAGAAAACTAAGGATATTGACCTATTTTCTAATTGATGTTAAGATGAGTATTGTTAAACCCTGGAGTATTACTGTTTTTCAACCTCCTCATCATATATATGATGAAGAAATGGTCACAGAGAGTTTCAGGGTATTTACCTTGACTTCCAGGATTTTTTAGTAAAAACTTAATGGTCAACAATTAGTTAGTGAGCATGATAAAGATGTTTTAAGCAACAGTTGGTCCCAGTGCTTGCGAAACTTAGACTGTCTTGACAGGAGGTAGAAGAAAGCATTCACATAATAAACGTGTAGTGATCATGTGCCAAGCAAGTTCAGTAATGGTTCAGAACGCTCACTGACAGGTGGAGAAGAGGAAGGCGTATATTATTTGTATCCTGTAAATATAACTATTGTATAATAGGTATATATTACTTGCATCTTCAAAATATAATATCTGATATATGCTTCTGAGAGTTTTTAAAGATTTGTTTGTTTGCAAAGAGAGTAACAGAGAGAGGGAGAGACAAAGACAGAAGGAGATCTGTTTGCTAGTTCATTCCCCAAATGGCTGCAATGACCACTGGTCCAGGCTGAAGCCAGGATTCTGGATCTCTCTGGCAGGGCCCAAACACTTGGGCCATCTTCTGCTGCTTTCCTAGGGGAATAAGTAGGAAGCAGATCAGAAGCACAGCAATCAGAACTGGAACTGGCTCTCCAATATGGGAATAGATATGGGATGCTGGCCTTGTAGGTGGTGCCTTAACCTGCTGAATCACAACATCAGCTCCTGAAAGCTTGTTTTACAGTAACTGTATTTGATTCTGAATTGAGTGGCCCACTTAAGTTCTTTTCCTATTTGTTCTTTTTTTTTTTTTTTTAATATGCTGTTTGCTTCCTGGACTTGTTCTTTTCTATTCCTTGTCTCTTGTTATCCATTTCACACTTCCCCACCTGCCACACATCAGAATACTATCCAGTATGCCTCTATTCATGTTTCTATTTTAGAATCCTGGTTTAGGGTGAGGTATTATGGCACAGCAGGTTAAGCCGCTGTCTGAAATGCTGGCATCACATATGGGTGTGGTTCGAGTCCCAGCAGCTCCACCATGAAGCTCCTGGCTCCTAGTCCCTGACTGGCCCAGCCCTGATCATTGTAGCCATTTGGGGGATGAACCAGTAGATGGAAAATTGATCTCTCTCTTTCTCTGTAATTCTACCTCTCAAATAAACAAATCTTAAAAAAAAAAAACAACAAAAAACAAAAAACAGAACTATTATCCTGTTTTCTGCCACTATGGCAGTGTTAAGTTCTCTGTTTTATCAGAATAACTCCTATTCCTTTTTTAAATAAGAGACAAAAATGTTAATATGAGATATATCAAGATGACAGGCTATTAGGTGGAATGTTCTGTTATTCACTGGTTGTCCCAAGTGTATTTTGTTTTTCCTTTAGGAGTGTTTATCGATGACAAGACCATCCATATCTTACATTTGTTTGTGGTAAAATTACCTAACATATGGCTAGATCTAACTTTGATATACAATTACTAATTTAAATTAAGTTTTGAATTAAAATTACCCAGTTATCATCAGCCAGGGCTTGAAATTATTCAGGTCTGGTTAGATGTATGATGCTTTGGCCAAAAGGTGTATTAATTCAAATGCATTAATTCAAAACAAGTCTTAATTTTAAAAGATGTTATTATTCAAAGCTCTGTATAACTGGCACATGTATCAAAACTAACAGGAGTATTTTACTTCATATGATAGATTTTTTCTGCTTTAACAAGATGTATTAGTAGTATGTAAAAACATGTTTCAGCCCTCCCCTACACACAACTATATAAATATAGTTGATGATTTGTGACACAATACGGGCCACGATAGACTCCACCTAACCAGAAGGAATTTAATTGAGAACTTAGCAAGACACTTATTTATCAATCAGTAGAATAAAACAGTGACAGAGGACAGGGGTGAGTGTGGTGTTTGGCAAATAGGACAAGTGGTTAGTATTTAGTTCTTTTCTAAAATAAAGGAGGCTACGTAATATTGTTTATTAGCACACATTGGGACATAAAGAATAGGTGACTTGGATAACATAGATTTTTGTGTGCTTTTGAACACCTGAACCATAATTCAACATTTCTTGCTCCTCCCTCTCCTATTCCCATCCTTATTTTTTACTAAGATCTTTTTTCCATTAACATTATATACATAAGATTGACCCTACACTATGTACAGAGTTCAACAGATAATGTGAAAAATAAACTGTTACTCAATAGTCGAGACAAGTGCTATTCAAATTCATCACATCTCAAAATGTCAATTTTACTTCTATAGATTACCTTTTAGGTACTGTATTGGTTACCACCGATCAGGAAGAACATATGATATTTGTCTTTTTGGGACTGGCTTATTTCACTAAATATAATGTTTTTTTTTAAAAAAAAGATTTATTTATTTGTTTATTTGATAGGCAGAGTTACAGAGAGGCAGAGAGAGAGAGAGAGAGAAGAGAGAAGAGAGAAAGTCTTCCATCCACTGGTTCACTCCCCAGATGGCTGCAATGGCCAGAGCTGTGCCGATCCAAAGACAGGAGCCAGGAGCTTCTTCCTGGTCTCCCACATGGGTACAGGAGCCCAAGGACTTGGGCCATCTTCCACTGCTTTCCAAGGCCATAGCATAGGGCTGGATTGGAAGTGAAGCAGCCAGAACTCCAACTGGCACCTATATGGGATGCCAGTACTTCAGGAGGCAGCTTTACCTGCTACGCCACAATGCCAGCCCCAAGTATAATGTTTTCTAGTTGCATCCTTTTTGTTTGTTAAAAAACTGCTGTGTAGTATTCCATGGTGTGTATATTGCATAATTTCTTTATCTAGTTTTCAGCTCAAGAGCATCTGGGTTGATCCCATATT
This sequence comes from Lepus oiostolus, assembly GCA_036325905.1. Taxonomy (NCBI): domain Eukaryota; kingdom Metazoa; phylum Chordata; class Mammalia; order Lagomorpha; family Leporidae; genus Lepus; species Lepus oiostolus. Next base: position 56,536,580 of record CM070808.1, on the reverse strand, counting down.
GTAACTACTATGAATTGAGCTGCAATAAACATGGGAGTACAAAACTCTTTCATATGCTGATTTCATTTTCTTTGGATAAATTCCCAGGAGTGGGTTGGCTGTATCATATGGTAGGTCTATATAAAGATTTCTGAGGTATCTCCATACTGTCTTCTACAGTGATTGTACCAGTTGACATTCCTACCAACAGTGGATGAGAGTATCTTTTTCCCCGCATCCTTGCCAGCATTTGGTTTGTTGGTTTCTGTATGAAAGACATTCTTGGCCGGCACCGTGGCTCAATAGGCTAATCCTCCCCCTGCGGTGCCAGCACACTGGGCTCTAGTCCCGGTTGGGGCACTGGATTCTGTCTCGGTTGCCCCTCTTCCAGGCCAGCTCTCTGCTGTGGCCCGGGAGTGCAGTGGAGGATGGCCCAAGTGCTTGGGCCCTGCACGCGCATGCAGACCAGGAGAAGCACCTGGCTCCTGCCTTTGGATCAGCACGGTGCGCCAGCTGCCATGCACCAGCTGCAGCGGCCATTGGGGGGTGAACCAATGGAAAAGGAAGGGCTTTCTCTCTGTCTCTCTCTCTCACTGTCCACTCTGCCTGTCAAAAAAAAAAAAAAAAGACATTCTAACTATATCTATGAGATACAAACTATATCTCTATTATATAATGTGAAATCACATTGTGGTTTTGATTTGCATTTCCCTAATGGCTAGTGATCTTGAACATTTTTTCATATGTCTGTTGGCCATTTGGATTTCCTCTTTTTAAAAATGTCTGTTTTAAGTTCTTGGCCTCTTAAGTGGGCTGTTTGTTTTGTTGTAGTGGAGTTTCTTGATCTCTTTGCAGATTCTGGTTATTAACCCTTTATCAGTTGCATAGTTTGCAAATAGTTTCTCCCATTCTGTCAGTTGCCTCTTCACTTTCCTGACTGTTTCTTTAGCCATACAGAAACTTCTCAATTTGATGTAATCCCAGTTGTTAGTTTTGGCTTTGGCTACCTGTGTCTCTGGGGTCTTTTCCAGGATCATAAGACTCTTTTAAAGGTGACAGTGTATGGAATGTTTTGTTGTTGCTAACTTTTTCTTGTTTCTTTTTAGAGAGTTAACTTTCAATTTATACCAGCCAATGACTTGGATTTAGTGTAGATGTTTTTCTGAATTTAAAGAAATATATGAATATCAAATGTTGGCAGAAATGACTAGATAACACCTTCCCAAGATATGTTTCTTTTTCTTTTTTTTTTTTCTTTTTTTTTTTTGACAGGCAGAGTGGACAGTGAGAGAGCGACAGAGAGAAAGGTCTTCCTTTGGCATTGGTTCACCTTCCAATGGCCGCTGCGGGGGGTGCACCGCGCTGATCCGAAGCCAGGAGCCAGGTGCTTCTCCTGGTCTTCCATGTGGGTGCAGGGCCCAAGGACTTAGGCCATCCTTCACTGCACTCCCGGGCCACAGCAGAGAGCTGGACTGGAAGAGGGGCAACCGGGACAGAATCTGGTGCCCCGACCGGGATTAGAACCTGGTGTGCCGGCACCGCAGGGGGAGGATTAGCCTATTGAGCCATGGTGTCGGCCAAGATATGTTTCTAACAAAGAATCAATTTGTGAAACTCAAGGATACATTTAACTCTGATTATATGGGGAAAAATTAAATATGGGAGTTAGATTTGTAACAGATTTTACTTCAAAATTGTCTTTATTTATAGTGATCAGGATCATATTGAACTTATTTTTAGTCAATTAGAACCATTATCTAGTTGTGAATTCTTTCCTTTGTTAATGCCTATAATTTTTCTTTGTCCTTGAAGCATTTACTTACTTCAGTAAAACCTGGCAATTCTTTTTTTTTTTTTTCTTTTTTTAAAAGAAGAGCCTTGGGTGATTACTGACGTCGTAAATAAGAGTGTCAATTGTTAAATCAACAACAAGAGTCACTGTGTACTTACTCCCCATGTAGGATCTCTATCCTTAATGTGTTGTACTATGTGAATTAATGGTATAACTAGCACTCAAACAGTACTTTATACTTTCTGTTTCTGTGTGGGTGCAAACTGTTGAAATTTTTACTTAGCATATACTAAATTGATCTTCTGTATATAAAGATAATTGAAAATGAATCTTGATGTGAATGGAATGGGAGAGGGAGTGGGAGATGGGATGGTTGTGGGCGAGAGGGAGGTTATGGGGGGAAAAAGCCACTATAATCCAAAAGATGTACTTTGGAAATTTATATTTATTAAATAAAAGTTGAAAAAATAAAAATAAAAAATAAATTAAGAAAAAAAGATTCATTTTAGGAGCCAGCACTGTGAAGTATCTGGTAAAGCCACCACATGCAGCGTCAACATCCCATATGGACACCAGTTTGAGTCCTGGCTGCTCCACTTCTGATCCAGCTCCCTGCTGATGTGCCTGGGAAAGCAGTGGAGGATGGTCCATGTCCTTGGGCTTCTGCACCCATGTGGGAGAACCAGAAGAAACTCCTGGCTGCTGGCTTCCAATCAGCTCAGCTCCAGCTGTTATGGACATCTGGGGAGTGAACCAGTGGACCTCTCTCTCTGTGTCCACCTCTGCCTCTCTGTAACTCTACTTTTCTAATACATAATCTTTAAAAAAAGAGAATCATTTCACTCAATTATCTTCTTAAAAAAGATTTATTTTATTTGATTTGAAAGTCAGAATTATAGAGTGAGAGAAAAGAAAGACAGAGAGATCTTCCATATGCTGGTTCACTCTCCAGATGCCTGCAATAGGCAGTCCTGGACCAGGCAGAAACCAGGAGCCAAGAGCTTCTTCATATCTCCCACCATGGGTGGCAGGGGCCCAAGCACTTGGATCATCTTCCACTGCTTTTTCCAGGCCATTAGCAGGGAGGTGGATCAGAAATGAAGCAGTTAGGATGCTACCTGGTGCCCACATGGGAGGCCAGCATTGCAGGCAGTGGGTTTACCTGGTACACCATAATTCCAGCCCCACCCCAGCAATTCTTGAGCAACAGTTGTGTGTTTTTCACTTTTTAGGCCAGAATTGTGAGTGCCTATGTCTTATAAACTGACCACGTCACTCTGTTTTCCTTAAAAACAGTTTGACTACATGGTACTCTAGTTTAAACTTCCATTTATTTTGTTAAGTTTCAACTTGAAAATAGGAAACACCAGAGGCTGCATTGTGGCATAGATGGTATGCTGCCATCTGTGATGCAGCCAATCAGGTTAATTAACCACTCCCTTTGGAAGTGAATTAAAAGCCTGGGACATGGTGTGCCCGTCCCTCTCTCCTTTCTCTGGGCCTTTTGCCAGTGCGGGGCTGGCTGCCGCCCTGCATGTATGTGGCTGGTTCCTGGTACTTGGTATGAACCCAGATTTACCTCTCTCCTATAGATAGGGCTCTCACTCTCCTATGCATTTTTCTCACTGAATAAAAGCTTAAAAATCTATCATGCTGCTTCGTTCATTTTTGCTGGTATTCAGAATTCTTCTCTGAATATTAGGCAAAAAGCTACACGGGCTTATTAATATTGGGAATTTATTAATAAGCATATGGTGATATTGTATGGTACCCCAATTCTTATTTCATATGGCACCCCAGATGGAACTTTTGGGGAGCTTTAAGAGGGCCACATTCCGATATATTTTAGGGGGCCGATTCGGATATCACCTCCACCCCTTTAATTTTGCCTTGTAATGTAACTATTGAAAAACCTGGGCCATCTGTGGAGTCTCCCTCAATTTGCATTGTTGCTGGTTGGACTCATGTATTCTGAGTGCCCTCTGACATTCTGACATGTTCCTCTGTCTTCTGTATTACCTGCAGTTTAGTAGTTGGCTCCCAAGACTAAATAATATTCAGGTTTGATTCCTTTGGCAAAACAAAAATTAGTGGTTGATGAGAATCACAAAATGAGAAGCACACTATGAGAAGCACAAAATCTTTGTTTCTCTCTCTCTTTTTCATATTAGCAGTCACTATTCAAAGTAGCAAAATTATATTTTCTACTTCTCAATTGTTTTAGAATCATTTCTTAGAATGCTTTTGTAAAGTGGTCCTTCCTCTCATCTACTGCTTACCTAGTAGTGTGGTTCATGTAGGAAAGACAGGAATATGCTTAATTATTTTCTTTTAATTATTTTAATTCATTTTTTAAAAAAATCTTTTTTAAAAGATTTATTTTATTTATTTTAAAGGCAGAGATATAGACAGAGAGATCAAACATCTATCTGCTGGTTCACCCCAAATGATCACAATGGAGGAGACTGGGCCAGGCTGAAGCCGAGAGCCTGGAACTCCATCTGGATGGCCTGAGTGGGTGGCAGGGGCCCAAGTGCTTGGGCTGTCTTCTGTTGCTTTCCCAGCACATTAGCAGGGAGCTGGATCAGCAGTGGTGAAGTCTGAGACATGAACCTATGCCCATATGGGGTGCTTTTGTCACAAGCAGTGGCTTGCACCATAATGCTGACCTTGAGTTTTTTTTTAATATTTATTTATTTATTCAAAAAAAGCTGAGTTATGGAGAGAAAGAAGAAAGAGTGCACATATATAATTTTGAATTTCCTGGTGTATAAAACAAGGGAAATAAGCTGTCTGTTTAATGATTACTCAACTGGTATATTCAGATGTGCAAAGTTTGGGTGGCCATAATGACTGAGTTACCCCACTGACATTAATGTCTGAAAGCCAGGAATACTAAATGAGTATACTGAACACTGGCAGGGTGGAAAGTAGGGGGCAATCTGACATACAAAAAAATTGTTCTGCCCAAAATGCCATGATACCTTGCTGAGACACACTAAGTTAAATGTCTGTCCTTAAGGGGGAAATACCAGTTCTTCTAGGGTAGTAAAGTTTTTCCTAGCACTTAATTTGAAGGAAGTCTGTCACCTGGGGTTCTAAAATGGGGTCCAGCAGATGAATTAGTGAATAACCATTTTTCTTATAATATCCTTAGAGTAAATGTAATGGCAGACTTTGAAAGGCAACTTTCAATGTACTCCAGAGTCCCAGTACCAAAATGCAACACGTGAAAGCATTTCTTCATGACCCAAGTATGCTGTGTTTCGATGTTCTCATTTGATCTACAAATATACCACCTTTTATACAGTACTGTAACCAGCACTTCTACAACTTCATTTTTCACAAGATTTATTGATTTATTTGAAAGCAAGGGAGGTGGGGGAGATATCATCCCTCTGCTGGTTCACTCCCCAAATGCCTGCAACAACCAGGCTTAATCCAAGCTGAAGCCAAGAGCCAAGAACTCCATCCAAGCCTCCCAGGTAGGTGGCAGGATTCCAATACTTGGGCCATCAACCACTGCATCCCAGGTTAGTAGGAAGCTTGACTGGAAGCAGAGGAGCTGGCACTCAAACCAACTTCTCTGATTTGGGAGACTGGCATCCTAAACCTTGGCTTAACTCACTGTATCATAATACCTTCCCCAATTTCTACAGTTTGACTACTTTGTAGAAATTGTATGGAGAATTCAAGTAGACATATATTGGGTTTTACAGTAATTTGCATATGACCTTGTCTAAATATGATCAGAGTCACTCAAAAGGCCTCCATAGCCTTGGCAATTCATGACAAGAGCCTAGGGAGATTACTGATGCCATAAACAAGAGTGTCAATTTGTTAAGTCAACAATAGGAGTGTACTCACTGTGTACTTACTCCTCATGTAGGATCTCTGTCCTAAATATGCTGTACATTGTGATTTAATGCTATAACTAGTACTCAAACAGTATTTTACACTTTGTGTTTTGGTGTGGGTGCAAACTGTTGAAAGCTTTACTTAATATATGCTAAATTGATCTTCTGTATATAAAGAAATTGAAAATGAATATTGATGTGAATGGAAGGGGAGAGGGAGCGGGAGAGGGGAGGGTTGCGGGTGGGAGGGAAGTTATGGGAGGGAGGAAGCCATTGTAATCCATATGCTGTACTTTGGAAATTTATATTCATTAAATAAAAATTTTAAAAATCAAAAAAAGAATATATCAAAATCTTTTTATTAAATTTTTAAAAGAAATTTTATCAGACACATAAAAATTACATGTATTTATGGAGTTCCGTGTGATATTTCAATCCACTTTACATTGTGTAATGTCCAATGAGGGTAAATATATCTACCTTTTGAAACATTTAACATTTGTTTATGGTGAAAACATTAAAAATCCCATCTTCTATTTTTTAATAGAGGGATATACAATATATTACCATTATCTAGTCACCCTACTATAACTTAATACTCATTGAGTATTCATCTTCTATTTTTTAATAGAGGGATATACAATATATTAACATTATCTAGTCACTCTACTATAACTTAATACTCATTAATTGATCTTTTCTCCAACCTTCTCTCTCCCCTTCTTTGCCTAGTCTCTGGTAACCATCATTATATATGTTCTTAAAGATGTATTTATTTATTTGAGAGATATATTTACAGACAGAGAGAGGGAGAGACAGAAAGAAAGGCCTTCCATCTCCTGGTTCACTCCCCAAATGGCCACAACTGCCAGAGCTGGGCCAATCCAAAGCCAGGAGCCAGGAGCTTCTTTGGGGTCTCCTATGTGGGTGCAGTGGCCCAAGCATTTGGGCCATCCTCCACTGCTTTCCCAGGCTATAGAAGAGAGCTGCATTGGAAGAGGAGCAGCTAGGATATGAACCAGCTCCCATATGGGATGCCGGCACTGCAGGCAGAGGCCTAGCCCACTATGCCACAGCACTGGCCCATCATTATGTTTGTACTTCTATGTGATCACCTTTTTTAGACTCCATACATGAATGATCATGTGGTACTTGTCCTGGGCTTACCTTAACATAATAATCTCCAGTTCCATCCAGGTTGTTGCAAATAACAAGATTTGATTCTTATGGCTGAGTAGTATATATCACCTTTTCTTCCCATGCATCTTTGGATAGGCACTTAGGCTGTTTCCATTTATATAAGAATCTTCTAAAAAGTTGGGACCGCTGCCTATGATGCTGACATCCCATATGGGCCCCTGTTCGAGTTCTGAAGGCTTCACTTCCAATCCCGCTCCCAGCTAATGTGCCTAGGAAAACAGTGGAGGATGGCTCAGGTCCTTATGTATCTGCACCCATGTGGGAGACCTGTAAGAAGCTTCTGGCTCCTCACGTCAGCCTGGCCCAGCCCTGGCTGTTGTGGCCATTTGGGAAGTGAGCCAGTGGATGGAAGATTTATCTTTCTGTCTCTCCTACTCTCTCTGAAACTCTTTCAAATGAAAAAAAAAAGTAGCTTAATTTTTTATTAGAGTTTTTTTTTTTACCAGTATACCCTTTTAAAAAACATGATCTTTTCTAAGCAAACAGAATTTTATGTGAAAAGTCAGAATATTTGACAAACCCTTGTAGTGGATGTTAATGATGTTAATGAAATCATCTAGCTGAATAGTGGTCATTAGCTTCTCTATTTCTCAAACAAAAAATTTACAGGCAAATTATTCTCTCAGAAATGACCTGAGAAGCCATGCTTATATACAGAAGCAACTAAACAGGACTTTGCAAACCCCCTAGGAAAGTTGTAAAATTGAAAATGCTGGAAATATTCTTTGCCTCTGTTTTGCCTCTGTTTTCCACCCCAACATTGTGGAGGGGGACAACACACTTGATAAGAAGCCTTCTCTCCTCACACTTGTTTCCTGAGATCTGGGCATCTCTTACCAGGAGATAAGGTGGAATATCTGCCCCCTGAGTGTACAGATACCTGTACAGGTTGTGTATGTCTGCCATTGCACTGCTGAATTTATTGACTCCTTTTAGGAAGTAGGGAAAAACATGTTGTTTAATGACTCAGTCTTAGTGGGTTATAAAAAATTCAAGAAAGTTTTAAAATCACTAAGCAGAAGTTCCCCATGCCCCCAATTCTAGCAGGCCCAGAACAGTCTGTATCAGCACACCTATTTCATTAGCCCATTTCTGTAAGTAAATACTTGATATGGTAAAATATCATTCCAGCATTTCAAAGCTATGTCACAGAATTTCCAGGAATACGTGATTCACAATCCTCGATTTGATCATAGTCTGGTCAATATTATTTCACTACCTTAAAAGAGGAAGTCACTGAAGCACAGCATCATCATTGCTTAGAGACAGTGGCATCACCACTGAGAGATTTTGCGGTGTGTATTAAGTGTGGCACTGGGTGACCATAGTGGGTTTGTAGTTTTTAAAAAATTCAAAAATTGCCTCAAGAAGAAAGAAAGAATGAAAAAAGGGGAAGAGAAATAAAGTAAGGACAAAAATGACTTTTGAATGTGGTTATTAATTTTACATAAATCATGAAGCGAACTTCATTTTCCTGATTTCTTTTTAATAGTAAAAACAGGGGTATTCTTTTTTTTTTATGTTTTTTGACAGGCAGAGTGGACAGTGAGAGAGAGAGACAGAGAGAAAGGTCTTCCTTTTGCCGTTGGTTTACCCTCCAATGGCCGCCGCGGTAGGTGCGCTGCGGCCGGTGCACCGTGCAGATCCGATGGCAGGAGCCAGGTGCTTCTCCTGGTCTCCCATGGGGTGCAGGGCCCAAGGACTCGGGCCATCCTCCACTGCACTCCCTGGCCACAGCAGAGAGCTGGCCTGGAAGAGGGGCAACCGGGACAGGATCGGTGCCCCGACCGGGACTAGAACCCGGTGTGCCGGTGCTGCAAGGCGGAGGATTAGCCTGTTGAGCCACGGCGCCGGCAAAACAGGGGTATTCTAAGAGCTAGTAGAATGTTCAGTATGTTCCATCTGTAATTGTTCTTGAACTCCACTGCAAGTAAATGAAAGGGCCATTGCTTAACCCATCCTGGTTCCCCAGACAGCCAGTTTAGAGGTAGAGCTGTATTCCCCTGTGTTGGTTCGGTGGAGGCCCCTATTATAAATTTGTATGGATGGTAGCTTGGACTACTTATTACAACAGTAATAAGTTTCTGCCCCAAATGGGAAAGGGAATAAGAAAGAGTGTAAGGGCAAATGTGAGCAAGGAGGCATTGGCCTCCAGGATCATAACAAGCTAACCAAATACTACTTTGTTGAGCCTGAGAAGTACCACCAATTTCCCACAAGGGGTCAGCAGAGACCGAAGGCCAAGAGGCAGGCCATTGTATAAAGGGACTTATGGAGACATCTGCTTCCAGCATCCATTAACCCTGAGTACTCTTTAATTCTAATCTATAAAGTCATTTTAGGCCGATCATCCGAAATAGAGGTGTTGGCTGCAACAAGAGTAGACTTACAGCCTTGACTTCCACAAAATTTATCTATACTAGAGGTAGAAAAAGGAAAACAAGCAATTGAGCAACAGAAGCTTGTACTGAGAGTTCGTGAGGTAAATTGGACCAGACATGGACATAAACAGTTCCAACATAATCAGCGTCAATAATCCCAGGAAGTACAAACATTCCGTTTTTATAGGCATGAGGTCAGGAGAAAACTAATCCTACAGAACCTAGAGGCAAAGGACCTGTTAGTTGAATAGGGGCTTTGCAGACAATAACAGGCATTTCTAGAGAAACTGGCTTTGTAAATACAAGTCTATTCCAGCACTGTAGGTGGTAGCATGAAAGGACTGTTGAAAGGTTGTTGGTAGAGGAGCCAATATGGCTGTTGAGCCAGAAATACCCCGTGTTGGACTGTGGCTAAGGGTTGGCCCATTTTGGAGTTTCCAATAGCACAGCATGACACTGATTAGCCCAGTGGTAACCTTTCTGACATTTTGGAAACTTTTTTATGAGCAAGCTGTAGTTTTAGGTGTGGAGCAGCAATCTCATTTAAAATGTCCAGTTTTACTGCAACTAAAAACATTTTTTATTAGGACCCTTGAGGGCAGCAGTCAACAAATTAGTTTTATAAGTTTCAGTGCCCACTGTTCAACATAACAATCATTTCTGCCAAGGTTAATTTAAATTTGGAGGCAATAGCTTTTAAAACATTTTTATGGGGCCAGTGCTGTGGCACAGCAGGTTAAAACCCTGGCCTGAAGCGCCAGCATCCCAAATGGGCACTGGTTCGAGTCCTGGCTGCTCCTCTTCTGATCCAGCTCTTTGCTATGGCCTGGGAAAGCAGTAGAAGATGGCCCAAGTCTTTGGGTCCCTGCACCCAAGTGGGAGACCTGGAGGGAGCTCCTAGCTCCTGGCTTCATATCAGCGCAGCTCCGGCCGTTGCAGCCATCTGAGGAGTGAACCAGTGGATGGAAGACCTGTTTCTCTGTCTCTACCTCTCTCTGTAACTCTGCCTTTCAAATAAATAAAATAAATCTTTAAAAAAATAAAAAATAAAACATTTTTACAATCTTGATTTGCATTTTCATAAGCCATTTAAGAGAACTTTAGCTGCTTCCTGATTATTGACTTGACGTCCAAGAGCCTTTTCTAATTTATCTATAAAAGACTTTTTATAGATTTTCTGAGAGTCCTTGTTTAATAGCAGAAAATGAGGTGGAAGGGTCCATAGCATCCAGAATCTTTTTCCAGGCTTTTAAGACCATATTAGAAATCTGGGTATAACCTCAAAAGGGATAGCTAACCTATTGATTGACTGTGGCAAGAGCACCTTCACCTAATAAATTATAACAATCAATAGGAAAGCCAATAGTCAGATTTTCCATAACTTGTATGTGGGTCAGATCTAGATATTCTTGGGTCCAAACAATATATTGAGCTGGTGTAACCAAAACTTTAACCAAAATTTGCCAATCCCAATGAATCATCTCATAGCTTCCTCAAATGCTTTCTAGCAAACCTGTAGAATAGGAACTGTGCATCCCATATTCTGTGAAATTCTTTAGTTCTTTAAATACTTTATAAGGTATAGATTCATGCTGGGCTCGGACATTTTGTGGTCTGTAATAGGGCAAATAGCTAAGAACGGATCCCTTTGCTCTCGGCTTCTTTTAACATTCCCTGTAAGGCTGATTGTACTGGTGGAGTATCCATCATTACAGAAACCATAGGACAATCAGAAGGTTTGTTCTCTTGTGGCGAAATTTGAGTGGTTGGGTAGCTCTCCTGGCCAGGGAGAGCCACCAATGGCTTGCAACTTTGTTGATTGTGTCCCAACAGTAATACAATGCATGAAGCACCGGAACGGGAGCTCATGGCTCCTGATGTAGTTTTTGTCCTCTTTTCTCCCAGTCTGCCACCTTTAGTGTTCCCTTATCAGGATACCAAGGGAAACAGCTATAAATCTCTTACTTTTCTGGGATGGAGTGTCCTGCTTGTTTGAGTAAATTATACAATTCTGCCCTATGTTTCCATTGCACCAGGGATAGAGAATTACCTATCTTTGAGACTCACCAGGATTTTGAAGATTAGCATGCATCTGTAATCCTTGTCAGGTGAGGTGAGTCATCCCTTGTACATTGTGCCAAGGGTCCCTGTTTGGGTGCCACTTGTGGAGTTTCAAAATGATGAGCCCAGGCACGGGAGTCCTCATCAGAAGAGCACCTCCAGATAGCGCCAGCCAGCACCTTTTATTATTTAGTCTAAGGTTTAACTAGTAACATGAAATTCAGGAATGCACAGCTGGACTAATCATTGTAAAAGATATCAAGCTGGCACAAGCAGGGGAGGTAAGCATCAGGTGACATATTTGTGGTGGGAAACAAAAGCTCATGTTGCTCCTGGTGGTCATGTTGTTCTTAGCTCATTTTCTATGCCCTTGAAGTATGATAAGGAGTTTTCCTTAAAGCAATACCCAGTAATATCCCAATAACCTTCTGCTTAGGTGTATCCTCTACAGGCGGGACACCAAGGCTTTTAGCAGGAAGCAGTTTATTCATGATGGCACTGGCTCAGCAGATTCACGTCCAGAGGTTGAGCCCCTAATGCAGCAGGGAATTGCCTTACATACTCTTGTTTAGTTCTTCTTTACATCTTTATTTTAGTCCCATTGTCTGCCTATATGGTTACATAAATTCTGATTGGGTACTGTAAGGCTTACAAGGTTGCTAGTGTTGTGACAAGGTTGTGCAGACTTAGATATTGATTAGGCCAGGGAGCTTTTCGTTTTCTTTTTATTTGTTCTCAAAAGTTCCCTTCATCCCATTTTCCTGAAAAGCTCTACTATGTAAGAGTTTGGGCCTCAGGGTGGAGCTTCTGACTCCGGTTTTCTTCCTGGTCCAATCTAGGATGTTGCCTCCGTTTGGAGAATAAAACAGTAGGTGGAAGATTGTCCCCACCCCCTCTCTCATTCTGCATTTCAAATAAATGAATCTTTAAAAGGCAGGATTATAGAAGGGAAAACCTGTGTGATTTAAGTTTAAGTCCATGCCAGAAATAAAATATTTAAGCTTTTGAAGAAACTGACAGGAGTGTTAATTTGTTCTTTTAATATCTGGAAATGTCACAAAAACCTAGCTATATCTATTTGTGATGTGCTGCCTTCCTTTTTCAGTCAACTGCATGTTTTCAACTTAACTTGATGTTTTCTGAAAAACAAACAACAACAAAAACAACAAAAACAGCAGGACAGCAGTCCATTAAGGATTAATCACCATAGCAACTAAAATACAGCAGCTGGAGGAGAAAGTTTTCTCCCCTCAGTTTCCTGCCAGCTGTCTTGGTCAAATTCTGTTGTCTGCATCCAAGTGAAAATAGAGTGTGACCAACTCTAAGAAATGCTATCTGTATTTTTATAAATTCATGCAAGTATCAGATTATAACTGAAGACTTAATTCCTTGATGTGGATGACAGTCACTTGGTACTCTTGCCACCATTTGATAGAGAATTAAAGGTTCACATTGCAGTAAAACCTGAATTAATAGTAAACCTTCCTTATGTTATTTCAGTGTGGTGTAAATGAGAGAAATAAGCATTCAGTCAGCCTGGAGTGGGAGGTGGCATGGGGAGGGTGTGTTTTTTTGTAGCCAGTGCAGGTTTAAGTACTATTCAGTGTACTATAAATGCAAAATGTTGTGTTAGCAAGAACTTTTCTCCTGTCTTGGATGATATTTTATGGATTACTTAAAGGAGGGTTTCTTTGAGCTATCAAGGACGGATGGATTGTTTACAGTGAGCAGACTTTGGGGAGATAGAGCATCCCATTATCCTGGTTTTCTGGATAATGAAGGGCCTGTTGACTTAAAGCAATTTTTCAGATGACTGGATTATGAAGTAGTCCAGTAAGGTTTATGGTTTCAGCACATAATGAAATTAACTCCTAGCTGGGTTATCGTTTTTCTTTCAATGATGAGATGTTAATTTCATGGTGTTTGCATCAGAAACTTATTTTTTCAAGTAATTTTAGTGAAGATCCAGATTTTGTAATTTGTGTGTATATGTGCATGAAATTATGTGACTAGTGTTGGCATGGAAAAGGCTTTTGTTTTTCTATCCTTGCAGCTAGGATTGATTGTAGGTAAGTGATCTGGTTCAGAGAGACAGTGTGTCATTTGAGTGAAGCAACCCTTTACCTTGTCAGAGCAAGGAGACTGCAATGTTACCAATAACAAATATACCCTGTCCCCTCCTTGCTGGTGGCAATGTGAAGCTGTGGTAAACTTCCTCACAGTGATGTTGGTGGGTTTATGAACTAATGCAGCTGATGATCTGATGTGTACAAAACATATTCACCCACTTGCAATAAAGGCATTGAAATTCTGAAAATATTACAGAAATTTTATCATTGTAATGACTAATACTTATCAATAAGTGTTAGGTAGGAAGTCAGTTATGAGCTTATGTGTGTGTAACAGGCCTAAAGAGTCCAGCATCTGCATCTGCATCTCAAAGTCATCCTGACAATGTTTCAGGGGCAGCCCAGAGTTCGCATCCTGCCTGCCCTGCCCCCTTCTACCTGATATCCTGCCAGGTGGAGGCCCCCACCCCTCCTGCTTCCTGCCTGACAATCTTCCACAATGCAGCCCAGTATCTGCATCTCAAACACCCTGCTCCCTTCCTCCTGTCTGATAACATTTGCTTCCATAAAGTCCTTTGTTTCAGACTTTCAAGAGAAGTTTTTCTATTTACATCCAAAAAGCCCTTTGTTCCAAGAGGAGCAGAGGTGGGGAAGCAAGACCCATCTCCTTAAAAACCCCCAGCCTCAACTGGACTGTGCGCTCAGCCCTCTGCATCTTTGCTGAGCCGCCCGCCTGGCCTGGCCTGGCCAGGTGTACTCTCCACTCACCCATGCAGCCCCGCTCTCCCCCAGTCTGAGCGACTGGGCACTCTCTCTCAGGTCCTGTCTGGAGAGGTGCCCATCCGTTTTTACGGATGTCCCTACCCTAATAAACTTTGCTACTTTTACCTCCCACTACTCTCTCTATCACGCCTGAATTCTTTCTTGTGCGAAGACAAGAACCCTGCAATTTCTCCGGTAACATAAGTGCTTAAAAGGAATTCTAAACTAACTCAACAATGGACTAGATTGACAAAAATAATCTTATTAGGAAGTAGTTTGATTCTAACTTTCCTATCTGGCATTGTTTCAGTTACATCGAAGATTTGGCTTCTTTAACAATTTGTCTGTTTAGAATACTTAGAAGATTATCAATAGTTTAAAAATATTATTTCTGGGGCCGGCACTATGGCATAGAGAGGGTAAAGCCACCGCCTGCAGTGCTGGCATCCCATGTGGGCCTGGTTCAAGACTCAGCCGCTCCACTTCCGATCCAGCTCTCTGCTATGGCCTGAGAAAGCAGTGGAAGATGGCCCAGGTCCTTGAGCCCTTGCACCCATGTGGGAGAACTGGAAGGGGCTTCTGGCTCTTGGCTTCTGATTGGCACAGCTCTGACCATTGTGGCCATCTGAGGAGTGAACCAGAAGATGAAAGACCTCTTTCTCTTTCTCTATCTCTCTCTGCCTCTGCCTCTCTGTAACTCTGCCTCTCAATTTTTTTTTTTTTGGACAGACAGAGTTAGACAGTGAGAGAGAGAGAGACAGAGAGAAAGGTCTTCCTTTTTCCGTTGGTTCACCCACCAAGTGGCCGCTATGGCCAGTATGTTGCAGCCGGCACACTGTGCCGATCCGAAGCCAGAAGCCAGGTGCTTCCTCCTGGTCTCCCATGCGGATGCAGGGCCCAAGGACCTGAGCCATCCTCCACTGCCTTCCCAGGCCACAGCAGAGAGCCAGACTGGAAGAGGGGCAACCGGGACAGAATCGGGCACCCCAACCGTGAAGGACTTCTGAAAATTTACCTGCTAAAAAACTAGGAAGTTTCAAGAAAGGTCAGTTAGTTTCTGGGAAACTGCAACTTAGCAGATAACAGGGAATAGCAGTTTGGAAACCCCCCTTGTGCAATGGTTAAGATAAGTAAAACTGATGTGTACTGAGATAAGCAGGAATGCTGTATACTAAGATAAGTGAAATTACTGTAAACAAAAACCCCCTTCCTCTCTGTATTCACTTGCTTAAGATAATTTTGTGGTTTTTGCCTTTAAATACTGCCTGTAACCCTCATCCAGTGCCTCACTCTCTCAGGAGGGAGGGGTCCGTTTTGCGCAAAACGTAAATAAAGCCCCTCTTGCATTTGCATCGTCTGGTCTGAGGATTTTTGAGTCTGGGGTTGCGATCTAAAGGACCCAGCGGGGATTAGGGTCCTTCATTTGGAGGTTCCACTGAGATTTGACGACCCACGACTCAAGCCCTCAAAAGGCCAGCCAGAGGTAAGGCAATCCCCCTCTCTGTGTAAGTGTCGTGACGTGTGTTTGTCTCGATTAGCGGCGCCTTCTGAGATTGTGCCTGTACAGGACCTGTATCTGTATCGGACCAGTGGGGGAGACAGACGTGTCCTAAGATCCCTGGTCTTACCCTGGAGGACGCTCCAGCGGTGTTTTGGGGGGAAGGAGAGAGACCACGTCTTTCTCCTTCCCGGGGAGAGCCTGGCTATCACGCCGCTCCCGTCTAAATATTTGAGTTTTCTGTTTTGTTGTGCCGTGATTGTACGTGTCATGTCGTTTGTTCTTTGTGTGTCTGTGTTTTTATTTTTATCTTCCCTGACTTTTTCCTTTTGAGACTATGGGACAGAAATTAACCACCCCCTTAAGTTTGACTCTAGGACATTGGAAGGAGGTGCAGGAACAGGCTTATAACTAGTCCGTGGAAGTGAGGAGGCGAAAGTTGGTGACACTGTGTTCCTCGGAGTGGCCTACTTTCAACGTAGGATGGCCTTCTAATGAGTCTTTTTCCCATAGTCTCATCCTGCAGGTGAAAGACCGAATCTGCAAACCTGGTCAAGAAGGGCACCCGGATCAGGTCCCCTATGTTACAGTATGGGAGGACCTGATATCGGAGCCGCCCTCTTGGGCTTCTCCCTTCTTGCAGGACCAGAAGGACATAAATTGCCCCCTCCTTCGGTTGTCCCGATGACTCCCTTCCCCACCCTGCGCCGGCGCCACCCCCTACCTTTCCTGCCGTCTCTACCTTGTATCCCTTACAGGAGCTGAGAGAACAGAAGCCTCGGAGCCCCCCCTCCCTGTGCTGCCGGACAGCCAGGGGGACCTCCTGATGCTGGACCCTCCTCCTCCCTATGGACGTCAAGCAGCGAGGCACCCGCCTTCAGACTCTACCACGGAGTCTGAGGAGGGAACAACTCCCACTCCCGCTGACCCATTCTCATCACCCCCAAGCAGCCAATTGCGGTTGCGTAGGAAAATAGGGGAGGGGGGTGGTGGGGAATGGTCTTCCCAGGCTTTTCCCCTGAGGACAGTAGCTGGACAGATACAATATTGGCCGTTTTCCGCCTCTGACTTGTATAACTGGAAAACATATAACCTGTCTTTTTCACAGGATCCACAAGCCCTGACCGGACTCATAGAGTCTATTTTACTAACACGTCAGCCTACCTGGGATAATTGCCAGCAGCTCTTGCAGACTTTACTAACCACTAAACAAAGGCATAGGGTTTATTTGGAAGCCCGTAAAAACGTGCCGGGAAACGACGGGCGACCCACGCAGCTTCCAAATGAGATACATAAGGCTTTCCCCTTGACTAGGCCCGACTGGGACTTTAACACCGTGGCGGGAAGGGAAAGACTCAGACTCTACCGCCAGATTCTCCTGACCGGTTTGAGGGGAGCGGGGAGGCGCCCCACGAATCTGGCAAAAGGTTAGGGCCATTGTGCAGGGAAGCGAGGAAACCCCAGCAGGATTTTTAGAAAGACTGATGGAAGGGTACAGGATGTACACCCCCTTCGACCCTCTGGCCCCGGACCGGCAAGCCGAGGTCATCATGTCCTTTATTGGACAGTCGGCCCCTGACATCCGGGTGCGCCTTCAGAGGCTGGAGGGGCTTCAGGGGTATACATTGCCTGATTTAGTAAAGGAAACGCCCGAGGAAAGGGAAGACAGGCTAAGGCGGGAGCAGGATCGAAAGAAAAAAAAAAAAAAAACGGAGGGAAAAGCGTAGAGGGAAGGAACTGACTAGGATCCTGGCCACCGTAGTTTCCAAAGCAGAGCAAGGGAGGACCAGGTCAGGAAGGGACCCGGGAGACCGGCAAAGGCCCCGTCTTGACCAAGAACAATGCGCGCTGGGCAAAAGAGTGCCCGAAGAAACAAGCTCGTCCGAGATCTGTTCCTGTACTATCTCTGGAGAATGAAGACTAGAAAGGGGATCCGGTGGTGCACGACTGCCATCAAGTCCTTGCCGAAATCCACGGGACTCGAGCCGACCTGACCGACATTCCCCTGCCAAATGCGGACCATACCTGGTATACCGACGGGAGCAGCTTCCTGCAAGACGGCGAGAGAAGAGCCGGGGCAGCGGTGGTGGACGGCCGAACAAGGTCAGTAGTCTGGGCTTCTGCCCTGCCCCCCGGAACCTCCACTCAGCGGGCAGAGCTGATCGCTCTGACCCAAGCACTCTGCGCAGCCAAGGGAAAGCGGGTGAACATCTACATGGACAGCAGGTACGCTTTTGCCACTGCCCATGTCCATGGGGAAATCTATAAGCGAAGGGGGCTCCTGACCTCCACGGGAAAGGACATTAAAAACAAACAGGAAATTTTAAACCTCCTAGAGGCCCTGCACCTGCTGCGAGAACCTAGTATCATCCACTGCTTGGGCATCAGAAAGGAGGGGGTCCCGTGGAGGAGGGCAATCGGCTCGCAGACAAAGTGGCTAAAGAGGCAGCCTTGACTAGCCAACTATTGGCTGTAAAGGACTCTCCTAATGCAAGTTGGACAAGGGTATTTCATCATTGGACTGGACACTCTCCTTCGACAGATTACTGAGGCCTGTGTACCCTGTGCTAAAGTAAACCCCAAGCACCTCAAACCCCCAGAGGGGGCCAGGATCAGAGGGGCATGACCTGGCGTAAACTGGGAGGTAAATTTTACAGAGATTTGCCCCGGCAGGTATGGAGTTAAATATCTTCTAGTATTTGTAGACACCTTCTCAAAATGGACAGAAGCCTTCCCGACCAAGAAAGAAACCGCGCTGGTAGTAGTCAAGAAAATCCTAAAAGAAATATTCCCCCGATTTGGACTACCAAAGGTACTGGGGTCAGACAACGGGCCGGCTTTCGTCTCCCGGGTAAGTCAGATGGTGGCACAGGTGTTGGAAATAGAAAGTTGCATTGTGTTTATAGGGTAAGTCAGATGGTGGTACAGGTGTTGGGAATAGAGTAAAAGTTACATTGTGCTTATAGACCGCAGAGCTCGGGTCAGGTAGAAAGAATGAATAGAACTCTTAAGAAAACTTTAACAAAACTGGTCATGGAGACTGGCACTAGGGACTGAGTCGAATTGTTACCTATGGCGCTGTTCCGGGTTCGAAACACCCCCTCAGCCTTTGGCTTGACGCCCTATGAAATCCTGTATGGGGGGCCCCTACCCATTGCCGATCTGTTGGGTCCCAGCATTGATTCCTATGCTACCTCCCCTAGCTTGCAGACGCAGCTACGCGCTTTGCAACTAGTCCAGGAGTATGTCTGGAAGCCACTAGCAGCAGTCTGTCAGCCCCAGAACATGGGAACTCCACACACCTTCCAGATCGGGGACCAGGTCTACGTGAGGAGACATCAGGTGAAAAGCCTCGAACCTCGCTGGAAAGGACCCTTCACCGTACTCTTAACAACTCCCACAGCGGTCAAGGTGGACGGCATAGCTGCCTGGGTGCACGCCGCACACGTCAAGAGGGCAACTCCAGAGTCCCCAACGGAGGATCAGACCCCGACACAACCGGAAACGTGGAAATTGCAACGCACACAAACCCCTTAAAGATAAGACTCTTTTTAAAACTGTGTAATACTTGAGACAACTGTAATAGTTTAATTAGGATCTGTTTTGCTGTTATTTGAGAGCCTTTACCCTTCCCTTCAATACCATCCCCTGGCTAAAGTTCATTCCAGAGGGGATGCAGATTTGGATGTAATCTCTCTGCCCCAGGCATTGCAGAAAACTGCTGGCTCTGCTTACACCAGGGACCTCCCCTCCCTCTTGCTGTTTTCCTGCCGCTTAATAATACCCTTGGGTTTAATAGCTCTGTTAATTGCCCTCCCTTACAGCCTTTCCCTGTCCTTCCTGTTCCAATGGCCTAAAAATGATTCCTTTAACATTAATATGGCCTATACCATTTTACCGGCAAATTGGACTGGTAGCTGTGCATATGCTATGCTTCTGCCCAATGTAGACATTATTAGTGGAGATACCCCTGTCCCGATTCCTTCCTTCGATTATATTGCAGGAAGACAAAAACGAGCTGTACAATTCATTCCTATATTGGCTACGTTGGGAATTTCCACAGCTATGGTTACAGGATCCACAGGACTGGGAGTTGCGGTCCAAAACTATAAAGATTTGTCCCAACAACTTATTAATGATGTACAATCCCTATCCTCCACCCTTCAGGACCTCCAAGACCAAATCGATTCCCTAGCGGAAGTGGTCTTACAAAACTGTAGGGGCTTAGACTTGCTTGCCGCTGAACAAGGAGGTATTTGTTTGGCTTTGTAGGAAAAGTGCTGTTTTTATGCCAACAAGTCCGGCATAGTTCGCAATGATCTGGAGCATCGCCGCCATGCCATGGCTAAAAACCCCCTGTGGACAGGATTCAATGGACTGCTTCCTTACTTGCTACCACTTCTAGGCCCCATTGCTGGTTTGCTTGTTACACTATCTGTGGGTCCTTGTATTTTTAATAAGCTGATGTCGTTTGTTCATGAACGCCTTTCAACCGTTCAGGCTCAGAGCGCTAAAAACCGCGGAATCTAGCCTGTAAATTTTAGGATTAAAATTTGTACAAAAACAAAAAGGGGGGAATGAAGGACTTCTGAAAATTTACCTGCTAAAAAACTAGGAAGTTTCAAGAAAGGTCAGTTAGTTTCTGGGAAACTGCAACTTAGCAGATAACAGGGAATAGCAGTTTGGAAACCCCCCTTGTGCAATGGTTAAGATAAGTAAAACTGATGTGTACTGAGATAAGCAGGAATGCTGTATACTAAGATAAGTGAAATTACTGTAAACAAAAACCCCCTTCCTCTCTGTATTCACTTGCTTAAGATAATTTTGTGGTTTTTGCCTTTAAATACTGCCTGTAACCCTCATCCAGTACCTCACTCTCTCAGGAGGGAGGGGTCCGTTTTGCGCAAAACGTAAATAAAGCCCCTCTTGCATTTGCATCGTCTGGTCTGAGGATTTTTGAGTCTGGGGTTGTGATCTAAAGGACCCAGCGGGGATTAGGGTCCTTCAACCGAGCCTAGAACCTGGAGTGCCAGTGCCACAGGCGGAGGATTAGCCTAGTGAGCCGCGGCGCCGGCCAACTCTGCCTTTCAAATAAGTGAATAAATAAATATTTAAAAAATTAAAATACTATTTTAAAATAATGTCTTCTAGGTAATAGCTTAATAATTTGGAGACATAAAATTTCATGAAACTCTGAGACTAGCGACTTACAAAAATGTTAAGTGCTTAGTAGCCCTTCCTAAATGTTTTTCCTGTGTGAAAAGTATGGTATCATTTGGACATAATCCCTTCGTGGAAACAGAACCATTTCCATAGACACCACCACTTAGCATTGAGTAACAGAGTGAGGAAACAGATAGTAGCTTTTGAAAATGTCAATTGATTTGCATTGTATTTGCCACTACCATTCTTTTGTCTATTTCAGTCAAGTAAACCTTATACAAAATGAAGGTAAGTTAAAAAGATAATGTCTTGTAAAAAAAAGGGAAAAGCTATATGTGACATATTAAAAACAAAATGGGCTTGTCACTTAAATTTCAAATGGTTGCAAGAGCATTACATTTGTGGAATGAGAAGCCACTCTCCACCCACGTTCATTGAATGTGCTATTGCAATCCACTGAAGTTGTATCAAGAGAAAAAATAATTATATCATTAGAAATAATCTGTGTCCAAACAAACTAGTAGTTTTTGTCTGAAAATTTCTTAGTTTAACTAGGTATAGAATTCCAGACTGACAGTTTTTCCTTTCTGCATGTGGAAGATATTGTATTAGCTCCTGGTGGTGATGATATTGAAAAGAAGTCTAATTTTTGTCATTTCTTTATACACTATCTTCTCTTTTTCTGTCTGGCAGTTTTTAAGATAGTCCCTTTGTGTGTGATATAACAAAATACGATTAATTTTCATTTTTCCCCTAGGGATTCTGTCTCATTTTTCAGTTGGAGGGTTCATGCCTTCTGTTCTCTGCCATTATATCTTTGGCATTGTCTCTGCCATTTTCTCTGTTCCCTTCTTCTATCATTTTAGAAATTTTGGTCTGTCTATTGCTATGTCTTCTCTTTCTTAATTTCTCTCTTCTTCACTTTCTCCTCCTCCTCATCTCCTCCTCCCCCTCTTCATCTCCCCTTCTCCTCCTGCTGCTTTTCCATGTCTGTACTATTATGAACATCTTCTTGTTTATTTTATCAGTTATCATTGCAGGCCTGTTTAGTCTGCTGCTTACCCATATTTTGAGTTTATTTCTACTTTGATTTTTTATTTCAAGTTTATTGTTCCTTTTTAAAGTTTGTACTTAGTCCTTTTTTAGCATACCTGTATAAACCCATTTCTTTCTTGTGGATTCTATGCCCTTATCTTTCTGAACATGCCACTGATCTAAAGTCTCTTTCAGATGGCTTTATTATCTACAACTCCTTAGATTTGAATTCTCAGTATCTGCATATCCTCACACTTTCATGGTGGTAGGTTTTATATAATTTTTGTCTAAACTCCTGTTTTGTTTTCCCCCATTCTCTTCCTATGGTATGTTTGTATTCACCCCTCATTGAGATCTTTGGCTTTCTCTGGTTTGGGGCCAATTTTTTAAATGTTTCTTTTCTTTTTTTTTTTTTTTTTTTTTGACAGGCAGAGTGGATAGTGAGAGAGAGAGAGAGACAGAGAGAAAGGTCTTCCTTTTTGCCATTGGTTCACCCTCCAATGGCCGCTGCGGCCGGTGCATCTCGCCGATCCGAAGCCAGGAGCCAGGTGCTTCTCCTGGTCTCCCATGCAGGTGCAGGGCCCAAGGACTTGGGCCATCCTCCACTGCACTCCCGGGCCACAGCAGAGAGCTGGCCTGGAAGAGGGGCAACCGGGATAGAATCCGGCACCCTGACCGGGACTAGAACCGGGTGTGCCGGTGCCACAAGGCAGAGGATTAGCCTGTTAAGCCATGACGCTGGCCTAATGTTTATTTTCAACTGAGATTTTTTTTTTTTCATCCAAGTGGTGCAAAACCAGAATCTACAAATGGTACCTGGTGGGCATTCCGTTAGTAATTCTAGAGTCAGAAAGTAACCTGCTTTTACCCTGTGTCTTCAGATTGGCTCTTCCCAGCTTTAATTTGCAAACTGAATGGCCTTTTTATTCCAGTCGTGTTTTGTTTCTTTGTTTTTTAATACCAGGAGTTAAGTCATTTTCATCTCCCTCTACAGGTGTCCTGCAGATTATGATGGAGATGCTGCCACTGGGGGCAGCAGAACTTCAGCCCCTACCGGACACTTTGTTACTTCTGTGTTTTTGGCACCTAGAGAATCTGTTTCTTACTTTTTAGTTCTAATATAATTTTCCTGATGTGGTTACTGAATTGCATCCAATATTTCTGTTTGGAATGAAATGGGGATTTTCTGTCCATTGCCACAACTCCATCCTTCAGGGAAGTTTTTTCTGGACCCACTGTTGGTAGTGGTTGCATTCAGCAGGTAACTCAGGTTAAGTGTAAGTAAGTGTGTGTTTATAATTTTCTTGTGATCTATTGAAGATTAAAAAAAGTAGAATTTATGAAATTTATTTCTTAATGATAATGTAAAAATTGATATTTTTACAACTTTGTTTGCTTATGTTAAATTCAATACCTGAAAGCCTGTATAACAATTTTGAGAGAAATTGCTGGATTTGAAAGCTTTTGATATGGGTATTTGGTACAGTGGTTAAGATGCTCACATCACATCTCAGAGTGCCCAGGTTTGCGTCCTGGCTCCACTCCCAGTTTTGCCTTCGTGTTAATGTACACCCTAGGAAGACTCAAGTACTTGGGTCCCTGCCACCCATGTGGGAGATTGGAATTGAGTTCTCAACTCCTAGTTTCAGCCTGGTCCAGTCCCAGCAGTTGGCAGGCATTGGAGAGTGAGCCAGTGGAAGAGAGCTCTCTGCATGCCTCTGCCTTTTTAATAAATAAAATAAATGCTTAAAAAATTAGATATCCCATTTTTGTGCCATCATTTATATAATCATTAATTTTCATCTTTGTAATAATAGATATCAGTTTGCTCACAGTTTTGTCAACAGAAATATTATATTATTTCTTATTTTTATATCTTTGAGGGATCTATAAATGTAATTTTTCCTTATGAAGGTATTTTTTGTTTGTTTTAGGGACAGATAGAGCTCCTATCCACTGAGTAATTGCCCAGATCCCCACTATTACCAGGGATGGACTTAGCCAAAGTCAGGAGCCAGAGTTGGAAACCCAATCCACATCTCTCACGTAGATGGCAAGGACTCAACTACTTGAGAGCACATTAACGGGAAGCTAAATCAAGACTGGAGTTGAAGCTTGAGCTAGGCACTCTTCTATGGGATGCAGTCATCTTCACCTCTAGGCCAAACTCCGTGCCAAAATTGCACTCATTTGAAGATTTAGGTTAGTTAGCATCTCTGACAGTGGAGAATATGGTCCATTTCCTTATAAAGAGTATGGCAAAATAATAATAATAATAATAATAATAATAATAAGCCATTGTCCCATTTGATTAAGAATGACCAATTTTTAGACTTATTTTTCACTTCCTTTCTCTTTTCCAGATATGCAAAGAAAAAATAATTGCAGATATATGGACAACAACAATGAAAGGCCATGCAGTCAGAGAGAAGCATTTCATTTCCTTTTCACATTTCAAGCCCTTTAAGCCAGAAAAAGAAACAATGTTTAATGAGTGGAGTAGACCACCTTCATAATTGGAGAAAGCACCAAAAAGAATCAACAGGTATGTCATCTGTGACACTATACTTTGAGACTAATCCTCAAAAAAATGGCTCCTTAGTAAAGTACACAGATTATTTGAATTATAACCTTATACGGTATCTGAATATTTCAGAAGTCTGATTTTATATACTTTAAAAAATAAATTTTTTTTTGACAGGCAGAGTGGATAGTGAGAGAGAGAGAGACAGAGAGAAAGGTCTTCCTTTTTGCCATTGGTTCACCCTCCAATGGCCGCTGCGGCCGGCGCATCTCGCTGATCCGAAGCCAGGAGCCAGGTGCTTCTCCTGGTCTCCCATGCGGGTGCAGGGCCCAAGGACTTGGGCCATCCTCCACTGCCTTCCCGGGCCATAGCAGAGGGCTGGCCTGGAAGAGGGGCAACCGGGATAGAATCCGGCGCCCCAACTGGGACTGGAAGCCGGTGTGCCGGCGCCGCGAGGTGGAGGATTAGCCTGTTAAGCCACGGTGCCGGCCTAAAAAATAAATTTCTAATGTTCTAAATGTTTTAGGCTAATCACTGAAATGATTTTCAAAATGAAATCATTTTGTATAAAGAAATTTAATGCTTAAGTGTATCTTATTCACTCATTTATTCATTGACTGCTTATTGAGTACCTATTATGTGCCCCTCTCATGGGCTTTTTAGCCAGATCCGAATGCCTTAAAGGGCTAATTCTGAGGCTAGAGTGCTGAAACAGGATTACTTTTATCAGATGCTGAAAAGGATGAGAATCAGATGAAATGGGAAAGTGCCTGTTGGAATTGGTGGCAGAGAGCTCATTGGTTACCTTGGCATGGGCCTTCTGAGACATGGGCAAAAACTGGGGTGAGGTGGGCCAGCAGAGAATAGAGGGATCCTGTGACAGTTCTTTACTTTGAATATGAGAAGTAGCAATAGCTGAAGGAAACTGGGATCAATCTAGGTTTTTTAAAGTTAGGAAGATAATGTACCTGTTTGTGCATGCACTGGTAAAGACTAATTGGGAAAACAGGGACTGTGCCAGAGAGATGATGACAGAGTGAAATCCTGGATGCAGAATTGGGCAACATCCAGACCACTGGCTCAGGCGTGCCCATTGTGAGATACTGAAAGAGAAGCGATTGGCCGGCGCCGTAGCTCACTAGGCTAATCCTCTGCCTGCGTGCTGGCACACTGGGTTCTAGTCCTGGTTGTGGCACCGGTTCTGTCTCAGTTGCTCCTCTTCCAGTCCAGCTCTCTGCTGTGGCCCAGGAAGGCAGTGGAGGATGGCCCAAGTGCTTGGGCCCTGTACCCACATGGGAGACCAGGAGGAAGCACCTGACTCCTGGCTTCAGAGCACCTGGCTCCATGGCTGTGCGCCGGCCATGGCCGCCATTTAGGGAGTGAACCAACAGAAGGAAGACCTTTCTGTCTCTCTCTCTCTTTCTCTCTCTCTCTCTCACTGTCTAACTCTGCCTGCCAAAAAAAAGAGAGAGAAGCAATTAACATGGACATAGGTATGGTGATATTTTCCTGGTTAATTGAGATTTGAAACCAGTTCAGAATGTAAGAGATTTAAGCAGAGAGAAGTAATGAAATCACTCATTTAAAAAATAGGAAAGAGAGCCTAATGGGACTGGATTTCCTGGATGATGCTCAAGACCCTACTTGAGAGTGATTGCAGTTATGCAGATTTTATTCTGCAAGCTTTGGTTACTCTGTTGCAGACACAGAATGGCAGATGGCTGGTTTCTACCAAGGGTTAGAAAGGAAGAAGAGAGAAGCTAGGAAACTTCAGGATTCTTTTTTTTTTTCCAGATTTATTTATTTATTTGAAAGTTAGAGTTACACAGTTACAGAGAGAAAGAAGGAGAGGCAGAAAGGGCGAGAGAGAAGGGCGGGGAGAGACAGAAAGAAAGAGAGAGAGAGGTCTTCCATCCAATGATTCACTCCCCAATTTGCCACAATGGCCAGAGCTGCACCAATCCGAAGCCAGGAGCCAGGAGCTTCTTCTGGGTCTCCTAAGAGGGTGCAGGGGCCCAAGGACTTGGGCCATCTTCCACTGCTTTCCCAGGCCATAGCAGAGAGCTTGATCGGAAATGGAGCAGCTGGGTCTTGAACTGGTGCCCATATGGGATGCTGGCACTGCAGGCCAGGGTGTTAACCCCCTGTACCACAGCGCCGGCCCCACAGCAGAATTCTTTTTTTTTTTTTTTGACAGGCAGAGTGGACAGTGAGAGAGAGAGACAGAGGAGAAAGGTCTTCCTTTTTGCCGTTGGTTCACCCTCCAATGGCCGCCGTGGCCGGTGCACCACAGCAGAATTCTTATAAAGGAGCGATTATGAAGTTTCCACTAAGATGGACATTGTAGGCTGATAGATAGCTTGAGAACAGAAGCATTGGTACCTGCCAACTTAATGGGATTTGGAGTCCCTTGGCAATTTTTTAGCTTTACCCTTAGGGTTAAGTCTGAAGGAGTGTGTGCTGAACTGTACATCTCCTCCCTCTCTTATTCCCACTCTATTTTTAACAGAGATCAATTTTTTGATTGAATTTAAACACCTAAGAATAATTCTCTGTTCAGCCTCTTTCTTTCTTTCCTCTCTCCTGACTCTATACCTTTCAAATAAGATTTAAAGGTACATTTTAAAAGTCACTTTGTTTTATTTCCTGTTTTACAAAATTTTTGAAGTAGTCTTTATTCATACATTTTTTTAAATCCATGAATTTTAGGCATCTTCAAAAAGTTTTTGAAAAATGTATATGATGAAACAACTATGCATGCATTTCAAAATCTTTTTTCACTAAAATATATTTTAATTCTATCCTGACAATTTTTAAGGTCTCCTTCTCCTAATACGTCTTTATAAAATAACTGAAAATGAATAAAACACATAATCTCGTGTACACACAGGAAAATACATTTGCACCAGGAACAAATGGACATGCTTCTCATAGGCTGGCAAGGATGTAGGACAAAAATCTAAAGGGATCCCTTTTTGCCAGTTTTAATTGCCCCTTGCCTGACCTCAAGCACCCAGGCAGTATCCTTTTAATTCAGCCCAGGCCAAGTACCATAACCCTTCAGTGACGAGCTGGAATCTTCCAAAATCTGTCCACAAAATCCCATCATTTGAATATCCAAGAGAGACACATGTAATGAGTTGTGATTTGCTTGAGTGGTATGGGGCTCTTTCTGGAGATGCAGGCGTTTGGTCTGAGACCCCAGTGTCCTCTGGAAAGTGAATGCACATGGAGTAAGGTGCCAATGGGCTACTAGGATGGTCCTGCCAAAGCTGTAGGGTACTATGCATAGATTGGTGTTTCCTTGGGCCATGGAAATATCCAAAGATACTTAAAGCCATATATTCCAAAGCAAAGCAATTCTGTTAGATTACAAATACATCTAGAAAGTCGCGGAGTTCAAGTCTGAACAAATTGGAAGTCCCTAAGAATGAAGAACCAAAGACATTTCAATTATTTAAGAAGCTTCTAACACATAAGATTGGCCTGTGCACCCACTGTGGTGCTCAAAGCTGGTGGACAACCAAGAAAACCAAGTAAAAAGTCCAGTGTTGTGCTTGTCTTTATTGGAGGGGTGATAATGCAGGCATATTAGAGCTCACTAGAGGGGAGCAAGAGAGGATAATTGAGGAAAGTGAAGTGAAGCACACAGGTACCAGACCACCAGGAGGTCTTGAATTGAGCAGGGAGCTTTATGTGAGCAATATGGTGATATTTACATGTGAGTTACTTCAAAAATGTTCATGTCATGGCATGGAAAATGGAATTAAAATATAACTTTATTTTGGTGCAGAAACATTTTGAAACCCATACATATGAGGTGTCTTCAAAAAAGTTCAGGAAAAGTGTGTATTATGAAGAAACTGCATGGATTTCAAAATATTTTGCAGTTAAATTAACTTTTTAAAAAAATTCCACTTTTCCATGACCATTTTGAAATACCCTGTATCTCTTGGTTCTCAATGCTAGTGTGAGCTATGAATGATCACTTCAGCAAGTTGTAGCATAGTTTAATAAATGTTATAAATATATACACATGAAAATACAAATTAATTTATTCTGAAAAAAATATATGCCATTTAAGTATGTAAGGATGTGACTATCTATATACTCCTTATAATAATGTAAAAAAGACACTGGTTGGATACCTACATCCTATTTAAGAGTACCTCGGTTTGAGTTCTAGTTCCAGCTCACAATTCTAGCTTCCTGCTAATTGGGTCCTGAGAGGCATCAGGTGGTAACTCAGGAAGTTGTTTCCCTGACATCCAAGTGAGAGACTTGGATTGAATTTGGGGCTCCTGATTTTGCTGCAGCTGCACATTTGGGAAGTTAACTAGTGAACCAATGTAAGAGAGCTTTCTTTCTTTCTTTCTCTCTGTCCTTCGTTAAATAAAAATTAAACAGAAAGTTACTAAAAGCCACCCTAGCAAGTAATATTCCAGATGATAAATATTTATGTAAATATACAAAATAGATGGTAACAGTATAAACGGAGAAATAAGGTACATATTTAAATACACAGGGTACTGGAAAAAGTTTGGGGAAAATTGATGTAAAACTTACTTTATGACATAGGAATACAAGACAAAGGAAATTGAAGACCATCTCTGAGAAGAAAAGTTTCTACCAATCTAGAATACTCACAACACCAAGTCATTTTTTCCTAAAACTAGTAGACAGTATTTCTTTCTGTCAATCTAAGCTTTTGAGAAGGCAAAGAGACAAAATACTCCTACTACTCTTCTTGTAGGTGTAGGATTCAACTCAGGATCTTGTCTCTGCCAGCGATAAGAATTCAGAGACAGATACAATGCAGAAATGGGAGCAGGATTTATTTAGAGATTAGAGAAAATACTCAGAAGTGAATGTGGGCATCCTCTTGAGGAAAACCCACACCAGTGAGGAACGAAATGGTCCCACCTCAGTTCAGTGGTCTCCTTTATTGGGTAGAGGGTGGTGCTGTAATTGAATATGCAAAGGGTGTGGAGTGCTCTGGAAGAGTTTTCATGTGTCTCATGTGGAGCTCCACATACACATGTTCATTATGGCATCTTCTTCATCATGGAGGAGGCTTAGATGCATCATGGGAGAGTACGCTGAATAGGCATGGGAGGGGGTGGAGTTAGAGGTGTAGGCTATGAAGCAGAAACTGCAGGAAATTTCTTGACCCCTCTGCTCCTATCTGACCCCCTGCCTAGGCCGTCTTGCTCTCACCTGGGCCAGCACTTGCAGACAGATTCGTGAGGCCAACTGGTGAGAAAGTTTACCTCTACAAGCCTCTTGACAGAGGTCCAGGAACTCAGGTGCAGCAGCCAGGAAGGGAGCAAGCTCCATTGCAGCCACGTGGAGAGTCTCACACCAACCCGCACATTCTGTAAGGGAGGGAGCTCCCTTTTCTGCCCCCTTTGTTTATTAGTGGCCTCTGGCTGGATCTAGAAACCAAGTTAATGCAATGTCGATTAAAAACAAAAAGCATAGCTTTCATTAAACTTATATATATGTGAAGTTCTTTACAAAATATTTAAATCCTAAGAAATGACCAAAGCACTACACTTTTATTTGGATTCCTAAATTGCCAATTCCCAGATTTTTTTTATATCAATCTTTGTTTACTTGTTTTATTCCCTATGTGATTGTTAGCTAAGCACCCAGAAATTAGCATTTCATAGGTGAAACAAGACCCAAGCTGTAATTATATTGGTAGACACAAGATGTCACTATGAGCTCGAAGTTTTTGTTTCTGAGTGTTTGGGAGAGACGGGGACTTCCATGCACTGGTTTACTCTGCAAATACCCACAGTGGCTGGGATGGGCCTGAGCAAAGCTGGGAGCTGGAGAACACAATCCAGGTCTCCCTCGTATGTGGCAGGAACTCTACTAGCTGGGCCATCACCACTGCCTCCTAAGGTCTGAATGTATGAGAAACTGGAATCAATTATGGAGTTGGGAAGAACTCCAGTGTGGGACATGGGTGCCTTAACTACTAGGCTAAATGTTCACTCCTGACTGAGACAAAATGCCATCACCACCTCGTTAGGAGCTTGCACATAATAAAATGATAATGAATCAAAGATACATGATAATAAGTTTACTTTCTAATTAGAGTAATTAGTAATATGGTAAACTTCTGGTGTCATCCTGATGGAAATACATACCTAGAAAATTTAATCCAGTTTGCAAAAGGCTAAGTAATGACAATAAATTGTTAAATCAACAACAGCAGTCACTGTGTACTTATGTCTCATATGGGATCTGTCCTTAATGTGTTGTCCAATGTGAAGTGATGCTATAACTAGTACTAAAACAGTATTTTTACACTTTGTGTGTCTGTGTGGGTGCAAACTGATGAAATCTTTGCTTAGCATATACTGAATCGATCTTCTGTATATAAAGATAATTGAAAATGAAAAAAAAAAAAAAACAACAACCTGGTGTTAAATTGGAAATTGCATAGAAAATTAATCAATTTTTTAAAAATATCATGTAGGATCTCTGTCTTTAATGTGCTGTACACTGTTATTTAATGCTATAACTAGTACTCCAACAGTATTTTTTTCACTTAGTGTTTCTGTGTGGGTGCAAACTGTTGAAATCTTTACTTAATATATACTAAACTGATCTTCTGTATATAAAGAGAATTGAAAATGAATCTTGATGTGAATGGAAGGGGAGAGGGAGTGGTTAAGGGGAGGGTTGCTGGTGGGAGGGAAGTTATGGGGGGGAAGCCATTGTAATCCATAAGCTGAACTTTGGAAATTTATATTCATTAAATAAAAGTTTTAAAAAAATAGTGCATTGTTGTCAGTAGGAGATGTATGCTGAGAATGAATACTGTTTTACCCTTTATTCAATTGATTAGTTGGCCCCATATTAGCCAAAAAAAAAAAAGGCAACAATTCATCAAGGAATTAAGTGACCTATGAAAAATTGAAAAATTATGCTGTTTGGTAAGTGTCAAGGTTATTTAGAGTGAACTTCTTAAGATATGTTCTGAAGAACATACATGGAGAATTACATTTAACATAAGTTGTCTATCTCACAATACTAGTACTATACAGAGTAATACCTGCTTAGCTGAGGGTAATGATCCAGAATGGAAGCCATTTTGATAGCAAAAGGAAATGAATTTTAGCATAGGGATCTCAGACAGCCATAAATTTTTGGAAGCAATTAACAGTGTATATATGAAGATTACAAACTGAGAGTTTCACTTCTGAAAAGAGATTAAACTGATTAAGTAAAAGGCTAAAACTGGAGAACTGTTGCCTATGATTAATGTAAAATATTTCAAGAAAAACATTATGAAATTTTCATAAAAATAAACTACATAATAGCAAAAATAAATTCAAAAAGGAATTACGAAGTACAATTGAAAATAGAATAACAGTTAGAGGAGAAAAGTATATTTTGGACAAAAAAACTTGAATAAAATTTTAAAGAGTTGAAGGATATATATATATATATATATATAATTTAGTATACTTTGATCAAATTCAATCAGTTTATGTTTCATAATAGGGAAATTAAAAATGAACTTTGGGGGTCGGAGTTGTGGTGCAGCGGTTTAAAGCCCCAGCCTGCAGTGCGCAGAATCCCATATGGGTGCTGGTTCGAGTTCTGGCTGCTCCTCTTCCAATCCAGCTCTTTGCTATGGCCTGAGAAAGCAGTAGAAGATGGCCCAACTCCTTGGGTCCCCGCATCCGTGTGGGAGACCCAGAAGAAGCTCGTGGCTCCTGGCTTTGGATCAGTTCAGTTCAAGCCATTAAGGTCATTTGGGGAGTGAACCAGCAGAAAGGAAGACCTCTCTCTCTCTGGCTCTACCTCTCTCTGTAACTCTGCCTTTCAAATTAATAAAATATTAAAAATGAACTTTGAATACACAATATCATTTAGAATTTATTAGTACTTCCACTAAATATCATCTTTCATAAAATGTTTCCTTGAAATAACTAATGAAGCAAAGTGTTGCTAACTATATAGTTACATATATATATAGTATATATACTATATATATATATATAGTACATACAGAGAAGAGTTAAATTATAATTCTTAGCTATATCAACTATGCTGGATTTTCTCATAAAATAAAAACTATCATTCAGTATTTTTAAATGAAAATCATCAGTTTTCTTTTTAACACCAGTTATATCAAATCAAGTTACCAGTAACATTTTTCTTTAATGGTTTCGGATTGGCACAGCTCTGGCCATTGAGGCCAAATGGGTAGTGAACCAGGAGATGGAAGACCTCTCTCTCTCTGCCTCTCCTTCTCTATGTAAGTTGGACTTTCAAATAAAATAAATAATTATTGAAAAAATAAAAAGCAAAAAGGCTGTAGTTTAGTGGTAATAAAGATAATGACTATAAATAATAATTGAATATATAAATGACCATTTTACCCATATTCAGTGTTTTTGGTCAATTAGTTATTCATAATTTCTGTCAATGAAATACAACCAATGACAATATAACATCTAAATATTTCCTGTGTGGTTATCAGATAATAATGAAGCTCATTTAGGCTTTTTTTTTTTTTTTTAAATTTTTGACAGGCAGAGTGGACAGTGAGAGAGAGACAGGGAGAAAGGTCTTCCTTTTGCCGTTGGTTCACCCTCCAATGGCCGCCGCGGTAGCGCGCTGCGGCTGGCGCACTGCGCTGTTCCGATGGCAGGAGCCAGGTGCTTCTCCTGGTCTCCCGTGGGGTGCAGGGCCCAAGCACCTGGGCCATCCTCCACTGCACTCCCTGGCCACAGCAGAGAGCTGGCCTGGAAGAGGGGCAACCGGGACAGGATCGGTGCCCCGACCGGGACTAGAACCCGGTGTGCCGGCGCCGCAAGGCGGAGGATTAGCCCGTTGAGCCACAGCGCCGGCCAGGCTTTTTTTTTTTTTTTTTGACAGGTAGAGTGGACAGTGAGAGAGAGAGACAGAGAGAAAGGTCTTCCTTTACCGTTGGTTCACCCTCCAATGGCTGCTGCGGCTGGTGTGCTGCGGCCGGCACACCACGCTGATCTGAAGCCAGGAGCCAGGTGCTTCCTCCTGGTCTCCCATGCGGGTGCAGAGCCCAAGAACCTGGGCCATCCTCCACTGCACTCCCGGGCCACAGCAGAGAGCTGGCCTGGAAGGGGGGCAAGCGGGACAGAATCCGGCACCCCTACCAGGACTAGAACCTGGTGTGCTGGCGCCGCAGGCGGAGGATTAGCCTATTGAGCTGCGGCGCCGGCCTCATTTAGACTTTAACCCATTTCCTCTCTACAGTTTATCTACAAGAATAATTTTATGCAGATTGCAATGTAAATATACATTACATTTTTTGCACTCTATTAGTTAACATAGATCAGAGACAATATATAGTATTTGTCTTTTGGGGACTAGCTTATTTCACTAAATATAAGGTTTCCAGTTGCACCCATTTTATTGTGAAAGACAGGATTTCATTCTTCTTCTATGGCTGTGTAAAATTCCATAATGTATATGTACTATATTTTCTTAATCTGGGCATTAGTTGATGGACAACTGGGTTGATTCCATATCTTATTCTATATGAACTACAATAAACATGGGGATACAGATAAGTTCCCAGGAGTGGGGTGATTGAGTAATAGCATAGATCTATTTTCAGCTTTCTGAAGAATCTCCATACCGTCTGTCACAATGGCTGTACTAGCTTGCATTCCCACCAACAATGGATTAGGGAACCTTTTTTCCACATCCTTGCCAGTATTTGTTGTTTTTTGATTTCTATGTGAGAGCCATTCCACCTGGGGTGAGGTGAAACCTCTTTAGAATCCCAGGTAGAAGCACTTATGGTGGAGCCCAGCTGTCCATGGGAGGAATGGGATTCTCCAAGGAAATGAACACCAGCTTGGTCTGAGGCTTCAGGGTTTCTAGATTGAAGAGTGTGCCTGGTAAGATGACACCTGCCTTTGGGTCTGTCCTACCAGAGCTGGACTGCATTGTGCACTCTTAGGGTCTCCTAGGAAAGAAATTGCCCCAGATGCTGAAGATCACTCATTTCAGTGCAAGTAATTTTGACCGACTCTGTCTGAATCTAGATACCCCTACCACTCTGAAAAGATTATTGCTTGGATTGGAATCATTTTTGTCATGGGGGCAAGGGGTGGGAGGAGGGAAGAACTGCCTGAAGCAGGTCCTCTTGTCTGAGGAGAGCACCCAGCATGGGAGAGTAGCCTAAGAAAGCTTCCTGGTGATTGCAGTGCCTGTCTACCAACGAGACTCACTGCTGCAAACTCTGCCTTTGAGATAAACAGTACAAAGAGCCATGGTTTACATGAAATGAACCTTGACACTCAGGACACTGGGTGGGAAGCAAGGCAGAGGGTGGTACATGAAAGTCTTGCTGCTTTATAAGGGCCAATAAATGCTGGTTGTCATGTGCCAGCAGTGCAACCCCACATTCCTACCATCCCTCAAGTGGGGTCACTGGGTCAAAAGGGTATAGAAGTCTGATTGCCTTGATGCACATTTAATCCTACTTTGTGAAAAGATTGTACCAGTTTACACCAGCCACATTCAGCCTGTTAAGCAGACTGGGTTGCTCACAGAGCAGTTCCGGCTGCCCTGGGTTCTGAGCAACTGGTTCCAGGGTTGCTGACTCCAGGCGTTTTGGAGTCCATCTGTCCTAGACCTAGATCTTGCTGGGGAGGTGGAATCTTGGAGGGTGTCAACACATTTCTTAAGACAAACCATGATCTTTGCTGAGCCCGATGCCTGGCTGCTTCTTATTTGTTTGAAACAGGCTTCAGAAAGCTTTCCCTTGGTGTGGGGCGGCCTTGCCTGCCCTGACTTCTTTGATTTTTTTTTTTTTTTTGGAGGCTAAATATCTTTAGGACTTAGTGAGCCAGAGGTTCAGCCAGGTGCAACACTATGGACCACACCAGTAGGAGAAAGACCGAGTAACGTCTGGGAGAAGAGGAGAGAGTGGCTTGAAACTTGCACTTTTGAAGGCCTGATCTCTTCTCCCATGGGCAGTGAGTGGGCTGTTGAGCAGCATCTGGTGGAAAAGGCTCAGCTCCATCCAGGGGACTGCTCGTTGCTCTCAAGCTGGAGCAGAGAAGTCTCAGCCTTTTTCCTTATGCTGAGCATCTGTCTTCTTCTCTAAGTGGTTCTGGTTCTGAGTGAACCTTCCTCTGCTCTGTGGAGCAGAGAGGGCCTGTTAAGGGGTTGCCTCCTTAACAGAATGAATGAATTCTACCAGTGGGCTATTGTCCTAAGACTAACAGTCATGTTTCAAATCTTGGAGAATTCTGTGCGGACTTTTTTTCCCTTTTGGGATTTGTGCTTTATGTGTGACATATTTCCCTTGGGATCACAGAAAGCAATACATAAATGTCCCTCTGGGGTCACCCTGTCCCACAGTATCCACGACATGTGGGATCCCAGGGGCTGCTGCATGTGTAACCAAGCTTGTCTTACCACAGCTCTGGGGGCAGCCATGGCCCATCATATTAGAGGGGAACTTCTGTGCCTCCCTGACCAGACAGGACTGCTAGTGCTGGAGAAAAAGCTTCTGTCTCTGATTCTCTGATCACTTAAGAGGGGAGCCTGCAATCCTGGCACTGATTTAACTCCAGTGACACTGAGTGTCTCACTCAGCTGTAGTATTGACACCGGTATTCTCCCTTAGCAAACCTCTGAAAGCCATGCAGTTTTTTCATAGTATACATTTTTCATCAACTTCTTAAAGACTCCCTGTATGCATAGATTTCAAGGTTATTTTGCACGAAAATAAATTTACCTTTTAATTCCACTTCCTGTGAACTTCATGGCTTGAGTTTTTTTCAGAAATGAGAAATGATCCCATGAAGGTCCTTAGAGCACACTTACTGTGGGTTCATCTGTCTGGAATGGTGCAGGGCTCTGTTTACACATCTGGAGTCACAGCCTCTGTTGAGGATGCTGGGGACCCAGGAATCAGTTCTGGGAACAGCACAACTCTGAGTCTTGCTTCACAAAGGCTCATGACCTCCTTCTTTCTGCTCTCCAACTCACTGGGCTCATGGCCCTGGTGGTGATGAGGGGCAGGCAGACTGAAAAATCACTGGGATCCAGATCTCACTACCTTTGGCATTTCCAAGGATCTATCATGGTGATGTTATAGAGAACAGCTGTGTCCAGCCCCCAGTTGCTTCCTGGCCACTGTCTCTAAATTACCATGAGATCTGAAAGGCTATAATCTTACTGTCCTTGGAGCCCAGCACTGTAAAGTGTTAAGTTAAACCCCATTTTTTTTTTAATTTAGAGATTAAACTAGGGAAACCAGGTAGTCATGGGTGAACCTTAATAAACTCTGTAGGGAAAATCCTAAAGTTTATGGTTAGCAATCTTTCTTCCTTTCCACGCTCCCTCTCTTCCTTCCTTCGACAATAATGGTTTAAGAAGATGTCTAATGCAGATGTTGTGAAGGGCTCATTTCACAGGAAAAGAGCAACTCCATGGGCTGCAATGTGTAACTGATGGCTGGAGAACACCTCTCACTTGAAAGTGTGCTAATAACCAAACGGGAATCTGCTATCACTATTTTTGTCTGCTTTTTAAAAGTTACAATTTAACCACATTATTATATATATATGTCTCCCAGGGGAGAAACATTTGGGAACAAGTAAACTTTTTTTCCCATGAAATAGAAAAATTTTTGCCCTCCTTAAATTTCCTTGGGCAATTTTCTCATCTTTACAGTTTATACCTATTTGGAAGTGACGATAAAAATATATTCAGCTTATTTTTGTCTTTACATCTATAAACTTTTCATATCCTGAACTGAGAGAGGACTGGCTGGGTTTCATGGGATAGCTTCCCTGTGCTGCACAGTGACCTCTGTCTACACAGTGGTAAGTTGGTTTGTCACTCAATCCATATCAGCAGCTGTGTAAATCCAATGGAGAGTCTTTCCCTGGGAGCTTTAAGATGCAGCATTGCATCCTCTTTATATTTCTATTCTTGCTAGCTTTAAAACATAGTGAAATAGAAGACTAAAAATGATTGAGGACCAAGATATTTTTGAAATGTGCAATACATGCAGAAAGATATAAATAAAACATGCAGTTCTCCAGTGGATTTTCTATAATGCCAAATTGATCATAAAGAGAAACTGAGAAAATAAAAACTTTTATTATATTTTAACACTGAAGTTCATAACCTGAAATAAATATATAAGGAGCAGTTCTCATAGGCATAAAGCTTATCTTCAAAACATGTTGAAATTGACTGAACCAGTACTTTTTTG
This sequence comes from Lepus oiostolus, assembly GCA_036325905.1. Taxonomy (NCBI): domain Eukaryota; kingdom Metazoa; phylum Chordata; class Mammalia; order Lagomorpha; family Leporidae; genus Lepus; species Lepus oiostolus. Next base: position 56,499,010 of record CM070808.1, on the reverse strand, counting down.
ATTGCTTGTAGATTTTAGTGATTAAAAAGTGTTAGATTTATCAGTGATGAAAAAAATGTGTACATTTTCTTCAAGAGCACATGGATAAGCATGTTGCAATCTAATCTTAAAATTCCATAGGGTTCTTCATTAGCTGGGTGATCTCTGTCCTACATTGTGTTTCCAGTACATTTTCCCACAAATGATAGTCTTCAGATTTCTCTTTTTCACACAATGCATTTGACAAGAGACTTCCAAAATATTGCATTCAAGCAGTTCTTGTATCCGAACGTCTCTTTGCCACAGACTCAGGGCTCAAGACATCAGGAAACAGGGTAAGCATATTTGGGAGAGGCCTGGCCAAACAACACCTCATTCGTGGTTTGTAATGGGATTCTAAGATGTCAGCCTACAAGGGGTCTTCAAAAAGTTATGAGGGGCCGGCGCTGTGGCGTAACAAGTAAAGCTGCCACCTGCAGTGCTGACATCCCATATGGGCGTAGTTCGAGTCCCAGCTGCTCCACTTCCAATCCAACTCTCTGGTATGGCCTGGGAAAGCAGTAGAAGATGGCCCGAATCCTTGGGCCTCTGAACCCATGTGGAAAGACCTGGAGGAAGCTCTTGGCTCCTGGCTTCAGATCAGTGCAACTCCAGCTGTTGTGGCCAATTGGACAGTGAACCAACACATGGAAGACCTCTCTCTCTCTGTCTCTCTCTGTTTCTCCCTCTCTCTGCCTGTCCTCATTCTGTGGAACTCTGACTTTCAAATAAATAAATCTTTTTTAAAAAGTTATGAAAAATGGAATTAAAAATAAGAGTACTGTGGTGCAAAAATATGTTTGAAACCCACACATAGCTTCGCATTTTCATAAAAGCATTTTTTATGAACGTTTTGAGTTAGGGATGTCAAGAAGATGGATTTTGTGAAAGTCAAGGTTCATTTCCTTTAGTATTTCTATTTTAAAAATAGAATAAATTAAATAAAAGCCACCCACCAGCTGTCCCTCCCCAGACAAACTCTCACACCAAAATAGGGCCTTTGTTCAGTTTCTGGTTACTGCTGGTTGTTAGAGATCAGCAGTTAATTGGAGTTTACTGGAAGTAGCTAAGCATTAGGAATTCAACAGCAAGGATGGATGACAGAGGAGCAGTGGGCTCATCGCAGAGCTATGCTGGAAGGAAACCCCTGGGCACATCTTTCCCTCAGCTGCCAACACCAGGTCAGGCCATGCCTGCTCTAGGGGCAGTATTATGCAAAGACAGTTACATCCCCCAAAATTTTAAACTCAGTTTTCCATGAACTTTTAAAAACCTTCATAAGCAGAGAGAGTGAAACAGATGGATGGAGAGAGAGGGTTCCCATCCACTGATTCACTCCCAATGCTTAGAGAAGCTAGGGCTGGGATGGGCTGAAGCTAGGAATGCAATTCAACACTCCCATGTGGGTACCAGGAACCCAGTTACTTGTGCCATCACTGCTTCCTCCAAGCATTAGGAGGAAGTTGGGGCCACGGGCTGGGTATCAGACCTAGCCACTGTAGTATGGGACATAGGTGTCTTAATCTGTCTCAACTATTAGGACAAAAGCCTGCCCCTCTTTGAACCTTTTGAAGTACTGTCATAGAACAAAAGGACTATTAAGAGTCATGGGGAAATCATTTGAAGTCTTTACAATCTAAAATGTGGTTCTTGGCATGCAAATGTTTCTCATCTCTTGATATCTTCCACTGAAATGTGGGATGCTTTTTAGTTCTTACTTGCCTTGATGAAAATGAGCAGTTTTTAAAAATAAACATGTTTATTTTGGCACAAGTTTTTTTCTTCTTTTTTTAGAAATCTACATATATTTTTCCATAATATGTATTTTCCATGAACTTTTTCAAAATGAACACTTTAAAACTCATTCTTAGACCTATATTCACAGTGTTGTACCTGAGCGAGTACAACAAAGGAGTACCACACACTGATAAAATTTGATGGTTCTTTATTGCCGGTGGTTGAGAGTGGGTTTATGCCCTAAAGAAGTCTAAACCCTAAAGTCCAAAGCAACAAGGTTTACAAAGGTGAAAACCACAAAATCGGGAGGGGAATACATGGTTGCTAGGATCATGGGGGAATACATGGTTACCAGGGTCAAGCTAACCTAAAACCTATGGGAAACTAATATCAATTATAATTTTTTTATTTATTATTTGACAGGTAGAGTTATAGGCAATGAGAGAGAAAGACAGAGAGAAATCAATTATAATCTTAACAATACCAGTTACAATCTTAACAATTTTAATTATAATCTTGACATTAATCCAAGTATTGGCTTAAATCATATGTGGGACACAGACAAATTACTATGTTTTGCCAAGTGTGATGTTGACAGCACTCCAGGCCTTAGCTTGTGTGGGCAGCCCGTTACCTTGCATCTGTCTGTGATAGTAACCCATGCTCTGACATGCCTTTGAAAATCATTATCTCACACTGTGATTGTAACCCATGCTCTGAATACGCCCTTGAAAATCAAAAGAAATTGTAACTAGATGAAAATGGACAACAGACCTGTTATTGTAAGAAGAAAGAATCATTATGTTACATGATATAGAAATAAAGTCTGGTGCTTGAGAGCTAGAGCCATGCCATCAGCCTTGTTGTGAGTGTCTCTCATTTCTTCATGTGCCGACATCTCTCATACCTTGGGACCGCTGAACTGGCTGGGGCTGGACTCTGGCATTGACTACTACTGTCTGAGTGCTTTAGGTCATAGTTTCAGACCAGAGTCTCACAGTGGTGGGGTGGTGATTCTCAAGATGGAGTCTCAGGTGCTTCAAAATGGAGTTCCTACTGTCAGGGTGTCACTTCAATAGCAACATTATTCACCATAGGCTAGATGTGAAAGCAGCTAAAGTCTGAGGCCAGAATGCTGCTTAGGACATCTGCCATTCTATGAGTCTACCTTAGCAGCTTTTGATGTTGGGTAACTTTCTTAGCTAGCATGAGGCTCAATTTCCTTATCTGTTCAGTGTACACGATAAGTACCTCCCACATGTTGCTCTGTGAACTAAATGAGCAGATATATGGAAATATACAGGAAGAACTCAGTAGTAAGTGTAGTTCCTTCTCTGGCTTAGGTTTTGAGGTCAGCAATCTGGTTAGATTTCTGCTTTTCTGTATACCCTAGGCATCTACAGTTTTCTCAGCATATCCTACCCTCCTTGGAGCTGTATTTTTTATTAGAATTTAAAATATTCATTACTTACTTAAAGAGAAATTTATTCTGCAGCCAACTCTTATAATGCATATTAGTATATATTTTCCATTTCCATTGTTAATACCCAGCAAGACACCCAAGCATAGGAATCTATCTGCTCATGTTTTATTTCTGAACACTTGAGCATGGAAAAAAGGACTCACTTGCTAAGCCTGTCTCTATCCCCCAGGCAATCAGTCCTCTGTCACTGAAATAGCTCCTCCTCAAGTGACGGTTTTGTGTTAACAAGAAAATTGGATCTTCCTATTACGAGAAGTGAAAGACACCATCTCCTTTTTTCTTAGAATATTTTGTGTACAAAGGTTGGCTTTTCACACCTTTACTCTGAGATACACATTTCATGCTTTTTATTATTTTTTCTCTTGTGCCGTGTGTCTTAGGCCATGCCTTGTCCTCCTGGTTCTCTTCCTCCTCTTTCTTTTAGTTTATTTAAACTTAGAGAGAAGTTGGAATAACACTATAATGATCTCCCTTATATTCTTTATCTAGAATGCTTATATTTATATATTTGTGTTCTAATCTATTTGCTGTTATCATTGTCTGAGTCGTTTGAGGATTACTTGACCACTAAATGTTCTGATAATCCTAGCACTACTTTTTCTAACAGCTTTTTAAAGGAGGTGTCTGTCTTTTCCCATGCATTTATTCCTTACATTTACTTATATCAAATTTACATAGCATAAACTCATATATTCTTATTGTTGTACCTGAGTGAGTATAAACAGAGGAGTACCACACATTGATAAAATTTGACAGTCCTTTATTGCCAGCAGTGGAAAGTGGGCTCATTCCCTAAAGAATTCTCAACCCCAAAGCTCAAAACAACAGGGTTTATAAAAGCAAAAATCACATGGTGGGAGGGGAAATACATGGCTGCTAGGATTAGGGGGAATATGAGGTTACTAGGGTGAAGCTGCCCTAAGGCCTATGCTAAATTAATTACAATCTTAAAAACAATAGACAAATTACAATCTTAACATTAATCCAAGTGCAGCCTATCTGTTTTAAGCTTGTGTGATCATGCTAGGGAGTTTCTGTGTTCTGCCAAGTGGAATTCAGTGTTATGTTATTGTCTGAGTTTTAGACTATAGTTAGTTTTAGAGCAGAGTCTCACAGTGGGAGGTGCTTTCTCAAGATGGAGCCTCAGGTGCTCTAATATGGAATCCCTACTGTCGAGGTGTCACTTCATTATTTTATTCCATGAATTATAATTCATTAATTTTTCATTTTAATACTTAAATTGCTCCAGATTTAGCCAGTGGGAGCCCGGCTCCTGTGTACTTTTGAAGGGTTCCTGTCAATGTTCGAATGTTTTCTTACTTTCTGTAAACCAGATGTCTGGACTTACCTTGTACTTTACTTGCCTGGACTTCTTTCCTGTGGGTCTCTGGTTCATTTTGGTGGAGAATTGCACTTATAAACCAAGGTCTCAATGTTATTAGTGTTGATTGATACTGCTTTGTTATATCGCTTAAGCCTTAAGAAAAAAAAAACAAACTAGGAGATATGTATATGTATATACACACTTTTGTTTCCATTTATATCTATGTCCACCCACCATTTATTTACCTACCTGTCACCATCTATCCCAAAGATCCTAGTTACATTGATATCCATACTTCTAACACTGTAAATTGTAATTTAGTATTTCCCCTTTCTATAATTATAATTTCCTTTCCAGTAGTGAGAAACCTGCATTCATTATTTTCAACATATGTATTTACTCATTACCAAAGCTTAGAATTAACAAAAAGTAATTTGAAGATTTATTTCTGCACCATTGTGAAAAGCAAATGTGCTCACAACTGTTTAGTATTTTTATAGATGTTTTGAAGGTAAAATTCAAGTACAACTTACAGAGTCAGTTCTAGGATTTGACAAACGCATATATTCATATCACTGTATCCCCATCAAGATAGAGGATACTTGTATCATCATAGGAAGTTTATTTGTGGCCCTACCAAGCCAACCTTCTTCTATAGATTGATTTGACCTGCTGTATGACTTTATATAAATTCAGTCATCCAGAACATTCTGTCCTGTGTCAGGCTTCTTTCAAGAGACTCAGCCCTGTTGATGCAGGCTTACTATGATGTCCTTCCCTTTTGAGATAGACCATCTATGCCCTGGGGGTGGCCTGTGGGCTAGGCCTTTCCCCCAGGGTAAGTATCTTAGGTAGCATCTGATTGGAGGGCCAATGGAAGCCTAATAGAGCTGTAGCTTGTAAAACACCAGGAGTTTGCCTGGTGTTTTGACCAGGAACAAATCATGCTTGTTTACTTCTGAGCTAGTTAATGCTGTGTACTGCTGCTGGTTGATTCAGATTACTATCTATTGACCCTCTGCCATTGGTCATTCCCTTGAGTAAAAGATAAATGTCACTCCCCAAAAGACTTCAGGGTGTTTTTTTTTTTTTTTTAATTAGTGAATGTTATGTGAAAGCCCTCTTAGACTTGGAACAACTTTGAACTATCATATGTGACAGTATTCTGTTAAACTGAAATTTGTGTCCTGTTAAACCTTTACAGTGTTTACAGTTTTGGTTATAATGAATAAGTCTATACTATTTTTGAAAAGATTTAATTTATTTATTTGAAAGATAGTGTTACAGACAAAGAGAGGAAGAGACAGAGAGAAAGTCTTCCATCTGCTGGTTCACTCTCCAAATGCTGCAATGGTTGCAATGGCTGAAGCTGGGCTGATTTGAAGCCAGAAACCAGGAGTTTCTTCCAGATCTATATGGGCACAGGGCCCCAGCACCTGGGCCAACTTCTCCTGCTTTCCCAGGCCCTAGTAGAGAGCTGGATAGGAGGACATTAATGTTTATTGCAGCTCAATTCACAATAGCTAAGACCTGGAACCAACCCAAATGCCCATCAACAGTAGACTGGATAAAGAAATTATGGGACATGTACTCTATAGAATACTATACAGCAGTCAAAAACAATGAAACCCGGTCATTTGCAACAAGATGGAGGAATCTGGAAAACATCATGCTGAGTGAATTAAGCCAGTCCCAAAGAGACAAATATCATTTGTTTTCCCTGATTGGTGACAACTAACTCAACACCAAAGGGAAAACCTGTTGAAGTGAAATGGACACTATAAGAAACAATGACCTGAACAGCTCTTGTCCTGACTCTTGATGTACAATGTAATACTTTATCCTTTTTAGTACTTATGCTCTGCTTCTAACCCAGCTCCTTTCAATGCTCCTGGGAAAGCAGTACAAGATGTCCATGTTCTTGGGCCTCTGCCACCTGCATGGCAGGGACTGGATGGAGTTCTAAATGGCCCAGCCCTGGCTGTGGTAGCCATGTGGGGAGTGAACCAGCAGATAGAAGATCCTTCTCTCTCTGTTTTCTGCCTGCTTCCCAAAATACATATTAAAGGAGTGAACCCAAGACTTGAACCCAGGCACTTGACATGGGATGTAAGCATCCCAGTTGGCATCTTAACCACTAAGCCAAACATCTGCTTTCTCTATGAACTTTTGAAGAGCCTTTGTAGTATGGAAGCTGGCCATATATCCTTAAGAAATGTACAGTTTGAAGAAAAAAAAATGGTGCATATACAAGTGATTTCTTAAGTCTTAAGCAATTGATTTTCATCATGTAGCTGTAATGACTGAAGAAATGCAGTGTTTCAAAACTCATGTGCAGCATAGTGGATATGCAGTAAAAATTATGTTGTCTTCTTTTAATACCTGTAATTCTCACTTGGCCTCCATTTCCAGCTCTCACCACATGCTGCCCAGATGCTCAATTTCCATGAAGACAATGACTTCTCTCACCAGAGGGTAATTATGAGGTTGTGAATGCTAGTGACTCAGATCTATTTCTTATGTAGAGATTTATATACTGTAGAACTAACAAGTGCTTGGACAACAATGATAGGGGTTTGTGAAAAAATAAAAATAAAAACCTTTAGCTTGCTCTAGAGTTCCTTTGATTTTAAAATAATGTTAAACTCTTTAAATTGTACTACTGTTTTTTCTTATCAAAATTATGAATTAGATATCATTCAAACATTTTAATAAGTAGTAAAAATGATATTGACTGAGCTAAATACAATTATTAAGGAGGAGACTACAAAGAAAGGACATGCCGGCGCCGTGGCTTAACAGGCTAATCCTCCGCTTTGCGGCACCGGCACACCGGGTTCTAGTCCCGGTTGGGGTGCCAGATTCTATCCCGGTTGCCCCTCTTCCAGGCCAGCTCTCTGCTATGGCCCGGGAAGGCAGTGGAGAACGGCCCAAGTCTTTGGGCCTTGCACCCACGTGGGAGACCAGGAGAAGCACCTGGCTCCTGGCTTCGGATCAGCGAGATGCGCCGGCCACAGCGGTCATTGGAGGGTGAACCAACGGCAAAAAGGAAGACCTTTCTCTCTGTCTCTCTCTCTCACTATCCACTCTGCCTGCAAAAAAAAAAAAAAAAAAAAGACAATATATTGGTTTGAATGAATAAGAAAAGAAAATAAATAAACTCTTCCTGTTTGTTTTTTTTTTTTAACTTAAATTGTTAGCTGTGTTGTTGAAGAAAAGATGTATTTTTCCCTAGGATGGATGTTTGCTAACATGGGTAGTAAGTGGAGGGAACTGTGACCCAAGAGGCACAGATCCGCCTTGCTTGCTTGCCCTTGGACTTGAATATGGTCTGTCTTCCCCAAAACTCGTGTTAAAATTGGATTATGCAGTGTTGGCAGGTGATACCTAAATAGGTGATTCTGTTGTTAATGGAAATTAGTGCAGTGCTAATGGGAGTGGGTTAATTCTTATGGGACTGGGCCCGTTACATAGGAGAAGATTGTTATAACGCAAGGCTGACCCTTCTGCTTTTCTGCCATGTTACTGGCACAGCACAAGGTCCATGCCAGTTGCAGCTGCCTAAATTTGAGTTTCCAGCTTCTAGAAGCATGTACTAAATAAACTTTCCTTTATAAATTATTCGGTCTCAGGAACTCGGTTATAACAATAGACTTTTTTAATAAAATTTCCATTTTTCTCAATACCATTTCCCTAGTTAGAAATTATTCCTGGTGGCCCAGTGCTTGCTTATATGATATAGCATGAAGGTTTTTGCTCAGCATCTGAGACTCATTTTTCTACCTTGTCTCCTAGGACCTAGAAAGAGTATTCCTTTCTGGACATAGGAACCAACTTGGTTACTCCTTCCATTTTCTGACCAACATTTCTATGCTTTGTTCCCCTCCCTGGGAGCCTGGTCTGGTCATGCCCAGGCATCCAACATGAGGCAGTGGGAGGGTTCCTTGGGTGAGCTTGTTGGGTCACACTTCGAGGGAACTATCCAGTGTGTGGACATGCTGCTGCTGCTGCATGAAGAGATGCATTTGGCGGAAGTACAGGCTGACACCAGAAAAGAAGAACAAGAAGATGCACAATGAATAATGAATAGCTGCTTAGTATGTCACCTGCAGGCGGAAGGTGTGAATGAGAATGTATTTGTTTGGCTGTCAATGATTGGAATAAAACATAAGCCAGAGATTTCCTGAAAGCAGGGCAATGAAAACATTGTTAAATGTTACCTGAGGTAAAACTATCCCTGGATGAGAACCGTGACTATAAATGAATTTTCTGCAAAGTACAAGGGCAGAAGTAAAGTTAGAATTATGTTCTCTTTCTTTAACATTACCAAACAATTGCATCTTGACATCATACCAAACTGACCAGATCTTTTCTTTTGCATGCCTGTGCCTTGAGATTTCCAACGTTGTGGATTTGTCTGGAGACTTAAAAGGCCCAAGACAGTTGCCTACTGAGTGGAGGCTGACTCTGCTAGGAAAGGAAGATGAACAAGTTGGATATAAAGGAAAGCTGATTTGTGCTTTTTCTGAGAGACGGAATTTGTGCTAACTCATTGGAAAATAAATGAGTTAGTGCCTTTTGTGCAAAGAATGGTGACAAGGCCTGTGCTTAGACTATATCAGAACTTTACTGGGACACAGTGGATAAGACACAATATATTTTGCCTCAATATTAATGAGTTTGTCATCCTTATGAAATATACTTGTTGGTGGTACTTAACTGGATGGCCATGAGATATTGTTCCCCAAATAGAATGTGCTGGCTTACATGGACATTAAATTGCTCTGTCAGGTTTGCTCTTGGGGCTGTCACATCACTGTATGACACACTTTTATTGAGTTTGTTGTCAAAGCAGCAAGCTGTTGGGTTTTTACTCATTCAAATTCAGTTTCCTTCTCATTTTGCTTTTATGAGACTTCACAATTGGTTATCTGAATAACTTTTGGCTGAATTTCTTTTCTATATATTTCATTTGCCACTTGGGAAGAAACACATTCCTTTTATGTACTATGATGTGCTATTTATATTCACTATTTCTATAATTAAAATATTTTTAAAACTTATATAAAATTCTGACTTAGTCATTGTGTTTATAAGGAATGAGTGAAGTGAGGTCTCTGGTTCAGTGTGGATATTCTATTTGGATCTTTGATCTGTTGGATCCAGGATGATTTTTTTAAGATTTATGTATTTATTTAAAAGAGTTACAGAGAGACAGAGAGAGAGAGATAGAATGAGAGAGGTCTTCCATCCGCTTGGTCACTCCCCAAGTAGCCGCAACAGCTGGAGTTGAGCCTATCTGAAGCCAGGAACCAGGAGCTTTTCCCAGGTCTCCCACGCAGGTGCAGGGGCCCAAGCACTTGGGCCATCATCTACCACAGCAGAGAGCTGGATCAGAAGTGGAGCAGCTGAGACTTGAACTGGCACCCATATGGGATGCCAGCATTGCAGGCTACAGCTTCACCTGCTGTGCCACCATGCTGGGCCCCCATCATGAGTTTTCAAGGAGAGTTCCTTTTTCTCCTGGAGCAAAAGTTATTTTGGTGCTAATTTGTGATAAAGGTATTTCTTTGGTGGAGCTCAGATATGCTTCCTGGAATTGTTCTCTGGCCAATTCTGGTGTGACACAGAAATGCTTCCTCCTCCGTGTAAGCATCCTGCAAATATGCGGTCTGAAATCTCCAACTATATATGGCACCCCTAGTTTCTTCAACTCTTTCTAAAGTTAGGCTAAATCATGTTCAGATGCCCAATTCTGCCTGCTGAAACCTCTCAAACTCTTCCAGATGTGGTAGAAGTCCTGGTCACTTACATGAACTTCCCATGATCCCACAGTGGGAGTTCGTCTTTCTGTGTTCCCACAGAATTTGTACCCTGTTATAACCTTGGCTATGTTCATGCTGTTCCATGCGCAAATGTTCCCCATCTCCTCTCAGTTGTGGTCAGTACATCCACCTTGCCTAGGACCCTTTGCTTTCAGAGTGACATAGATGCAGGTGAGTTATTTTGGAGAACCTAAATTCATGGTTAATGGGATGAGAAAAATAAAGCAGGACAGTGAATAGAATACTAGAAGTAAACTCTTAGTCTGATATCAGTTTTGGATTTATAGAAATATTTTAAAGAGTTCCCATCTACAGTGTACTAAGTTTCTCTCATTATTAACAAGTGATATATTTGTTGTGATTAATAAACACAGATTGATGCATCAGTGTTAATTAAAGTCCATATTTTATTCCAATTTCTTTAGTTTTTTACCTAATGTTCCTCTTCTGATTCAGTATCCCATCCAGGATACTTCTTTCATTTAGTCATTGTGTCTCTTTTAGAGTTTCCTTGGTAGTTTGGATGGCCTTCAGAGCTTTGAGGAGTACTGGTCAGATACATCATAGGCTGCCCTTCCTGGGAGTTGTCTGATATTTTTCTCGTTATTAGATTGGAGTTATGGTGTCATGGGAGGAAGACCACAGAGGTAAAGTACCATTCTCCTGATACCATTTTAAGGTACCTGCTGCCACATGATTCATCACTGCTGTGTAGTGTTGTCAGATTTCTTCACAGTAGTTACTGTCACATACTGCATTTTTTGAAAAAGAGATTTCTCTGCACAGCCTACACTTAAGGAGTGGCAATGCTTGTCCTGCCTGTGAGTTGAACTTCTGCATAATTTATTCTAAATCCTTCTGCATGAGAGATTTGCCAGTTCTCCTCTACCTGTTTATTTATTCAGTCACTTGTTTATATAAGTAGGATTAATGGATGTTTATCTTTTACTTTTGGTCACTGGGTAGAGTGTTCCCAGGTGGAATTGTTGAATTGACTCTCCATGCATCATCTTCCCCAGGCTCATGAAGAATTTACCCACATATCCACAGCTGTGCCAGTCTTGTGGAAAAAGCATGCTGGCGTTTCATCAAATTTAAAGGGAAATTTTATATATGAGAGTAAATCCTAAAGTTTGTGGAAAATGGAACTAAAAAACAAGTTAATATTGGTTCAAAAACTTTTAAACATGTTTTTTCATAATATGCATTTTCTGTGAACTTTTTGAAGTACCCTGGTATATAACTGCCTCCCTAAGGTTTATAAGGTGTACCAGGGGCTAGAATTCTTGACTGCTCCTGACACTTACTCATTGTTAACCTGCTCCCGCCATGCTTGTACAGAGTCAGGACGCCTATGTTCAGCTTCCTTGATCAAAGTTTCTGGATTGCTCATGCCTGAATATTGACATTAAACTGTGTCCTAGCTACACTGTTAAACCAATAACAACTAATTTTTACTCAGTGAAAGATTCTGATTTGGTCCTTTTTCCTTTTTAAGATTTATTTATTTATTTGAAAGGCAGAATTATAGAGAGGCAGAGGCAGAGAGAGAAAGAGAGGCCTTGCTTTCTATCCACTGGTTCACTCTCCAGATGGCCACAACAACTGGAGCTGTGCCAATGTGAAGCCAGGAGCCGGGAGCTTCTTCTAGGTCTCCACACAGGTGCACGGGTGCAAACACTTGGGCTATCTTCTACTGCTTTCCCAGGCCATAGCAGAGAGCTGGATTGGAAGTGAAGCAGCTGTGACTCAAAATGGTGCCCATATGGGATGCTGGCACTGCAGGCGGCAGCTTTACCTGCTACACCACAGCACCCCCATCCAGGGTTTCTAAAATGTGGGTTACAGCTTTAGGTCATTACTATCAGTGTCTAGATGCCCTCCGACAAATATTCAAATTGAGTTGGTACAGTCTGGAAGCAGATTGTTTTAAAATCTCCTTAGGAGTTTCCAGGGTGCAACTAAGGTTGAGAATCAGTGCTGCACTAGCAATGCCAAATTAGATGGGATTTGTGATTATTGTAAGCCATGAACTGGGGCTGAGAATCCAGCATGTAAAAGAGAAGCAAGGTGGAAGGCCAGTAAGACCACAGCTTATGTGCAACTGAACATCAGTGGCCAGATGAGCATAGCCCACTGAACTTTGATCATCAGCCACAAAGGAATAGGTGAGAGGACAAGGCACTGCCATCCTGCCTTGATGTGCCCTCATGGGGATTTCTGAAACACACCCCCATGCATATACATGAGGTCTGCGGTGAGCAATGCCTATACGTTTCAGAAATCCCCATGAGGGCACATCAAGGCAGGATGGCAGTGCCTTGTCCTCCCACCCATTCTTTTGTGGCTGATGATCAAAGTTCAGTGGGCTATGCTCATCTTTCTGCTTTCTTGAAAGGGAGCAGGGAAAGAGTCCCCTCCCCTCGTCCTGCATAACTTGAAGGTTCCTAGAAGGCATGGCTCCTGTTGCAACCACTGTGAATGCTGCTGAGACCTCCCTCCTGTGCTCTGCTCCATCTGCCTAGATTCTTAAAGATGGCCCATATGCCTGTCACCGACTGACTCCCAGACACTGCTACTCAATACCTCAGATTCCTTGGGTCCTTGCAGAGTCCTTCAGCACTGCTGTCTACCCAGAATGCACTTTGCATGCTCTTCCCTCAGGAGGCTGTTTGGACTGCCTCAGTTCATGGTATAACTTTCACACTGAGTCTGTCCCTACTGCTCGTTCCCTTGGCACTCCAGGCCACCCTGGCTGCAGTCAGGACCCTGGTTGATGATACCTATGCAGTTTGGTTCAGAATTGGATTCAGGCTCAAATGCAGGTGCGTGGTTCTGGAGTTGTGGATATCTGGCTCTTGGAGGCCCGCATCACCTTAGACTGTACCTGAGTGTTCACAGAAGACTGCCCCCAATGCCCAACACTCAGTGCCTGTGCCTAGGGACCTAAAAAACCTGGATGAGGAACTGCTAGGAATTCTATTTTTGCACATCGCAAAAACTGCTTAAAAACTTCAAAGAAGAAATTAATGAGCAGGTGGAAAGATAGCCCCACTAGAGGAGACAAGGTTCTGCCTGAGCAGCTGTGGGGGCCTAGGTGTGAAGCCACAGTCCTATGCCTTTATATACCCATGATGTAGATGAGCCTTGAATCGGAAAGATGATAGAGAGTGATGGTATACTGAAGGGTAATGAGTGCTGTACCAGCTGCATTTCACTTCAGACTTACAAATAGCATGCTCATTCATAGAGTAAAATTTCTCAATGTGCAGCTGACAAATGAGTGGGCTTGTTGTTTTTATAAGTGCTGGTTTTCTCAGTGTCAAAATGCCTGATTTATTAGTTATTTTTATAATATCTGTGACATTTCCCATTGAAAAAGTGTAATAAATAGTGGTTAAGTACCAGAAACCTGCTTAATACAAAACATTTGAAATGTACTACATTTTCTATTGCACTTCTAGAATTAAGGGTCCTGATCACATATCACTTAGTTGTAGCTTTGTCACTAAAACAATTCTCCTTCCATGGTACCCTTTATCTGGGATATTTGTTCCTCTTTTGCCCCACAGGGAGGCACTGACAAAGTATCTTTCCTCCCAATTTTCCCCTTCTGGCTGAAGGTTAAGAATGAGCAAAATTTTGCCTCTTCCTCTGCCTAATGCATAAAAAGCCCATTTGGACAAGTGGAGAAAGGCCAGGGATTGATAAAGGATTTCCAAGAGGTTTTTTGGAAGATAGGAGTGGAGGATAGAGCTCACTTCAATGAAGTGGGGTCAATGAGGTTGAAAATAAAGAAGTCAGGTGTATAAAAAGGGACTAAGCAGCTCACAGTCACCAGTTTGAGATGAAATAATTCAAAGACATGTAGAATGCGGTTGTCTTTGAACTCTTTCTGCCACACTCTGAGAGAGCATGCACAGGCATTGTACTACTCCACGAGGCAACTCCAGGGCAGCTGCTCCAGGTAACAGTGTGTGCACCAAAAATGACACAGAACAGCAGAATCTATGTTCAGTTATTTGATTCTGTGGACTCTGCAGCCATGATTCCCATGGCTCAAATGTTCTTCTCAATCCTGCCGTATACTCTGGCTGATCAAGATCTTCCATTAGCATACACAAAAGCTATGGCAGCCCATGGGAGGAGTCCCCTCCATCCCCTCAGGTCTTAGATTGGTATTATTATTATTTAGACGTTGGATATTTGTTCTGGTTTGTTGTAGATAATATACCAAGTTCATATCAATCTGGAGAAACATAAATTGCTACATTGCTTTATTTTAAACACATTTTAGAAACATTAACTACTCCTACAAAGCAGCTTCTTTCCTAACATTTACTGGACTCTTAAATTTCTTTCTTCAGGTATACAGTTTGGGTGAATAGGATCAGGGCATTCCTTTTTTTTTTAAGATCTCCTATGAACTCAAGGGAGATAAGAACAGAGAGATGTCATCCTTAGGGAGAGGTGAAAGCTTGACTTGAACTGGTGCTGTGCACAGTGTGTAAGACTGCACTGTTCTCAAGGAGTTGGTACAGGGAAGCATATGAGGCAGAACCAGGACAGACTCTTGTCTCAAGCATCTTTCCACTTAGCCTAAAAGCTACATTTTCAGGTCATCAGGTAAATCTGTGTTGGGCCATCTTCCTTCCCTACTTTCAAACATATTGAATAATAGAAGAAAAAGGATTTCTTTGATTGTATTGTGTATTTTGAGAACTAGGATACTAATTCTCCCTCAGAGTGCAAGACAAAGACTGTACAGATTTGAACTCGGGCCATCCTCCCTGCTGCACTTCAACACGCCCAGAGGTGAGGAGTGCCAATGACTGTGTTCAGATCAAACTTTAACATAGCCATTGTCATGAAAGTAAAAGTTTAGGGATATGTTGAAAATACTTGTCATGAACGAATTCATCAGTTTCCCACTCACCTAAGAAGGTTGTCCAAAAACTGTGGAAAAATAGGATGTAAAAGTAATATGCAGGAAAAATTTCCACTAGTAAATCTAATCAGAAATAGAATCATGAAAGACTTTATATTTCTGAGGCAAAGGTTGGAACATTTCATCTTGGCAAATATCTTCACTGCCCTTTCCTGTCTCTAATAACAGTAGACAAAATGAAGTCCTTCAGGGATACATTGGCACTTCCACCGGCTGACATGATTGAACTGCAAAGTCCATAGGTCACCCCATACAAAGCTTCTAGCTTTTCTTTTTATGGGAACTTAAATAAGATTCTGCCTATGTTCCCAGGCCTTATTTATCTCTTTCATTCAAAAAACTCATCTTAAATGGAAGATTCTATAAGAAAGAGTAGATAGAAAACTCCTCCTGACAGACTCAATATCTCCTCCTTTGGTCTGAACTAATAGTCCCCTGAAACAAACATTTTCAAAATTTTGTATTTTAAGAATAAGATCTTAGTTTTTTGGGGGTAATGTTGTGGTGTTGTGGGTAAAGCCACAGCTCACAATGCTGTCATTCTATATGGGTGCTGGTTTGAGTCTCAGCTGCTACACTTCCTATCCAGCTAATGTGCCTGGGAGAGCAGCAGAGGACAGCCCAAGTGTTTGGTCCTCTGTACCCATGTGGGAGACCCATAAGATCTTTGCTTTTATATTTTGTGATCATAGTAAAGCTAAGCCAATGAAAGATGAATGAATATAATAGGGAAAAAGAAGCAAGTGAAAGAATATCTTTGGCCGGCGCTGCAGCTCACTTGGCTAATCCTCTGCCTGTGGCACTGGCACCCCTGGTTCTAGTCCCAGTTGGAGCGCCGGATTCTGTCCCGGTTGCTCCTCTTCCAGTCCTGCTCTCTACTGTGGCCCTGGAAGGCAGTGGAGGATGGCCTAAGTGCTTGGGCCCTGCACCTGCATGGGAGACCGGGAGAAGCACCTGGTTCCTGGCTTCGGATCGGTGCAGCATGCCGGCTGTAGCAGCCATCTGGGGGGTGAACCAATGGAATAAAGGAAGACCTTTCTCTGTCTCTCTCTCTCACTGTCTAATTCTGCCTGTCCAAAAGAAAAGAAAAAATATCTTTGAACAGTGAACAATTTTCCCCGATTATTTTGTGTAGGGAACTGTGAAGCACATATAAAAATCGACAGGACATTGGAAAGTTTTCAAATGACTAGTGCAAATGTGTGATAAAATCACAAATGTACATGACAGATCACAGTGTCACATATACCTAGTGTGAAAGTGGAGGTCCGAATGAATGAAATAATACATATCAAAAGGGAAAAGTTAGTTGTAGAAGGTAACATTTGCAAGATTTGGGGACAGCATCAGCTCTCATAAGAAACAAAGCCCTGGGGGCAGACTTTGTGGTACCGCGTGTTAAGCACTCCAGGCCTTAGGATATGCACATTCCTTATCAGAGTGCTTGGTTGGAGTCCCTGGGTACTCCTGAAAGGCAGCAGGTTCTGGCCCAAGTACTGCCATGTGGGAGACCCAGATGAAGTTCTTAATTCCTGGCTTTGGCCTGCACCCAGCCCTGGCTATGCACTCCTTAGATGGCCACAATGGCCAGGATTGGACCAGGCTGAAGCCAGGAGCTTCTTCCCGGTTTCCCATGTAGGTGCAGGGACCCAAACACTTGGGCCACCTTCTGCTGTTCTCCCAGGCCATTAGCAGGGAGCTGGATTGTAACTGGAGCTGCTGGGACACAACAGGTGCACATAAGGGAATTTGGTGCTGTAGGTGGCAAATTTACCTGCTGAACCATTTAAAATTATTTTAAGATGGAATTCTGTATAAACACCTCTCTATAACTTTCCAGTTTGGCACAGAGAGCTGGAGTCAAATTTGGGTCTGTCCTCCAACCCCACTCCATACCCTGAATTTCTGCCTACAGGCATTCATGAATAAAGGCCCCGCAGGTGCATGTAGAGAGCTGGGCAGTTTTCAGAGAGGGCAGGGAGCTGTGGAGCTTGATAAACACAGCTCTGCTCCACACTGGGTGAAGAGGCTTTAGGGAGTCACTTCACTTATCTGAGCTTCACTTCATGTTTTCAATGGCAACAGTAGAGCTTCTTTACATGATAATTGTAGCAGATGAATTACTTATTAGAGCCTTATTAAATTATAGATACAATAAGGATGGTTTAGTTATAAGTGTGGTGAATATAAGCAGTACTCAAGTCCCACATCTCATCTAACCTTGGTTCCAGATCAGATCAAACCACATCTGGAATAATTTCTCACTCTGGAAAGAAGGTAGAGCAGTTATTGGTTGGAACTTGAGTTTTAGATCTTGTTTAGCCAGTAAGGTATAGACTCATAAGTAATGGATTTTACTTCCTAAGGTCTCAGTTTCTGCCTATTTCCAATAATTATTTTATAGCAGTGTTATGGGAAAATAATGAGTACAGGTATCTTAATGAGTTAAAAAGCTGTCCCATGCATATAGTTTTATTAACAATTACTATTTGCAAGGCAAAGTACAAGTACTTAATATCAGAGCAATGGGTTTCTGATACTCTTTCATTCCTCCCTAATTTAGTTGAAATTCGCTGTATTATATACATAATATTCATAATAATTATAATACTTATACCTTTAAATGAATATATTATATATAATATATTTAAATTATATGTAAGATACATTTTATACTATAAAATATAATGAATATTATACACCAAAATATGCATTACTTTATATATTTAATGACGTATACACTGTATGTTATATATCATACACATTATATATTATACACATTATGTAATATATTCTATATGATGTATATAACATATGATATATGATGTATATGTTATTTATACGACTATATATAATATTATATAGGTTATATAATGTATATAACATATGATATCATGCATATATCATACATATCAAATATATATCATATATCACATATACATCATATATATTATACACATATATATCATATATATCACATATATCATATATGTATCATATACAACATATATATGTTATACATTATATAAAATATATTATATAATATATTTATATAAATAACATATTTATTTAAATATAGAATAAATAATGTAATATAAATATGTAAGGAATAGATAATATAAATATTCAAATAATATATAGTACACAATATATTAAATAATAATATGCAATAAATAATAAATATATAATAAGTATATACATATATGAATATAAATATACTTATAATTATTAACAATATTTATTATTAATCATTATTAATTACATTATATAATAAATATATTATAATGCAAATATATTATTATAGTATATTATAGTATATATTATATTATTATACTATATTATTATATATAGATTATATATACATAACCTATATAATCTATATATAATATATAATAGATATATATCATATATAATATAATTATATATTAGATTTCATATTTATATATTTTTATATTATTATATTATATTTTATATATTATATGTATTATATATATTTTATATATATATATTTTACTGCAATGGCTTGAAAATTTTTATTTAACTTCAGCAAATACTAGAAATAGAAAATGAACTCTGCAGATTTTCACAAATAAAGTTTCTAATCTCCACTAACAAATGTTATCATTCAGTGGCTAAGCAATTATAAAGCTATGAACGTTCACCACAATGAATGTGCTGTAGTAGAAAACAGGCAGACATTAAAATATTACTTACAACGGCATTATTACAATGTATTTTCTTTAAAATTCCAACGTGGATTTTATCACTTCAAAAGATATACAGCATTTCCATTATATTTGCAAACTTAACCTTATACATCTTTTAAAATCTTGAAAAAATTTTAAGCAATCTAAAAAGCACTTAGCAAAATTGGTAGGTCTACATAATGGGATCCTATCCACTCCAGTAAAGATCTCATCTCGAGGCGGCGCCTGTAAACACCCACTATTTACAACCTGCTTAGACTGTTAGACTGACTGACCTTCCTTCTTCTGACTGTAGCGTGCTGCCATTGTGCTCCACTGCAGTTTGGGAGAACTGCAGACCCAGGGTGCGGTCGCGCGTGGCACGAGGCCAGCGAGCCAGGTCGCCCAGCTCCTGTGAATCAATCCGAGGGGGAGCTGCGCTCCGTACTAGGAGCCGAGTCCTGGGTCACGAGACTGAGGAAGAGGCTGGACGAGAGGAAAAGTGGCTCACGTGAAAGCAGGGATCCAGTTAGTGTAATGCACTGTTTGGCTTATTTTTGGTGTGCAATTATACCAAGAGTACATCTGCTATTTAGGAAGACAAAAACAGGGCATTGTTGGAATTTAAAGTGACAATGAACACGCTGATATATATATATATATATAACATATAAAATATATAATTATATAAAATAATATATAATAATTATATTATACATATCATACATATAATATACAATATTATATGTTGCATATAATATATAATACAAAACATATTGTATTATATATGATATTATATATTATGTATTATGCTATTATAATACATAATAATTATTATATAATATATAATATAATATATAATATTTATATTATATAATAATATATAATTATACATATTATATAATATATAATAACAACTATATCAATTATATTATAATTAATAAATTAATTATATAATTATATATTAATATGATTTATATATTATAGATATACCATATACTATATTATATATACTATATTATATAATAATATAGTATGTATTATTATATAATGTATATTATAATATATATTATATAATAATATATAATTATATATGTTTTATGTATATGAATATATAATAATATATAATATATAATATAATAAAATATATATTATATAATATTATATATTATTATATAATATATATAACATATAATGCATAATATATATGATATATAATATATGATATGTAATTATATATTATATTACACATATAATGTATAATATATGATATATGATATATAATATATAGTATATTTATTAATATACATATAAATAAATTGTATATAAATATATTTGTTAATATATTTATATTTGATATGATATGATATTATAAATTATATTACTATTATATAATATATTAATATTACATATTAATATATTATTATGTATTATATTTTTATATTTATAAATTAAATAAATTGAATATAAATATAAATAAATAATGCTCCTCTTTCATTTCTGCTGTTAATAATTTGTGTACATCTTTTTTTGTTAGCCTAGCTAGAAATTCACCAATTTTATTGTTCTTTTCAAAAAACCAACTGTTAGTTTCATTGATCTTTCTCTATTAATTTCCCATTTTTCATTTCATTTATTTCTTTTTCTTCCTTTAAAGGAGTTTATTTATTTATTTGAGAGAAAGTGTTATAGACAGAGGGAGGGAGAGACAGAGAGAGGTCTTCCATCCACTGGTTCACTCAAAATGGCCACAATAGCTGGAGTTGGGCTGATCAGAAGCCAGGAGCCAGGAGCTTCTTCAGGATCTCCCACATGGGTGCAGCTGCCCAAGCGCTTGGGCCATCTTCCACTGCTTGTTTAGACCATTAGCAGGGAGCTGGATTGGAAGTGGAGCATGTGGGACTCAAACCAGACCAATATGGGGTGCAGATACTGAAGGTGGAGACTTAACCTACTAAGCCACAGTACTGGCCCCCAGTTAATTGATTTCTAACTCTAGTTTTCATTACTTTTTCTCTTCTGGTTGCTGCAGGCTTAAATTTTTTTGTTCCACAGTTTCCTATAGTGGGTGCTCAGATTATTAACTTTGTATCTTTTTTAATCTTCTGAACTATGCTATAAATTTTCCTCCTAAAACTATTTTTACCATATATCACACATTTTAGTAAGTTGTTTTCCTTAAGTTCAAAATGTGTTTGCATTTCTCTTGAAATTTCTTCATAATATCATGTTAGTTTAGAAGCTGATATTATTGACTGCGTCTCTAAGAATTTAGGGATTCCAGTTATTCTGCTATTGGTTTCTAATTTAATTCCATTGTGGAATGAGAAACTACTTTGTACGATTTTCATTCTTTTAAATTGGTTGAAGTGTGTTTTGTGGCCAATCTTGATGATGGTTTCACATAAGCTTGAAATGATTTGTGGATTCTGCTTCTGTGTATTATATAATTGTCAATTTTATCAAGTTTTTGATAGTGCTATTCAGGTCAGCTATATGCTAATTAATTATCTGTCAGCCAGATCTATCAGTTACTAAGCGTGGGTGTTGAAATCTCCAACTGTAATAGTGGATTTCTTCTATCATATTTTCTGACTATATTTTGCACTTGGTTAAATGCATACTTGCTAAGTACTGTTATATCTTCTAGGATAATTGATTCATTTGTCATTTTGTAATGTGTCTCTTTCAATTTGTTTTCATAGCAGGTAAACCATCGTCTGCAGTGCTGGCATCCCATATGGGCGCCGGTTCGAGTCCCAGCTACTTTACTGCTGATCCAGCTCTCTGCTATGTCCTGGGAAAGCAGTAGAAGATGACTCAAGTCCTTGAGCCCCTGCATCTGTGTGGGAGAAGAAGAGGCTCCTGGCTCCTGGCTTCGGATTGCCATAGCTCTGGGTTGCGGCTAACTGGGGAGTGAACCAGCAGATGGAAGACCTTTCTCTCTCTCTGCCTCTTCTCTCTGTGTGTAACTCTGACTTTCAAATACACTTGATCTTAGCCAAAAGGCCGAGAAGCGATCTGACTTTCAAATAAATAAAGAAATCTTTAAAAAATTTTTGTTTTCTTTTTGTGAGGTGTTTCTTTGAAGTTAATCTAGGTACTCTGGTGTTATTGTGTCCTTTCTCCATCTCTTTTACTTTATCTGTGTCATTATATTTGAAGTAATTTCTTGTAGAAAACATATAGTTGGGTCTTTTTTAAACCCACTTTTATGATCCCTGGTATTTTTTAAAGATTTATTTATTCATGTATTTGAAAGGCAGAGTGATGGGAGGAGGGAGAGAGAGAGAGAAAAGAAGAAGAAGGAGGAGAAGGGAGAGGAGGAGGGGGAGAAAAGAGAGAAATCTCTCAGATGCTGGTTCACTCCCAAATGCCTGCAGGGCTGGACCAGGATAAAGCCAAGGGCACAGAATTGCATCAGATCTTGCAAGTCTTTGAATCATCACCTGCTGCCTCCAAGAATGCACCAGCGGGAAGCTGGATTAGAAGAGCAGTGTAGCTAGGACTCCAACCTACACTTTTCCCATCCAAGTACTAACCAGGCCCCTCCCTGCTTAGCTTCCGAGATCAGATGAGATCCGGCGCATTCAGAGTGGTATGACCATAGACACAAACTGCACTTGTCTATGAGATGTGGGCTTCCCAGACCACTACTTTACACACTGAACCACAACACCTGCTGATCCATGCTATATTTATTTATTTATTTGAAAGAGTGACACAGAGAGAACAGAGGCAGAGAGAGAGGTCTTCCATCCTATGGTCCACTCCCCAGTTGGCCACAACAGCTGCAGCTGCGCCAATCTGAAACCAGGAGCCAGGAGCTTCTTCCTGATTTCCTACATGGGTGCAGGGGCCCAAGGACTTAGGCCATCTTCCACTGTCTTCCCAGGTCACAGCAGAGAGTCTGATTGGAAGTGCAGAAGCTAGGTCTTGAACCGGTGCCCATATGGGATGCCAGAGCTTCAGGCCAGGGCATTAACCCACTGAGCCACAACGTTTGCCCTGACCAATGCTTTTTAATTTATGTATTTATCATCTACATTTAAACTGATTACTGATATACATGGATAAATATCTGTCATGTTTCTGTTTTCTACTCATTTCAGTTTTCCCTTTTTCTCTTTTTGTTCTTTTTTTTTTCTTTCTGGTATCTTGATTTTTATTTTTTAAATTTATTTTTTTAATTTTTAAAATTTTTGTTTGAGTTAAGGTATACAAATTTCATGTATTTCATATGTACATATTTAGGAGCACAGTGATACTTCTGACCCTACCCTCCCACCCATGCTCCTACATTTCCTTCTCCTCCCTCTCTTATTCCCTCTTTTAATTTTTACAAGGATATACTTTTTTTTTTTTACCACAGTCTGTCCGTTTTTTATTGTAATATTTGACCTGAAAGTACACAAAATTAATCAATTGCTTTTACTATGTGACTATGGAATATCAACTCTACTTTTGCCAATAAAGAATCAGTAATTACTTTTACATGACTAAGGTAATTAAAGTCATTTTAAAGACAGTATCAATTGAGACTTTTTGAACTTACAACCAATCCATTATAAACAAATTCCAATCTTAAAAACATGATTCCAGTTACACCAAATACGGATAAGAAAGTACAAGAAGCTGATTGGTTATGCTATACCAAACAGATGAAAAGCAAAATTGATTTTCTACTGTAGACTTATTTAAATAAATAAATACAGCCCTACCCTTTTTTCCAATATGTATGCTCAGATTTCTTATACAAATAGCATTTCTCATAACAAATGGTTCACTTCATTCACTTCAATAACATGAACTCCTTAGAAAAAAAGATTGAAAAGGGCTGATAACCAACTCCCAAATTTTATGCTTATTTTTTCCTACTTTTCTCAATTTCCTGACACATTAACACGAGCAGGAGGTGTTCTCAGGAATCGAGCACAGTCCACAGGCATCTTGCAGCAGTGCCAAGTCACATATATCCCATGTTGCTTTTGGTTTCCCATCTCTTCTTTGCTTCAAACCCCCATGCAAGCTTCTTCTTTTTTCGAGCAGCCTGTGAATTCTCAGCCTCCTTTTTGGCTTTTACAAACTTGTGGCAGGCAATCGCTTTGGCAATTTTCACACCAAGCTCGCGCGTAGCCAGCTGGTTGCTGAGCTCCTCGGCCTTCTCAACGTCCCACTCCTCCACAGCCTGGTCGATCCTCTTCTCAAGGCCCGATTTTTCAACTTTTTTCTTTTTAACAGGGGGTTCAAATCGATCATTGACTCCAAAATACTGAGTAAGCTCCTTCCACTGGGTTTCATTTGAGGACTGTTCACCATGAGATTCTTTTTCATTCTTCAATTTATCTTTTCTGGAGCGTTTCCTTTTTTTCCCTCTAAATTTTGAGGTTGAGATTTTCTGTTCAGAATGTTTTTTGTGCAATTCTTGAAATTTATTCCACATGTTTAAGGGAATTCCAGAAGGACACGCCTCATATGCATTTACAATCGTCTCTGTTTCAGCTTCTGGTCCACCTGTGGGTAAATCTGAGATTTCTGTGTTCCTAATGGTCCCATCCTCTTCACTGTCTTGGGAGTTAAGTCCAGAGTTATCTGGGGTGGCTTCATCTTCAGAATTTGACTCAACATCACTTTCTTTTAGGCCAGGAGGCAACAGCCCACTCCACATCTTTTCTTCGGCCAGGAAGCGGCCGACTGGCAGCCATCTTAGCACCCCGTCCAAGGATATACTTTCAGTTTACTTTATATTCATGAGATTAACTCTACACTAAAGAGTTCAACAAATTAGAAGAAAAAACATTGTGCCTCAATGGTAGAGACAAGGGCTGTAAACTATTTTCAAATCTCAAAATGTTCATTTCACTCCTATACATTACATTTTTTGGTACTCTATTGGTTACACAGATCAGGGAAAACATATGGTATTTGTCTTTTTGGGACTGGCTTATTTCATTGAGTATAAAGGTTTCCAGTTGCATCCATTTGGTTGCAAAAGACAGGATTTCAATTTTTTTTACTGCTGAGTTGTATTCCATTAGTGTACATGTGTACCATACTTTCTTTATTCAGTCATCGGTTGATGGACATCTGGGTTGATTCCATATCTTAGCTATGTGAATTGTGAATTGAGCTGCAAAACAGGAGTACCGATAATAGGCATATGCTGATTTAATGTTCCTTGGGAAATTCCCAGGACTGGGATGACTGGGCTATATGGGAGATCTATTTTCAGATGTATTCGGTATCTTCATATTGTCTTCCACAGTGGCTGTACTAGCTTTCATTCCAACCAGTAGTGGATTAGAGTGCCTTTTTCGCCACATCCTCACCAGCATTTATTGTTTGTTGATTTTTCTATGAGAGCCATTCTAACTGAGGTGAGGTGAACCCTCATTCTGGTTTTGATTTGTATTTCCCTGATAGCTAGTGTTCCTGAGTATTTTTTGTGTGCCTGTTGGAAGTTTGAATTTCCTCTTGAAAAATGTCTATTCAAGTACTTTGCCTGTTTCTTAACTGGATTATTTTGTTGAGTTTCTTGAGCTCTTTATAAATTCTGGATATTAATCTCATGTCAGTTGCATAATTTGCAACTGTCGATATCCTCTTCACCTTGTTGAGTGTTGTTTTTGCAGTGCAGAAGCATCTCAGCTTAATGCAATCCTGTTTGTCAATTTCTGCTTTAATTGTCTGTGCTTCTGGGGTCTTTTCTTTTCCAAGTAGTCTTTGCTTATATAATGTCTTGCAGAATTTTACTAATGTTGTCCTGTATGGTGGTATCACATCATAGTTTTAGATCTTTGATCCATTTAGAATTGATTTTTATATAATATGTAAGACATAAGGTGTTGCTTATGGAAAGCTTGCTTATGGAGAGCTTCTATTTTTTTGTATATGTCAGTGATCCAATCTTTTTTCGTTGCTGCATAGTATTCCAATCAGTTTTTGATGTATACTTTGATTGTTTGCCATTTTGTACTCTTATGATAAAACTACTATAAGTTTTTTTTTTCAGTTTACTGTCATAATGATAACTTCTGTAATATATGCTAAGTGGGATTTTCATATTAGAATTAACTAATATTTCATGGTTATTTCCTTAGCTTTGTAGGCAAATGTCAGGTTTAATTAATTTCTCTCACTTTCATTTAGGCTGGAAAAACTGCATGAATTCCTCCTACATGGAAACAAATTACAAATATCCTGTTCACCCTACAAATCTCATCTCTCCAGGTTATTCATCAATGGGGAACACTTAGTTGAGATTCTGACTCATCCGTACCCGTGAAAGGAGTAATTAAGTGGAACTGAAATAAAAGTAGACTCTGAGATCTGAAACGATGATTGTTCCTGTAACAGAAAGTGACTTGGGGAAGCAGAGGAGTAGCTGGATGTTGATGTTCGCTGTAAGTGACAGTCACAGCAGTGCTTCTGTTCTGTGAGTGTGTCTCAGGTCCCCAAAGCTCTCTGTGGAGCAGTTTGAAGTTTGCAGTCTGTGATGTGGGAGGTTCATCTGGGAGGATGCCAGTGGCTGAGGCTGCCCATTGAAGGTGGTGCCAAGGGGTAGCCTTGTGCTGTGGGGCTGAGTAGCAGCTCGAATAGTATAGGCCAGCCCTCATGTAAACACCACTTAAATGAACTAGAAAACCTCCAATAATTAAGCAAAATGTCAGTGCAAAAATCATGCAACAATAGAAACAGTTTTTACCTCTGAAGGAAAGCCAGGTCCCTGGTACAGGTGATCCAAGATTGAGCGGCCACACCCTAAGCCCCAAGAGCTGCCTCACAGGGCCATGAATGCTCCTACAGCATGCAGGGGAGTTGAGGTCTACCTTGCCTCTCCTCTGAGATTAATTGGGGTCCACATACCAGAGTAGCTACACCACATCCTGGGGTCTCTCTAGGGGAGCTCATTGGAGCTGCTCTGATGTGGCAGGACAGCAGTTTTGCCCCTTATCCCTTGTTCGTTATGGTCACACTTGAGAATGGGCTGTTTTCTCAATTTTTTTTTAAAAAAATTATTTATTTGAATAGTAGGAGGGTGTTGAGAGAGAGAGAGAGAGAGAGAGAGATCATCCATCTGCTGATGCATTTCCCAAATGGCCACAACAGTTGGGGGTGGTTCAGGCTAAAATCCAGAGTCTGTAACTCCATCTGGATCTTCCATGTGAGTAACAGGGGCCCAAGCATTTGGGCCATATTCTGCTGCTGTCCCAGGTTCATTAGCCAGAAGTTGGATTAGAAGCAGAGGAACCAGGATTCAAACAGGCACTCATGTGGAATCTGGCATTGCAGGCATCCCACTGCACCACAGCTCCAACCCCTTTCTCAGTTTTATATTCACATCATTCCGGGCCTTTTGGCCCTGGTGATACAGGATTAAACAGAAAAAAATAAACTATTGGAACAAAGACTATCAATCCATTTTTGCTGTATAATACATTATGCCAAGATTAAAAAACATTCAGGGAAAAGAAATTATTTTTAACTTAATTCTCACCTTTACCTTTTCACTGATCTACTGTTTTCTACAGATATCTACAACTGTTCCCTTCAGACACGACTCTTGGTCAAGAGTCCTATTTCATATCAAGTGTGGACTCACTCCTTCCAACATCAGCCCATATCCTGAGCCCCTCTGATCACCTAGGACAGGCTTGGCAGCACAGAGCAGGACGGCGATGGACTTAGAAGCAGGTAAATATGGGGCTTGTGTGGCAACAATGTAAACATTTTCAAATGATATAAATTTAATGGTAGGAAATCCAAGAGAATTAGCTAGCAAAGCTTCTCATCATACAATAAATGTCCATTAAAGTGATTAAGAAGAGGTTGATACAAAAAAATAAGAACTTGTATACCTGAATCAACATAATCTTATAAAACACATAGTGGAAATATGACAGCATATATAATATTACAAAAATACTAATACTTAGGATTGATGATAATGAAAAATATATTAGACTAACACGGATGGAATGAAAAAGCATTACTGGGAGCCATAAATTATCAAGTGGTTATACTGTATCTCTGATAGCAAAAATGAACATGGTAAAGTTTGAATTTCCATTTTAAATGGTAAGCAATTTTATTATGATTCTAAGAATTGTTTAATTGAATTATTTTTTTGCTGCTTGAAAAATTGACTTGAGAAAACATCACCAGGTAGGCAGCAAGTAAGAGTTGTACAAAGATATTGGAGAAAAAAGTCACTGTACTGAAAGTGTTATTGCTAAAATAGTAAAAGGAACAAGGGCAGGTAGTTATTTGTTAGACCATCCTAGAACAAACTAGGATATTTGATAAAGAAGCTTCATGAATCAATGAGGGAGGGACATAGTATTCGTTGCAGCATTCAGGATATTGGCCTGTTAGGAAAAATAATATCAAGACAATTTCTCACCAAACCAGGCATGTCCATAATATTCAATATTCTTATCTTCAAAAATGAAAGGGTTGGATTAGGGATTTCTGATTTTATTACTATTAATCTCTATTAATTCCTATTACGTAGGGATTTCCTATTCTGTTACTCTCTGAACTGAAAGGCTGAAGGAGTAGAAGTTATGGGTAGGTTAGAAAGAATGAAATTAGTCCTAACAGTTACCAAAAAAAAGTGATGTTATAGTACACATGAACATATAGACAACATGGAAATTCTACAGCTTCATGTGTGCAATAGGAAGGAAAAAGCCAAACGAAATGGTCAAGTGTGGTTGCCAAATACCAAATCAGGATAACTTAAATGGTTTATAAATAGTCAGTGTATGCATTCAGTTTCTTTCTTTTTTAAAATTTATTTATTTGAAAGAGTTATATAGAGAGAGAGACAGAGAAAGAGAGATATTCTTTATCTTCTGTTCTCCCCACAAATAGCCACAACAACTTGGGCTGGACCAGGCTGAAGCCAGGAACCAGGAGCTTCTTCCAGATCACCCATGTGAGTGCAGGCGCCCACACACTTGAACCATCTTTCACTGCTTTCTCCAGCCACATTAGCAGGGAGCTGAATTGGAAGTGGAGCAGCCAGGACTCAAACTAGTGCCCATATGGGATGCTGGCATTCTTTTTTTTTTTTAAATTAAACTTTTATTTAATGAATATAAATTTCCAAAGTACAGCTTATGGGTTACAATGGCTTCCCCCTCCCAAAACTTCCCTCCCACCCGCAACCCTCCCCTTTCCCGCTCCCTCTCCCCTTCCAATCACATCATGGATTCATTTTCAATTCTCTTTATATACAGAAGATCAGTTTAGTATATATTAGGTAACGATTTCAACAGTTTGCCGCCATATAGCAACACAAAGTGAAAAAAAAAATACTGTTGGAGTACTAGTTATAGCATTAAATAAGAGTGTACAGCACATTAAAGACAGAGATCCTACATAATATTTTTTTAAAAAAATTAATTAATTTTCTATGCCATTTCCAATTTAACACCAGGGGTTTTTTTTTTTTTTCATTTCCAATTATCTTTATATACAGAAGATCGATTCAGTATATAATTAGTAAAGATCTCATCAGTTTGTACCCACACAGAAACACAAAGTGTAAAAATACTGTTTCAGTACTAGTTATAGCATCACTGCACATTAGATAACACATTAAGGACAGATCCCACATGGGATGTAAGTACACAGTGACACAATACAATGATTGTGTATGTTTGGGATGCTGGCATTCTAAGTGATGGCTTTATTTACTGTGCCACAGTGCCGCCCTGCATTCAGTTTCCCTTTATTTCCTTTTTGTCTAAAGTCTCAATTTACTTTTCTACCTCAATATATGAGGGTACTTTAAAAAACTTGGGGGAATGGAATTAAACTTACTTTTATTTTGGTGCAATTTTTAAAAGAGATTTATTTATTTATTGGAAAGCCAGAGTTACAGAGAGGCAGAGGCAGAGGCAGAGGCAGAGGCAGAGAGAGAGAGAGAGAGAGAGAGAGAGAGAGAGAGAGAGAGATGGCGGGGAGAGGTCTTCCATCCATTGGTGCACTCCCGAGATTGCCTCAATGGCTGGAGCTTGGCTGATCTGAAGCCAGGAGCCAGGAGCTTCTTCTGGGTATCCCACAGGTGTGCAGAGGCCCAAGGACTTGGGCCATCTTCTACTGCTCTCCCAGGCTATAACAGAGAGCTGGCTCAGAAATGGAGCAGCCGGGACTTGAACCAGTGCTTATAAGGGATGCCAGAACTGCAAGTGGCAGCTTTACTCACCTGCTCTGGGGCAAATTTTTTGAAATCCATGCATACAGAGAGTTCACAAACTTCATGGAAAATATATATAGTGAAAAATTCATACATGGATTTCATTTTTTTGCCCCAAAATGAACTTATCTTTTAATTCTATTTTCCACAAAATTTTTAAAGTAACTTTGTAGAAAATGAAGAGCAGTGGGTGATAATTGGAAATAATTTACTTTTAGTAAGTTTTTTTTTTAAGGGAAAGGGTTTATTGGGGAAACCTGGCAGACTGGAGGGAAGGGATGAAGAAGGAAAAGAAGGAGAAGGAGAGTATAAGAGAAGGATCCAGAGAGAGCGATCAGGAGACAGAAAGAAAGAGAGCCATGTGTTCATCAACAGGTCCTTTTAAAACTTTGCCAGGGGGCGGGCAGGGAAGCAACGTAAAGATAGGTGGCAGGCCTATTAAAGGTGGCTTTGTACAGTGATCTGCCCCCTAGGAGACCCAACAGGCCAGTCCACTGCATTGGTTTTTGATGTGGAAAGCCATGCCTTCAGCAGAAGTCAGCTTATGAAGAGCCCTGGCAGCTCTGCCAGCCAAGAGTTGAATCACTGGAAATGGAACTGCCCCAAAGTCAAAGAACACCCAGGTCAGAGCCACAGGTCTTGCTGAAAAGCCCTTCACTCGGCCCAGCTTCCAAAGTGATCACCCGCTGCTGTGGGTACAGCCAAGTAGGATCAGTAAAAGTGCAGGCAGCAGATGCCACCTGCCTTTACCTGGCCAGCTTTCCTCCCAGGCCAACTAGGTAATGGAAGTCAACAGGGTGCCTTTCCAAGGAGGTTCACACCTCCCTTAGGCTGTACCCCCTGTGAAGATAGATAAGTCTGGGCCTCCTAAGTAAGGTTTTTTTTGTTTTGTTTTTAAGGTTTATTTTTTGTTTGAGCAGCAGATTTACAGAGAAAGAGAGAGACACACAGAGAGAGCTCTTCCATTTGCTGGTTCACTCCTCAAATGGCCACAATGGCCAGAGCTAGGCCAATCCAAAGCCAGGTGCCTGAACTTCTTCCAGGTCTCCCACTTGGGCCATCTTCCACTGGTTTCCCAGGCCATTAACAGAGAGCTAGAACAGAAGTGCAGCAGTCAGGACTTGAACCAGCACCAATATGGGATGCAGGTGCTGTAGTCAGAGGCTTAACCTATGCCACAGTGCTGGCCCCTAGTTAGAGTTTTTTATAGGTATAAATTCAAGATACTTATTTTGTAGTATTTGTGTCATGATATTATTTAAGATTGAAGTAAAAATCTAAAAGTTGAAAGATTAAAGAAATGATGTGTTAAGGCCAGCACCACTGCTCAATAGGCTAATCCTCCGCCTTGCAGCGCCAGCACACCGGGTTCTAGTCCCGGTCGGGGCACCGGATTCTGTCCCAGTTGCCCCTCTTCCAGGCCAGCTCTCTGCTGTGGCCCAGGTGTGCAGTGGAGGATGGCCCAAGTGCTTGGGCCCTGCACCCCATGGGAGACCAGGAGAAGCACCTGGCTCCTGGCTTCGGATCAATGTGTGTGCCGGCCACAGTGCGCCTGCCGCAGCGGCCATTGGAGGTTGAACCAACAGTAAAGGAAGACCTTTCTCTCTGTCTCTCTCTCACTGTCCACTCTGTCAAAAAAAATAAAAAATAAAAAATAAATGATGTGTTAAAATCAGGTAGCTCACCTTTGCAAGTCTAAGTGTTCCTTCTGAATGAAAAAATATTCCTTCAGTTGAAATCATTTTACATAATAAAATGTAAATTATGAGTGAACAAAACATGCCTATGTCTGGTGTTGAAATTTTGACTAGCTAGCACCATGCATACGTAATAATTTGTGGAAAAACATATATGTAGAGAAACCCAATGAAAACCAATTAGTCATCTGCAAATCGCTTCACCCAGAGGGAAGCAATGAGAAGGAAACACTCTTATCTCCTCGCTAGCTTAATGCTTTTCCTGATATAAGCAACCTGAAGCTACAGAAAGTGCAGTGATTTTGAGCACTCAAATAGCTTCTCACTGACAAGAAAATATCTACCCTAGTAACTGAATCAAGCAAAACCAGCATAAGGGCTCATGTTCGGCAGAGCGGTTCAGTCACCACATGGGACACTTCTATCCTATATCTGGTTTGAGTCCTGGTTCTGCTCCAATCCAGTTTCCTGCTAATGCATACCCTGGGATGCAACAGGTGATGGTTCAAGTATTTGGGTCCCTGTCACCCATGTGGGAGACCTGGGTAGAGTTCCTGGCTCTCAGCTTCATCTTGTTCCAGCCCTGGCTGTCATGGGAATTTAGGGCAACTCACTCTCTCTTTCTCTCTCTGGCTCTCTCCTCTCACTTTCCAATCAAGGAACCAGTCAATAATAAATTTTTTTAAAGAAAGCATTAAGTAGATACATTTGATTTCAACTCTATATCTCAGTAAAGGAAGAGAATGATACGAGCAAGAGCTACAAGGAACAGAAGGTCTTCCTGATGCTTCAGATATTAGGAGACAGAGTGACTTCTCTCTTCACTTTTATCCATCTATGACTGTCAGAAAGTTTAGTTAGTAGACCTCCAACCGGTTTAATGAATAGAATCTTACATTACATCTGTCCTTTAGCTTAATTGACTCAAAATGGTAACCAAAAAATAGTTTCTAAATTATAATTCTCTCATTTATAAATAAGTAAAAAGTTTCAGAAAGACACAGCTGTACTGAGTGATATCTACATTTCACAGACTATTGGTCAGGAGTTTTCATTCCTGTCCCCTCATGAAATGTTGGCTTGTACTTTCAAGTGAAATACTTGGCTACTCTTGAATTTAATGAACATGAATACTATAAATTATTTATGAATCTGAAAGAACAAAAGGGAAAAATAAATTAATGAGCTCTTGGCTATGTCCTACCAGAATCCACATTGGCAATAAGAGTGAAGATACTTGGAGGCACACATAGCATTGTACTGTTGATTTCCTGAACTTCCCAGCTAACCCTGGTTTTCTCATCCAAGGAATCATTGAGAAAGGAAAGTGAAGTATTATCTGTTCTTCCGTTTAATTACAATAGATTTTTCTTGGAATTCAATAGCAAAGGAAAAGGAACAATAGGTCCTTAAATATCAAGATTAAAGATATACATTTAAGAAAACCGGATTATTAATTTTTAACAATTTTTATTTATATCAGGTGGACAAATTTCATGTATTCATAAATAAAGGCCTAGAAGCATAGTGATACTTTATATCCTAACCTCCCTCCTGGCCACTCTTCCAGTTTCCCTCCTCCTTCCTTTCTTTTTCTTTTAATTTTTACTTTCAGTCTATTTTATAATCATAAGCTTAACCCTCCACTAAGTAAAGAACTCAACAAATAGGATGAAGAAGAAGAATAGGAGGAGGAGGAGGAGGAGGAGGAGGAGGAGGAGGAGGAGAACGAAGAGGGGGAGGAGGAGGAAGAAGAAATAGTGTTCTCAACAGTAGAAAACAGGGCTGTAAATAATAATCAATTATTGAAATGTCAATTTCACTCATATACATTACATTTTTTCTCTCTATTAGTTACCACAGATCAGGAAAATATGTGGTATTTGTCTTTTGGAGACTGGCTTATTTTGCTAAGTATTATGGTTTCTAGTTGCATCCATCTTGCTGTGAAAGACAGGATTTCATTCAATTTTATTACTGAGTAATATTTCATAGTGTATATATACCACATTTCCTTTACCCAGTTATCAGTTGATAGGCATCTAGGTTGACTCCATATCTTTTTTATTATTATTATTATTATTTTTTGACAGGCAGAGTGGACAGTGAGAGAGAGACAGAGAGAAAGGTTTTCCTTTACTGTTGGTTCACCCTCCAATGGCCACTGTGGCCGACGTACCACACTGATCCGAAGCCAGAAGCCAGGTGCTTCTCCTGGTCTCCCATGCGGGTGCAGGGCCCAAGGACTTGGGTCATCCTCCACTGCACTTCCAGGCCACAGCAGAGAGCTGGACTGGAAGAGGGGCAACCGGGACAGAATCTGGCACTCCGACTAGGACTAGAACCCAGGGTGCCGTCGCCGCAGGCGGAGGATTAGCCTATTGAGCTGTGGCACCAGCCCTTGACTCCATATCTTAACTATCGTGAATGCAGCTGCAATAAACAAGGAGGTACAGACAACTCTTTAATATGTGGATTTCATTTCATTTGGGAGAAATTCCCAGGAGTGGGATGGCTGGTCATACGGTAGATCTGTTTTCAGATTTCTGAGGAACCTCCATACTATCTTTCACAATGGCTTCACTAGTTTTCATTCCCACCAGCAGTGGATTATGGAACCTTTTTCCCTATATCCTTGCCAGCATTTAATTTTTGTTGATTTCTGTAAGAGAGCCATTAAGTGAGGTGAGGTATTGAAACCTCGTGTGGTTTAGATTTGCATTTCCCTGAACATTTTTTCATGTGTATGTTAGCCATTTGCATTTCTTTTTGAAATGCAAACTTTCAGTTGATTTTTATATAAGGTGTAAGGTAGGAGTTTTATTTCATATTTATTTCATATTTTTCATTTTATTTCGTATTTATTTCATTAAATATTTATTTAATTGCAGAAATCCAATTTTCCCAGCACCATTTAAGGGATCGAGAAAAGTTGCATCCATCTTGCTGTGAAAGACAGGATTTCATTCATTTTTATGATTGAGTAATATTTCATAGTGTATCTATACCACATTTCTTTTATTCAGTTATCAGTTGATAGGCATCTGGGTTGACTCCATATCTTAACTATTGTGAATGAAGCTGAAAAGATTAGTTGGTTTTAGATGCATAATTGATTTCTATGTTTCTATTCTGTTCCATTGGTCCATTTTTCTATTTATTTCTGTGCCAGTACCAGGCTGTTTTGTTTATAATGCTTCTGCATTATGTCTTGAAATTTGGTGTTGTGATGTCTCCTGTTTTGTTTTTGTTGTCCAAGATTTGGGGTCTCTTGTGTTTCCATATGAATTTCAGCACCATTTATTCTAGATTTGAGAAGAATATCTTTGGTGTTTTGATTGGGATATGAATTGAATATGGAATTCCTTTTGGTAATATGGATATCTTGATGGTATTAATACCCCCGATCTACGAACATCAATGATTTTTTTTCATTTTTTATGTCTTCTATTTTTTTCTTTAATGTTTTGAAATTTTCATTACAGGGATATTTCAACTCCTTTTTAAAATTTATTCCAAGGCATCTAAATTTTTTACAGCTATTGTGAATGGGACTTAATATCCAAGTTCTTTTTTAGCCATGGCATTTTCTGTGTATAAAAGGCTATTGATTTTTGTGTTAATTTTATATCCTGCAATGTTATCAAACTCTCTTATGAGTTCCAATAGTCCCCGAAAGGAGTCTTTTGGTTCCCCTATATGTAGAATCAAGTTATCTGAAAAGGATAATTTGACTTCCACTTTTCCAATTTGTATCCCTTTGATTTCTTTTTCTTGCCTAATGGCTCTGACTAAAACTTCCAGGATCATATTGAATAACAGTGGTGAAAGTGGGCATCCTTGTCTGGTTCTGGATGTTAGTGAAAATGCTTCCAGTTTTTTCTCTGGCTGTGGGTTTGTCATAAATTGCCATGATTGTGTTGAGGAATGTTCCTTCTATATGCAATTTGTTTAAGGTTTTTATCTTGAAAGGATATTGTATTTTATCAAATGCCTTCTCTGCACCTATTGAGATAATCATATGGTTTTTTATTTATCAGCTTGTTAATATTATGCTTCACATTTCTTGATTTGCATATGTTGCACCATCCCTACAAACCAGGGATAAATTCCGCTTGGTCTAAGTGTGTTGTTGGAATTGATTAGCTAATATTTTGTTGAGTATTTTTGCATCTATGATCATCAGGGATATTGGTCTACAGGTCTCTTTCTCTGTTGTATCTTGTTCTGGTTTAGAAATTAAGGTGATTCTGGCATCATAGAAGCAGTTTGGGAGGATTACTTCCCTTTTACTTATTTTGAATAGATTGACAAGAATTGGAATTAGTTCTTCTTAAAAGTCTGGTAGAATTCAGCAGTGAAATCATCTAGTCTTGGACTTTTCTTGTTGAGAGGGTCTTTATTACTGATTCAATCTCTGTCTTGATTATTGTTTTGTTTAGCTTTTCTATGTACTTATGACTTAATTTTGGTATATGACTTAATTTTAATATAGCTGTTTATAGTAATTCTTGATTTTTTGTATTTCTGTGATATCCATTGTTACACTTCCTTTTTCATCTCTGATTTTATTAATTTTAACTGATTAATTTATTTATTATTAATTAATCTTTTTTCGTTAGTTGGGCCAATGGTATTTCAATTTTGTTTAGTTTTTCAAAAAACCAGCTTTTCATTTCACTGATAATTTGTATTTCTTGTTTCAATTTTGTTTATTTCTTTTACAATTTTAATTATTTCTTTCCTCCTTCTAATTTTGTATTTGGTCTGTTGTTTTCCTAGGTCCTTTCCAATTTCTTGATGTAGGTACTAATTTCTGTAAACTTCCCTGTTAACACTGCGTTCACTGCCTCCCATAAATTTTCATTTTAGAAATTTTTTATTTCCCTTTTGATTTCTTCTCTGACCTATTGTTCATCCAGGAGTATGTTGTTCTGTCTGCATGTGTTTGCATGTTTTCTAGAGATTCTTAGATTGTTAATTTCATTCCAGCTTCATTCCATTGTGTTCAGAATAGACACACGATATTTCTTTTTTATGTTAATTTGCTGAGATTTGCTTTATGGCATAGCATAAGGGCTATCCTAGAGAAAGCTCCATGCACTGGTTAAAAGAATGTATATTCTTCAACTCTGGGATGAAAGGTTCTGTAGATATCAGTTATTTCCATTTGGTCCATAGTATAGATTAGCTTTGATGTTTCATTTGGTTTTCTGTCTAGTTCATCTAGACAGAATTCCATGATTTGTATTGTATTAGAGTCTATATCTCCCTTTATATCCATTAACATTTGTTTTATTTTATTTTTATTTATTTATTCATTTGAAAGACAGAGTTACAGAGAAGCAGAGATAGAGACCGAGGGAGAGGTCTTCCATTTGCTGGTTCACTCTCCAAATGACCACAATAATTGGAGCTGTGCTAATCCAAAGCCAGGGGCCTGGAGCTTCTTCCAGGTCTCCCACATCAGTGCAGGGGCCCAAGGACTCTGGCCATCATCTACTGCTTTCCCAGGCTATAACAGAGAGCTATCCTCTCTTTTTGTTCTATCCTTTCTTTTTCAGTCTGTGTATATTTTTGTTGGTGAGGTGTTTCTCGTAGGCAGCAAATAGATGGGTCTTTTTTTTTTTCCCTGGGCCATAGCAGAGAGCTGGATCAGAAGTGGAGCAGCCAGCTCTCGAACCAGCATCCATATGGGATGCTGACGCCGCAGGTCAAGGCATTAACCAGCTGAGCCACAGCGCTGCCTATGTCCATATCCTTTTTTTTTTTTTTTTTTTTTTTTGACAGGCAGAGTGGATAGCGAGAGAGAGAGACAGAGAGAAAGGTCTTCCTTTTTGCCATTGGTTCACCCTTCAGTGGCCTCTGCGGCCGGCGCATCTCGCTGATCCGAAGCCAGGAGCCAGGTGCCTCTCCTGGTCTCCCACGTGGGTGCAAGGCCCAAAGACTTGGGCCATCCTCCACTGCCTTCCCGGGCCATAGCAGAGAGCTGGCCTGGAAGAGGGGCAACCGGGATAGAATCCGGCGCCCCAACTGGGACTAGAACCCGGTGTGCCAGCGCCACAAAGCGGAGGATTAGCCTGTTAAGCCACGGCGCCGGCCGGGTCTTATTTTTTTAATCCATTCAGCTAGACTGTATTTTTTTTAATTGGAGAGATTAGTCCATTTACATTGAAGGTTATTATAGTTAGGTAATGACTTAGCCCTGCCATTTTTCTATAAATATTCATATAGTTTGCTTTTTATCTCTTTTGTACTTTTACTAGCAGATTTTCTGCCTTCACATTCTTTCATAACAATGACTGTATTTCTCTGTTTCTCTGTGTAGCAGCACATCTTTAAGCATCATTTGTAAGGCTAGGCTAGTGGTGACAAATTATTTAAATTTGTTTGTTATGGAAGATCTTTGTTTTACTCTGATTCATAAATGAGAGCTATGCAGGATATAGTAATCTGGGTTGACAGTTTTTTTCCTCTTAATATTTGGACTATATGTCTCCATTCTCTCTTAGCATGTAGGGTTTCTGATGAGAAATCAGGTGTGAGTCTTATTGGAGATCCTCTGAAAGTAATCTGGAGTTTCTCTCATTTGCATTTTAGAATCTCTTCTTTATGTTTTACTGTTGGAAGTTTGACTACAATATATAATGGTAAAGATCTTTTCTGGTCATGTCTATTAGAAATTCTATGTGCTTCCTATACTTGACTGTCCCTTGCTTTATCCAAATTAAGGAAGTTTTTGGTTATTATTTCACTTAATAGGCCTTCTAATCCATTCTCTCTTTCCATGCTTTCAGAAACTCCTAAGATTGGTATGTTGGATCATTTGATAGTATCCCAGAAATCTAAAACACTATTTTTAATTTTTCTAATGATTTTCTTCTCTAGGACTGACTATGAGATATTCCCAAAGATTTTTCCTCTAGCTTAGATATTCCTTTTTCTGTCTTAAGAAGTCTGTTGTTAAGGCTTCCCACTGTGTTTTTTATTTGACATGATGAATTCTTTATTTCTAATATTTCAGCTTGATTTCTCTTCAAAATCTCATATCTCATGGGAAAAGTTTTCATCTATGTTATATATGGATTTCTTTAGCTCATGAATTTGCTTCTCATTGCTTCTAAGTAATCCTATAATTATTCTTTTCAATTCCTTTTCAGGTATTTCATCAATCTCTTCACATTCTAAAAATTAAATGTTATTGTGTCCCTATCGTGTTATGTTGTCTTCCTTATTCTTTTTTCCTGTATTTCTACATTTATTTTTTCTTTTTGACAGGCAAAGTGGACAGTGAGAGAGAGAGAAGAGAGAAAGGTCTTCCTTTTCTGTTGGTTCACCCCCCAAAGGCCGCTGCGGCCAGTGTGCTACGGCCAGTGTGCTGCGGCCAGCGCACTGCGCTGATCCGAAACGAGGAGCCAGGTGCTTCTCCTGGTCTCCCAAGCACTTGGGCCATCCTCCACTGCACTCCCGGGCCACATCAGAGAGCTGGACTGGAAGAGGAGCAACGGGGACAGAACCCGGCGCCCCAACTGGGACTAGAACCCGGTGTGCTGGTGCTGCAGGCGGAGGATTAGCCTATTGAGCCATGGCGCTGGCCTCTGCATTTATTTATAGGCATTTGTTGAAACACTTGTTAGGTTTTTTTTTTTTTTTCCACTTATGGGTTTTATCTTTGAAGTATGCTTCTGTGGCTTTGTGGAGAGTCTGCTCCTTAAGTGAAAACCCAGAGTTGTGTGCTGGGTGGGGTCAACTGGCTCTGTTCAGTGCTCAAAAG
The DNA here is from genome assembly GCA_036325905.1 of Lepus oiostolus. Lineage (NCBI taxonomy): Eukaryota > Metazoa > Chordata > Mammalia > Lagomorpha > Leporidae > Lepus > Lepus oiostolus. The sequence goes on along the minus strand of CM070808.1, from coordinate 56,459,312 downwards.
TGGGTTGAGAATTCCAGGGTGACACTCAAATTGTACATGTAAATCTGTTGTCAGCAGGAGTGAGTGTATGATCACCTTGTTGGTGTAATCACAACTTCACCTCCTCTCTTCCAAGGCGAGTAATTTCTGAGGTTAACCCACAGGCCTATAACCTTCACCCACTCTGACACATGAGCCACACAAAGGATCCTTAGTGTCCTCAGTGTGAACACAGAACCCTCTGCAATGACCCACCTTTGGCAGTCAGGAAGCCCTGAGCCTCCGAAGCTGGAATGATTGCCCAAAGACCCAGCTACATCCCCTGCCCTATCGTGCAGTCGCAAAATTCCCACAGTCACAGTATGCAAGGCTCTCACACTCACAGGGCGCAGAGGATTCCCTCGCAGCCCCACGAGCCTGCCCCATCTACAGAGAAAAGAGTCGTTTCCAGAGTCAGCTTCCTGTCAGTGCTCCGCCTTGGCTGTTTGAGCCCTGGAGCCTGTGACAGGTTGAGAGAAGGGTGGCACTTCACAATCCTAAGTGAGTCCCCAGCTCCCTGTCAACTTTTTCAGCCAGACTCAGTCAGTGGAAAACATGGATTTTTTTCCTCTGGTAAAATCACCTGGTCACACTCAAAAGCCATTGCAGCCTCTACTTGTGTCAGTTGGTGCCTTCTCTCCACTGGTTGTTACGCACCCTTGTGGGAGTATGGGGAGAAAAAAAAAACAAAAACAAACAAACAAACAAACAAACAAAAAAAAAACGTGCTTTTTCTTCAATGAATTAGGTGGATACCTTGCTCCCTTCTAAGGCTCTAGGCTGGACCCAAAGACAGTGTAGTCCACAAGGTTCTCCCTCAGGCAGTATCACTTGTGTCATGAGCTATCCCAGTCTATTCTCACCTCGCTCTCAGAAGCTGCTATGTCCTGCAACGCCTGGATATGGGGAGTTGTGTGTGGTGTCCCTGCTCACTGCTGCACATCCACTCTTTCTACTCTGCTCCACAGTGTCCCTCTTCTTTCTATAGAATTTCTGCTGCAAACTTCTTTCCAACTCTCCTCTGGGAATACACTTCCTCTATTTTTCTTTCTCATCAAAATCAGCATGTCTTTTCCCTATTCAACCATCTTGGAATCCCTGGATTATTAATTTGGAAATCACTCTTCCAATGATGGAAAAGTAAAAATGTGTACCAACTGTTGACTTGACCAAGAAGACAAAGATATCTTTGGTTATATCCTACATAGGTATAATGGTAGTGATGTCCCCAATATTATGGGACAGGAAGCCCCAGACACTGACTTAACAACAATATATGAACAAATTGCAATTCCCAAATATTAGAAGAAATACTTTCAATCTTATTTTATGTGGCCAATATTATTATCCTGATATCAAAGCCACAGACTAAAACACCTGACAAATATTGATGCAGAAATTCTTAACAAAATAAAGACAAACAAAATTCAACAGCACAGTAAAAGAACTATACACCATGACCAAGTAAAGTTTATTCTTGAAATGTATAGATGGTTCAAAGTCCCAAAACATTGAGAAAAAAAACCCAAAAAAGATAAATCCTTCATCACTATAAAATATTATGCTTAATTAATCTTACGATTTTGCAAAGGAATTGGTGAGAAACTTTGTGGTTTACTGGTGGGGCAAGACCCATTTAAGGGCATAAAAATTATATTAAATGTTTAGAGATTCCGTGGGAGAATGTGGTTAGTTGTGCTAGAATATTGACTGTTCCAGATCCATGTCTGTTGGGAGGTGCTATAAAAACACAATCTGACTTTGTGGCATAGTGCTTCTTCCAGCATCCCATATAGGTTCTGTTTCCTGGCTGCTCCACTTCCAATCCAGCTCCCTGCTAATGCACCCGGGAAAGCAGCAGAGGAAGGCTGAAGTGCTTCAGTCCCTTCACCCACGTGGGAGACCCAGAAGAAGCTCCTGGCTCCTGGCTTCAATCTGGAGAGTGATCCAGAAGATGGGAAATCTCTCTCTCTGTCTCTCGGCCTCTCTCTGTAGCACTAACTTTCAAATATGTAAATAAGTATTTTTTAGGCGGGAGGGAAGTTGTGGGAGGGGGGAAGCCATTCTAACCCATGGGCTATACTTTGGAAATTTATATTCATTAAACAAAAGTTTAAAAAAAAAAGTCATAAAAAAAAAACATAGCTACTACAATGAAAAGCTACTGGTAGGCAAAACAGGTGGAAGATGGAAAAAACACAAGGATTAAAAAAAAAAAAAAAAGATAATTTGGTGAGCTTGTTTGAGGTCCCTGGATTCTGAGTCAACAGAAGGAGCAGGTGTTTAACCTCCACTTGAAAAGACCAAAGGAACAACACAAAGAGGAAACAAGGCAAAAATTAAACAGAGGTAAGGGTACCTATACTTTCACCATTTGCGTGAAAAATTTTCCTTCAGGAAACAAGTCTTTAAGATAATTGAGGTGGACCTTAATCAAAGGATCCCAACCAGGAGTTCTATAACATCAGATATATAAGCGTTTTTCTGTCCCTTATTTCTTCTTCATGCCTTTCTTCCCCCGTAAAATCAGGACAGTGAGTTCTCTTCCCAGTCTGAAGCAGGGCTAAGGTGGGGAAGTAGAAGAGATCCAAGTTCTATTGCATGGACATGGGCATATTAATTGTTGAAATAATGCTGTTGGGACCAGGGCTGAGGCATACTGATGTGGTTGCCCTGGAAATTAAAATCTTAAAATACTTCAATATCAGTTTGTCAATAGCCCTGACTCCAGGCCTTTTGAACATCTCTCCTTTGCCTGGAAACCTCTGTACAAAGCCAGATCCCCCTCTGTACTCCTCACTCCCATTCCCAATCCCTTAAATCAGTGTCTCTAGTGGCAAGGCTGACATTCATAGCCAGGCCTCCTATGGTTCTCTACCACAACAGTCTCTATCATTGTTACCTGTTTTTTTAACGTCACCTAAGATGACTAGGGAAATTATGTGCTGGCACAACTTTATCTAAAGGACCTAAAAGAAATAGTCCTCGAAAGCACCTTTGTTAGGGCTTTGTGAGATAAGATATGTATTTCTTTATGACTTTACTTTCAATGTCACACTTACAAATGTTTATGACATGTTAACATAAAAGGTCAAGGCACACAACTAAGCCTAATATGTAGTGATTTTTATAATGTATCTGTCTTGAACTTTAACACTAGAAGTTCAAATACTTAAATAGCTAAGTAATAGTTAAGTGACTGTTGTGGTTTTTTTTGTTTTGTTTTGTTTTTTAAAAGATTTAGGGGCTGGCGCCTGCAGCACTGGCATCTCATATGAGCGCCGGTTCTAGTCCCAGCTGCTCCTCTTCTGATCCAGCTCTCTGCTATGTCCTGGGAAAGCAGTAGAAGATGGCCCGAGTCCTTGGGCCCCTGCACCTGCATGGAAGACCGGAAGAAGCACCTGGCTCCTGGCTTCTGATCAGCACAGCTCTGACAGTTGTGACCATTTGGGAAGTGAACCAACGGAAGGAAGACCTTTCTCTCTGTCTCTACCTCTCACTGTCTGTAACTCTGCCTCTTGAGTAAATAAATAAATAAATAAATAAATAATTTAAAAGATGCCTTTTTTAAAGAAAATAAAGATTATTTATTTTAAAGTCAGAATTATACAGAGAGAGAGACAGACAGACAGATAGACGTTTTCTATCCGCTGGTTCACTCCCTAATTGGCCACAACAGTCAGAGCTGCACCTATTTGAAGGCAGGAGCCAGGAGCTTCTTCCAGGTCTCCCACATGGGTGCAGGGGCCCAAGGATTTGGGCCATCTTCTACTGCTTTCCCCGGCCATAGCAGAGAGCTGGATCAGAAGTAGAACAGCCAGATCTCAAACAGGCACCCATATGGGATGCCTGCAGTATAGGTGGTGGCTTTACACACTATACCACAACGCTGGCCCCCAAAGACCATTGTGTAAATACTTAAATATCATTTCTGCCCCTTCCTCTCTCATTGGATCTCCTATAATGCATATGTTAATACATTTAATGTAGCTCATCAGTTCTTTGGTATCTATTCATTGTTCTTTCCTTTTCTCTTTCTGCTGTTAGGATGAATATTTCAGTTGAGGTATCTATAAGTCTGCTGATTCTGTCTTCTAATTGTTTATATCTACATCTGAATCCCTCTAGTAATTTTTTCTTTTTTTTTTTTTTTTACTTTTTAGTTCTCAAATTCTATTTGGTGCTTACGATTTTCTTCATTGGGGATATCTATTAGGTTAGAGATTGTTTTCCTAGTTTATTTAAATCTTTTTCTATACTTTCTCATAGTTTCTGAGTATATTAAAATAATTGATTTAGAGTTCTTTTAAGTCCAATGTCGTGGATTCCTCAGTCTTTGTTTATTTTATTTGATCTCTTTTCCTATAAATGAGCAATACTTTCTGTTTCTTTGTATGATCTTTTGATTGAAACCTGGACACTTTGAATATTATACTATGGTAACCATGAAAATCTTCTCTCTTACCCCAAGGTTTGATGCTGACATATGTTGAGGGCTTCAGTTGTTTGTTTGTTTAGTGATGTTCCCAAATGATTATTGTGAGGGATGTTTTCCTTGTGGTGTGTAATCACTGAAGTCTCTAATCCGTTACCTCAGCAGTCAATTCATGATCTCATGGAGACTTGCTTGAACACTTGGAGCAAAAAAGAAATCAAAAGCTCCTGATCTCTGTAATTAACACTTCTTGGGTGTTTGAATTTTAACTGAAAAGTGATCCCTGTTAAATATAAGAGTGGGAAGAAGAGAGGGAGGAGATGTACAATTTGGGACATGCTCAATCAGACTTGCCCCAAATGGTGGAGTTAGAAATGTGCCAGGGGATTCCAATACAATCCCATCAAGGTGGCATGTACCAATCCCATCTCACTAGTCCAAGTGATCAATTTCAGTTCACAATTGATGACTCTGTAGGTCTAAGAGTCAAAGCGATCACACAAACAAGACTAGTGTCTGCTAATACTAACTGATAGAATCAAAAAGGGAGAGAACGATCCAACATGGGAAGTGGGATACACAGCAGACTCATAGAATGGCAGATGTCCTAAACAGCACTCTGGCCTCAGAATCAGCCCTTAAGGCATTCGGATCTTGCTGAAGAGCCCATGAGAGTATTGTAGGCATGGAAAGCCAAGACACCATGGAAAAAAAAAAAAAGAAGAAGATGACCTAAATGAAAGATCTCTGTGAGTGAGATCCCAGTGGAAAGAACGGGGCCATCAAAGATGGAGGTACCTTTCTCTGAAGGGAGGAGAGAACTTCTACTTTGACTATGACCCTATCGGAATAAGACCAAAGTCAGCAAATTCTAAAGGCTTCCATAGCCTTGGCAACTCATGACTAGAGCCTAGGGAGATTACTGACACCATAAACAAGAGTGTCAAATTGTTAAGTCAGCAACAGGAGTCACTGTGTACTTACTTCTCATGTGGGATCTGTCCTTAATGTGTTGTCTAATGTGAAGTGATGCTATAACTAGTACTGAAACAGTATTTTTACGCTTTGTGTTTCTGTGTGGATGCAAACTGATGAAATCTTTACTAAGTATATACAGAATCGATCTTCTGTATATAAAGATAATTGAAAATGAAAAAAAAAAAAACCTGGTGTTAAATTGGAAATGGCATAGAAAATTAATTTTTAAAAAATATCATGTAGGATCTCTGTCTTTAATGTGCTGTACACTCTTATTTAATGCTATAACTAGTACTCCAACAGTATTTTTTCACTTTGTGTTGCTATGTGGGGGCAAACTGTTGAAATCTTTACTTAATATATACTAAACTGATCTTCTGTATATAAAGAGAATTGAAAATGAATCTTGATGTGAATGGAAGAGGAGAGGGAGCAGGAAAGGGGAGGGTTGTGGGTGGGAGGGAAGTTATGGGAGGGGGGAAGCCATTGTAATCCATAAGCTGGAAATTTATATTCATTAAATAAAATTTAAAAAAAAAGCTCCTGATCTGAACAGATTCTCTTAAACCTTGGATACTCCTTCCATGCAAACCAGGCCTCCTAAAACTCTGCTGAACTGCCAACAGCTGCTGGCACAGACTCTAGAAGTTATACAGGGATGCAGCCCAGGATCCTCCTGAGATGTGTTTGGTCCTGGGTGTGAGTGTTGCACTCCAGATTCCTTCCATACATGGTAGCCTCATGATCATTTCTCTCCCAGAATCTTCCTCCTCAGCCCCCTAATTCCTAGGCTTTGAGGGTCTGTCTGCTGCTTGTCCCATCTGCTGTCCCTTCCCTCAGCTGGCTAGGGTTAGGATATATCTCTGAACACTTTCAGCAGGTATTTCCAGGATAATTGCTCTAGTCAATCAAGGTAAAACAAAAGTCAATGTCTGTCCTGATCTTTTTGGTAACTACCATGCAGTCTAGAATGTATAACAGGCTTTTTGGAAAAGGGTTCAAATAACCATCCTGGCACAAACCATACCCAGATCGTGGGCCACTATCTTCCTGGCTGCCAAGAGTTTGAGGATGGAGAAAAGCTAAGGATGAGCAAAAATACCAGGGTACTTTCTTGCTGTCATTTTGCAGTCTCTCTTCATTAAGCACTCCCGTGGATGCTGCACGCTTTTTTCTTTTAGATTCTGGAGATGGGGAAGGGTGATTGTGTCATATTTTTTTTTTTATTTTTGACAGGCAGAGTGGACAGTGAGAGAGAGACAGAGAGAAAGGTCTTCCTTTTGCCGTTGGTTCACCCTCCAATGGCCGCCGCGGTAGGCGCGCTGCGGCCGGCGCACCGCGCTGATCCGATGGCAGGAGCCAGGTGCTTATCCTGGTCTCCCATGGGGTGCAGGGCCCAAGTACTTGGGCCATCCTCCACTGCACTCCCTGGCCACAGCAGAGAGCTGGCCTGGAAGAGGGGCAACCGGGACAGCATCGGTGCCCCGACCGGGACTAGAACCCGGTGTGCCGGCGCCGCAAGGCGGAGGATTAGCCTAGTGAGCTGCGGCGCCGGCCAATTGTGTCATATTTTTGTGCCAGCTAGTTATATCAGTGAATGAACCAGTTCCTAAAGACTCCTCCTACTTTGTTATGTCTCTGATGCCATTGTTATATTTTTATCATTATATTTATTGAATGTGCTTTTCTGTTTTCTTTTCTTAAAAAATAAATTTATTTATTTAAAAGAAAGAGTTACAGAGTAAGACAGAAACAGGGAGGGTCAAGGGTCTCCCATCTGCTGTTTCACTCTCCAAATGACCACAACAGATGGAGCTAGGCTGGTTTGAAGCCAGGAGCCAGGAGCTTCTTCCAGGTCTCCCATGTGGGTGCTGGGACCCAAACACTTGATCCATCTTCTGTAGCTTTTCCCAGGCCATTAGCAGAGAACTGCATCAGAAATAGAGTAACCAGGATGCAAACTGGTGCTTGTATGGGATGCTGGAATCACAAGTGAGTTTTATCTGCTACACCACAACACAAGCTCCCAGATAGTGTTTTAATAAATATGTTCTCCCAGCCTATGACTTGCTTTTAATGTTTCTAACAGTGTGCTTTGAATAATTTTAAATTTTAAAATTATTATGTTCTTAACTCTAAGTCCTATACTTTTATTTTCATATAGCCACCTATTTGATGGAAAGTTGAGTCCTACCTTCTGTTCAGTGTTATGTGCAACAGGCTGTGATGAACTCTCCCTGTGATATCATGTCAGAACCCACCTATCTCAATCTAATCTCTGGAAAATTTAATATTTTGCATAACAGTTTATTGTTATTTCTCACACAAACAAGTAAAAGAAAACAGGCCCTTTGGCTTTTCTATACCCCAATTTAGTTGGCTGTAGTTGGACTTTATTTAGTAAGAGTGTACTGGGTTACTTCTGTTTTCCAAGGATATATATGTGTAGGCATGACTTTTTTGCTTTCTAGCAGGGCCTCTCAGGAAAAATACTGTCCTTTGTTTTATTTTTTTGACAGATTTAATACATATTTTTTAGTTTGGGGGAGATAGGGAATACAATGGACTGACTCAAAGGGATTAGAAGGAGAAACTGTATTCTGCACAAAAATTTATTTTCTTGGGTTTTGGAACTCCTCCAAGGAAAATAAGTGGACATTAACAAATGGAATACCACTGAGTTGCTTTACTCAGATCACGTTATTCCCGGCAGTACAAGGAGAACTGTGCTGGGTGAAGGAGAAATTAGGTGCATTTTGCTAGTGTTCAGTACTTTTCCCTAAAGGCCTAAGTGATTAAATGTGTCTTGCCAAGAGCCTTCCTCCTCAAGCATAAAGGACAGGGATGGCGAGATGTCAGGAATGGGAAAATTCCCAAATTGAGTTAAGTTCTGTTTTACTTAGTCCTGTGAAAAATGCTGACATCATGAATAGAGAATTGATTTGGGGAGAACAAAAAGAGTAAGACAAGAGTGGATGTTACAATTCCATATTTTTGTGGGAAGGAAGACTGCAAAAGGAGTGCCATTTATGTTTATCAAAATGTCTTATTTAGTGAGAAAAAAATTTTTCATGCATGTGTATGGTATAAGTATCTTTTGGGTACACAAACATGATGAAATGATAAGAATATTGTCCTTAATGTGTTGTCTAATGTGCAGTGATGCTATAACTAGTACTGAAACAGTATTTTTACACTTTGTGTTTCTGCGTGGGTACAAACTGATGTGATCTTTACTAATTATATACTGAATCGATCTTCTGTATATAAAGATAATTGGAAATGAAAAAAAAAAACCTGGTGTTAAATTGGAAATGGCATAGAAAATTAATTTTTAAAAAATATCATGTAGGATCTCTGTCTTTAATGTGCTGTACACTCTTATTTAATGCTATAACTAGTACTCCAACAGTATTTTTTTTCACTATGTGTTGCTATATGGGGGCAAACTGTAAAAATCGTTACTTAATATATACTAAACTGATCTTCTGTATATAAAGAGAATTGAAAATGAATCATGATGTGATTGGAAGGGGAGAGGGAGCAGGAAAGGGGAGGGTTGTGGGTGGGAGGGAAGTTTTGGGAGGGGGAAGCCATTGTAACCCATAAACTGTACTTTGGAAATTTATATTCATTAAATAAAAGTTTAAAAAAAAAGAAATGATAAGAATGTGATCAGTGTATGCCAAAGTTCAGAACTCCAAGGTGCAATCAGATTTTATGTTCACATTGTTAGCTGTCAAGTTCAATTAACACTTTAACAATAGTTCTCTCAGAGATAAATGAAGTTCTTTTCCTTTTACCTGTCATCAGAATTTCTCTCTACTGTAACGGTGACTATTAATTTTCTTCCCCTTGCATTCTGCTCCAAATTCTTTAAATTTTGATGCAGTGTGTTGTGATTGAGGTGATACTTGGAAAACCAATGGAAGATGCTCTAGAAGCAGGATTTCAGCTTTCCTGTGTATTATTTGGCTCTAGATCCACACTAGTGCCTACATTCTGTGACTGATATACAAAGAAGGAAAACCTCTGCACCTTTGGCTAAAGATTCCTCCTGTCTTTGACAATGTAGCTCAATGGAGACCTTCACCCAGTAGAACTGAAACAGAATATCTTCGTTACACTCCCCAGCTTGCCATCTTGTGCACGGGAAATATACTGCAGCAGGATATATAGTTAGGAGAATCTTCTTGCCTATAAGGAAAGAAAAAAATGTGGAGTTAATACTTTCATCAAATTTGCTAAGAAATCAAATTCAGAGCAACAAACATTATGTGTCAATCATGTATAAAACACAGGATCGGTGCTTATGGGAGTTGGAGGCATTCAGAGAGTGCAGCTACCACAGAACAACCACACTATCAAGCTGTGTATTTGTGATCACAGTGGTGAATATATTAGCTCCCTCCTCCAGAAAGCCGATCACGGTTTCTCAGTCTTGCTTGCCTGCTTGCCTCTGTCACTGGCCCCTGGAGTTTCCCCCTCTCGCTCCCCACTCCCAGCACTGCTGAGAATGTTCTTTAATCTGAGCACGTATTCCATCAGTATCCTCTCCTAAGCTTTGATCTGTGCTCTCTGGAATTCCTCATTGACATTGTCTCCATATACTCATCCTTCCCTTCAGCAGTCTCTCCCATTCCTTGCCTTAAGAGAAAATTGTCTTCTCTCCATAATGCCATCCCACCAACCCCACATGCCTCACTGCAGCTTTCAAACCATTGCTCCTCTTTTCACCTTCAAAAAGCCTATCTCCTTTGAGGCTTATGTTGCTGGCTGATATTATCCTTGTTTCATTAGGACGTACATACAAACACACACACACACACACATGCATTTGTAATAAAATAAGGAGGAGGTTCCAGTGCTGTGGCATAGAGGATAAAGCCACCGCCTATAGTGCAGGCATCCCATATGGGCACCAACTCAAGTCCTGGCTGCTCCATTTCCAATCCAGTTCTCTGCTATTACCTGAGAAAGCAGTAGAAGATGGCCCAAGTCCTTGGGCTCCTGCACTTGCATGGGAGACCCTGAAGACGCTCCTAGCTCCTGACTTTAGATCAGCCTAGCTACAGCCATTGCAGACATTTAAGGAGTGAACCAGTGGGTAGAAGACACCTCTCTCTTTCTCTCTGCCTCTGCCTTTCTGTAACTCTGCCTTTCAAATGTATAAATAATCTTTTTAAAACAATAAAATAAGGAGGAAATACTCAAAGCAATCAGTTATAATTTCTGTAACTGGTCGCTTGATTGTAGCTAGTATTTGTAATTGTCTTCTCCCCCTGTCCATTCTCTGACCCTCTTTCCTTAGCAATCATTTCAGCTGGCCGTGGCTCTTTATTGAGTCTAATGACCCAGATCTTCAACCCTGAAGGGTGTGGGTCATTAGTAGTCCTGCCTGCATTGGATTGCTACAGTTTTCCATCAACCTTTATAATAGAGCCCAGTAATAGTAAGAGGTGCCCTAAGGGATTTCCTGTATTCCAGACATATGCTTCCTTCTCTTCCTCATGGAGTAGTCAACCCGTTTCTCTCTGCACTCAGGATCAGTCAGCACAACCAGCCTAATAACTTCCTATTGGTTCAGAAGCATGAGGAGCTCATAGTGGCTGCAGTGCCTTAATTTCAAGTTCAAAGAAATCATTGCTGTGTCTCCTGCTGGAAGTATTCCTACCTCTGGGACTAAACCTCTAGGCTAGCAGAGCACAAGGCTGTGGGAACAGGAGCAAACATCTTGCTCATGGGTCACTAGTGGAATGAATGGCAGTATGCCATTTATACATCTCTTGGTAACAGATTTCTAGCTCCCACTGAGGAAAATTCTGAAATTAGGGAATCGCAGAAATCCCACAATCTTCCATCTGTGGGCTAGAGACCCAGGAAATCTGCTGGCATAGATTCAGGGTGAGTCCGAAGGACAGAGAAGCAGATTGCTGAGCTGTAAGTCCTAGTGTTGAGGATAGAAGATAGATGCACCTGCTTAAGCATCCAGGCATAGATAATTGTCCTTCCTCTGCTTTTATGTTTTCTAGTCAGGCCCTCAGTGGGTTAGAGGATGTCTACCTTCTGAGCAGGGGAGCAAGAAGTTAGAAGCCACTTTTGTAGGGTGGACATAGTGTTGAAGGGAACAATCTATATTCACCAATCCTGTGACACATTTGTACTCTCTTTACCACTTAACGACTTTCAAGGATATCAGTAAGTAAATGTTTGCCAAGCACTTTGAGAATTTTAGATATTTACCATGAAATGTGATTTTTACTATAGTATTAGGAAACATGTGTTGCCATCAGGAGCTTTGAAAGATCAAATACATCAATGACTTTAAACAGAATGAAATGATATTTTGAAGGTAGAACTCACACTTTGGAATTAAAATGTCTTTCTAGAATTTTGTTTTAAGGTGAATTATTTCATTTCTGTATTTTATTCATTCACTGGTTCCATTGATTTTTTTTTTTTAAGATTTATTTATTGGCCGGCGCCACAGCTCACTAGGCTAATCCTCCACCTGCAGCACCAGCACCCTGGGTTCTAGTCCTGGTTGGGCCACCGGTTCTGTCCTGGTTGCTCCTCTTCCAGTCCAGCTCTCTGTTGTGGCCTAGGAAGGTAGTGGAGGATGGCCCAAGTTCTTAGGCCCTGCATCCACATGGGAGACCAGGAAGAAGCACCTGGCTCCTAGCTTCGGATCGGCACAGCGCACCAGCCATAGCGGCCATTTAGGGAGTGAACCAACGGCAAAGGAAGACCTTTCTCTCTGTCTCTCTCTCTCTCACTGTCTAACTCTGCCTGTCCAAAAAAAAAAAAAAGATTTATTTATTTATTTGAAAGTAAAAAGAGAGGGTGAGACATACATGATGGGGGGGAGAGAACAAGAGAGAGGGAGAGAGAGAGAGAGATCTTCCATCCACTGGTTTACTACTTAGATGGCTATAATGGCCAGTGCTAGGCCACGGCCAAGCCAAGAGCTTCATCTGGGTCTCCCATGTGGGTGAAGGGGCCCAAGCACTTGAGCCATCTTCCACTGCTTTTGCCAGACAATTAGCAGGGAACTGCATTGGAAATGGAGCAGCCAGGACACAAACCAGCTCCTGTAAGACATACCAGCGTTACGGCAGCAGCTTTACCTGCTACACCACAATGCAGGCCCTGGTTCCATTGCTTTCTTCTGAATACTGTTTCCTCAAGTCCTCAAGATTATTCTTGGATTTATTATTGATATTGATTGAACGTCAAAGCTTAAAATAACTGTCATTCTCCCACAGATCCCCACAGTCACCTTTTGTTCTAAGATTTTCTCATTTGTGCAGTAAATACCATTGGCTGTACGACTGTACATTCTTACAGTTATTTTTGTTTGTCCTTCAGATAACCCAAGACTACTGACTGTTGGTTGTTGATTTTAACTCACAAATAATTAGAATTACATGACACTAAATGGAAAGTGGTCTGCTTACAAAAACGCTGCTTATCTTTTTCTGTAGGCACTTTAGACCAGTTGGCAAGTGTCTAGGGCAGGCATTTAGCTGAGTGATTGATTGAGTCACTTAGTAAGACAACCACATCTGAGTTCCTGGGCTTGATACCTGACTCCAGCTTTTTGCCAGTGCAGATCCTGGGAGACAGCAGTGATGGCTCAAGGGATTGGGATCCTGCTGCACACTTAGATGGAATTCCTGGCCCTTGACTTCAGCCCAGCTCAGCCCAGGTTGTTGCTGGCTTTGGAGGTTGATGGGAATTATTTCTCTCTTTCTGTCTGTCACTCTGCCTCTCAAAATTAATAAATAAATAAATTTAAGATAAACTTTAAAAATGTGGTAAGTATATTTTTACACTTTTACAAAAATGGAAAGTGGTTCCATAATATTGGCTGGTATGTTTTTACCCTTAGGGTTCTGAAGTAAGAGAGAAAGAAAAAAAATAATGAGAGAAAATCAGTTGAGTTACACACTATGAACTTTTTAATGATGCAGAAATTGAGTTCAGACTTTGAACTATCTCTTAGATCTTAGAACAAACTGAGATTAGCCTGATTCATAAATCTCTACTGATTTCTTATTTATGCCATGCTTGGTGGTACTAATATTTTGTGCTAGCGTATTGATTTATGTATGGCTTATTTTACCTTTGACAAAGGACACAAATTTGAAAAATGGCAGGTATGAACTAGATGCATATTGCATCTGGGAACATGATACAACTCGCTGGACCAAATGGGAATCAAGTCCATTTGTCTCATTGTTAGCACAGAGCTCAGAGCCATTCATCTAATCAGATCCACACATTTAACTTAGTGCTACATCAGTGATCTCTGCTTTGCTTAAACACACACACACACCGCACACTGAAAATAAAGGAAAAACAAAAATACCGGTGTACAGAGCACAAATTGATACATCACGGTTCTCTGTTTTTTGGAAAAGACATAATAAACATGTGAATAATTTTGAACAGATCAATGTAAATGCACCACCAGAAATGCATGAAAGAATTTTTATTTATTTATTTATTTAGAAAAGAGACCTGGTAGAAGCTTTTGGCTCTTGGCTTCAGCCTGGCCCAGTGCCGGCCACTGCTGCCATTTGGGGAGTGAACCTGTGGATGGAATACCTCTGCCCTCTGTTTCTCCCTCTCTTTCTGTAACTCTGCCCTTCAAATAAATAAAATAAATCTTTTAAATAAAAGAGAGAACTCTTCCATCTATTGGCTCACTCTCCTCTAATGCACAAGACAACCAGGGTTGGGCCAGGATAAAGCCAGGAGCTTTGAACTAAAACTGGGTTTCCCAGTTGGGTGGAAGGAACCCAAGCATTTGAGCCATCATTGCTGCTTCTCAGGCTGTGCATTAGCAAGAAGCTGGGATATTGAGCAGAGCCAGCACTATGATATATGATGTGGGCATCCCAAGTGGCATCCTAACCCCTGTACTGAACACTTGCCCCCGTTATATTTTTTCCAACATTTATTTATTTATTTGAAATACAGAGTTACAGAGAGGCAGAGGCAGAGAGAGAGAGAGAGAGAGAGAGAGAGAGAGAGATTTTTCCATCTGCTGGTTCACTCCCAAATGGCCACCATGGCCAGAGCTGGGCAGATCCGAAGCCAGGAGCTGCTTCTGAGTCTTCCACGCAGTGCAGGGGCCCAAGGACTTGGGCCATCTCCTACTGCTTTCTAGGCCAAAGCAGAGAGTTGGATTGGAAGTAGAGCAGCCAGGACTCCAACCAGCTCCAATATGTGATGCCTGCACTGCAGGACACAGCTTCACCTGCTAAGCCACAGCGCCAGCCCTACTCCTGGTTATATTTTATAATACAATTGCTAACATCTATTTTTGTTATAAGTGAGTGTTTGCTGTGTTTGTGGCTATGATATGTATCAGTGGGGATTTTCCCTTACAGCATTTGATCCATGTCTCACAAGTGCATAGTAAATGCTGATGAATTGTTTATTGAGTAGAAAGGGCAATCTGATAAGATACAAAGTGAACTGGGGGCCAGTGCTGTGGCATAACAGGTGAAGCCGCCACCTGTACTGCCGGCATCCCATATGGGTGCAGGTTCGTATCCCGGCTGCTCCACTTCCGATCCAGCTCTCTGCTATGGCCTGGAAAGTGGTGGAGGATAGTCCAAGTCCTTAGGCCCCTGCACCCATGTGGGAGACCCAGAAGAGGCTCCTGGCTCCTGGCTTTGGATCAGCATAGCTCTGGCCATTGCAGCCAATTGGAGAGAGAGCTGGTGGATGGAAGACCTCCCTCTCTCTCTGTCTCTCTGTCTCTCTCTCTCTCTCTCTGCCTTTCCTCTCTCTCTGTAACTCTGACTTTCAAATAAATACATAAATCTAAAAAAAGTGAACTGGGATATTGCCTCTATGTGTGTTACAGTAGAAAGATTTCTAAAAATGGCCCCAAGACTTCACACTCTAAATCCCCAGAGCCCATAAATGAACATATCTATGATTGTTTTATGTTGTCTCGCACTGCTGACCTTAAAGCAGCTTTTTTTCTGTTGATAGGAGAAACCAGAATGATTCAAAACATGAAGAGGACTCTTTGAATTACTGCTTCAGAAATGGAGAGGCTGTGTGAGAAGGAATGCGAGTAGCTTTAAAGAGCTAAGAGAGACCCAATTAAATTTCTCTTTAAAATGAAACTGCCTTAGGTTCTAGCGTTGTGGCCTAGCAGGTTAAACCTTCACCTGCAACCACGGCATCCCATATGGACACTGGTTTGAGACCCTGCTGCTCTGCTTCTGACCCAGCTCCCTGTAATGTGCCTGGGAAAGCAGCAGCAGATAAGTGCTTGGGCCCCTGCACCCATGTGGAAGACCTGGAAGAAACTCCTGGCTTCTGACTTTGGCCCAGCCCATTCCCAGCCATTGCAGCCTTTTAGGGACTGCACGAGCAGATGGAAAAAAAAAAGTCTCTCTCTCTCTCTCTCTCTCCCCCATCTCTCTCCCCCCACCTCCCCTCCTCCTCTCTGTAACTCAGCCTTTCAAGTGAAACAAAAAATTGCTAAAGTGAAACTCACTTGAAATACACAAAACAACATATGTCAACCCTTCTTTATTAAGAAGAGCCACAACTAGAGGTAAAAAATATTGTCCTATCCTTCTCAGTTCACAAAAAATGTCTTAGTTATTTGTGCTATTAAATTCTGCCTGTCAGGTTTGGTAAATCAATTCAGTCCTTAAGAAATCATTTGCACACAGCCAGGGTTAAGAGGCCAGGCGATGGAAAGAAATAAGGATCCTCTTCTAAGGAAATCAGGACTTCTGATGGTGACAGTGTCTGACAGATGTGGGAGAGGGACTGCCTTATCTCATGGGGTGCTGTGATGTCTTGCTCATACAGATGTTTTCAGCTAACAAGGAAACTTATTCAATTAATTGGGCTTCCATATTAGAAAAGCAATGGCCACAGGGAATCAGAATCACTGAAGGCCATGTTGAAGTCCAGTGGGGGTCACCCCATCACATCCACCACACTTATCCATCCTAAAGGAAGGATGCCTCTCCCTGAGGAACATGGCTAGGTTAGGAGGGAGAAGGAAATTGATACAAAAAAAGTCGCTTCTTCACTGCATCTAAATACTCAATTAAATCTGTGAACGAAGCAGGGAAAAGCATCTGATGAACAGCAATAATTCCTGTCGTTAACTCAGGAGTTTGTAGCTTGAAGTGCCCTTCATTAAGACAGGACCACTATGAATGATGATGAAGAGTGTCTTTGATTTGCGTGATTCTTTCCACTTCACCAGTGACTTTCTAATAGGATTCACTTGATTCTATCCTATAATGTTGGCAGAGGTTTATTTTAACTTTACAAGAGGGTTTTTGATTAATGAAATTCTTTTTCAGCATCCAGTCTCTTTACAATTCATCTGGGTACAAAGAACTTCCTGCTTTCTTAACTTTAGATAATTTAAGCTGACATGTTTATTGCTTGACAGAAAATATAAATTTTGAAAAAGATTTTTTTTTGACTGTCTATAAGCATATCTAAAACATGTATCTCAGAGTTTAAGGACCATCATCTGCCAATTCATTAAGTGTATTATTCCTTTCATACAGTGAGCAACAAGATTTTTCCTTAATAGTCTTTAATAGTTAGTGTTTGAGTTAGTGGTTGATGAGGACTTCATGCAAAAGTTGTCTTCCTGAGGTGGGTGCTATGGTACAATGTTTTAAGCTGCCTCTTTTTTTTTTTTTTTTGACAGGCAGAGTGGACAGTGAGAGAGAGAGACAGAGAGAAAGGTCTTCCTTTTCCGTTGGTTCACTCCCCAATGGCCGCTGCGGCCAGCGCACTGTGGCCAACGCACCGTGCTGATCGGAAACCAGGAGCCAGGTGCTTCTCCTGGTCTCCCATGTGGGTGCAGGACCCAAGGACCTGGGCCATCCTCCACTGCACTCCCGGGCCACAGCAGAGAGCTGGACAGGAAGAGGAGCGACCAGGACAGAATCCGGCGCCCTGACTGGGACTAGAACCCGGGGTGCCGGCGCCGCAAGCGGAGGATTAGCCTATTGAGCCATGGTGCCGGCCTAAGCTGCCTCTTGACACACCCACATCCCATATCAGAGTTCAATTGTTTTTCAAGGATTTGCTATATTTTATTTGGAATCAGTTAAAGAAAGAAACACACACAGAGAAAGAGATAGAAGGAGGGAGGGAGGGAGGGAGAGAATCTCCCATCCACATGTTCACTTGTTCACTCCCAAAATGGCCACAATGGCTGAGGCTGGGCCAGGAGCCAGAAGCTTCATCCAGGTCTCCTATGTGGGTGCAGGGGCCAAAATTCGGGTTGTCTTCAGCTGCTTTTCCAGGCACCTTAGTAGGGAACGGGATTGGAGGTAGAATAGCTGGGACGTGAAATGGTGGCTTAACCTGCTGGGCCACAACATTGGCCCTTGGTTCGAATCTTTGCTACTCTTTTTCCAATCTAGCTCCCTGCTAATGTGCCAAAGAAGCAACAGATGACAACTCAAGTACTTGAATTCCAGCCACATGGGAGGAACCTAGAGGGAGTTCCTGGCTCCTAGCTTCATCCTGGCCCAGCCCTGGCTGTTGCAACCATTTGGGGAATGAACTAGTGGACTGACAATCTCTCTTAGTTTCTCTCTCTCTCTCTCTCTCTCACACACACACACATACCTTTTAAATAAATTGTGGCTTTCCTTTTAATTGTCTTCCTGAACATACAATTGTTTCAGAAACAAATGCCTAGTTATACCAAGCAGGATAATTGATGAAATAGTCTTAAATGCTCTGCCTCAACTAGAAAAGTACTTCGTAATGATTTAGGATTAGTGAGGTGGGTAAAATATAGAAAAGCAGACATTATGGCCTGAGTGTGGAGTCACATTAGACTATCTCTACCCAACAATGAGAGTCACTTCAAGAAGGTGCAAAAATTCAACAACAAAAATAGAGATCATTCAGTCAGTTTGCTTCATATGAACCCACTTGGTCTTGCCATTGGTTTGTCAGACTCTTGGAGGAAGAGATTTGATGCCTGCAGGTGACAAACTGGACTCAGAGGATCTGTTTACTCCCATTTTGGAAGTTGGTTCTTTTTGGAATATGGAATGTGAGGAGACTTGAACACTCCTGAATAGTACTGAGTGGAAGATGAACCCTTTCCACAATGGCTCTTCTTGCATTCTACTGGAAAAGTTAGGAGTGTGGAAGAAGGACCTCCCTCGCTTCCAGGCCCTGACTGCTACAGAATGGCAACATGTTAGCCAGGCGCTTACTTTGGGCACTTCTTAAGGTTTAGGTTTTTATTTTTATGAACACTATATATCATATAGTCTTCTTTTTTTTTAAGATTTAAGTATTTTATTATTTGAAAGGCAGAGTTACAGAGAGGCAGAGGCAGAGAGAGAGAGAGAAAGAGAGAGAGCGAGTCTTCCATCTGCTGGTTCACTCCCCAGATGGCTGCAATGGCCAGAACTGCACCGATCCGAAGCCAGGAGCCAGAGTTTCTTCCAGGTCTCCCAGGCAGGCAGGGCCCAAGCATTTGGACCATCTCCTACTTCTTCCTCAGGCCATAGCAGAGAGCTGGATCAGAAATGGAGCAGCTGGGACTGGAACTGGCACCCATATGGGATGCTGGCCCTGCAGGCGGTGGCTTTACCTACTAAGCTACAGCGTCGGCCCCATATAGTCTTTTGAATTGCTTCTCCCCTCAACTTTCCAACAACAGAGGGCAAAGCATTTCAAGTCTTTTAGTTGATTCTTTTTGGAATTTCCCTCACACCTCCAAATAATGTGCTTGTACTGCTACTACTTGATCATAAAAATTTTGGCTTATCTGGTAAATTTTTGCCATTTAAAATGATGCTTTTGTTTTCTTTCACCTTCCTGTTTTCAGCACCCCTATCACATTTCTCACTCCCCTTTCTCCCAGGAACCTGCCATTATCCTATCAAAATGTGGTAAGGCCACTGTTCAAACCTTAATTATAATGAATACTCTTGCACATGATTGCAGAGGCCCATGCACTTAGGCCGTGTTCCACTGCTTTCCCAGGTCATTAGCAGGGAGCTGTGTCAGAAGTGGAGCAGCCTAAACTCAAACTGGCACCCACATGGGATGCTGGCACCGCAGGTGGAGTCTTAACCTACTATGCCACAGTTCCTGCCCCTGCAGGTATCTTGAGAGATTTCAGCAAAGCTTGTAGCAAAACACAGGGTAATTCAACCAGGGCTGAAATCAAAGAGATTGGGAGAATAGGAGGGGAGAACAATTGGAGGAGGAACAATTGCCTAGTAGCCCAGATTTGAAAAAGGGGAGCCATGAGAATCTCACAGGCATGGAAAGCCATGACATGGTGGCAAAAAACAATCTAAATGAAAGATCCTGGTGAATAAGACCCCAGCAGAAGGAACAGGCCATCAAGGAGAGAGGCGCCTTTCTCTGAAGGAACCGCCACTGTGATATGGCCTTGACTAAACAAGTTCAGAGTCGGTGAACTCAAGGGGCTTCCATAGCCTAGACAGCTCATAGCAAGAGTCTCGGGTGATTGCTGACGTCATAAATAAGAGTGCCAATTGTTAAATCAACAACGGGAGTCACTGGGTACATGCTCCCCACGTAGGATCTCTGTCCTTAATATGTTTTACTATGAAACGTAAAAACACTACTAGTCGAACAGTACCTTGTGCAGTTGTGTGAGTGCAGCCTGTTGAAATCCTTGCTTAGTATATACTAAGCTGATCTTCAGTATATGAAGGTAATTGAAAATGAAACTCGATAAAGGGCAGGATGGGAGAGGGAGAGGGGAGGGCCACGGGAGGGAGGGAGGTTGAGGGGTGAAGCCACAACAATACAAAAGTTGCACTTTGTAAATTCACATTTATGAAATTAAAAAAAAAAAGAAAAAAAAAAGAAAAAGGGGAGCCAGCAATGCAATGTGACTCAATATGCTTTACACAACCCTCAGTATTTAGCACTAAATGCACCTTATCCTTCAGGTATATCTAATGTCAATTCCTGACCTGAGGGGAGAGCCATGAGGTTAATGTAGGGCCTTCCTGCTTCCCAATTGCACTTCTATCTTTTTCTCCAGAACCCTACTTCTTGTTTTCATTTGTTCATGTGGGTTTATAATTTTTTTTTAAAAAAAAGATTTACTTATTTGTTTGAAAGGCAGTGTTCCAGGGAGGCAGGGGCAAAGAAATCTTTCATCCATTGGTTCACTCCTCAAATGGTCACAGTGGCCGAAGCTGGGCTGATCCAAAGCCAAGGGTCAGGAGCTTCTTCTGGGTCTCCCACGTGGGTGCAGGGGCCCAAGGACTTGGACCATCCTCCGCTGCTTTCCTAGGTGCATTAGCAAGGAGCTAGTTTGGAAGTGGAGCAGCCGGGAATTGAACTGGTGCCCATATAGTATGCTGGTACTTTAGGTGGTGGCTTCATACACTACGCCACAGTGCCAGCCAAGGTTTATGATTTTTTTTTGCAAAGATTATCTTTTAGTGTCATTTTAGTGACAACAGTGAGTAAAATTCAAGACATGCTTTTCTCTCTTATGACGACACACACTCTTGTGGTTTTTAAGACTTTCTAGAGGGGGAAGAACCTCTTGATACACAGCTGTTAACCAAGGTCTTAGATTGATAGGAAATAAAACATAGACTTAATGTGATTAGTAACTGAATGTTACTGAAATAAAACTGGCCAACTTTTTATAGAATTATTTTAATAGAGTATGCTGTCACTACTCTTTGTTTCTGTATATTTTATACATTTTCAGTAATATTGTACATAGGATTTTATGTTCTTCATGTTCAGTTAACATTATGTGTGAGTCGCTCTGCTTCTGATCCATCTTACCACTAATGCACCTGGGAAAGCAGCAGAAGGTGGCCCAAGTGCTTGGGTTCCTGCCACTCATATGGGGTATCCAGATGTAGTTTCAAGCTCTTAGCTTCCATCTGACCCAGCCCCAGCCACTGCAGACATTTAGGGAATGAACCAGCAGATACCTCTCTCACACATGTACACACACACATACACACATTCTCTAATCCTCTCTACCCACTCCACCACCTAACTCTGGCTTTCAAATAAATAAAATAAATGTTTCATTGTTCTGTGTGGCTATCCTTATGCCCATACCACACTACCTTCATTCCTATAGTTTTTTGTTGTGTTTTGTATTCAGGAATTGTGAGTCTTCCAAATTTGTTCTTTTTCAAGATTTTCTGGCTATTCTTCATTCCTTGCACCTTAACCCAATGGATATTACACCAGCCCCTTCTTTACATCTCTATTTGAATTTCAAAATCAGTTCGTAACTCTTTGTAAAATACCTCACTGAGATTTTAATAGAATATATATTTAATCTGTACATCAACTTGGGAAATGCTATTATTTAACAATATAAAGTCTTTCAATCAATGGACATTGGATGTCTTTCATTTATTTAGATCTTTAATTTCTTTCAGTAATGATTTGTAGTTTTTTGTATACATGTCTTATAATACTTGCTAGTTTTATATCTTTTTTGGTATGATTTTAAAAGTAATTGTTCTGTTAGTTTCATATTAACAAATGTCCATTGCTAATATGTAATAATGCAACTGATAATGTAATATTTATTTTTATCCTTCAAACTTGCTGAACTCATTATTTCTAGTACTTTTCTAGTGGATTCTTCTATAAATTTAATTTTCATATTTCTTTTTAACCATAATACCTTATTTTACTTTTATTTGACCAATTTGGCCAACTAGCACTAGAGGAGATGTTTATTATCTTTTTTTTTACTTGAGACATCTGTATACATCTTAGTACATTATTTTTGAGCTGGTTTTTCTTATTTATATAATTACATTCTTCAAATATTTGGTAGAATTCACCTATGAAGCTGCCTATACCAGGATATTGGTTTTTTGGAAGATTTTTGATTTCTGACTTAGTCTGTTATTTTTTTTAACCTCCAATTTTTTATTATGGTAAAGTACATCTAACAGAAAATATACCATCTTAGCCATTGTTAAGTAGTTTACATACACTACACTGGTATTAAGTACATTCTCAATGTTATACAATTATTACCACCATCCATCTTAACTTAACACATCCATCTCATCCTTGGTTGACTCCCAACAGAAAAAAGATGATAGCTTAATGCACTGTTCTAATGCCAGCAACAAATAAATTCTGCCTCCTTGAATTAGTCAAGGTTCTGCACCATATCCTTACTCAGCCAAGTCTAAATTTTAGCATCTGTCACCTACAATATGTAGCAGATCCAAAACCTATCATTGTGACTTTATTTGAAAAGAGAGTCTTTGTAGATTTTATGAAGTTAAATGAGGTCATACTGGTTTGGAGTGGTTCCTAAATGAAATGGTGGTGTCCATAGAAAGAGAGAGAGATTTGGAGACACAGACACACAGGGAAGATGGCTATGGGAGTATGAAGGCAGAGATTAGAGTACCACAGCTGGAAGCAGAGAGCTGCCAGAGCCACCAGAAGCTATAATTATTCCCCTGAAACTTCAGAAGGAGCATGGTTGTGCTGATGCCCTGATTTCAGACTTCAGTCCTCTTTCCGGAATGACAATTTTTGTTGTTTGTGTCATTCAGGTTGTGATGATGTGTCAATCCCAGGAAACTAATATACAGCATGTCCCTCTAGGATAGTGTCTGTGTTAGGATTCTTTGGTTGTATCATCAAGCACACACACACACACACATACAAAGTATGGATTTTTGGGAGGATTATGTGAGACTGCTCTCGGTCTCTGAAATTAGAACATCAGTGCACAGGGCCGGCACTGTGGTGCAGTGGGTTAATGCCTTGGCCTGAAGCGCCGGCATCCCATGTGGGTGCTGGTTCTAGTCCTGGCTGCTCCACTTCCAATCCAGCTCTCTGCTATGGTCTGGGAAAGCAGTAGAAGATGGCCCAAATCCTTGGGCCTGTGCACCCACATGGGAGACCCAGAAGAAACTCCTGGCTCCTCGCTTTGGACCAACACAGCTCCAGCTGTTGCGGCCAATTGGGGAGTGAACCATTGGGTGGAAGGCCTCTTTCTCTCTCTCTCTCTCTCTCTCTCTCTCTCTCTGCCTCTCCTCTCTCTGTATAACTGACTTTTAAATAAATAAATAAAATCATAAAAAAAGAACATAAGTGCTATTGGAACCTCCCCCCTTTCAGTTCTTCCTCTCTTCTGTGCTGACTTCATTCTCAGAGCGGCTTCTTCATGAAGTGAGTGCCAAAGTAAATGGAACTTTGGGCTTTCGCTCTTCTCATTCCCAGTTCAGAACACATCAGAGAAAGCTCTGGTTGCCCCTGCTCTTCTGGTTGAACTGCTGAGGAGTGGTGGACAGACTCATTGGTGCACCCAGCAAGAGGCCTACAACTGCTAAACAAATACAAAGGCTGCAAGAGAGGATGGGAATTTAGAGAGAATAAGCAGCAATTGGGGCTTAAAGGGTCAGTGGAGCTGTTGGGTAACTCGGTTTAATCACTGACAGACTGTTGTGCTAGCATAAGAAACTAGAAACAAATGGAAAACACAACGAGAGTGATAATTCAGAAACTAATTTCAGAAGAGGAGTGTTGCATGGGTTGAGTTGCGTCTTCCCCTCCCTGAAAATTCATGCCCAACCAAAACCTCAGAATCTGACCCTATTTAGAAACAGGGTCCCATCCACTGTCATCAAGTTAAGAGAAGTTTTTATTGAATGGATGTGTGTCGTAATGTCATCAGCACTGCCCTTGTAAGAGAGAGGAAGTGATAGGACAGTGGAGGCAGAGGCTAAAGTGATGTAGCTGCCCACCAAGGAACGCTGAGAGTTTCCAGAAGCTACAGGAGAGGCATGGGATGGATTCTCCTTCTGAGCCCTCAAGAAGCACACCCTGCCTAATCCTTGACTTTGAACTTCTGGCCTCTGGAACCTCTGGAATCCGTGAGAGAATGAGTCCCTATTGCCTTACATCCCCAGAACTTTGTTAGAATAGCCCTAACAAACTAAGGCAGACATTGAACTCAATACTGCCTTGCTTTAAATGATGTTGAATTGCAAAGTAAAGTCAATATAAAACACAAGAGAGCTAAAACTATTTAATAGGAAGTGTAGCTATTATGTCATTAGGGAGAAACATTCTTTGTTTTCTAAAAGACAAAATTAAAGTTCTTATTGAAGCAGAGAGATTGTCTACAATACTCATTATGATTAAATATGCCAATTTATCATTGATGATACTGATTATAAAACAAAATTACTTTAGGGGATGAGGGTGTGAAAACCTCAAGGAAATTAAATGATATGCGAAAGAGGAATGAGGGAGTTTTCCCAGACTTACTTGATTCAATCAGGATTTTCAAGGGCACTGCCTTCCTTTCATTTTCTTTAACGATGGTATTGTGGAGCTATGCTTCTCAAGGGAGAAACAGAGGAGAGCTTGTTTAGCCAACTTACTTTGAAGCTAATTTTATTTTTTGTTTTAAAACTAACCAGTTCCCAACATTTATGCTGATTTGTTTTTAGCACAGTTGTGCCCCTAACAGAGACCCATCGTGAGTGGGCAGTGAGCCAGAGGATTGTGCTCAAAAAAGGAGAAAGGAGTGTGGTCAAGGGAGCAGAAAATGGACACCCTAGCACCTCCTCCAGTTGTGCTCTGTGACAGAAGAGGGAGAATGAGCACCTCCCAGTGTTTGCCTCTTTGATGAGGTGCCTCTACAGGCATGAAGCCTGAGAGTTTTATGGTACCTCCATACATTCCACATGGAGCTTAGTATCCATATTTCCATGGCACCATCCCTTAGGTCCAAGATGAAGCAGCTGCATATCCAGAAAGTGGATATTTTTATTGAACAGGAGGACAGAACTGGATATGGGGGTGCGGGTGGGGGTATATCTCACCAGACCTACCTAGCTATCTGCATAGGCCATATCAACATGATGTATACGGCACCTTCTTTCAAATATAGAATCTTGCTTAAGCATAAGGGAAGCTGTGGGGCTTTTGGTCTTCTGTAGGGAGGTGCTCCTCTCCTGGCTGGGATGCTGAGGAAGATCAAAGGTAGAAGGAGGAATGTGCTACTTTGAGGGAACAGGCCCTGGTATCCAAGGGAGCAGAGCAGTGACCAAGTCCCATTATTCTGCAGTGCTAGCATAGCAGGGAGAGGGCATTATGAACAGGGCCCAGAACTCAGACCTCTTGGATGTGCTCATACAAGCACTTGTGATGGGGCCACCTGGGGCCTTATAGTGCTGGGCCACTGGGCTTGGAACAGACCCTGGACCACCCATTGTCTAGGACAGTCACCTTCCATGGGATCTGAAGCCCATAATCACTATCAGCCCCTGACTCAACAAACAGAGGCCCAGCTCTTGGGGTGAGATCCCATCCTGGACTGCTTAGGCTCTGCAGGCCCTCAGGCTCTGTCCCTTCAAAGCCTCATTTTTTTCCTTTTTTCAAATTTTGGCTCTGTAGGGAGCATTTTGAAGAGTCTTGTGCCTTTTTTAGAAGTTTTTGTTTGCTTGTTTTAAGATTTACTTATTCACTTATTTGAAAGTTAGTTATACAGAGAGGAGGAGAGAGAGAGAGAGAGAGAGAAATAGAGAGAGATAGAGAATCTTCCATCTGCTGGTTCACTCTCTAGATGGCCACAGTGCCTAGGGCTAAACCAGGACAAAGCCAGGAGCCAGGAGCTTCATCCAGGTCTCCACGTGGGTGGCAGGGGCCCAAACACTTGGATCATCTTCTGCTTCCTTTCCCAGGCTGTTAGAGGGAGCTGGATTGGAAGTTGAGCAGCTGGGACACAAGTTGGTGCCCATATCAGATTCTGGCGTTACAGGCAGGGCTTTACACACTACACCACAACGCCGGTTCATAGATATTTTAAATTAATTAATTGATTATCTTTGTAAGGAAGATCACTGTGGCCACAGATGCCCTCCAATTCTAAGGCAGTCAAGCAGTGAGCAAATGCCTAGGGCCCTATCATAGGTCATCCCCTAAAATAAAGCAACAGATGCTCCGAAAGGTTCCAGCTTCCCTGGACCAGAGAAGGACCACTCTACCCAAAAAAGATTGATAATATTCCTTCATGTATAAGACATAAATTAGCAGAAATTTGGGGCTGGTTGTGAGTGGTCCTGTGCCTGGCTGGGAGATTGCCTGCCTAGCCCAAGCAGGAGGTTAATAGGGCATGGCACACCATGCCTCCCAGGAAGGACCCTATGACCTGACTGCTGGCAGGTGGTAGGAGCCCCAGGCACATTTCCCCCACCCTCACTTTCTGTTCAAAGGCCTTGTAATTGCCCATCAAGTAAACTGCTCCCGGTGTGGTGTAGACCCATAAGGACCACCTGGAAAGCTACATAGGCTACGTGACCTTCAATCTGATTGGAGAAGCATAGTGGTGTCAACATCAGCTTTATCCTATAGAATTAGAGTTGCCTTGAACTAGCTATGCCTCCTCTGCCTGCGCTTTAAAAGTTAGGCTTCATTGATAATAAATGGACATGTTCACCAAAACTTGTCTCCAGTGCTTCTTGTTGAAGAACACCATCGCCCTACCATCCTGGCACTGCCGGTCTCACAGGATGAGCAGACAGCTGGTGAAGTGGCACAGCAGGTTAAGCCGCAGCTTGTGACACTGGCATCCCATATTTAGCATTGGTTTGAGTTCCATCTGCTCTGCTTCAGATCTAGTTTCCTACTTATGCACCTAGAAAAGCAGCAGATGATGGAGAGAGAGAGAGAGAGAGAGAGAGAGAGAGAGAGAGAGAGAGAGAGATCCCATCTGCTGGTTCACATGCGAGGCAAAATTTGGCAGCTAGAAACCCAACTCAGGTTACCCACTTGAGCAGCTGAGACCCTATCACTCAAGCTATCACCACTGCCTTCAAGAGTCTGCATCAATAGGAAGCTGGAGTCCGAAACAGAGCTGAGACCGGAACCCAGGCAATCTGATATGGGATGCAAGAGTCCCAACCAGTGTTCCAACTGTTAGGGTGAACACCTGCCCGTAAAATTTGATGTATGTATGTTTTTATTTTGTAGTAAAATATACACAACAGAATTTACCATTTTAACCATTGTTAGTTCATGAGAGAACTCCAGAAAGTTCATGGAAATGGAATTAAAAGATAAGTTTGGTAAAAATATTTTCAAATCCATGTGAAAAAGTAGAGTTCAGAGGCATTGAGAACATGCCCATTTGTGTGCAACCATTGCTGTCAACCAGCAACACATTGTTTCCATCTTTACAAATCATGTACCTAACATTCCATTTTCATTTATAATTACTAATAAAAATTTAAAATTTAATTTTTATTTATTTATTTTATATGCAGAGGAAGTTAGATCTTCTATCTGCTGGTTCACTTCCCAAATGCCTGCCATAAGTAGGGCTGATCCAGGTCGAAGCCAGGAGCCCAGAACCCCATCTGAGCCTCTCACATGAGTGGCAGGGGACCAAACACTTGGGCCATCATCTGCTGCTTTCCCAGGTACGTTAGTAGGAAGCTGGATCTGAAGCAGAGCAGTTGGAACTCAAATCAGCTCTTCAGTGTGGGTTCCAGTGTTGCAAACTGCAGCTCAACCTGCTATGCCACTTCACCAGCCCCAAATTTCTGATAATTTATGCCCTATACCTGAAGGAATATTACCATCCTTTTTTTAAGGGCGTGGTTCTTCTCTGTTCCAGGAGAGCTGGAACCTTTGGGAGCATCTGTTTCTTTATTTTGGGGGGTGATCTCAAATGATAGGGCCCCAGGCATTTGTGCACTGTTTGGCTGCCTTAGAATTGGAGGGCATCTATGGCCACAATGATCAAATTTTTTCTCACAATCTGTAAGTCAGGTTTAGGCCAGCAGCAATTTTGTTCCTCCATCCCCATCCCAGCAGCAATGCAAGTGTGTAAACATCTGTAGCTGCCACATCTGAGGGGAGGGGTCTACAGAGACTAAGGGTCCTGTAAAATCCCACTGAGTATGGAACACTCAGCTCCTTGCAAAAAAAAAAAAATCATTAGGTATGAAATGTCAATAGTGGCCAAGTTGAGAAACTAAACTCTAAGTGCAATGAACATAACCAGGAAGAAGTCACTTGGTTCAAAACTTTAATGCTCCCCTGTTTTTTTGATTGATTACAAGGAAATTAAATTTGTCTCTCTGTTCTGCTATTTACTTTTCATGCCTTAATCAGGCAACTTTCCCTGAAATCTTTATATTTTCTCACCAAAGTTTTTTACAGCCAAATGTGGTCATGGTGCATCTAGTTTCTTAATACTGTCATTTGAATGACACATGAAAACACAGAGGCAGTGCCTAGGAGTGAGACCTGGTGACCCACGTGCTTCCTGCTGCAGTCTCCTGTGTTTTCTGTGGGGAAAAAGAAGGGAAATCCAGCTTTAGGATTTCAGATCTTCAACAGTAAATGACATTTGCACTACTTACATTTATTATGCAATATTTTCATATTGTTTTTATAATGAATAAATATAATGTATGTTTAGAAACTGAAAAACAGTTGTACAAGGGCACTGCAAAAAGTTTGTGGGGAAAATGGAATTAAGTTGGGGCTTGAGATACCTGTATCCCATATCAGCGGGCCTGAGTTTGAGTCCTGGCTCCACTTCTCATTCCAGCTTTCTGCCTACACTTTTGGAGGCAACAGGTGACGACTGAAGTACCTGGGTCCCTGCACCCATGTAGGATACCCTGGTAGAGTTCCTGGCTTCAGGCTTCAGTCTGGCCCAACCCTAGTTATTGTAGGCATTTGGGGAGTAAATGGAATCGCTCTCTCTCCCCTCTCCTTCTGTGTGTATGTTTATTTTTCTGCCTTTCAAATAAAACGAAACTACCTAAATAACAATTTTTAAAAGTACGTTAATTTTGGCGCGAAAGTCAGGGTCTCATAAAAAAATTTCCTGAGAATCTTTAGTGCAGAGAGAACAATAGAAAATAGACCTGCTGTGCAATATTGTCCTTTATTTATCCCGGTCGATTCTCCCTTGGTATAGAACTGGCTGATGCTGAGGTTGTGATATTTAGTAAGCATATTATTAAATTTTTTTTGCAAAAATTGGCAAGCATAGATATGCGCCTACCATTTTACAAGAAAATGTGTATGCACAGATAAAGTGCCAGGGACACCTTCCAATATGCACATATGTTTACCCACACAAAATCAGAACTGCCCCCAAATAGCACTGCCAGATTTAGAAAACCAAAGTTCAGTACACTCAGTTAAACTTGAATTTCAGATAAGCAAGCAAATAATATTTTTAAGCAGTTGGAAGGATCTTCAATTAGTTCATGGAAAATGTGTGTTATAACAAAGCTATGCCTAGATTTCCAATGCTTTTTTGAACAAAAATAAGCATTTTAATTCTATTTTCTCATGGACCTTTCTAAGTCCCCTCAGATGTCCCAGATGCTGAAGCATATTTTATTCTACTTTTTCTGGCAGCCCTAACCCACAAGTCCTTCTTCCTCCTACCAGCCTTATCCAAGCTCACTGGACAACCTTTCAGGCCCATGCCTGAAGGTTACTACTGTTGATTTACACCTCCCAGTTCTAAAGGGGAGGTGAGATTTAGCCCTGTCCTAGCATGTTATCTTTGT
The DNA here is from genome assembly GCA_036325905.1 of Lepus oiostolus. Lineage (NCBI taxonomy): Eukaryota > Metazoa > Chordata > Mammalia > Lagomorpha > Leporidae > Lepus > Lepus oiostolus. Next base: position 56,429,294 of record CM070808.1, on the reverse strand, counting down.
GGAATTCCCAAAGAAACAATACAGAGAGGACAGGAATCCCAAAGATGACGCAGGGGACAAAAGACTCATTTACCACCACCCCCTACACTCAGTGATGGGCTCTAAATGTGTCCATTTTATTGACAAATGCGCAATCCGCCTCTGCTTCCATAGCCTTTCAGTTCCTCTGTGGCTGATGTTTGCCACTAGCCTATGGCAACCCATTAAGTTTTCTGATGATGAAAAAGTGACAGGTACTAAGTTATAGCCAGAGAAGAGTAAGAAGGTCTAGGGGTTTATTGTACAGTCAGATAATGCTATTGTACGGTGCATTTCTCTATAAATAAACAAACCAGAAGATGAGATTGTAGATGTTTTCAGCATAAGGAAAAATTAAATGCTTGAAGGGATAAATATATTTACTCTGATTGGACCTTACTATACATGTGCTATACATGTTGTACTCCACAGATAAGTACAATTTTCGTATGTCTGCTAAATTTTTAAGTAAAAAAGTGTTAAATTAATTAAAAGGGAAAATAAATCATAAGATCTCTCAAATAACAAAATGCAAAAGCAGGAAGATACAAAAGGGAGGAAGGGAGAGTGGATATGGATTTGGATCAACCAGAATAGATTGGGAATTATAAAGAGAGAGCAAGGTCCTTGAGGGGAACTGGATCAGCTCCAGGTGCTCACAGACCCCAATACAAAGTAATGACACAGGAAGTGAAGTATTAATGGCCCTGATTGGATCAGTATACATTGAATATATGCATCAGATTATCACATTGTACCCCATAAATGCACACAATTACAATAATGATAAAAAGAACAAAAAACATCCTAGACTTCCTTCCCTAACCCATACTGGTTAATTTACAACCAAATAATCCTTCTGTTCCCCAAGAATCTCTTTCATTGAGATTTTTTTTTTTACTCAGCTCAGGGAATATATATATGTGTTTGCCAACTAAAAAGCACTGAAAAGAATCTTGCTTTTCACATGTTTATGATTATATTTCACCCTAAACTCCTTTTAAAAAAAAAAAGCATGTGACAGTGAAGATATAAAAGCAGGATCCTTCTGATTCTCTTATCTAGTTGTGTTGTAGAGAGAAAAACACATCTGGATCCTAATGTTCTAGTACTCTCCTAGGTCCTTATTGAATGGGCCATTAGGCATGTATCTGGCTCCTAGAGGCCTCAGGTTATGCACACAAATGAATGTTTAAAAAAGAAAAAAAATATTTGAAAGGTAGAGTGACAGAGAGAGAACTTGTGTATAAGTTTCAATTTTGATTTTAACCCTCATAATCTTCCAGCAGGTTTTTGTCACCTGTGTAGAAGCTGTTGCTGCATTTTCTTGCATAGATTTATTATTTTATTCAGAGAACAAATCTTCACTGTTACACTCTTCTGGTTCTTTTAATATGTATGGAAAACTATGTAAGAGAAGAAGTTATACATCTGATTTGTACCTGTGGTATTTAAAATGTGGCTGGCTGGAGGCGGCTCTGTGGTGTAGCAGGTAAAGCCACTGCCTGCAGTGCCAGCATCACATATGGGCATCAGTTCAAATCCCGGCTGCTCCCTTTCTGATCCAGCTCTCTGCTATGGCCTGGGAAAGCAGTAGAAGATGGCCCAAGCACTTGGGCTCCTGCACCCACATGGGAAGACCCAGAGGAAGCTCCTGGCTCCTACCTTCAGATTGGTGCACCTCTGGCTGTTGCGGCCAACTGGGGAGTGAACCAGCAGATGGAAGACCTCTCTTTCTCTCTCTCTGCCTCTTCTCTCTCTGTGTAGCTCTGACTTTCAAATAAATAAATAAATCTTAAAAAAATGTGGCTTTCCATAGCCTTGGCATCTCATGACAAGAGCCTAGGGTGATTACTGATGCCATAAACAAGAGTGTCAATTTCTTAAGTCAACAACAGGAGTCACTGTGCACTTACTCCTCATGTAGGATCTCTGTCCTTTATGTGCTGTACATTGTGATTTAATGCTATAACTAGTACTCAAACAGTATTTTTCACTTAGTGTTTCTGTGTGGGTGCAAACTGTTGAAAGCTTTACTTAATATATACTAAACTGATCTTCTGTATATAAAGAGAATTGAAAATGAATCTTGATGTGAATGGAAGGGCAGAGGGAGCGGGAAAGGGGAGGGTTGTGGGTGGGAGGGAAGTTATTGGGGGGGAAAGCTATTGTAATCCATATGCTGCACTTTGGAAATGTATGTTTAAAAAAATGTGGCTGACATTTCCATCCATTATGAAAATTTGGGCCCAAAAGGCTTTAATGCCTGTGATTATCCTCTTACTTCTTGAAAAAAGGAATAAAACAGGACCATCTTCACAGTGATAATTTGTGCTATCTTTGTTTCCAATACAAATAGTTTTAAACAGTTTTAGCTCACTGTCTACAGCCATTGTTTTGGTCTTGCATCATGATGCTATGAAGCAGATCATAAAATACACCTCCCAAGTGCTATTTGTAAAATATGTGTTTGAAATATGTTTGGCCTACCCTGAGCGTGGGGCATTTTGGACTCATCACAAACTTCTAATCAAGGTTAGGTTTCTCTAGGAGACAGAGCTTGATTAGAATGAGATGTGTAGCTGTTCACACCTCATTGGTGGTAGGCTGCGTGGAGGGGCTAACACATAATGGAGTAAGCACAGATTGATCCCAGGATTATTTGATACTCATCAGATTTACCCTGCCACAAACATTTTGATGAGTATCCAGGACCTAACAAATAAAACCCCAACCTTATCCTGGTCCCTGATGTGTCACTTGGGCTGTGTTTTCAGACACTTCTGGTCTCCTAATTACACAGATCTGAAAGCTGCTCAGCAGACAACTAGGGAGGCTTTGAGCTTATTATGTGGGCACTGTTCTCTCACCTGGAAAACTGTGCCTTTTACTTTCTTCTCTGTCTGCTCAAACCTAACCATCTCTCATAGCCTAGAAAAGCCAACCCCTGCAGAAGCCGCATCTTCTCCCTTCCCTGCCCCATGAATTCATTCGCCTCTCCTTTCTCTGTGCTCTTTGGCCACTTAGTCATACTCTCAATGCTATCCTAGCCTGGTCTTTGGTTCCTATGACTATGACTTCCTTGTGTCAAGGACTTTGTTTTCTCTTGTTTCCATTCTTACAGCACCTAGCATACAACAGTATCTAGTATCTAGTGAATGCTATTTTAAAATGCATGTAGGCAGTGGAGGGTGGTGTTTGCAAGCACAGCTTTAGAAATGGCAATGAAAGCAAAGAAGAAAGAGTAGAACCTCCCTGTTTCAGTGAGTCCACATGGCAAAACAGTTTATACTGAGACAGGACAGGTAAACATGTTTTCCACAGATCCTGTAACTGCACTTGAGCTCCTCTGGAATTAGGGAAGCCACTTTGTTCTCTGAATTCTCAAGATTTCTTTCTGATTCTATGATGAACTGTATAATTTTAAAAGAAAGCTCTGTGGTTTTCATTTTAATGACACAGAACACTTCTCATGTATACGTTGCAAATAGGAAACCAGATTTAAAAAGTGTTGTTTTGAAAACTAAAAAAAAAAAAAAAAAAAAAAGAAAAAGAAAAAGGTAACTGAGTGCCTCTGTGAGCATCAAGCAAACGTGTGCTGTGAGACTGGGTAAGGGGGCTCCTGAAAAACCCGTTTTTGATAAACTAAATAGACAAAGAGATAAAAATAATCAAATGTTTTAATTTGCTAAACTGATTTGAGGATTTCAGATAAGTAACATAGTCAGTGATTAGATCAATGGGCTTTATAGGAAAAAAAAAGTCCTTATATATAAAATGAAAAAAAAAAAGTAGTGCTTGTTGCTGTCTCATCTGTTTCTCAAACTTATTGTTTATGAATAAATTTACTGAAATCCAACCAATCAGCATCTGAGGCTCAGCTTCCACCATCAATCGTTTTAACCATCTGCTTCTTCTTTTGTGTTGAAGACATCAAGCTACATTTTCATTAAGCATTAAAATCAACTACCCTCAACCTGTTAGGAGAATGCCGGCAGGATGGAATTTTGATCTCAGTGAGGGAACAACCTGATGAAAATAAAGTTATAGTGTGTTGTGTCCTATCATGCCAGTGCCACAGAAAAAGATGGAAGGTCCTGCCATGCGAAGGAACAGGACCATGTGAGTCAGAGCCCAGAGGGAGAACAGAAGAACCCAGGTGACTATTGAGATGATTAGATGCAACAGGAGGTCTGATGTTCAGTGCATGCTGTGGATATGTTTGAGAGCTACATTGGCCTTTAAATTTGTTAGGTTTCTTCATTTAGTAAACTAGTTCTGGGCTGGCGCCGTGGCTCAATAGGCTAATCCTCTGCTTTGCGGCACTGGCACATCAGGTTCTAGTCCCGGTCTGGGCGCCGGATTCTGTCCCGGTTGCCCCTCTTCCAGGCCAGCTCTCTGCTATGGCCTGGGAGTGCAGTGGAGGATGGCCCAGGTCCTTGGGCCCTGCACCCCATGGGAGACCAGGAGAAGCACCTGGCTCCTTGTTTCGGATCAGTGCAGCGCGCTGGCCGCAGTGCACCGGCCACAGCGCCATTGGAGGGTGAACCAATGGCAAAAAGGAAGACCTTTCTCTCTGTTTCTCTCTCTCTCACTGTCCACTCTGCCTGTCAAAAATAAAAAAAAAAAGGAAAAGAAAACTAGTTCTAAAGATTGCATGTTGAGGAGTTTACAGTAATTCAATGTCACAGACTCCAAATTGTACATCCTTTGGAAGAGTTGCTGTATATGAATATGAATTTATCCTCATAATGTCTGTCACATAATAATATTTCAGTGAATTATAAATGTATTTAATATTTAAAAAGTGTTCTATCCCTTTTGGCGTTGTATTATCACCACAGTCTGGCGAGTAGGAATTTTTGCTATATTAACTTGGCCTGGAAGCTGAATTCAAATATATTTTTACACAATTCTGTAATTTCCCTTAGAGCAATGTAGTATCAGAGTGTTATGTATAACTTTTGCTTGCAGCTAGCCTGAAAATTTGTAAAAGTTTGGTTGTTCATACAGTAAATAATTCATTTATGAATTCATTAAAATGAAAATGGGCTATCTAAGTGACCAGATCTGGGATGCCACCATCAGCTTTGCAAAATTCTCCTGATAATGATAGGATGGACTTTGTTTGTTTGGGGATATAACAGGGAAGATGTCTGAAAAACTAAAAATTAAAATATGCACTTATTTTGGAATAGAGGTATAAAATTTTTCTATATTCTAAGTTAGAAATTCAGATGAATTAAAGTATTTCAAAATCTAAGCCTGTACGTTCTTTAAAGCACTAACCTGATTTTAGAATTTTTCTAACATAATATAGACCTCCACCTGCTGAGACTACATGGTCCCATTCATCTCTGAGAGTGAGAGAAGTCACTGGCTGAGCCTCCCCTGCCAGGCAAGACCCTTTTGTCCTCAGGTGGAGGGTCCCCAGCCACACCTGCAACCGTGTTCAGTGTTCACATGCACCATTCCTTTCACAACACAAATTTTTAAATTGAGATTGTTGGGATCCTCTTATCTTTGGATAGGAATTTGCAATCTCAGTATTATTTGAGTCATAATTTTATAATATAAGTAGGATTATTTGCAAGGTGAATATTCTGTTGCATTTAACAAGCTGAAGAATTTCCAGACTTGTCATCACTTATTCTTGTTCTGCCTCCAAAACCAGACAAGAATATCAACCCAGGTGCACAGACTTCATCATGTCAATCAAATCTCATCAAAAACCATCTGCCTTGCAGGAAAAGTTTCTTAAAATTCTTGTTCAAGGAGCTTCTTTATCAGTTTATCCCCTTGGCATCCTTTCATGTTGCCATGTTTACCATAAGTGAAAAATATAATTGTAGTTTTCATAAGAATATAGCATCCAATTATGTTTTTATAAATATGTAAAGCATTAATTCCAAAATATTTCATTTGAGCTCTCCTAAAAATATCTAACACATTAAAGAACCTACTCATAATCAGGCAGGAACTCTGCAAATGGGTAGCTGTTATCAATTGTATCATTTCTTGAGTTATTTTTGTTTCTCATATTAAAAAATGCAATATATTTTCAACATTCCCAAAAAATAAACCAAATTCTGTCAGTAGCGAGTTAAACAGTTCCTAAGAAAAAATGATATGGTCACAGACTCAAAAACTCCACCTGAGGAAGGCTTTTCCTTGGCTAAATAGTTTAATGCAACAACACAGACTGAGCACCTCAGTTAGTCTGTTGCATGAAGGTTAATGAATAAATGAATGGACTTTTACACATATTTATACGGTACTTACAACACATTGTATAATTTCTGCTTTTTATTTCCCTGATATCTCTGTAATATAATATAAACTGTCCTTGAATCTGGCACTGAGCATTATAAAACTTGTTTGCTTCTATGTATTTGGTGCACCAGTCAGCAAATACTTAATGAGAGCAGATTGCAGAGTTTTTAATGAAGAAGGTGGCACCCAGCTCTTTCTCCATGTGGCGTTTTCTGGCAAACATCTACCTTACAGCCAGGAACAGGCAACATGAAGCATTAATGAGATGATTTGTTTTAGAGTAAGCTTTCAAAGTTCATGTGGGAGCAGATATTTAGTCCGGCTACAGTTAGAAGGCCTGTTAAGACACATGTATTCCACATCAGAGTGCCTGGGTTCAATTCTGGGCTCTGGCTCTTGATTGGAGTTTCCTGCTGATGCAGAGCCTGATGGACAGCAGTGATGGCTCAAGTAATTGAGCTCTTGCTACCCACATGAACTGACTTCCCAGCTCACGCTTTGACCCTAGCCTCCCAGCTTTGCAGGCACTTGGTAGTAACCAGCAAATGGGATATCTTTCTCTCGGTAAATAAAAATCCATGTGTAATTAGATTACTTGGCCTAGTTTTTGCCACTTACTTGGTAGGAATGAATACATATAAATTGCTAATGGTACAGTAAATGAACGTCATGACATAAAAATGATTATTCCTTTTCATAATATTTTTATTCATAATCGTATTCATTATCCAAATGGAAAATATTTCTTTGAGATCTTAAAAAGCATATTGAGAGGTGATGGTATATTGAGTGAACACATAAACAATGTTTTTAGGGTTGAAATCTATTAAGGAATGTCAAATTCTTTTGTACTTGAGAAGAATCAGCATCTTCTCTTCTTCTATTATTATTTACTAAAGTGAAGATGGCAGTGATACCAAAATGTTAGTTTTTCTTCCTTGTACTACTCACAAGGTCTTTAGCCTTCACTGTCCTTATCCAACCTTCCAGACATTGCTTATCAGTTATCAGGCACCTGACATTTTTCTCATGGTTTATATTTTAAAGTACTTTTTAAAAAATTAAAACTCAACAATTCACCATGATACTTAGCTAGTATGGGGTGAATGGTTTACAGAAGCTTGTAGTAGACAGAATATAATTTTAGCACACATATATTTTGCTTTGGATTGCACAACATATTTCCACGTGTACATGGTATGCACTGAACTTATTCACGTGACTTACTTCTTCCTGTGATGGTTTCCACCGAGTTGGGTTAACTGAGCAAAGAGGAGGGTGTGATTGAAAATGCCTAACATGTTCTTTGTTCTAGGCTAGAAACTGCATATGCTATTAAATATTCACAGCAACTTTGTGAAGGAGGAGGAGACGAAAGCTCAGGGAATGCACATTGTCAAATATGAGATTCTGAGTGGTCAAGTGAGGGTAGCCAATCTGCTATCTGTTTCAAAAGTCAGTGGTTCGGGCTGTCTCTGTGGTACAATGTGTTAATCCACCACTTGTGACATGCTGGTTCGAGTTCCAGCTTCTCTGTGTCCAATAGGGCCCCTGGGGAATGCACCAGGGAAAGCACTGAATGATGGCTCAAGTACTTGGGCATCTGTCACCCACATGGGAGACCAGGATGGAGTTTCTAGCTTAAGCCTGGCCCAGACCTGGATATTGCAGCCATTTGGGGACTGAACCAGCAGGTGAAAGTCCTCTCTCTGTTTCTCTCTCTCCCTATCCCACTTTCTCCCTCCTCCCCCCGCGACCTGTCTCTCTCTGTCTCTCTCCCCCTTCCGACTAAATAAATAAATAAATCTTTCCTTAAAAGTCAGTGGTCTTTTCAATGCAGTCAATTGGAACAACTTTGATTAACATAAAAATTATCCTGTCCACCCTCTTTTATTGCCTGTTCATTCCAGAAGTCATCACATTCCATTGAACTTGCTTTGTATCCTGTAATGTTATCTGTGATGGAATTAAATATATTCTGTGCTTTTGAGACCAGAGAAAACATTTGAGGATTTATTAAGAAATAACCAGAAAATGGACAATGATCAGCAAGTTGGTAAAATAAAAAGTCCTAGTTCTTATTCCAACAGAGACACTGAATTAACAGCTCTAAACCTGTTCAAACATTCCAGAAACAAGTTGAAAAGCCACAGTAACCCAAAGCCATGATAAAATGGGTAAGAAAACCCTTCCATTTCAACCATGATGGTTCCTCCTCCAAACTGATACAAACACAGCAAAACTGGAAAAGCTCGTGGCTTCCCCTGAAAGGAAAGAAAGCAGTGGAACATGTGTCTACTAGGCTGAATTTTCAGGGAGCTGCTCAAGGGGGCTGTCTTTTCTCTCCTCTGATTTGGAGCTGTGATGGGGAATCAGAGAGCTCTGGGTGTCTGGAGGATGAGGAAAACAAAAAGGAGCTCAATGGCTTGGTGCAGAAAAAAAAGAGCCTTACACTTCAGACCAGCTGTCACATTGTAGTGCAGAGTGGGGAACATTCCCAGCTCCTGGCTATTGCCTTAGGAGAGAAAAGAACAAGTGCCCAGTACTTGTGCAGAGAGGCTTCCCTCTCACCCGACTCTGAGACTGGGAGACTTGTTATTAAAGCCCTCTAACCCCTAACCATAATGTGTGAATGTTCTAGAGAGTCAGTAACAAAGGATTATAAGCTCAGTGGCTAAAATAAAAGAAATATGTTGTCCCACAGCTCTGATGCTAGCACTTCAAGTGTCAGCAAGGTTGGTTCTTTCTGTGTGCTTTCACAAGGAATTTGTCCTATGCTCCCTCCAAGGTTCTAGTGGCTCTAGGCATTTCCTGGCTTGTGGGTGGTTATCCCCTACTTCTTCACATGGTTGTCCCTTCATATGTGTCTGTCAAAACCTCATTGTTACCACTAGTGAATGACTGCTCCTCAAATAATTAAAAATAGAATTATTATATGACCAATCCAGCACTCCACTGTGTATGAGGATACTTCAAAGAATTCACAGAAAATGAAATTAAAGGATAAATCTATTTTGGTGTAAAAAGAGGTTTCAACAAGTTCATGAAAATGAATATTATTAAAAAACTATGCATAGACATTAGCATTTTTACACAAATATAAACTTTTCATTTCATTTCATTTTTCTACAAAAGATTTGAAGTACTCTTGTATATCCCAAAGGCTTGAAAACAAGACCTCAAGAGGCTACTTGAATGTTCATGTTTATTGTAGCATTATTCACAATTGCCAAGAAATGGAAGCAATCTAAATGTTAATCAGTGGACAAATGGAGCTGATCCAGGCTGAAGCCAGGAGTCTGGAACTCCATCAGGGTCTCCCACATGAGCGGCAGGGGCCCAAGCACTTGGGTCATCTATTTTCCCAAGTGTATCAGCAGGGAGCCAGATCAGAAGTGGAGCAGCCAGGACTTGAACCAGAGCTCATATAGGAGCCTGCCATCACAGGTGGCAGCGTAACATGCTGCAACACAACACAAGCCCGTTATTTGGAAAAATTACCTATGCAGATAATCAAGTTAAGGGAAGGTCATGAGGGTGGGCCCTAATTCAATATGATTGTGTCCTTATAAAGAGGGGGAATATGAAGACCAGGCATTTGGCACAGCTACTAAGTTGCCACTTGAGATCTATCCCATTTTGGAGTGCCTAGTTGAAGTCCCAGCTCCTCCATTTCTTTTTTAATATTTATTTATTTATTTGAAAGGCAGAATTACAGACAGGAAGAGGTAGAGAAAAGAGAGAGAGAGAGAATCATTCATCCAGTGGTTCACTCCCCAGATGGCTGCATTGGCTGCAGCTGGATCTGATTCCAGGAGCCAGGAGTTTCTTCTGGATCTCCCACATGGGTGCAGGGACCCAAGGACTTGGGCCATCTTCTACTGCACTCCCGGACCATAGCAGAGAGCTGGATTGGAAGTGAATAGCCAGGACTCGAACCAGTGCCCATATGGGATGCTGGCATTGCAGGCCAGGGCTTTAAGCCGCTACACCACAGTGCCACTTCCCTCTGCTCCTCCACTTCTGATCTAGTTTTCTGCCACATGGGAGGCTGTAGGTGATCACTCAAGTAGTTGGATCCCTGCCACTCATGTGGGAGATCCAGGTGATGGAGGTTCAGACTCCTGGCTTTGGTTTGGTTCAGCCCTGGCTGTTGTAGGCATTTGGGAAGCAAACCAGTAGATGGAAGATTTCTCTGTCTGCTTTTTAAATAAAAATAAGTGAAAGAAAAATTTCTAAAAGAGAGCAAGTTTGGACTCAGAGACAGACACATATGAAGGAATGACGATATGAAGAGGCGGGGGGAAACCACCCACAAGCCAAGGAATACCTGAAGCCATCCCTTGAAGGGAGCATGGGACAAGTTCTCTCCGAGAGCTCACAGAAGGAAGCAACTGTGCTGACACTTGAAGTTCTAGCATCCAGAGCTGTGGGACAACACATTTCTGGTATTTTAGCCACTGAGTTTATAAGCCCTTTGTTATTGACTCTCTGGGAAATTAACACATTTTGGGTAGAAGCTACAGGGCTTTAATAAATTACATCCTCTTCTTTCAACACCTGAGTTTGCAGCCACAAGCCCAGAAAGGCTACCGATGACTACTGAGATAAATAGTGCAAGAATTACACATTTTAATCTTTAACTGAATTTTCAAGCCCTCATGACTGGGTCTTTGTAATATATTCTCTTATAGATTATGCTTATATGACTTTTTAAAAAAAATTTTTTTCCCTACCATTTTCTTTCAATGGAATAAAACAAGCTTTCCTTCCAGGAATTGGGCTATTCATACCCAAAGATTTTAGAGTGATTTTAGAAATTAGAGTCTCTAGAGTGAATTGAATCACCACTTCTTCTAATGGATAGGAGAAAGCTTGCCATTTGCACAGAAAAATGGTTTCTTAAATCAGAAGTAAAGCAGTTTGTGGTTTCCAGTCTAGAGCAGAATTTCAGATAACAGCATAAATTTCAAGTTAAAAACCAGTAGGGTTTTGAGGAGTCTCCAAAGAAACATTATAGTAACACTGATCTGAGTAAGTAAGGGATCTCTGCTCTTGCTGTAATGATTTAATTTCATAAGCCATCCCCTAAGGAATGTGACTGGAAAATTGTTTATAATTGTGATAGTTTAAACAATTTCACTTTACAAACTTAGTTATTTTCTAACAAGGTTCCACATCATTGCCAAAGTCCCAGTGCAAAACAGTTGCTCTGAGAGACTTGTTGGATTTACGGGTGCAGCTGCTTTGTAAGGGCCTCTCTTTGGTGGTGAAGATGCTTGTGTGGGAATGAACAAGCTCATTATTATCACACTGCATGTAACTAAAATTTTCATGTAACTCACTCTAATATTAATAGTAATTCAGACAACAAAGCCATGGTAGGCAGCTTCATTATTCGGTTGTCTTTCATATAAATGTGAGAATTAAGAACTGCTATTGCTGTCATTCTGTCTGCTATTCATTGGCATTAGAAACTCATGTACCAGAATAATTGGATTCTCACTGAATACAGCACATTCATCTGAACTTGTGTGGCAGGGAAAACAAACCCACACAGGAGAGAGTGCAGCTTTGATGGAACCTGACAATATCTCCACACTCACAACTTAGACCTTATCACACTCAGACACGTGGGCTATTGTTCAAGAGTTTACTTTTCAATTCCTTTGGAATCCTAGAAAATAAAATTTAAAAATCAAGATGGTACACCTCAAGAATTTCTCTGTATATTGTGTGTGTCCTCTCAAAGGCAAAATATGAGCATTTTTTTTTAGTAGAAACCATTTTAGCAGACCAAAAAAAAAAAAACCTCTGTAAAGAGAAAAACAAAACTTTCAAGATATCTTCAAAATATACATGTATTCAGATCTCTGAGGTGCTTCCTGAAACTCTGCCAAGATTATTATTTTTTATTTTATTTCTTTGAAATGCAGGCAGACAGTAAATCACTGCTGTTTCACTCCCCAAATGCTCACAATTGCTGGGGCTGGGCCAACTGAAGCCAGTAGTTGGGAAGTAAACCCAGGTCTCCCACATAGGTATCAGGAACCCAACTACTTGAGCCATCAGTGCTGCCTCCCAGGGTACACATGAACTGGAAGCTGCAATGGGGAGCAGAGCCGAGTCTTGAACTTTGATATGGGATTCTGCCATCCTAAACAGCGTCTTAACTGCTGTGCAAAATGCCTTTTCCCTCGGCCGGTGCCGTGGCTTAACAGGCTAATCCTCCACTTTGCAGTGCCAGCACACAGGGTTCTAGTCCCCGTTAGGGCGCCAGATTCTATCCCGGTTACCCCTCTTCCAGGCCAGCTCTCTGCTATGGCCCGGGAGTGCAGTGGAGGATGGCCCAAGTGCTTGGGCCCTGCACCCCATGGGAGACAAGGAGAAGCACCTGGCTCCTGGCTTCAGATCAGCGTGATGAGCCGGCCGCAGCGGCCATTGGAGGGTGAACCAATGGCAAAAAGGAAGACCTTTCTCTCTGTCTCTCTCTCTCTCACTAACCACTCTGCCTGTTCAAAGAAAAAAAAATGCCTTTTCCCTCGAGATTATTTCTGAATTGGTTTTAAGCAAATCACCAAATAACAAAAGGAAAAAAAAAGTTTTTTTTCTCCAGAGAAAGATAAGGATCTTTTTATGAGAACAATCTTCTTTCTTAGTGTATTATTATATTATATTATATTATATTATATTATATTATATTATATATAATAACATTATATTATATGTTATCAATAAAAAAGTGCCCATACCTGCTGGTTGGTGGTTAAAAAATATAGACTAAGAGAAAGTTAAAATATCTAAAAGCATTAAATACATGTGATATTATTTTTTAAAATATTTATTTTTATGTGTGTGAGAGAGAGTACCTATTCAATGGTTTTCCCCTAAAAAACAGTGGGGGCTGGCCAGGTCAAAACCAAGAGCAGGAAACTCAATCTATGTCTCCTACATGTGTGGCAGGAAACCAATTACTTGAGCCATCACCTGCTACCTTCCATGGTCAGCATTAGTAGGAAGCTGGAATGGAGAGCAGAGCCAGGACTCAAGCCCAGACACTCCAATGTGGGACTCAGGCATCCCAACTACTGGCTTAACTGCTAATCCAACACTTGTCCTACACTTGTGAGATTCTTGGGTAAATGTTTTGATGTTTGGAGGATGAAGACACCATATAAAGCATATGTTTATCAAAAACATCTTCACTAATTCCCTATTGCTGAGGCGGGAACAAAAAATCCTCTTTATAGCTTTGTTTATCAAGTACAGCACGTGGTATACTTTTTTTTTTCAATATAGAGTTTAAGCTTTTAAAATCCTATCCCTCACCTTGAAGATTCTTACCTCAGTAATTCTGTGGTAAGGCCATGGAATGAGGGTTTTGATTTAAGTAAATATCGGGTCTGTAGAGAATTGTGTTGTGCATAGAATTTGAGAATTATCTACCTGCCTAGCAGTCAGTGGATGAAGACTCTGCGCTCTGGCCTTAGGTCTGCTTCTTCCCCACCGTGGACCTCAGCCATTCTGAGTAGTCATTTCTTTTTGCATAAAATATACATAAATGAGGCCAGTGCTGTGGCATAGAGGGTAAAGCCGCTGCCTGCAGTGCCAGCATCCCATATGGGTGCTGGTTCGAGTCCCAGCTACTCCACTTCCAATCAAACTCTCTGCTAAGGCCTGGGAAAAGAGTGGAAAAAGAGGGACTTGGGCCCCTGCACCCTCATGGGAGGCCCAGAAGAAGCTCTTGACTCCTGGCTTCAGATCGGCACAGATCTGGCCCTTGCAGCCAATTGGGGAGTGAACCAGTGGATGGAAGACCTCTCTCTCTCTCTCTCTCTCTGTTTTTGATTCTCTCTCTGTGTAATTCTGACTTTCAAATAAATAAATAAATAAATCTTTAAAAAATAAATAAAATAGACATAAATGGACATGCACTGGCTACTGCACAAGGGATATAATGTATGGGAAGCTACTCTACTAAATACAGGATTCAGTATATTTTAGAAAATTCAAGTCATTGAGTCCTTTCCATTATAAGTTAGGCACTATCTTCAGTACCTATGTCTATGTCTACATAGATAGCACTCAGAATTCAGAATTTATCATGGCTCAAAAACTTCCAAAAGTCCTTTTTCTCTGGTAACACTCATCTCTTCTTGTTCTTGAGATTATATGGGCTGTTGCTAGTTTCAGAATTGTCTTGTTCAGGAGCAGCATTTTGGTCTACAACAACCCCACATTCTGTGGATACTCCTTTCACATCTCTGATTTCTGGGCCAGGTATGTGTGTTTAGCTTAGAAACAAGGGGCCTCAGGTTCTGCAGTAGATCCATATCAACAAGATTAGAGGCATGAGAATATACAGGATTTCAACCCATCCTCAAGGATTATGTGTAGTTCATGCTTGGGGGGTACAGCTTGTCCTCATTCTCTTCCATTTCTAGGTATATCTCCTTCCCAAGTGTCTATCCTGTGGGCTTCCAATTCCAACCTACAGACTCCAGCTTCAGAGATTGCTAATTACAAAACAGAAAATCCAACAAATATTGAATAGTAAGAATTATTATATGCCTACATATTTATAAACATAAAATTTCTTATTGGTTCTATTTTTTGACTCATGACTGATAAAATATGAGAAGCAGTATAATATAATTTGTAGGCAGATTGACATGAATTAAACATGTATGTTGTAAACTTAGAGGAAATATTAAAATATTTGAAAAGAAATATGCAGAACAAACCAACAATGGCCATACAAAAGAATCATAAGAAACACTTAACCTAAAAGTAGATAGAAAACAAAAGAAAGAACAACAGCACAAACAGAAAATGAAAAGAAAGATCATTAATTAAAATTCAACTGTACCAGTTCCTACATTAAATTTATAGACCTAAACACACCAACTAAAATACTGAGATGATCAAGATGGATAAAAAGACAAGAATCAATTATAATATAATGAATGTAGCTTAAATGTGCAAACATAGGTTAAAGTAAAATGACGAAAAAATGCAAGGGTTTTTCAAAAAGGTTTTGGGAAAATAGAATTCAAAGATAAGTTTTTTTTTTAAACTTTTATTTAATGAATATAAATTTCCAAAGTACAGCTTATGGATTACAATGGCTTTCCTCCCCAATAACTTCCCTCCTACCCACAACCCTCCCCTTTCCCGCTCCCTCTCCCCTTTCATTCACATCGAGATTAATTTTCAATTCTCTTTATATACAGAGGATCAATTTAGTATATATTAAGTAAAGCTTTCAACAGTTTGCACCCACACAGAAATACTAAGTGAAAAATACTGTTTGAGTACTAGTTATAGCATTAAATCACAATGTACAGCACATTAAGGACAGAGATCCTACATGAGGAGTAAGTGCACAGTGACTCCTGTTGTTGACTTAACAAATTGACACTCTTGTTTATGGCATCAGTAATCATCCTAGGCTCTTGTTATGAGTTGCCAAGGCTATGGAAGCCTTTTGAGTTCACCGACTCTGATCATATTTAAACAAGATCATAGTCAAAGTGGAAGTTCTTTCCTCCCTTCAGAGAAAGGTACCTCCTTCTTTGATGACCTGTTCTTTCCACTGGGATCTCACTTGCGGAGATCTTTCATTTAGGTGTTTTGTTTTTTTTTTTTTTTTTTTTTTTGCCAGAGTGTCTTGGCTTTCCGTGCCTGAAATACTCTCATGGGCTCTTCAGCCAGATCCGAATGCCTTGAGGGCTGATTCTGAGGCCAGAGTGCTGTTTAGGACATCTGACATTCTATGAGTCTGCTGTGTATCCCACTTCCCATGTTGGATCGTTCTCTCCCTTTTTTGTTCTGTTGGTTAGTATTTTCAGACACTAGTCTTGTTTATGTGATCCTTTGATTCTTAGTCCTATCATTATGATCAATTGTGAACAGAAATTGATCAAATGGACTAGTGAGATGGCACTGGTACATGCCACCTTGATGAGATTAAATTGGAATCCCCTGGTATGTTTCTAAATCTGCCGTTTGGGGCAAGTCCAATTGAGCATGTCCCAAATTGTACATCTCTTCCCTCTCTTATTCTCACTCTTATATTTAACAGGGATCACTTTTCAGTTAAGTTTCAACACTTAAGAAAAACTGTGCCTTAATTACAGAATTCAACCAATAGTATTAAGTACAACAAACAAACAAAAATACTAGGAGGGATAAAGTATTAAGTTGTTCATCAACAGTCAGGGCAAGGGCTGATCAAGTCACCGTTTCTCATAGTGTCCATTTCACTTCAACAGGTTTCCCCTTTGGTGCTCGGTTAGTTGTAACCGATCAGGGAGAACATATGATATTTGTCCCTTTGGGACTGACTTATTTCACTCAGAAAATTGTTTTCCAGATTCCTCCATTTTGTTGCAAATGACCGGATTTCATTTTTTTTGACTGCTGTATAGTATTCTACAGAGTGCATGTCCCATAATTTCTTTATCCAGTCTACTGTTGATGGGCATTTGGGTTGGTTCCAGGTCTTAGCTATTGTGAATTGAGCTGCAATAAACATTATGGTGCAGACTGCTTTTTTGTTTGCCAATTTAATTTCCTTTGTGTAAATTCCAAGGAGTGGGATGGCTGGGTTGTATGGTAGGGTTATATTCAGGTTTCTGAGGAATCTCCAGACTGACTTCCATAGTGGCTTAACCAGTTTGCATTCCCACCAACAGTGGGTTAGTGTCCCTTTTTCCCCACATCCTTGTGAGCATCTGTTGTTGGTAGATTTCTGAATGTGAGCCATTCTCACCGGGGTGAGGTGAAACCTCATTGTGGTTTTGATTTGCATTTCTCTGATTGCTAGTGATCTTGAACATTTTTTCATGTGCCTGTTGGCCATTTGGATTTCCTCTTTCGAAAAATGTCTATTGAGGTCCCTGGCCCATCTCTTAAGTGGGTTTTTTGTTTTGATGTTGTGGAGTTTCTTGATTTCTTTGTAGATTCTGGTTATCAACCCTTTATCTGTTGCATAGTTTGCAAATATTTTTTCCCATTCTGTCGGTTGCCTCTTCACTCCCTGACTGTTTCTTTTGCAGTACAGAAACTTCTCAATTTGATGCAATCCCAAATGTTAATTTTGGCTTTGACTGCCTAAGCCTCCAGGGTCTTTTCCAGGAAGTCTTTGCCAGTGCCAATATCTTGCAGGGTTTCTCCAATGTTCTCTAATAATTTGATGGTGTCGAGTAGTAGATTTAGGTCTTTAATCCATGTTGAGTGGATTTTTGTGTAAGGTGTAAGGTAGGGGTCTTGCTTCATGCTTCTGCACGTGGAAATCCAGTTTTCCCAGCACCATTTATTGCATAGACTGTCCTTGCTCCAGGAATTGGTTTTAGATCCTTGATCAAATATAAGTTGGCTGTAGATGTTTGGGTTGATTTTTGGTGTTTCTATTCTGTTCCATTGGTCTATCCATCTGTTTCTGTACCAGTACCATGCTGTTTTGGTAACAACTGCCCTGTTGTATGTCCTGAAATCTGGTATTGTGATGCCTCCGGCTTTTTTTGTTGTTGTTGTACAAAATTGCTTTAGCTGCTATTTGAGGTCTCCTGTGTCTCCATATGAATTTCAGCATCATTTTTTCTAGAGCTGAGAAGAATGTCTTTGGTATCTTGATTGGTATTGCATTGAATCTATAAATTGCTTTTGGGAGAATGGACATTTTGATGATGTTGATTCTTCCAATCCATGAGCATGGAAGATTTCTCCACTTTTTGGTATCCTCTTCTATTTCTTTCTTTAAGATTTTGTAATTCTCATCGTAGAGATCTTTAATGTCCTTGGTTAATTTTATTCCAAGGTATTTGATTGTTTTTGTAGCTATTGTGATTGGGATTGATCTTAGAAGTTCTTCCTCAGCCATGGCATTGCCTGTGTATACAAAGGCTGTTCGATTTTTGTGCATTGATTTTACATCCTGCTACTTTTCCAAACTCTTCTATGAGTTCCAATAGTCTCTTAGTAGAGTTCTTTGGATCCCCTAAATAAAGAATCATATCGTCTGCAAAGAGGGGTAGTTTGACTACTTCCTTCCCAATTTGTATCCCTTTAATTTCTTTTTCTTGCCTGATGGCTCTGGCTAAAACTTCTAGAACTATGTTGAATAGCAGTGGTGAGAGTGGGCATCCCTGTCTGGTACCAGATCTCAGTGGAAATGCTTCCAACTTTTCCATTCAATAGGATGCTGTCCATGGGTTTTTTCATAAATTGCTCTGATTATATTGAGGAATGTTCCTTCTATACCCAATTTGCTTAGAGTTTTCATCATGAAAGCGTATTGAATTTTATCAAATGCTTTCTCTGCGTCTATTGAGATAATCATATGGTTTTCTTCTGCAGTTTGTTAATGTGGTGTATCACATTGATTGATTTGCGAACACTGAACCATCCCTGCATACTAGGGATAAATCCCACTTGGTCTGGGTGGATGATCTTTCTGATGTGTTGTTGTATTCTATTGGCCAGAATTTTATTGAGGATTTTTGCGTCTATGTTCATCAGGGATATTGGTCAACATAAGGTTTTTTTCAGTGAAAATTTTGAAAACCATATTTTTTCATAGTATGCATTTGCCATAAACATTCTGAAGTATCTTTACATATGTCATACACAGTGATCATACTAGCATTAGATAAAAGTAAATGTAAGGACAATATTTCTAGAAATAAGATGGACAACATATAGTGTACAAGTTAATTCATTAAAATGAATAATAAGCTAAAATATGTGTGCCTTAAAACAGAACTTACAAATGCATAAAGCAGGGACTGGCGCTGTGGCTGGGCACCAGGTTAACGCCCTGACCTAAAGCGCTGGCATCCCATATCGGCACTGGTCCTAGTCCCAGCTGCTCCACTTTCAATCCAGCTCTCTGCTATGGTCTGGGAAAGCAGTAGAATATGGCCCAAGTCCTTGGGTCCCTGCACCCACGTGGGAGACACGGAAGAAGCTCCTGGCTCCTGGCTTCAGGTCGGTGCAGCTCCAGCCATTGCAGCCAATTGGGGAGTGAGCCATCGGATGGGAGAGCTCTCTGTCTCTCTCTCTCTGACTCTCCTCTCACTGTGTGTAACTCAGACTTTCAAATAAATAAGTAAATCTTTAAAAAAATGCGTAAAGCAAAACTGATAGAACAAAAAGAAAAAAACACAAAATAAATCCCACTTATAGTTTGAGAGTACAATTTTTTTTCTCAGTAATTAATAGAAAGTGTACCAAAAAATCAGTAAAAGATGAAGACTAGACTACACTGTTAATTGACCTCATTGACTTTCATTGTAGAATGCTCTACCCCCAAATAGCAGGACATGCATCTTTGCAAAACACTCTCCAAGGTAATTATTTGTAGGGCTATACAGCAAGCCTCAACACATTTAAAAATGTTGAAATCATATGCAGTATTTTCTCTCACATCATGGATTTAAATGAGAAATAATCAGGTTGAGCAACTCACATCCTCTTCTTTCTCATCCACCTGGATTCGTAGTATTAAGCATATTTTAAATATCCTAAGTTTAAAAAGCAAAATGTCTCTGTGTGTGTCTCCCTCTCAAATAATTAAAAAGAACATTAATCTTGCACTAATATACATTGAAAGATGCAGCCAGTGATTAAACAATGAACTTGATGCTGAGAATCATTAAGTGATCTTGTAGCTGTTACCTCCCTATCCCATCATGGGGCTGATCTCACAGAATCAAAGGCTCTTTAGGAAATCTCAGACAAAGCTAAGGAATCTAAAGAGATTCCAGGGCAGTAATTCCAGCCAGGATCCTAGAAAGAAGCTAAGCTACCAATGAAGTCAGATCTGTGCACCTGTGAAATAATAGACGCTCTTAATAAAGTTGTATTTTACTCATATCTTCACATGCACAGCACTATATGAAAAGTAGATGTAGCCAGCTGCTTGCTATACACCAATATGTACTCTTTTCCTTTGATCATGGAAACTCTAAGTCTTAGCAAGGTACATGGCCACCCAGTTAGAGATTGCATTTCCCAGACTCCCTATCGTTAGATACTAATATGACCAAATTCTGGCAGTGCGATGTGAATGGAAAAGCTGATTGCAACTTTTCAGTCCTTAAAGAGAAGAAGGAACATCTTTCACTCATTCCTTTTTCCCACATTCTAAAATTCAGACCCAGAACACATGGCATAGTGATCTTAGACCTTCTAGTTGAGGGATGTAAACAGGTGAGCAACAAGATAGAAGGAGCCTACGTGCCCAATACTCTGGAGCTGCCATATAGTTCCTGGAGTTCTTAACTCTAATAGCTGCAATGGATGAGGAATCGATTTCTGTCCTATTTAGGCTATGCTTCCATTTGTTATCATTTTTACAGCAGCTGACTCTGTGTGTTAGCTAACAAAATGGGTATTTTTGCTTGTCTTGTAAAAGGAGAAACTGGAGCTTTGTGATTTATTCAGTCACATAACTAAGAAAGATTGGAGTTAAGTTTGTACACCAAGGGATCTAATTTCACTTACATTATGTGGACTCTCACATCAGACATCAAGTATTGGCATCTAGCTGGTGATTCTCACAGGAGTACATGACTGCTCTTGACTAAAGAATGATTATTCTCCTACTGGAAAGTTTTTCTACTTCATGTCATTTGGAGAGAACAGACACTGGAATAAGAAGGGGGGACACACTCTTTGGTATAGACTTAATGCTGTGCTATATATTGTACAATTACAAAAAAAAAGTGATAAAAGGGAAATAAAATATCATTAATTATGATTTGTCTTGTATTAAGAATCTATTATTTATGTAGTTTTTTTTAAAACTATGCAGGGATAATATTGATTCTTTCCCAAATACAAGTAACATAATAATAGTGATATATCTTCACTTATGGATTAATTCATGTTTTGATGGTAGGTTTCCACTAACAAAGCACAAAACTATTAGGTGTCTCTTAAAAAGATTATTGTTAAAAGTAACAGAATATTTTGCTTACTCTGTTTTGAGATTTTCTAACAATATAATAATTCAGGAATTACAACTTTCTCTTTTCACTTTTTAAAAATTATTCTGTGGTTAACATTTGGACTTCCACTTTGAAGAGCCTGGGTTTGATTCCCACCTCTAGTTCCTGACTGAAACATTCTGTCAATGCACACTCTGGGGAGCAGCAGTGATACTCAAATAATTGAGTTCTTGATGCCCATGTGGGAGACCTGGATTGACTGCCTGGCTCCTGGTTCCAGTCCCAGCCTAGTCCTGGCCCTTGTCAGAATTTGGGGAGTGAATCAGCAACAGTGAACTCTCTGTCTGTCTGTCTTTTCTTGCTTTTCAAATAAATTAGATAAATATATATTTTAATGTTATATTTTAGGTTGCTTTATCCTGATATCTTCTTTTTAGGTTTATTTATTTATTTATTATTTTTTTTAACTTTATTTAATGAATATGAATTTCCAGTGTACAGCTTATGGATTACAATGGCTTCCCCCTCCCATAACTTCCCTCCCACCCGCAACCCTCCCCTCTCCTGCTCACTCTCCCCTTCCGTTTGCATCAAGATTCATTTTCAATTCTCTTTATATACAGAAGATCAATTTAGTATAAAGGTTTCAACAGTTTGCACCCACATAAACACAAAGTGAAACATACTGTTTGAGTACTAGTTATAGCATCAAATCAAAATGTACAGCACATTAAGGACAGAGATCCCACATGAGGAGCAAGTGCACAGTGACTCCTGTTGTTGACCCAACAAATTGACACTCTAGTTTATGGCGCCAGTAACCACCCTAGGCTCTCGTCATGAGTTGCCAAGGCTATGGAAGCCTTCCAAGTTTTCCGACTCTGATCATATTTAGACAAGGTCATAAAAGACAGGGTGAGGATAGTAACCAATGATCCTAAGAGTGGCATTTACCAGGTTTGAACAATTATACAGCATTAAGTGGGGAAGAGGACCATCAGTACACACAGGTTGGGAGTAGAGCCATTGGTGGTAGAGTAGAGGTTATGATTACAAGGAATGAGGCCCAAGTACGCTAGACAGGGTCTAGAACAAAGGACAGAGTCATTATTAGAGGAGCTAAGAAAGGTGCTGTCTAAGCTACAATTAAGTTTTCTGATTGAGAGGCAAATAGAACCTGATAGAAGGGGCTTGATAATAATCTGTTGGGCTTTAGGCCTTGTAAGTTAAGAGGCCCAGACCTATCTATCTCTTCACATGGGGTATATCCTAAGGGAGGTGTGAACCTCCTAGGGGAAGGCACTCTGTTGACTTTCATTACTTGGCTGGCCTGGGAGGAGAGCTGGCCAGGTAAAGGCAGGGGGCATCTCTAACAAGAAATTTACAGTTCTGCCTGCAATGTTGCTGACCCTACTTGACCATCCCCTCAGCTGCAGTGGTCACTTTGGAAGTTGGGCTGAGTGAAGGGCTTTTCAGCTTAGAGCCAATAAGATCTGTGGCTCTGACCTGGGCATCCTTCGACTCCAGGGCAGGTCCATTTCCAGTGATCCAACTCTTGGCAGAGCTGCCAGGGCTCTTCACAAGCTGACTTCTGCTGAAGCCCAGGCTTACCACATTGAAAGCCACTGCAGTGGACTGGCCTGTTGGGTCTCCTTGAGGGCAGATCACTGTACAGATCAGCCATTAATAGGCCTGCCACCCATTGCTTCTGATGCCTAGCTTCCTTTTCCTCCTGGTTTGTGTTAAAGCAGACCAGAGGATGCAAGTCAAGGGAGTGCCCGTGTCCCATCTCTAATCTTCGGTGGCCTGAACTACAAGTCTATAGTCACAGGCATGTTCTGTAGTAGTTTTTCTAAGGTAGACAATGCCCATGAGGAAAATTATATTCTCACTTTAAAACTTTCTTTCCCTTTGGTCTGAAAGGGAGGTTTTTTCTACTTACTGTATACTTCGCTGATGGCGAAGTAAATCTAGCTATGAGATTATTAGTTAAGTTCTTATTTTGGCTATGCTATTACAGAAAAATGTTAGCCATCTCTTTTATAAGGTCTAAAGATTAAATTGTGCGTCCTACAGATTCCTTCATAATAGAATTAGTTTCCTACCTTGAAGAGAATAGAGAAATGAAAGAACAAGTTGGGCTTAGAATAGAGAAATGAGGGAGCAAGTCCTAGATCGCTTGCTGACAATAGCAATATCACATGAATACTTAGCAAACAGTTTCAACCATTAGATAACAACTTAAGAAAACATTTACCAGAAGGTCCAATGCCTTCTATAAATTTTAAGAATCATGTATTTGAAAACACCTCTTAAATATCTAACATGGTGTAGTTTGTTTAACCAGTAAACTTAAGCACAACCATATAAAATGTTTTTAGTTTCTTTCTACCAACAATTTAAAACATATGATACACAGATTCAGGTCCCACAAATTAAAATGTATCTTTGATTGATTTTAGCAGCTTAAATTTATGAACAATCTTATCTAAAAGCCATTTAAAATAAAACTCTTAATAAAATTTCCCCATGTGGACATACAGTATGTACACACATATAACATAGCATAATAGACCAATATAGCAATTTTAATAATAGCTTTTAAAATCTTTAACTCTTTTTGTAGATTGCCAATTGATTTGAATTGCTTTTTTAGTAACCTCAGTTAACCATACTTTCTCTCAGTTGGTACTGTTAATACATTATTGGCTTCATCTGTTTACAGAGCCATCCCAAAGTACTGAATACAATGGAAGTGGCTAGGAAAAGTCCATAGGAACCTATAGGAGGACAGCTAAACACAGAACCAACAACGCTTTAGTTTTATGAGCAGCACATCATATATAACTGTGGATGACAAAAGACTTTAAGTCGCCATGTTTAAAATTATAAACTCATCAACCAACAAGAGGCACTTGCTTACTTCACAGTATTTTTGAAAGCACCTGTAGGATTTTACAAGTATTTAACCTTTTAGGACTCTGGGGCTTTCTCATTAAGATAACTATCATGTCTAGTAATACAAGATCATTAGACTTTTTAATTCTCAAACATTTGTATTGATAGCATTTTCCATTATAGAAACTAAAGTTTGGTACCACATCACATCTTGACAGTTCTTCTAATATAATCCAAATAGCCTGATTAGTTGGTGTCTCTATAAGATGAGAGACATAGGTCCTTCGATTTTTTCAGTTGGGCCCAAACTGGAAAAACCAAAGTCCAAGATTTACTGGAAATTTTAGAGACCAGATTGTTTGAAACTTTGATTTTTTGAATGCCTGTCAAGAATGCCAAGAAGGCTCAAAATCCAAAATATCTGGTTGAAATAAGATTCCTTAAAATCATGACATAACATAGACCAAATTTGATCTTGTTACAAGGTGATTATTCAAATCTTTGAAAATAAGCACATATTTACATAACCCATAGCTCTTAATAAAAATGCAGCTGTTTTTGAACAATTAGAATTTCACAGACATCAAGAGAACATAATAGATTACTTTAACACATTGCTTTAACAGAGCATCAGAGTTTAATTCTATGTCAAAGAGAAATTGAGCTTCCTGTGATCTTTTGCTGTGAGGTTTCCTTCCTTTACCTTCTTTCATATTGGTGACCATGTTTCTGTGTGTAACACATCTTTAAGCATCTTTTGCAGGGCAGGATGAGTGGCAACAAATTCTTTCAGTTTCTGTTTGCTATGAAAAGTCTTAATGTCACCTTCATTCACAAATGAGAGCTTTGCAGGATATAATATTCTGGGCTGGCAGTTTTTCTCTCTTAGTACCTGGGCTATGTCTCGCCATTCCCTTCTAGCTTGTAGGGTTTCTGATGAGAAGTCTGCTGTGAGTCTAATTGGAGATCCTCTAAGAGTAATCTGAGGTTTCTCTCTTGCACATTTTAGGATCTTTTCTTTGTGTTTCACTGTGGTGAGTTTGATTACAACATGTCGTGGTGAGGATCTCTTTTGGTCATGTTTATTAGGGGTTCTATAAGCTTCCTGTACTAAGATGCCTCTGTCCTTCTCCAAACCTGGGAAATTTTCTGCTAGTATGTCACTGAAAATGCCTTCTAATCCTTTCTCCCTCTCCATGCCTTCAGGAACTCCTAGAACCCGAATGTTGGGTTTTTTAATAGTATCCTGTAGATTCCCGACAATATTTTTTAGATTTCTAATTTCTTCTTCTTTTCTTTGGTTTGCCTGTTTCCTTTCCTGTTCTCTGTCTTCTAAGTCCGATATTCTCTCTTCCGCTTCGCCCATTCTGTTTTTAAGGCTCTCTAATGTGTTTGTCATTTGATCTATTGAATTCTTCATTTCATTATGATTTCTCATCACTATCTCAGTTTTTTGTTCCACTAGTTGTTTCATTTCATTTTGATTCCTCCTTAATATTTCATTTTCACGAGAGAGATTTTCTATCTTGTCCATTAAGGATTTCTGTAGTTCAAGAATTTGTTTTTGAGAACTTCTTAATGTTCTTATCAATTTTTGAGATCTGCTTCTTGCATTTCTTCTATCTCATCATCATCATAATCTTGCATTGGGGTGTCTTTTTCATTTGGGGGCGTCATAGTGTCTTCCTTGTTCTTGTTACCTCGGTTTTTGCATTTGTTGTTTGGCATGTTGGAGATATTTGGTTTCTTCACTGTGGTGTTTTTTCTTGTTACACTATGGCTCTATATTAAGTGGACTGTCTGCTTTCGGTGGAGCCTTAGAGGCTTGAGATGAGTGTGGACTGAGAGCTGTGTTTGGTTCCTCAGGGTTGAGGGTGTGTCAAAGATGACACTCCCAGGTTAGGTGTGGTAAATCTCTCTTTCTTTCTTTCTTTTTTTGAAACAAAAGGGAAGTAATTCCACACAGCTGAACGTAGTTGGAGGTAGTTAGCAGGTGAATGATATACCCACAGGAGCCAGAGATCGGAAGCTCTTTCCCAAGGACCACACAGGGAATCTGTGCTGCCCTCAGTGTGGGCTCCAATTCTCCTGCAGCCTCCCACCGGGTTGCCAAGTTAGATCCTAATCTCCTGTTATTTCACCCCTCCCCCCAGAGTCAGGTGTTTCTGCTAGGCTCAGGGCCAGCGCAGACCTGAGGTCGCCCTGCTTATGACGTATCTCCAAAATGGCGCCTGCTATTTGTCTTGCTCGCCTTTGAGGGGTGAGCAGAGAGAGAGAAACTCGTGTCTGTATCGGTCACTTTTTTTTTTTTTTCCCTCTCTCTCTTCTAGTTAGCCTGGTGAACTTTTCCCCACGGAGTTTCAAGCCTCGTTCCCTCTAGCCTCCTCTTTCCGCTTCCCTGCCAGTGTCTCGGGCTATTGAGGTTCGGCTCACCTCGCGTTCCAGCGCTGGTGCGTTGATTCTGCCGCTAGTGTCCCGAACTTGGGCTCCCACGCTCTCCACGCAGGTCCACAGTGAATCGCTAGTTCCAGAAGAGTTTTCTCTGCTGTTTCTTCCCCTACTCTTCCTTGACCCTGCAGTATCTCCACTTATATTAACGTGTGTCTTGACGAACTATCAATGTGCTCCCTTCCTATTCCTCCATCTTGCTGCTCTCCTTATTTATTTATTTTGAAGTTAGAGTTACAGAGAGAGAGGGAAAGACCGAGTGAGAGTGAAAGCAAGAATGATGGCGGTAATGGTCAGACTGAAGCCAGGAGCCAGGAGTTGAAGGGGCCCAAACACTTGGACCATCTTCTGCTGCTTTCCCTAGGCCATTAGCAGGGAGTTGGTTTGGAAATGGAAGAGCCAGGACTTGAACCATCTCTGATACAGGATCCCAGCATCATAGGCAGTGGTTTTACCTATTATACTGCAATGGTGGACCTGATACCTTTTGTTTTTTATGTTATTCAATGTTATGACTTATAAGAAGATTTTTTTTTATTTAGTGAATATAAATTTCCAAAGTACAGCTTATGGATTATAAAGGCTTCCCCCCCACATAACTCCCCCCCCCTCGCAACCCTCGCCTTTCCCACTCGCTCTCCCCTTCCATTCCCCTCAAGATTCATTTTCAATTCTCTTTATATACAGAAAATCAGTTTAGTATATATAAAGATTTCAACAGTTTGCCCTCACATAGCAACACAAAGTGAAAAAATACTGTTGGAGTACTAGTTATAGCATTAAATAACAGTGTACATCACATTAATGACAGAGATTCTGCAAGTTTTTTTTTTAAAAAAAGATTGATTATTTTTCTATGTAATTTCCAATTTAAAACCAAGGGTTTTTTTTTTTTTCATTTTCAATTATCTTTATATATACAGAAGATCGCTTTAGTATATACTAAGTAAAGATTTCATCAGTTTGCAGAAGATTTAAAAATATTTTTATAAGTTTTCCTTGGAAAAGTCTGAGGCAGTGTAAATAGACTTACAAAGATGAAGATTATTTTTAAGTAATATATATATATATATATGTATATATACATGTACAAAATTGCTACTGGTCCTTCATTTGTGTACTTGGATTACAAATACATAAATCGGTTGAAAGAGAGGATAAATTAATGGAAAAGACAAGCTAATGCCAAAGACCAATCACTACAAAAAGAATTAGCAGCACTGGTGGTCCTATGGCATGGTCTCAGGAAATATCTCATGTAGGGCAAATACCAATTATTGTTCAACCATTACAGTCATTAACATCATGTACTTTCCTACAGAAAGTCTAAAATCTATGACTTTTAATATATTTTTTCTTGTTTTTTTAAAGATATGAAACATTATCTTTTATAGAATGTA
Source organism: Lepus oiostolus (assembly GCA_036325905.1). Taxonomy (NCBI): domain Eukaryota; kingdom Metazoa; phylum Chordata; class Mammalia; order Lagomorpha; family Leporidae; genus Lepus; species Lepus oiostolus. Next base: position 56,401,303 of record CM070808.1, on the reverse strand, counting down.
AGAAGCCCAAGTAAGAAGACAAGATGGGGTGTTAAATTATCCTTTCACTTCTACTGTCCCTATAAATCTGAGAACCAAAGTTCTTAATAAGATACTTCAATAGAAGGGATGTCTGCACACAGTTTCTACCATACAGTGACAAGTAATGGCCATTATTTTGAGAATGGGAATAAGCTTCAGTATTCTAATTTATAATGCATTTGGAAATCAAGAATTGTTTTATGTGGTAATAATAGATTCAGTGATTTCACTAAGGACATAACAAAATAAGTCCCAAGATCTGAGATGGCTGAATAGGGAAAAGAAATGTTGAGTTTGACCATGGGCAGATACAAGAAGAAAAAGGGAGGAACAGCATTCCCAGGGGAGAGTTGGAGAGACATTTGCAAAGAAAAACCAATAGAAAGAAGAGAAATGCTATGGAGCAGTGGGGAAGGTACAATCATGCAGCACAAAGTGGGTCACCACAGGTGACTCCCAGGGCTGGTGACTAGAGGGGATGCCATTTTCTTGGAGCATGGTGAGAGGAACCTGCAGCAGCCTGTGCCACTGGTAATATTGCCTGAAGGAGAACTTCACAGTCCTCACTGACTTTGAGTCCAGCATGAAGCAATAGTGGGAGGGCAGGGTGCCCACCTGACCCTATGAAGGGAGAAACTCCCCATCCACAAGGTGCCTGGCAATCAGCAGGGAGGAAGCTGCTATCTTAGTCAGGTGAGTAGAGGCTGCTGTGGACCACACAGAATTGGGGGAATTTTATCAGAGGGATAAATCCACAATCCGCATTGCCTTTGAGTTTGACCTGGAGGATTGTTGGGGGTGAGAGTAGCCCCCTTAAGCCCATGAATTACTCTCCTCCCCTCACTCTAATAAGGAATCCATACTCAATTGGCCAAGGTGGAACACCAACCAACTTTTTTCAGGCAGACAGCTGGCTTGGGGAATGCCATGGCTCTCTTCATGGACAAGGAGACTCATGGGATTGAGAGTGGATCCCCTGTTCTCTGTGACTGTAGGAACCCTGTGACTGTGTGATGGAGCATGGTGTGGATGGGTTTTTTGGTCTGGTTTCAGAAGCTTAGAGGTAACTGAGTGCTGGGGTGGTCATCACAGAGGTCTCTGTGCTCATAGATCCTTTGTGCTGTCCATGCATCTGAGTGGGTGGGGTATGCAGGCACTGCTAGCTCTCCCTGAGCATTTGACTCATCATGGTAGAAAAGGAGGTGAGGCTGTGATCACACCAGCTGATATAATTATACCATTTCCTCTGCTAATGATAGAAAGGATCCACTATGCCTAGCTTAGATGTCACTCTGAACTCTTGCCTCACACTTGAGCATGCACTGGAGCTCCCTGGCTCAACTCAGTGACACCGTGGAAGGAACAGACACTCCACTAAGTCATAAAGGAAAAACATTCAGAGGAGGAAACAAGTGTTTCCACAGATGCCTAAAAATAAACACAGAAATAGAAGAAACATGAACAAGGAAGATAATATGACTCGCTAAAAGGAACACAACAACACTTCAATCTTGGAATGTGAAGGCAAAGAGATTGATGAAACTCATGATAAGGAATTAAAAAATCATAAAATCCCCAAAAACACAGAAAGGCATATACATGAGTTAAAGAAATCCATATATGGTATGGATGAGAAATTAAACTGGGAGACAGATATATTGAAGAGAAATCAAAATGAAACATGAGAAATGAAGAATTCAATATGTCATATGAAATACAGTGGAAACATTAACAACAGACTAACTGAGGTAGAAGAAAGAATAACTGAGCTAGAAGAAAAATTTTCAGAAATAGGAAATACTAGAAACATTGAAAATAGTTTTCGATATTTATGAAATAAAATCAAATGACCAAATATACTTATCTTAGGAGATCATGAAGGTGTGGAAATACAGGATGAATTAGAAGACCTACTCAGTGAAATAATAGCAGAATACTTCCCTAATTTGGGGAAAGATGGAGCATCCATGTATAGGAAGAAACAGAACTACTAAGACACATGATCAGAAAAGATCTTCACAACATACTATAGTCAAATTTTCAAAAGTAAAAATAAATAAAATATTCTAGAAGGATATTTATCTTCAAAGGATCTCCAATTAGCTTGACAGCTGATTTCTTATTAGAAACCCTACTGGTTATGAGAGAATGGAGAGACCTAATTCAATTATTAAAGGAAAAAAAAAAACTGTCAACCTAGACTCTTGTATCCAGGAAAGCTCACAAAGACGTTCCAAAGTAAACAGAAATTAAAAGAATTTATCACCACTTATCCAGCCCTACAAATCATACTTAAGGATATGCTACACAGAGAAACAGAGACCAATAGCATCGTGAAAGATGTAAAGGCAGAATATCCCCCAGTAAAAGTACAAAGGAAATCCAAAATAAACAATTGGAATAATTATGGGAAGAGGGCAGGACCAAGTCATTGCTTATCAGTATGAATGCAAATGGGATAACTTCTCCAATTAAAATATACAGACGGGCAGTTCAGAATAAAAAACAAGTCTGATCTATTTGCACGTACACGAAACACACCTCATCAAGAAAGATGAACACAGACTGAAAGTGAAAGGATGGAAAAAGATATACCATGCTCACAGAAATGAATGAAAAATGAGCAGGAGTATGTATTCTAATATCAGCCAAAATAAACTTTAAGACAAATTTTATCAGAGACAAAGAAATGCATTTTGTAATGATTAAGGAATCAGTACAACAGGAAGATGTGACTGTAGTAAATGTATATACACCAAATGCTATGGAACCAGGCTATTTAAAACAAATGTTAATGGATCTAAAGGGAGACATAGCTTCCAATATAATAAAAATGAAGGAATTTAACATCTCATTTTCATCAACTAGACAAAAAAAATCAACAAAGAAACAATGGAACTAATCTACATTATGGACCAAATGGACCTAATTGATATCTACAGAATATTTCATCCGACAGCTGCAGAATTCACATTCTTTTCATCAGTGCATGGAACTTTCTGTAGGATTGACCATATGCTATACTATTAAACAAGTCTCAGCAAATTAAAAAAAAAACTAAAAATGTACCATTGCATCTTTTCTGTGCACAATGAAGTAAAGTTGAAAATTAACAACTTAAGACACTGCAAAATATGCAAACACATGGAGACTGAACAACATGCTCCTGAATGAATAGTAGATCAGAGAAGAAATCAGAAGGGAAATAAAACATATTCCTAGAAGTGAATGAAGATGACAACACAACATACCAAAACTTAAAGGATACAGCAAAAGCAGTGTTAAGAAGAAAGTTTATAGCAATTAATGCTTACATCAAGAAACTGGAAAGGCAACAAAAATAATCTAATAATGAATTCATTTCAAGAGCATGGGAAAAAAACAAATCCCAAATTAGTGGGAGGAAAGAAATAATAAAAATTAGAGAAGAAATAAACAATATTGAAACCAAAAACATGTTACAAAAGATCAGTGAAATGAAGAGCAATCTTTAATGAAAAAAAAATTGATACACCATTGGCTCAACTAACCAAAAAGCAAAAGTGAGAAGACCAAAATTAATAAAGTCAGAGGTGAATAAGGTGTTGCAATAGATATCATAGAAATAAGAAGACTCATCAGGAATTACTACAAACAACAACATGCCAATAAATTGGAAAGCCTCGAAGAAATGGATAAGCTTCTGAACATATACAATCTACCAAAATTGAGTCATGAAGACATAAAAACCTAAATAGACCAATAACTAAGACAGATACTGAATCAGTAATAAAGACCTTCTCAACAAAGAAAAGCCCAGGACTTAATGGCTTCCCACTGAAGGCTACCAAACCTTTAAAATCTAATTTCAATTCTTCTCAAACAATTTAAAACAATTTAAAGGGAGAGAATCCTTCCAAACTCCTTCTATGAGGCCAACATCACCTTAACTCCAAAAGCAAAAAAAAAAAAAAAAGATATAACAGAGACACATATAGATCAATATCATTGATAAACATAGATGCAAAAATCCTCAACAAAATACCATGTAATCAAGTCCAACAACACATCAAAGAGATCACTCACGTGGACCAAGCAGGATTTGTCCCTGGGATGCAGGGATTATTCAGCATATGGAAATCAATAATATGATATGTCATATTAACAGACTAAAGGATAAAAATTTTATTATCTCAATAAATGCAGAGAAAGCATTTGATAAAAATACAACATCCTTTCATGATAAAACCTTAAGCATAAGGCCAGTGTTGTGGCATAGTAGGCTAAGCCTCCACTTGCAGGCCCAGCACCATTTTGGGTGCTGGTTTGTGTTCTGGCTGCTCCTCTTCTGATGCAGCTCTCTGCTATGGCCTGGGAAAGCACTAAAAGATGGCCCAAGTGGTTGGGCCCTTGCACCTGTCTGGGAGACCTAGAGGAAGCTCCTGGCTCCTGGCTTTGGATTGGCCCAGCTATAGTTGTTGCAGACATTTGGGGAGTGAAGCAGAGGATGGAAGACCTTCCTTGTCTGTCTCTTCTTCTCTCTGTGTGTAACTCTATTTCTCAAATAAATAAAATCTTAAAAAAAACCTCACCACAGTCAAGGCACTATATGACAAACCTACAGTCTGTATCATATTGACTGATAAAGAGATGGAAGTATTTCCACTAAGATCCAGAACCAGACAAGGATGCCCATTCTTAACATTATTATTCAATATAGTTCTGGAAGTTTTATCCAAAGCTAATTAGACATGAAAAAAGAAACCAAAGGGTTAAAATTGGAAATGAGGAAGTCCAACTATCCCTGTTCACAAGATGATATGATGCTATACATAGAGGAACCAGAAGACTCCACTAGGAGATAATTGGAACTGATAAGAGAGTTTGAGTGTTGCGGGATATAAAATCAACACAGAAAAATCAATAATATTTTATACACAAACAACTTAATGGCTGAGAAAGAACTTGTAAGATCAGTCCCATGAGCTATAGCTACAAAAACATTAGCCTTAAATATCCTGGGACAAATTTAATCAAGGATGTGAAAGAGCTCTACAATGAAAATCACAACATTAAGGAAAGAAATAGGAAGCAGGAACAAGAAGTGGAAAAATCTTCCAGGTTCACGGATTGGAAGAATGAATATCATTAAAATGTCAATAATACCCAAAGCAATTTACATATTCTTTTTTTAACATTTATTTAATAAATATAAATTTCCAAAGTACAACTTTTGGATTATAGCAGCTTTCCCCCCGTAATCTCACTCCCACCTGCAGCCATCCCATCTCCCACTCCATCTCCCATCCCATTCTTCATCAAGATTCATTTTCAATTATCTTTATATACAGAAGATCAACTTAGTATATACTAAGTAAAGATTTCGACAGTTTGCACCCACACAGATACACAAACTATAAAGTACTGTTTGAGTAGTAGTTTTACCATTAGCAATTTACATATTCAATGTGATCCCAATCAATACATCAAAGATTTTCTTCTTACATCTAGAATAAATGACCCTAAAATTCATATGAAATCAAGAGACCCCAAATAGCTAAAGCAATTCTAAACAATAAAAAAGCTAGGATGGCGGGCAGCTCAATAGGCTAATCCTCCACCTGCGGCGCCGGCACACCAGGTTCTAGTCCTGGTCGGGGCGCCAGATTCTGTCCCGGTTGCCCCTCTTCCAGGCCAGCTCTCTGCTGTGGCCAGGGAGTGCAGTGGAGGATGGCCCAAGTGCTTGGGCCCTGCACCCGCATGGGAGACCAGGAGAAGCACCTGGCTCCTGCTTTCGGATCAGCGCGGTGTGCCGGCCGCAGCGCGCTGGCCGCAGCGGCCATTGGAGGGTGAACCAACGACAAAGGAAGACCTTTTTCTCTGTGTGTCTCTCTCTCACTGTCCACTTTGCCTGTCAAAAAAATAAATAAATAAAAAACAAAACAAAAAAACCTAGAGGCATCACAATATCAGATTTCAAGACATACTTCAGGCCAGTTGTAATCACATAACCTGGTACTGGCACAAGAATAGATCTGAGTACAAATGGAACAGATTAAACACCCCAGAAATTAATCCATGCATCCAAAACCAACTAATCTGAAAAATAAGGTAAAATCACTCCCTAGAAAATGGACAGTTCCTTAAAAATTAGTGTTGGGAAAATTGGATCTCCACATGCAGAATTATGAAGCAAGACCCCCTGCCCTGGACTCTAATAAAAATCACCTAACAATGATTCAAGGATCTAAATCTAAGACTTGAAACCATCAAATTACTAGAGGAAAACATAGAGGAATGCTGGCATAGTTAGACTTCTTGAGAAAGACCCCAGAAGCACAGACAATGAAGGCAAAAATATACAAAAGGCAAAAATATACAAATGGGATTGCATCAAGCTAAGAAGGTTCTGCATAGCAAAGGAAGCACTCAACAAAGTAAAGAGGTAACCAACAGAATGGGAGAGAACATTTGCAAAATATACATCTGATAGAGTATTAATATACAGGATATATAAGGAGCTCAAGGACCTCTGCAACAACAAAACAAACAATCCAGTTAAGAAGTGGGCTAAGGATACGAACAGGCATTTTTTAAAGGATAAAATACAAATGGCCACAAGACACATGAAAAGATGCTTGGGATCAGAAACCATCAGGGTTAGTGCAAATTAAATGCAAATTAAAATTAAAATCAGTGCAAGTTAAATGCAAATTAAAAACACAGTGAAGTTTCACCTCACCATAGTTATAATGGCTGTCATCCAGAAATCAAAAAATAAAAAATCTTGGCAAGGATGTGGAGAAAAATGTATCCTAGTACACTGTTGGTGAGAATGTGGAAGCCATAGTGGAAGACAGTATGGGGATGCCTCAGAAATCTGAAAATAGATCTGCTATATGATCCAGCCATCCCACTGCTGGAAATGTACCCAAAGGAAATTAAATTAGCATATGAAACAGTTATCTGCATTATTTTTATAGGAGCACAATTCACAATAGCTACGATATGGAATCAATCCAGATGTCCATCAACTGATGAGTGGTAAAGAAATTGTGCTATATACACATGGAAGACTACTCACTCATATAGAATGAAATCCTGTATTTCTCAAGAAAATGGTTGCAATTGGAGACCATTATGCTTACCAGTCCCAAAAAGACTAATATCATGGTTTCCCTGATTTGTGGTAACTAATAAAGAGACTACCAAAAAAGTAATATATATGTATATAAATGAAATTCACATTTTGAATTTGATTATTGTTTATGGCCCATGTCTATACTCTCAAGAAACAGTGGTTTTTCTATTACTTCTTTACTTCTTATGAATTCTTTATTTAGTGGAGGATTAAGCTTGTGAATATGCAGTAAACGGAAACCATGTCATTGTGAAAATGCAAAGGAAAACAAGGATGGAAGGAAAAGCAAGGTGGGAGAAGTGAGGGAAGAGGAGAACGTAGGGTAGAAAGTATCATTATGCTCTTAAACCTTTATATTTTATATAATGAAATTTGTTCCCCTTATATAAATAAAAGCATTTAAAAACAAAACCAAAGAAATAAGAGAAACAAATTAAGTCCCAGAATTGTTGCTGAATCGATTACAGAAATGCATGTTCTACTGTGAAAAAGAGGAAACCTCATGGCTTTCCTATAAAGTTCCTGCTAAAAAACTAAGATTCCCAACTTGGGGGATCAAAAGGAGATAACAAGTCATTCCAACCCTGATAAGCATGGCTGGTTTGAACCCAGGGAGAAGATTTGAAATCTTTTACAGGCAAGACTCAGGTTCCCGAATTAGTTATGAAAAAGACTAAATAAAGTTGGTTGGTTCATTCTGTGAATGTGAATATCGATAGCAAACACTGAAAGAAATGATGCCATTCATTGTTCTAAGTCAGAGGAAAATTCCCTTGAAGTCTGAATATCAACCAGCATTTTCTATATTGCTATGTCCTAGGCATTTGGGGAGATATCAAAGAAGCATAGGCTTAGCAAATATTGGAGAAAACTGTGAAGCACCTGAGGGCAGTGAGTGTAAATTGTGTGGCACTGATAAAAATACAATTGGCATCCACAAGGGGCATTGACATGGTTAGAGGTTTGGTGCTTTAACCATGCAAAGCCCCTCTTAAGGCTGGTCTTCTGCTCACCAAGCTGTCCAGGACAATAAATCGTCACAGTGCCCAGGGCTAGCAGAGATCCCTGTCAACTGCTTTTGCAGGATGAGCAGAGTCACTAAAGTATCTCAGGAGACTATTCTCCCGAGGGGGAAGACTTTGGAGTGGAGGGTGCAGGGCAAAGGGGATGACTGTTTCAATCTGTGAGGCCCATCATCTAATTAGTAAACCCAAGAATGAGGGCATGACCTGAAATACAGGGGCCTACTTTGCAGATTGCATATTGCATCTAAATTATAATAGTATCGGAGATGTCATATTCCCTTTCTGTTAGTATTTTACAAAATCGTGTCAGCTTTATTAGCAAATACAAAGCACTCTGTGCGTGTGTGTGTGTGTGTATTTAAAAACCTGTGAGAATTTGAAACAGCCTATGATCATTTCTGTGACGCAAAAATAACTGCACAATGCTATGGAAGGACTAATAAATTGTGCAAAATTAAGAGCATCTATTCAATTATTAATTCTAGATGCTCTGTCAGTGTATTAATTGTGCCATGCTCAATATAGACAATCAAGACAACCAGATTCTACACAAGATTACTTGGCCCCTGAAGGACAGGCTACCCACTAGGCTATGAGTTGATTACCTGGCCACCATAATAACAGTCCATTTAATAGGAACAATGTTAATTGGAGTAGGATAAATGACAAAAGACTGAGAGAAAAAAAAGCAGGTTTCATTGCTGTTGTTAATGTTTTCTCTTTGGTGTCTTACTTCTCTTTTATAGTCCGTTTATAACTTCATGGTACCAGGATTATTTTTATTGAAACCTAGTTTTGAAACTGTAAAGCTGATTTAGGCATTACTGGGCATCATTGGAATGTATAAGAAATTGTTACAGTTGTGAATTTGAAAAGAAACAATTATCAGTAAGAAGCCTGACTCTACCAAACCGAGTGATTCTGCATCAATAGAAAAATTTTGATGTGTAGGCAGTAAAATGATTTTCCTCAGAGACCTTGATACATATAGCCATTGCTGATTTCAAAACCAGGCCCCTTCCAAACTGTTTGCTAATTAGAAACTTTTCTAAAGACTATCAGGCTGCATTCCAAATCTTAGAAATTCAGTTAAATTGTGCCTTTTTGGCTTTAGAATCAGTGGAAGTTTATTGCAATTACCTGAAACAAGTCAGGAACGGCCCCTCGGTTTCTGTGGCAAGATTGGTTGCAGAACCCCCAATGGATACTCAAACCTGTGGATGCTGAAGTCTCTTACATAAGAGTGTCTAGTCTTTGCATATTCTTCTGTATACTTTAAAGCATGTCTTCATTACTTGAGTTACTTAATATTTACAAATGCCATTTAAATAGTTGCTGTACTATATTGCTTAGGAAATAATGACAAGAAAATAAAGAAGTCTGTACAGATTCACTACACACACATTTTTCCCCTAAATATTTTGGATCCACATTGCAAGGAATAGCCAGTGTAGAACCTGTGGATGTGGAGGACTAAGTATACATTCAGACCTTATGAAGAAGAAACAGTGCACTCTAGTCATAAAACTTTTGCAGGCAGGGCTTGGTTCTCTACAGAAATCCAAATCCAGATCCCTGGAACCAACACAAAAGGGCTTAAAGTTTGCAGGTGGGGTTTAGGTTGCTAATCAACTGTTGTTAAAATAGGGGGATGAGGAGCCAGCACTGTTGTGTACTGTGTAAGCTGCCAGCTGCAGCACCAGCATCCCAAAATGGGCACCGGTTCAATACCTAGCTGCTCCACTCCAATCAAGCTCCTGGCTAATGTGCCTGGAAAGCAGCAGCAGATGACTCAGGTGCTCAGGCCCCTACCAACCACATGGGAGACCCAGAAGAAGCTCCTGGCTCCTGACTTCAGTCTGGCCCAGCTGTGGCCATTGTGGCCATTTAGGGAGTGAACCAGTGGATGTCTCTCCCTCTCTCTCTGTAACTCTGCCTTTCATATAAAATAAATCTTTAAAAAATAGATGAGAAACTAGGTGCATGTGATGTGGACTGGAGATCCGTAAAGGAGGAGGAGGAATGCAGAAGGGTCAAGAGTCAGAGGGAATCACTGTAAGAAAGACAAAATTGGCAGTTGCTGGCTTTGAAGGTGTGAGGGGGCTGTAAGCCAAGGAGGTGGGCAGCCGGTAGGGTCTGGGAAAGATAAGGAATCACCTCCCCCTAGGATCTCTGGAAATGAATGCAGCTCTTCCAGTGCTCTGAATGCAGCCCAGTGAGACCTAGTTTGGTCTTGTGTGACTGGTAGAATGTAAAGTCATTGATTATTTTTGTCTTTTTCAAGGCACTAAGCTTGTGACACTTTGTTAGAGCAAGAGGCAGAAATTAATATAACCAGTGAGAAAAATTAGGAGAGGTTATTCTTATAAATGACAACTTTAGCTTTAATCTTTCTAATATTTATGTAGATGAATAAAACTTTAAGGTAGCTAATGTGTATTTTAAGACAGAATAATCAAGCACCAGTGTAGCACATATCCATGTCTTCTCCTGTTTGAGAACAGAGCTGCAAAAAGCAATATGATTTTATATGATAAGTCACATGATACACTACTTGATTGATTTCCGGAATGTCCTTGTAGAACGGCACATTAGTACATTTAAAAACAAACAAAAAGCACAAACATTTAGTGTAGTGGTTAGGATGCCACTTGGAACACTTACACTCCATATCAGAGTCGCTGAATTTGAGTCCTGGCTTCGCTCCCAGCTCTAGTTTCCTGTTAATGGTAGCAGCAGACGGTTTCAAGCAGCTGAGTCCTTGGCACTCACAAGAGAGATCTGGATTCAGTTTTGCGCTCCTGGCTTCACTGTAGCTCAGCCCAGTGCTGAATTTTGTGGGCATTTGGAGAGTGAACCAGAGTTCTGTGTGTCTATCTCAAATATAAATATATAAAATTTTAGTTAAAAATAATTATTTAAAGTTTTAACCATATTAGGAGATATATATATATATATATATATATATGTAAAATATTTCCTTAATAATAGCAAGAGGTATTCATATCAGGATGACAAGAGAAGCTTTGGGATCCTCATAAACACAATGGAAATCATAATTCTTACTTAACAGTTGTGAAGACCTAATGAAACTATAGGTAAACAGCCTCATACTGCAGCACACAGTAGGCGCTTGCTAATTAATAAGCATCAACATTTAAAATCTATTTCCTTTCCCCATTAATGGGAATCAAGAATGGCAAACGGTAGATGGGTAACCCTAGGATTTGGCTAGAGCAGAAAGTTACCTTCATATTATCCAATACGTATTTCCCCTTCTGTTCCAAATCATTATGAACTAAAGGAGCAAAATAGCAGACTTGTCAATCTTTGTGTACCTCAATGACTCGTGCTTTGTGTTTCTGCATCTGGGGTAACCACTGGCTTTCCTCAGGCTCCAGTTGGCAGACTACAGCTTGCAGGACTTCCCAGCCTCTGTTACTATGTGAAATGACAGACACAAACGTACATACATACATAAAGCATACATATAGAGATACTTCAAACGTGAAATTAAAATATCATTTGGGTACTAAATTTTGAAAACCATGCATATGAAGAATCGTCACAAAGCTCATTTCCATTTCCCTAAGCCATTTAGCTGCACGAGAGGACTGCTGCTTTACCTATTGCCTCACAGCATGGACACAGAAGACATGACCGCCTATACATGAGGTATTTTAAACCTTGACCTGCACTGGGTCAAGATATGAGGACAAATGGGCGCCACTACTGGTGTTGGCTGGAGCGGGAGTAACAAGATGGTAGTGTGGGTAGAGGGACGGTGATCCCTTCAGGCCTCCAGGCTGGAGCCGGCCGCAGTGGTGCCGGCAATATCGCCACCTTAACTCACCCCGTCCATTTTCCAGCTAGCGACGTCTCCGTGAAAGCGAGGCAGCCGCAGCCGCAGCCACCCAGGAACAAGCGGCCCAGCCTAGTGACCGAGAGAGCTGCCTCACAATAGGCGGCCTGGCAGAAAGAAACCTGGCAGAGCTGCCGGCCGGCCGATTCTGGGCGTGTAACGCCCGCAAGGCCTCTGCCGTCGGCTTCCTGACGCCCTCCTCCACAGCCTTGCCCGGTGTATGAGCCCCATAGGGCTCCGTCGTCCTCTCGGCGGTGTCGGAGGTGGCCCCAGCCTCCACCTTCATCTCCAGGATGGCGACCAGCAGCGGCTCCAAGGCCGAATTCATTGTCGGAGGGAAATACAAACTGGTACGGAAGATAGGGTCTGGCACCTTCGGGGACATTTATCTGGCGACTAACATTACCAACGGTGAGGAAGTGGCAGTCAAGCTAGAATCGCTGAAGGCCAGCCACCCTCAGTTGCTGTACGAGAGCAAACTCTATAAGATCCTTCAAGGCGGGGTTGGCATCCCCCATGTACAGTGGTATGGTCCAGAAAAAGACTATAATGCGCTGGTCATGGATCTGCTGGGACCCAGCCTCGAAGACCTCTTCAATGTCTGTTCAAGAAGGTTCACAATGAAAACCGTACTTATGCTGGCTGACCAGATGATCAGTAGAATTGAATATGTGCATACAAAGAATTTTATACACAGAGACATTAAACCAGATAACTTCCTCATGGGTGTTGGGCATCACTGCAATAAGTTGTTCCTTATTGATTTTGGCTTGGCTAAAAAATACAGAGACAGGAGGACCAAACAACACATACCGTACAGAGAAGATAAAAGCCTCACTGGCACTGCCCGATATGCTAGCATCAATGCACACCTCGGTGTTGAGCAGAGTCGCCGAGATGACATGGAGTCCTTAGGCTATGTTTTGATGTATTTTAATAAAACTACCCTGCCGTGGCAAGGACTAAAGGCAGCAACAATGAAACAAAAATATGACAAGATTAGTGAGAAGAAGATGTCCACTCCTGTTGAAGTTTTATGTAAGGGGTTCCCTGCGGAGTTTGCCATGTACTTAAACTACTGTCGTGGGTTGCGCTTTGAGGAAACTCCAGATTACATGTATCTGAGGCAGCTATTCCGTATACTTTTCAGGACCCTGAACCACCAATATGACTACGTATTTGACTGGACAATGTTAAAGCAGAAAGCAACATCTCCCATTGGGCAGTGTCAGCCGGCCCAAGTCCCCACAGACAAGGAAACTGACAAGACCAAGAGCAACACAAAAGGTCTCTAAGCAGGAGTTACCAAACAGAAGAAGTAGAGAAGCATTTGTTTCTCCCTAAATATAGAAATTTTAGTTCATATGTGCACTAGCCATTGGTTGTGGACAACCATTTACTTGATGTAAAGAACTTAATTTTATTATAAACTGGTTCTGGGCAGCATTGGTGATGCTGTTGAGTTGTAGTCACTGTAATTGTGAATATTAATTGGGATAATGAAACATGGTGTCTGGTTTTCTACTGCATTTTTTCAAGTGGAAAGTTAACTAAGTGGCTGATACACACAAATTTGGGAAGAAACTGTGCACATGCAAATTTTTGTTAGGATCTTTCATTTTGCACTATTCTGCTTTGAAACCTCATTTCAGAAAAATGGCATGATCAGTCTTCAACCACAGTTGTGATGATTGTAGCCTCACAAGTGTTCATTCGTAGAGTTTTCTCACTCTTGGGCTTTTCAAGTTAGTTTCTTAAAATGTTCATAACATGGTTGATTTCTTGTTTTCAAGTAAGCTGATACAGTTGTTCCCAAAGATCCCAGTGTTTGAGCATATGGAAAACTCTGCCTGCTTACTTGTGCTACAAATAATAGCAGCTAAAGTGAACATTTAAGAAAAACCCAGCAACTCTAGTTAATCCTTAAGACTCTGCATTAACTCTATAATGTGCTTGGTGTTTAAAAAAACATATTTGTCACAGCAATTTAGTTAATACCCTTAGACTGAACACGTAATGCATGTTGCTTAAATATACAGACACTGTAAACATCTATATTTGGGATTTTGTTTTTCATTTTGAAATGAGTTATTTTCTTTACAAGTTCATTAAAAACTAAAAATTGCTTATGTGAACACACACACACACTATCGAATCAGATAATTCATGCATCCTGTGGTGAGAAAGGATGGCTAATGACACACTAAGGAACCCTCTTCATAGAAATAGGAGGACAGGGAAAGTAAACTTGCTGCCTGGGACTTTCTGAGACTTGCAAAGTGCTCTTTATATGTGACACTGTTGTACTCATCTTAGTAGACTTTAAAGGTCAGCAGGGAGTCTCAGACCCAATGATATTTGGTATATTCCTCAAGTGTCACAAACAGAACATAGTTCAATATGCCCACATATATGTGTAAAAATAATGATTGTTCATGAAGAACTAATGGAAAGTTCATATAGCTCACATTTACCTATGGTAAGTCAACATTTAAGTGCTAACTAGAGAAAATGTAGTTAAAATATTAATCCATCTATAGAGAAAAAAACATGTGTTCCTACTTTCATTCCAGTTTACTTTGTAAATATATGTAATTTATTTTTGGTGGGAAAATGTCATTATATAAAGAGTAATGATCAAGTCAAATTTCAAAATTCTTATTAAATTCCATTGTTATCAATAGTTTCTTAAAATAAGTATTGTTAATTGATGAGAATAGATTTTTTTCCTAGATCTTACAGGTTATAGGAAATGGGAAGTACTTGAATAAAATAAATAAAATAGCTTTTCCAGGGATAAGTCACCATTTCTATGTACTTCTTTCTCATATTTTGACTATTCAGAAATAATAAGTACATGCTGTTTTCCTGTCTCACTTCTTTAAGGTGAAAGCTTGGGAACAGTATACTGATAGAATTTTTCGATCTGATGACTGTCACAGCATACATTTTTTAAGAGATTTATTTTATTATTTCAAAAGGCAGAGTTACAGAGAGAAAGGAAAACAGAGAGAAAAGTCTTCTATCTGCTGATTCACTACCCAAATGACTGGGCCAGGCCAAAGCCATAAGCAAGGAGTTTCTTCCAGGTCTCCCACATGGGTACAAGGTCCAAGAATTGGGTCCATCTTGTGCTGTTTTTCCAGGCACATTAGCAGGGAGTTGTATTGGAAGTGGAGCAAGCAGGAAGGACCCAAAAGAGTGCTCACATGGGATGCTGGTGCTGCAAGTGGCAGCTTAACACGCTATGCCATAATGCTGGCCCCACAGCACGCTTCTTAATCACTTCTAAAAATATATAATGTAAACAGCTTAGGTCCTACTGGGTTGATCTATGAAATAAGACAAGTAACACAGCTCACATAGAGCTAGAAACTTTGCAATGAACTGAATCACTCTGAAGTGGAGAAAGTGAAGGGTTTTTTTGTTTGTTTGTTTGTTTGTTTTGTTTTTTGCCTTAATGCACTCAAAAAGTACGAGGACAGATATTTAAATAAGATTTCCATAGATTCTTATTAGGCAATTAGATGTGTAAGCCATGTTAATGAGCTCTTATTTCTAAAGGAATATTTAACTTCCAGTTGTAGTTTTTGGCCTATGACTCCTTGTTTTTTATAAAAAATGATCCAATGACATATACTGGAGTATTTGTACCCAACAATTCATATATTGAAATCTTAATTTCCAGCACCTCAGAGTTTGATTGTATTTGAGGATATCTGAAGAAGTAATTGAGTTAAAATGAGATTGTAAGGTAGGCCCTAATTAAATTGGAATACTACTGGTGTCCTACTAAGAAGAACAGATGAGGACAGGCACTTGTACAATGGGAAGGCCAGGTGAAGACATGGAGAAAATGACCACAAGTCAAGAAGAGAGTCTCCAGGAATCAATCTTGCTAAAACTTTGCTCTTAGACTTCTGGCCTCCAGAATTGTGATAAACGTCTGTTGTTTAAACCACCCAGAGTGTGGTCCTTTGTTGTGGCAGCCTTAGTTGACTAATACAACCACTTCGTAATGAAAATTTCTTTCTTTCCTTGAGTGTGAATAATTTCAAGGACCCACACATCACTTTTTGACATCTTCTCCAAAGTTCAAGGCTCAAGCCATGTTTTAGGGCACTAAACAGTATCCCATTACACATTTACTCAGCTCATTAATACCTGTTGAGCTATCTCCAGCTTTTGGTCAGGTCTCTGTCTACCACTGAAATTTTGCCTTCTGGATTCTTTTTCTTTCCTCTGCCAGTTTCCCTTGTGGCTTGTTTGACCCCGGTTTTCTTCTCTTCCTAGGCTGAGGAGTCCCTGAACAGGTGTGCCATGGCCAGGCCCTTGCCCAGCCTCAGTGTACTGTGCCCTGCCTCAGTGCTGTACCTGCCTCTCAGCCTTTGTCCTTGGACCTGGAGTGCTTTTTGTATTTGTCAGCTTCTCATTAGTACAATAAAATGCCTGAGACAACTGTATTTATAAAGCAACAAGGGTCCATTTATCTCACAGTTCTGGAGGGTCAAGCCCAAGGTCAGATGGCCCCGTTGGTTCTTGCTGGCCTAATCACAAAGTGGCACAGAGTACTGTACACCAAGAGACAAGGAGCACATGTGTCTGCCTGTCTATCTCTCTTTGCTAATAAAACCACCACTGGGCTGTCACTCTAGCAACTTATCCAATCTAGTCACTGCCCTACCTCTTAACATCATGATTGGGTAGTGTCATTGACATAAGACTTTGGAGATTAAACTCCTGAGTTTGGAGGTAGGGGAACAAATATTCAAACAATAGTGTCCTTCTTTCTTTGTTCCCCAGAAAGCACCAAATAAAGAACTGGGGTGAAACAAGAAGAAGATAAGTGCTAAGCAAGTGATGTTGGGAACAGCTCCTTGGAGAGTACCAAGTGATTGTATGTACATCAGACCTGCCCACTGCTGCCAAGGGCTTGGGTAGCCCTTGTATATTCCAGTAAGGCCCCTGGCACCCCTCTGTCTTGGTGCTGTTGGACTACCTTGCAAAACACCATGTATTGTCTTCTCTCCTTCTAGAGAATACGTCTTCTGGAAAGAAGGAAGGAGAGAAGGAGGGAAAGTTAGGAAGAAGGAAGGAAGGAAGGAAGAGAGGGAGGAAGGGAGGGTAGGAGAGAAGGAGGGAGGGAGGGAGGGATGAAGGAAAGGAGGGAGGAAGGAAGGAAAGGGTAAAAATATTCCCGTTTTCTGTGAATGTTTCTTTGGGAGGAACAAAAACAGGCCTCACAGAAACCATTTCTCCAAAACACACATCATAAAGTGGAATTGTTTTTCATAAATCCTTTTATTTCTAACATTCATTCTCTACTCTTAGATACAAAGTTAATTTTATCACAGAGCAACTTATGCTTCATAAAATTGATTTTCTTTGCAAATATATATGATGACCACAGAAATCATTTTACCAGATGTTCTCTCTAGAGTTTTACTACATGGTTTTCAGTAGTTTATAGTAAGATGCATGTTTCTGATGGGTTTTGAGGAGATCTAACCATTAAATGTATGTACAGTGCCTAGAACCTTGGCAACTTTCTGTCCTAAGTAAACATTTGTTAGATAAATGCATGTATCTGGAATTATCAGCTCTGTTCTACCTCATGATTCCTGACCCTCAGTGTAATAAGAAGTACATTCCCTGGAGCTGTTGAAACAACATTTGCCACTTAACATTTATTCCCTTCTTTCACCTCAGTTCTTAACAGGTTCAAATTTGTGTCAGGGAAGACACAAGCTATGAACTATCATATGTATTTGTGTGGGCCAGGAAATGTTCTGAGTACTACATATTTATTTCATGTAACACATGTACAGTGTAAGTACTGTCTTTATCCCCATGTTAAGATGAGGAAACTTAGACCCAGACAGGTTACATAATTTTCCCATGTTTGGGTAGCAGAGCTGGGCAAGAGTTTAGCTGTCTCCAAGTTCTGTGCTGTTAACCGTATTTTCATCCAAGATGCCCAGGGTTCCTGCTGGTCTCAAGAGCCTGAGAGTAGAGTGATCTGAGCTCTCTACCAGGAATCCACCCTCAAGTCCGTTTTCTTTTCCAGGTTTAACAGGCAGTCAAGTGGGCCATATGGGGGAGTTGAATGTCTAGTCACTCACTGTGACTGAGGTTGGAGGTGAGGTTGGCATCACATCACAAGAGATACTTTTACATAATTTTGTCATCTTCCTTTGGATGAAAAATATGGGTGGCAGCTATGTTGACAATACAAGGGACCTGAGTTAGGATCCTCCTTGGACATAACTATGGAATCCTGAGTTCCCTGTTATCTTGAATCTTTCATCTGTGGTTACAAGGATACTGTTTCCCAACATATGTTGCATGGATGTTTCTGCTCTGACACTCAGTTGCAGGCTGTCTGAAAGCTTTTTCTGTTCAAAGTATGGCTAGGTTATAAAACGTTAATTAATTTATTTCTAAAGAGAGACTAGAGAAGAGATTGGATTAGAAAAACTGGAAGCAGAAAAGGAATTTTTCTAGAGTTGACATTTTTATAAGAATCTAAGCTTTGGTAGCTAGGTAGGGTTATTATTTAACTGCAAATTGGAATGGTGGTAATTAGATCTCATGTACTGCTTATTGTGTTTATTGCTGAATTGTCCATTATCCTGCTGATTCTGGGAATGTAATAAATATTAGATTTTTCAACAGCTGTCATATAAAATTTTAGAAATTGGACATTAGAAATAGCACAATTGGTATGTGATGTTCTGTATTATCACTGTTTAATCTTTCCTATTCCAGGAAAGTGTGGTGCTGTGCTGATTGCTCAGTTCCTAACACGGATGGGAAATATTTGGCCCCTGGGCTGTATAAGGCCTGTAAAATCATTTTGGTCTGGCTTTGTCAAGGCAATTGTAAGTGGGACTTGAAATTCATTAAATCTATATTAAGTTGATAACTTTGTATGGCTTGTGAATGATGTTATAAATATCCAAGTGGCCCTTGGCAGAAAAAAGTTCCCCCATGCCTGCAAGGGTGATATTAGTGTCTCTCGTGGTTAAATTGGTGGTGATTAGATAATGCAGTAGAAAATCAAAAAAGAATGAGGTCACTTTGCAGACTGTTATACCTATCTTCAATAAGAAATGCTGCTGTCCCTTTGGGTCTGGAGCTGCAAACAATCCCATGGCTCTCAGGGAGGCACCTGTGGAAGACAGACATAGTCGATTCCTTATGAACCCTGAACACTTGGAGAACGAAATGCACTTGATCCTGTGCTCCAAGGCCTGCTTTGTAATGACTCACCCCATCCCTGTGAGATCAGTGAATAATGAGGCTATCTTTAGATATGTTTAGGAAGAGCTGCCACAGTGTTCTCATCAGATCACCCTGTATATATATCTGAGGTTGTTATAGGTATGCTCATTTTTCCGGAATGGAAGTCTCTGCTTCTCTCAAGCAGCAAGACTCTTCTTTACCATGAGGGGCACAACTTCAACACAAACGAAACATTTCCAGGTAGGAGGAGCTACAACAGGAACTCAAATGTTGTATTTATAGTCATTCCCACTATTCCCATTTGGCTTTTTGACTTTCCAGCATAAGGTAAAATGAGCTACAAATGTATATCCATTACTATGAGGTATAGGGCACTTACAGGAAGCAATGTGGCTCTCCAAATGGAATAAAACTTGGACATCCTCATGGAAGAAATCAATGCTGCTTCTGCAGAAGACTGTACGTGATCCTTCTGAATGGATGAACACCTTCATGGAGGTGTTTTATCTTCATCCTAAAGAGACATCCCTGTTTGCTCCATCAGGAACTAGGCAGAAAAACAAATCTGTCATTCCTTGTCCTAATTCACATATTTGTAGTCCCAAAGCTGGCAAAATTCCATGCAGAAACTTTTCTTCTACATTACTCTCAACCCCACTGCTAAGTGCACATGCCAAAAGTCAGCTCATTAAAATCTAAATTTGAATTCTATATGTATTCAGAAACTATTTTCACTTCACAATTGATTGAGCTTCATTAGTATGTAAGCAGGAGTATGGTTTTCATGATGAATTGCAAATAATAGCATTGATTAACTCAGAGATTAGTGTCTGCTTAATAATTACAGGACTATTTTTCATTAATTCTTAATTTCTAGGTTATGATGAAGACAGCAACAGTAAATGCATTCTGTTGTTTTCTATGAAACACGGAACATCTATACCACACATGACTGTGCATGTGTGTACATATAAACACAAGACCACACACATAAATTTTAAAAAGGCTATTAATCTCTTTTATGAGATTTTGACATTCAAAGAAAAGCCATATAAAGGTTGTTTGAAGCTAAGTTTACCAGATTAATTACTAATTACTAGATTATGTGATTACTTTTGCCCAGAGCCTCAGAGAGAGCCAAATAGGTAGGAATTGGCTGGCAGAGAGATTGCCCCAGGTTTCCTAGGTGAGGTGTGGAGGGTGGGGACTGGGTGCAAAGAGCAGTGGCCCTTGGACAGCGAAGAACCTTAGCTCACGGGAGCGGGAGCCCGGGCTCCACAAAGAAGCAATAGCTGCTCCCTTCTGCAGCCTGCAAGCCTTTCGCCAAGGGACTAAGAGGAGGAGGGATTCTTTTGGTGGCTGCAGGATTCTTCACCCTCACCTAGAGTGTCTGAACCGCAGAGCCGCCCTCTGCTGGCAGCTGGGATCTCAGCGGCGCTGGCCAGGCTCTCTTCACACTGCTGGGTGAAGGTTGGGAGGACACTGAGCCACTGCGGGCCTGGACGGGGACTTCTCTGCACAGTCGCCAACCTGGCTGCCCGCATGGAGCTGGCAGTCTGTGCTCGCTGAGGCCACGGAAGGGAGACGGCAGAGGAACGCGACGGGTGGAGGAGGAGACAGCGGAGGACTTTAGGGATCTGTGCCTGGGCAGAAGCCGCACCCACAACAGTCGAGGCCTCAGTCGAGGGCCAGGGCTCGCCCAGTCCACAGAAGGAGTGTGTTTCTGTAAGGTAAGCGGTTTTTGTGCCCTGTGGAACAGTTTATCACTGCCACTACTGCCCCCCAGAGGCCCATCCCCGCCCTCCTGCTTGGAAGTTCTGGCTTTTCCAGGGTCTTGGTGGGTGTTCCTGCGCCGTGTTAAACGTTCTCAGAGCTCTGATTTTACCCTGCCCTTTCCTTCTGCCTGGCTCACTGCCTGCGCCCTAGGACAGCGCGGAAGTCCCTTCCCTTGCCGGACCTACACTGGAATTTCTGGGTGCCCGTCCCAGCTTGGCTTCTGATCCAGCTTCCTGCTAATGTCCACCCTGGGAGGCAGCAGATGGTGACTCAAGAATTTGGATCTCTGTCACCCACGTGGGAGATCCACAATGAATTATTTCCTGGGTGGGCCTGGTCTAGCCTGACATTGTTAGCATCTGGGAAATGAACCAACTAATGAAAGATTTTCTCTCCCTCTGCCTTTCAAGTGAGTAAGACATTTAAAAATCTTTTTAAAAGATTTATTTTATTTATTTGAAAGAGTTATAGAGAGAGGTAGAGACAGAGAGAGGTCTTCAATCCATTGGTTCACTCCTCAGATGGTTGTAATGGCTGGATCTGAGCTGATCTGAAGCCAGGAGCCAAGAGCCAGGAGCCTCTTATCTGCTTTGTAGCTTTGTCCATCAGTTTTATCTCTCTCAAAAACTGTCAAAATCTCCAAAAAAATACCAGAGATCTAAGAAACTATCAAAATCTCTCACCTACATATTCTGTCTGGTCTCTTGGGTGCTCAATATAAAAAAAAAAAAAAAAAAAAAAAGCAAATATCTTCACAGAGCATGCTGGTTCAGTTTGATGGCTTGGCCTCTGTCTGGATTCTTGGCCTTCAATTCCTAGCTTTCTTGATCACTTGGCTAACTGACAATGGTGTAGGTCTTCATAGTTTGTATATCTATAGCATGTAGCATGTATCTTTACTTCTTATGTGGGGGAGAGAGGTTCTCAGTACAATGAAGATGTTCTTGATCATGGAAAACTCAAGAGATTAAAGACCTACGTGGTCTAACTTCCTGCCAAGCCACTGTGGTACTCCTTTTAGTCTCTTGGGAATATTTTACACTCGTGGGAAATTTTACTTATTCCCACAGACCTGCCTTGATAGTTGTGGATATATATGTATATTAATTGCAATAAAATTTACTCAATAAATAATAAACACATTTTATTGTGTTCAATTCAATGCTTTTTACTACACGGATGATGTTGTGCAACCATTGCCTCTGGCTAGCCAGTTCTAAAACATTTTGAAACCTGAAAAGGAGACCTCATCTATATTAAGCACTCTTTCTCCCTGCTGCAGCCACTTGAAACCACTAGTCTGCTTTTCTGTGTCTACATTCACCTACTTTGGATATTTTATATAAATACAGTCATACATATGAGTTTCTTTCTTTCTTTCTTTCTTTTTGACAGGCAGAGTTAGACAGTGAGAGAGAGAGACAGATAGAAAGGTCTTCCTTCCGTTGGTTCATCCCCCAAATGGCTGCCACGGCCAGCACTGCAGCAATCTGAAGCCAGGAGCCAGGTGCTTCCTCCTGGTCTCTCATGCGGGTGCGGGGCCCAAGGACCTGGGCCATCCTCCACTGTCTTCCCGGGCCACAGCAGAGAGCTGGACTGGAAGAGGAGCAACCTGGACAGAATCCGGCGCCTCCTCCGGGACTAGAACCGGTGTGCCGGCGCCGCAGGTGGAGGATTATTCTAGTGAATTGTGGCGCCAGCTTATGAGCTTCTTTCATGTAGCATGTTTTTGAGGTTCATTCATGTCATATCAGTACTTCACTTTTTTCAAATTACTGAATAATAGTTTGCTGCACATATATACCACTTAAAGCTTGTTCATCCATTGATAGATAATTGGATTATTTGCACGTTTTGTTTTTTGTGAATAGTATAGTCAGTCTGACTTTTTTATATCCTCATGTGTTGAGCTCATAGGTTAGGTGCTAGTCTCTGGAACAAACAAGTGGAGCTTATTCTCTGTTCTTTTTACAGAGCTCATCAAGGCACATTTCCATTGTTCATCTTCTCCTGATGTACTTTGGATCACAGAAACATCAGGAGGATGATCCTGGGTTGAGATCCAGTTCCAGAGTCCACGGTCTCTTTTGTCAAATTTAAAGTGTTACAAGATCCACACTTGAATGATCAGATGAAAATTCTCTTTTCTTCCTTGGTGTTACCTATTGAACTGAAGCTAGCATGGCTGTAGCAGTCAAGTTGTTTGCTTTGTTTTTAAGGGTAAAAACATAAGTACTGCAATCTGTTGGCTCAGTGCTTGGCAGGTCAGTTTTACCCTCTGGTCTTTTTTTTTTTTTTTTTTTTTGACAGGCAGAGTTAGAGAGAGAGACAGAGAGAAAGGTCTTCCTTCTGTTGGTTTACTCCCTA
This sequence comes from Lepus oiostolus, assembly GCA_036325905.1. Taxonomy (NCBI): domain Eukaryota; kingdom Metazoa; phylum Chordata; class Mammalia; order Lagomorpha; family Leporidae; genus Lepus; species Lepus oiostolus. Next base: position 56,377,887 of record CM070808.1, on the reverse strand, counting down.
AATGGCTGCTACGGCGGCGCGCTGCGGCCGGCATGCTGCACTGATCCGAAGCCAGGAGCCAGGTGCTTCCTCCTGGTTTCCCTTGCGGATGCAGGGTCCAAGCACTTAGGCCATCCTCCACTGCACTCCTGGGCCACAGCAGAGAGCTGGACTGGAAGAGGAGCAACCGGGACAGAATCCGGCGCCCCAGCCGGGACTAGAACCCGATGTGCCGGCGCCACAGGCGGAGGATTAGCCTAGTAAGGCGCGGCGCCGGCCGAAGTAGTTTTCTTAATGACATTCTTGATATATTTGTTTTGAGTGAATATCTAGCCTAACATGTGAACTTCTTTCTTAAGTGGATAGGCAGTTTGAGGAATGCTGCCTATTTTGAATGATGATGTTAGCCATTTTATATGACAGCAGTCTATAGGTTTAGAGTTACATACTGAAGTCAAGTCAATAGGAGATTGAATGGAAGGAAGATGAAATGAAAAGAAGCAGCCAAGATAGGGCAAATCAAGTGAGAACAGTATGCATCCAATGCCTACATAAGCTTTTTTAAACTTTATTTTTATTTATTTGAAAGGCGAGTTAGAGAAATAGAGGGAGAGGAGAGAAAGAAAAAGAGAAAGAGCCAAGAGAGATGGAGCCACATTGTGGCCTAGCAGATAACGGCATCCCGTGTGAGTGCTAGTTCATGTCCCAGCTGTTCTACTTCTGAACCAGCTTCCTGCTATTGGCCTGGGAAAAGCATCAGAGTTTTGCCCAAGTGTTTGCACTCCTACCACCCATGTGGGAGACCTGAATGAAACTCCTGTCTCCAGGCTTGAGCCTGGCCCAGACCTAGCCATTGCAGCCATCTGGGGAATGAACCAGCGGCTAGATTCTCTCTCTCACCTTCTCTTCACCTCTGTCACTCTGCCTTTCAAATTAATAAATAATTTTTTAAATACCTGAGATAAGAGGGTTGAATATTTGCCCTTCCTCTCCTAAAGACTGCATTATTTTACCATCTTCTGGCCACTAATCCTGACTAATCTACAGGAAGTAAAGAGTGGAGTTGGAAATTAACCATTCCTAAATGTTTTATATTTTGGAGTTTCTACAAGAAAAGAAAAAAGTAGAATGGATTCAGGCTCTCAAATTAATTTTATGTTGAGTTTGAGTATGGAATTTTGGCAAATTTTTTACTTATTTATTTAATTTTATTGTATTTTGAATCATCGCATAATAGTTATACATATTTATGAGGCATAATTTAGTGTTTCAATGCATGTATACAATGTATAATGATCAAATCAAGGTATTTAACATGTCTACCATCTCAAAGACTTCTCATCTCTTTTTGGTAAAAAAGAGACATTCAAAATCATTTCTTCTAGTTATTTTGAAATAAGGATATATATTAGAATATTTCTAAAAAATCATGGAAAATATGATTAAAATAAGTTTATTTGTGTGCAAGGAAATTTTGAAATCTGTGCATACTTTTTTATGATCATGAAATTTTTAAAAAAGAAAAGGAAGTATACAGATCTCTGTATTGTAGAAGGGATACCTCCTTTTTTTTTTTTTTTTTTTTTTGACAGGCAGAGTGGACAGTGAGAGAGAGAGACAGAGAGAAAGGTCTTCCTTTTTGCCGTTGGTTCACCCTCCAATGGCCGCTGCGGCCGGCACATCGCGCTGATCCGAAGCCAGGAGCCAGGTGCTTCTCCTGGTCTCCCATGCGGGTGCAGGGCCCAAGGACTTGGGCCATCCTCCACTGCCTTCCCAGGCCATAGCAGAGAGCTGGCCTGGAAGAGGGGCAACCGGGATAGAATCCAGCGCCCCAACCGGGACTAGAACCCGGTGTGCCGGCGCCGCAAGGCGGAGGATTAGCCTGTTGAGCCACGGCGCCGGCCGGGATACCTCCTTCTGTTTTAGAGTTTGTAAACTTGTTTTTACTGACCAATAACCAAGTACAGCAATTTAACTCACAAAGACAAGGTTTGGGCTCCTGCCTTGATTGGTGGATATTAGTCAACTGCCAGTAGAATAATGTAGGGGAAGGAGATCCAGGCTGAACAGTACATGAACTCCTGTTCCCAGCATCAGGTGGAATGTGGGGAAGCAGGGAGAGGCATGGAGCCCTGCCAGCTCAGTTGAAACTGAGCTACAACCCAAGGGGAACCCCTACCACCACTTTGTAACCCTGCCACCCCCAACCCAATGGAGTACCCTAGACTGAGTAGTCAGGCTTCCTCTTTCCTTGTGTTGCACTGTTCTAAGAGCTGATATCATCAATGTTTCACAAGATATTTGCAAAGGAAACTGCTTCAATCCTGTATGAAGTTATGCCTTTGGGAGACTAGCAACTCCTCCAAAATTAATGCTGAAATGAACATACCCAGGGAAGTAAGCTCACTATATCTACCGATAGCAGGTGATTGTGGGACACATGTGACTCTTGAGATATCAACCTTAATGCACAAAACTAAAATATAAATTATCATAAGAATTCAGACTAAAGAGCAAAAAAAAGAAGAATATTGCTCCTCATGTTCTTGGGGGACACCACCCAGAGAAAGGCTTCAACATGGTTCAAACGTGACAACGGTGAGGACAGTAAACTCTTCTCCCACCTCTCTTTGTCTTTTCCTCCAGAATTGTTCTGTATTCATGGGGTTTTGTCTTCAGAGGAGCAGGCTGCCAGTTGTGGTGACTAATAGCTAATGGAGTATGCTCTTTATTTTTAGGGCAGGGTCCACACCTGCCTTTTTATTTTTTAGATTTTTTTTTTTAGGATATAATTTGTTTATTTGAGAGAGAAAGTTACAGAGAGAGAAAGTGAGAGACAGAGAGAAAGGTCTTCCATCCTCTGTTTCATTCCCTAAATGACTGCAACGGCTGGAGCTGGGCCAATCCAAAGCCAGGAGCCAGGATCTTCTTCTGAGTCTCTCATGAAGGTGCCTGGATTCAAGCACTTGGACCTCTTCTGCTGCTTTACCCGACCATAAATAGAGAGCTGGATCAGAAGAGGAGCAGTCAGGACTCAAACTGGCACTCATATGGGATGTGGGCTCCACAGGTATCCTACTGTGCCGCAGTACCAGCCCCCAGAGTATGCACTTTTGTTAGGCACTTCTGAAAACCTCTCCAGGAGGCTGTGCCAGTGCATATACCCACCAGGAAAATATGAGAATACCTGTTTCCCTCAGCCTTTTCAATAGGGTGCACTGTCAACATTTAAAACAAATTGTTGTGAACACTTCTCAGTCTTTAAAATCATCAATGAATCTTGATCTAATCTGGACCTTGGATCTAAGACTTACTTATTTTTCTTAAATGTTTATTTATTTATTTGAAAGTCAGAGTTACAGAGAGAAAGGGAGAGACAGAGGGACACTGCTTCACTCCCCAAATGGCCTCAATAACCAGTATGGGGCCAAACTGAAGCCAGGAGGAGCCAGGAGCCAAGAACTTCATCTGGATCTCCCATGTGGGTAGCAGGGGCCCAAATACTTGGGCCAAACTCTACTGCTTTCCCAGGGGGATTAACAGGGAGCTGGATTGGAAGTAGAGCAGCCAGGACAGAAACCAGTCCCTGGGATGCCAGTGTCACAGACAGGGGCTTAACCCTCTAAGCCACAATGCCAATCCCTCCAATCATAGTTTGAATAAGTTTGGAGCTATTTTTACTTAAATGGTTATTTATAACAAGAAAAAATGCCATTATTGCAACTTTCCCTAGCTGTCTCACCTTTTCTATTAACCAAGGCTTGCATATTTCTTTTCAAATGATTCTGTGAGCTGAAGACAAAGCACATTGCACAGCTAAGGGGACACACTGCATGTGAATGGGATGTAGAGATCCACTTGTCTCTTAAGAGCAAGGGAACAATGAGATGAGAAAAAGATGAAGCTTAATCACTTGAAAGGCTTGTAAAGAAAAGTTCATCTGCAAGCCTCCCAGAGGAAGTCCCCTGAATATATTCATGCAAGGCAGTTATACTTGTCTCTCTTTCAATCTCTTTTTCTCTCAAGCATACACTATGCACGTATGTAGATTTTATGTGAGTTAAATAACATTTAATCATTTTTAGTGTTCCCACTTACAAGTAAACAATACTATAGACACAGACTCATCAGAAGAGAGATTTTTTTTTTTTTGATAGGCAGAGTGGATAGTGAGAGAGAGACAGAGAGAAAGGTCTTCCTTTTAGCTGTTGGTTCACCCTCCAATGGCCGCTGCAGCCGGCACATCGCGCTGATCTGAAGCCAGGAGCCAGGTGCTTCTCCCGGTCTCCCATGCGGGTGCAGGGCCCAAGGACTTGGGCCATCCTCCACTGCCTTCCCAGGCCATAGCAGAGAGCTGGCCTGGAAGAGGGGCAACCGGGATAGAATCCAGCACCCTAACCGGGACTAGAACCCGGTGTGCCGGTGCCGCAAGGCGGAGGATTAGCCTGTTAAGCCACAGTGCCAGCCAAGACAGATATTTTTAACTGGCAAATCTCCTACACACCAAAATTGCATCATGAAATCTTATCATACAACAGATTTCTAAGGCTTAGCTTTTGATTTAGGACCTGGCTTCTTAGTGCTTGTCAAACATAGCAGTAAGTCTAGAATGTTGAACCCACACCATCATAGTTTATCTCCAGTGTTCCATATGGTCACAACAGTTCTGCTTTCCAACCTGGGCACATTCACTGCATCTGCCAACAAGTTCTCCTTACTAAGTGCACAGCCCTCTTTGCATGTTGAAAAGGGCAAATACCCTGAGAAGCAGTCACATGCGTGGAAAAGTATACCTTGCCCTTGATAAAACAACTATTCAGGTAATAAAATGTTACATAGTTAGAAATACAGCAAAAGCAGGTGAATTTTTATTTTAGGTCCAATGCAGTTTCCTTTGAAAAATAAATGCTAAACTTCGAAGGTGTATTAAATGAAGACCAGATATGTGTCATGCTGGGCAATGCATATGGTTGTCAATTTTTAAGTACTTTAGAGCTTTTAACGTGAACCAAATATTATTGATCAACATTATTATATTTAGTCTATCATTGTACAGTTCATTTTAGCCCACAGTCTCCTAACCATAGAAGAGATGCCACTGACAGATGACTGACATCCACATCCATGCATCCTGCCAAGTGTGTCAACATTTGATTAGTAGGGCTTAATGGGAGCTGGTTCTACCTCACAGGAATAATACCATCTCTGAACCCACATCTAGAATTGTTTAGCACTTTAGACCAACAATTCCATGTTACAATACCCATCATAAAAGGAAAAGGTGACACATTTTCCCAGAACATACTAGCATGCACATGAGATCCAGAATGTTTTGAATAAAAAGATTCCAGAGCCCTGAGATTCCTTTGTGGGGAAAAAGGGAGATAATCAAACTGGAATTTTTTAAGGGAGTGAGCTGTTTTGTGTTGAAGACATTCTGTTCCCACTAATTATGTTGTCCTAACAGCCTTAGAAGTCTCCTTGACTTCTGGGGACAGCACTGTGGAATAGCAGGTTAGGTCATTGCCTGCAGTGCCAGCGTCATCCCATATTGGCTCAGGTCCCTGTTGCTTCACTTCTGATCCAGCTTCCCACTTATGACCTGAGAAAGCAGCAGAGGATGACCCAGATGCTTGGGCCCCTGCACCCACCTGGGAGACCCAGAGGAAACTCATGGCTCCTGGCTTTGTATTGGTCAAGCTCTGGCTGTTGCAGCCATTTGGGGGAATGAGCATCAGATGGAAGATCTCTCCCTCTCTCTTTCTATAACTCTGCCTCTCAAATAAATAAATAAATCTAAAACCAAAAAGAAGTCTCATGACTTTTAAGATAGATATTTTACCAAGTCTTCCGTGGCTTAATTACTAATAACACACAGTTACCTAAATTGCAAACTATTCAAAATTTTGACATTATTGTTTTTTCATTCTGAGGGGCATAAATACTTGCTCAGTGTGGGTTCCCATATTAAGCTTTAGTTTCAGGATTAAACAGAGAACTTCCTAGTGGCTCAGTGGCCCATGAGTCAACTACACATGACAGTGGCCATTCTGCGCATTAGTGTGAAGGCAGCCAAGTGTAAAACTAATATTCTCCAATAATATCTGTCCAAAGGAGATGTAGGACCATGGTTCTTAAGCTTCAATATGTATCAAAATCACCTGAAGGACTCCATTGCAGAGCTTCTAATGCTGTAGGCCTGGGATGTGTCCTGAGAAATTTATATTTGTAACAAATTCCCAGTAGATACTAGGATTTTAGGGACCACTCTTTGAAAAGCAGCAGTGTAGGAAAAAAATAAGTGGCTGCCTTTGTTGCTACAATAGGTAAAACCTGGGAGACAGCAGTCGAAGTGCTCATCAGCACATATGATGTAATAGTTTAACAAAACTTACTAACAGGTGACTTAGTTCGTTTACCTCATACCCAATATGGGGAACCAAGCATAGAGTTAGGAGTAGGTGAGCTGGAATTTCTACCAACCTTGCATTCAATTGACTATGCCCACCTTCCCATCATGCACCTGTGTCTCATTTGGAACCAGGAAGTAGGAGACACCATGAAGGCCATTGGAACCTTGTGGAGAGACCATGAAAATCCCCAAAAGCCCCCACTAAACCCACCAAGTCTCTACTCCTTATCTCATAAGAGAAGAGGATAATGTGTAAGGGCCATTTTTAGCATGCTTAGGGATCCTTCCCGGCCCCTTCACCATTTCCTCATAGGGTATCTCTCTGTGCAGTGGCCCACACTCACATGTGAAAGTATGTTCACGGCCTCTTTTAAATGAAACCTGAGGGTAGATTATTTATTATTATATTTTATTATATGTTATACAATGTATATAAATATATACATATTATATATAATATAATACATTATTTTAAAAGTATGCATGATGATATATAATATGTATGTTATAATAATACATTTTTATATAATTATGAATTATGCCTCTGCTTTGAGTTTTGATCTCTGTGGGCAAGAATCTGGAACAAAGATTAAGATATCCAGGCCCATAACAACACCTAAATTACACGGAAGAAATAAAAACATGTCTTATGACTGATTGACTATCAATGAACTAAATCACATTTACTTGAAAAATCATGACTGAGCCCCATGTATATGCCAAGTACTCTATTTAACACAGTTGCTGACAAAAGGTTGGAGAAATGTACAAATGCTTAAAATATTACTATGTAAGTGACAGTACCCACTCTTGATGACCTCAGAGAAGTACCTGGAGTGCTTCAGACAGAAGGTGCACTGTTCAGGGGTATGAAAGACCAGATGGTGGATAATTTCCCAAACTGAGATGGATAATGTGGCCCTGTGAAGTGGGCTGCCTGCTCCTCAGCTCAGAAGCACCTTGATTACTTCCTCCGGGATATGCCTAAGTTGTGGGTTTACTCAGTGAAAATCAGAGGCACAAGCAATCAGAGGCAGTGTGTCATAAATGTCTGTGTGAAGATGGATGGAAATGCTGTCTTCAAGCTCCATGGTCATGGCAATTTTGCATATTAAATTGAAATTTTCTTTACTGCTGTAATGTTTACATTGCATGTCATTTTACTGACTATATTAGGAATAGTAATGATATATTAATCACTTACTATGAATAGTCAGTTATACAGGGATATGACAAAAAGTTCATGGAAGATGCAACTGAAAGATAATTTGAGGGGCCGGTGCTGTGGTGCAGTGAGCTGAGCCCCTACCTGCAGCGCCAGCATCCCATATGGGCAATGGTTTGAGTCCTGGCTGCTCTACTTCTGATCCAGCTCTCTGCTATGGCCTGGGAAAGCAGTAGAGGATGACCCAAGTTCTTGGGCCCCTGCACCCACATGGGAGACCCTGAAGAAGCTCCTGGCTCCTGGCTTCGGATCAATGCAGCTGTGGCCATTTCGGCCATCTGGGCAGTGAACCAGCGGATGGACGACCTCTCTCTGTTTCTCCCTTTCTCTGTCTGTAACTCTACCTCTTAAATAAATAAATAAAACTTTTAAAAAAAAGAAAGATACTTTGGCACAAAAAAGATGAAATCTTTGTATAGGAGATATCTTCATAATATTCATGGAAAATGCATATTATGAAGAAAAGCTATGTATGGATTTCAAAATATTTTGCGCAAAAATAAAAATGTCTGTAAATTCCATTTTCCATGAGCTTTTTAAAAAATTTTTCAGGTCTATCACCCTGTAGAAGAAGAGGGTTTAGTGAGGTGAAACTGTCCTACCCTGAAAGAGGGCAATTGGTGAGCAGCAGTAGTAAAACAGAGCATTTGAACTTACCCGTGAGCCTCTTGTGATGGAAGATGTATGGGGTAGAAGCTGTGTGAAGGGACTGGCATTGTGGTACAGAGAGTTAATCTGCCCCTTGCAATACCCAGCATCTAAAATCTGAGCACTGATTCAGTCCTGGCTGCTATGCTTCCGACCCAGCTTCCTGCTAATGTGGAGTTCCTGACTCCTGTCCTGTGAACCAGTGGGTGGAAGATGTCTCTTTCCCCTCACCCCCCATCTCTGTATGCTACCTTTCAAATAAACAAATTGTTAAAAAAAAAAAAAGAAAAGAAAAAAGAAAGAAGCTGCATGAGAATTGGAGGCTGCTGGTGCCAGCGACGGCTGTAAGGATGCTGTAGGGTCAGGTGATGGGAAACAGCAGAGAAAGGAGGGCGACTGGAAAATGATTCCTAAAACATGAACAAAAATGGCAGTCTGGCATTTATTTCATGTTACCATCAATATTAGGAAGTACTGATTTTGATGTTAAAGTGCAGCACTCTGCTTCAAAGGATGCAAATCTTTTAATAAAATGTAGCTTCAAGCTATTTTAATTTTTACTTATTTATTTGTTTGAAAGGCAGCAAAACAGATAGAAATCTCCCACTCACTGGTTCAGTCCCCAGATGCCCCCAGTAATTAGGGCTGATACAGCAGAAGTCGGGAACACAGAATTCAATCCAGGTCTCCCGCATGGTTGGCAGGGACCCAACTATACGAGCCGTGTCTGCTGCCGCCCAGGGTACTCATTAGCAGGAAGCTGGGATAGGGAGCAGAGCTGGGACTTGAACCTAGGCACTTCAATATGGGATGCAGACATCACCAATGGCATCTTAACTACCACTAAGCTTAATGCTGGACCCTCTATTTTAAACTATTTTAAATCAAAATGCTTTAATGTAGTTTCTCATATTAATACTAGAATTATTTTTATGAAGATAGAAAAAACCCCTATTCCAAGAAATAAGTATGAAGATACTTCAAAAGCTTATGGATAATGGAATTATAAGTTCACTTTGGTGCAAAAGCATTTGAATTCCATGCATATCTTTTTATAATATGGGTTTTTTATTAACTTTTTGAAGACCTCTTGTTATAAGCATTGGTACAAGCATTGTGGTACAGCTAATTAAGGTGCCACGTAGAATGCCTGCCTCCCACATTACAGTGCCTGGGATTGAGTCTTGCCTTCAGTTCCAGTCTAGCTTCCTACTCACATGCACCTTGGGAGACAGCAGTTCCTGGCCACCCACTGGAAGACCTGGGCTCCTGGCTCTGGCCTGTCCCAGCCCCAGCTGTTGAGAGTATTTGGGACGTGAACCAGCAGACGGATGTCTCTCATTCTGTTGATCTTTCAATAAATAAAAGTAAACTTTTTTTTAATTAAAAAGCCGTGATTTAAAAAGCAAAAGTAATCCAATTTAACTGAGGACAAATTTTCCCCTCTTTAAAGAAATGATATCACATTGCTTTCGAGCACTTAAGTTAGTGTGAAGTACTTTGCGAAGCATTCACACTAGGATAAATTCTGACAGTATGAGAAGGAAGCACTGGGGAGAATTGTACCTGGGGCACCTAGACTATGTTGTCAGCCTATACGGGGCTGCTCCTTCTGCTGTCTGGAGGCTGCTCTCGGGGCAACCCTGGGGCCCACATGACCACCTGACAATCCATGGTCCATATAAATCCTGCCTTCTCAAACACAGGCATAGGAATATGCTGGCACATCCAAGGAAATACTCCTAGATTTATCTCAAGGATTAAGAGATGTGTTCATCTTGTCCTACAGAGATTCAAATTTCCTTTATTTGAGAGACAGAGAGATCTCCCACTCCCATACACATCTCAAGGAGAAAAGGTGAGAGAAAGACTTGAGAGGAAAGGGACAGAGCTGGGATCAGAAATGGAATGAGAACTTGAACCTAGGCATTCTGATATGTAATGTTGGTGTCCCAAGTGGTGTCTTCCCTCTAGGTCAAATGCTGACCCCAACGCTCAAAGTTTTGCCAAATATGTGATGGCTTATTGTATTATGATAAATTCTTATCAACAATTAGATGCTGCCTAAGAGTTTTACTTTGCAATTGTTTCATTCTCTTCTCCAAAACATGAATGTTTGTATTTAATTCATGGAGTTGAATGAAAAAAGTACATAGATAATACCTATAAAATAATTGATTATATTGCTTCTTGATACCCTGTAAGCAGTCAATAAATTGTGATTACTCTTATTTTTATTTTTTACTGGAATATTGTGAGGCATAAATGACAATTTGAAACCTCTAGTACAGTACCTGGAAGGTATTACATGTTAACAGGGTGCATTATTTTCTATATACAATATACCAGTGTTTGTCAGCAGGATTCCCACCGAAATTGGACTGAGAACATTTTATTCTAGAGTTTTTCATTAGAGAATATCACAAGGGTTGGAAATGAGATTTGCATTTCCCCATTCTGCTACCACATCACCATATTGACACTCTGCAAATCCTCTGACTTATAGTTCCTTCATGAAATCTCAATGCAATTTCATGAGAAGTCTTGATTTTACATGGAATTATGAAGAAGCAGGTGGAGTTCATTGCTGCTCCCCACCTCCAACCCTGAAAGCTCACTAATCTCCGTACATCCCAGCCCCTTTCTCTCCCATTCATCTGTGCTCTTGAAGTCTTCTCTAAGCTATGCATTCTGTCTTGTTCTCATCATAATCCATTCAGTAACTGTTGCTAGAGTGTCTCCTCTGCATTACCTTGGAACACTCTGTGAGAAGCTGCAACTAGAATATGAATAATACACGATCCAGTTAAAGGCTTCTCTTGATCAATTATAAATATGAAGAGCCTTCAAAAAAGCTTTTGGCTATGCGTATTTAGAAAAACTATGCATAGACTTCTAAACATTTTTTGCATCCAGATAAACTTATCTTTTCATTTAATTTCCCCACAAACTTTTTGGAGTACCCCTGTATAATTGAAATTGCATTTTTTCTGGCCCCTCCCACAGCAGCACTAATAGAAAGTGAACTCAGTGTGATATTCATTAACAACACCCTCTTTTGTGTCTTAAGAAGACTGTTTCTTCAGACAAGCTCATTTTATAAAGTAGTTGTTATGCTAGGAAACTGCCAATTTAGTAAATTCTCTGAAAGCTCCTAATGCACATTTACTAAATGATCACATTACTTATGCCATTTGATACATTTTAAGAACTCTATTCTATTAAACATCATAGTTGAGGTCAAGCTTACTATATTTTCTTTTTACATGTTGTTCATAAATTAGTACATAATACATATTCACTTCAGTTTCTTGTCTTGTTTTGTTTTTCTCTCCTCAGCATGAAATTATTGAAATAGGTATCAGAACATCTGAAATATAGCATTGGCAATATTGAGCTTACTGTCTGAACTTAGGTACGATTCTATTTATCTGCACTTTGCTTTCCTTATCTACAAAGTAAGAGTTTAGATAAAATGACATTCTAATCCTCTTTCAGCTCTGACATTCTGGGGCCTGATTGTATTCCAAGTTCAAAAATCATTTAATGGGAAAAGCTCTGTAAGACCATCTTTTTAAATTTGTTTTTTAAGGAATACAAATTTCATAAGTACAACTTTAGGAATATACTTATTCTTCCCACCATACCCACCCTCCCACCCACACTCCCACCCCTTCTCCATCTCTTTCTCTCCCCTTACCAGTCCCATTCTCCATTAAGATTGATTTCCTTTTTTCTCTCTATTTGTAAAAAAGATTTATTTATTTATTTGAAAGTCAAAGTTACACACAGAGAGAAGGAGAGGAAGAGAGAGAGAGAGAGAGGTCTTCCACCCATTGGTTCACTCTCCATTTGTCTGCAATTGCTGGAGCTATGCCAATCTGAAGCCAGGAGCCAGAAGCTTCTTCAGAGTCTCCCACATAGGTGCAGGGGCCCAGGGACTTGGGCCATCCTCTACTGCTTTCCCTGGCCAGAGCAGAGAGCTGGATTGGAAATGGAGCAGCCAGGACTTGAACCAGTGCCCATATGGGATGCCAGAACTGCAGGTGGTGGCTTTACCCACTATGCTACAGCGCTGGCCCCAAGATTCATTTTCAATTAACTGTGTACACAGAAGGTCAACTCTAAATTAAGAAAAGATTTCAACAACTTGTACACACGCAGACACACACACAAACACACAAACTGTTTTAGAAATAGTTTTACAGTTTTTGGAACTAGTTTTACAGTTTTAGAACTAGTTTTACAGTTAACTCTCATAATACAACTCATTGAGGACAGAGGTCCTGCATAGGGAGTTAATGCACAGTGACTCCTATTATTAATTTAACAATTAACACTCTTATGTAAGATGTCAGTGACCACCCAAGGCTCTTGACATGAGCTGTCTAGGCTTTGGAAGCCTTCTGAGTCCAAGATGCAGCAAACGAAATGTGAAATGAAATTATCAACAGTGTTTGCATGGTGAGTTGATTCGCTGATATGTCTTAGGCATATGTATAGAATATATGTCTAATGGGTGGCAGAGGGGATGTTTATAACTTAAAGTAACATTTTTTTTAAAAAAAATTGATAGTTAAAATGTTCTTAGGGGCTGGTGCCGTGACGAGTAGGTTAATCCTCCACCTGCGGTGCCAGCATCCCATATGGGCACCAGTTCTAGTCCCGGCTGCTCCTCTTCCAATCCAGCTCTCTGCTGTGGCCTGGGAAAGCAGCAGAAGTTCTTGGGCTGCTGCACCTACATGGGAGACCGGGAAGAAGCATCTGGCTCCTGGCTTTGAATCGGCAAAGCTCTGGCCATTGCAGCCAGTTGGGGAGTGAACCAATGAACACTTTTGAGCTGTGTTCGGCCTGGTTCTCAGCTTCCTGGCTCACCATTTAGTTGTCACTGAGCACCTGTGCCACCATTCCTAGGTTCCACCAGATGTTTGCCTATGGGGCCACCTGATCCTATAGTGTGACCTCCATACTGTAAACCAAAATAAGCCTTTTCTTTTCCAAGAAGTTCCTCTTGAGTATTTTGTTAAAGTAATGAAAAGCTGGCTGATATATCTAGTCTGTATCCTTCTGAAATATTCTCATTTATATCCTAAGTCCATTCCCCATAAGAGCAGACATTAAATGTGAGAAAATTTGCACAAAGAAGAAAACAATTCCAGATATAGTAGGGTGGTTGAGCCAATTGCATAATACTCTAAATGACTTAAATCAAGACACAGTATACTAGACACAAACAAGTAAATTGTTGCATTGGTTATAAACACTACTGAATTGTAGGAGAGTTAAGAAGTGTTTGGATGACTGATATACTTCTTAAAGGCCATTCACAAATTTTTGTGGAAAAATCAAGACCTGTTGCTTTATTCCATGCTTTTGTTACCCCTCATCTATATACTCTAATGGATTCACATATTTCTGCTTGATATCCTGCAGTCTTTAAACTTTCTATGTCCATTCTGCACACAGCATCCTCAGGTGCCACTGGGTCAACTGTATTACTTAAATGTGCAGTATTAGCAAAGAACTGAGTGTTTTTCTTAAAGATTTATTTTATTTATTTGAAAGGTAGCGTTACTGGTGGGGGAGAGGTGAGATAGAAACAGATCTTCTATCTGCTGGTTCACCCACCAAATGGCCAAAATCGCCAGGGCTGGGCCAAGCTAAAGTTAAGAGCCAGGAACTTCTTCTAGGTCTCCCACTTGGGTGTAGGGGCCCAAGCACTTGGGTCATCCTCACTGCTTTCCCAGGAACATTAACACAGAGCTGGATCAGAAGTGGAGCGGCCTTGAGACCCCAGCCAGCAGCCCACAGGGCATGCTGGTGGTAGGCAGTGGCTTTACCCACTGTGATGCAACACTGACCATTTGAGTTTTTTAACCTTATGAAATACTATTTTTAGGCATATTTATATGCCACCTCATTGTGAGTACTACACAATTTATGAAACTCTTTTGAAAAATTAAGCAAAATTAATTAGGACAAAAATAAAAGAATTGATTAGCAAAAAAAAGTTAGAGCAAGTTGGTACTCACAATGATGGCCATAAATATTTGTACAATTGTTAACTGCAAGACAGAAATGTAGCACTGAGTTCTTGGAAGACAGAGGGAAAAAGGAAAAGGGGTCAGTTAAATATCCTCATTGGCCAGAATTATTTTTGATATTTATTTATTTTTGGTTTATTTGAAAGGCAGAGAGACACACACAGAAAGAGATAGAAACAGACAACAGAGGGAGATTTTGGATCTACTGGTTCACTTTCCAACTGCCCTCAACAGTGGTGGCTGGGGCAAGCAGAAATTAGGAGCCCAGAGTTCACCCGTAAGAGTGGCATGGACCCAAGTACTAAGCCATCACCTGCTGCCTCCCAGGGTAAACATTAGCAGGCAGAAGGGATCAGAAGCTGGGCCAGGACTCAAACCCAAGCAGTCCTCTATGGGTTGTGGGCATCTCAAGCAGCAGTATTTTAACCACTGTGCCAAACATCTGCCCCACTCAATTGTCATAAATTAAAAACAGTCCTGTTTATCATGGGAAAAGCAGAATTTTTTGAAGACAAGTTCTCAGAGAAATACTGATGCAGTCAATGTCTCAGCAACATCATCATGAAGAATACCACTGAGTCTCTCTTATTGTGATGCTAACCCTGACTTTTATTTTAAGCCAAATTTATGACTTGACTGATTATTCTGCATAGGGCTTTGAAAAACCTTATGGGAATGTGTGCTGTGGCACAGTTGGTTAAGCTGACACTTAGCACCCCACATCAGAGTGCCGGTTCTAATTCTGGTTACTCCATGCTTCCAATCTAGCTTCCTGCAAATGTGTCTCAGAGTTAAGGCATGTTGGCCCAAGTATTTGGGTTCCTGCCACCCAAGTGGGAGATCCAGATGGAGTTCTTGAATCCTGGCTTCAACCTGATTTAGCTCTGACTATTGTGGACTTTCAGGGTATGGACCAGCAGATGGAAGATTAATTCATTTTCTCTCTCTCTCTCTCTCTTTCGCTCTTGCTCTCGCTCTCTCTCCCCTTCTGATACTCTTTCAAATAATTATAAATTCTTGAAAATCCTTTGAAACTAGCATCAAAAGAGCATGTCTCCTCACTGAATAATGGGAATCTCATTCTCTTTCCTCCTTTCCGAATTGCTTGTTTGTAGGATACAGAGTTTCCATCATTAGAAGTCACTAATACAGTTCTATTTTGTGTCTCTACTTTTGTGTGTGTGCATGAAACAACTCCAGCTGTGACATAGAATAAGTCTATGATAATGGAGAGAATCCAAGACTGCAGTAAAGGATTAATAGGTAGATTCAACTAATTGATATAGTCGGCTTGGTCACCGAAGCCAATATCTCTGATGTGCCTGCAGGGGTAAGGAACAAAGAAAATGGGAGAATGGAAATTCCAATATATAATTATTATCTTTATCCAGAAGATTTGAAAACTTTTAAGATGCCTGGTTTTTTGTATAAGTTATAAACATACATGATTTTGACAAATTCTACAGATGAGTGAGAAGCCTCTATTTTATTAGGAGGCCAAATCTGGCATAAATATTTTATTTTTTTTAAAGATTTTATTTATTTATTTGAGAGGTAGAGTTACAGACAGAGAGAGGGAGAGACAGAGAGAGGGAGCTCTTCTATCCGCTGGTTCACTCTCCAAATGGCCACAATGATCAGAGCTGAACCAATCTGAAGCCAGGAGCCACGAGCATCTTCCAGGTATCCAATGTGGGTGCAGGGACCTAAGCACTTGGGCCATCTTCTGCTGCTTTCCCAGGCCATAAGCAGATAGCTGGATTGGAAGAGGAGAAGCCAGGACTAGAACGAGTGCCCATATGGGATACCAGTGCCGCAGACAGAAGCTTTGCCTACTAGGTCACAGCAGCAAACATATTTCTTGGGTTTTTTAAAAATATGTTTATATTTAATGTATACATCCTGATGAGTTAGGGATGAATATATATCTGTGAAACCATCCTCACCATCGTGGCAATGAACATATCTCTCCAAAACTTATTTACCATGTGCTACAGAAACATGGCACTATTTAGCCATCACCTCCTCCTTCCTTCACTCCTATGTAATCACATCCTGCTCTCTGTTTCTACGGCTTTGCCTTTTTAAAATCCACATATAAGTGAGGTCATACAGTATTTGTTTTCTGTGCCTGGCTTAGCTCATGTGACATAACACCCTTCAAATTCATCCAGAGTGTTGCAAATGGCAAAAATTTCCCTGTTTTTAAAGGCTGGATAGAATTCCATTATAGGGAAGAGCGGCAAGATGGCGGAATAGGAAGGGAGCACATTGAGAGTTCGGCAAGACACAGGTTAATAAAAGTGGGGATACTGCAGGGTCAAGGAAGAGTAGGGGAAGAAACAGCAAAGGAAACTCTTCCGGAACTAGTGATTCACAGTGGACCTGCATGGAGAGCGTGGGAGCCCAAGTTCGGGACACTAGCGGCAGACTCAACACACCAGCAGTGGAACGCAAGGTGAGCCAAACCTCCATAGCCCGAGACACCAGCGGGAAAGCAGAAAGAGGAGACTAGAGGGAACGAGGCTTGAAACTCCGTGGGGAAAAGTTCACCAGGCTAACTAGAAGAGATAGAGGAAAAAAAAAGTGAGCGATATGGACACGAGTTTCTCTCTCTCTGCTCACCCCTCAAAGGCTAGCAAGACAAAGAGCAGGCACCATTTTGGACATACGTCATAAGCAGGGCGACCTCAGGTCTGCACCGGCCCTGAGCCTAGCAGAAAAACCTGACTCTGGGGGGAGGGGTGAAATAACAGGAGATTAGCATCTAACTTGGCAAACCAGTGGGAGATTGCAGGAGAATTGGAGCCCACACTGAGGGCAGCAGAGATTCCCTGTGTGGTCCTTGGGAAAGAGCTTCCAATCTCTGGCTCCTGTGGGTGTATCATTCGCCTGCTAACTACCTCCAATTACGTTCAGCTGTGCGGAATTACTTCCCTTTTGAAGAAAGAAAGAAAGAAAGAAAGAAAGAAAGAAAGAAAGAAAGAAAGAAGAAAGAAAGAAAGAAAGAAAGAAAGAAAGAAAGAAAGAAAGAAAGAAAGAGAGAGAGAAAGAAAGAAAGAAAGAAAGAAAGAAAGAAAAGATAGATTTACCACACCTAACCTGGGAGTGTCATCTTTGACACACCCTCAACCCTGAGGAACCAAACACAGCTCTCAGTCCACACTCATCTCAAGCCTCTAAGGCTCCACTGAAAGCAGACAGTCCACTTAATATAGAGCCATAGTGTAACAAGAAAAAACACCACAGTGAAGAAACCAAATATCTCCAACATGCCAAACAACAAATGCAAAAACCGAGGTAACAAGAACAAGGAAGACACTATGATGCCCCCAAATGAAAAAGACACCCGAATTCAAGATTATGAAGATGATGAGATTGAAGAAATGCAAGAAGCGGATCTCAAAAAATTGATAAGAACATTAAGAAGTTCTCAAAAACAAATTCTTGAACTACAGAAATCCTTAATGGACAAGATAGAAAATCTCTCTCATGACAATGAAATATTAAGGAGGAATCAAAATGAAATGAAACAACTAGTGGAACAAAAAACTGAGATAGTGATGAGAAATCATAATGAAATGAAGAATTCAATAGATCAAATGACAAACACATTAGAGAGCCTTAAAAACAGAATGGGCGAAGCAGAAGAGAGAATATCGGACTTAGAAGACAGAGAACAGGAAAGGAAACAGGCAAACCAAAGAAAAGAAGAAGAAATTAGAAATCTAAAAAATATTGTCGGGAATCTACAGGATACTATTAAAAAACCCAGCATTCGGGTTCTAGGAGCTCCTGAAGGCATGGAGAGGGAGAAAGGATTAGAAGGCATTTTCAGTGAGATACTAGCAGAAAATTTCCCAGGTTTGGAGAAGGACAGAGGCATCTTAGTACAGGAGGCTCATAGAACGCCTAATAAACATGACCAAAAGAGATCCTCACCACCACACGTTGTAATCAGTCACCACAGTGAAACATAAAGAAAAGATCCTAAAATGTGCAAGAGAGAAACGTCAGATTACTCTTAGAGGATCTCCAATTAGACTCACAGCAGACTTCTCATCAGAAACCCTACAAGCTAGAAGGGAATGGCAAGACATAGCCTAGGTACTAAGAGAGAAAAACTGCCAGCCCAGAATATTATATCCTGCAAAGCTCTCATTTGTGAATGAAGGTGAAATTAAGACTTTTCATAGCAAACAGAAACTGAAAGAATTTGTTGCCACTCATCCTGCCCTGAAAAAGATGCTTAAAGATGTGTTACACACAGAAACACAGAAACACAGTCATTAATATGAAAGAAGGTAAAGGAAGGAAACCTCACAGCAAAAGATCACAGGAAGCTCAATTTCTCTTTGACATAGAATTAAACTCTGATGCTCTGTTAAAGCAATGTGTTAAAGTAATCTATTATGTTCTCTTGATGTCTGTTAAATTCTAATTGTTCAAAAACAGCTGCACTTTTATTAAGAGCTATGGGTTATTTAAATATGTGCTTATTTTCAAAGATTTGAATAATCACCTTGTAACAATGATCAAATTTGGTCTATGTTATGTCATGATTTTAAGGAATCTTATTTCAACCAGATACTTTGGATTTTGAGCCTTCTTGGCATTCTTGACAGGCATTCAAAAAATCAAAGTTTCAAACAATCTGGACTCTAAAATTTCCAGTAAATCTTGGACTTTGGTTTTTTCAGTTTGGGCCCAACTGAAAAAATCGAAGGACCTATGTCTCTCATCTTATAGAGACACCAACTAATCAGGCTATTTGGATTATATTAGAAGTACTGTCAAGATGTGACGTGGTACCAAACTTTAAGTTTCTATAATGGAAAATGCTATTAATACAAATGTCTGAGAATTAAAAAGTCTAATGATTTTGTGTTACTAGACATGATAGTTATCTTAATGAGGAAGCCCCAGAGGCCTAAAGGGTTAAATACTTGTAAAATCCTACAGGTGCTTTCAAAAATACTGTGAAGTAAGCAAGTGCCTCTTGTTGGTTGATGAGTTTATAATTTTAAACATGGCGACTTAAAGTCTTTTGTCATCCACAGTTAGATATGATTTGCTGCTCATAAAACTAAAGCGTTGTTGGTTCTGTGTTTAGCTGTCATCCTATAGGTTCCTATGGACTTTTTCCAGCCACTTCTATTGGATTCAGTACTTTGGGATGGCTCTGTAAACAGATGAAGCCAATAATGTATTAACAGTACCAACTGAGAGAAAGTATGGTTAACTAAGGTTACTAAAAACAAAAAGCAATTCAAATCAATTGGCAATCTACAAAAAGAGTTAAAGATTTTAAAAGCTATTATTAAAATTGCTATATTGGTCTATTATGCTATGTTATATGTGTGTACATATTGTATGTCCACGTGGGAAAATTTTATTAAGAGTTTAATTTTAATTGGCTTATAGATAAGATTGTCCATAAATTTAAGCTGCTAAAATCAATCAAAGATACATTTTAATTTGTGTGACCTGAATCTCTGTATCATATGTTTTAAACTTGTTGGTAGAAAGAAACTAAAAACATTTTATATGGTTGTGCTTAAGTTTACTGGTTAAACAAACTACACCATGTTAGATATTTAAGAGGTGTTTTCAAATACATGATTCTTAAAGTTTATAGAAGGCATCGGACCTTCTGGTAAATGTTTTCTTAAGTTGTTATCTAATGGTTGAAATGGTTTGCTAAGTATTCATGTAATATTGCTATTGTCAGCAAGCGATCTAGGACTTGCTCCCTCATTTCTCTATTCTAAGCCCAACTTGTTCTTTCTTTTCTCTATTCTCTTCAAGATAGGAAACTAATTCTATTATGAAGGAATCTGTAGGACACACAATTTAATCTTTAGACCTTATAAGAGAGATGGCTAACATTTTTCTGTAATAGCATAGCCAAAATAAGAGCTTAAATTATAATCTCATAGCTAGATTTACTTCGCCATCAGCGAAGTATACAGTAAGTAGAAAAAACCTCCCTCTCAGACCAAAGGGAAAGAAAGTTTTTAAGTGAGAATATAATTTTCCTCATGGGCAATGTCTACCTTAGAAAAACTACTACAGAACATGCCTGTGACTATAGACTTGTAGTTCAGGCCACCGAAGATTAGAGATGGGACATGGGCACTCCCTTGACTTGCATCCTCTGGTCTGCTTTAACACAAACCAGGAGGAAAAGAAAGCTCGGCATCAGAAGCAATGGGTGGCAGGCCTATTGATGGCTGATCTGTACAGTGATCTGCCCTCAAGGAGACCCAACAGGCCAGTCCACTGCAGTGGCTTTCAATGTGGTAAGCCTGGGCTTCAGCAGAAGTCAGCTTGTGAAGAGCCCTGGCAGCTCTGCCAAGAGTTGGATCACTGGAAATGGACCTGCCCTGGAGTCGAAGGATGCCCAGGTCAGAGCCACAGATCTTATTGGCTCTAAGCTGAAAAGCCCTTCACTCAGCCCAACTTCCAAAGTGACCACTGCAGCTGAGGGGACGGCCAAGTAGGGTCAGCAACATTGCAGGCAGAACTGTAAATTTCTTGTTAGAGATGCCACCTGCCTTTACCTGGCCAGCTCTCCTCCCAGGCCAGCCAAGTAATGAAAGTCAACAGAGTGCCTTCCCCTAGGAGGTTCACACCTCCCTTAGGATATACCCCATGTGAAGAGATAGATAGGTCTGGGCCTCTGAATTTACAAGGCCTAAAGCCCACCAGATTATTATCAAGCCCCTTCTATCAGGTTCTATTTGCCTCTCAATCAGAAAACTTAATTGTAGCTTAGACAGCACCTTTCTTAGCTCCTCTAATAATGACTCTGTCCTTTGTTCTAGACCCTATCTAGTGCACTTGGGCCTCATTCCTTTGTAATCATAACCTCTACTCTACCACCAATGGCTCTACTCCCAACCTGTGTGTACTGATGGTCCTCTTCCCCACTTAATGCTGTATAATTGTTCAAACCTGGTAAATGCCACTCTTAGGATCATTGGTTACTATCCTCACTCTGTCTTTTATGACCTTGTCTAAATATGTTCACAGTCTGCAAACTTGGAAGGCTTCCATAGCCTTGGCAACTCATGATGACACCCTAGGGTGGTTACTGGCGCCATAAACTAGAGTGTCAATTTGTTGGGTCAACAACAGGAGTCACTGTACACTTGCTCCTCATGTGGGATCTCTGTCCTTAATGTACTGTACATTTTGATTTAAAGCTATAACTAGTACTCAAACAGTATGCTTCACTTTGTGTTTCTATGTGGGTGCAAACTATTGAAATCTTTATACTAAATTGGTCTTCTGTATATAAAGAGAATTGAAAATGAATCTTTTTTTTATTAAACTTTTATTTAATGAATATAAATTTCCAAAGTATAGCTTATGGGTTACAATGGCTTCCCCCCTCCCATAACTTCCCTCCCGCCCGCAACCCTCCCCCCTCCCGCTCCCTTTCCCCTTCCATTCATGTAAAGATTCATTTTCAATTCTCTTTGTATACAGAAGATCAGTTTAGTATATATTAGGTAAAGATTTCAACATTTTGCCCATATAGCAACATAAAGTGAAAAAACTACCATTGGATTACTAATTATAGCATTAAATAGCAATGTACAGCACATTAAAGACAGAGATCCTACATAATTTTTTTTTTTCAAAATAATTAATTTTCTATGCCATTTCCATTTTAACACCAGGTCGTTTTTTTTTTTCATTTCCTATTCTCTTTATATACAGAAGATCACTTCAGTATATAATTAGCAAAGACCTCATCAGTCTGCGCCCACACAGAAACGCAAAGTATAAAAATACTGTTTCAGTACCAGTCATAGCATCACTTGGCTTTAGACGACACATTAGGGACAGATCCCGCATGGGGTGTAAGTACACAGTGACTCCTGTTGCTGACTTAACAATTTGACACTCCTGTTCATGGCGTCAGTAATCTCCCTAGGCTCTAGTCATGAGTTGCCAGGGCTATGGAAGCCTTTAGAGTTCGCTGACTTTGATCTTATTCCGATAGGGTCATAGTCAAAGTGGAAGTTCTCTCCTCCCTTCGGAGAAGGGTACCTCCTTCTTTGATGGCCCCATTCTTTCCACTGGGATCTCACTCACAGAGATCATTCACTTAGGTCTTTTTTTTTTTTCCATGATATCTTGGCTTTCCATGCCTGCTATACTCTCATGGGCTCTTCAGCCAGATCTGAATGCCTTGAGGGCTGATTCTGAGGCCAGAGTGTTGTTTAGGACATCTGCCATCCTATGAGTCTGCTGTGTATCCCACTTCCCATGTTGGATCTTTCTCTCCCTTTTTGATTCTATCAGTTAGTATTAGCAGATACTTGTCTTGTTTGTGTGATCTCTTTGACTCTTAGACCTATCAGAGCTATCAATTGTGAGCTGAAATTGATCACTTGGACTAGTGCGATGGCATTGGTACATGCCATCTTGGTGGGATTGTGTTGGAATCCCCTGGCACATTTCTAACTCCACCATTTGCGGCCAGTCCGATTGAGCATGTTCCTAATTGTTCATCTCCTCCCTCTCTTTTTCCACTCTTAGATTTAACAGGGATCACTTTTCAGTTAAAATTTAAACACCTGAGAATAATTGTGTGTTAATTACTGAGTTCAACCAATAGTACTAGAACAACAACAACAACAACAAATACTAAAAAGGATAGAGTATTACATTGTACATCTAAAGTCAGGACAGGAGCTGATCAGTTCATTGTTGCTTATAGTGTCCATTTCACTTAACAGGTTTTCTCTTTGGCGCTCAGTTGTCACCGATCAGGGAAAACAAATGATATTTTTCTCTTTTGGACTGGCTTAATTCACTCAGCATGATGTTTTCCAGATTGCTCCATCTTGTTGCAAATGACTGGGTTTCATTGTTTCTTACTGCTGTATAGTATTCTATGGAGTACATGTCCCATAATTTCTTTATCCAGTCTACTGTTGATGGGCATTTGGGTTGGTTCCAGGTCTTAGCTATTGTGAATTGAGCTGCAATAAACATTAATGTGCAGATGGCTTTTTTATTTGCCAAATTAAATTCCTTTGGGTAAATTCCAAGGAGTGGGATGGCTGGGTTGTATGGTAGGGTTATGTTCAGGTTTCTGAGGAATCTCCAGACAGACTTCCATAGTGGCTTAACCAGTTTGCATTCCCACCAACAGTGGGTTAGTGTCCCTTTTTCCCCACATCCTCTCCAGCATCTGTTGTTGGTAGATTTCTGAATGTGAGCTATTCTCACCGGGGTGAGATGGAACCTCATTGTGGTTTTGATTTGCATTTCTCTGATTGCTAGTGATCTTGAACATTTTTTCATGTGTCTGTTGGCCATTTGGATTTCCTCTTTCGAAAAATGTCTATTGAGGTCCTTGGCCCATCTCTTAAGTGGGTTGTTTGTTTTGTTGTTGTGGATTTTCTTGATTTCTTTGTAGATTCTGGTTATCAATCCTTTATCTGTAGTATAGTTTGCGAATATTTTTTCCCATTCTGTTGGTTGCCTCTTCACTTTCCTGACTGTTTCTTTCGAAGTACAGAAACTTCTCAATTTGATGCAATCCCAAATGTTAATTTTGGTTTTGACTGCCTGTGCTGTTGGAGTATTTTCCAGGAAGTCTTTGCCTGTGCCTATATCTTGCAGGGTTTCTCCAATGCTCTCTAATAATTTGATGGTTTCGGGTCGTAGATTTAAGTCTTTAATCCATGTTGAGTGAATTTTTGTGTAAGGTGATAGGTATGGGTCTTGCTTCAAGCTTCTGCATGTGGAAATCCAATTTTTCCAGCACCATTTATTGAATAGACTGTCCTTATTCCAGGGATTAGATTTGGATCTTTGGTCAAATATAAGTTGGCTGTAGATGTTTGGATTGATTTCTGGTGTTTCTATTCTGTTCCATTGGTCTATCCATCTTGATGTGAATCTTGAGTGGGAGAGGGGAGGGTTGCAGGTGGGAGGGAAGTTATGGGAGGGGGAAGCCATTGTAATCCATTAGCTGTACACTGGAAATTTATATTCATTAAATAAAAGTTTTAAAAAAAAGATTTCCATTATATATACATACCAGTTTCTTTATCCATTCATCCATGGATGGACTTTTGTGCTGTGCACATATTATGGCTATTGTGAATAATGATGCAATGAACATGAAAGTACAGATACCTCTTCAAGATCTTGACTTTGATTCTGCTTTGGAAGTAGAATTATTGAGTCACAAAGTAGTTCTCTTTTTAATTTTTAGGGGACTTTCCACACTGTTTTCTATAATCTCTGTACCAGTCAACATTCTCACCAGTATCATACAAGGGTTGCCATTTCTTTGATGTCTTTTTTTTTTTTTAATAATAGCCATTCTAAGTAATGTAAAGTGGTATCCATTGTGATTTTAAATTTTAATTCTCTAATGAATAGTGGTGGAAAGCACTTTACTGTAGGCCTATTGCCATTTGTATTTTTTTCTTTCAAGAAATGTCTAGGGGCCAGCGGTACCCTGGCTTACTTCGTTAATCCTCCACCTGCAGCACTGGCATCCTATATGGGTGCCAGGCTCTAGTACTTCTTCTGGTCCAGCGCTCTGCTGTGGCCTGGGAAGGCAGTGCAGGATGGCCCAAGTGCTTGGGCCCCTGCACCTGCGTGGGAGACCAGGAGGAGGCACCTGTCTCCTGGCTTCAGATTGGCGTGTCTCTGGCTGTAGTGGCCATTTGGGGGATGAACCAACGGAAGGAAGACCTTTCTCTCTCTCTCTCTCTCTCTCTCTCTCTCTTTCACTGTCTAACTCTATCTGTCAAATAAAAAAAAGTCTATTCAGGTCATTTTGCCTTTTTAAAATCAGTTATGTGTTTTTATGCCCTTTCATTGTATGTGGTGCTTGCATATTTTGAATATTAACTCCTTATCAGAGACATGGTTTACAAAAGATTGGAATTGGATCCTTATACACAAATTAATAAACCACATAAAATTAATTAAAAATGAGTTAAAGACCTGAAACCATAAAATTCGTAAAAGAAAAACCTTGGGAAAAAACTTTTGATGTTAGTTTTGGAATTTATATTCTGAATATGACAGTAAAAGCAAAGACTACAAAAATAAAAATGAACAAGTGCTATTTATCAATTTCAGAGGCTTCTGCACAGCAAATAAAATAGTCAATGAAATAAAAAAGCAACCTATGGAATAGGAGAAAATGTTATAAATATTTTATGGGCAGAATGTGTTCAAGAAATTATATAGTAAATTCTTTGAACTGGAACACATTCAGTACTCTAAGTCTTTAGGCAATGATTTCATAGCCTTCTTCAAAGCTTCAGCCTAACAGTAGTTAAAGGAAGTTTAAATGATAATCAGTTAACTACATTGGTGCCAAATCTATCTATCATCTATCTATCTATCTATCTATCTATCTATCTATCTATAAATGCATTCAATATATTTATTTCTGAAAATAATGAAATCTTATGATATTCCTTTACCTATTAATCATAACATTTCTCATTGCCTACTTTTAGAAAAATAAACTCAAAACACTTAAATTAAGTTATTGATATGTGACCTTATTATATACTCTGTCCTTCATTCAAGCATGTGAATTATAGAATGGAAGAGAAATAGAGAAAGTGTCATGTACCAAGGATCAGGCATCCAACAAAGAAGCCCATTACACTGAATTGCTATATTGTACTTAGTTTGATCAACTGGAATTTTTGCATGTTGTGAGGGAGATGGTGAAGGGTTTGGATTCTTGTTCTCAGCAAATTTCAGCCAGCCCCCAGTTCGCTGAGCAGAAGATGTGCTTACTAGACCAGTGAACTTTTCTTTTATGAGTGTGAGAGACTGCATATTAGTGCACATCTAGATGGAAAAGGTAAGCTAGAGAAGGGATACATAATAATGTAAGTGGAGCTTTTGTGAATGATAGGATACATTTGGTGTTATGAAATACTTCAGAAATTTTGTGCCAAGTGTGTAGTTAAGGCTCAGAGGTAAGCCCAAAGCACTAAGTTTATTCCACTTCTCAAAACAGCCAGTTCACCACCGGTTACCTGGGAGCCTGAGTTCAGGACAATGAGCCTGGCAAAAGACAAAATTACAAGAAATTTAATGTAATATTAATGGCTTCTCTGTAATATTCTAGAATCAGGCAATAACTTATTGTGAGTGTTCTGATGAGGTGAGCGAAAGATGTTGGCTTTGTAGACAGAAAAGGTCAGGGAAAGCAGAAGCAAAGAACAAAAAACAGATGCAGATTCATTGTTTCAAAGTTACTTTCCGTATGATGTTAAAATAGAGTGTTTTTTTTTTTTTTTTGAGTCATGCCAGACCAGGTAAACTGGGCCCTTTTGATTTTTTGCCATGAATCTCTTGGTTTTTGGTTTTTGTCTTTCTTTTTTCTAAAAACTGGTCCATTTCAGAGTTCAGTTGCTGAGATGACGCTAGCATGAGTGACTTCATTCTGTTCTAAGTCTGGTCTGTTCTGAGGGGCTCATCTATAACCATGGCCTCCTATCAATAGGCCTTTCACTATTAGAACCCTTATACCATGGTAGACATCAGAATTGGGCCAAAAAACTGAGTAGTGGTTGCCTATGCAGGGAGTGCAGCACTCTGGAAAAGGAATAGTCCCTCTGCTCACCTCCATACAGCAAAAAGATGCAATGTTATGGAGACTAGAACCCCAAACCATAAAGTTGAGAACCGGTAAGTATCTCATGGGGAGATACTTACTTGCCCCAGATCTGGCAAGAAAGCATGGGCCATGAGGTTAGATAAAGAGGAAGAAGAGAAAATGCAGAGTTGAAAAAGGAATGAACACATATGCTGCATTTCTACCATCTGGAGTGGCAAGGGTGCGTGTGGCGACTGGGATGTGGTGATGCTGCAGCAGGAGGCTGAGACTGAGCCCTCCTGACAGCTCCTCCATCTGAAGACAGATGCCCTCTGCATGAAGATATCTGCAGAAAGGAGTTTGGCCAGGAACTGGGGAAAGATAGCTGTTTTTGAGAAGGATTGCCCATGCCAAGTACTTTTGCAGAAATGAGACTCCAGGATCATAGGGCTTTGAAAAGATCCCTAAATTTTGCCCAATGGAAAAATCATTATTTGTATGACTGTCACATGAAAAGAGCTCATGCTAGTCAAGAAACAGGACTGCAGCTCTGCCACCAGTAACTAAAGAAGGACACAGCTCTGTTTCCATCCTGCTAGAGAGAAGGGAGGGTGTATGAGAGAAGGCCCCTCCTCATTCTCAGCACACATTGTCTCCCCCCACCACCACCACCCCCCCATCTGCCTGCCTCCCTCCAGTGTGTGCTATGCAAGGAAGTTTCCGTTTGAAGGTGACTAGATGTCACCTGAGAGTAAAGGTTAAACTGGACGGGATGCCAGTGAACCTTTCCCCCAAGTTATGCCAGTCAAAAATGTTTCTTAAAATTGTTAAAGGTCCCCTGAAGGATAAAATCCCTCAGATTGAAAACCTAGAATAAAATCTCCTCAGAACAGTAACTGATTTTTCTTTCACCTGTTACTTAGACATCGTATGCCACAGAGTGAAAATTAAGGGGAGTAAATCTACTGGCAAGTGATGGAAGTAGCAGATGTTCCCTGGCAGAGTCAGGGGGAAAGCTAGTGGTGCGCTGAAAGTTACTGAGATTGTTTCTGCATTGGAGAATCTTGGCAGTCAATCAGCAGACATGGAGCTACATATGCCAAATTGTTATGCTAAATATCAACTGGTTTCTTAGTCATCTTCTTATAATATTTTTTAATACTTAAGACTTGGTAGAAAAGTAGCTTGTCTCATCATAAAATGAAGTGCAGATATATCTGCAGTATCTATAGATATATCTGCAGTATCTATAGATACTGCTAAATTGGACAGTGACTCACTGTTTAGGTCATGTTTATATGTTCTGAATGCCCTCCTCTCCAATCTTTGACATGTAAATAACCACTTTTTAAAAAAATATTTTATTTGAATGGCGGAGTTACAGCGAGAGAAGAGGAAAGTCAAAGATAAAGAGGTCCTCCATCCACTGGTTCATTCCATAAATGGCCACAAAAGCCGGGGCTGGGCCAGGTCAAAGCCAGGAGCTAGGAGCTTCTTCTGGTCTCCCACATGGGAGCAGGGGCCTACACACTTGGGCCATCTTCCACTGCTTTCCCAGGCGCATCAGCAGGGAACTGGATTGGGAGTGGAGCAGCTGGGTCTTGAATTGATGTCCATATGGAATGCCAGCACTGCAAGTGACAGCTTTACTCATTACTCATTACTCAGTGCCAGCCCCTAAGTAACTACTTTTTTTTTTTTTTTTTGACAAGCAGAGTGGACAGTGAGAGAGAGAGAGAGAAAGGTCTTCTTTTGCCGTTGGTTCACCCTCCAATGGCTGCTGCGGCTGGTGCGCTATGGCTGATGCACTGCACTGATCCAAAGGCAGGAGCCAGGTGCTTATCCTGGTCTCCCATGCGGGTGCAGGGCCCAAGGATTTGGGCCATCCTCCACTGCACTCCCGGGCCACAGCAGAGAGCTGGCCTGGAAGAGGGGCAACCGGGACAGAATCCGGCACCCCGACTGGGACTAGAACCTGGTGTGCCGGCGCCACAAGGTGGAGGATTAGCCTAGTGAGCTGCGGCACCAGCCCTAAGTAACTACTTTTTAAGCTCAGTTCTCATGCATCCATTTTTGTTTGCTTTTAAAATTTATTCATTTAAGACAGACAGAGAGAGAGAGAAAGAGAGAGAGAGAGAGATATCTTTATTCTGCTGATTGGCTCCTCAGATGGCCACAATAGCCAGGGCTGGCCCAGGCTGAAGCTTGTAATCTGGAATACTATCTGAGTCTCCCATCTGGATGACAGGGGCCCAACTACTGAGCCATCTTCTGCTGCTTTCCTAGGTGCATCAACAGGAGCTAGATCAGAAGTGGAACAACAGGGACTCAAACCTGTGCTCATATGGCATGCCAGCATCATGGCTTAACTCACTGTGCCACAACCGCAGCCACTCATGCATCACTGATCCAGATTCTTATGGGAACATATTGTCTATTGCTTCTCTAGCCTTTCCTAGAACTCTGACTCTGCCCCTGTGTAACTCTCCGTATCTATGGATACGCCCCTGTGCAAATCCATATTTTTCTTAAAATCTCTGATCTTTAGGTTGAGCAATTAGCTCATTTCCAAGCACAATTGTGAATCCAGTTCATGTTTGTTGGATGAATGAATGAGCATATCAAAAGCCGATGTGCATGCACATCCTTATTTTAATTATGCCATATGTGTAGGTTCCTCTATTCACTCTCCTTTGGCAAAGAAAAAGAATATTCAATAACACTTGTTTAAGCAGTGTGAGACTTTATTCAAGGGTACTTATTGAGATAGATACAGGGACCATGGCAACGGCATTTTGAAGTGGAAAGAAACTGGGTTCTGAGTACAGTGTGGACAAGGGTTAGTTTATAACCAAGGGCAAGGTGGGGCCAGTGGATCAGGAATTCTGAAGAAGAGACATCAAGGGTGAGAGGAATTCTGGCTAAACTGACCTAACAGGTTTCTTGCTACAGAGAGATTAGGGTAACTAGATCTCACCTGGAGGAGAGGGTGTGAGGATGAGGAACTTGATGTCCCTCAGATATGGAAGTATGGAGTGATTAGCAGGGTTCCTGCTAAGTTAGATTCCATAAGAAGTGCACAGATGGGTCTCAGAGAAGATTCCAGAGCCTTAATAATGTGTGGTTGGTTAACTTTGAGGAAAACCTTTTGGATGAAGGAGTCCAAGATTCTCAGCTTCGCTTCTTGCCAGCTTGTTAGTTGTGTTGTAGGACCCTAAAATTGGTGTCCCACAGAAAGAGAGACCCCCAGAAGCATGGATTCCACTGCAATCGATGCAAAAGCAGAGGAAAGTTTATTTCATTTGCAAATGGGTCGTCTCTCAGTAACACTACAAAGCAGTGCAGAGAGAACGACCCCGACCATCAATTGCACAGAGTATTTAAGGCTTAAAACCACAACATTAGCATATTTCCACAGCATGACAAAAGAATCACAAGGTAAAGGGTTTTTCCAGGGTAAAGGAACAAAGTACTTGAGCAAGCACAAATGCGGGGTCATCAGGACATAGGTTGGGTACGTTTCCGATCAACTTCTGCTTTTATGGTTCCCAAAAACTTAACATAGCTCCTAAACTAATCATCACATGCTACCGGTTCAACTAAAGTTCAATCATCTCACAAAAAGCATCTAGCAAGCTCAGCCATTTTTCACAGAAGCAGAACAGTATGCGGTTAGCTCCAGCAACTCCATTTTAAACCTGCCCAATTTCTTTTACCCTTGTTAACATTATTTTAGGGTCTTACACTTATTCTCTCAGTGTTGGACAACACTCCTCACCACCTGGCATTGCACAGTGAGTCTGCACATTCCCTGCCTGCAAATGACCTCACTTTCTCCAGAACCAACACACATTGGCTGGGCCTGGTTGGCAATCTATCCCTTCCAGCAGATACTGTGGTTTCTTCCACAGCAGCTGTGTCCCTGCTGAACTCCCACTTAATTGCTGTCAGTTTTACTCTTTCTCTTGTATGATGATGAGAAAGTGACCCGAGGTCCAGCCTAGGAGCAAAGTTGTCATGAAGTCATTACCTTTGGTTGCTTTAGGGGGAGGCGGTGACAAAGTCTGACCATTGGGCCGTGGGGGGAAACCTGGGAGCTTCTGGGAAAGGGCTTTCCCTGATACACAGAAGGGAAAGGAAAGGCTCGCTCCCTCCTCCACTGGCACTGTCCTCTCCGAGGTGATGTCACATTACTGCCATCACCTTAAGATCAGATATGGCATCTGTCATCATGGCATAGCAGGTTAAGCTTCCACCTGCGATGCTGGCATCCCATACAGGCACTGGTTCAAGTCCCAGCTGCTCTACTTCTGATGTGACTCCGTGCTAATGCATCTGGGAAAGCAACAGATGCCCCAAGTTCTTGAGCTCCTGCACCCATGTGGGAGACCTGGAAGAAGTTCTTAGCTCCTGGCTTCAGCATTGCCCAGCCTGGGCTATTGTGGCCATTTGGGGAGTGAAGCAGTGGATGGAAGAGACTCTCTCTCTCTCTCTCTCTCTCTCTCTCTCTCTCTCTCTCTCCCTATCTCCCTTTGTAAATATGCCTTTCAAATAAAATAAACAAGTATTTTAAAAAAACAGATCAGATAGGAGTGAGCCCAAGGACAAGGCACAGGCTGAGGGTGGAAGGGCCAGTTGAGGGAGGCATTTGGTTCTTGATGGTGGCACAGACCCTGGAACTGATTTCGCTCTACACTGCCTTCTCTTCCAGATTGCAGCTTGTGAAGTTAACCATATAAACCAGTGGAATTGGGGTCTTCTCTTAAACATTAATCACTACACCTTTCACAAAAACACTTCTTATTTTGGGTTCCAGAAACTGTACAAGTTCTTTGGGGTCAATGGCTGAGGATTCCAGGCAGGGCCATTAAGGTGGCATCAGGCCCAGGCTCTGCTGCTGTCTCAAACATCTGAGGAGCAACATGGCCTGTACGTGATTTTAAAAGGAGTAGTTCCATGTTTCTTTTCTGTTTTTACATTACCAAAACAGCGACCTTTCACCGTGGCAATTTTTCCTGCTGTTAAGTATATGTTTAATGATGGCAGAAGGTTAGGGGCTGTAGGGGATGAATGGAATTATAGCAAAACAGGAGAGCAACACTGAAAATCTGCTTTCGAAGCCACAACTTTCACTAAAAGGTCACAGACCCCAACTTCTATTTTCATTAGTGTTTTTCTTTTAAAGATTTATTTAGTTAGTTCAAAAGCAGAGTTACAGAGAAAGAGGGATTGACACACACAGAAAGAAATCTTCCATCTGCTGGTTCATTCCCCAAATGATCACAATGGCTAGGACTGGGTCTAGACAAATCCAGGAACTTGGAACTCCATTTGGGTCTCCATATGGGTGGCAAGGGCCCAAACACTTGGGCCATTGTATGCTGCTTTTCCAGGTGCATTAACAGGAAGCTGGATTTGAAGTGAAGCAGCCAGGTCTGGAACTGGCACTCACATGGGATGCCCCAGACCCCAACTTATTTTTAAGATTTATAAGATTTATTTACTTATTTGAAACTCAGAGTTACACAGAGAACAGGAGAAAGAGAGAGAGAGAGAGAGAGAGAGAGAGAGAGAGAGAGAGAGAAATCTTTCATCTGCTGGTTCATTCCCCAAATAGTTGGTGCTGTGTGAGACTGAAACCAGGAGTCAGGAAGTCAGGAACTTCTTTCGTATCTTCTAAGTGGGTGCACTTGGACCATCTTCTGATGCCTTCCCAGGCCATTAGCAGGGAGCTGGATTAGAAGTGAAGCAGCCAGGCCTCAAACCAGCACCCATATGGGATGTTGTGCTGCAGATGGCAGCTTTACCTGCTATGCCACAACACTGGCCCCAAAGACCCCAACTTTTAAAAGTATTTTGGGGTTGTAGAAGTTGCATCTTACTATGTAGACCGAATTCCTTACACTTCCAGTAGTTTTGCACATGTAGTATTCACGTGGTTCATGTAGTATCACCCATTTATTTATTTATAGATCGTTAATGAGTTTCCAATTGCCAAGTTTTTACATTTCATGTGAGATATACCTTTCTGGCTTCAGAGTTGAAACAAATACTCTCATGGAATTACTATCTGAATTGCTATTGGATTTCTGAATTTCAGACTCCAACTCAGCAGGTGACTTCTTCCCTCTCCTCAACCACTCTCTGTGAGGTATTGCTTAGTCATACAGCCTTAAATCCCAGCCACAAGCTGATGTCTCTAGGGGTTTTGCTGCCACCACCTGTCCTTTCAGCTGCCAGCTTACATACTCATCTGCCTGCTTAACACTCACTTATATGTCTCAATGCTGTACCAAACTTAAAATGTCCAAAATGAACTGCTGGTTTTTACTCCCAAAGTCTCATTCTCTTCAAGTATTTATGGTACAAGAAGTATTAGCTTCACCCATGAACCCTTTTAGGTCACAATATTATTGTTTTCCTACTTTTTTTCCTTTTTTTCTAATTTAAATGCAATTCATCAATAAATCCATAGGCTCTACCTTCAATTCCTCCCCAAAACTTACATTTCTCTACCATTACCACTGCTGTGGTTTGAGTGTCCAATTCATGTTCTGGAGACTTGGTCAACAATGCAGTAGTATTGGAGGTGGGGCCTAATGGCAAGTATGTAGATCACGAGAATTTCGCCTGCATGAACAGTTTCATGCTGAAACAACATGGTCTCATGGGACTGGGCTCATCCTTCTCTGCTCTTCTGCAGGTGAGGAACAGTGGTCCTCTCCTCTGTTGGATGCACTGTTCTTGGTACCATCTTCAGAGTGGGGTTAGTGTTACCACAGAACTGCCAGAACCTTCATCCTGGACTTCTCAGCCTCCAGAACTTGAGAAATAAACTTCTGTTCTTTACGAATTGCCAGTCTTGGATATTCTGATATAGCAGCACAAAAGAGATTCGACAAACACCAGGAAGTCACTGTCTTCTGTTGCCTGGGCTGCTGACATCATCTCCCACTTTTTGTCCCTCCCTGCCTTTGCCTTGCCTCCTGTGGTTATTATCTTGCAGCTGCTCAGTTTATTTTTCTTTTTTATTTAGATAGATTTTATTTATTTATTTGAGAAGTACTATTACAGACAGAGAGGGAGAGACAGAGAGAAAGGCCCTCCATTTACTGGTTCACTCCCCAAATGGCTGCAACAGCCAGAGCTGGGCTAATCCAAAGCCAAGAGCCAGGGACTCCCTCCAGGTCTCCCAATTGTTTCAAGGGCCCAAGCACTTGGAGCATCTTCCACTACCTTCTGAGGTCATAGTGGAGAGCTAGATTGGAAGAGGAGCAGCTGAGACTCGAACTCACAACTACATGGGATGCTGGTGCAGCAGGCAGAGGCTTAACCTACTACGCCACAGAGCAGGGTCCTCAGTTGGTTTTGCTAACTCATAATTCACACTAAACGCTGCAGAACAAATTTATATCATGTTTATAACAAACTATAAAGCTTTTCCCTTACTAAGCTATTCTGAGATATATTCTGAATGTTGTATACCCTAATGAGCCTGAAGAAAATTTCATGAGCAGATCTGTAGACACCCCTAGATTGGTAATTGACGTATCAATTCCTTTAGATGTATAGGCTAAATCATCAGAGTAATTG
Source organism: Lepus oiostolus (assembly GCA_036325905.1). NCBI lineage: Eukaryota > Metazoa > Chordata > Mammalia > Lagomorpha > Leporidae > Lepus > Lepus oiostolus. The sequence goes on along the minus strand of CM070808.1, from coordinate 56,343,379 downwards.
ATGTTTCTAAAGAAACAGCAACAAAATGAGTCACACTCTAACACTACATGAGTGACTCAGAGCACTCTTCCATCAGCTCACCTCTTGCTTCCATTGGGATACCTACTAGGATACCTGCTATACTCTTATGTTACTACACTGACCCTTGCCCAGCTGTTTGTATATTGTTTTCCCTAAAATAAATAAATGCATATTTATATCACTGCTAATGGAGTGCCTTGAGGGCAAAATGTAATACTAATTAAAACAGAACTACTAGAAATACTTTTTGTATTCAAACTTTCCTAGTCACTAAACACCATCTATGATATTATTCCATGTGGCAATAAGATATTACTCATCCAATCTCAAAATGTGCTACCTCACTGAAATCTCAAAGCTTTGAAAAAGTGTCAATACTCAGAAATACCTGATTAAGTTGTCATTTTTCGCATCCCAGCTATAATTTAAATGTAATGAATGGCAGCCTACAGGGATTCTCTTAGAGTCCAGATGGACATTTTAGTTTTCCCATGGGTGGGCTGTACTGCTGAAAGTTAATTGGAACTTCAGCTGTGCCAGATTGTCAGCCAGCTCACAAATAGAACTAATGACTTAGTATTCACAAAACACTTATCCTCAAATAATAATTCTATGTTAATGATTTGTTTCGACTCATTTATATTTCAACATTAAACCAAAAATGTAAATCTCATGTAAATGTAAAAACTTGACAATTGGAAACTTCTTAATCATCTATGAATAAACAAATGAGCTATACTACTGGCCCACATGAAGTTCTGTATGTGCAAAACAGCTGGAAGCATAGGGAATTCCATCTACTCAGTAAAATACAATTCCTACAAATTCAATATAGTTTTTTTTAATGATTCATTTATGTATTTGAAAGGCAGAGTAACAGAAAAGGAGAGACAGAGGGAGAGAGAGAGGTGTTCTATACATTTGTTCACTCTCCGAGTGCCCAGAATAGCCAAGGCTGGACCAGACCAAAGCTAAGAGCTGGGAATTTCATCTGGGTCTCCCATGTGGGTTGCAGTAACCCAAGTACTTGGGCCATCATGTGCTTCCTCTTACGTCCATTAACAGGAAATCTTATTGGAAATTTGGAGTAACCAAAACTTAAGCTTACAATCTGATATGGAATGCAGGCATCTCAAGCAGCAACTTAACCCACTGTGCGAGTGCACCCACTCACTCCCAAATATTTTAAGTGACATTTCATTAGTTTACATAGTGTTAGAAAAGTAAAAGAGAAAAATAAAATCATAAAGTTTTTAAATAATTAAATTTTATTGTTGGATATAATTTATTTGAAGAACTAACTCCAATTCTCCTCAAACTATTCAGAGCAATGGAAAAAGAGGGAATCCTCCCAAATTCTTTCTATGAAGCCAGCATCACCTTAATTCCTAAGCCAGAAAAAGATGCAGCATTGAAAGAGAATTACAGACCAATTTCCCTGATGAACATAGATGCAAAAATCCTCAATAAAATTCTGGCCAATAGAATGCAACAATACATCAGAAAGATCATCCACCCAGACCAAGTGGGATTTATCCCTGGTATGCAGGGATGGTTCAGTGTTCACAAAACAATCAATGTGATACACCAGATTAACAGACTGCAGAAGAAAAACCATATGATTATCTCAGTAGACGCAGTAAACTAAATGCTTTTAAAAGCCAAAAGCTTTGGTAGGTGGTAGTGGGTATGGTGTTTATGTATATAAATTGTATAGAGGTGTGTGTATCAGTCAACTAACTACAAAGTATTTTTTATTGTTTCTGACATCAAGCTTATTATAATTCAGGAATACATATCATGACTTTATGTTAATTTTCTTAAATTGCTTTCTGTTTGGAAACAGCAAAAATATAATTTTGATGCCTAAGAAAAAAACATATTTTCCAGGCTTTTTTAACCTAATTATAATTGACTCAAAGCATTTCTAAAGATTTATTATTTATCTATTTTAATGTAGCAATATTCATTCTATAACTGGATATTTATGCTTGTGGTAGTTCAAATGGTCATGTCAAAATGTTGAAGAATTAGATAGAGCTGAACTTACATCTGGTTCAGCGGTTGTTTAGATTTCTTGCTTCAGAGCATGCCATTCAAGTGAGATCTCACTCAAAAGTTTGATGACTCTACTATTGTGAAGCAGAGACGCTCAGCTGTGGGAGTGCCAAGCCCTGCTCACACATTCCCTTCTCCTCACTCCCTGTGGAAGGCACAGGGTGAGGTCTGAAGAGCAGCTTCCTGAGGCAGGAGCCCTGCCACACACCTGTCCCAGATAGAGAATCTATACCCCTAGTGAAGTGGCTCAGTTCACCCCTGCTGTCAGAGGACTCAGCCCAAGGCCATTAAGTATTTCTTATTTAAGACATGCTCTTTCGTGTCAAGTTTACAATAATCTGACAATGGTAATCTTGAATTCACCAAAATGGACTTGAGATATAAGCGTAGTATTGCTAAAATGTTGGTATAAAAAGTATAGTTTGTGCTGCTCTTGTTCTAACAGAGGTACCCATGCATTGCGTATGGATATGACTGTGAAGATGGAACTTATCATGTAACAGATGTCACATTTAAGATAAAGCTTCATGTGTGCAACAAATAGGACTGTGTATAGGTATCATCACTGAAAGCTGGAAAAATGCAAACAAACATAATATTTTCAGATATCTTCAGTAAAATCATATCTATCATAGATGCATTTATAAATGTAAATATATGACAGAATAAGGTTAAAGATGGTGATCCTGTTAGAGATCAGTGGAATAGGTTTTTGTCTTTGTGTAAGGAAGAATTCAGATGTTGAGACAGGAGTGGTAAGTGAGGTAGCAAGGTTTAATGGGGTAAGGTATCCATTGGAAGGGATGGACACCTCTCCAGATAGACTCTGAGAGAGAATGCCCACTTGATCAGATTGGGGAAAGCAAGGTTACATGGTTTAATGGAGAGAATGCACCTGACAGACCAGGCATGCAGCTCAGGAATATGCTGAAAACTGAGTGTTCAATCTGTATTCAGACTGGGGCTTATAAGGTAATGGGGTAGAGTTCTTCCTGCCATTTCTCTTTCTCCTCCTTCTTCTCGAGGACAAAGGGGTTCCTAAGTGTGAATCAAGTAAAATGCCTTTCAAGGTTTCACTACTCAGTGATACCAGACTGGGTAGTCCACTTGGCTCCAGGCAGAGGAGATTCCCCTAGGGTTCCTTCCTTGGGGGAAGGTTGTGAAGGTTTTATTTGCCCAATGTTATCAGGCTTGGTAGCCAATTTGATACTGAGCAGAGAGAATTGTCCTGGGGAGCTTTCCTTGGGGTGAAGGCTGTCACCTGTAACGTTATCAGGATCTGGGCAGGACTATGTAGTATAAAATATTGGGTTCTTTCCAAGATGTGCTTCTGAGCTTCCAGAGATGATTTGTTTTTCTTAGACCCCTCTCACACACATAGGCTAATTTCTAACTTCCCACCTAACAATTCTTTTTACTGAAAGGGAAGAAATGAGATCAAGAAGGGGGCATGCAGAATATTCTGTAGGTGGAATTTCTATTTGTTTCTAAATTGAATCTGTGCATTTGTGCTCATTATGTTGTTACTATATATGTTATACAGATTTTATGAATATTACTTTGTGTCTATACCTACTTCCTTCCCTCTCCAGTCATAAATGCCATGTTCCTAAATAATATATTGGTTAGATTTGCATCCTTTATCATTTTTATCATAAGAAGTTTACTCCCATTGTATGTGTTGTCATACAGTATTTAATATCATCTAATATGTTCCTAATTTTCAGCCACGTTATTCCTTATAGCTGCAATTTATTCTTTTTTGCTATTGTATATGATTGTATTATATGTATATCCAGATTTCTTCAGCCATTCTTTGATGAGTTACACTTGAATTGTTTCCCTTCATTTGATTAAATCAGACAATGTTGCAGAAAATGTCCATATACATTGTTATCTTATCTCCTAATTCCACACAATTTCTCTAAGATACAAGTGTAAGAGAGGAACATTTGAATAAAAAGTATTCACCTTACGTTGCATAACCTATTTATTTCTTACTTACTCTCACCAGTTATTCTTTCTTTCTCTCATTTATCACTTAGTTTTACCCAACTTTAGCAACCTTTGAAAATGGTGTTAAGTAAGGCAACTATGTTAATCCAGATCACCAAAGAAATACTAGTCTAGCAAGAAGCCCTCTCTCATCATGGGTTAAGGTTTCATAGGAATAGAACTAGAATTATATCTTGACCACTACACAGTACAACTGCATTCCCTTTCAATCCCAATTTTGTCAGCATAAGGTGAAGTCACAATCTACCCTGTCAGTCCCTTGGGAATTGTTATATCAAAGTTTAACAGTTTAGTTGCAGTGTCTTGAATAGGGCTCATCCCTGCTACTTGCAGCTACAGTTGCAGCCCTGTTCCTGGACTACTGTATCATCTAGGAGAAAAGAATGGCAAAGTGACAGAGGGAAAAGTAAAGAAGTTAACACAGTAGTACAGTCCTAGTGTCCTCCCATTGTGGGCAAGAGTGTATAGTCATACCAGCATCTGCCCTGTATCCTCTTCCCTAGGAACCCCAGACAAGCAAAGGAATTTAGTCAGTGAGGACATGCCTTTGGTCTTCCTCCTGTTGAGTATAAACACAAATTCACAAAGGCATACCCTTCACCCTCTTCTCTCTCTCACTTTTATTTTGTACAGCTTATTTTGCAATAGAATTTTCTCTTATTTATTTTTATTTACTTGAAAAACAGAGAGTGATGAGGGAGGAAGAGACAAAGAAAACTTCCATTCACTGGTTCACTCCCCAAATGGCCACAACAGCCAGGGCTGGGCCAGGCTGAGGCCAGAAGCTGAGAACTCTATCTGGGTCTCCCACAAGAGTGGCAGGGGTCTAAGCACTTGAGGCATCATATGTTGCCTCCCAGGATGCATCAGCAGGAAGCTGGATTGGAAGTGGACTAGTCATGACTCAAACTGACCTTTCCATATTGGATATGAGTGTCCCAAGTGCCATAGTGTCCACCCTTTTCCCAGTTTTACGTAACCAGTGTGATTACTCTGAAAATATCTCTGTAAAGTACACTTCGTGGATTGAAGAAACGTAACTCAACAGTTAAAGTGGTGATGGATCCTCTCTCCAAGCCCTTTATATTGTGCTAAACATTTGTGTCCACCACTGGGTAAGCAAAGCCCAGTGTGATTCATGTCCTGTTTCCATTAGAGCCCATTTGTGGTCCCCTGGTGCTACTGGCAACATTATGACTTGCCAGTCAATTCAGGGTCTTCTTCCCAGGGAATCTTCCCTTACCCCTCACACCAGCAGCCTCTGTCTTCATGGAAGACAGGACAATTTTTATTGGCATTTTGTGCCTCTGAAGCTGCAAAAAGTGTTCAGCTCATCTACACACTGTCCCCATTTCTGCTCTTCTCATGGAATAAGGTGGTGACATTAGGTGAGAACTGCAGTTTATCCACTTGCTAGTTATGATCAACTTCTTTCTGTTTATTTATTTATTTGCTTACTGCAATATTTTCAAAAGGCAGAGTGACAGAAAGAGAAAGAAAGATCTATCATTCACTAGTGTATTCCTAAATGCCACAATAGCCAGGATTGAGCCAAGCCAAACTCAGGGGCCCAGAACTCAATCCAGTTCTTCCATATGGGTAGTAGGGACCCAAGCACTTGACTCATCATCTTTTGCTTCCCAGGATTCTCATTAGCAGGAAGCTGAATCTGAAGCAGAGAAACTGGAGCTTGAACCAGTACTCCAGCTTGAGATGTGGGCATCCCAAGTGACTATGGCTTAACTAGCTGTGCCACCATGACTGTTCCTGCAATTAGTTTCTTTTCTTTCTTTCTTTCTTTTTTGACAGGCAAAGTGGACAGTGAGAGAGAGAGACAGAGAGAAAGGTCTTACTTTGCTGTTGGTTCACCCTCTAATGGCTGCTGCACCACGGCTGGCGCACCACGCAGACCCAAAGCCAGGAGCCAGGTGCTTCTCCTGGTCTCCATGTAGGTGCAGGGTCCAAGGACTTGGGCCATCCTCCACTGCACTCCCGGGCCACAGCAGAGAGCTGGACTGGAAGAGGGGCAACCGGGACAGAATCCGGTGCCCCGACAGGGAATAGAACACGGTGTGCTGGCGCCGCAGGCAGAGGATTAGCCTATTCAGCCATGGTGCCAGCCCTACAATTAGTTTCTAAAGAGTTCTTACAATTAGTTTCTGAAGAGGGCTTATTTAGATAGGTGTAAGCATGCCCTACTTTAACACACTCCGTAATTTCCCAAAATGACTTCTTAGGTTTGTGCCTCATAGGTTATCCCTTTAATAATAAGTTTTCCATCACCTTTCTTTCTAGTTGTATGATCAGGTCATCAGTCACTGCCCATGAATTGGCAACAACCCTAACACTGGGGAAAATAGCATTCAATTCAGTCAACAGAGATGATTTGTTCTGACCTTAGTCAATCAGAGTGGTACCTTCCAAATACGGGTTGTCTCTTCACCTTTGAACAGCCATCTATACACTAAACCACCAATGTTGGTGAGTTGAGAACAATTCCCAGGGCACTGCCAAACTGATAGTAAGATCTGGTGCTTCTCAAAATGTTCCAAATTTAGCTCTAGTGGGAAAGAGGCCACCTGCTGTACTTCCTTGCATCCTCCCAAAATCACATCCCTGTAATAAACCAGTTTCACTTTGTTATAGACCTCTTTCAGGCTAACTTCCTTAATTGGAACAATTCTATGACTTTACCCAGAAAATATGGGGAGCGCAATTGTCAGGATTATTTCATGTGCTTGAATCTGCAGTCAGCAGTGGAGTCAAAGGACTCAGGTCCTCTTGTCAGTCTTTACCTTAATTATGTCACTAGACTATCTTCCCTGGTGACTGAAGGCCAGTTTTCTCATTGTCATTTTCCCTTATATTTTGTAAATTCTTCCAAACGAGGATGAATAAACCAGGTTTGTTTAGAGATTCTACTTTAGGTCAAATCGTTAGCCTTGTGGCATGGCTAGCTCTCACTCTGAGACAATACAGGTGTGGCCAGCCTGCCCTAACTTTGCTAGGGCATAATGACTTCAAATAGGCAAAGTCACTCCTATCAGGTGTAATGTTCCAAGGGTATACATGATCATTCTCTTTCTTACTTTTTTTTAATTTGTGAATACTTACGTTTGTAAAAAAAAAAGCAATTTTAGAGTCTATAACAAAATAAAAGTGTGTGTTTGACATGTTGACATGTATGCATGTATGGGTGATACTAATAATTTTCAAGGGAAAAGATCCAAGTAAATAATGGCAACAGACTTGGATATTATGACATGTAAGAGGGTACTTCAAAATGTTTATGGAAAATAGAATAAAAGGTAAATCTAGTTTGATACAAAAAAGTTGAAACTTATTGAATTCTCCTTCTATGCATAGATTTCAAAATTGTGTACAAAAATAAGCTTATCTTTTAATAAGCTTATTAAAAATCATCGATTGCTGCCTTTCCTGGTGCATCCATGGGTAGCTAGATTGGAAGAAGAGTAGCCAGGACTCAGGCAGGCACTCAGATAATGGAAAGCCAGTATTGCAAGCAGCCTAACCAGTTGCTCCCCAACACCAGCTCAAGGCATGCATAATTACAAACAAAGCTTGGATGTATTAAGTTGAACATAATGAAATAGTATAAAAAGGAAGTCATTGGGATTTGTAGTGCATCCAAATTAAGCTAGCCCTTGCCAGCATCCCATGTCATCGTGTCATTTTGAGTATTGGTTGCTCTGCTTCCAACCCAGCTCTCTGTTAATATGCCTGAGAAAGCAGCAGAAGATAGGCCAAGCACTATCTATGTAGGATACCTATGTGAAGCTCTGGGCTCTTGGCTTCAGTCTGGCCAAACCCCTGGCTGTTGTGGCTATTTGAGGAGTAAACCAGAGGATGGAAGATCTTTTTTCTTTGTCTCTTTTCTTTGTTTCTGATACTCTGCCTTCTAAATAAGTAAAATAAATCTTAAAAAAATACCCAGCAAGTCAGGAATTACTCACATAATTGATACTAAATAAGAGATTCTATAATTAATTAATCTAAATTGTGTCAATGATTTTAAAAAAGTAGGAAATACGGGTTAAAAACTAAAAGAATTATAAAGGTATTTTATAGGCAAAGCTATCAAGTTTGTAAGATTGAAGAAGGTTTAGTTGAACTGCCATATATTCCAATTTTGTTGTATTCTTTTTTCCAAGAAGGTTGTGAAGCATGATTTTTAAAGTTAAATCAATATTTACTGTGTTTAAATAAAAATGTCAGCAAGAGTTATCTGAAGCATTATTTTCTGTGATCTCCTCTCAGTTGAAAATTATCCTTTTAATTTATAATAATTTCTCTTTATTTCTTCTCTTTTAGGTGGAATCCTGTCACCAGTGTATCATTTTTCAAATATTGATAAAGTTCCTACTACATGGCAGCACCCTGTGCAATGGAAAGTGATGAGTAGGACAAAGTCTCTACCCTCAAAAAAGTAGTTGATGAGGAAAAAAAAAAAAACCTGTACAGAAATAGCTATGATAGAGAAAAAAACTGATAGCTGACACAAAAGAGGCACAGAATACTTGAGGTATGCATGTCCATTTATAGGCACCATTATGGGAGCTGAAGATTGCTTATGCATGAGATGCATAAGCATCTCAAATGGTGGACAAATGCATTTCCAAGGCCAGAGGCACATATATAAATCTACAAGTAGCTGCTCTAATGCTTTCAAAGTAGTGCTTTTTTCTCTGTGTGTGTGGCTGAACCTAGTCTGTTTCAGCTTGATAGCTGACTTACCAGCAGGATTGGTAGGAGTAATTTCACTCTTATCATGAATCAAATAAAATCTATTTAAAAACACAAAGGCATATATTAACTTTGGTACATTTTGTTTACCTTAATATTCTTTTTTATTTGTTTTTAATTTTTTCGTCTTTTTTTAAATTTAAGGTATACAAAGTTCATGTTTTTCATATATGCAGATTTAGGAACATAGTGACTCTTACTACCCTACTATCCCTCCTGCTCATGCTCACATTCTTCTTCCTCCTTCCTCTCCTATTCTCATTCTTAATTTTTACAAACATATATTTTCATTTTACTTTATACTCATAAGATTAATCCTACACTAAGTAAAGAGTTCAACAAACACATCTGTCACTCCATGCCTGACATATAACAGATTCTCATACAGTATAAATAAGTGGATGGGTGGATGCATGAATGGATAATTGAATAACTTATTCTTTTCACTAGATATATGTTTCTTATATCTGTAGATACTTCCTCCTTTTATATAGGTTCTATTTATACTTAATGGACTAAAAGATCGTTTCAGTGAAGACTTTATCTGAAAGGATGTATGAAACTTGTCACTAACCTCTCAAGAAAGATGCCAGGGATGTCAAAAAATGATGTTTTCTCAGGAATAAAATCCAGTTAACATGGAATAATAAGTTGCTTCCTTTAGAAAGATGTTCACTCTCCTTTTAATGTTTTATATAAGAGTTTTTTGAATTATTTTTATTTATAAGGAGATAGACAGAAACAAACAGAGATCTTCCATTCACTTGTTCACTTCCCAAAGGCCCACAATAATCAGGACTAAGCCAATCCAAAACCAATCTAGGTCTCTCATGTGGGTGGTAGGGATCCACCTATTTGAGCCATCACTGCTGTCTCCCAGGTATGCAATGCAAGAAGATGAAATCAAAATTGGAGCTGGGACTTTCAGCCAGACACTCTGAAACTGGGTGTGGGCATTCTAAACAGCATCTTAATCACCACACCAAACAGCAACTGCCAAATACAAACCCCAAGAGATTTTTTTAAACATTTATTTCTATGGATAAAAATAAGAAGTGAGCCATGAGAGAAAATGATACTTTAAGTGAGTCTTCCACATATATTGGTAGTCTTTCCTTCTGTACATTCAGGGTGTTTGACAGGTAGGAAGAGCAGAGATCACAGAACTGCAGCACATATGCTGTTGAAGCCAATGGCACATCAAGTATTCTGCTTTCTTGTTTTCATTTTTGCAGGTCAGGGTATTGTTTACTTTCCATTTCTCATATTAATCGACATTATTCTTAAAGACTCTGTTCATTGTCCATGAACTGAACTGTCAAGCATAGCTGTCCAAAGTGAAATGGAGAATTGACACACTGTTCTGCGCAAGACACGTTCATATCCTGTTTTGACCAGATAGTGATATGGCCAAGAGCTGTGCACAGACTTTAATATTAGAGGCTCGATTCATGAATAAACATCCACATACCTATGAAAATAGAAAGATAAGATTCATTTACAAAGACTTCCATCCGTTAGAAACTTAGAACCACAGCACCGGAATAAGGCATCATGGGCAACGCAGGTAGCATTCGGGAAGCAATCAGTACCACCTTCATTTGTTTCCCTTCTTACTTTTATATCCTTTCCTTATATAATCCCTTACCTGAACTTAACCTTAGCCAATTGGCCAGAGGCAGATGTTTTAAAATTGTCTGTGAACTGGCCTGTCCAGGGCCATATTCCCACACAATTTGATTAGAGCATTGTTTGGAAGAACAAAGGGTGCCCTCTGTTCCCCAAACAGCCTCTGTGTTCACCCAAGGTTGTACAGACTCATCTCGTTATCTTGTTTACTTCTTGTCCTTGAGTTAAACTTTTTCCTTCTACTTTTAACAGTACTTTTTCATTCTCTTTACATATCCTCATTGTTATTATAAGATATTGAGATTGTGCTGTAATTATGTTTCTTTACAAAGCATTTGCATAAATTTCATATTTTAATTTATTTTGGCTTAGTGTTTCTCATTATTTTGGAATCAGTTCCCCTTTTGATAAGTATGCAAGAAAATAACATAATCGAAAGCAATATTCAAAATGAAAAGAGCAGGAAAGTGATAAATGGTAGATCTCTTTTTTCAGTGGCTTTGAAATAGTCGATTATAAGTGGTTGAACTCTGTAATTAACACACAATTATTCTTAGGTGTTTAAATTTTAACTGAAAAGTGATCCCTGTTAAATATAAGAGTGGGAATAAGAGAGGGAGGAGATGTACAATTTGGGACATGCTCAATCGGACTTGCCCCAAATGGTGGAGTTAGAAATGTGCAGGGGATTCCAACACAATCCCATCAAGATGGCATGTACCAATGCCATCGCACTAGTCCAAGTGATCAATTTCAGCTCACAATTGATGGCTCTGATAGGTCTAAGAGTCAAAGGGATCACACAAACAAGACAAGTGTCTGCTAATACTAACTGATAGAATCAAAAAGGGAGAGAAAGATCCAACATGGGAAGTGGGATACACAGCAGACTCATAGGATGGCAGATGTCCTAAACAACACTCTGGCCTCAGAATCAGCCCTCAAGGCATTCGGATCTGGCTGAAGAGCCCATGAGAGTATAGTAGGCATGGAAAGCCAAGATATCATGGAAAAAAAAAAGACCTAAATGAATGATCTTTGTGAGTGAGATCCCAGTGGAAAGAACGGGGCCATCAAAGAAGGAGGTACCCTTCTCCGAAGGGAGGAGAGAACTTCCACTTTGTATCGGAATAAGATCAAAGTCAGCGAACTCTAAAGGCTTCCATAGCCCTGGCAACTCATGACTAGAGCCTAGGGAGATTACTGACGCCATGAACAGGAGTGTCAAATTGTTAAGTCAGCAACAGGAGTCACTGTGTACTTACACCCCATGTGGGATCTGTCCTTAATGTGTTGTCTAATGTGCAGTGATGCTATAACTAGTACTGAAACAGTATTTTTACACTTTGTGTTTCTGTGTGGGTACAAACTGATGAGGTCTTTACTGATTATATACTGAATTGATCTTCTGTATATAAAGAGAATTGGAAATGAAAAAAAACAACCAGGTGTTAAATTGGAAATGGCATAGAAAATTAATTAATTTTAAAAAATATTATGTAGGATCTCTGTCTTTAATGTGCTGTACATTGTTATTTAATGCTATAATTAGTACTCCAATGGTAGTTTTTTCACTTTATGTTGCTAGATGGGCAAACTGTTGAAATCTTTAACTAATATATACTAAACTGATCTTCTGTATGTAAAGAGAATTGAAAATGAATCTTTATGTGAATGGAAGGGGAAAGGGAGCGGGAAAGGGGAGGGTTGCGGGCGGGAGGGAAGTTATGGGAGGGGGGAAGCCATTGTAACCCATAAGCTGTACTTTGGAAATTTATATTCATTAAATAAAAGTTTAATAAAAAAAATTACCAAAGGTCACCCCTAGGGGAGCTGGTTAAATAGTTGTTTAGTGAGTTAATTTTAGTGAAAGCAGGACAAGGAAACTTTAAGCAAAGGGAGGAAGACTGAAAGACTTGGGATGACTAGCACCCAGTGGTATCTTGCATTTGCATCAACAGCTTTGTATAGGGGTTTGGTTTCACCAAAATGCCATATTTTGGGGTATTGTGTTCTAAGTCCCAGCAGATTATACTGGATCTTGTGTATTTACACAGTCTAAGATTTGTACTCATCGCTGTATGCAGCACAGAATAGAAGGTAAGCGCTCAGTTTCTGCTCTCATATTGCTCACAGTCTATACTTGGCTCATTCACCTTGCATGTGGAATGAGAAAATAAATGGAATAGTCTTGTACTGAAGAGAATCCTTACACAACATCCAGCATGCTCTCCAAACACAGAAAGCATATACTAAATATAAACATTGTGTGAGACATAGTTTCCACAACACACACTTTTGTGTATTAAAGTTATTGAAAAACATACAAGTTTCGTAGTTCACTTAAATGATGAGCTTTGTGATTCACAATTTAAAAAAAGGAATTGCCATTTTCTTGACAAAAAGATTCATCAGAAAGAATTTCTAAAGAATACAAACACTAGATAGTTCTCTCTTTGAAAAGATTGATTTTTTTGAGGAAGAGGAGAAATTCCACACAACAGAAACAATAATTTGAGAGAGTGTCGGAGGCCACCCGACAAACCACACGGAGACACGCAGCACTCAGTCAATTCATCACCACGTTTATTGCCTCATCACGTTCCAAGCCAAAGTAGGGGGCCCGGCGATGAGGGACTGGAGGCAGTCTCCCTAAGGAAACCCTTCAGTCTCCAGCCCCGAGCACACAGAAAGACAAGGATATATACCCCAGACCCCATACAGATAACATTCATTGTGTGCAATCATGCATAGCACAGGAATAGAGCAAGTTTACAAAGTAGCAATGATCAGGGTACAAGCTCTGCAGATAGAGCAAAGAACATCATAAACCTTCATCAGAAGTCACATCCTGCCTGCAGGAATATGGGACGAAAAGTCTTGGAAACAGGATTAGATAAGGGACAGCCTCAGCCTGCTGCATCTCATGTCGGGCCAGGGCCACTGGCCCCGACAAGAGAGAATATACCTTTGAAACTACAATTGAAGCAGATTATAATATGCATCCTCTGGAAGATGAGAGTGGTTCTTACTTGTTTTTTTCTCTTATTTTTGAAAAGTAAACATTTGTATTTTTAAAAATATGCTCAAATGGTAGTCAACAAGTGCTCTAAACCCCTCAAGGTATCTTTTGCTGCCAAAATAAAACTTTTTAAGTGAATAGTCTTCTCAAGAACCTTGATATGCCCTTTGAGAGGAGGACTACACTGTTCCTAAAAGGGGAGTCTGTGAAAATGAGTCTAGTCCTCTATGTTTCTCATGGTGGCATTAGTGTATGCAGTCTGTAAAACATGAGTCCATATATGTATGGGCATATGTGTGTGCTTTCTAAATAATTTTAAAAATAACTTTCTCAATTACATATAATATTCTCTAAAAATACTGTGACGTTCCACAAATAATTGGAAAAATGTTGGTTAAATGATCATAAAAGTCAGAAATCGACACTATGGACTAAATAAACCTAACTGAAATCTGCACAACTTTTCACCCCACAGTTGCAGAATACACATGCTTCTCATCAGTGCATGGAACTTTTCTCTAGGATAGACTGTATGCTGGACCATAAAACAAGTATCAGCAAATTAAGAAAAAATTGAAATCATAGTATTCATCTCCTCAGACCACAATGCAATGAAGCTGGAAATCAACAGCTCAAGAATCTCTAGAACATATGCAAATACATGGAGACTGAACAACATGCTCCTGAATGAATAGTAGGTCATAGAAGAAGTCAAAAGAGAAATCAAAAAATTCTGGAACAAATGAAGATAAAAACACATCATATCAAAACTTATGGGATACAGCAAAAACAGTGTTAAGAGGAAAGTTTATAGCATTTGGTGCCTACAAGAAGAAATTGGAAAGGTACCAAAGAGCTATCAATGCATCTCATGGACCTAGAAAGACACAACAAACCAAGAAATAATTAAAACTAGGGAAGAAATAAGCAAAATTGAAGCTAAAAAATAGAAAAGATCAGTAAAATGAAGAGCTAGTTTTTTGCAAAAATAAACAAAATTTATACACCATTGGTCCAACTAATCAAAGAAAGGGGGAGAAGACCTAAATCAATGAAATCAGATATGAAAAAGGAAATGTAACAATAGAAATAAAAAGAATATTCAGGAATTACTACAAAGAACTGTATGGCAACAAATTGGGAAACCTACAGGAAATGGGTAGATTCCTAGACACGTACAGTTTACCAAAATTGAGTCATGAAGACACAGAAAACTTAAACAGACCAATAACCAAGATGGAAATTGAGTCAGTAATAAAGACCATCCCAACAAAAAAAGCCTAGGACAAATGGGATTGCATCAAATCGAAAAGCTTCTGCATTGCAGAAGAAACACTCAGGAAAGTGAAGAGGCAACCAACAGAATGGGAGGAAATATTTGCAAAATACACACTGACAAAGAGTTAACATACAGAATCCCTAAAGAGCTCAAGAACTCAATAACTACAAAACAAATAATCCAGTTAAGAAATGAGCAAAGGACCTGAACAGGTATTTTCCAAGAGGAACAATTCAAATAGCCAACAGACATTTGGAAAAAATGCTCAAAATCACTAGCTATCAGGGAAATGTTAATCAAAACCATAATGAGGTTTCACTTCACTCCAGTTAGACTGGCTTTCATACAGAAATCAACAAATGGCAAACGCTGGCAAGGATCTGAGGAAAAGGCACCCTGGTACACTGTTGGTGATAATGGAAAGTGGTGAACCACTGTGGAAAATACCTCAGAAATGGAGATACCTCAGAAATCTGAATATAGACCTACCATGTGATCCAACCATCTCACTCCCTGGGAATTTACCCAAGCCAAAAGAAATTAACATCTAAAAGTGTTATCTCTTTCCCTACATTCATTGCAGCACAATTCACAATAGCTAAAATACGGAATCAACCTAGATGTCCGTTAATTGTTGATTGGATAAAGAAATTATGGTGCATATATACACTATGGAGTACTACTCAGCTTAAAAAAAAATGAGATCCTATCTTTTGCAACAAGATGAACACAACTGTAAACCATTATACTTAGTGAAAAGACCAGTCCCAAAAGGACAGTAACCAGGTTTTCCCTGATCTGATGTAACTAATAGAGTATATAAAATACAGCGTTTAGGTGTGAAATGGACATTTTGAAATTCAGTGGTTGTTTATAGCCCTTGCCTCTTCTGTTGAAGAACAATGTTTTTTTTTTATACCATTTGTTGAACTCTTTTACTTAGTGTAGGATTAACTATATGATCATTAAGTAAACTGAAAATAGATCTTTGTAAATATTAAGAGTTTGAATGTGAGAGGGACAAAGAATAAGGGTTGGAGCCTGGATGGGAGGGAGGGTGTGGTGGGGGAAATATCACTGTGTTCCTAAATCTGTATGTAGAAATACATGAAACTTGTATAACTTAAATAAAATTTAACAATAGCAATAAAAAAAATACCAGTAGACCCTAAACAGGCTAGAGCCCACTTTGCCTTCACAGCATCTTCAAAAGAACACCTGGTCAACCTATTGCTAATCAGTCCAAGGAAGGCCACAAGCACTGTGGAACAATCAGAGACCCATAGAAAAGTTGTTCACGGGTTGTTCAGCCCCAGATTCAGAGGATTCACTGCCCTTACTCCACTGGGGAGCTTGAGAACTAAGCATTAGCTGCCCAACTGCTTGTAAAATCTGGTGTCAGTGATTAGCTTGCTATGTGTTGGGAAAGTGGATCCTGACTTTATGGGATCTCTACAACAGCAGTGTATAGGTTCCAATATTTCTTAATGGTTTCTAACTTTTAATGTCAAATCTAGAAATTAAACATGCAAGCCACAAAGATTTTCCTAAATTTTTCCTAGGTTTTTTTTTTTTAATAAAAGAGATATATATGTATGCATATATTTGAAAGGCAGAGCAACACAAAGAGAAGGAGAGGCAAGGAAAGAGATATCTTCCATCTGCTGATTTACTCCTCAAATGGCCACAAAGGCCAGGCTAAATCCAGGAGCCTGCAACTTCACCCTGGTCTCCCATTTGGCTGTAGGTGCCCAAACCATCGGGTCATGTTCCATTGCTTTCCCAGGTACATTAGCAGGAAGCTGGATTGGAAGTTAGGAAGATGGGACTGGAACTTGTGCTTTGATATGGGATGCTGGCTTCCCAAGTAACATCTTGACCCATTGCACCACAATGCTAGCATCTCCAAGACTGGTTTTGATGTGAGATGTGACACAATTTCTGTGCTGAACTGAAAAGCACAAACATTTCCCTGAAAGCTGGAGGAAGTAGTTAAGAGATATTTTTTTATTTGACAGATAGAGTTAGGCAGTGAGAGAGAGAGAGAGAGAGAGTAAGGTCTTCCTTCCATTGGTTTACCCCCCCCCCCAAATGGCTGCCAGGGCTGGAGCTATGCTGATCCGAAGCCAGGAGCTAGGTGCTTCTTCCTGGTCTTCCATGCGGGTGCAGGTGCCCAAGCACTTGGGCCATCTTCCACTGCCTTCCAGGGCCACAGCAGAAAGCTGGACTGGAAGAAGAGCAACTGGGACTAGAACCCGGTGCCCATATGGGATGCCGGTGCCTCAGGTGGAGGATTAACCTAGTGAGCCATGAGCCAGCCCCAATTAAGAGATTTTTAAGGAAGGCTTTCAGGGTGACTGCCTGTTCCGAAAAGCCACTTGCATTGTTCTTGCCCCTTCGGCTTCCCACTGGCCTTGGCCACCTCGGCACCTCCTCCATCCTGCAAACTCCAGTTCTATGGACAGAGTCAAGGACTCTTGCCTTCTTCTAATCCACTGTATTGGGTCACTAGCATGCCCCATTCAAACACAGCCTGGACACCAGCTCCAAGTTCACCACCAAGGTCTTAACAGAGCAGAAGGCCATTGTGAAGGATTTAGATAATCAAGGTGACATCCCTACTATTAAGGATGCTCACGTGGCCACCTAGGAACAGAGGGTCTGCCCGCCCACCACGGGCAGTGCCCCCTTCAGACGACACCGCATGTTTGGCTACCCAACCAAGCTACATTGTGAATTTGAACAGTGGAATGGGGAAAAACCAGAACTTCCAGGCACTATTTATTTATATTTTTTTCCTTAAAAGTACTCTACAAAGGAAAATTTGTGGCTTTTATTTACATAAAGTATGTACATATTGATAAGAATCATCCATTTTAATGATCTCAAGATGACCAACCAGCCTTTCAAGCATTCTCCGCACTACTTCTGAATTTACCTGTGGTGTAACCATGTTCATTAGAATTTCAAAAGAGGAAAAAAAAAACCTTTAAAAGCAAAATGCATGAACAACAAGAACAAAATCTTTTCCTGAGCCTTCCGGTATCCTTTTTGCACATGTACTTAGCTGTACTAAAAGTCTGTAAGCGATGGTTTAAAGGCTAAAGATAGGGGCCGGCCTGTCTTTAGCTGCTGCCTGAAATGCCTGCCTGGCCCAGCACTCTGCCTAGCCATTGAGGACATCTGGTGATTGAACCAACAGATGGAAGCTCACTCTCTCTCTCTCCACAGCTCTAACTTTCAAAATAAATAAATACATCTTAAAACAAAGGCTTAAGTAAAAGTTTCCTTTTTCTTCCTTTTTTTTTTGCTTTTTTTTGTTGTTGTTTGTTTTTGCTGTTTGTTTTGGGCCTGTTTGATGTATGTGTGAAACAATATTGTCCAACAATGAACCAGATTTTAATATTGCAAAGTTCTTAAAAAAAAAGATAACAGGGTTGGAGGTATACTTTAAGTGATTAGTAGGAGGAAAATGTCAGAGGAAATCAAGAACACAGGTGGGGAGTGGGAATAAGTAGGGGGAAGGGAGTGTTTCTGGTATAAGTTCAAGAATTAAAAAGCTGTTAGGGAAATGAATTCATGGAACTTAGTGATCAATTAATTATAGCAGGTGGGGGGTAGATTGGAGGAAAATCTGACAAAAAATGACAGGAAGAAAGGATGGTATTAGCTTTTTTTTTAAAGATTTATTTATTTGAAAGTCAGAGTTACAGAGATGTCTTCCATCTGTTGGTTCATTCCCTAGATGGCTGCAATGACCGGAGTTGGGCCGATCTGAAGCCAGGAGCCAGGAGCTTCTTCCCGGTCTCCTGTGTGGGTACAAGGTCCCAAGGACTTGGCCATCTTCTAGTGCTTTCCCAGGCCACAGCAGGGAACTGGATCCAAAGTGGAGCAGCCAGGACTCGAACTGGCACCCGTATGGGATGCAAATACTACAGGCAGCAGCTTTACCCATTATGCCGCAGTGCTGACCCTGGTATTAGCTTTTGCAAGAGGGGATTCAGGGACAAGAAGAGGATTTAGAAGAAATGATCTAAATTGAGGACAGGATGAATTTCAGGTACTGGCAAAAACTCCAAATACAATTCATTCAGAAAGAAGGTAAATGTTCAGGTTTATGGCTTAGCAGAAAAGTCTGGAGATTGTGTGTGTGTGTATGTATGTATGTATGTATGTATATGTGTGTGTATATATATACATATATATATATATATACACATACATGGCACATGAATATGTGAAAGGTGGAGAGACAAAAATGAAGCAGAGATCTCCCATCACTGGTTCATACCTGAAATTGCAATAACCGCTGTGGCTGGGTCAGACTGAAGTCAGGAGCAATGAATTCCACCCAAGTCTTCCACCATAGGTGGTAGGGATGCAGCTACTTGAGCCATTACTTGCTGTTTATCAGAGTGCACATTAGCAGGAAGCTGGAATGAAGAGTGGAGCTGGGACTCAAACCTAGACACTCCAATTTAGGATGCAGAAGTCCTCTACAGCAAACGATTGCTCTTAAAAATATGTATTTTAGGGGCCGGCGCTGTGGTGCACTAGGTTAATCCTCCGCCTGCAGCACTGGCATCCCATATGGGCGCCAGTTCTGGTCCTGGCTGCTCCTCTTCCAGTCCAGCTCTCTGCTGTGGCCTGGGATAACAGTGGAGGATGGCCCAAGTGCTTGGGCCTCTGCACCCACATGGGAGACCTGGGGGAGGCTCCTGGCTCCTGGCTTCGGATCGGCGAAGCTCCAGCCATTGTGGCCAGTTGGGGAGTGAACAACAGAGGGAAGACCTTTCTCTCTGTCTCTCTCTCAAATAAATAAATAAAATCTTTAAAAAATATGTATTTTAAAGTCAACAGAATATGAGTGAAAATTATTAAGTTGATAGTAGTAACTAACTGGTGATTGTTATTTATTGGGAAATAGTAAATCAGTCATAAGACACTAAATGGGTATCTTGAGGTCCCAAACAAAATAGGACATTTTATGACTTTACAGAAATGCTTGGTATTGCATTTTCAGGCATAATGGGGAAAATAAGTTTTTTCATTAAGGTACTGTGATCTTCAAATTCTAGACTTTATGTGTGAATTTGCCATGGCTTTGGTAGTTTTAAACA
Organism: Lepus oiostolus; assembly: GCA_036325905.1. Taxonomy (NCBI): domain Eukaryota; kingdom Metazoa; phylum Chordata; class Mammalia; order Lagomorpha; family Leporidae; genus Lepus; species Lepus oiostolus. Next base: position 56,323,470 of record CM070808.1, on the reverse strand, counting down.
AATAACTCATATATAACCCTTCTTTCATGTTCCATAAATATTTTAGTTTTGCACTATTCTCATATCTGCACATTCTTTCTGTAACTTATTTTAGTGCAGTATTATATTTTTGGATCTAAGCACTGATTACTTCACATGGACAGCTGTGTAAAAATGGGATTTGACAAAAATGCCTGAGCTAATGGTAACTGCATGAAGTGGAAACATCAAGGCCCATTTGTTAGGATACTTCTTGGTTTCTCCGTGTAACTTTTCTTATCTTCACCCCTGCCCACCTCCAAATTAATTTCCTATGACCAATCTCCAGGCAAGGTATTCCAGATCATTTCTTTATGGCCAACTCCTAGACAGAAAGGTAAAGTCAGAGTCACCTTTTCACCACCTGCCCTGTCTCTCAGGTCAAAGTACTTTGGGAGAGCACTTTCTTTTTCGAGATTTATTTATTTATTTATTTATAGGCAGAGAGAGAGAGAGAGAGAGGGAAAGAGAGAGAGATATCTATTCTCCAATCACTGGTTCCCTCCCTAAAAAGCTACAATAACTAGGTCTGGGCCAGGCTGAACCCAGGAGCTTGAAACTCAGTCCTGGTCTCAAACATGAGTGGGCCCAAGTATTTTACTGCCTTTCCAGGCACATTTTCAGGTAGCTGGATCGGAAAGAGAGACACTGGAACTCAGACTTGTGGCAACTTAACCCTACTATGCCACAACACTTGCCCCAAGGGGTAACATTTTCTGAGCCCTGACATTTGGAATGTTGGAAATAGGCTTGTGTCCTGACTTACTTAAAAGTGGAGCATCAGCCTCTACAAAACTCAAAGCATCTGTGAACATAAAAATCAATCCAATTGACTTCCTATACTACTACCAATTAAAATCCAATCACAGGCCGGCGCCATGGCTCAACAGGCTAATCCTCCACCCTAGCGGCGCCAGCACACCGGGTTCTAGTCCAGCTCTCTGCTCTTCCTGTCCAGCTCTCTGCTGTGGCCCAGGAGTGCAGTGGAGGATGGCCCAAGTGCTTGGGCCCTCCACCCCATGGGAGACCAGGAGAAGCACCTGGCTCCTGCCTTCAGATCAGCGCGCTGGCTGCGGTGGCCATTGGAGGGTGAACCAACGGCAAAGGAAGACCTTTCTCTCCGTCTCTCTCTCTCTCACTGTCCACTCTGCCTGTCAAAAAAATAAAAATAAAAAATAAAGAAAACCCAATCACACATGGTGTCCACACTAAGCACATCATGGTAAACTGCAGAAACCAAAAACATAGAGATTGCAATTTTGCAAAGAACATGTGTCATATGAATTTTCAATGAGTTGAGATGTTTTAATATGTGTGGCATGGATCTGAAATACACCTGAGCTTTATAGGATAAGATAATTTATTCTTCCATTAATAAAGTGAAGAATTTAAGCAGTTGTCAGCTATCAGCACATTAACCTTACACTTTTTCTCTTTGCATTATCATGTATACACTTAATACTCAAACGATTCCAAGAGTTGTTTTGTGGGCACATCTTTAGAGTTATATATTAAAATTCTAGTAAATCTTAATGTCTGTGTGATTTAGCATCTGAAACAATTTTTGCTTAACAGAAACGATCCATACAGTGTGATATTTAATTAAATATAAAGAGCAGAGTTAATATCTAAAATATTTTATACTGATGTTTTTATACTTACAAATTTTAAAAAGTTCTTGATTGTGCACCCCCAGCCAATGAGAGATTTAACATTATTTCTGTATAGTTTAGGATTTACTCTCTAAATTAAGGTGATTTTTTTAAATCCTGTTCGATGAAAACAGGTAGGAGAGAAAGAAGGAAAGAATAAGGACAAGGAAGAGAAAGAATAAGAGGTGAGTAGAAGAGGGTGAGGAAGACGAAATCAATGAGTGTCTAATATATCACATAAGATAGAAAGTTAGTTGTATGTTAGGAAGAACTCAAGCATTAGGTATACAGAGTTCCCTGTACCAAAACATACTCAATTTTATCAATGCATGAATGTGCATTTTTTTCTTCAGTCTCCATAGGATGACAGAAAGTCCCTGGGACCATCCTTCAGGGTTTCCAGCTTCTGATGGCAGTCCAGCCTGCAGGAGAGGAACATACATACCCACCTGCTTCTCCCTTCCTCAGGGACCTAGGCTTAGCCAAGGGATCCTTTGTTCTTTGTGCTCCCAAAGGAGCATATTGAGTACCTAGCATGATGCCAACTAACACTGAAAATACCCTCCACATCTGTTATCTTATAAAATCCTATGAAAACCATTTGAAACGTGTCCATCCAATCTGCTTATAAATGAGAAAACTCAAACTCATGAAAAGTAAGTGACATGCACAGATTGTATAGATGATATTGAGCAAATATTTTACTCCTGGGTTCATTGGCACCAATGTCTGTTTTCTTAACTGTACCACACTTTCTCTCATGTAATGTATAAATGTTTTCTTTATCAATAATTTATTCTGTCATAACTTCCAAATGGAATCTGAGATAAATATATGGATATGCTATATAATATACTTAAAGTGAAAAGAGAGAAACATTTACACAAAGGGGAAAATGATATTTTATTTTCATTACGCTCATCCAAAGAATTGCCATGAGGATTTAATAAGTTATGAGCAGTGTTTTCACAGTGCTGGGCTAAGCATGGTACAATACCAAAATTAGGTTTAGTTCCTAGGCTGTTGTTGGTCAAGGGGAAAGAGGAGGGACAGAGGATCTCGAGCTTCTCTTCTATTTCCCAGGGCAGCATGAAGGTTGTGAGTGATCTGACTTCAGGTAGTAATCTAAGATCCTTAGGAAAATCACCTTTGTTCTAGGAAGATTTGGGTTTTATTTTGATTTGTTTGTTGTTTTGTTAACAATAAACCGTACAAAATTTATTCTACAGAAAGTAACCTGATTAAGACTGCAGTTTGCGGCCGGCGCCGTGGCTTAACAGGCTAATCCTCCGCCTTGCGGCGCTGGCACACCCGGTTCTAGTCCCGGTCGGGGCGCCGGATTCTATCCCGGTTGCCCCTCTTCCAGGCCAGCTCTCTGCTATGGCCTGGGAATGCAGTGGAGGATGGCCCAAGTGCTTGGGCCCTGCACCCACATAGGAGACCAGGAGAAGCACCTGGCTCCTGGCTTCGGATCAGCGCGATGCGCCGGCCGCAGTGGCCATTGGAGGGTGAACCAAAGGCAAAAAGGAAGACCTTTCTCTCTGTTTCTCTCTCACTATGCACTCTGCCTGTCAAAAAAAAAAAAAAAAAAAAAGACTGCAGTTTACATCAGCGATTCTCCAAATTTGCAAATAGGGTATATTCTTGACTTTAATTCCTGATGAAATTCAAGTGCCTAGTATTGAATTATAGCATTTTGAAAGTTTTTATAAAAATAGGCTAGTCCTGGCCGGCGTTGCGGCTCACTAGGCTAATCCTCCGCCTGCGGTGCCGGCACCCCGGGTTCTAGTCCTGGTTGGGGCACTGGTTCTGTCCCGGTTGCTCCTCCTCCACAGTCTCTGCTGTGGCCCGGGAAGGTAGTGGAGGATGGCCCAGGTGCTTGGGCCCTGCACCCGCATGGGAGACCAGGAGGAAGCACCTGGCTCCTGGCTTCGGATCAGCGCAGCACGCCGGCCTTGGCGATCATTTGGGGGGTGAACCAATGGAAGGAAGACCTTTCTTTCTGTCTCTCTCTCTTTCACTGTCTAACTCTGCCTGTCAAAAAAAAAAATAGGCTAGTCTGATACAGATCAGTTTGTTACGTGATCTGACTTGATGAAAAGAGAAAGCCCAGAGATGAAACATTTCGTATATTCCTTGGGTCTCCATGTGTAAGTAGTTATCAAGTAGAGAGCATGATGTTTACCTTCCAAGCAACTGCTTGGATTTTTCAGGAGTTTAGGCAATGATAACTCTTTAAAAATATAGACAAAATATATTCACATGAATTATAAATTTTAGGTTTAGTTATATATGGGCTAGATCTAAATATGCCAAGTAAAGCATACTAGGTAACATTCAAAATGGGGTGATATTTGACAAGTATATCTCATTGTATTTTCTGGAGTGTCCATGTATATGATAAATTGTATGAACTTCCTATATGATTCTGAAAACAGCCCTATGCTGGAGGGTTATAGAATCCTGGTCTTCAACTGAGTGTAGGGATCTCAGCTGAGAGATTTGGCTTCCTGGTTGATGTCCTTGGCCACTGTGCCATGCTGGCCTTCCACAGTTCAGCTCATTTATTGTGGCCCAGTTTTAAGTCAGTTTACAAAAGGTGAAGGGAGAAGACTGGAGATAAAAGAGACACCATGATCTAGAATCACTCAAGAATCATTCATGTGGGGCACATGTTGTGGCACAGCAGGTTAAGCAGATGCCAGCATCCCACATGAACATTCATTTGAGTGCTGCCTGCTCAACTTCAGATCCAGTTCCTTGCTGATGTGCCTGGGAAAGGAGGATGGCCCAAATTCTTGGGCCCCTGCCATCCACTTTGGCAACCACGTGGCTGCTGGCTTCAACCTGGCCCAGTCCCAGTAACTGGGGGAGTGACATAGAGGGTGAAAAATCTCTGCCTCTATATCTCTCACTCACTCGCTGTAACTCTGCCTTTCAAATAAATAAATATTTTTTTTTTTACCTGACAGATAGCATTAGACAGTGAGAGAGAGAGAAAGAGAGAAAGGTCTTCCTTCCGTTGGTTCACCCTCCAAGTGGCCACGACGGCACTGATCCAAAGCCAGGAGTTAGGTGCTTCCTCCTGGTCTCCCATGCTGGTGCAGGGGCCCAATGACTTGGGCTATCCTCCACTGCCCTCCCGGGCCACGACAGAAGCTGGACTAAAAGAGGAGCAGTGGGGACTAGAATGGGCACCCATATGGGATGCCAGTGCCGCAGGCGGAGGATTAACCAAGGGAGCCACGTCGCCGGCCCCCTAAATAAATATTTTTAAAAATCACTCATTCAAGGTCACTGTTTTACTTCTTTAATAAATTCTTAGAAACAACTCCTGAGATATTTTGGAGCCAACAGTTATAATAGCATTGAATTTCTGGGCAAATTGTATCCTTTTTTGACAAAAGAGTATTGTATTAATTGTGTGTCCCTTTTGCATTAACTGTTATAACAACCAGTCCTCATATCTTAGAGTTGCCTTCAATGCCAACCCCCACATCGCCCTATCTTCAGTATTTTCCTTCCATTCTAATTCATATTTTTCCCTGATCCTATTTCTAAATATGAATTTATTTTACCATTGTTGTAGACTTATCTTTCTGTTCAACTGATTTGAAAATGGGTCAAAACACTGGATAGAGCAATAGCTTGACTGACATAGACCGACAGAGAGAAAGGGAACAAAGGCAATTCAGGGCCCAAGAGATGCTTCTCAAAAGCAAAGACCCAGGACCAGTGCTCACAGGAGCAGCTGGATACTGATAGACTGAATTCATCACATCTTCCAGCAAATGCCCCAGGCACTGATTAATGAGCTAGCTTGCTACAAATTCTAGTAAGTGAACCTGAAAAAAAAAAAGTAAGCACCTGCTTCTGATACTACCTCAAAATATTAAACCTGAAGTACAACTCAGAGTTTAGAGTCAACTTCTGTCTCACTCTGAGCTGTTCTCTGGCTTTCATTGCCAACCCAAAATGCCCTCTTGTTTGTCTCTTTGCAAACACACACATCCTATCTTCTCTTCCCTCACTGTCTCTATGACTTTTGCTTATTGTTTATTGTTTGAATTCTGGTTCCTCTCAGCCTTCACACATGTGAATATCTGGCTCGTTCCCTAAATGGTTGAAATATAGGTAAGCAAGAGGTTCCAGTGCGCTGAAAAATCACTGCCAGAAATGAATTTTTGACTGAGCGGGGTTCACCCACCATACCACTCTGTAAACCAGTGCTCAGTCAAAGGCTGCCTTTGATTAATGATCACTCTTATGATAAAAAAAAAAAAAAGTGGCAATGAGAATGTCTAATGAGCATAAGTAATCTGGTGTCACATGGACAAGAATTGGCTTCTGGTTGCACTTATCAGCATGGGCAAGGTTGAGTGCAGGTAGTTCAAAAGGTACAATTACACAGCCTGTTCTATCTGCTGTAGGTAAAGTAGTGTGCTTTGCTCATTTTCTTTGGGTGCTTGCTCATGTGTTAATAATTACAGGTGGGAAAACACAGATATACCTAGAGCTGTTAGCATTTGAAACATCAGTTTTAAAAGTATAACACCCACATTTTCAGATAGTAGTGAGAAACCTTGCTTGTCTACATGGCAGGCCCCAAGGTACATTTCTAGGGAAAGCTAGACTTTTATGACAGTGAGTCCAACCTCTTATCTGAAGACCTAAACCATGTAAACAAACAAAACAGAAAACTAACATGGTACTGGAGGCAGGTCTAAAATTATTTTCATTTTACTTTATTCACAGGAAAAAAAGCCCTATTTACAAATGTGTTAATTGGAGGTCCTTAAAATTGGTGACTGAATGAGATGAAACAACTTGTGTGACGTTTTAATTATGGGTATTTGATAGCTCCTCATTATTTTCTACTGGAAATAATATCATGTCAGAATAGCACAATTGCAGTGTATCCCTGATGGCTGAATCTTAAGGAATTAAGATTACAAAAATGCGGGGCATGCGTTTCACACAGCAGTTAAGACATTATTTGGGATGCCAACATCCCACAGCCTTGGTTTAAGCCCTGGCTCCACTCCTTATTCCAGGATCCTGGTAATGCATACGCTAAGATGCAACAGATAATGGCTCAAGTGGTTGAGAACCTGCTACCCACATGGGAGACCCAGATTGAGAACCAGGCTCCTACTTTGACCTGACCCAACCTTAGCTGTTGCTGACATTTGGGAAACAAACCAGTGGGTGGAAGATCTAAGTCTATATGTCTGTTAGTCAGTCAGTCAGGTACCTCTCTCTTTCAAGTAAAATAAATAAATGACTTTTAAAATGTTTTTAAAAAGAGAAGTGCTACTAAAAAGCCAGCAAGTGAGGCACATATTAGAATATAAAGTTGACTTTGCTGTGTCCCTGTTATGTTAAGCCACTGGTTCCCAAATTTTGCTGCGTGATAGATTCATCTGAGTATCTTCAAAAAATTCTGATGCCTGTTTCCCAAGCCCAGATGCTTTCACCTAATGTCTATTGGGTGCAACTTGAATGTCAAAAGTTTTGAGAGTTTCCAAAGTCATGCACAGCAAAATGGGGAAACCACTGTGCCAGCTTTTTTCTATTCATTATCTCATTTAATTCACAGACCAACCCATTGTTTAGATAAGATAATAGTGGCTAACTGATCCCTGAAAACTTGTCTAATTTTGAATTGTGAAGTAGAATATGAAATGTATAATTCCAAAGCTTGCATCCTTTATACACTTCCACACTAGTGGAATCTATGGGTTTTGAGGTAAAAAAGGATTTCTGTTGAATTTTCCATGTTTGGGTAATTAATAGAAAATCTGAATTCATATAGTGAAGAAAAATATATTTATGCACAAATATATACTAATATATTTTAAAACATTAAATGCTATTTGATGTATTTTAATTTATAAATTGTAATTTTAATTTATTTTAATAAAGGTTACTTTAGTGCTGATTTTGGTTAATAGAAGATAATGAAACATGTTGAAACTTTCTGCAGGTCAGATCTCACTGTAACATGTTCCTTGGAGACAGGAAACAGAACTGAATGTTAATTTATATCAACATATCAAAAGGTTACAAAGTAGAATATGAGAAGCATACATTTTTCTTAATTCTCATTTTCTGTATTTATCAGAAACTGGTCAGTCTCCTCTTATTTCAGAACAATTTTTATAAGCCTATTGGCCATTTGTACGTGTGACATCTGAGAAAGTTCTGTTAAGCTTTTGGCCATTTTAAAATTTGGTTATTTGTAACATTTTGCAATATTTTGCATATTAGCTCCTTATAAGATGTGTGGTTTGCAAATATTTTCTTCCATATGGAGATATCATACAAAGAATATAATGTTTCCATTCATCTGGAAGAAGTTTTGGAGACCTATTACACAACATGGTAACCATAGTTTTTAATGTCTGTATATTTCAAAATTTTTAATAGATTTTAAATATTCTCATTAGAAAACAATAAGTATTGAGGTGATGGACATGTTACTTAGCTTGGTATAATTATTCCACAATGTGTATATCACATTGTATTCCACAATAGATACAATTCTTACTTGTCCATTAAAAAATTATAGACAGGTATTTGACCTAGCAGGTAAGATGCCGCTGCGACACTCACATACCAAATTGATGTTCATGGGTTCAATACCCACCTTTGGACCTGACTCTAGTTTCCTGCAAATACATGCCCTGAGAGTTAACAGGTGATAATTAAGTACAGGAGTCCCTGTAGGAAGCCCAGATTAAATTCCTGGTCCTATCTTTGGCCTGACTTAACCACAACTATTTGGAGAATAAACCAGTAAATGGAAGCACCCTCTTTCCCTCCCTCTTCCTCTTTCTATCTGCCCTCAAATATAAAAATAATTAAAATTTAAAATCTGAGGGCTAGTTTTGTGGTGTGGTGAGCTAAGCAACCACTTGCCACATGGGCATCCTATAGTGGAGTGCTAGTTGGGACTGATCCAGCTGCCTTTTTTTTTTTTTTTTTTTTGACAGGCGGAGTGGACAGTGAGAGAGAGACAGAGAGAAAGGTCTTCCTTTTGCTGTTGGTTCACCCTCCAATGGCCGCTGTGGCCAGCGCGCTGCAGCCAGTGCACCGCATTGATCTGAAGGCAGGAGCCAGGTGCCTCTCCTGGTCTCCCATGGGGTGGAGGGCCCAAGCACTTGGGCCATCCTCCACTGCACTCCCTGGCCACAGCAGAGAGCTGGCCTGGAAGAGGGGCAACCGGGACAGAATCCGGTGCCCCGACCAGCACTAGAACCCGGTGTGTTGGCGCCGCTAGGCGGAGGATTAGCCTATTGAGCCGCGGCGCTGGCCATCCAGCTTCCTTTTATGTGCCTAGGAGGGCAGCAGATGATGTCCCATGTGTGTAAGCCCCCACACTTATGTGGGAGACTCTGATGGAGTTCCTAGCTCCTGACTTCAACCTGGCCCAGACCTGATTTTTTGGTTGCAGCCATTTGTGGAGTGAACTAGAGGAAGGAAATCTCACTTTTCTCTTTCAATCTCATCTTCTCTGTTACTCTTTCAAGTAAATAAAAATAAATGAATCTTCAAAAATTGTGAAGGCTCTTATCACTTGATTTTGGAATACTTATAATTTGTACTATGATATCATCAATAGTTTGCAAAATCAGAATTACCATAACAAATGAGCAAAGTGAATTGAAAAGCAAACAAATAAACAAAAATACTTGATCCAGGAAAATAAGAGAATGACATTGGAAAACACAAGCTAAAATAAAACACTGTATAAAATGTGACAGAAATAGGCCAACACTTTTACTACATTATATAGGGAGAACACATGGAATAATAATCTATCCATTGTTTTTTTCACAGCACACATTGTCCATGATCATTTTGGAGTATGCTCATGAAGCAGGGAGGAAACAGCTTTTCTGAGCAAAATAAAGGAGAGAAGAGAATGGGGGACAGTCCTGTGAAATGTGGCTCCTCTGCAGCCATCTTTCCTCTGGCACAAGACACCGGAAGGAAGGCTGTACTTCATTCCTGGTGCAGCACTCCTGTCTCCACCTGTGCTCAGGCACATGTTACACGAGTCTGACAATATTGATCATATGGATTCATTTTCTAGTTTTCCATATATTTGTCATTTTCATATTTCTGGCAAGTGCTCATATTTATTACATTTATTAACAATAGAAGTTCATTACTTCACATTGGGTGTTAAATTTTTCTTTTCTATCTACTGAATATTTAGGTTATTTCCCACTTTTTGATATAAAGATAGACATCTTCTAAGCATAGTCTTAAAAAAGATAAAGCTGGTTTGAGATATTCATCAAAGGAGTATGATGTTTTATAAATGACAGTCTCTATGTTATTTTCTGAATATATTATATTAAGTTATAATGTCACAAGCAGCACATAAGCGGCCAACAAAGTGAATGTATGATTAAACATAAAATGGTTTTTGGAACTAACTGTAATCTGCATTTCTCTGGTAATTGGGTAATTTTTTTCTTACAGAGTTAACTATTTACATTGTTTCATATGTGACTTCAACATGTATTTTTCCTTGGGTCTAGATTCTCCCATTGTTTTTCTGAAATGACTTATTTACTTAATATACAGAGTAATCCTTTGATGACTGTGTTAATTGCAGTGGTTTTCACTTTAATGTATTCCTGATACAGTCCTAGTTTTCTTCATTTTATGGATTTAATTAGAATGTTTTGGGATATATTCTGTTGCTTTCATTCTGCCTGGACTTAGCCTTGATCTCCACAGCTCTCTATAATCGTCCCCCATTAGACGTTACAAATGCATTGTAATCCACTCCAATCAGCACATTACATCTGTCCCTTTCCTTCCACATGTATATTCCATGTACATTTTTAAAGAAGATTTATTTGTTTATGTGAAAAGCAGAGTGGCAGAGAGAGGGGGAGAGATGGACAGATAAATCTTCCATTATTTGGTTTCCTCCAGAAATTTCTGCAACAGCCAGGTCTGGGCCAGGAGCTTGGAACTCCACCCTGGTCTTCCACATGAGTGGCAGGGACCCCAAGCACTTGAGCTGTCTTCCACTGTCTTCCCAGGCACATTAGTGGGAAGGTGGATCAGAAGTGGAGCAGCTGGAACTTGAAACATTACCCATATGGGATGCTGGTGTTACAAGAAGCAGATTAAACACCAGCTGCTCCATGTCCACTTATACCTCAGGCATTTGGTCATGTCTTATGTGCTGCTGTGGTTTGAACGCTTATCCTTTCTAAAAATCATGCTGGAATTGAGTTGCTAATGTGAAAGTATTGAGAAGTTGGACCTTTAAGAGGTGATGAGACCATTAGACTCACACACCCGTTGAGTGGGATTGATTTTGTTATAAAAGGAAAAGTTCAGCCCCTTTCTGCTCACATTTGCCCTCTTTGCCCTTCTGACTTCTACCATGCAGTGGTTCAACTCATTGCTGCAAATTCTTACCCCTCAGCCTTGGACTTCCCAGCCTCTAGAGCTGTCAGTCAGCATTTCCCCTCATTATAAATTACCCAGTCTATAGTATTGCTTTTTTTAAAAAAAGATTTATTTATGTATTTATTTGGAAGATAGAGAGAGGGGGAGAGAGAAAGAGACAGAGACAGAGAGATCTTCCATGCACTGGTTCAATCCTCAAATGGCTGCAATGGCCAGGTCTGGGCCAAGTCAAAGCCAGTAGCCAAGAATTCCATCTGGGTCTCCCATGTGGATGTCAGGAACCCAAATACTTGGGCCATCTTCTACTACTTTCTGAGGCACATTAGCAGGAAACTGCATCAGAAATGGAGCATCCAGGACTTGAATGAGCACTCATATGAGATGCTGGTATGGCCTGCAATAACTTTAATCCATTGTACCACAGCACTAGCCCCTGTGGTACTCTATTATAGCAAACTGAGTCCCTCTATTCAATCAAAGACTGCTCATCAATAGGTCTGATGCCTAATTACATCTTTCCTTAATTTCTTTAGTCACATGAGCCCCTACAGCCTTCATAGTTTATATTTATAATTGAGCAATTACCCATATTTGCATTCACTTTAATATGTGTTTACACATTGTCTTCTCAGACTATGAGGATTATTATTATTTTGGTTATTTTCATGGCAGCTCTGATGACCATTGAAATATAATTTTGAGCACCCCATATGCTCAATGCATAATTATTTTGTTGAGAATGAAATGGAGAAGTGGGTCAGGACAGTTGGGCTCAGAGTCACATGACTTACTCAAAGTTAAGTGGTCAGAAACAGAAAAAATAAAATTCACGCTTTAATAAAGAACATTTCCCGTTTCCGGTATGGAGAAGTCTCCTGGCTCCTAGTGTCTAAAAGATGACATCTAAACTTATTCTGACAGAATTTTGATTGGCACCCTTGATGTTCAGTTTTCCTCCTCCTTTCTACCTGCCATGCTGCATGCCACCCCATTACCTGGAACAGATTTGCGTCTACATTTTAAACTCTAAGCTTGCACCCACTTTTCATGTCATTTATCCCTCCAGTCTCTCCACTTGCTTTAAGTCTCCACCCTATGCCCCTGCCCCAAAAGCTTCAATTTATTCTCTAAAGACAGATACTGTGTTTCCAGCAATTTCTATGACTTCAACCCATTTTCATTGTGCTCTACCTAACATTTAAACTTTCCAGTTGGATCAAACCAACAGCAAGTTTTCAAGATTTATTTATTTATTTGAAAGTCAGAGTTACACACAGAGAGAGAAGGAGAGGCAGAGAGAGAGAGAAAGAGAAAGAGAGAGAAATCTTCCATCCACTGGTTTACTTCCCAAATTGGCTGCAATGGTCGGAGCTGTGCTGATTCGAAACCAGAAGTCAGGAGCTTCTGGGTCTCCCACACAGATGCAGGGACTCAAGCACTTGAGCGATCTTCTACTGCTTTCCCAGGTCATAGCAGAAAGCTGGATTGGAAGTGGAGCAGCAGGGACTTGAACTGGTGCCCAAATGGGATGCCGGCACTGCAGGCAGTGGCGTTACCTGCTGTTCCAGAGTGCTGGCCCTTAGCAAGTTTTCTATTCCAAACCCAGGGCTATGGTTTGGTACCTGAATACATCCACTATAGTGGATGTATTCATACCCATGTGATTCAAAGTCCCTGACCTTATCCAGGACATCACTGCAGCTTTGTAGACCTGTAGCCCCACACAACTCTTCCAAATCTTCACTGTGTTATTTCAGGATTGTCCATCCCTTCTTGTCCCATCTCCTCAGTGGATCTTGCCTTTCACTTCACAAAGGAATTTTGATTACCAGCCAGAAAATTTATCATCTCACATTGCCATTCCCTAAACAAACAACCATTATAAGATACTACCCACATTTACAGACAGTCATGCTTAAGTTCTGGAAATGTTATTAAAATGTTGATTCTTACTCAGTAGTTCTAAGGTGAGGGTTTGACATTCTGTATTTCTATAAGCTTTGAAATGATATCCATGCTGCATGAGCCATGGATCACACTTTGAATAGCAGTTGATGATAAAACCCCTACTCTCTGTGGCTGGCGCCGTGGCTCACTAGGCTAATCCTCTGCCTTGCGGCGCCAGCACACTGGGTTCTAGTCCCGGTCAGGGCGCTGGATTCTGTCCTGGTCGCCCCTCTTCCTGTCCAGCTCTCTGCTATGGCCTGGGAGTGCAATGGAGGATGGCCCAAGTCCTTGGGCCCTGCACCCGCATGGGAGACCAGGAGAAGCACCTGGCTCCTGGCTTCGGATCAGTGCAGCACGCTGGCTGCAGCGCGCCGGCTGTGGCGGCCATTGGAGGGTGAACCAATGGCAAAGGAAGACCTTTCTCTCTGTCTCTCTCTCTCTCACTGTCCACTCTGCCAGTTAAAAAATAAATAAAATAAAATAAAAACCCTACTCTCTGGCCAGGCCCATTTTCTGAGTAATGCCATCCAAATAATTAAGCACCCACCAAAGATAAACATCACTAAAGCAAATATGATAGAAGGAAACTAATTGTCTGTCTTCCCTCCAGCCAGAACCAATTTGGAGATGATCCTGTCTTGATGATGATGTAATGGTACCTCAATTACTTCAGTCAGGCCTAAGGTTACCTTGTGCTTTCTTTCACTATATCTCCTTCTCTGTAAAGGGCTGCCTACTCCACCTTTTTGACATCTCTTCAACCCAGCTTTTCATTCCAGGTTATTTCTTTAATTTACAACACTAATATCTCTCTTCTGGATCATTTAAAATAATTTCTCAACTTTTCTTCTTGACTTCGATATTAGTTCTCTTCAAGCTCTCTACATTAGTGAGATCCTTTTTAAAAATGAAAATCTGACCAAGTCACTGTTTCAGGAAAGTGTATCCAGTCAGTAATCAAGGATGGAGTCCAGTAAGAGGACTTGGGACTTGAGTTTGCCATTTCTAGTCATACAGACCAGCATGGCAGAGGGATTTCCATTTCACCCCTGTGGCTCACAGGACAACACCCAGGAGATTTAACAGAAGCCACAAAGCTTTTGAGAAGCTTCACTTTGCTGCATCTCTCTCCCTCTTGCCTTTCAGATCTCCTGAGGTGCCAGCATGCATCAGTCAAGTCCTCTTGCTTGTTGACTCTTTCCTCTAGAACTCACTTAATCTGCTATGCCTTCTGCAGCCTTTTTAAATATTGTTGTTGCAAATATTGTTGAGGAGGATGACATTAGCACGTGATAAAACAAAAAGCTGGAGGTGGAAATCAAGGGCTCACCTTTCTATTCCCCATTAGAATAAGAATACTTAATAGAAACTCTAGATTTCAGCCATGCATTCAAGACCTTCATTTTGTGTGTGGTAGTCAAAGGCCCAGAAATGACCCATAACTTCCAGAATCCCAAACATTGTCAGTCACACGTAGGTCTTCTCACCTCCAGTTCAGTGCTCAGGTTTTCTGCTGCTCTGAGCTTCCCCGGTTAGGGAGGAAATAAGTTCATCTCAGGATGCTTTTCTCTGGAGACATTTGTCTGAGTATTGTTGCTATTGAAGATGCTTTTTTTTTTTTTTGAACCTAGAAACAGTTCACTGCCAGTATAATGTAAATTCTATTTCTGTACTGAAAAAAGTTTCCAAACCCTAGTGCTTTGTTACTTTTGCCAGGGGTTATTGTTGGAAAGTTCATCTTGCTCTGAAAATCACTGGTTCTATTTGTCTGTTAAATATCTTGGGTGTTATCCTGTGAGCCACAGGGGTGAAATAGAAATCCCTGTGCTGTCTTGGTTCGTATGCCTAGAAACGGCACAAACTCTGCTCATTTAATTGAAACATGTGATAACTATCCAGCACAGAATGCTTTTCTTGAAGTTTTGTATCGAATTTGTATACTTAGATATTGATTACTAAAGGCCTATAAATAAGGAAATCTTAAGCATTACTACAAAGGTCTTTGTCTTGGGTTCTGCTTAATGGCTGTTAAGAGGTATATAAGCTTTCAAAGACTTAGTTCCCAAGGAGGAAAGAAACCAAAATCACATGGAGAGCTTTTTGAAATGTGTGTCATTGAACCCTATGCTTGTTTTGTCTGGTCATGGAATCTGCATTTTTAGAAATGGGTCCCTTGTGATACTGATCAGCATCACTAGTTAGGAATCATTCTCAAAGGATTGAAAAGTTATAACGATCAAGTGGAAGGTCTTTCACGTTAACTAACCATTGCTTTTTTATTTTGGATTTCTGACTATGCATTGAATTCCTTGGTATCACACTCTATTGATGAACAGAGCAGAAGGTCAGAAACAGATGAATCATAATGCTACTGTTTAATCCCTGAATCCAAGCATATCCAGAATAGAAATTTCATCTCCTTATCGTTCAATAATATGAGTCAGTTTCCTGTCATGTTTTTATTGTTTCTATTGTGACAGAAAGTTATAACTTCTGTGGTTTCCTAAAAATAGCCTTGCTTTACTTCCTTAAAAAATATAAAAATGTAGAGAAGGAGTTTGCATTTTGAATAGTTTGCAAATGAAATACTGTGTGGAAGGTCGTTCGCTTGCTTCTCTGCTTGATGTCCTATAATTTTCTTTTATCTGAGACTTTCAGTGTGTTGTTAACTTAATTGTGGAAGATTTGGGGCCATAACTTTAAATATTTCACTCAGATTCTAATTATTTCTGGATTAGATTGCTTAATAGATATAGGATAGATATATCATAGTTCTTAGTTTCCCAGTTCTATTTTTCCCTGTTCTTTTTTTTTTTTCTGCAACTTAGTTTGAACAATTTCTAAATCTCCTTCATTGAGTTGCTTTCCTTAGTACATGAATCCTATTGATAAGCCTTCAAAGCCATTCTTTATCTCTGTTACAATGGTTTTTATTACTAACATTTCCTTTTTATTCATATTATAGTTCCCCCATCTCTGCTAAAACTATTCATCTGATTTTGCATGGTACCACCTTTTCCATGAGCACCTTTGCTGTGTTAATTATAGTTATTTAAAATCCTCCATCAAAAATTATAACATCTGTGTCAGGGTTGAGTCCAGATTTAATGATTGCTTGGGCACCTACGAATGTGCTATTACTTACTGTTTTGTGTGACTTGTAGTTTCTTTAAAGCTAGAGATCTTGCTTGTTGGATGGTAAAGCTTGGTGTAAACAATTTCATACCTGAAAGTGGATTTGCCATTCTTTCTGCTGGTCGTATGATGTAAGATTTGACAAACCTCCTGAGAAATATATTAATCATGCTTAATTTGTATTTAAAGTGAAATTATTTAGCTTCATTGGTTCATGATTATTTTTAAAAAATTGGTGTTTTGCCAAAATATTCAGTATAACTGAATTGGAATAGTCATTTTCCTGGATTGGAATAGTAGTTTTTTTTTTGGATAAAACATAGACCTTTAAACTTATCTAAATATCTGTGAGACATTTAATCTAGTGAGACAGTTCTAATTCTTGATGTTTTCATTAGCCATTAAGGCTAGTTTACTTTCTAAAATACCCAAGTGTAGAGAAAGTCATTGCACAATATCCAGCCTATTGCGGACTTTAACTTTCTTAATCATTGGCTTTTAATTTTACTAAGCACCAATAAAGTCCAGGAAGTCTTAATTGAAAGCACTTTCTCTTTTTTAATGATCAACTCTTTTTTATGGTCACATTTAAACCATGCTTACTTTAAAAAATAGGCTTTACTCCAACAGTATTTTTTTTTCACTTTGTGTTGCTATATGGGGGCAAACTGTTGAAATCGTTACCTAATTTATACTAAACTGATCTTTTGTATATAAAGAGAATTGAAAATGAATCATGATGTGATTGGAAGGGGAGAGGGAGCGGGAAAGGGGAGGGTTGTGGGTGGGAGGGAAGTTTTGGGAGGGGGAAGCCATTGTAACCCATGAGCTGTACTTTGGAAATTTATATTCATTAAATAAAAGTTTAATAAAAAAAAAAGGCTTTAAATTTTACTGTTAGGTTTACTTTGAAAGATTTGCTTTCTTAATTTTACTTTAAAATTTACTTTTAAATTTTAACAGCAGTCATTGGCTCACAGCAAAATTGAATGGAAAGTACAGAGACTTCCAATATGCTCAGTGGCCACACAGATGGACAGCCTCCCTTGTTGTCAACATCCCTCACCTGAGTTGGGCATTTTTAATAATCTACAGTGATTATTGTCAGTCAAAGTCCATGTTTCACGTTAGGCTTTTCTCCTGGTGTTGTGCATTATGGGTGTTCCGACAAATGGACTCACCGTTGTAGTGTAGGACAATTTCACTGCTCTAGAAATTGTCTGTGTGCTGTGTCTTCATCCTCTTCTCCTCCTCTAACAATTAGCAACTACTGACATTTCTACTGTCTCTATAGTTTTCCTTTTCCAGAATGTCACATAAGTAAAATCATGTAGTATTTGTCCTTTTCAGATTAGTTTCTTTGGTAATATGAATTTACAGTTCCCTCATGTCTTTTCATCACTTGATAGTAATTATTTAAGCTGAATGAATTTTATTGTTTGAATGTAACAGTTTGTTTATCCATTCCAATGTTGAAGTGCATCTTGGTTGCCTCCCAGTTTTGGCAGTTATGAATAGAGGTACAATAAACATCTATGTGCGAATTTTTATGTGGATACAAGTTTTAAATGTTGTCAGGTAAATACCCAGCAGCATAATTGTTGGATCACATACTATGTTTAGTCTTGTAAGGAATCATCAGAGTGTCTTCCAAAGTTTCAGTCCTGTTTTGCATTTGTTAGGGTTCCTGATTCCCGACATCTTTGCTAATATTTGATCAATGTTTTAGAATTGGACCATTTTGATACATGTGTACTGATACCTCCTTGTTTTAATTCGTAATTCCTAGTCACATATGACACTGAGAATATGTCCATAAACTTATTGGGCATCTACAGAATTTTTGCAGCGAGGCATCCATGCAAGCAAGCATTATGCCTATTTTAAAAATTGAGTGTTTTTTTTCTTATTGATGGGTTTTAGGAGTTCTTTTCAAATCTTGTATAATAGTCCTTTATCAGTTCTGCAAGTACCTTCTCCCAGTTTGTGGCTTCTCTTTTTATTCTGTTAAAAGTATTTTCTGTAGAATATAAGTTTTTAATTTCAATAAATTCAGCTTATCGGGGCTGGCACTGGGGCGCAGCAGGTTAAAGCCCTGGCCTGAAGCACCAGCATCTCATTTGGGCGACAGTTCTTGTGCCAGCTGTTCTTCTTCCAATCCAGCTCTCTGCTATGGCCTGGGATAGCAGTAGAAGATGGCCCAAGTCGTTGGGCCCCTGCACCTGCGTGGGAGAACCGGAAGAAGCTCCTGGCTCCTGGCTTCGGATCGGTACAGCTCTGGCCATTGCAGCCATCTGGGGAGTGAACCAGCGGATGGAAGACCTCTCTCTCTGTCTCTACCTCTCTCTGTAACTCTGTCTTTCAAATAAATAAAATAAATCTTTAATAAATAAATAAATTCAGCTTTTCAAATGCTTCTTTCTTTTTTTAAATTTTTTTTTTATTTTTGACAGGTAGAATGGACAGTGAGAGAGAGAGACAGAGGGAAAGGTCTTCCTTTGCCGTTGGTTCACCCTCCAATGGCCGCCACAGTTGGCGCGCTGCAGTCGGCGCACCACGCTGATCCAAAGGCAGGAGCCAGGTGCTTCTCCTGGTCTCTCATGGGGTGCAGGGCCCAAGCACTTGGGCCATCCTCCACTGCACTCCCGGGCCATAGCAGAGAGCTGGCCTGGAAGAGGGGCAACTGGGACAGAATCCGGCGCCCCGACCGGGACTAGAACCCAGTGTGCCGGTGCCGCTAGGCGGAAGATTAGCCTGTTGAGCCACGGCGCCGGCCCAAATACTTCTTTCATTGGTGTATCTAAAAAGTCATTGCTATATCTGTGGTCATCTAGATTTTCTTGCATGTTTTCCTCTAGGATTTTACAACTTTGCATTTTACATTTAAATCTATGACCTACTCTGAGCTAACTTTTGTAAAGAGTGTAAGGTCTATGTCTAGATTCATTTTTTTATATGGATGTCCAGAATTTCAGCATTATTTGTTCAGAAGACCATTTTTTTCCTCCATTAATTTTGCTTCTTTGTTAAGTTTACATTTTGTGCTCATAGAAAAAATTCTTCACTTCTTGCAGTACAAAACTATTAACAGACCCCTTTTCATCATTTTCATCAAGCCCTAATAGGTGATATGTGAAGTGACCAGTTGAGGCAAGTGTCACGGGTAGTGAAAGAATTCACCAGAGCAATCAGATACAGTGAACAGAATTAGATTTGTTAAATATGTTGCAATGGAGCAGCGGGCAGCAGGACAGCTAGAAGCTGATGACTGACACAACACCGATTCTAATATGGGAGGTATAGATCTGAAGCAGATTGTCACTGGCTAGGGCTTCTCCACCACTGGTGATTTTCTTACTGCTGGGGAGTTTCAGCTGTGATTTCCTCACTCATTGTCAGGTACCCAGGTGACCTCTGCAATCAGTACATTCTCTACTCAAAACTTCTGCTAACTCCTGGATATGCCTTGAGAGTTGAGCATAGAAGACAGATTTTAGCAAAGATAGCTAAGGAGAATGCTAATGTATCTGATTCAGGTCAGATTTTCTCTTATTCAGTAGCTGAGGTTTGTGGATCTACAAATAGAATCTTACATCCATTAGAGGATCTGAAAGCTTTGCAAGGTACATTTACCAGCTACCTGCTACAGATGCTTCCTGCTAGACCAAAGATGGGCATGGCATGGTCAATGAGACTGCTCTCAGAGTTAGGAAGGCGTGTGAGCCCTGGTTCTGCTACTTCCTGGAGGACCTCCACAAGTTATCAGGATTCACTAGGCCTCAGCGTCTCAGTTTGTAAAGATGGACTAATTTCTCTCCAGGGATCCTTAGAGCTCAGTAGGTTCAATTTAGGCATTTTATGTCTTTACACAGCAAGCTTTGTGGGGCAAATGAAACCTTCCCTCACCAATGTTAGAAACCTGTTGTAGTGGCCGGCTCTGTGGCGCAGTAGGTTAAAGCCCTAACCTGCAGTTCCAGCATCCCATATGGGTGCCGGTTCGTGTCCCAGCTTCTCTTCTTCTGATCCAGCTCTCTGCTATGGCCTGGGTTAGCAGTGGAAGATGGCCCAAGTCCTTGGGCCCCTGCACCCACATGGGAGACCTGGAGGAAGCTCCAGGCTTCAGATCAGCTCAGCTCTGGCCATTGCAGTTATTTGGGGAGTGAACTAGCAGAATGGAAGACCTCTCTCTCTGGCTCTACCTCTCTCTGTAACTCTTCCAAATAAATAAATTATTATTAAAAAAAAGAAATACATCTATTATAGAAATAGAATTTTCAGTGTCTGTGACTCATTTAATAAAACAAAATTCTGACATTGAAGTTTCTGGCACATATGCAGATATTTTTATAGGTTACAGTTCAAAGAACAGGTTACCTCACCATTAACTGTAGTCATTCAGTCTGATGTGGACAATAGGGCTCACTTTTGTTGAATACCAGCTGTGAGATTCTACCATACTAAAGTGTATTTATTCCATGGGAGAGATTTTCAATGCTATTTTTAATTAGTGTTATGGAGACAGAAACCAAAATGTGTCATTATTTTCTATAATTATAATTATAGAACGAGCTTTTTGGGATCTCTGAAATAATATCTACCAGTAACCACGAATTACAAATTTCTGCTTTTTAAAAAAAGATTTATTTATTTGAAAGGCAGAGTTACAAAGAGGCAGAGGTAGAGAGAGAGAGAGAGAGAGAGAGAGAGATCTTCCCTCTGCTGGTTCATTCCCCAGATGGCCACAATGGCCAGAGCTGTGCTGATCCGAAGCCAGGAGCCAGAAACTTCTTCTGGGTCTCAGGTGCAAGAGCCCAAGGACCTGGGCCATCTTCTACTGCTTTCCCAAGCCAAAGCAGAGAGCTGGATTGGAAGTGGAGCAGCTGGGACTAGAACTGGTATCCATAAAGGACACTGGTGCTGCAGGCAACGGCTTTACCCACTATGCCACAGTGCTGGCCCAAAATTCAGCTTTTTTTTTTTTTAAAGATGTATTTATTCTTTGAAAGGCAGAGTGACAGAAGAGAGGCAGGGGCAGGAGGTGGATATTACATTCACTTTTTCATTCTCCAAATGCCCACAACAACTAGGGCTAGGCCAGGCTGAAGCTGGGGCCAGGAACTCCATATAGGTCTTCCACAAGGGTGACAGGAACCTGAGTACTTGTGCCATCTTCTGCTGCCTTCGCAGGCACATTAGCAGGAAGTTGGATTGGAAGCTGCAGTAGGCAGTACTCAAATGTGCACCCCTGACATGGCATGTAGACATCATAAGCATCTGTTTAACCACTGTGCACAACACCCATTTCCCAAAATTTGTTTTAGAAGTTAGCCAGTAGTGTGTCAAGTATGAAAACAGATTAATTCATCTCATGTAGATTTGAAGTTCTTAAGAATTCCACATCTTTAAATTGTACTTCTAAGTTAGTGAAGAGCAGTGGTTTTTAACCAACTCACTGATGGATTTGTTTTGACATTTTATGACAACATTATGTTTAAATATAATACCCTTTTTTAGAATTCTAAAGGCAAGAAACAATGTATTAAGATAGAGATATCTGTTTTTCCTGCTATTTTTCATCTTTAATGGATAAACATTAAAAGGGCTTTTATTACAATTGCTTATGCTTCACTGAGTTTCCCAAATGAGTGTGAATCTTTGTAGCAGAAACACATCCCTCTTACACAGCTGTTTGCAAGGCACACTTCAAAAAAGTTGATTATGTGTTTAATGTTTGCAGTTCTTTATGTCTTATTTCTTCAATAATGTTTATTCATTGCCCTTTAAAGAAGGGCACATCTTATTCTTGCAAACCTATGTAAGCAAACACTTATAGCCCAACACTTCTAGTAATTCCTCCCACTCCTGAGATATTTAAATACTTTGTCTCCATCAACACCAACATGTCAGTGACAAATAAGAATACTGATGAATCTTTAAGTATAAGCTTGATGCTAGGGACTATCATGCTCATAAGACACTTCCAAGGTCATTCCATGAGGAAGAGACCATGTCAGGATAAAAATCTGATTTATAGAGTCTAAAGTTGGACCTTTTTGCAGTCCTGAAGCTATAAAATAAATACTAATTCAATATTTCAGTTTAATTACATGTCTAGATTAAAAAGATTTAATAAATATCTTATTTACATCTTCCAAATTCACTTTTTAAAAAAAATTATTTATTAATTGAAAATCAGAGTTATGTTGGGGGAGGGGAGAGAAGGAGGAAGAAGAGAAGGAGGAGGAGAAGGAGGAGGAGAAAGAGAGAGAGAGAGTGAGAAGGCACCTGCACAACCAGCTTTTACTATGCTTTTATCATCCATTGTACTAGTGCTATCATTATTTCAATGTAACCTAAAGTGTAACCAAGTTAGCTTGTTAGGCAACCATTAGTAAAAAGAAGCAATGCTAGACTTTGTAATATGTATTATGTTAAATGTTGAGCTAAGTAATCCAGTAACTATATTAAGTTGATTATTGTACGACCCGAACCGCTGCCCATTCCTGGCACTCGCTATTGTACACTCCCCTTCCCTCCATCTGGCCAGATGTGACCCTACCCTGACCCAGGTCCAGGAATGTAAACTAATTATCTATACCTATAGGGTTCAAAGCTTTAAATAACAACCAGCCACTACCCCCGGAGTCAGCAGCTGCGATGCCGGGACTTATCAGAAGTGTCAACGTGATCTACAGCATCCCCTTAACACTTGCTTGTACATGGTAATAAAAACTCTGTAAAAATTAGGCTCAGGGCTTCTCGGGGGGCTTCCTCTCCTGGAGGCACTGAGAGGCCCGAGTTCGAACTCGTAATAAAAACGACCCTGCTTATTAGCTTCAACTTTGGTCTCTGGTGGCGTACTTTCGGGGGACCACGGACTTGGGGGCATAACAAGAGTAACTTCTATCAATGGATTTACTCCCTAAATGGTCACAATAGCTAAGGCTGAGCCAGGCTGAAGCGAGGAGATCCTTCTGGGTCTCCCATGTGGGTGTCAGGGCCACAAACTCTTGAGCCATCTTCTAGTGCTTTCCCCAGGCCATTAGCCTGGAGCTGGATCAGAAGGAGAGCAGACAGGTCACAGACTGGTGCACGTATGGGACACCAGCTTCACTTGCTGTGTTACATCATCAGCCTCCTAATTTGCCTTTTTAAGGATATGTTGGAAAATATGAGTTCACCAGGATTATTTCAAACAAGACATAATTTTTTCCAATATTTTAATTGAAATTCATGAGAAAGAATTGCATTTTTGTGTAAATGGCATAAAGTGAGAGAAATGCATTTGCAAATGCCATGCTTTTTTTTATGTAAAGATTTATTTTATTTGTTTGAAAGGCAGCGTTACAGAAAGAAAGAGGGAAACGGAGAGGGAGACATAGAGACAGATCTTCCATCCACTGGTTCATTCCCGAAACGGCCACAACAGCCAGGGCTGGGCCAGGCAGAAGTCAGGAACCAGGAGCTTCATCCGGGTCTCCCATATGGGTACTGAGGCCCAAGAACCTTGACCATCATCCACTGGTTTTCAGGAGCATTAGCAGGGAGCTGGATTGGAAGCGGAGCAGCTGGGACTCAAACCAGCACCTATATGGAAATGCTAGTGCCGTAGGTGGCAGGTTTACCAGCTAGGCCACAGCAGCAGTCCCAAGAAGACATTCTTTAATTTAATGATTAAATGAAAAACAACACAATTAGCTTTCTTTTAAATTTATTTATCTATTTATTTAATATTTGAAAGGTAGAGATAGATGGAAACAGAGATACTCCATTCATTGGTTCATTCTATTGGTTCACTCTCCAGTATGTTCAAGAACTAGGGCTGGGCCAGGCTAACATCAAGACCCCAGAACTCAGTCCAGTCTCCCATTGGTGGCAGAGACCCAGATTCTTGAGCCATCGTCTGCTGCCTCCCAGGGTGCACAGTAACAGGTATCTGGATTTGAAGTGGAGCTGGAACTTGAGTCCAAAACCTCTGATAGGAGACAGAGGCATCCTTAGCAGCATCTTAACTACTGTGCCCAAATACCTATATCACATTTTGCTTCTTGAGGGGCTTTGTGTGATGAGTCCATCCTGAAAGAGGTCCATCCAAATTCTGGTGGCTCAAAATCACTTGTGAGGTAAGATTCACACTGCAGTGATAAATATCTTATATGATAATGTATGATGTATGCATTTGCCTGCAGACTTGTGTGACTACGTGTGAGGGTGCATGCAAGTTAGTGTGGGAAGAGTGTGTTTGATCTTACTGTATTTCTTTGTCACTGTATCATACATTTATTATTTCCACTGAGTTGGCCAAGATTTCAAGCCCACTTTCAGGAAAATATCCCCATATGCAAGCCTCTCCTCATCCAATCCTCCTGCATACCAGTCCTTGCCCTGGGAAAATATTGGAGTTGATAGCAAATGTCAGTTTGTGTCTAGCATGTATAGTTCAAAACAGGTTCACAGTTTAATGTGAACGGTAGTGGAAAATGGCACTTTATGCAATTATCAGAGAATCCAACCAGTCAGTGTCTTCTTTCCCAACATTTGTCTTGAGAAACATTATTTGAGAGAGATGGCTTAAAACACAAGTCAACTTCCTCTTCCTGGGACAATGCTGCTATGGAATAAACCATTGTCCTTGAATAAGAGCTATTGCTTCCTTGCCTCCAAGTATAGTCTTGTGCCCTTTGCTGGGATAGCAAAGTGTCACTGATCTTTGCAAAAGCAGAGCCCTCAACACATTCCATTTCTTTCCTCTCCTAATATAGGACTGTAGGCTTAATTCTTAGTATACTATGGCAAATTCCATGCTTTAACAACAGAATCCTTACAAGGAAGAAAACTCAAGGTTGTTCCCAGCAACTCGTCTGCTCTCAGTTGATATGTGTTTTCACTAACTGCTAAAGCCTCATTTGCAAAGTAAACTTCCTGAAATGTCAAATTCACTTGTAGTTTATTCATTTACTCTATGCTTCTATTAAATATTTTGTCAGTCATAGCAACAATTTCCAGTTTGCGTTTTAAATAAGTAAAGTCACTTGGAGGGACCATCTGAGATTACATTCACCAGTATGCCCTAGAGTCTTTTTCATCTGTGGATAGAGGGTAGGATAACTTGCCTGGTCTGTTAGGCTAGGTGTAACAGGATGCTGTGAGGTTAAGAGTATGCCCTAGAGTCTTTTTCATCTGTGGATAGAGGGTAGGATAACTTGCCTGGTCTGTTAGGCTAGGTGTAACAGGATGCTGTGAGGTTAAGAGTCTTCCATCCGCTGGTTCACTCCCCAGTTGGCTGAAAGGGCCAGAGCTGGAGCAGTCGGGGCTTGAACATGCCCATATAGGATACTGGCACTGCTGGCAGCAGCTTTACCTGCTATGTCACAGCACCAGCCCTACAAGGCAACCTTTTCATTAGGAGCTATGCTGTCCCATTTTAGACCATCCTCAGAAGATTCTAATTACTATGGTATGGCCTTAAGTTATCGCACTTGAAGAATGGGTTGAACTCATCAAATTCCCCTAATAACATGACATTAAGCTAATATAGTTAACAGATTCTTTTATATTTTCAATAACTGAAAATGTGACTACTAAAGCTGTATCACTAGAGAAAATTATGACTTCTTTTAAACTCCAGACTTAAACTTCTTTCAGCTGTGAGAAACCTTTTTTTGCAAAATACCTGCAAAATACAAATGACTTCCTATAATACAGCATCATAAGCATATGAAGATTTTTTAGAAAATGCATTTCAGCCAGATTTTCTAACACCTCTACTGGGTGGGTCTCCTCACCACCTCTTACTTTAGGTCTTTTTAAATAGTTATTCCCAGGCCTAGTATTTCAGCATATATTTTTTTATTGTACATGAACTTTATTACTTTTTCTTTTTTAAAAAAGTTATTAAAATTATACAAATTTCATGTATCTCAAATAAAATGATCTAGGAATTTAGTAATACTTCCCACCCCAACCTCCCTCCTGCCCATGCTCCAACCCTTCTTTCTCCTCCTGCTCCCATTCCCACTCTTAATTTTTACAAAGACCTATTTTCAGTTTACTTAATGATCATAAAGTTAATCCTACACTAAATAAGAGTTCAACAAATAGTATGAAGAAGAAAACACTGCTCCTCAAAGGAAGGTCTGTAAACAATCATCAAATGTCAGGTTGCCCTTTTCACTCCAATACAATGTGTTCATCTTGTTGCGAAACACAGGATTCTATTTTTTTTTTTTTTTACAGCTGAGTAGCACTGCATAGTGTATGTATCATAATTTCTTTATCCAGTCAACAGCTGATGGACAATTTGACATCCTGCCTTTCTGTAAAGAACAATGAAGGATCTGAAATTTTATACTACTTGAGAGCTAACAGGTTAGCTTGCCATGTTTTCATGGTTATTAGTAGAGGAAATGAGGTTCCCAGGTCAAAGAGTGAACAAAGCAACAGCATAAACATCAGTTCTCATTGTACGCAGATCCCATGGGGATGATAGGGTTGAACTCAAATGATTATGCAGTGGGTTACATTACAAGAGAGCAGCCTTGAGCATACAGAGTCCAAATCTCTTACAAAGATCAGTGAGTGTGTCTACTCTTTGTTTAAGAAGACAGCACTACAAAGTGAGGTATCTAAGAAAACTCATGCAAACCTTCTTCACTCATACTAGACAAGTGAGTCTGTACACACATGGGGCAGTAGATAAGATGTTTTATCAAAACTGATCAGGACCAGGTCTTCACCCAACATCAGTGTGCCTGGATTTGCTCCATTTCCTAAGTCTACCTTCCTGCCAATGCAGAAGTTAAGCTGGGAGGCAATGGTGATGGCTAAAGTAATTGGGTTTGTGCCACCCATTTGGAAACCTAAATTCAGTTCCCAACTCCCAGCTCTGCCCTGTCCTGGCTATTGCAAGCATTCAGGGAATAAACCAGTAGATGGGAGCTCTCTCTTGAGAGAGCAAATAATTTAAAAATATTGGTCAAGAAATTCATACAAAATTGAACTAAATTAGACAACTATATATAATTAATACATCAATATTTATTGTGTGGCTATCAATGGTTCTAGAATATGGCTACTTAAAACAAACCCTAATGCTCCAGTCCAATCACAGTCCAATGCAATCATAATTTGTGGAGAGAGGCCAAGCTACTCATATTTAGAAGCTTTCCAGGTTATTTGAATAAGAAATCAAGACAGGCTGACACTCATTGCAACAAAGTGAACCTAGTACCATGTAGGATCTTTTTAGAGACACTAAAGAAATAAATATCTAAGACAGAATCCACAGTAAAGGAACATGTAAATGAGGGAACCCACAATCTTTGGCAGGAGACCTCTAAACACACACATTCTTTTTGTGTGTTTTTGCTGCAAGAGCCTATTATTTTACCAAATCAAGCCATAAAATATGATTTATTGTTTAATTTGTGTGTAGATAGAACTTAAAATTTTAGGGAAAAGCAAGAACCTCTAACTCATTTCTATACTCAACCAATACTCTGTCTAAAATGTTTAAGAATTATGGTACCAAATTTGTTTAAAAATGGTTTACCAACCTTTCCTTTACAGTTTTCTAATAAAATCCTGTAAGCAGAGCACGTTTTCTTTTCCCAGTGACAACCATGATGGTATGTCAGTCCTGATATTTTCTTAGCACAGGTTAGCAGAGGCCATTTTTATACCTTCGTCATCCGTTCATTGATATTTAGGGGAAAACAAAAGAGTTCATGCTAACCTGCTAAATCGCTGTTCATGAGCACATACCTTCCATTGTTTTCATAAACTAAGCCTGTGATGCCTTTGTACCGTTGTTCTAATTTTACAAGATTGTCTACAGACATAAACACCCTGTGTCCAATCTCATCTCATTTTTGCAAAGAGGAAATCTATCAAACTGTGAGGAAAGAATTGAAAGATCTACATAAATGGAGATGGACAGATACAGTCAAAGTTGTGAAGATGTCAGTTCCCCCCAGCTGGGTCAGTAGATTCAATGTAATCACAAACAAAATTCCAGCAAGTTAACTTGTGAACAAACTTGTAAGTTCTAAATGGAAAAGAAAAGACCTAGCTCATCTCCCCCTGCCCCTACCCTCCAAAAAACGAAAAAAATTAAAGAACAAGTTTGGAAGACTGATGCAATATGGTTTAAAAACTCACCATAAAGCTACAGTGATCAATACAGTGTCGTATTGGTGAAATAATTGAAAAATAGATCAATGGAGCATACCAAAGACTGAGAAAGAGGCCCACACAAATATACCCCAGTGACATTTGTCAAAAGAGCAAAGGTGGAAAGATTATAAAATAGTGGAACAGGGATAGAGCTTACTACTCTAGTCTAGTAGAAGACAGTTTAAAAAAAGTGGAGAGAACAAAATGTCGGGGAAGAGTTAGGGAGAAAACTACAGATGAAACTCCACGCAAATTAGAGGGACACTGTGGATCTACATGGAGAGTGTGGACGTACATAACTCAGGACCCCAGCAGCCAAGAGCTTCAGGACCAGCTTTGGAGAGTGAAGTGAGACCAGACTGCAGCAGCCCAAGCCATTGGCAATAAAGCTGCTGAAGGAGCCTGGTGTGAGTCTGGCTTGCAGCCCTGTGGGGTCAGTGTACCTGCCAACTAGAGGGGGAAAGTGGGGGGCACCTTTCTCTCTCCCCAACCATTTGGCACAAGCATTCACTAACCAGCTGAGAGAGGGTGGGTGCCATTTTGGACATTTGCAACAGCTGCACCAGCTTATTTCTGTGCACCAAGCAACCAGCTGAGAGGAGACACCTGAGTCTGACTAGGAGCATTCATAGGGGGCTGGGTGCTCCTGACTTTTGGGAGACTTGTATGCTGGGACTGTGAAAACACTGTGGCTTGATGGGAAGGCACAGGGTGTGTCTGGATCTTTGGGCAATCACTCTGGGTGGCTCAGCATGCTCAGGGCTCGCTGGTTGACTAGTGAGGGTTAATGCTGTGGGATCCATGCTCACACTGAGGACTGTATAGATCCTTTGTGTAGTCCTTGTGGCTCCATGATGAATAGTACACCCACTGGGACTAGCTCCCAGGCGTTGGTCTCCTTGAAGGAGAAGAGGCAAGAGTGAGACTATACCAACAAAGCTGATCAAACTTCCCCTCTGATAAAAAAAAAAGAGGAGATTTATCACGCCAAGCTTGGGAGTCACCTTGGATACCCCCTCACCCTGGAGCACTGAACAGAGCTCCCCGGCTACACCCTGCACAGGCCTCTAGGTATTCACTAAGAGAGCAAATACTCCACTAAGCTGCAGAGACATAATCCAAAGATAAAATCCATGACAGGAAACAAACAAATAAACAAATATCTCCATAAATGCCTAAAAATAAACATAGCAATTCAAGAAACAAGAATAAGGAGAAAACATAACACCCCCAAAGGAACACAACACTTCAATAATAGAATGTGAAGATGAAAAGATTGAAGAAATGCCAGAAATGGAATTCATAAAATTGACCATAGGATTACTTAGAAGTAATCAGAAGCAAATTCATGAATTAAAGAATTCTATACATGACATGGATGAAAATTGTTCCCAAGAAATAGAGATTTTAAAGAGAAATCAAAGTGAAATATTAGAAATGAAGAATTTAATAGATCAAATAAAAAATAAAGTGGAAAGCCTTAACAACAGACTTTGTGAGGCAGAAGACAGAATATCCAAGAGACAAATCAAGAAATTTTACATTCAGACCAAAAAGAAAAAAATAAAGAAGAAGAAGAAATTAGAAAATTTAAAAACACTGTTGAAGATGTATGGGATACTATCAAACAACCCAATATACCAGTCTTAGGAGTCCTGAAAGTGTGGAAAGAGGATGGATTACAAGGCCCTTTTAGTGAAATAATAACGGAAAACTTCCCAATTTGGAAAAAGAAAAGGGACGTCCAAGCACAGGAAACACATAGAACTCCTAATAGAAATGACTAGAAAAAATCTTCACCACAACACAGTGTAGTCAAACTTCCCATATTAAAACATAATGAAAAGATTCTATAATGTGCACGAGAAAAAGGCCAGGTTACTTTCAGATGATCTCAAGTTAGACTCACAGCTGACTTCTCATCAGAAACCCTATGGTTTGGGACCAGCGCAATGGCACAGAGGGCTGGCCTGCAGTGCTGGCATCCCATATGGGTGTTGATTAGAGTTCTGGCTGCTCCACTTCCAGTCCAGCTACCTGAGATGGTCTGGAAAAGCAGTAGAAGATGGCCCAAGTCCTTGGGACCCTGCACCCACATGAGAGACCTGGAAGAAACTCCTGGCTTCAGATCAGATCAGCTCAGGCCATTGCAGTCATTTGAGGGAGTGAATCAGTGGATGGAAGACCCCTCTCTCTTTCTGGCTCTACCTCTCTCTGTAGCTCTGCCTTTCAAATAAATAAAATAAATCTTAAGAAAAAAAAATAAGAAAAGAAACCCTACAGGCTAGAAGAGAATTGCAAGATGTATTCCAAGTCTCAAGAGAAAAAAGAGTCAATCCAGAATACTATACCCTGCAAAGTTCTCATTTATGAATGAAGGTGAAATAAATACCTTCCATAATAAACAGAAATTGAAAGAACTTGTCAGCACTTGTCCAGCCTTACAAAAGATGAGCTACACCACAAACACAGAAACATGGTCACCACTATGCACCAACAAAGATACATACAGACTGAAAGTGAAAAGATGGGAAAAGATATTCCATGCTAACAGAAACCAGAAAAGAGCTGGTGTAGCCATCTTAATACCAGACAAAACAGACTTTAACATAAAAATTATTAAAAGAGACCAAAAAAGGCACTATGTAATGATATAGGGATCAACTCAACAGGAAGATGTGACTATAATAAACATACATGCACCTGATTATGGGCCACCTGGCTATTTAAAAGAAATGCTAATGGATCTAAAGGGATACATAGACTCTAATACAATAGTAATGGGGGAATTCGATACCACACTTTCAGCAATGGACAGATCAACCAGACAGAAAACTAGCAAGGAAACAACAGAGTTAATTGACACTAAAGACTAAATGGACCTAATGGATAGACCACATGCTAGGCCATAAAGCAAGTCTCAGCAAATTCAAAAAAATCGAAATCACACCATGCATCTTCTCTGACCACAATACCATGAAGCTGGAAATCAACAACTCAAGAATCACTAGGACATGTGCAAACACATGGAGACTGAACAGCATGCTCCTGAATGAACAGTGGGGCATACAAGAAACCAAAAGAAAAATAAAAAAAAATTTCTGGAATTGAATGAAGATATCAAAACTTAAGGGATATAAAACCCACGGCCAACATCCTATTGAATGGGGAAAAGTTGGAAGCATTTCCACTGAAATCTGGTACCAGACAGGGATGCCCTCTCACCACTGCTATTCAATATAGTTCTGGAAGTTTTGGCCAGAGCTATTAGGCAAGAAAAAGAAATTAAAGGGATACAAATCGGGAAGGACGAACTCAAACTATCCTTCTTTGCAGATGATATGATTCTTTATTTAGGGGACCCAAAGAACTCTACTAAGAGACTGCTGGAACTCATCGAAGAGTTTGGCAAAGTAGCAGGATATAAAATCAATGCACAAAAATCAACAGCCTTTGTATACACAGGCAATGCCACAGCTGAGGAAGAACTTCTAAAATCAATCCCATTCACAATAGCTACAAAAACAATCAAATACCTTGGAATAAACTTAACCAAAGACGTTAAAGATCTCTACGATGAAAACTACAAAACCTTACAGAAAGAAATAGAAGAGGATACCAAAAAATGGAGAAATCTTCCATGCTCATGGATTGGAAGAATCAATATCATCAAAATGTCTATTCTCCCAAAAGCAATTTATACATTCAATGCAATACCCATCAAGATCCCGAAGACCTTCTTCTCAGATCTGGAAAAAATGATGCTGAAATTCATATGGAGACACAGAAGACCTCGAATAGCCAAAGCAATCCTGTACAACAAAAACAAAGCCGGAGGCATCACAATACCTGATTTTAGGACATACTACAGGGCAGTTGTTATCAAAACAGCATGGTACTGGTACAGAAACAGATGGATAGACCAATGGAACAGAATAGAAACACCAGAAATCAATCCAAACATCTACAGCCAACTTATATTTGACCAAAGATCCAAATCTAATCCCTGGAATAAAGACAGTCTATTCAATAAATGGTGCTGGGAAAATTGGATTTCCACGTGCAGAAGCTTGAAGCAAGACCCATACCTATCACCTTACACAAAAATTCACTCAACATGGATTAAAGACTTAAATCTACGACCCGAAACCATCAAATTATTAGAGAGCATTGGAGAAACCCTGCAAGATATAGGCACAGGCAAAGACTTCCTGGAAAATACTCCAACAGCACAGGCAGTCAAAACCAAAATTAACATTTGGGACTGCATCAAATTGAGAAGTTTCTGTACTTCAAAAGAAACAGTCTGGAAAGTGAAGAGGCAACCAACAGAATGGGAAAAAATATTCGCAAACTATACTACAGATAAAGGATTGATAACCAGAATCTACAAAGAAATCAAGAAAATCCACAACAACAAAACAAACAACCCACTTAAGAGATGGGCCAAGGACCTCAATAGACATTTTTCGAAAGAGGAAATCCAAATGGCCAACAGACACATGAAAAAATGTTCAAGATCACTAGCAATCAGAGAAATGCAAATCAAAACCACAATGAGGTTCCATCTCACCCCGGTGAGAATGGCTCACATTCAGAAATCTACCAACAACAGATGCTGGAGAGGATATGGGGAAAAAGGGACACTAACCCACTGTTGGTGGGAATGCAAACTGGTTAAGCCACTATGGAAGTCTGTCTGGAGATTCCTCAGAAACCTGAACATAACCCTACCATACAACCCAGCCATCCCACTCCTTGGAATTTACCCAAAGGAAATTAATTTGGCTAATAAAAAAGCCATCTGCACATTAATGTTTATTGCAGCTCAATTCACAATAGCTAAGACCTGGAACCAACCCAAATGCCCATCAACAGTAGACTGGATAAAGAAATTATGGGACATGTACTCCATAGAATACTATACAGCAGTAAGAAACAACGAAACCCAGTCATTTGCAACAAGATGGAGCAATCTGGAAAGCATCATGCTGAGTGAATTAAGCCAGTCCCAAAGAGAAAAATATCATTTGTTTTCCCTGATCGGTGACAACTGAGCGCCAAAGGGGAAACCTGTTAAGTGAAATGGACACTATAAGCAACAATGAACTGATCAGCTCCTGTCCTGACTTTAGATGTACAATGTAATACTTTATCCTTTTTAGTATTTGTTGTTGTTGTTGTTGTTCTAGTACTATTGGTTGAACTCAGTAATTAACACACAATTATTCTTAGGTGTTTAAATTTTAACTGAAAAGTGATCCCTGTTAAATCTAAGAGTGGAAAAAGAGAGGGAGGAGATGAAGAGCTATGGGTTATTTAACTATGTGCTTATTTTCAAAGACTTGAATAATCACCTTGTAACAATGATCAGATTTGGTCTATGTTATGTCATGATTTTAAGGAATCTTATTTCAACCAGATATTTTGGATTTTGATATTGGTCTATTATGCTATGTTATATGTGCGTACATATTGTATGTCCACATGGGGAAATTTTATTAAGAGTTTTATTTTAAATGGCTTTTAGATAAGATTGTCCATAAATTTAAGCTGCTAAAATCAATCAAAGATACATTTTAATTTGTATGACCTGAATCTGTGTATCATATGTTTTAAACTTGTTGGTAGAAAGAAACTAAAAACATTTTATATGGTTGTGCTTAAGTTTACTGGTTAAACAAACTACACCAT
Source organism: Lepus oiostolus (assembly GCA_036325905.1). NCBI lineage: Eukaryota > Metazoa > Chordata > Mammalia > Lagomorpha > Leporidae > Lepus > Lepus oiostolus. The sequence goes on along the minus strand of CM070808.1, from coordinate 56,289,409 downwards.
GTTAGATATTTAAGACGTGTTTTCAAATACATGATTCTTAAAATTTATAGAAGGCATTGGACCTTCTGGTAAATGTTTTATTAAGTTCTTATCTAAGGGTTGAAACGGTTTGCTAAGTATTCATGTAATATTGCTATTGTCAGCAAGTGATCTAGGACTTGCTCCCTCATTTCTCTATTCTAAGCCCAACTTGTTCTTTCACTTCTCTATTCTCTTCAAGGTAGGGAACTAATTCTATTATGAAGGAATCTGTAGGACGCACAATTTAATCTTTAGACCTTATAAAAGAGATGGCTAACATTTTTCTGTAATAGCATAGCCAAAATAAGAACTTAACTAATAATCTCATAGCTAGATTCACATCGCCATCAGCGAAGTATACAGTAAGTAGAAAAAAAAACCTCCCTTTCAGACCAAAGGAAAGAAAGTTTTAAAGTGAGAATATAATTTTCCTCATGGGCATTGTCTACCTTAGAAAAACTACTGCAGAACATGCCTGTGACTATAGACTTGTAGTTCAGGCCACCGAAGATTAGAGATGGGACACGGGCACCCCCTTGACTTGCATCCTATGGTCTGCTTTAACACAAACCAGGAGGAAAAGAAAGCTAGGCATCAGAAGCAATGGGTGGCAGGCCTATTAATGGCTGATCTGTACAGTGATCTGCCCTCAAGGAGACCCAACAGGCCAGTCCACTGCAGTGGCTTTCAATGTGGTAAGCCTGGGCTTCAGCAGAAGTCAGCTTGTGAAGAGCCCTGGCAGCTCTGCCAAGAGTTGGATCACTGGAAATGGACCTGCCCTGGAATCGAAGGATGCCCAGGTCAGAGCCACAGATCTTATTGGCTCTAAGCTGAAAAGCCCTTCACTCAGCCCAACTTCCAAAGTGACCACTGCAGCTGAGGGGGTGGTCAAGTAGGGTCAGCAACATTGCAGGCAGAACTGTAAATTTCTTGTTAGAGATGCCCCCTGCCTTTACCTGGCCAGCTCTCCTCCCAGGCCAGCCAAGTAATGAAAGTCAACAGAGTGCCTTCCCCTAGGAGGTTCACACCTCCCTTAGGATATACCCCATGTGAAGAGATAGATAGGTCTGGGCCTCTTAACTTACAAGGCCTAAAGCCCAACAGATTATTATCAAGCCCCTTCTATCAGGTTCTATTTGCCTCTCAATCAGAAAAATTACTTGTAGCTTAGACAGCACCTTTCTTATCTCCTTAAATAATGACTCTGTCCTTTGTTCTAGACCCTGTCTAGTGCACTTGGGCCTCATTCTTTTGTAATCATAACCTCTACTCTACCACCAATGGCTCTACTCCCAACCTGTGTGTACTGATGGTCCTCTTCCCCACTTAATGCTGTATAATTGTTCAGACCTGGTTAAGGCCACTCTTAGGATCATTGGTTACTATCCTCACCCTGTCTTTTATGACCTTGTCTAAATATGATCAGAGTCGGGGAACTTGGAAGGCTTCCATAGCCTTGGCAACTCATGACGACAGCCTAGGGTGGTTACTGGCGCCATAAACTAGAGTGTCAGTTTGTTGGGTCAACAACAGGAGCCACTGTGCGCTTGCTCCTGATGTGGGATCTCTGTCCTTAATGTACTGTACATTTTGATTTAATGCTATAACTAGTACTCAAACAGTATGTTTCACTTTGTGTTTCTATGTGGGTGCAAACTGTTGAAGTATTTATACTAAATTGATCTTCTGTATATAAATAGAATTGAAAATGAATCTTGATGTGAATGGAAAGGGAGAGGGAGCGGGAGAGGGGAGGGTTGTGGGTGGGAGGGAAATTATGGGAAGGGGAAGCCATTGTAATCCATAAGCTGTATACTGGAAATTTATATTCATTAAATAAAAGTTAAAAAAAAAAAGAAGAAAGTTTATAGCAATTAATGCCTACATCAAAAAATTGAAAAGGCACCAAATAAATGATCTATCAATGCATCTCAAGGACCTAGAAAAATAACATCAAACCAAACCCAAAACTAGTAGGAGAAAAGAATTAAAACTAGAGAAGAATAAGCACCTGGCTCCTGCCATCAGATCAGCGCAGTGCGCCGGCCGCAGCGCGCTACCGCGGCGGCCATTGGAGGGTGAACCAATGGCAAAAGGAAGACCTTTCTCTCTGTCTCTCTCTGTCCACTCTGCCTGTCAAAAAAAAACAAACAAACAAACAAAAAAACTAGAGAAGAAATAAACAAAATTGAAACAAAAAACAGTACAAAAGATCAGCAAAGTGAAAAGCTGGCATTTTTTGAAAAAAAAAAAATAAACAAAATTGACCATTGGATCAACTAACCAAAAAAAAAAGGGGGGGGGGGGAGAAGACCCAAATCAATAAAATTAGAGATGAAAAGGGAAATATAACAAATACCACAGAAATAAAAAGAATCATCAGAAATTACTACAATGAGCTGTATGCCACCAAATTGTGAAACCAAATGAAATGGATAGATTCCTGGACACATACAATCTACATAAATCAGTACCCTAATGCTTTCCTGACTAGGACTTTTCTGTCACTATTAATGAATGGTAAACTTAATCATTTTATTTGGACATCTTATTGTTTTTCCTCTTTTCACAGTTTCAATTTTTAGTAACCATATTGGTCTTTTCTGTGTTGGTGTCATATTTTTTTTGCTATTTTAATAAATACAGGTTAATATAGTTTAAAAAAGACTTTAGCAATACAAGTTCACTGAACTTTATTTAAGATTATATACTGAGTGGTTCTTGAAATGATTACATGTAATGTAATGATTATATTTAATGTTTAATTTTTATCAGATTGCTTAAGAAACATTTTACCAGGTGTAATTATTTTGCATCTTTCTGTCAACTTTGTTTTCAATCCACCAGACTTACTTCCTCTCTTTTTGCACTGTATTTCTTTTCATCACAGGTTTTTGAAGAACAGTCAATCAACTGCTGAAGGAATAGACTGATCTCCATCAAGTTACTCATTAATTGGGACTGGCATTGTGGCATAGTGGTTAAGGCTGCCAACTGAGATGCTGACATACCATCTGGGTTCCAGCTCAAGTCCAAATACTCCCTTTCTGATTCAGCTCCCTACTAATATACATGGGAAAGCAGCAGAAGATGGCCCAAGTGCTTGGGTCCCTGCACTCACGTGGGTGACCTGGAAGAAGCTGCTGGCTCCTGCCTTAAGACCAGCCCAGCTCCAGCCTTCATTGTATTTGGGGAGTGAGCCAGTGGGTGGAAAATTTTTCTGTCTCTCCCTCTCTCTTTCTCTATAAATCTGACTTTCAAATAAATAAATAAATCCTTTTTAAAAAATATGTTACTCATTAATTTAAAAATCTGTGATTTTATTCTACTGAGAAGTCCAAAAATTATACACTGATGCTAGGTACTATGCCATCAAGTTGAACAGAAGTTGGCACTCATTATAAGCCATTGATCAATACAATGCCACAGGCCAATAGCTATGAAGCAGAGGTCTGTGCCCTACATCATGGCAGTCTCACTGGGCATGGTTAACTCTCTGAATGTTAGGAAAGCAAGCTCTTATGCACTGCCTCTCATCCTCTCAGCTCATCTTTCACTCCAGCTATTTCCCTGGCAACCAGCTTCATGTAAGTATAACCTGGTAACATCTTATATTTCTCATTTTCTGCACCAGGGTTTCTCCGACTTAAATACAACCAGGAAAAACAAGGATGTTAACATCCCAGGAGGCAGCCAATGACCAATGGAGAGCAAGAGCTGATGCATACTCCCCTCTTCCTTCCCACAGGCAATAATTCTGTGTTTCCTGTGCAGATTTGCAAATGGTCCTGGTAGCACCCAGGGAGCCCCTAGAAGAAAACAACACAGTAATTAGCTCAAGCTAACTATTTTTCCCTCACTGTTTCCAGTCCTCTTTCATAGTCCTTAGGATCATTTCCCAAGCAAGTTACTGTCTGCAAGCTCTGTCTCGGGCTTTGCTTTCCTGGAGAAGGCCACACTAAGACAGTGATGTTAGACCTGGGCTTGGAAAGTTGAGTCTAAGTTTTGCAAGTGGAGACAAAAGAAAAGAGCATCATAGCCAAAGGGGAAAGAATAAATGAAGGCAACGAGGCATGATGTATACAAGATGGGTTTGGGGATCAGCAGGACACTGCCGTGGCTGAAACATGGGGTATACAGAGAGCATGAAGAGGAGAAAATGACAGGAGGGAAGGTTTGGTGATTGAGAAATTCCTCTCAGAGATATACTGAACTGAGTGCACTGAAGGCATTATCACCCAAAGTGATGTTTGCTGTTTGTTTTTCATCTCAAGTTTCCACGTTGTTTTTAATCTCTGGGAAACCAGTATCCCCTGGACTGGATGGTAACTTTGAGCCATAAAATTCAGACAAAATTGAATGCATGTATGCAAGTTCAGATCCTGGAAAACAAAATTGCTTGTAGTATGTGTACCATCTGTGAGTAAAATGACTTTAAACTCATCTCATTTGACCAAAAGAGGGAGATCCTGAAAAATTTCAAGGAAGTAAAGAAAATGGCAATGAATTGTGTGATATCCATTATTAATATTACAAAAAAGTTGCAGTGCATTTTTATTGTTTTATTATTATGAATAACAGTTTTTTAAGTGGAAAAAAAAAGAGCAAAGGCATTTCAATGGAGAACAGATAGTCTGCTCTATAAATGGTATTAGAACCCCTGGATCCATATACAAAAATATGAATCTGGACACAGACTATATGTACTTTATAAAAATCAAGTCAATATGGATCATAGGCCTAGATGAATAGCACAAAACTGTAAAACTCTTAGATGATAACATAGCAAAATATTTAGGCGACCTTAGTTTTGGTGATGATATATTAGATATGACACCAAAAGCATGATCCATGAAAAAAATAAGATTTTATTAATATTAATTAAAATTGTTAAAGGCACTGAGATATACAAAGAACACTTAAAATTCAAACATAAAACAATTGATTTAGAAATTAATAAGAGACCTGAACAGATATTTTACCAAAGAAGATATTAGCATCACATGTCAACAGGGATCTGCACATTTAAGCAGCAAGACACCAGTACACTCCAGAACTCCAAAGATCTGAAGCACCGACAGCAGCAAATACTGGGGGGGGGGGGGGGGATGTGGGGAAATAGGGATTCCCATTCATTTTCAATCCAAGTACAAAGTGGTACAGCCACTTTTGAAGACAGTTTAGAAGCTTGTTTTTTTAAAAAAAAAAAAAACAAAAAACAAAAAACAAAAAAACTACACATGTTCTAACCATGTCATTCAGCAGTGGCACTCCTTGGCATTTGCCCAAAGGAGCTGAAAATTTATGTTCATACAAAAACCTGCACACAGATGTTTATAGTAACTTTATTCATAAGTGTCCAAACTTATAAGTAACCAAGATGTTCTTCAATAACTGAATAGATCAGTAAACTGGATAATAGAATATAATGCAGTAAATATCAGTAAGCTAGAAATACATGAGAAGACATTGGGAAAACTTAAACACATACTGTTAAACAAAAAAATGCCAATATGCAGACTACAGACTGTAGGATTCCAAGTATATGGAATTTTGGAAAAGACAAAACTATGGAGATAATTAAGAAGATCCAGGGTTTCCAGGATCTCTGGGGGGAAAAGGCGATAGGGGAGGAACACAGAAAGAGGGCCTTGAGGGAAGTCAACGTATTCTATAAGATACCAGAATGGTAGATGTCTGTCATTATGCATTTTGCATAACTCTTAGAATGTATAAGACCAACAATGAACCCTGAACAATGAACTTTCTTGTATTTACAATGACCCATCAGTTGTAACAGTGTACCAGGATATTTCAGTAGCAGAAAAAATTCCTGCAAGATCCATGCATTCCCATCTGCTCATTTCAGAGGCAAGGCCCTTGCAAGCTAGACCTGTAGAGTAACCTGTTCCCTTGTCCTTTTGGTGACACAGACATGACTCTTCTTCTGACTGCCACCTGGCTGATGTCATTTAGTGTACCCCAGGCTTCCTCCTTGACACTGTTTATTTATTCCTAATGGAGGCTTAAGGTGAGCAACATATTAGTATTCCCAACTCCAAAAGGAAGAACCAAAAACTGTTATTGCAATGAACCAAGACATGTTTAATGACAACAATTGTAAGCCCCTGCCACAGAGTCCAAGAGACCAACTGAGAGAAATGGCTGCTTTAATACCTATACCTTAACTCAGCTCCCTCCATATGAATTTCAGATTTACCTACTAAAACTAACATAATCATAGATTCTTAATGTGGAGCATTTTACTGAAAGGAATTGCAAAAGAGAATGTTGAATACATTTATAGCGACTGTTTGGTGCTCTGGTAGTGAGGAGATCCAAATCCAGGAAGTACAGCCATGCCTTCTATTAACACCTTCATGCCTCAGTATTTTTTGTTTTGTTTTGTTTTGTTTTGAGACTAGAAGCAGAAGGAAACACCATGCATGACTGCATATCAAAGGAAGGAATTTCCATAAATCTCCAGCTCCACACAATGGTAAATGCTCCTCTCCTTTCTGAGCTGAACCCGTGTCTGGCATGGCAGCTGGCAAAGGGAAAGTTGTAACATTAGGTTTGTTCTGCCTGCTGCTCATCAGGAGCCTAGGTGAGAAACTGCATTCATCTCAGAGCCTGTAAAGCGGAGAGGGAAAGCACTGGAGTTTCTCAATCTGGGAATCAAATAAATTGCCAATTTTACTCTCATGCTGCAAGTGGTATTACTTGAGCTACAGATTGCTTATTTGCAGGAACAATAACAAAGTTAGGAATTTGGCCTTTGGGGGGAAGAAGTCATGCTTCAAATGTCCTCTTTTACCCTTAGTTAAACATACTTTCTCCTTTTCAGGAATAAGGAGTGGAAAATGTTGGTGTTTTTTTTTTATATACTTAGAAGAATAAGAGAAGCTGACGTAATTCCAAAGGAATAGCACTTTCTCTCAATGTCACTCATTTCACGAATGGTCTGTGAGATGAAAGGATGCAGTGGCTGCCAAGCAGTGAACACTGATGCTGGTTGACATCTTTTCCTCTGCCAATCCTTTTCTAGCTCATGCACCTTCCCATTCTCTGACCATCTACTGTAATTATTAGCGCACCATGAAGTTTCATGTATTCCATTTTGCCATCAAAGAAAAACAAGTTTAGAGTTTGAAAAATCCCATAAAGTGGCAGGCTTTGTGGTATAACAGGTAAAGCCTCTGCCTGCGATGCCAGCATCCCATATGTGCATTAGCTGGAATCCCAGCTGCTCCACTGGCTCCTTGCTCATGGCCTGGGAAAGCAGCTGAAGATGGCCCAAGTATCTGGGCCTCTGCCACCCACATAGGAGAACTAGAAGAAGCTCCTGGATCCTGGTTTCATCCTTGCTCAGCTCTGGCCATTGCAGCCACCTGGGGAGTGAACCAGCAGGTGCAGGATCTCTCTCTGTCTCTGTCTCTCCATCACTCTCCGTGACTCTGATTTCAAATAAATAAATATATATTTAAAAAGAAAAGAAAACAGAAAAGAAAAAAGTCTCATAAAATCTTAAGACTCTCAAAAATATTAAGTGATTAACAGTGCTTCACAGGGAAGCAAACCAAGGCATCCAGCCAAGGCTTTGATGTCTTTGAAAGCAGGGGTCCAGGTCTCCGCCAGTGGATGTCTGAGGTCCTTAAGAACAGGAGCCAGGCCTTAAGCCATAGCCTCCTCCTGTGTCCCTCCTGAGCCCATAACAGGAGCAGGGCTCAAGGCAGGTGCTCAATGAGCACATGTGATTGTCATTGTTCTGGAAGCAAAATTCCAGTAAATTAGATGTCTTCTCTCCACATAATCAAGGTATGGCAGATTTTTCTAAATAGTTTTGCAAAATAGTCCATGATCACACACAAATGCAAATTTTTACTTGGGTGAGGAGGAGAGCTATACAGACTTCAGAAAAGTAAATGTCCTAATGCTTCATATAAACCATAATCTAAGGCCAATAAAAATGTTTTCACTCTTAAGAACCAAGTGGGTTTAAAACTGAAATCCAACTGTGATTTCAGATCTCTGTAACAGAGAGGCAGTTGTGACAAGTGATCATCACAAATCATCAAGTCTATCCCTTTATGTCTCCCCTGGGCATCAACATTAGCCTCTCCCTATTTCAGAAATCCAGGAAGAATCATGACACTGTGAAACAGGTCCCCAGAGCCCCAGCACTCCATGCCCACCCCATTAATTGTCCTGAGCCTGACGCTCACCTCACACAGCAGGTGTTCTTGTTGATAAATCTTCATTTATTAGCTGTCCCACCCCGCCAGTCACCCAGGCTTTAACTCCAATATACCATACCTGCCAGACATCTGCTTTTGTAGAACATGTGATTTGAGCATAAGCACAAGGAAAATTGAAATTGAGGTTTGGCAAAACCACTTACTGAATTCAATAATTTAGGTGTGGATTAAGACTGTAGGTGTTACTATTCCTATTTCAAAAGAGTCTCCTGTAAATCCCAAATGTTCATTTTCCTGAGGAAAGGCATGAAGGCCATTGTGCTCTCGATTACCTACAGTGACCCATATCCCTGGAATTCACATGCCCATTTGCACTGTGCCCTCCAGAGGAAGTGTTCATCTAAACCCACCCAGCAATGATTTGCTAAAAGTAGATCGTCATGCTTTGTATCAGGTTCCTAAGTATTTTCTCTTTTCTTCATCGTTCTTTTAATTTCAAAAATTTATTTTTCATTTAAGTACTTACTTTGGCTATGCTATTACAGAAAAATGTTAGCCATCTCTTTTATAAGGTCTAAAGATTAAATTGTGTGTCCTACAGATTCCTTCATAATAGAATTAGTTTCCTACCTTGAAGAGAATAGAGAAATGAAAGAACAAGTTGGGCTTAGAATAGAGAAATGAGGGAGCAACTTACTGTTTACTTCACCATCAGCGAAGTAAACAGTAAGTAGAAAAAACCTCCCTTTCAGACCAAAGGAAAGAAAGTTTTTAAGTGAGAATATAATTTTCCTCATGGGCTTGTCTACCTTAGAAAAATTACTACAGAACATGCCTGTGACTATAGACTTATAATTCAGGCCACCGAAGATTAGAGATGGGACTTGGGCACTCTCTTGACTTGCATCCTATGGTCTGCTTTAACACAAACCAGGAGGAAAAGAAAGCTAGGCATCAGAAGCAATGGGTGGCAGGCCTATTAATGGCTGATCTGTACAGTGATCTGCCCTCAAGGAGACCCAACAGGCCAGTCCACTGCAGTGGCTTTCAATGTGGTAAGCCTGGGCTTCAGCAGAAGTCAGCTTGTGAAGAGCCCTGGCAGCTCTGCCAAGAGTTGGATCACTGGAAATGGACCTGCCCTGGAATCGAAGGATGCCCAGGTCAGAGCCACAGATCTTATTGGCTCTAAGCTGAAAAGCCCTTCACTCAGCCCAACTTCCAAAGTGACCACTGCAGCTGAGGGGGTGGTCAAGTAGGGTCAGCAACATTGCAGGCAGAACTGTAAATTTCTTGTTAGAGATGCCACCTGCCTTTACCTGGCCAGCTCTCCTCCCAGGCCAGCCAAGTAATGAAAGTCAACAGAGTGCCTTCCCCTAGGAGGTTCACACCTCCCTTAGGATATACCCCATGTGAAGAGATAGATAGGTCTGGGCCTCTTAACTTACAAGGCCTAAAGCCCAACAGATTATTATTGAGCCCCTTCTATCAGGTTCTATTTGCCTCTCAATCAGAAAAATTACTTGTAGCTTAGACAGCACCTTTCTTAGCTCCTCTAATAATGACTCTGTCCTTTGTTCTAGACCTTGTCTAGCGTACTTGGGCCTCATTCCTTTGTAATCATAACCTCTACTCTACCACCAATGGCTCTACTCCCAACCTGTGTGTACTGATGGTCCTCTTCCCCACTTAATGCTGTATAATTGTTCTAACCTGGTAAATGCCACTCTTAGGATCATTGGTTACTATCCTCACTCTGTCTTTTATGACCTTGTCTAAATATGATCAGAGTCGGCAAACTTGGAAGGCTTCCATAGCCTTGGCAACTCATGACGACAGCCTAGGGTGGTTACTGGTGCCATAAAGTAGAGTGCCAATTTGTTGGGTCAACAACAGGAGCCACTGTGCACTTGCTCCTCATGTGGGATCTCTGTCCTTAATGTGCTGTACATTGTGATTTAATGCTATAACTAGTATTCAAACAGTTTGTTTCACTTTGTGTTTCTATGTGGGTGCAAACTGTTGAAATCTTTATACTAAATTGATCTTCTATATATAAAGAGAATTGAAAATGAATCTTGATGCAAATGGAAGGGGAGAGGAAGCGGGAGAGGGGAAGGTTGCGGGTGGGAGGGAAGTTATGGGAGGGGGAAGCCATTGTAATCCATAAGCTGTACACTGGAAATTTATATTCATTAAATAAAAGTTAAAAAAAAATTATTTTTCAAGTTTGCTTCCATAACAATTTTACGAAACAATTTGAGAGCATTTGGGGATGCTCTTATTCATTACAGAAAAAATTTCATCATTAGCATTTTTGTATATGTTAGTATGTAAGAAAGGCACAAAATTCCTAGTGGCAATAGGAAGCTAAGAAAAATGAGAAAGGTTTGTGCTTGAAAAGTGAAAATTGGCATAATGTACATAGTTAAATTTAAGGACTATTTGAAGATAAGCTTTGATTTCAATAGTCTAACTATTTCTATACAATTATAAAAGCTTTACAAAACTGTGTTATTCTCTCAGGAGCCAGTTATATGTGTTTTATAACTAACTGCAAAATAAATAGATGTTATAGATAAGAAATAAACTGCAGTGGCAGGCATTGTGGCGCAATGGGTTAAACTGCTGCTTAGGACCCACATCCCACATGGGAGCACCAATCCGACTGCTGATTCCTCTGCTTATGATCCAATTTCCTGATCATGCATCCTTGGAGGTGGCAGATGACAGCTCAATAGCTTGTACCCCATCACTTTTGTCAGAGACATGGGCCAACTGATGGATGATATTCTGTCTCTCTCTGCCTTTCAAGTAGATGAAATTTTTAAAAATCAATAAAAAATGATGATCTACAGATTGGGAGAAAATTTTAAAAAAACATTTTAACATTATTAACATTTAAAAAAATCGTGTCTGTCTAGATTATTATTAGAGACATATTCCTTGAGTTCCTAGATGAAATGGGACCTTAGATCAGAAGTTTAAGAAAACACAAAGTTTTTATTTAAATCACTAAATATGACATGTTCACAATAGATCATTTCTGAGAAGTCATTTTTATACAAGAACAAAATGATTGCTATGTACATACTTTTCATCATTCTTTGCAGATGTGTTAATTCACAGGGTGAAGGAAAGATGGAATTTACACAAATGCAAGATGTGGGAATTCTCTGTGTTATTCTATACTGGTTCTCATTAATTTACTCGCAGGTAAGTAATTTTTGTATTATTGTTACCTAGAGATTTTGACCTCAATTACCACTACTCATCCTCATCTCAAACACAATGAAAGGGCATTTAAGAGTCATTAAATGCCTAATTTAAAGTGAGTTTGAATCACCTTCAAAGCCATACCATTTCAGAGGAAGCTACCTTCTGGGGAAGTGGTATTATTTTAATTATTTATTTGAAAGGCAGAGAGAGATGGGTAGAGAAATAGACAGAAATCTTCCATCTTCTTGTGAACTCTCCAAATACCTGCAGTAGCTGTACCAGGTCAAACCATGAGCCTGGAACTCAGTCTGTGTCTCCCATGTCGGTATCAGGGACCCAAGTACCTGCTGTATCCCAGGGTGCACATTAGCAGGAAGCTGAATGGAAAGCTGAGCCAGGGATCTAACCCAGGCACTCCAACAGGAGATCCAAGCATCTTGAACAGTATGCTCAACAACCCCTATCCTGCTCCCAGCCACCACCACACACACGTTTTATCACTCATGGCTCAAGTCAGAGAGAAGTCATAGGAGCAACTTCTATTTCTATCCTAAATAAAAATTGTGCAAGACAGAAAAAAAAAAAAACTTTTTTGACACACCGCTTTTCTGAAATAAGCTTATATTTGTTATTTTTCTTTCATTCAACAATTTTAGTAAAACTACAAAATAAATGTTATTTTAATTACTGACATTGACATGTTTGTAGCTATGACTATTTTCATAACTACAAATCACCTAAATAAAAGATGAAAATTCTTCTCCTTTATTCAGTTATTTTATCATTAGTTAAAAGCCCAGTCATTTGATTTAATGTTTCATTTTTTAAGTTGTTTGATCTTTAATTTTACAAATTTTGTGTTTCTAAATATACACTTTAAAAATTTGTTTGGAATTATAATAGATTTTTTAAAATTTTTAGTTGACAAAACTGTATATATATATATATATATATATATTTTTTTTTTTGACAGGTAGAGTGGACAGTGAGAGAGAGAGAGACAGAGAAAGGTCTTCCTTTTTCTGTTGGTTCACCCCTCCAATGGCCGCTGCAGCCAGCATGCTGCGCACCGCGCTGATCCGAAGCCAGGAGCCAGGTGCTTCTCCTGGTCTCCCATGTGGGTGCAGGGCCCAAGCACTTTGGCCATCTGCACTCTGGGCCACAGCAGAGAGCTGGACAGGGAGAGGAGCAACTGGGACAAAATCCGGTGCCCCAACTGGGACTAGAGCCCCCGGGGTGCGGGTGCCACAGGCGGAGGATTAGCCTATTGAGCCGCAGTGCCAGCCTGTATATTTTATGTTACAGAAAGAACATGACATTTTGAAATATGTGTACATTTAAGAATGCTACAAAAAGTTAATTGAAGTATAATTATCTCATTACTTTTATTTATTTTTTAGAAGAGTTGGTTTTTTTGAAAATTTTTAAAATTTTCATTGATGTTTAACAGATTCAATGTGATTTTGTGGATACAATTCCAAGAACATAATGATAGACCTTTCCCTCCCTTCTTCCCCAAGCTCAATCACTACCACATATGCAAAATCACTCAGTTGTTTCTATTTAAATTTAGGAGGAAAGCTGTCTCAGACATATCTGCTTTAAGTTAGTCCTATTTTAAGTGCTGATATTTGTGCACCAGGTCAAATAATAAAAGATTTGTCCGTTGTAATGACGACAATTTAGTTTCTAAAATATCTCCAGCTTACGAAGAACTATTTCAGATGATATATTACTTTTCATTCCATGTTTTAAAAATTAAATCTCTTCATGATAAATATTGGTTTTAATAATCAATGTGAGTATCAAAAAGACAAACATCATATATTTTCCCTGATTTGTAATAACTGCTATATAGAGTACAAAAAAGTGTTTATATATAAATTATATATTTATATATATTCATATATAATTTATATATTTAAATATAATTTATATATATTATATAATTTATATATAATATATAATATATAAAAATTATACATTATATATTATATATAATATATTATATAATAGATATATAATATATATTATATATAATCTATAATATATGATATAATATATCATATCTATTATATATTATATAAACATATCTAATATATATAATCTATATGTTATGTTATATTATATATTATGTATTACATTATTTATATTGTATATTATATATAATTTACATATATTTATATATAATATATACATAATATATAATATATTATGTATTATATAATAAATAGTATATATTATATAATATAAAATATATTATATATTATATGTAATATAATATATAATATGTTATAGTACATAATATATAATTTATATATATATTTATATATAATATATTATATATAATATATATATGGATGAAATTAACATTTTAAGATTTGGTTACTGTTTACAGTCCTTGTGTATACTCCTGAAGAGTTTTTTGACTTACTATTTGTTGAATTCCTTATTTAGTGGAGGGTTAAGTTTGTGTTTATAAAGAAAATTGAAAGCAGGTTTTGGTAAAATAAGGGGAAAAAAGGCAGAGGGAAGGTGGGAGCAAGGAAGGAAGGAAAGGTGGGGTGAGAGGTATCATTATGCTCTTAAAACTGTATATATGAAATACATGAACTTGGTTCCCTTTATATAAATTAAAAAAAAACAAAACTTAATCATCATGAGTTTCAAATTCTCCCACTAAGTTGTATAGACAAGTATGAGTATACTTCTATTTTTTGCAATACAATAGAGGAAAGTAAAGGTTAAAAGGGACATTTAAAAATCATTTTCAAAACTATTTTGAACCACGCCAGTGGAAAATACAGTTTCATTCATCTATCTCAAATTTAGCAAGCTTTTTAGCGAACATTTTCATAGTTTGAAGATCGAGGTTTCCCTAGCAACAGTAATGCAGACTGTAAAAACACAAAAAAGCATGAGAAAAGGTTATTAAGCCAGAGCTATCATCTCTCCTGTCACCTCAGTTGATAAATCATTCTTAATTCCAGGGGAGTCAGAGATGACTCTGCAGTTCAGCAACCTGAGAGACGTTCTTGACTCCTCTGTCTCCTTTACACTCAATTCTATTTAATCAACAACTGATTTCACTCCAGAGTTTATCTATATCCACTCTGTGGCCATCATTAACCCCATGCTTTCAATGCCAACTTCATGTGGCCAGCTGGTCTCCACCACCTACTCTTGATCTCCTCTTTATTATTCCACTGTATCCAGAATTTAAAACAATGACAATAAATTACAATCTCCAATGATGTCAGTGGCTTACTAGTATTCTAATGTCCGGGATATAAAGTACAAACACTTCACCAGATCTCTGACCCCTACACCGTCTGTCTGTGTCCTCCAGACTCACCACGCCTGGGGTTCTTCATTCTCCCTGGTCACTGTCACATGGGCTTTCCCAAAGGCACCCTACATGCCTTCCTCTTTCCTGTCACAGGGATTACACATGAATTGCTTTCTGAATTGCTGTCCTCACTACCAAAACTCCATTAATTTCTCTACATCTTGTACATCTCAAGTGTCACTCCTCAGAGAAGCAAGTCTAGACTAAATCAGATCTCTCTGTTTTATGCTCCTGAGGTATCATATCTTTCTTTACATAGTAATCACAGCTGTAATTTCACCATTTTTCATGTGCTTTTTAAATACAGCTTTCCCCCAGTAGACTCCTTTTCCCAAGCACCATACCCAGTCCAAAACATTTGTTGAAAGAGCAAACAAATAATTATTGAATATTTTTTTGAATTTAAATCTTCTTGGTAATGGGGACATAGTCCTGAGTTTTCACTCCCAGTTTGGGAAACAAGGACAAATAAAAACATAAATGCATGTGGGTCAAATGGAGGACGAAAGGCAGGTCCACGAGTGAGAGAGTCACCCCACGAGTGGGGAACTTGAGTTTTGCCTGGGCTGGTCACAACAGATCTTACTGAGAGGCCATGTGAGCAAGAACCTGAAAGCAGTAGAAGAGCCAGTCATGGGTTTCCTGGGCCAGATCACAAAGGGTCTTTATGAAAGAGTCTCCGTGAAATTAACTTTGTGTTTGATTCTGAGTGAGATTACTTTCTTTAAAAAGACATACTTTGCTTTTTCAAAAGAATATTCAAGCTATGTCTTGGGTAATGCAAAGGTAAGATTACTTGGATTCCATTAAAACAGTCCAATAAGAGTGGATTTGGATTCTGGATACCTTTTAAAGATAGATCCTCCAAGATGAGAAGTGTGAGAGAAAAAGGAGTCATTGATGACTGCAAGATTCTTAGGGCACGGGGACAGACGAAGCTGACAATAACTGATACTGGGATGTCTGGCAGAGGTGTGCTGTGGCCCGGGAAGACAGTGGAGGATGGCCCAAGTGCTTGGGCCCTGCACCTGCTTGGGAGACCAGGAGGAAGCACCTGGCTCCTGGCTTTGGATATGCGCAGCTCGCTGGTTGTAGTGGCCATTTGGGGGGTGAACCAATGGAAGGAAGACCTTTCTCTATGTCTCTCTCACTGTCTAACTCTGCCTGTCAAAAAAAAAATACGATTCAAGACTAAAAACATGCCAAGGAGTACTGTTTCTATTCAATATAGCACTGCAGGTTCTGTCAATGCCAGCAGATCGGAAAAAAATGGTATCAGGCCAGGAAAAAAGGTTAAATAGACACCCAGATTGAAGAAAGAGGTAGAACTCTGCTTAAACAAAACCCTTTTCCATATGTGGAAAATTCTATGGAACAAGCACACACACACACACAAATACACATATACATACACAATATCCAAACTTCCTAGAAGTGACAAATAGGTATAGCAAGTTCTCAGGATACAAAATCACTACAAACATTAATTGTATTGGGGCCTGTGCTGTGCCGCAGCGGGTTAACACCATGTCCTGAAGCACCGGCATCCCATATGGGGGCTGGTTCGAGTCCCAGCTGTTCCACTTCCAATCCAGTTCTTTGCTATGGCTTAGGAAAGCAGTAGAAGATGGCCCAAGTCCTTGGGACCCTGCACCCGTGTGGGAGACCTGGAAGAAGCTCCTGACTCCTGGCTTTGGATCAGCCCAGCTCTGGCTGTTGCAGTCTATTATGGAGTGAACCATCGGATGGAAGACCTTTCTCTCTCTAACTCTAATTTTCAAATAAATAAATAAATAAATCTTTAAAAAAATTAATTGTATGGATTGTGGTAATGGTAACCTGGTTATTATATACTTATGTCCAAATTTACCAAGTTGTATATATTAATTTTGTGTAGTTTTTGTATGCTAACTATACTTCAATAAAGCTGAGAAAAAATCCAACTGTATATATATATATATATATATATATATACAATAAAAAATTCTGAAAATGAATTCTGAATTTACTTCATAACATAATAAAATTAATAAAAATTCTTAGGAATTTATTATTCTTAAGTGCAAGATTTATATACTGAAAATTATAAAACTTTGCTGATGAAATTACAGTATATTAAATAAATGAAATGATGTTTTGGGCTAAATTATTTGTGGGCTCAAAATTTTTAAGATATCAGCTCTCAATAAACTGATCTATGGATTCAATATAATCCTTAACAAAATTCCACCATGGTCTTTTTCAGGAACTAGCAAGCAGATGTTAAAATTTACATGAAATCACCTATATTAGCTAAAGTAATTTTAAAAAGAACAAAGTTGATCAGAGTCGGTAAGCTTGGAAGGCTTCCATAGCCTTGGCAACTCATGACGACAGCCTAGGATGGTTACTGGCGCCATAAACTAGAGTGTCAATTTGTTGGGTCAACAACAGGAGCCACTGTGCACTTGCTCCTCATGTGGGATCTCTGTCCTTAATGTGCTGTACATTTTGATTTAATGCTATAACTAGTATTCAAACAGTATGTTTCACTTTGTGTTTCTATGTGGGTGCAAACTGTTGAAATCTTTATTCTAAATTGATCTTCTGTATATAAAGAGAATTGAAAATGAATCTTGATGCAAGTGGAAGGGGAGAGGGAGCGGGAGAGGGGAGGGTTGCGGGTGGGAGGGAAGTTATGGGAGGGGGAGCCATTGTAATCCATAAGCTGTACACTGGAAATTTATATTCATTAAATAAAAGTTTAAAAAAAAAAGAACAAAGTTGGAGATGTTCATTTCTTAATTTTTAAAATTTATTATTAAGGGGACTATGCTGTGGCACAGTGGGTAAAGCCTATGCCTGCAGTGCCGGCATCCTATATGGGTGCTGGTTTGAGTCCCAGCTGCTCCACTTCCATTCCAGCTCTCTGCTATGGCCTGGGAAAGCAGTAAAAGATGGCCCAAGTCCTTGGGACCCTGCACCCATGTGGGAGACCCGGAGGAAGTTCCTGGCTCCTGGCTTTTGATCAGCGCAGCTCCGGCTGTTGCAGCCACTTGGATAGTAAACCAGTGGGTGGAAGAACTCTCTCTCTCTCTGCCTCTCCTTCTCTCTCTGTTTAACTCTTTCAAGTAAATAAGTAAATCTTTAAAAAAATTATTATGAAGCTACAATTATCAGGACAATATGGTACTGGCAGAAGGGTAGACATATAGATCATTGTAACAGAATTGAGAACCTAGAAACAAATCTCTCTATTTAACTGATGGTTGAGAAAGTTGCCCAGACAATTCAATAAGGGAAATGATATTCTATTCTGCATATGGTGCTGAGAAAATTGGATATTCATCTACAAAAAGATAAACTTAAACCTTCATTTTTTATCATATATAAAGATTAATTCAAAATGGGTGAAATATTTAAATGTAGGAGCCAAATAAACAGTAGTTTCTTTTTTTAAGATTTATTTATTTATTTGAAAGTCAGTTACACAGAGAGTGGACAGGTGGAGAGAGAGGTCCTCCATCCATTGGTTCACTCTCCAATTGGCCGCAACGGCTGGAGCTAACCAATCCGAAGCCAGGAGCCAGGAGCCTCCCCCAGGTCTCCCACGCAGGTGCAGGAGCCCAAGACTTGGGCCATCCTCCACTGATTTCCCAGGCCATAGCAGAGAGCTAGATCAGAAGTGGAGCAGCCAGGTCTCAAACCAGTGCCCATATGGGATGCCAGTGCTTCAGGCCAGGGCGTTAACCTGCTGAACCACAGCGTCGGCCCCAAGAATAGTTTCTTCTTTTGTTAGAAAATGCAGAAAGAATATCTTTGAAGCTTCACAGTAGGCAAAAAGTTCTATATATGACAACAAAAGCATAATCCATAAACTTTAAAAAATTTTAAAATGGACCCAAGTCCAATTCAATCTTTTAGATTTCAAAAGATACCAGGAAGAAAATGAAAAGAGAAATCCCAAAGTGAGTGAAAATATTTGCAGAACAGTTACTCAAAGAAAGGCAAACAATCCAACTAAAAATAGACAAAAGATATGAGAAGGCATTTCAATATCTAATAATCACATTAAATAATGTTTAACATAATTAATCATTTAGGAAACACATGTAAAAACCACTCACTAGAATGATGGGACTATAATAAATCAAGTAGACAATGAAAAATGTAGATAAGGAAAGAGAGAATTTAGAGCCCTAAATGTAAAATGGGAATGTAAAATAGCACAATCATTTGGGTAAGACAATTTGATAGTTTCTAGAAAAGTTATATGCAAAACTGCCACAGAACTTACCGATTCCATTCTCAGGTATCTGTTTAAAAGTAATTAAAACATTCACCCATACAAAGACATGTGGAGAAATATTTATATTGTATAGTACAAGTGTCATTCAGCAAATAAATGGGTGGACTAAATGTGATATATCCATACAATGGAATACCATTCAATAACTAAAGGAAAACACAGACATATGCTACATCATGGATGAACCCCAAAAACATGCTAGAGGAAGGAAACCAGGCAGTAGAGACCACATAGTAGGCAATTTCATGTTTATAAAATGTACACAAAAGGCACATTTACATGGGAATAAAGTACATTAATGGTTGTCTGGAGCCAAGGATGGGACTGGGGATTAATTCTAAATGAATGTAAGGAATCTCACCAAGGGGGATGGAAATATCCTAAACTGACTTACAGTGCAAGTTGACAGCTAGGTAAAATTACTGAACATTGCTAATTGAATAATACACTAGAAGTGTGGAATTTATGAAATGTTTAATATCTCTCTATAAAGCTATTAAAAAGAAAAGGAAACGTCAATGTGGTTATGCTGTTTTACATTACCACCAGCAGTGAATAAGAATTCCATTGCTTTTACGTCTTTGCCAAAACTTGGTAAGATTATTTTTAAAGTTCAACTATTCTCAAATGTGTAGAGGCACTTGCAGCATGCAATCAGAGTCATGCTAAACTTGTCATTTCTGATGTCAGGTTTTACCTGCCCTTGGGTTCTGGTTCCAGCCCACATGTTTGTGGGGGAGGCTGAATCCAGAAAGGCCTAGAGGGACTTCCTAAGCCTGCCTTGAATTTGAAAACCTGTCTTTAAGTTTCAAATCCCTGGAGGTCAACGACCAGCCCCAGGGTGTTTTTGCCTACTGATCATTAAGGTGGTATAACAGGAGTGGCTAAAACTCTTTTGCATCACATCACCCCACCCTTTGCCCGCATCCACTCCCTTTTACAGTAAAGTGGGATCCTGCTTCAACTGGGCTCCTGTCTGATTGTCCTCCCGGGTTTGGGGAGGCTGAGTGGTGGGTGGCGCACTTCCTCTCCTCCGCCAAGGCAAGCTGCGGGCTGCCTGCCTAATTCTCCCGCGGTGAGGAGGAAGTCACCGCACTTGTTGTGTTCTCTTTTCATTTGTTGTATGACTGATCTGATTACTTTCCTATTCATCCTATTTTTGGTGAGTGGCTTTCTGTTGTTTGTAACCAAGAATGCTGGACAAGATATTTTCTTTCCTTTTTTTAAATTTAAGATTTATTTATGTATTTATTCATTTATTTGTAAGACAGGGTGGCAGAGAAGGAGGAGATACAAAGAGATTTTCATCTGCTGGGTCACTCCCCAAATGCCCTCAATATCCAGGGCTGTGTTGAAGCCAGGGGCCTGGATTTCCATCCAGGTCTCCCACATGAGTGGGAGTACTCAAGTACTCAAGTACTTGGATCATTTTCACTGCCTTCACAAGCACATTAGCAGATAGTTGAATTGGAAGCAAAACAGCCTGTGCTGGAACTAATGCTCTGATATGGGATGTTGGCATCCGAGGCAGTGGCTTAACCCAATGTACCATAAGCCAGTCCAAGTACACTTTTCAAACTGTTAGTTGAAAATTATTTAGGGATGAATATCACTTTAAATGACAAGTCACATTCACACCTTAAGGAGCCACTCACATAAATGGATGGGTGAATGTCTGTGTAGATTTTGTCAGAATGTATTGGATGCTTTTGATCTTTTGATAAATCACAAGTTCTCTATTTTATCTGGGATAACCATGGGATTTTAAGTGTGGCATACTTTCCTGTGTTATGCCCAGTTCAGTTGTCCCCAAAGACCACCCAGGTACCACCATGCTGTAAAGTGCATGAGAGTTTTATTGTAGGTCCGGGCCTGGACTCTCAATCAACACCGACGCAGCGGGTCTGAATTGAGAGCCCCTACCCTTCAGTTAACAGGGTTTTTATAGGGTTTTTAGAGACATTCTATACATCATGGTACCATTTAGCAAATCATCTCATCCCGCGGGAAATTCAAAGGGCATCTCTTAGAACTGATTAGTGCATCCAGTGGCGGGAACGGACCTACTAAAGGTGGTTGGATGGCTTTGGGGTTGATGCCTTTTGAATTGATTGGCTGAAGCATAGGGTCCAAGCTGCTGGGGTGTACATGCCGAACTGCAGGGTTCAGGGCCTAGTCAGGTCCAAGTTATAAAAAAAAAAAAATGACCTAAATGAAAGATCTCCGCAAGTGAGATCCCAGTGGAAAGAACAGGTCATCAAAGAAGGAGGTACCTTTCTCTGAAGGGAGGAAAGAACTTCCACTTTGACTATGACCTTGTCTAAATATGATCAGAGTCGGTGAACTCAAAAGGCTTCCATAGCCTTGGCAACTCATGACAAGAGCCTAGCATGATTACTGATACCATAAACAAGAGTGTTAATTTGTTAAGTCAACAACAGGAGTCACAGTGCACTTACTCCTCATGTAGGATCTCTGTCCTTAATGTGCTGTACATTGTGATTTAATGCTATAACTAGTACTCAAACAATATTTTTCACTTTGTGTTTCTATGTGGGTGCAAACTGTTGAAATCTTTACTTAATATATGCTAAATTGATCTTCTGTATATAAATAGAATTGAAAATGAATCTTGATGTGAATGGAAGGGAAGAGGGAGCGGGAAAGGGGAGAGTTGCGGGTGGGAGGGAAGTGGTGGGGGGAAAGCCATTGTAATCCATAAGCTGTACTTTGGAAATTTATATTCATTAAATAAAAGTTAAAAAAAAAAGAAAAGTTGAGACTGCTTTATTTTTGCTAAGCTATCATAGCTGAAGGATTTTTGTCATTATAAATTTTGAGAGGAATGCATTTTTACCTTTCTATGAAATGTCATAGAAATAAAATACTGCATTCTAATAACTACTTCAAAACCATATATAACAGATTTTCTAGCATTAACTATTCATGGCTATCAACAAATTAGAATTATCTTTGTGCTTGATTGCTAAGGTTTCTGTTCAACTAGGGTTTCTGGTGACAACTAAAACAGTTAACTTTACTTCCATGATGTTTTTGCTCATGGGTAGATTTTGCAAATTTCCTTCTAAAATAGGCTAAAGAATGTTTTAAGTACTCCGAGGAAGATAAAGAGAACATATTAATTTGGATTGTTCATGAATTTTAATGGGTAGGTGTTTCCTTGCTATTTGCTTTGCAGACATACTGTTCAAATGATTTATGAATGGTCTTATCTGGCCCACAACAGGTCTAGAGTACTTTGCACTGTGAAAACTCCTTCTGTGTAACTCTATAGAACTCTCGTCTTAGAAGCTTGTGTACATGTTTTGTGTGTGGTGTTATATTTGTGGAGAGATAAAATTTGTCAAAAAGCTCCTTTTTCTGGGACTGTTTTCCTATGAATCTGTTATGAAAATGCCACCAGTTTCAACTGGAGAAAGAAAATCTAGATTTGAGAGAGTGAGTCATATATATATTCAGTTTTCTTAAATTGTATCTTAGGTTCCATAAACAAATTTACTAAGTACAAATGCAAATTAAACCTAATACAAAAACAACACATCCAGAGCATATTGGAAAAGGGAAACCAAGATTCTCTGGACTCTTTTCAAGTAATTGGGGAACACTATTGTAAGTCATGAATTCTTAAAATTATGAGATTTGTCATATTTTGAAGCTTAAATCCTTGGATAGAATAATGAAAAAATGATATTTTGAACAGCACTGAGTCTGTTCTCTCAGCACGGATATTCAATAGCTATAAAGTTTTGCTTATTGTCCTAGATCTAACACTAAAATCAAAGTGACATAAACTTCATTGAACCCTAAAGATATTTTTTGCTTGTTTTCAACCCAATTAGCCAAGCCACTTAACCCCAGCCCCTGAAAGAAATTAAGACAGAACCAAAGAAAACTATGCTCTGAAAAAGTTCAGAAAAGAGCAGTGAGATCCATACCCAGGTCTCCATGGCTTCATGGCCTGCAGGAGTGTGTCCATTTTACCATGACAGGTAGAGGGATCACTAGCTCAAAAGTGTAGTCTAGGAATATGTAGAGAGAACACAATCTTTAAATTGTTTATTTATTTATTTACTTTATTTGAATTTGTATTTATTTTTGTTTTATTAGAGAGACATAGGGATCATCTATTATTATTATAATCTATTATTATTCTAAGTGTTAGCTAGACAGCAAGAGAGGGAGCTCTCATTCACTGGTTTATTGTCCAATGCCAGCAACAACTGGAAGGCAGGAACCTATTCTGTGACTCCTGCATAGATAGCACGTACCCAAGTACTTGACCCATCACCTGCCATCTCCTATGGTGTGCATTAGCAGGAAGCTAGAATTGAGAGCACTCTAATAGAGGGTAATGGTGTCTCAAATTTGTACCACTAGACCAAATATTCATAATTTTTAACAAACTTGTTTTCAAGTCTTCTGAAGTAAATTGCAGGAAGAATTTGTTAACTAGTCAGACAGCCAGTTAAGAAAAAAACTAATTACCTTATGATGAATATCACTAAAGAAATTAAAAATAGATGCATTCATATAGACATGTCTTAGTTGTGAATAACTTTCATGAATTTCATTATTTCATTATTTTTAATAATATGATCTATTATCCAATAGCATAACTAAAGCCAGAATATTTAGTGATGGACAGTTAATAAATTACCTAAAGCAAATTTCATTGAAGGTTCCTTTGATGTTGCATTTCCTTAGAAATTATCCAATTACCACAGTATTACCAGACAGACTTTAAGTTTTTAACAGGTTCTGTTGAAGTATGTGGTAGTATTACTCAAAATAATTTGGTGGCCATAATGTAGAGCCTAACTAACATGCCATCTGCTATGATGCAAATGGATCCTAGGGGTTGGCTCTGCTGAGATGCACAAAGGTGAGTCCAATCCAGACAGCAGTTTCCAGCCTGCTGGAGGAACAGTCCCTATCTTCTGCCCCTCTGTCCCCTGTCAGGACATACATAGGCTGTGCTTCTCCCACAACAGGTGGATATCCTATTTTCTAGGAACAAAACCAGACAAGGTGCTCCAGTTAGTCTGCCCACTAGTGCCAAAGAATTAAAAAGTTTGCACTATGTTCTTTCAGGTTGAGATTTTCTGTAAAAAGCAGAAAATAAATAAAAGAAAGCTTGTCACAACAGCTAATACCATTACAATGATGTTTGTCATCATGCTGTCACTATTATTTCCTAGTAGCAAAAATTCTCAGCAATTGTTCCCTAAAATCCACTCTTTCAAGATGCTTCCATAGAAGAATGAGTAATGCCCAGGTTAAAATCCTAACTGCCACATGCAACTTTTGGAAATTGCTAATCTGTATTGTCAGGTTAAGGATTGCAAGAAGACCTTTGTTTAAAATTAGCTTTTTCCAGATTATTTCTTCTTTTCACATGAAACATATCAGTACACACATAGAAAAACTGCTTCGGAAGGAAACCATGTCTGAAAGTAAATGCCCAGCACCATGCTATCATCACTTTGGAAAACAATCTGACACTTTTTAGCAAACTACAGAAAGTCTTAGTATACAGCCCAGTAACTTCACTCCTAGGTATTCAGCTAAATGAATTGAAAATTTGTGCCCAAACAAAATCTCCCTATGAATATTTATCACAACTCTATTCATAATCAATGTATGGGTATTTTCTCTCAGAGATAAATGCATTCTGGAAAGAAAATAGGCACATACCTTGGATGAGAGTATTTGGGGCCCTACCATGATTTTTCAGAGTTACAGAAGTGCTTCTTGATAGATTATCATGTTCTCATCACCGCTTGGTTCCTTGGAGCAGGTGGCAGAAGGCGGATACTGTGTGCATCTCAAAGTTGTTCTAGATAGATCTCTAATCACTGTGTACACATGAAGAGGGAAGAAATTCATGGGATGGTGAAAACATACAGTCAAGGAAGTGTTTCCCTTTAAGTTACCCACATTAACAGTGCAGATTTTGCCTTGGGAAAAGAATCTTAGCTGTGGCATCCTTGAGTAGATGAACAGTGGTTTTCTGGATGGTTTCCTTTCCAGGCCTGAACTTTAGAAGAACCTGGATTCTAATCCTAGATCAGTAGCTCCTGATTGTGTGATTTCATCCACTTTGTAAATATTTTATTTATTTATTTTAGAGGTCGAGTTGCAGACAGAGGAAGAGACAGAGACAAAGGTCTTCGATCAGCTGGTTCACTTCCCAAATGGCTGCCATGGCCAGAGCTGGACTGATCCAAAGGATCTGAAGCTAGAAGCCAGGAGCTGCTTCTAGGTCTCCCATATGGGTACAGGGGCCCAAACACCTGGACCATCTTTCTCTGTTTTCCTAGGCCATAAGCAAAGACCTGGATCAGAAGAGGAGCATCCAGGACACAAACCGGTGCTCATAGGGGATTCTGGCACCACAGGCAGAGGCTTCGCCTACGACACCACAGTGCTGTCCCTGATTTGATCCATTTGTGTCTTCACCATTATGGAAAAATTATTGCCCTCTTACTAAATTGAGATCATTTTCACTCTTAAAGATGTTGCAAGAATTTGAGCAAATGACTACAAACCACCTAGCATGGTATCCAGGATTTAAAAAAAATAAAAATGGTTGCTACTTGTGCTACACTGTGGCATAGCAGGTAAAGCCACTGCTTGTAGTGCCAGCATCCCATATGGGCAATGGTTCAAGTCCTAACTGCTCCATTTCTGATCCAGCTCCCTGCTGATATGCCTGGAAAGCAGCAGAGGATGACCCAAGTGCTTGGGCCCCTGCACCCACATGGGAAACCTGGAAGAAGCTACTAGTGCCTGGCTTCAGACTGGCTTAGCTCCAGCCATTGTGGCCATTTGGGGAGTGAACCAGAGGATGGAAGACCTATGTCTCTGTCTCTTCCCCTCCCTCTCTCTGTAACTCTGCTTTCAAATAAGTAAGTACATCTTTAAAAAAGTTGTTACTGTCTATTAATTTTTACCTCCTATATTGCCTAGTAAATACTTCAATGATCTGCAAGTAGAATAATTAACTCATCTTTAATGTAATTTTTATTTACTTTGCAGAATTTGAGTCTTTTCCTTATGTCTCTGGAGATAAATGGAAGCTTTTTAAAATAGAAAAAGAGGGGCTGAGGAAAGGAAGAAACGATCATAGCTTTTATTACAGGATTGGTAAAGCTCTAGTCAGAATGGCAAGCTGTCTTTTTTTTTTAAACCTACTTTAGAGAAAATTAAGGTAAAATTCTGGTAGCTGGAGTATGAATTGGACAAAATAAAATATTAATTGGTTTAAGATTATGGGGACACAGGGCCGACACTGTGGCATATTGCATAAAGCTGTGGCCTGCAGTGTCAACAACCCATACAGGCACCAGTTCAAGAACCAGATGCTCTGCTTCCAATCCAGCTCTCTGCTATGTCCTGGGAAAGCAGTAGAAGATGGCCCAAGTCCTTGAGCCCGTGCATTTGCATGGGAGACCCAGAAGAGGCTCCTGGCTCCTGGCCTCTGATCAGTGCAGCTCTGGCCATTGCAGATATCTGGGATGTGAACTAGTGGATAGAAGACCTCTTTCTCTCTCTCTGCCTCTGCCTCTCTGTAATTCTGCCTTTAAAATAAATAAACATTTTTTAAAAAAATAGATTATTAGGGCTGACATTGTATCTCAGCGGGTTAGGCTGCTGCCTGCAATGCCAGCATTGGATGTGCCATATGGATGCTGGTTCCAGTGCTGGCTGCTCTGCTTCTGATCCAGCTCCCTACTGATATGCCCAGGAAGACAATGGAGGATGGCCCAGGTGGTTGAGCACCTTCCGCCCATGTGGGAAACCTGGATGAAGTTCCAGGCTCCTGGCTACAGCCTGGCCCAGCACCAGCTGTTGCTGTTTTTCGGGGAGCGAACCAGTGGATGGAATATCTTTCTTTCTCTCTCTCTGTAACTCTGCCTTTCAAATATTAAATAATATATTAAAAAAATAAGTTGTAACATTAGTTTACACACAAAGAGATAGTGTTGCCTAATGCATCTTAGCCTGGTTACCATTACTTTTGACAATAGTTTATCAATCATTTTCTCTGTCCAGGTCCCATACTTATATCTTCCATGATGGACATGGTAGAACCTTTTGAGACAAACCTCCTCCACCATGCCTTGTGTCTCTGGGGTGAAAGTATGTAGGTGTGTCTGTTAGAGTGTGGAATGTGTACCTAACATGCATTTGCCCTGAGGAAAGTGCCCTGACTTAAATGAAAGATCCCTAGCCAGCTTGTGTCAAAGCAGGATGCCATCTTTTAAAGTCAGAGAATGTCCCTATTTAAAGTCATTTTATCATAGCCTGTTGAGGCCACAGGACATCTTAAGTGTCTTTCAGCCTACTCATTATATTGATGAAAGGACACAGTCTACAGAAGGCTTGAATCAGCGTCCCTTGATTTTCAAGCAACGGAATGTTTAGTCATGCCTGAGTCCAGCAAGATGACTTTTGGTTTCTGAAAGGCTGACCTGTTAAAGAAGTCTGTCTTAAATTTTTGCTTATTTATTTAAGAGGCAGAGAGAAACAGTGAAATAGAGAGTGAGAGTGCCCATCTACTGGTTCACACCTCAAATGACCACAGCAGCCAGTACTGGGCTGAGGCTGATGCCAGAAGCTGGGAACTCAATAGGAATCTCCCGCACGGATGGGAGACACACCACTGCTTGAGCCCTCAAAGCTGCCTTCCCTGGCAAGAAGCTAGAATCATAGGCTGGAGCTGGGAGTGGGGTTCCAAGGGAGGAATGCCCATGAAACTTGCTGGTGCTGGGTGATTCCTACACAAAGGGGCTCTCCGGATTTAGCCCTACAGGGAGAAGCAGAATAACGACTAACAACCAATCAAAGGCAAGGACAAAACCTATCATAGGGGCGGGTTTTGGTAGCCTTGTCTGACCAGGTTATGATGAGAGAGAGAGAGAGAGAGAGAGAGAGAGAGAGAGAAGAAATAAAGGGAAGGGAAGGGAAGGGAAGGGAAGGGAAGGGAAGGGAAGGGAAGGGAAGGGAAGGGAAGGACAATGGCCATCAAAGAAGGAGGTACCCTTCTCCGAAGGGAGGAGAGAACCTCCACTTTGACTATGACCCTATCGGAATAAGATCAAAGTCAGCGAACTCTAAAGGCTTCCATAGCCCTGGCAACTCATGACTAGAGCCTAGGGAGATTACTGACGCCATGAACAGGAGTGTCAAATTGTTAAGTCAGCAACAGGAGTCACTGTGTACTTACACCCCATGTGGGATCTGTCCCTAATGTGTCGTCTAAAGCCAAGTGATGCTATGACTGGTACTGAAACAGTATTTTTATACTTTGCGTTTCGGTGTGGGCGCAGACTGATGAGGTCTTTGCTAATTATATACTGAAGTGATCTTCTGTATATAAAGAGAATTGGAAATGAAAAAAAAAAACAACCTGGTGTTAAAATGGAAATGGCATAGAAAAATTAATTAATTTGAAAAAAAAATTATGTAGGATCTCTGTCTTTAATGTGCTGTACATTGCTATTTAATGCTATAATTAGTACTCCAATGGTAGTTTTTTCACTTTATGTTGCTATATGGGCAAAATGCTCAAATCTTTACCTAATATATACTAAACTGATCTTCTGTATACAAAGAGAATTGAAAATGAATCTTTACATGAATGGAAGGGGAAAGGGAGCGGGAAAGGGGAGGGTTGCGGGTGGGAGGGAAGTTATGGGAGGGGGGAAGCCATTGTAACCCATAAGCTATACTTTGGAAATTTATATTCATTAAATAAAAGTTTAATAAAAAAAAAAAAGGACTCTACCGCTTTTTATCCAACAGAGACCTGACCTAACTGCCTGTTAGCCCAAATAACTCCTTACAGCACCAAGGGGAAGGCCCTGGTGGTCATGGAGATGTTCTCCATTTTAATTTCCAGAACTGTGCTAACAGGCAGTATCTTTGTCCCTAAATACTAGATTATTATAATAGAATTAGTTAAGAATTCTTTGGGAGGATTAAGGAAAAGAAGGCAAGTTTTTTGCACCTTTGATTTATTTACCTTCTGGCCTTAAAAAAGGAAGAACCTGAAAAATAAACCACACTATTTTCATAGAGAAATAACACACAATTCATGGTTAGGTAATATAGGAATCTGGCTTACTATCTTCTAACTAGGCCATCATAGTTCAATTGTGCGAAATGCACAATAGTTCAAATCATCCAGTTTCATTAATGTAAATATTAGCTTCACTCTTTCTATATTAAATCTATTGTTAAATCTTGTAAACTATCCTTAATCATGTGCACAGTAGCCCCTTGGTCCTAGACACTCTTTAGTTTGGTTTTAGACATTCATCTTGAGCAAAAATACTAAAGCAGTTGTGAAAGATTTCTTATAGACATCATTTTTATTATGACTTTATTATTTTTTCTGTGTTTTCTTCTGACAAACAAATGTAAAATTACAAAATTCGTCTAAAACTTAAAATCCTAAATTGTGGCAAATAGGGCTCTAATATTAGTTTTATCCAAATGGATAGACATTTTTCCACAAATACTAACTGAATAGGCTGCAACTGTCTTTTCTGGCTTTAAATGCAACTTCATTTATACTATACTTCTATGTTATCAAGAATACCTGAAGGCAATTCAGTTATAAATGAGCAAATTTCTTTGAATACACATGGGAGAAGAATCAATAGATTTATACAAACATAGAAATTGTACTTATAAAAAAAGAAGACAGGGAATTGAAAAGCAAACAAGTTAGTCTGGATCAGTGAGTTTACTCTCCTACCCTACAGCAACCCAGTGAGCTTATTGAGGGATGGAGTTGCTGGGGTAAGTCTCCAGGGCAGTCAGCAGAGAAAACTATGTTAGTTCTATATTATCTAAAAAGCTTCTGGAGTTCAGTTGTAATGAGCTCTGTCCAGGCATCATTTGCCAGTGTCTTTCTGTTGCCATTGGCAATTGGTTGGTTACACAAGAGTGCATCATTTTCCTCTAGAAAGTATTTCATTCCCCTCTTTCTTGCTAAAAATTGTCTCCTAGGTGAGCAGATTTTTACCATGATGTTTTCATTCTATTCTAGAATCTTTTTTTTTTACAATTTTCTTTTTTAAATTTTTTATTTATTTATTTTTATTTAATAAATATAAATTTCCAAAGTACAACTTTGGATTATAGCAGCTTCCCCCTCCCCCATAACCACCCTCCCACCTGCAACCATCCCATCCCCTACTCCCTCTCTCATCCCATTCTTCATCAAGATTCATTTTCAATTATCTTTATATACAGAAGATCAATTTAGTATATACTAAGTAAAGATTTCAACAGTTTGCACCCACAAAGAAACACAAAGTATAAAAGTACTGTTTGAGTACTAGTTATACCGTTAATTCACATGGAACAACACATTAAGGACAGAGATCTTACATGGGGAGCAGGTGTACAATGACTCCCAATGTTGATTTAACAACTGACACTCTTATTTATGATGTCAGTAATCACCCGAGGCTCTTGTCAATGTCAGCTCAAGATGAAGGCTGTCGACCAAATGGAAACTATAGACCAAGAAAGATCAAAAGTTTAAGAATAGTCACAACTCCAAGAAAAATTCAATATACACTTTGTGCTTAAGTTTTTGCTGTTTTTATTTTAATCAGTAATATTACAAATTTGGGGTGGGGAAGTGCTGTTGTGTAGATACTAGTAATGATAGCCCATCTAAAATATAGATTCTTTCTGCACTCTAGTATTCTTCAAGTTGTCTTATAATAGCCAAAATTTCCACTACAATTTTTTTCACTCAAGAAAATACCTGTGGAACAATTAAATTGTATTTACCTAATAAAATGTTACATGATTTATGATGTTTCTTAATATCTTAATTTTTTTTTCTTAACCACTAACCTGATTCAGCATAAATTGTTTCAAGAATTAGGAAAATAAGAAAAAGCAATGTACAGAGAAATTTCATATATTCAGAGTTATATTTGTGGAATCACACTTTGTAGATTCTCTTTACTGTCTTTACCCTGATTACCAAAAAAATACTTCCAAGGGGAGACAGTGCTTCACACTGGATCAGAGATTGGGCTGCGGAGTCAAATGGGAGTGAACCAGGTTGCCTGAGTTTCAAACCCAGTTCAGTAATTTACTATGTGAATGATGCCAAGAGAATTACTTAAACTACCTCTGCTTCTGTCTCCTATAAAATGGGAATCACATTAACAACTCACCTCACAGAGCTGGGATGATTTAGTGACTTATCACATGTAAATCACTTAAAGGAATCTCTGGAATTTTAGAATTTCCACATACATCTATACTAGAATGAATCTTTCCAATTATGTTTTCCTCAAAGGGTAGATTCCTTATTTTTTATTTATTTATTTATTTTTTTGACAGGCAGAGTGGACAGTGAGAGAGAGAGACAGAGAGAAAGGTCTTCCTTTGCCGTTGGTTCACCCTGCAATGGCCGCTGCGGCCATGCGCTGTGGCCGTGTGCTGCGGCCGGCGCACCGCACCGATCCAAAGCCAGGAGCCAGGTGCTTCTCCTGGTCTTCCATGGGGTACAGGGCCCAAGCACCTGGGCCATCCTCCACTGCACTCCGGGGCCACAGCAGAGAGTTGGGCAGGAAGAGGAGCGACTGGGACAGAATCCGGCGCCCCAACCGGGACTAGAACCAGGTGTGCTGGCGCCGCAGGCAGAGGATTAGCCTAGTGAGCCGCAGCGCCGGCCAGATTCCTTATTCTTGCCTTCCATATTTCAAGTAGGTACCTACAGACATTTGGGAATATATTGTGTCGTTAATGGGTGCATTTATTCACTTACTGAATGCTACTTAAATATGACATGGTGCTGTCTATATGATATCGGACAAGACCCCCTAAAATTCACACTAAAATGTGGCCCCTTAAAATTCCATAGAAATGCTAGCCAGGGTGCCATATGTACTACCAGAATTTGGAGTGCCTTACAATTTCACCACGGGCTTATTACTAAATCCCCGATATTAATAAGCCCAAGAGGGTTCTTGCCTAATATTTAGAGAAGAATTCTAAATACCGGCACAGATAAACAAGGCAGCATGGTACGTTTTAAGCTTTTATTTAGTAAGAAAGGTGTATAGGAGAGTGAGAGCTTTATTTAAGAGAGAGGTAATTAGGGGTTCATACCGAGCACCAGGAACCAGCCACGTGGAAGAGCATCTAGGCCAGGAAGCCTAGAGCACATGGCCCGAAGGCCATGTGCCCTGAAGGCGTGGGGCTACAGCAAGCCCCTTCCTAGCAAGACACCAGGGAAAAAGAGCAGGCCGGGCACACTGTGCCCCAGGCTTTTAACCCACTCCAAAGGGGAGTGGTCAATTAACCTGATTGGCTGGTGGGCACCCCAGTACGGCCAGGTAGGGGAATGAGGCCACACAAGGGCGTGGCAAAAGCATCAGGTAGGACCATGAGGTCACACAGGGGCGTGGTCTTCCAGTTCACAAATCCGATCAACTCCAACCTGTATGCCTGCCTACTTCATATATACTGGAGATTCAGCAAAAATAAAATGTAGTTCTTATCCTCAAAAAGACTTTCTTAACAGGTACAATTTGAAAGCAAAAAGAAATTTAGTCAAAGAAAACAAATCAGAAAATTTTGATGGTACAGAAATTTAAAATATCTTCCATTCTTAGCTGAGATATTAAATTATTTATCTCAGTCATCTTTTAATATGAACAATATATCATTATCTAATTTTATATTTAATATGAATATATTCATTATATATAATATACATTATATTTAATAATATTTAATATGAACACATAGTATTATTTAATATGAACAATATTTAATATGAACAACACAGAACTCCAATTGGAATCGTATTTCAAGTATTTTATGTACTTTCATTTATGCAAATTTAATCTGAAAACTGGAGCTTGGAACTTGGTACAATTTTGAAATATTGCAAATGGCATTAAAAGTCCAATGCCATATTATGTACAGAATTTGCACAGACAAAAGTGTTAAGACAAAATATTTTCATCAATCTTGAGAGCAAGTTCGAGATTTTTATTCCATATTCTTCAGACCATCGAGCTCTCATTAATGTATTTTTACAATATGATGTAAGATGTCTTATACAAAATATGAAAGTATGCATTTTGAGAAAGATTGTCTTTTTCCCCATGTGTTCATTGTATCCAAAAAGCAATATGCTACCTAAAATGTAAGAATCTACTCTCTTCCAAAGATTGGCAAAGACTTGGAGTGCTCCTTTCAATGTTCCCACCATCTGATTTTTAGTACTTTATTTTAAAATAATTATGATTTTATTTCAAAGTCATTTTGTTTGATGGAAAATCATACTTGCTTCTAAGAATAAAGATCTCAATATTTTAGAACTAACTGCTCAAATGTTTGAACTAGTTATAGTAAGTCTGAGTAATACTAAGTCTTTCAATAATTCAAGTAACCACACATAATGAGTCATAAGTTATGTCACAGAAAATTGTACTTTTCAGAACTCTGTAATATATCTTCTAATAAGATTCCAAATTCATTTATAAATGGTGAGAGAAGGTTAACTGGTGTGCAGTTATTGTTTATTGTTGCTGTTTGTCTTTTGTTAATTGTTCGCTGTGGAATCATAGGTGGATGATATATGATAGATGGATAGACTGACAGAAAAACAAATTTCTTAGGGCAGATTATGCATATTTTTGGGGAGGTGGCTGATAGCCAACGTAAAAGTGTTCATCAGATTATGGCATAGATAACTAAGGTTCTGCATCCTTTTGCTGTGAAATATTCTCCTTCTAACACAAAAGTATGTGGAGAGAGAAATTATTCATAAAAGCAGCTTTTCCAAACTGAGCCAGTATGTTAACAGCCTCTCAGACACTAGAAAAATTCTTCCAGGCTCAATAGTCATCACACAGAAAAAAAAACATTTAAAGTCTCTGGAAATTGTCCTACCAGAAAATGCTTTGAAGTAACATTATCTTCTTTCACAGGATCTCATTAAACTCCTGGTCCCTCCCTGGTGACATCTCCCACTCTCCTTTGTTCTCAGTTTCACTACACTCGACTTCTAGGTCTTGCTCTATAAGCATCAGCTGATGTTTAGACTGTAGAGCTTCACTGCTTCAGATCATTAGTGGGACCATGACAGGCTACCTCTTCCACAGGCCTATCTCTTTCATGCAGCACAGGAGCTGGGAGAGAAGTGGGCCTGTCTGCTAATCTTTTATTTTTTTTTTTTAATCTCAGGCTATGCACTGAGAATGAAGAAGAAAAAAAAAATCTTTGCACTTTTATCTCCCAATAAACTATTGTATGCTTTCTGAAAATTGGAAAGTGATCTGGAGTTCAAATCCAATTCTACATAGGCATATTGGTAAAAATGGAGAAAAGTATTCACAATATTTCAGTGTGTATAATTACACGGCAAAGTGAGAGAGGCATTGGAATAGGATAACCTCTGTTTCTAATTGTTTCCCAAGGTTTCTCTGGGAGAATGGATGGAAATGTCATTGGTATGTCAAATGTGCATGGAGGAAGAAGTCAGAGAAAGGATATGAAGTGAATGACATAAAGTGGGTTGCAAGATGTTCAGCACTTGGAAACCACTCATTTAGTTACATAGTATAGAACAGAGATGCTATCACAGTATGTGCTCTTTGATTAGATAACATGGAACATGCAGAAATTTTCTGTGAAATGGTGAAAAAATCACAATTTTTGAAATTTGTTTTAATAACTGCAAAAGATTATGCAGATGTATGTAAAAGAATAAATGAAAGTTATAATTACAATCCTCTCATACTCAGTATTTTCCATTTTTTCTAATATATAAATGTAATAACTAAGTTGATATAAGGGACTTCAAAAAGTTCGGCCGGTGCCATGACTCACTTGGCTAATCCTACGCCTGCGGCGCTGGCACCCCGCGTTCTGGTCCCGGTTAGGGTGCTGGGTACTAGTCCCAGTTGCTCCTCTTCCAGTCCAGCTCTCTGCTGTGGCCTGGAGGGCAGCAGAGGATGGCCCAAGTGCTTGAGTCCCTGCACCCGCATGGGAGACTGGGAGGAAGCACCTGGCTCCTGGCTTCAGATCGGCACAGTGCTGGCCGTAGCAGCCATTAGGGGAGTGAACCAATGGAAGGAAGACCTTTCTCTCTCTCTGTCTCTCTCATTGTCTATAACTCTCTGTCTCTCTCTCATTGTACAACTCTGCCTGGCAAAAAATTTTAAAAAGAATAAGTTTATGGAAAATGCATATCTGGAAAAACTATGAACAGATTTCAAACATTTTTTTTAGCTGGTGCCGCGGCTCACTAGGCTAATCCTCCTCCTGCGGCTCCAGCATCGCGGGTTCTAGTCCTGGTTGGGGTGCCGGTCTTGTCCTGGTTGCTCTTCTTCCAGGCCAGCTCTCTGCTGTGGCCCAGGAGTGCAGTGGAGGATGGCCCATGTCCTGGGGCCCTGCACCCACATGGGAGACCAGGAGAAGCACCTGGCTCCTGGCTTTGGATCAGCGCAGCGCGCTGGCTGCAATGCACCGCCGGACGTGGCGGCCACTTGGAGGGTGAACCAACAGCAAAAGGAAGACCTTTCTCTCTGCCTCTCTCTCACTGTCTAATTCTGCCTGTCAAAAAGTTTTTTTTTTTTTACAAAATTAACATATTTTAATTACCTCATCCAGGGTCACTAGCCATCAGGGAAATCCAAATAAAAACCACAGTGTGGTATCACCTCAACCTAGTTAAAATGGCTATCATCCAAAAACCAACAAACAATAAATGCTTCTGAGGAAGTGGAAGAAAAGGTACACTAATCCACTGTTGTTGAGAATGTAAACTAGTACAACCAAAATGGAAGACAGTATGGAGATTCTTCAGAAATCTGAAAATAAATCTACCATATGACCCAGCCATCCCAATGCTGGAAATGTACTCAAAGGAAATGAAATCAGCATATGAAAGAGTTCTTTGTACCCCCATGTTTATTGCAGCTTAATTCACAATAGCTAAGATGTGGAATCAACCTATATGTCCACCAATTGATGACTGGATAAAGAAAATGTCACATTTATATATACATACACACATATACATATACACTCACATACACACATATACTAGTCAAAAATTGAGTGAAATCTTGTCTTTTGCAACAAATGGATGTAAATGGAAACCATCATGCTTAGTGAAATAATCCAGTCCAAAAAAACAAAACAAAACAAAACAAAACAAAAAACTACAAGCACCATATGTTTTCTTTGATATCTGTTTAATATGGAGTATACAAAGTGTATAGGAATGAAATGGAGATTTTGTGATATGATTGTCATTTTTATCTCTTGTTTATATTCCTGGGGAACTGTAGTTTACTACTTTTTACTTATTGAATATTATGGCTAATGCTGAATTAAGTCTGTGAATATAGTGTGGATTAAAATTATGTCTTTGCTAAAACTGATGAAAGAAATAGAGGGGAGGGAGGGAAGGGAATTGGGTAGGGAGAGGAGAAAGAGAGAAATGTGCTTGCCTTCTTGGAACTATATCTATGGAATGCATGAAATAATTTTCAAGAAGAAATCTACTGCCATCCTTTTTGTTCTCTGTACAAAAAAATACACCAAAATAAAAAATGCAAAATATTTACCTTTTAGATATTTAAATAAGTAAAAAGTATATATGTGTGTGTGTGTGTATATATATATATATATATATATATATATATAGGAGTTAAACTTTCTAGATCTTCATTCCTTTGTCCAGATCCATATTTTTAGCTGATGTCATTTTCTTTTGTATTGAAAGATTTTTAAGCTGTTGTAAATGTAATTCTGCTGGTAAAAATTTATTTTAACTTTTGTGTGACTGGGAAAAATCTTTACCCTTTTTTTTGGAAGAAAATTTTTTCTGGGTGTAGGAATCTATTTAGTTGAAAGATATCTCACTTCAAACATGAATGATGCTGCTCTACTGCGATTATAACTTGCATCATTTTCAAGAAGAAATCTGCTGTCATCCTTTTTGTTCTCTGTACAAAACTTGGCTTTTTCTGTGGCTGGCTTTAAGATTTTCTCTTTGTTGCTGTGGGTTTTAAGCACTTTGTTTGTGGTACGTCATTGTGTGGTTTTCTTAATATCTCTTGAGCTTCAAATTGTTGTCTTGAGTTTAGTTTTCATCAAACAAAGAAAATATTCATTGTTTTTCTCAAACTTTTGTTTCTGTCATTCACTTCTCACAGCTCACTAATACTTGGTTTGTCCTTTATATTTTGCTTCACTTTTTTCAGTTTCATTTTGGATAGTTTCTATTGCTATTCTTCAAATTTATTCATCTTTACTTCTGAAAAGTCTAATCTGCCATTAATTTTATCCAATGTACTTTCCATCTCAAAAACTGAAGTTTCATCTCTAGGTGTTTGATTTGAAACTTTTTCATATCACGTCCTGACTTTTTGAACATATGGTACATAGTGACAATAATTGTTTTAATACTCTTGACTACTAATTCTAATATCTGTGTTCTGGGTCACTTTTAATTGTTTTCTTTCATTATAGTTCATATTTTTCTCACTTTACATGCCTGATAATTTTTGATTGGACAATGGAGATTATGTTTTTTTTAAATTTTTTTGACAGGTAGAGTTATAGACAGTGAAAGAGAGAAACAGAGAGAAAGGTCTTCCTTCCGTTGGTTCACACCCCAAATGGCCACTACAGCCGGCACTGCGCCAATCCAAAGCCAGGAGCCAGGTGCTTCTTCCTGGTCTCCCATGCGGGTGCAGGAGCCCAAACACTTGGGCAATCCTCCACTGCCCTCCTGGGCCACAGCAGAGAGCTGGCCTGGAAGAGGAGCAACCAGGATAGAACCTGGCCCCAGGGATAGGATACCGGCGCCACAGGCAGAGATTAACCAAGTGAGCCATGACGCTGGCCCCAAGATTATGTTTTTATTTTGCTGGGTGTTGGATATTTTCATACTCCTCTAGGTACACTTGAACTTTGTTCAAGGATGAAATTAGTTATTTGGAAACTGATCTTTTCTCCTCAAGTCTCCCAAGATTTGTTAAGTGCAGCCTTAGAAGGTATAGTTTAGCATTTACCACTACTAAGTCAACACATCTATGAATATTTTCTCCCATGCTGTGCTAATAATTATGAAAACTTCCAGGGCAGTTAGTTGGTGGCAACCAACCATATTCCTGATCCTATCTGAATATTATACACTGTTCCTTGTAATCTAGGCATTCTCAATAAGGTTAATATTACCCCCAAAGGAACCAAAATTAGTTCTTGGGGAAAGAAAGAAAATTTACTCTTTGTGCATAAGGTTTAGATACTTGAATAGTACTACACATATATGCAGTGTTATCTGTACTATTAAAATTTCATAGGGAATCCAGCATTGTGGCACAGTAAGCTACCTGCAATACCAGCATCCAGCATCAGATTCCCTGTTTATGTCCTGGCTGCTCCACTTCCTATCCAGCTTCCTGATAATGTGCTTGGGAAAGCTATGGAGGATAGCTCACATGCTTGAGCACCTGCCACTCACGTGGAAGAACCGAATGGAGCTCTGGGCCCCTCGCTTCTGTGTAGACCATTTGAGAGTGAGCCAACAGGGGGAGGATCATCTCTCTCTTTCTTTCCTTTTTTCCCTTTCTTCTCTCCCCTTTAAATAAATAAATAAATCTTTAACAATAATTTCATGGAGTGGTGATTAGGAATGAAACTGTCTAAAGAGACTTTTTGTGGAGATCAGTAACTTTTTTTTAAAAAAAAAAGGTTTATAAGTGTTATTCTAAATATTTTGAGTTATTTGTCCTTTTGCCTTGGTAGTTTCCTTACACTTGTGTTGGCAGGACTTTGCTACATACTCAGGGTAATATACAGAGCACTAGAATTGGCTCCATGTGCAGCTCTTTCCTCTCTGGTACTCTTATCTCTAGTCATCTTGGTGTGCCTGAACCTTCAGCATCATTGACTCAACTTTCACATCTGTTAGATTTCCTCTAGGTAGTTCCATTCTTACGTTGTTGTTTAGAAATTTTCTCAAGTTACAGCCTGAAACAACCATAAGCTTTCAAGATCACTTCCTATGACAAATGCCCAGTTCAAAAAACCATTGTTTTTTAGACACTCCCTGGCACCGCTCGTGTCAATTCACAATAGCTAAGACCTGGAATCAACCCAAATGCCCATCAACAGTAGACTGGATAAAGAAATTATGGGACATATACTCTATGGAATACTATACTGCAGTAAAAAACAATGAAATCCGGTCATTTGCAACAAAATGGAGGAATCTGGAAAACATCATGCTGAGTGGAATAAGCCAGTCCCAGAGGGACAAACATCATATGTTCTCCCTGATTGGTGACAACTAACCGAGCACCAAAAAGGAAACCTGTTGAAGTGAAATGGACACTATGAGAAACAGTTACTTGATCAGCCCTTGTCCTGACTGTTGATGTACAATTCAATATTTTATCTCTTTTAGTATTTTTTTTGTTCTACTTAATACTATTGGTTGAACTCTGCAATTAACATGCAATTATTCTTAGGTGTTTAAAGTTAACAGAAAAGTGATCTCTGTTAAATATAAGAGTGGGAATAAGAGAGGGAGGAGATGTACAATTTGGGACATGCTCAAGCTGACTTGCCCCAAATGGTGGAGTTAGAAATGTGCCAGGGGATTCCAATTCAATCCCATCAAGGTGGAATGTACCAATGCCATCTCACTAGTCCAAGTGATCAATTTCTGGTCACAATAGACCATAATGATAGGTCTAAATGTCAAAGGGATCACATAAACAAGACTAGTGTCTGCTAATACTGATAGAATAAAAAATGATCCAACATGGGAAGCAGGATACACAGCAGACTCATAGAATGGCAGTTGTCCTAAACAGCACTCTGGCCGTGGAATCAGCCCTTAAGGCATCGGATCTGGCTGAAAAGCCCATGAGAGTATTTTAGGCATGGAAAGCCAAGACACTCTGGGAAAAAAAAAAAAAAAAAAAAAAAAAAAAAACCTAAATGAAAGATCTCCGTGAGTGAGATCCCAGTGGAAAGAATGGGCCATCAAAGAAGGAGGTACCTTTCTCTGAAGGGAGGAGTGAACTTCCACTTTGACTATGGCCTTGTTGAAATAAGATCAAAGTCGGTGAGCTCATGGGGCTTCCATGGCCTTGGCAACTCATGACTAGAGCCTGGGGAGATTGCTGACGCCTTAAACAAAAGTGTCAATTTGTTAAGTCAACAACAGGAGTCACTGTGCACCATGTAGGATCTCTGTCCTTAATGTGTAGTTTAATGTGAATTAATGCTGTGACTAGTGCTCAAACAGTATTTGGCACTTTGTGTTCTCTGTGGGGGCAAACTGATGAAATCTTTACTTAATATATACTAAATTGATCTTTTGTATATAAAGATAATCGAAAATGAATCTTGATGTGAATGTAAGGGGAGAGGGAGTGGGAGATAGGAGGGTTGTGGGTGGGAGGGAAGTTATGGAGGATAAAAAGCCATTGTAATCCATAAACTGTACTTGGGAAATTTATATTTACTAAATAAATGTTAAAAAAAAAACATTATTTCATATGTTTTGTCTTGTTTTTGACTAATTTTATATGAGAGAGTGAATCTATTCTCTAGCACTCCCTCTTGGCCTGTAAAGGAAGCACATACACCAGGGTACTTTACAATGTTTGTGGAAAAAGTAAAAAAAAAAAAAAAAAAAAGCTTATTTTGCTGAAAAAAAAAAGAAAGTCATAAATCCAGAATGTTTTAAGTTTGTGAGAAATGCATATTATCAAAAAACTGTGCATGGCTTTCAAAACTTTTTGCATCAAAGTAAACTTATACTTCTTTTTTTATTTTATTTATTTGAAAGACAGAATTACAGAGAGAGGTAGAGACAGAAGATAGCAGTCTTCCATCCGCTAGTTCACTCCCCAGATGGCTGCAACGGCGGGAGCTGCACTGATCTGAAGCCAGGAGCCAGGAGCTTCTTTTGGGTCTCCCATGCAAGTGCAGGAACCCAAGGATTTGGACCATCTTTCATTACTATCCCAGGCCACAGCAGAGAGCTGGATCAGGAGAGGAGCAGCTGGGACAAGAACCGTGCCCATATGGGATGCTGGTGCTTCTGGCCAGGGCTTTAACCCACTGTGCCACAGCGCAGGCCCCAAACTTACACTTCTTTAAAAAAATATTTATTTATTTAATCTGAAAGTTAGAGTTACAGAGAGGGAGAGGCAGAGGCAGAGGCAGAGAGAGACAGAGATCTTCCATCCACTGGTTCACTCCCCAAATGGCCACAATGGCCAGGGCTGGACTAGGTTGAAGCCAGGAGCCAGAAGCCTCATCTGGGTCTTCTATGTGGGTGCAAGGGCCCCAAAGGCTTGGGCCATCTTCTGTTGCTTTTCCAGGCACATTAGCAGGGAGCTGGATCAGAAGTAGAGCAGCCAGGACTCAAACCGGCTCCCATATAGGATGCCGGCATTGCAGGCAGTGGCTTTACCTGCTACACCACAGTGCTGATCCTAATAAATTTGCCTCTTAATTCTACCTTTCCATGAACTTTTTGAGGTATCCCCATAAACAGTAATGAAATGTGAAGCAAAAGTATAGTTTTAAGTCATAGTTAATTTATAGGCAATAGATTAGGTTATCAAAAGTTTGTAAAAATAAATATTGCAGGAAATAGTTCCTCAGCATATTTTCCAGCAATATGATTAACACCTAACGAATCTTGGTTGTAGCCCTAGAAAGAGCAACTTTAACCTTCTTAAACATCCACACGTGTACTCAAGCACACCAAGTTAGGGTGGACTAGTAGCTGTTTTCAGACACATCAGCAACAAACTTAGCTCGAGCTGCATCCATTAGAAGAGATATAAACAGGAAAGGTTGGGCTGTAAGATATTTAATGTCTTCAATGACAGAAAAACTCGATGATTCTTGGAATAACATTTTTTAAATTAAAAAATGGGTTTTCTGCACACTTAATGGCTAAAAACAGCAGTTATAAACATTTTCCTAATGTCCAAAGTTGGCTAATCAAGTACTAGGTTAAATAACTAATCATATTTCAATTTAAAATGCATTCATTTCATTCTTCTCCAATGTCAAGAATATTTTAAGAATCCATTTTTGTCACACATTATGGATTCCAGATAACATAAGAAAACAAGATATTTATCTTCTAGATCAAAGTCATTTTATTAAAGAAAAAATCCATTGGAATAAATTTTCCATTTATTAGGCTTTGAAAATATACATGAAAAAAGTTTCACAATTATTGGTCAGTGTAAAATGTTCTTATTCTCTGCTAATTAATAAACATATGGGACAGAATAGGTCATGTATATTAACTACTATCAAAATAGGTTAAGGGTATGCTTTAAATGATGACTCTTAGGAAATGACAGCTACAGTGATTTCCTAGGTTGAATTTGGGTCATAATTTCAAGTTTATACCCATCCACCAATGTTAACCATTTTACTAAGACAAGCATTGTTATATTAACCAGTCTATTTTTAACAAGATAATTTTGATGCTCTTAATAATCAAAAACTTCAGTCACTTATGTTTTGGGGAAACCACTATACTTTTATATCACATCACATAAGGGTGCTAATTGGAAGTAGCAACTACATACATGTAGACATCCATAAAATGTACTATATCTTTGTTGAATCCTTCCGCACCCTGCACTTATAAAATGAAAGTAAACTTAAGACAAAGATTATCTATACTCAGTCTTTTAAAAAAACACAAGAGAGTGAAAATTCGATCATGTAATAGTAATGATGAATCTGTGAATTTCTAACTTGTTTTGATCACAGAAGGGTGCTTCGTGCAAGTAGCATCTTTGTATCTGAAGAATGTTTACTCAGTTCTCTCTGATAACAAAAATGTACATAATTCAGATTTTACAAAATGGATAGATGGTTTCTCTCTGACAAAAGTGCAAATACACACATTCGCGACATTTTTACTTCTAGCAAACTATGTGACCTAATTAGTCCTTGGCAAACAGTTGGTGTCTGTGATATCAGTGTAGCATTACTGCTTTATATATAATAAGTTTGAATCCAAATGGTAGTTCCATGCAATTATCACATAAATACTGCCTCAGTATTAATTCTGCAGCTGTCCATATAAATTCTGATTCTCCACTATCTGAGTGTGTGTGTATCTGTGTATAAACCCTAATGAGACATATTGCATTTAATAGCATATATTCAATTTTGGGTAATCTATGAGAAGTTGGACCCATGATCCTTAGGATGGCAGATTTGATATAGATTATGGAAAAGTTGTCTTTCCTAAGAGACAGCAGCCTTCAGTTTATATTCAAAAGCAATTAGTTGAGAGGATAATACACAATGCTATTTCTGCCTAGAGCATTTAAATTCAGAAAAGGAATTGGAGCTCCTCAGCTTAATAAATTGGAAGATGTTCTGTAAAATACTGTCACAGGAAATCCAAGGCAAATTAGTAACAACCGTTAGAAAGAAGAGAGATACATAATAGTATCTGAATAGTCTTTCAATGTTTTGGGGAAATAAGTTTAGATTATGTATTATTCAGGCATTATTGACACAGATAAAGGATAATACTTTCAGTGTAAGAAGCAATGTTTACAGCTAATTACAAATTTAGTTAAAAACATAATCACAATTTACAAAAACTGTAATTACAAAGAAAAACAGGCAAACTGTCTCAATGACATCCTCTATGCACCTTGTTACCTATCAATTTTGTTTCATTATAAAATTCAATACTAAAATTTCAGAGTTAACCTTCAATATTAATTTGAACATCAATATTTATCAAAACATTTTAAAACAGTCAATTAGAAAAAGCATCACACCAAAATTAATAATAATATTCCCAGGCCGCTACAGCATTGTATGATTATCCGACACGGAAAGTAAATAGGCTGTTAATTTTTGGCAGGTCACTTGGCTCTGGATTTCAGGACTACAGCAATACCAGTGAGGGTGATGGAAGAAGTATTTCCTATTTTACCAATGTCACTAGAGCACCAATAAGAGAGTCTCAGATAAGTTTCCAAATATCAAAAAACAGTGGAGTTAACTTAATCTTTTATATCTGAACAAAAAGTTCTGTCATAATTTTTAAGAAAGTAGGACCACAGCCATTTTCTTATATAAACCTGATAGTTATTACACAAATTCAACCTCAGATTTGGAAGACTGCATTCAAACAGACTGATGACCACCCCTACCCCTAATTCACTCTGAAGCTGCATATCATCCACAGCTTCACAGCACTGCACCACACTGTGTGTACCACTGTGGCAAAAGCAGGACAGTCTATCCTAGGGACAGATTACGCCCCAGCTGCTCCTCAGAAGACACACCGTTTTCCTCTGTGTTTTGCACATCAGCTCACTTTTCAAAGCAGTCCTAGCACTCTTCATTTTTTGAGATTTCAGACTCATTTTCTTTGTGCAAGTTCCTTTGTTGATAAATGAGTAAAGCCATGGCAGTGATGCAGAGCAAGGTAAATATGACAACGGCAATCACACCTATGCAGGAAGAAAAAGGAAAAACAATATAAATGGAGTTTCGCTCCAACCATAGTCTTGTTGTCATTGCTTAATAAAGTTAGGTTACAATAAACCAAA
This sequence comes from Lepus oiostolus, assembly GCA_036325905.1. Taxonomy (NCBI): domain Eukaryota; kingdom Metazoa; phylum Chordata; class Mammalia; order Lagomorpha; family Leporidae; genus Lepus; species Lepus oiostolus. Next base: position 56,244,676 of record CM070808.1, on the reverse strand, counting down.
TCATCTACTAGATAGACTGGAAGCATCCAAGCAGGAATTTTGAAGGCCAGGTGGCTTTATAACATTTGCTATACTTCTGAGCTACTACAGCATTTGGATATGGCTGTATTAGGCTTTTTCCCTAAAGGCATATCATGATGGACTCAGGGAATGGCTTCACATTTAAAAGCACAAAGAAAAATACATCTCTAAGACCATGTCCATCATTGAGTTATCAGGCAGGAAGCTTTAAATTATTTAAAAAGTATGCAGTGTTTTGTACCATCATAGAATAACTGTTGTTATACATTTTAACTGCAGATTTAAGAATACTTTTATGACAATATGTTTTTGAAGTACAGTAGCAGAACATACACATAATCAGTTCCCATTACCAAGACTATTGCAGGGATATTTATTAAATTTACATGTAAAGCAGATTACTTGTAAGTGTTATAAAATATTGATACTATTAGCCATGCCTGTGGTTCTCAATCCTAGCTCCAAATCAGGTTAAATGAGTTAAAGTCCTGGGTTTCTATCTCATAAATTGTTTGAGTCTTTAATTCATAGCAATGAAGCCATTTAATGAATGCATGAAGTCATATTCGAGAAAGCTGCTGATTCAAGCAATCCTATTAGTGTAGATGAACATCAAGTCTATGTTAAACTAGATGAATTGGTGTAAAAATAGGTTGTAGGTACCCAAATTACAAGTGTAAGATAATTCACTAAGGTATTAATTTGTATCTCCAACTGGTGACTATTAGAAAATGCAAACCCCCTTTGTGAAATACCAGCCAGGGGAAGCCACCCAACCCCTCCTCCTTCCCATTGCTTCCTTCAGGAGCCAAGTCAACACTTAAGGAAACAGAATCCTGCTAAGACTCACTGTTCAACAGCAACATGTCTCTACATTGACCCCAGATATCTCGCCAGTTATAGCTTACCAAAAGCAATAAAATTCCAAAAGCAAGACGTGCTCTGCTGTTCTATTATCAATCTGCCCATTATCCTCACTTACCAAAGGCCTGGCTCTAACTCTGACACTGTGTAGACATTTGTGGGCAATGGGAACCTACTCTGAAAAGGTTAAGCATTTCACAATTGCTTTTGCATTGCAAAGAAAAATCTCCTAAAATATCAGGATTCATTTATGATTGGATTTGATGTAAAATGACAAAAGTACCCCTTTTAGGTGTGCATTATTCTCCACATTCCCACAGAAAACTGTAAAAATAGTTTTTTTTTTTTTCCATTGGGTCATGTATTTTTAATTTACACTTTTTTTATTTCTGAGAGAAAAAGTTTGAGATAGTGAGGTATATGCTAATATCCTCAAAAGAAATTTAGTGAGGGCTTTTATAATATCTGAATTGTTTCCTATCATTTTTTGGGGGAAAAAAAGTTTATTTTGTATGTTCTATGGAAAGTCTGCCAAACAAGAAATCAAAAACATTTCAAAAATGAATTAATTAAGGAGGAAAGATGCTTACTTTTGCAGCAGTTCTAAATAAATTATGTTTCAGAAAAAAAGTTTTCTTTGCCAAGATGTATTTGAATTAATTTTATTTTCTTCCTCTCAAAAGACCAATAAACAATCTTAGCCTATTAGATGAATTTTTCCTAAAGCAAGATTAAAAATGAAACACATAGTGACTAGTGAACTTACTCTATGTCACTGAACCATACTATTAAAAATTAACACGTTAAGTATTATTATGTGCATTTAAATCTTTTTTAATAAGGCAAACATTGTCAAGGGAAGCATTGAAGGCAGTGGGGAAACTTTTCCGTGTCAAGGGCCATCTGGGTATGTATAACATTCGCAGGCCATACAAAACCATCAGCTTAAAAACGCGCCTGCTAGACTTAACTGATTTTCCAGTCCTGCCTGCAGCTGCGGTGGCATAATCAGACCAAATGACTTCCCTCCCTATCCTGAACCATAAACCCTGACCCATAAACCACAGCCCATTATGCTGGCTAATTCAACATTGTCAAGAGGGGTAACGCGGAAGGCTGGTCATTCACAGCTAGCTGCCTTACCTCCGACCACGAGGACCGCAGGGTCCCTCCCGTCTGCAGTAACTAAGGGCGCCCCCTTGCCAGCGGGTCCAGGACGGCCTGCAGAGAGGGGCACAAAGGGGAACAGAACGGGGAAATTCACAGAGAGACGGAAGGGCAGCAGGGAACCCGTTGGAGAGGGCAAGGGCCGGAAGGGACCAAGGACTCCGCTCTGAAACACGGGCCGCGGCCAGGGTGGGGCGCCGGCGGAGCGAGCACGCACCTGCGTCCCCCGCCAGCCGGGGAGTCAGTTCCCGCGCCGAGGAGCCGGGTCCCGCCGGCGCCGCACAGCCGGGCGCCGCGGCTACTGGGCCGCGCACGGAGACCGGGGCGCGGCCGCCGGGTCGCAGCGCTGCCTTCAGGGGCGCGGCGCGGCCGAAGCGCACGGCCGAGAGGCAGCCGGTGAAGCCGCGCGCCGCCGCCCGCCTGGTGTCCGCGTCGGCGCCGGGGGTCTCTGGGGAGAAAGAAGCAGGACCCGGCGTCAGGGCGCAGGGGCGCAGCTCGGCGACATGGGGACCCCGCCATTTGTTGGGCGGCAGCCAGCTTCAGCCTTCCTCAGAACCCCTTAGGTTCTATTCGTGGAGAAAGCGCCAGAGCCACTACCTGTGGGCAGCCCTGTCAACTGCTCAGGTGAGGCAGGGTTTTGGCTGATGGCTTCAAGTGCTGAGGGTTGTCAGTCTACCCACACCAGAATCTCCCAGGAAAACAGTTGTGTGGGATGAACTAAGAAATCCTCTGCCATTTATTTTTTTTTTTTTAAAATAGATCATTAAAATACGTTTTCAATGGCACACACACCACTAATCTAGGGGGTTACAGTAAAATAATTTCTGGAGACCAGGACAGACCTTTGGAAATCCTTTGTTGTTGTGTTTGCTTATTACATTCAACTGTTTTGTATGAAGTATACAGATTTATCACTTTCATATTGTCTTAGTAACTTATATTTTTTATCACCAGTTAATGACCCTCTTGTTCAGCTGTTATAATCTTAACTTCTAATTAATAACATTGCATTTCTTAGATTTATTAGTTTTTACTTGCAAGTTCTTAGCACATCCGTTTTTCAATAGTGTAAGTGCATTTAAACTTTTTTTTAAAGTTGGTGTGACCCAATTTAGTCTACTCACATTTAGAGTAAAAATCACTATATTTAGTATTATTCTTGTTCAACTCTCCTAGCAGTCTCAAAAGCCTTCTTTTATACCTTTATAAAGACAGTGCACTTTTCCAAAATGACCATTGCCCATCTCTTCTCCCACTCATGTCAGTCAGATGAACCATGCCTGGAACTCCGCACTCCCCCACACAGTATCTCCCAGTATTCTCTCCTCCCCACCCCCGCTTACACAACAGTGCCTCACCAGACCCTCCTTTCTTGGGTTTTACTCCAATACATTTAGTTCCTGATCAGAATTAGAATATCACTTAAAATTACATATGTTTTTCTTTTATAGTTCCTTCAAGAATCTTCATTTTTTTTCCCAAGAAAGAATTTAACACTATTCCCTCTGACTAAACTCCATTTAGGCTACTCAGAGCTCTCTGCTCAAGTTTCCCAGAGGTTTTGATTTTTCAACTCCCAGATTTGGAAATAATCATGGCAAGTCAGGTTTGGCCAGAATTTTTCACCCTCAATACCTGATCAGCTCAATATCTATCATCCTCTCCATTTCGCACTATTCCCCACATGCATGATGTTTGATCAGCTTGATCGGTCTTCATTAAAAATTCCGTTAGCTCATTTTAGTAAGAATTGCCCCCAAACAACTTCCTATTTTGCATTAACTAATCACTTGTCCCCACACGTGCTTGGCTGTAAACCTCCACCCACTTTTGTAACTGAAATTTTCAGTCTCTCATCCCTACTGCTGAATCCATAGCATAGTTCCTATATCTTTTATGAAAGTCCTAAATAAAGTCAGCCTCCGGTTTTAACAAGTGTTAGAATTTCCCCCCCTCCCTTTGGCATGATACAACGTGGTTTTACATTAAATAACTATTTTTGAGAAAAGTCACGTGACTTTAGGGCAGATTTTCTCCTAAAAATGATGAATATAATTAACATTAAGCAATCATTTTTAGAAATATTTGTTCATTTGACAGGCAGAATGACAGAGAGGAGGAGACAGAGAAAGAGATCTTCCATCAGGCTGCTTCACTCCCAAATGTCTACAGCAGCTAGGGCTGAGACAGGCTGAAGGCAGGAGCCAGGAACTCCATCCAGGTCTCCCATGTGGGTGGCAGGGGTGCAAGCATTTGGGCTTTCTTTCTCTGCCATCCCAGGCACATTAGCAGGGAGCTGCATCAGAAATGGAGTAGCTGGGACAGGCACAGAATCACAGGCGGCAGCTTAACCTGATGTACCACAATGCTGAACCCCTAAACAATCATTTAGTTTGAAGTTAATAGAATGAAATAGAGTAGAATTTCCTTAATTCTCAAAATGAAAAATTATCATCAAATATGAAATTAGGTGTGTTTTAAGAATTTTGTGTATCAATTTAAAAAATAAATCCAAGGGTAGGCATTTCATGCAGCAGGTAAGTTGCCACCTGGGATGCCCACAATCCATATCAGAATGCCTGTCCGGCTACTACACTTTCAATTCCAGCTTCCTGCTAATGTGAACGCTGAGAGGCACCACCTGATGGCTCAAATACTTGGGTCCCTGCCATCCTTATGGGAGACCTGGATTGAGTTTTGGGTTCTGGCTTCAGCCTAGCCCAGCCTTGGCTGTTGTGGGTGTTTAAGGAGTGAACCAGCAATTTATCTCTGCCTGTCAATGTCTCTCCTTGTAACTAAAATGAAAATAATAATAAAATAATAATAATAATAAAGAAACACAAGACACTAACAGCACCCAGGTCATTTCTCAAGGTTTTATTTTCGGCAGGCAGACTTGAGGAATGAAGTCATATCTCCATCCAGGACAAAGAATGAGCTAACTTACTGCTTGCTAAAGCTTCTGTGGTTCCCTCAAGCTAGTGTTTCAGGTAGAACATTCAGTTGGGCCACCTATCATTGTCCCCATAAGACTTGAGGGTAGATGGGAAACTACACAAATGGCTGATGCTCAGGAGGCTTTCTGTGCCATGAGTACTAGAGTCCTATGTCTATGTTCCAGGAGTCTTTTGTCATCTGCCAGGATCCATAAATCAATTATATGCTTATTTATTATTTTGTTGGTAAATTAGGTAAAATCAAATTCTAGACCTAATATATAACATCACTTCTTTAAAAAGAATTTTTTTTATTTGAAAGTCAGGGTAACAAAGAGGGAGAGAAGAGAGATCTTCCATCTGCTAGTTTACCCCATACATGTCTGCAACAGCCAGCCCTGGGCCAGAACAAAGTCAGAAGGCAGGAATTCCATCCAGGTCTCCACGTGGGTGGCAGGGACCCAAGTATTTGGGCATCACCCACTGCCTTCCAAGCATGTTAGCAGAAAGTTGGATTAGAAGAGGAGTATTCAGGACTTGAACTGGTACTCTGCTTTGGAATGGGGGTGTCCCAAGCATTGGCTTAACGTGTTGCAGCACAATGCCTGCCCACTAGCATCCCTTCTAAGTGAGACAAATACACTGTAATGTTTATAATAATAATCACAGGATATGTAACTATTTACAGGCTACTGTTTTATTTTCTGGGAGAAAACTTAAAAAGATATCTTCTGCTTTTACACTTTTTCTTTGGTTTCAATATATGTTTTGGTTTTTGTTTTAAAGTTTTAGTTAGTGATTTAAAAATTAACAAAATCTGTAATCAAGATTATCAATAATACCAAAATTGTTGGAGAAACAATATGTAACAGAAATGACAGGTCATCTATAAGGGATTACAGTATTTTAAGTGCTCACATTCTTTAAGACTATATTTCTGATAAGCTACATAGGAAATTCAAGATCTAAAGAGTTTACATTTAAACAGCTTTAATCTGAGTTTATCTTGACATAATCAACCTGAATCATCTTCATAAGTGAAACTACTCAGAAATGGTAAGATAATAACACCATGCTAATTATGAATTCTGGGTCATTGTTTTCAAAAGCAAGTAAAGGTAGACAAAATTTTTTATTGAGTATGAGCATTATTTTTTATAATTGTTCACATTTATCCTATGATCCCTATTAATATGTGAGTTGGGAAAGGGTAGGTCTAGTGTTGCTCTTGTTCATAGGCTTTCTCAGTGCCTTATAAAGTGTACTCAGTAGATGTTCATGAAATATTTTTGAAGGAGTGGATGAATCAGTGACTTACAGGGACTTATGAAACTTAAATAGTAATAACTTGCTGTAGAGTCCTTCGGGTAACTCTTTGGAAAATCAGTGGCTTATCTATTAGTTAACCTGAAGGTCTATTTTACTGCAGCCTAAAGTAATAAAATACTTTGTATCAAACTCCAAATTATCTGGAATTATAGTCCTGTGATTAATGATCTGAAAATAACAAGACTTAAGCAGAACATATTCTGAAATATGATGGTCCAAAATATGAAGCTTTTTATTAATCTTTAATTATTATCTCCACCTCCAGACACAGGCAAAATGAATATTCATAATTTTCTGTAGATCAGATGCTTCAGATTATATACTTCATTGCTCAATTTGAATTTGAAATTTTATACCCTAAATTGCATGCCTTTTAATATATCTTCCTTGAATAAAGCCTTTAACATCTTCAACTCGATATAATTATTTATCTGGAGAAAAACAAATTTTTATAATAAGTGGTAGTTCTTTCTAATCCTCTTCATATTTCATAGAAGATAGTTCATTCTCTTAATTGATTGACATAGGAGTTACATTTCTTACAGAAAGATTATTTTCTTAAATTACTATATTATTTAAAGCTAAATTGTACTTTTAAAAATACTTCCTGTGACTATCATAGACAGTTACTGCACCTTTTTTACCTTGTCATAAATATTTAAGTACATGCATCATCTTTCCTGTTAGATATTAGAGTCATGAAGGAAAGAAAAAACAACCAAAGCAAGACTCAATAGAGTTCCAGCTGTATTCATCTGCTGGGAGAAATTAAACAATTCTTTCTCTTGTCTTCAACTCAAACCCAGTTTTATCACTGCATGGAGGTCTCTGGAGTTGATGCTGAAACATGTCTGCTTTGATAACATGTCATTTTTCAAGAATTGTCAGACAAATGCCATAATTCATTATGCATGATTGCCAAGTGAGAAGGTAAGTGTGGAAGTACTTTTGGAGGGATGTCCTTGCTCATCTAGCTGGCAGCACTTACTCATGATTAGATGGGCACGCAGCCAGGAGTACAATTTGTACCTTGATTGTCACTCACTGTGAAAGTATTATTCAAATAAGACAAGAAATTCTTTCATCATAATAAATGCTTCCAGAGTTTGTGACATGACACTCTCAATCTGATGTTTTGTGGAGGAAACGCTTTCTTCTACTTACCTAAAACCTTTCCCAGTGCGAGGGATTTGACAGCATTGAATTCTGTCCCCGAGGCCAATATAACTTGTCTCTTTGCACTCTGATTAACCTGTTAAATGTCCCATGGGAAACAAATAACAAAAAGAAATTCAATTTTAATGAAAAGGAAGCAAAGAGAACACAGGGAAAAATAGTAAAAATAAATCATTTGCAAGTGCTACCACAAGGTTAAAGAAATCACTTGTAAACAATGATTTAGAAGGGGAAAGCAATTTTATAAACAACATATATAATGCCATCAGCTGCTGCTCCCACCCAGTGTCCACTCCCTAATCCTGCTTTCTCTTCTTCACCATGTTAAGTATCTGCAATTGGCAGAAACTACAGAAAGGTGGAGTCAGCTGTTTCACATTTAAAAACTTATTCTCTGGAGAAAACTGGAAGCCTATAGCCAAGAAATGCAGTTCTATGTGCAGATCTAAAGTATATTTTGCTTCGAATACCGGTGACAATTTACTTACTCTGCTCTGACCCAGGTCTATTTTCTTATTTATTCCCACCTTAATGAATATCCTGTACACCTTTTACTCCCATGTTTAAATCGTTGCAGTATCTGTTCTTTTATAATTAGATGAGGACAGGTTCTCATTGAAATATCAGTTCACAAATTCCACCACAGTCACCATCAGCTAGACAACATTTCCCTACTAAGAAAACAAGTAAGCATATATTGACATTTTAAAGGAACAAATAATTATAACTTTGACAGAACCACATTGCTAAACAAACAAAACATTTCCCCCTTCTCCAAACCTGGGCTATATTTGACTTCCTATCCTGACCTATGGCAGAAAAACACTGAATGGGTTGCTTTTATTCATATTGTCAAATTTTTACATTAGCATATTCATTCTCAGAGTCATAATATCAGTTACCATTGCTTTTGACTTTGCTGCATTACCTCTACAACAACCACTGCTTCTTCTCTCTCAATCTTCAGCTGGTGAAAGTGCCCATCAGCCAAGTTTGTAAAATCAAAGTTAAATGCATCAGAATCTTGGTGACTGTCTAGCTTGTACCTGATCTGTAAACTTCCTAAAGAGAAAAGTAAATGGTCTTTTAAATTAGCACGGTTATTAAAAAAAAAAAACTTTCATGCATAATCTAGAGTACTTTTAATATCTAATGCATATTTGAATTTATCTAGCATAGATTTGGATTACCCCATAGTTATATTTCTTGGAATGGTAATTACTTAAGTGCTATCCCAGTGCCAAACTCCAAGTCCAAATACACTATTTAAAGTCAAGACCACATATGCTGATAATAAGCAATTTCCCAAATCTTATTGAAAATTTTAAATTATACATATGAAAGTTCTAAACTCATATTTAAATTATGACTATGATATTGACTTTATGAATTGATGTAGCTCCATGTGATATTGTATCAACATTCAGTTTTCATAATTATAACTTCTTTAATAATAGTTATTTTAATGTGCTAGTATTATTGAAGTGTATACAGTTAAAAACTTTTAACAATCAGAATTTTTCTTCTGAAGTCTTCTGCCCTAATCAAAAAATAGGAAAGAAAATTTTGTCAGGAGACAGTTTCTACAGTTGGTACATCTTCCTACTTATTGCTCTCCTATAAAGATGTATTCTCATGGCCCATAATTCTGTTACAGCTCATCCAGTTAGAGGTTTTGTAGGCTTTTCTAGAAATCAAAATTTTGTCCTGAATCATTACTTAATAAATTTAAAATGTGGCCTTGCTGCCCAATTGTGAAAGTTTTGGAATGCCTCTGCATTGACACTAATCAACAGATTGTCATTTCCCTTCTTATGTGGGTGTGATATAACAAGCTTCTTGACCACCTGATGAAATAAAGAACAACTGTATTCATCTGTTGCTTATGGAAATAGGCTTTTATGTAGTTTTACCATATCATCCACATTGTTGCTCCTCTACTTAGAATCAGCAGAAAATCTATGTCGTATATCTAGGTATCTTATTTGAAAATGAGCTGCAAAATCAATTTGGATCATCATGTAGTAGTAAAGACATTCTAGCCATAAGAAGTACAATTTTATATAAAATTTGTAAGATTATCAAACTAATAATAGTAGAAAAGGATTTTAATTTAATAATTGAAATACTAGCTTTTATGATAACCATTATAAATAGTATTTAAAAACATATTGGAAGGCATGTGATTTTTCTATCCTTGTTTGTAGATTGAATGTTGAAAAGATCCATGTCATTACAGACCTACTTTTCTAATTCAAGATTTTTTTTTCTTTCATGCAAAAGATATTCACCATTGTTGGAGAGGATGACTGAAAGGTATTCTTCATGGAAAGAACTCACATAAAGCAGTAAGCTTGGAGTTTGTGTAGTTCGGAAGCTCAGTGTGATCATTTCTCTGGTCAATGTTGTATTCCTGTGTAATGAAGAAGCAAAAGAGCTCTTGTTTTCACTTAAAGGGTAATGTTCTTGAAAAGTGTAAGTCATTGAGGAGCCTGTTCCAAAATATGCAGAAATTTCTGGAATGACAAACACATTTTTGTGACATTAACAAATTTAAATACAAGTTTTTTGATGTATATTTAAAGAGTAAATCCAATAATTTAATACATTGAGAGGTAAAACGAAAATGTTTTCCTGTTTGTATATTTTCACTTTTCAAATTTTAAGATTCTTTTTTTAAAAGATTTATTTAGGTGCTGGCATTGTGGTGCTGCAGGTTAAGCCTGTCTCTTTCCTATCTCTCTGTACCTCTGACTTTTAAATAAATAAATAAATCTTTAAAAAATTAATTATTTGAAAGACAGATTGACAAAATGGTGCCCTCCCCCCAGATATCTTCCAACTGCTGGTTCACACCTCAACTGCCAGGACAAAGCCAGGAGCCAGGAACTCCATCCAGGTCTCTCACAAGAGTGACAGGGACCCAAGTATTTGGGCCATCATTTGCTGCCTCCCATATGCATTAACTGGAAGCTGGACTGGAACCGCTGGTGAGACTCAATCCCAGGCACCCTGACATGATGCAGCATGGCACTACAACACCCACCCAAGTTTTAAGTTTCTTAAAAAATATATATAACTATAAATAAATATATATAAATAAATATATAAGTTATATAAATATAGATATAAAATAAGTTTCTTAAAAAATAAAGCTTGAATAGAAAAGTAACAAATCTTAACATTCACAACCCAGACATGAATAACATCTAGTAGAGATTTTATTTAATTCTCCAAATTATCTTTAATCTGTACTATAAATGTATATCTTAAAACTACTCTCAGCTTTGGGTGCCAATTTTTCTTCCAAAAGATTATTTTTCTTGGGGCTGGTGCTGTGGTGTAGCGGGTAAAGCTGCCACCTGCAGTCCTGGAATCCCATGTGGGCGCTGGTTCAAGTCCCAGCTGCTCTACTTCTGATCCAGCTCCGAGCTAGTGTGCCTGGGAAAGCAGAAGATGGTCCAGGTCCTTAGGACCCTGCAACCATGTGGGAGACTCATAAGAAGCTCCTAGCTTCAGATCAGCCCAGCTCTGGCCTTGCACCTATTTGGGGAGTGAACCAGTAGATGGAAGATCTCTCTTGCTCGCTCTCTCTCTTTGTCTCTCTGTAATTCTGATTTTCAAATAAATAAATTTTAAAAATCCTTTTAAAAAGAGATTTTTCGTTTCATTTAGTTTAAAGTTGATGATATGGTGTTGGGGAGGGACAGAGAGAGAGAGAAACGGGGCCAGCGCCTTGGTGTAGCGAATAAAGCTGCAGCCTGTAATGCCAGCATCACATATGGGCACTGGTTCAAGTCCTAGCTGATCCACTTCTGATCCAGCTCTCTGCTATGGCCTAGGAAAGCAGTGGAAGATGGCCCAAGTCCTTGAGCTCCTGCACCCATGTGGGAGACCTGGAGGAAACTCCTGGTTCCTTGTTACAAATCGGCACAACTCTGGCCATTGCAGCCAACTGGGGAGTGAACCAGTGGATGGAAGACTTCTCTCTCTCTGCCTCTCTTTCTCTCTCTGTGTAACTCTTTCAAATAAATAATCTTATAAGAGAGAGAGAGAGAGAGAGAGAGAGAGAGAGAGAGAGAGAGAATCTTCCATCTGCTGGTTGACTGCCCAAATGCCCACAACAGGGACTGGGCCAGGCCTAAGCCAGGGACTCCATCTGGATCCTTCCATATAGGTGGTAGGAAGCCAAGTACTTGGGCCATCAGCTACAGATCTCCAGGTGCAGCAGCAGGAAGCTGGACCCAAAGTGCAGAGTAGCTGGAACTCGAGTTAAGCATTCTGATATGGGATGTGGGTGTCTCAAGTGGCAGCTTAACCCACTGTGCCACAAAGCTCAGCCCAGAAAATTTACTTCTATAGAGCTCTATTTCTTCTGCCTATTTGAGCTATTCTTATACATACCAAGCTCAACAGCACATTGTTACAATGATTTCATATCATTTGATGTCTGTTAAAGAAGGTTAGAAAAGAGAAAAGAGAACATACGTATATATAGACTGTGATATTTACTCTATTTACCATTCTTTTAGTTTGTTCCTGGGATTGATATTATCATCTGGTGTCATTTTTTTATTCCAGTACAGCTTGGTTCCCATTTGCCTTCTCTGTACTATTGTCAGATATATTAAATATTGGTAGGATAACATATATGTGTATGTGTGTGGGGATATATATGTATGTGTATGGGTATATGTATATATATATATATATTCTATATACATGTAGGATATGTATATATCCTTTATTATAATTTTAATCAGTTATTTTTTTTTTTTTGATAGGCAGAGTGGACCGTGAGAGAGACAGAGAGAAAGGTCTTCCTTTTTGCCGTTGGTTCACCCTCCAATGGCCGCCGCGGCTGGCGCGCTGCGGCCGGCGCACCACGCTGATCCGATGACAGGAGCCAGGTGCTTATCCTGGTTTCCAATGGGGTGCAGGGCCCAAGCACTTGGACCATCCTCCACTGCACTCCCTGGCCACAGCAGAGAGCTGGTCTGGAAGAGGGGCAACCGGGACAGAATCGGTGCCCCGACCGGGACTAGAACCCGGTGTGCCGGCACCGCAAGGCGGAGGATTAGCCTAGTGAGCCGCGGCACCGGCCTAATCAGTTATTTTTTAAATTAGTTAACAGCAGAAAGGATAAGAAATATGCTCTTACTCTACCTTTTATAATTGCCTACAAACTGACCTTTATAAACAATTTTTTTTGTATGTGTAGACTTTAATAACCGTCAGTTTACATTCTTTCACCCTGAAGAACAACCTTTGTTATTTTCTCTCATGAAAGTCTGTTAGCTGTGAATTCCAACAGTTTTAAAAGACATTTTTGTTTATTTTAATTTTTCCCCAAATGCTTTCAAAAGCCAGGGCTGGGCCAAAGCAAGGCTAGGAGCCTGGAACTCAATGTAGGTCTCCCACATGGGTGGCAGGGACCCAAGTACTTGAGCCATTATCTCCTGTGTTCCAGGGTGCACACTAGCAGGAAGTTGGATTGAAAGTATAAGGGCCAGGATGCAAACCATGCACTCTGGAATGGGATATGGGTGTCTCAAGTAGCATTTAACTGCTGTGTCAAATGCCTACACATCTCTCAGTTTAAAAAAATTAAATTTTATTGAAAGACAGAGAAACAGAGACAGAGAGACTGGCAGAGCTTCTCTGTTGGTTTACTTCCACAATGGTGGGGGCTGACCTAGACTGAAACCAGAATCCAGGAACCCAACTAATTGAGCCATTACTATTGCCTCCAAGGGTCTGCAATCGTGAGAAGCTAGAGTTTGGAGCTGGAGCCAGGATTCAAACCCAGGTGCTCTGATATTGAGTATCTTAACTGATAGGCTCAATTCCAGCTCCTTAAAGGCCAAAAATAAACAAACAAATATGGAATACCTTTAGTTCACTGTCATTTTCGAAAGATGGCTTTGCTGAGCATAAGTTTTTTGGATAACATCTGTTTTATTTGAATCTATTTTCTCACTTCTTTGTTACTTAAATAATTTTTGATAAGAAGTCAGCTGTTAATCTTGATATGAGTCATTTTTCTCTTACTGCTTTTAAGATTTCTTTTTTGTCCTCTTTTTTTTTTTTTTTTGGACAGGCAGAGTGGACAGTGAGAGAGAGACAGAGAGAAAGGTCTTCTTTTGCCGTTGGTTCACCCTCCAATGGCCGCTGTGGCCGGCACGCTGTGGCTGGCGCACTGCACTGATCCGAAGCCAGGAGCCAGGTGCTTCTCCTGGTCTCCCATGCCGGTGCAGGGCCCAAGGACCTGGGCCATCCTCCACTGCACTCCCGGGCCACAGCAGAGAGCTGGACAGGAAGAGGAGCAAATGGGACAGAATCCGGCACCCTGACCGGGACTAGAACCCGGTGTGCTGGCGCCGCAGGCAGAGGATTAGCCTATTGAGCCATGGCACCAGCCTGTCCTTTTTTTTTAAAAAAAAGATTTATTTTATTAATTTGAAAGACAGAGTTATATAGAGAGGGAAAGACACAGGTGAAGAGATCTTCCATGCACTTGTTTGCTCCCCAAATGGCTGAAACAGCAGGAGTTGGGGAGGCTGAAGCCAGAAGCCAGGAGCTTCATCTAGGTCTCCCACGTAGGTTCTGGGGTCCAAGTAGTTGGGCCATCCTCCACTGCTTTCCCAGGGTGTTAGTAGGGAGTTAGATGGGAAGTGGAGCAGCCAGGATTTGAATTGGTGCCAATATGGCACAACCATATGGTGGTGGCACAACATGTTATACCACAATGCCAGCCCCTGTCTTCATTTTCAACATCAAGATGTGTCTGGGTAGGTGTTTCTTTTTGTCATATTTGGATTTCACTGAACTTTCCATACATGTAGATGACAATTTTCATTAATTTGGGGGATGCTTCAACTAATATTCCAACCATTACTTTTGAAACACTTTTTCTTTATCCTTTTATGTCTTCTCTCCTTCTGATATTCTTGTTACATAGTGATGTACTTAATCATGCCTGACATTTCTCTTTTGCTCTGTCAACTTTTCTTTAGTCTCATTACTCTTCAGGATAGATAATTTTATTGATCTATCTTCCAAGTTTGCTGATTCCTTCTTCTGTCACTGTAAATCTATTGAAACTCTCTAGTTAAATTTTCATTACAATCATTGTACATTTTAATGATATAATTTCTAATTATCTTTTAAAAATATTTGTTATCATTCTATATTCTGTCATCATATACTGTCATCATACCTTCACATTTTTCTTTATTTTCTTGATTTATTTGAAAGGCAGAGTGACAGATATAGAATTTCCATCTGCTTATTTACTCCCCAAGTGGCCCAACAGCTGGTACTGGGCCAAGTTGATGTCAGAAACTATAAACTCCATCCAGGTCAATCACATTGCAGTAGGAACTCAAGAACTTAAGCTATCACTCACTGTTTCCCAAGTGAATTAGCAAGGAGCTGGATCAGAAGCAGAGTAGTTGGGACTTGAACTGAAATGAGATGCAGGTGTTGCAAGAGGTAGGTTGACCTGTACCACAATGTCCACCCCGTATCTTCACTTTTCTAAGTGTGGTGTCTTAGTCTGTTTGGGTTGTTATAACAAAATACCATAAACTACGTAGGTTAAACACTTTTTCCTTATAATTCTGGAGGCTGTAAAACCCATAGCAAAAGTACTAACATACTTCATATCTTGTGAAGGTCCTTCCCCTGGTTTGCAGATCCTTCTCTCTGTATCGGTACACAGTGGAGAGAAAGAGAGGGCTCTGATCTACTCCTCTTCTTGTAAGTGTGCCAAGTTCATTACCAGAGCTAAACTGTCATGACTTATACTTAAGCTCAAATAGTCTCCCATAGGACCCCCCTTCATCATCACATTTGTGATTTAGTGCTTCAACATATGAATTTCAGTAGGAAACACACATTCAATTCACAATATAGTGTTACTGTTAGTTCTTTGAACATCTTTATAACAGCTACTTTGGAAGACTTGCCATGCAAGCCTGACATATAGACTCTCCCTAAAATAGCTTCTACAGCCTGCTTTCCCCCCTTAGTAGAATATGCTCTCCTTTTTCTTTTCATATCTATGATTTTTAAATTTTGATTAAAATTTGACTTTCTAAAACTTTTTGAATTTTAATTTTTAATTAGTTTTTAACAGATTCAATGTGCTTTGTAGATACAATTCTAAGAACATGATTCCATTCCTCCCTCACTCCCTCCCTTCCCTTCTCTCATTCCCACCCTCTTTCTTTCTTACCCCCCTTTTTATTAGTTTTTGAGATAATGTATTTTAAATCTACATTACAGTAAAAAGGCTTAATACTTCACTGAGAAATAAAAAAAGGCAAAAATAAAAAGCAAAAAGGCCCTAATTTAGGGGGAATAAAGACAACCTCTATAAATGATACTTGAATGGAAAAATGAGCATTTCCCCCATATATAGTACATTTTAAAGTAATCATAGGGGCCGGCGCCGTGGCTCACTTGGTTAATCCTCCACCTTGCGGTGCCTGCATCCCATATGGGCGCCAGGTTCTAGTCCCGGTTGCTCTTCTTCCAGTCCAGTTCTCTGCTGTGCCCCAGGAGGGCAGTGGAGGATGGCCCAAGTGTTTGGGCCCCTGAACCAGCATGGGAGACCAGGAAGAAGCACCTGGCTCCTGGTTCCTGGCTTCGGATCAGCACAGCACCAGCCGTTACGGCCATTTGGGGAGTGAACCAACGGAAGGAAGACCTCTCTCTCTCTCTCTCTCTCTCTGTCTATAATTCTACCTGTCAAACAAAAATAAATAAATAAAGTACTCACAGATCGTTAAAACCATACTACTTAACCATTGGCTTCACAAAGCTATAAAACAAAGTTTACAAAACAATATTTGCAGGAATGTTGATTCAAGTAAACATTTCTTTCTTCTTTCTTCTTTTTTTTTTTGTTTGTTTTTTAAATTTTAGCTCCCATTTGCAAGGGAGAACATGCATTATTTGTTTTTCTGGGTCTGGCTTATTTCACTAAACAAGATGTACTCCAATTGTGTCCATTTTGCTGCAAATGGTAGAATTTCATTCTTTTTTATACTTCTTTCATTTTATACTTTTTAGACATTTTATACTTCTTTCATTCTTTTTTTATTGTATAGCTGAATGATAGTCCACTGTGTAAATATACCACATTTTCTATCATTTCATCTGATGATGCACACCTTGGATGATTCCAGATTTAGGCTATTGTGAACAGTGCTGCTATGAACATGGTGGTAGAGGTATTCTTTGATACATTGTATTCAAGTTTTTTGGGTATATGCCCAAAAGTGGGATTGCCAGATCATATGGCAAGTCTATTTCTAGTTTTTTAAGAAAACTCCATCTAGTTTTCCACAGTGGCTGTACTAATTTACAGTCCCAACAACAGTGTGTCAGTGTTCCCCTTTGCATCCTTTTCATTTTGTTATTCTCTGTGTTTTAGATTTTAGCCATTCTGACAGGTGTGGTATGATATCTCATTGTGGTTTTGATTTGCATTTCCCTGATGGTTAGTGATGTTGAACATTTTTTAAATATAGTTGTTGGCCATTTGTATTCCTTCTTTTGAGAACTGTTTATTGAAGACCTTTGCCCATTTCTTAACTGGATTGGTTGATTTTTGTTGTTGAGGTTTTTAGGTTGTTTTAATATATTTGGGATATTAATCCTTTGTCAGGTAGGCGGTTTGTATTTTTAAAATTTGACATTAAAAAAGATTTATTTATTTGAAAGGCAGAGTTACAGAGAGAGGGGAAGAAAGAAAAAAGAGATCTTCCATCTGCTAGTTCATCCCCAAATATCTGCAATGACCAGGGTTGGGCCAGGAGACTGGAACTCCTATGTGAGTGGCAGGGGCTCAAGTACTTGGGCAGTCACCGGCTGCCTTCCCAAGTGCATTTGTAGCGAGCTGGAATGGAAGTGGAGCAGCCAGGACTCAGACTCGTGCCCCTTAAGGGATGCCAGCATCTTAGGCAGCAGGTTAACAGACTGCACCACAATGCCAGTCCCCAAAGTCTGATATTTAAGATACAATATTCTAACAATTTTCTAAATAGTTTCTCTCCAGGGCTTTTTGTTAGTTTAGTGACTCAGCTGGGCAATCTCAACCAAGTCTATTTCCTTGTAAGTATAGTCTCAGATGTCATTCCGCCTGGAGTATATGCTTCTGTATATGCAGTAATGTGGGAGGCCACACATTTCTGCAAAGGCACTCTCTCTTTGACTATCTCTCTCCCTCCCCCCTCATCCCTTTCTCTTAAGACTTATTTATTTGAAAGACAGAGTAAGAGAGGCATAGAGAAGGAGAGAACTTCCATCTGCTTGTTCACTCCCTAAAGGGATGCAACAGCCAGGACTAGTCCAGGCTGAAACCAGGAGACTGGAGCTCTATCTGGGTTCCCACAAAGGTAGCAGGGATCCAAGTAACTGGGCCATCATATGCTTCCTTTCAAAATGCACTAGTAGAGAGCTGGATCGGAAGTGGAGCAGCTGTGACACAATCTACGTTGCAATATGGGAAGCTGGGGTTGCACACTTAACCCACGGTGCCACAATGCCACTGTTCTCTTTCTTTTTTAAAAATCTTTTCCCTGTGTTAACCTATCTGCCTGTGTTGGTATCATGCAGATTTGTTAGCTTCTACATATTCTCATATTCAGTAAGACTCTGGAGTTGAAATTTAAATTGCTTCAAGTCTGATTTAATTAAATCGAGTCCTCTCTCCTTCCCCTCCTCCCACAGGATTAGTCTTGATTTCAGTCTTTGAGACTTGTTATGACTTCAGAAGGAAGCTTCTTCGTTGTCTCATTCCTTAGTTCTATCTTTTAGTCTTGTAGCTTGCCTATGTTTTAACTTGCTTCTCTTCTGGAGTTATCATCCTCCTCTTAACTACCTACCACCAATATTTCTCTTGTTTTCAAAAGAACCATTAGGTTTGACCAACTATGCTGTTAAATATAGTATTTGTATATGCATGACAGACCAGAGGCACTTTAAAAAGCTGCTAAATTTACTTTTGATGATTAAATAGAAATTCCATAAAAGTATTACAAATTTAAGTATATTTAAAGTCAGTACAGTATACTTAATACCAAAGTCAGTTCCTCTCTTCTTTTAAAAACATGGCTTGTGCCATGATATTCCTGTAAGAACAGTTGGGGCCAGCACTGCGGGACAATGGGTTAAGCCATTGCCAGTGATGCCAGCATCCCATGTGAGCACCCGTTCTAGTTCCAGTTATTCCACTTCCAATCCAATTCCCTGCTAATGTGCCTGCAAAAGATAGTCCAAGTACCTAATCCCCTGCCACTCACATAGGAGACCTGGATAAAGCTCCTGACTACTGGCCTCAGCCTAGCCTAGTCCCAAATGTTGTACCATTTGTAGGGTGAATCAGCATAGAAGAATTTTCATTCTCTCTGTTTCTGTGTGTGTGTCTCCCCCTCTCTCTGTAACTCTTTCAAATAAATAAATCTTTAAAAAAAAAAGGCAGTCAAACATCCTAGGTTAAAGTGTCTGAGTGGTCATGTGAATGACATGTCAATATTAATTAAATACATACTTTCCCTCCTAGTTAATATAACTATTTAATAAGAAAACACAATTTAAAAAATCATGCATCACTTCAAGTTATTACCACAAGTAACAATAATGCTTTACCGATCTGAAAAGCAAGAACACCCCAAGGATATGGTTTTGAAAACCAAATTATTTTGAGAGCATTAACATTAAATACAAGATGGGGGTAACAGAGATCTTCCAAGTAAGAAATCCAAGGGAGATTGATAACCTATTTAACAATCTTAGGTTTTCAAAAATATTCATATCCCTCTTAATGGAATTTGGAATAGAAATTATTCCATTTCAAATAATTTTACAATTTGCCGTTTTGTTATAACATCAGATGCCAGCAGTGTTCTTTATTAAGTGTCCCCTCAATTCCCTGTAACTTGCTCCTTGGTCACACTCACCATTTGTGCAGAATGGCCCATCATATGCAGACAACGTGCAGTTACAAGACACTCCTCTCTGCTCCTCTTGACATCTCCCTCCATTGCGACACAAATGTCCATAGCTGCTGCAGTGTCCTGCACATCCGGGCTCCACTCCTGGTGTCACTGTGGCTCTTTCTTCCAGATCCAGGGACACACCATTCAACCGCAGTGACCGAATGCACCCCAGGAAGCCTCTCAGCCTGCTGGCCGTGCCTCCTGCAAGGGAAACACTGCAAATAGAAATGTGTTCCTTGGGTGCTGGACTTGTAGCCTAGCAGATAAAGCCATCGCCTGTGACGTGAATATCTCATATGTATGGGGGCGTATTCCAGTCCTGGCTGCTCCACTTCTGATCCAGCTCCCTGCTACTGTGCCTGGGAAGGCAGCAGAAATTGACTTAAGTACTTGCGTCCCTGGGTGACTTGGAAGAAGCTCCTGGCTCTGTGCTTTTGTCTGGCTCAGCTCTGGCCATTACAGACATTTTAGGAATGAACCAGCAGATGGAAGATTCTCTCTCTTTCTCTGTTACTCTGCCTTTCAAATAAAGAAAAGATTTAATAGCATCATCACGGCATTACCTGTTTGCCTCCAGAGGCTGTTCACAGCTCAGGTAGGCAGCGTTGCAGACAAAATGAAACACCCTTGCAGCTTCCCTGACTGACTGTTCCATGGGAGGTTCTAGTCTCTTCTTTTAGGTGGCATATGCCACTATATTTTGTATTTATATCTTGGTATTATACTCTTCTGTAGGCTTGCTCTTTTACAAAAGACATGTAAATAGTTTACCACTATTTACCCTTCTGAAATGCCTATGGCTTTGTCCTTTTTCTCCCTTGGTCAATTACATTCTGTTTCTGATAATGTCTCTTGTGCTTTTCGAATCCAAAATCTGCTCTGTACTATTTTTAAAATAAATGTTTGCAACATTAGAAAAATAGCATACATCATGATTACATATGAATGCTCAAAATTTTTAGAAAAATAAGAATGTATGAAGATAAATTTCCTAGTAAACTCCCAAAACAAAGTAAGAAAAGTTTACAAAGACACAAAGGCAAAGAAACAGGAAGGATGAAATCATAATATCACGTGCCAGGGAATTCCAATTCAATCCCATCAAGGTGGCATGTACCAATTCCATCTCACTAGTCAAAGTGATCAGTTGCAGTTCATAATTGATCATAATGATAGGATTAAGAGTCAAAGGGATCACATAAACAAGACTAGTGTCTGAAAATACTAACTGAAAGAATTAAAAAGGAGAGAACAATCCAACATGGGAAGTGGATACCAGCAGACTCATAGAATGGCAGATGTCCTAAACTGCACTCTAGCCTCAGACTCAGCCCTTAAGGCTTTCAGATCTGGCTGAAGAGCCCATGAGAGTATTTTAGGCATGGAAATCCAAGACACTCTGGGGGAAAAAAAAAAAGCTAAATGAAAGATCTCTGGGAGTGAGATCCCAGTGGAAAGAACAGGTCATCAAAGAAGGAGGTACCTTTCTCTGAAGGGAGGAGAGAACTTCCACTTTGACTATGACCTTGTCTAAATAAGATTAGAGTCGGTGAACTCAAAGGCTTCCATAGCCTTGGCAACTCATGACAAGAGCCTAGCGTGATTACTGATGCCATAAATAAGAGTGTCAATTGTTAAGTCAACAAAAGGAGTCACTGTGCACTTACTCCTCATGTAGGATCTCTGTCCTTAATGTGTTGTACAATGTGAATAAATGCTATAACTAGTACTCAAACAGTATTTTATACTTCGTGTTTCTGTGTGGGTGCAAACTGTTGAAATCTTTACTTAGTATATACCAAATTGATCTTCTGTATATACAGAGAATTGAAAATGAATCTTGATGCAAATGGAATGGAAGAGGGAGCAGGAGAGGGGAGGGTTGCGGGTGGGAGGGAAGTTATGGGGGGGGAAGCCATTGTAATCCATGAGCTGTACTTTGGAAATTTATATTTATTAAATAAAAGTTAAAAAAACAATAAAATAAAATATCTGATGCAAGTTATCCCTTGCTCTATGCATTCTTTTCTGAGGATAGTGTGGTAAAATGGCATTAACTGAATAATACACACATGGATATTTTATCATATTAAATTTGAATGATATATAAGCCAGATTTCTACAAACACGAGTCTAGGAAGAAATGCCATCTGCAGTCAGCGTTAGGAACACAGGAATTGCCTGCAGTGTGAAAAATGCAGATTCTTGAGCCTCCTCCTAGAGATTCTGTTAAGTAGCTCCAAATCTGAATTTTCAACCAGGTTTTGGGTGATTCTAAAGTCTGCAGTTCAACCACAATTTTATTTATTTATTTTATTTTTTAAAAGGCTTGCTTTGTTTATTTGAAAGAGAGAGAGAGAGAGAGAGAGAAGCATAACCATCTGCTGCTTCGCTCCCCAAATGGCCACAATGGCAAGGGCTGAGTCAGGTTGAAGCCAGGAACCTGAAACTCCATCAGAATCTTCCGCATGAGTAGTACTTGGGATATCTTCTGCTGCTTTTCCCAGGCCATTAGCAGAGAGTTGGACTGCAAGTGGAACCAGCACTCATATGGGATGCTGGTGTCGTGGGTGGCAGCTTAACCCACTGTGCCACAATGTCAGCTCTAACCACCACAGTTTTATAAAACTTACCTTTGTGTGAACGCTTATTATAGGTGAATTTTATACTAATTTTGTTTCTAGATATTCCACTGAATAATCTGAAGGATTCTAAGAGAGAAAAACAACTTCCTTAATTTGACTCATTTTTGTGTTCTTCCTTTCAGGTAGTTTGATGATTTCAAGTCTTTTTCAAAGGCTTCTTCTTGCGATAATATAACCAGCATTTTGTCTAGAGCTAGTTTTTATGGAGCCATGGTATATACACACCCCCTGCAAACACATTACACACACATACATTCTCTCTCTCTCTCTCTCTCTCTCACACACACACACACACACACAATCACATGCATTTGAATTCATTGTGCAGCATTTAGTACCCATAAGTCATAAGCATCCCCCTATAAAGTAAGTTGTGTGATCATTTGTCCAATTTCTAATTGAACTGTGTTCTTGATGTACTTTAAAATGCATAAGAAATTAGCAAGTGAGAGCTACTCCCTCATTGTGCTCGGTTTTAAGTTAGAATAGAGTAGTCTGAAAAGTAATATAGCAAAATATATTTTCCACCTTGGAAAAAATAAACAATGATTAAAACAATAAATAAGCAAATTGAAGAAAAGACTTCCATCACCCAGAGCTGTGATCTTTAAATGGATACCCTGCATTTCAGGTAAATAAATAATAAATCTTTAAAAAATTAAATACACTGCAAGATTAAAGGAGCAAGATGTGGTTATAAACAAGAAGCATGTAGTGAGAGTACCAGGAGGGAGGACAGGAGTGGGAAGCTTAAAAGCCTGCCATGGACAGACACACTGTGGGGTATGTTGTTGTGTGGACACTGGGGGACTTCTGTTTCAATTATAAGACAAGTTAGCTAACTTCATTGAGAAGTGAACCTGAAGAAGTGAATAAAAATTTCTAGCTCTCACACTAGTAGTGAGGATAAAATATAGCTGTCACAAATGCCAGTCATCTGTAATGTGAATTTTTCAAGCTTGGGAATTGGCCATCAGGGGTTCAGAGTCCTGTTACCAAGTGGCTACTCTACCTCTCTGAGACTTGGTTATCTCATATGTAGAAGGATTTAAAAAATGGTATCAACAAAATGAGATATCAAATAAAAAGTACACAGCAAGTTTCTAGAACTGACCTCTAGGTTATCAATAAATTATGTCAATAGCAGTAGCACTTGTTTTCAAGTGTTACTGAAAGTACTTTTGTAGTAATGACCTTCTTTAGGCCCAACTCTGCACTCACACCAAGTTCAATTTCAGTCAACAGCACTCACCGATGAAGAGCTGACTGTTGAGCTGTAAACGGACATGCCCATCAGCAGGGGCAGATTGTATCTTCTGAGGGAGCTGATCCACCTGAAGAGATGCTCCTTTAATGTTCCTCTCTGCCCTCACATGATGCCACTTGTTGTCATTAAAGGGGGTGGACGACTGCACTGTGACCTCACAAGGTCCATTCCCCACATCAAAGGAAAAGGCCACTTCTGTGGGAGCTGGAAATACATATATGGATATTGTTCATGTTAATTCACAGGGGAGAACATTTGTCTCCTCAGGAGTAGACACAGGAAAACACAACATGCTCACTATGAAAGAAGAAAATGACACTGCTGCAGAAAAATGTGACACTGAGTTGGGGATGGAGGGCAAAATAAATTTGTCTCCTAGAGAGAAGAAAACAGAACAAAGCTGATTTTATGGTAATTATCTTCAGAGAATACTATTTAGTCTTGCTAAATACTAAATATTAAAGATACATACGCATAGTTAGAATCCAAATAGCATTTTATGTATAAGTAATTTTATTTTCAAATGGCTCAAAAATCTCATCTAATTTAAAAACACATTTAACAAATCTGATGGTAATTAATTAAGCTCCGAGTGCATGAAAAATAGTATGTCTGGTCAATTATAATTCAATTAGCAATTTGATGAGTTTGATTTAAAGCTGTGAACAGACTTGGCAATATTGGAGAAGGCACATTTTGATGAATTCTTATGTGCTTCATGCCTCACAGTTTTTGTTCCTCAAAATGATTAAATGAAAAACACAATTATAAAATAAGAATGGTGATAATTTACAATTTTGTTCAGTTAAAGCTCTTATTGCTAAATCATGGGCATCCCATGACTTGGCCGGAGTGAGCAACGTACCACGCAGCTCTATCCTAATAAAGTCTGTGATCCCCAGGTTCTCCATAAACACACCAGAGGAGACCGTAGTCTTAAAAAAGAAACATACGTCTGCAGTAAACTCTCCATGCAAAGTGGGGAAGTGAAGGTATGACGTCTCAGTGTTGAAGGAAGCGGAATTCCAAAATGAGTCTGTTTACAAAAAGAAAAAGACACAAAAGAGAAAAAAAGTCATGAAACAAAAATAACACATTTTATACTTACACGTTTACTGCTAACCACAGAATAACTATGTAAGTCTTCACTGGGAGTTCTGAACATTCCTCTCACATTGTCATGACATCAACAGCCAAATGGTGGTTATTTTGAGGAACAGAGTTCTGTGTTGAGAAAAGGCTAAAGAAGGCAAAACAAAACCAGTGAGATCAGTTACGAGATGGCAGCCAAGAATGCAGGCAAGAGACAATGGCAGCTTCGGCCGGTGCCGCGGCTCACTAGGCTAATCCTCCGCCTTGCGGTGCCGGCACACTGGGTTCTAGTCCTGGTCGGGGCACCGATCCTGTCCCGGTTGCCCCTCTTCCAGGCCAGCTCTCTGCTGTGGCCAGGGAGTGCAGTGGAGGATGGCCCAAGTCCTTGGGCCCTGCACTCACATGGGAGACCAGGAGAAGCACGTGGCTCCTGCCATCGGATCAGCGCGATGCGCCGGCCTCAGCGCGCCTACCGTGGCGGCCATTGGAGGGTGAACCAACGGCAA
Source organism: Lepus oiostolus (assembly GCA_036325905.1). NCBI lineage: Eukaryota > Metazoa > Chordata > Mammalia > Lagomorpha > Leporidae > Lepus > Lepus oiostolus. The sequence continues at coordinate 56,219,665 of CM070808.1, read as the reverse complement.
AAAGAAAAGACCTTTCTCTCTGTCTCTCTCTCACTGTCCACTCTACCTGTCAAAAATAAAAAAAAATTAAAAAAAATAAAAATAAAAAAGAGACAATGGCAGTTTGAACTGGAGTTGTAGTGGATACGGTAAGATAGGGCTAGATTCAGAATAGGGCTAAAGTGAGAAATAATAGGATTTACTGATGAACTGGATGTTGGAAGGTAAGGGAATGTATAAGATCTGAGACAACTCCAGAGTTTATGGTCTAAAAGTGTTGCTGCTTTCTTCGGTGTATCCCATTGGGAGGGACACAGTGTTGATTAGTCCCACTGCTTGTCATATTAGCTTTGTCTGCCTTGTGAAGGGGCATCTGTTAAGTTTCTCCTATAGATACTTAATGCTTTTCTCTCTGCAATTCATGAATGTTTTGACATCTTAAGGCTATAAAACACATCTAATTTTTTCAAACTCTTATCCATTGATTTTAAAACTTACTGATTACACTTGAATTATTATCATGGTTGTTGACAATGGTCATTTTCTTTTTTTAAGATTTATTTATTTGAGGGACCAGTGTTGTGGTGTAGTAGGTAAAGCCATGGCCTGCAGTGCCAGCACCCCATATAAGCATTGGTTTGAGTTCAACTGCTCCATTTCTGATCCAGCTCCCTTCCTGCTAATGTACCTGGGAAGCAGTGGAGAAGTCTCAAGTCCTTGGGCCCCTTTAGCCATGTGGGAGACCCGAAAGAATCTCTCTCTCTCTCTCCCTATCTCTCTGAAACTCTGACTTTAAAATAAATAAACTATTTGTTACAGATAGAAAGTGAGAGAGAGAGAGTGAGAGAGAGAGAGAGAGAGAGAGAGAGAGAGAGAGAGAGAGAATCTTCCTTACACTGGTTCACTCCCAAAATGGTGAAGGCAGGAGCCCAAAACTCCATCCAGGTCTCCCATGTGGGTGACAAGGGCCTAACTGCTTGAGCCATCTTCTGCTGCTTTCCCAGGCTCATCAGCAGGGAGCTAGATCAGAAGTAGAGCAGCCAGGACTGGACTCTCATATGAGATGCCAGCATTACAGGGCAACAAGCCCCATACGCACAGCATTCAACAAATGAACCAAAATACACTCAAAGAATAATAAAATCTTTTTTCTGAAAGAACAAAATATTTAGATTAACAAAGAACACTTTGTTTTAGGAAAAATTCACAGACTGATTAAAACTTAAGCATATTCTATTATCTTTGTTTTTAAAAACTTTTTTATTTGAAAACATTTTTTTGACTGGCAGACAGAGACAAAGAAAGCTGGTTCACTGCCCAAATGCCTGCAAAGCCAGGACAGGGTAAAGACTGAAACTGGGAGCCAGAAACTCAATCTAGGTTTCCTACATGAGTGGCAGAAACTCTATTAGTTAAGCCATCACTGCTGCCTCCCAGGGTCTGAAGTAGCAGGAAGCTGGAGTCAGGAATCAGAGCTGGAGTCAGATATTGAGCCCAGGTATTCCAATATGGGAGGCAGGCATCTCAACCATTGTGCAAACGCCACTCCTGGATAAGTTTTCTAAATTGAATGATAAGTCATTAGAGAGACAGGGGGAGAGACAGTGAGAGAGAGAGAGAGAGAGAGGGAGAGAGAGAGAGAATCTTCCTTGGGTTGGTTCACTCTCCAGAGGACTGCAACAGCTGGGGCTGGGGCAGGCCAAAGCCAGGAACCAGAGACTTCATCTGGATCTCCCATGTGGGTGACAGGGACCCAAATACTTGGGCCATCTTTTGCTGTTTTTCCCAGGCTATTAGCATGGAGTGTGATCAGGAGTAGAGCATCTGGGACTTGAACCAGTGCCCATATGGAATGCTGGCATTGCAGATGGTGGGCTTACCTGCTATGCCACAACACTGACCTCAATGTCCAGAACTTTTTAAGCAAGTAAGAAACAAGCCAGTCCCCCTCCTCTCTCAGATGTGAGTAGTCATTGATGGTGATGCCATATTCTTGTAGACCTACTTAGTTGCCTACATAATTAGTTATAGAAACTATGAAGTATTAGGAGATGGAGACATCAGGTAGTCTGGCACACTTAGCAAGAATGTGCAGGGCTGCACAGGGTCCATTTTGGATTACCTTCCTCAAGAGTGCCCTCCACACATTGAGGTAGAGAAGTAAATCAAAATAAATTTAGTCTAAGATTTATACTCAGCAATATACTATGCTGGTGAGTAAGAAACACTAAAACTTTCTTCAGGGAACAATTTTTATTTCTAGCTCAATTGCTATCTATGTACTAGGACAATAGGCAGACCTGAAAGCATTCTGGAAAGAGAGTACCAAAGAACCCAAAGTGGATGAGGGAAAACATGACCAGAGAATTTAACCATGAGTGAAAATACTGTAGTAAAAAACATTCAGCATAACACTCAGTCCCATGTATGGCAACATAGTACATACAAAGACAAAGATCAGAAAGCAGAAAGTATGACCCAATAATTAACACCACTCAAAGTTTCCCGAGAATATATCAAGGAAAACAAACAAATCTTCCCAGGGATTCACAATCTCAGAAACTGTTCTAGATGAAAAAAAAAAAAAGAAGGAAAATAAATCTAGGCAACCAAGTAATAAGTTAGAACAAAGAAAATTCATTCTCTATAGACTAATACAGGTTGAATATCACTCATTCAAAAAGCTTCAAAACACAATACTTTTTGAGAAATAATGTAGTGTCAAAAATGGGAAGTTCAACACCTGATCTCATGTGATGTATCAGTAAAAAATGCAGATGCAGTAAAAACACTGCATAAAATTACCTTTACATAATAGATAAGTAAATAAAATAGAAAAGAATAACATTACCTTCAGTCTATGTGTATAAGGTGTATATTAAACAAGTGAATTTCATGTTTAGACTTGGTCCCATCCCCAAGATATCACATCACGTATATTCCAATATTAAAAAAATCGAAAAAAAAAATGAAATCTGAAACACTTCTTTCTGGTCCTGAGTATTTTGGATGAGGCATGTTCAACCTGCGCTTCGTTAACGAAATATGTGTCTGTAATACAAATAGTGCTTTCATGATATCTATGCCTTTTTAAAATCTGTCCTGATATTATTACAATGTCCCAGTACTTCACTAATTTTCTCTCTGACCACAAGGGCTTATGTCTACTCTTTTATCATCAAAACCTGTTAATATGACAAAAAAGCTTTTTCTCGCCACTACTTACTGTCCCCGTGGCAGAGCAGGGGCCCCAGTGCATAAGCAGCTTCAGAATGCCTTCGGCCTGTGTCTGTTATCACAACCTGAGTGACCGGCAGGTGCTCTTTCTGGGAAAGGACTATTGTTTCGCTAGACCTAGAAACAACCACCAAAACCCTTACAATTATTTTCATTAATACACACAAAAAATCAACTATGATCTTAGTGCAATTTGAAACCAACATTAAAGTACTTCACTGAACACTTAAACATTTTTCAATATTTTGAGAGCACAGAAATTATGATGATTCTAAATCAGAGATCAGCAAATGCTTTCTATAAAAGGCCATGCAGTAATGATTTGGCATCCCAGTCCACACTACATCTATAGCAGCTCCTCAACTCAGCTACCACGGCATCAGAGCAGTCAAGGACAGTAACAAATGGGCATGGCTTTACAGACACTGCATTTTGGACTTTATACCAGTTTATTCACTGGGAAATATTCTTCCTTTTATTTTTCAGCCATTAAAAAAAAAAAAACAACACCTGTCTTAGCTCATCAGCTACACAAAATCAGGCCAACGGATTGGATTCGACCCATAAGCAGTTACTAGTTTATCAACTTCTGACAATTCCTGAGCCTAATGATCAGAAAGAAGAAGGGAGCAAATCATGAAGAATGGTCATTTTGGAAGCACAGAACAATATTTTCAAGGTAACTAGACATATAACTTCTAAAATTCATCTCAAAATAACATTTAAGTGATTATTAATCACAAATATAAATAGTAACACCATTTAGACTTAGATATGCATCTCACAGAGTTTTATCATTAATTTTTTAAAGTCCTTTCATGGATACTGGGCATTTCTTCCTAGTTAAATTCTAGTTAAATTGTGAATTGAAAAACTAAATCCATAATTCAAAACGCAATCAAATATGATACTTTTACTAATAATTCATAGACTAATATGTGTGGAAATGTTGTATGAAATACTGTCTCCATTCAGTGTACATTTTTGTAAAACTGCAGTCTCTGTCCCTAAAAACGTATAGCCTATCAGATGCTATGGAAACCAATCATTGTTGTCATCATCTTCATTTCATTTGTGACAGGGAAATTAAGAGCATAGCCTGGGTCCAACACAAAGAGCCCCAAGGAGAAGCTGGGAGATCTTGTGTGGTCCTGACCCCAGCCATTCCACTGATTCCTTCCAAAGCATATCTGCACATATGTATGTGTGTGTGTATGCTTCAACTGAATGTGTATTCTGATTTACAGACAGAACACTCCCAGTGCACTTCCTCAGTCTAGTAAATGTTGTTTTATTCAATTAACTCAGTCCCAAAGCCTTCCTTTGTATGGATTTGTGGCAAAAAAGCATAGTAACTAATACTTAATCATTGAAATTGTTTTGTACTGTAAAATAAAATTTTCTGAAAAGCAAAGACTTTAGGCATCAAAGTTTGAAATGTGAAAAAGCAGAACTAAAACAAAATGGCTGCATTAAGGTTTTCATCATGTAAAAAATGAAGCAACCTGCAATATATATAAATAGATATGAATTCATATGAATTAAATACCCAGAAAAGAAGAAATATTTTCAGGAAAAGAAAGATTATTTCTAGAATTCAGACTTGCATTCTATTGCTGTACCTGGCAATAGAGCATGGCCTATCTAATGTGATCACTGTTCAGCTTTGGAAGGGATTGATGGTGAACAAGCCAGGAACACTCACAAGTTTCTTAGTGGGTAGGTCAGTCTGAGGCGTTTTGTATTAAGATAGTAGACATCAACAATAACTATTTCAACTTCTGCAACTGTCATTTTACTAAGATAGTCTAGTATAGGATATACAATTAATTATTCATGGAGGATGCCTGAAGCTTAAAGACTCATTTTGCATAAAAGCTGCAAGTTTAATTTCATTTCTAACACCAACAGTTTGTATAAAATACAGAGAATGTTGGTGGGTGAACCAGAGTCCATCTCAGTTGCATTAAGAAAATACTATGCTACCTGGCTCCTGGCTTTGGATCAGTGCAGCGTGCCAGCTGCAATGCACCAGCTGTAGCGGTCACTTGGGGGGTGAACCAATGGAAAAAGAAAGACCTTTCTCTCTGTCTCTCTGTCTCTCTGTCTCTCTCTCTGTCTCTCTCTCTCACTAACTCTACCTGTCCAAAAAAAAGAAAATACTATGATAAAGTCTTTCTTTCAGTTGTTTAGGAAAACTCTCCATTGAGGACAAAAATGACCAACAATTTTACCAATTTCTTATTACTGTGGGTAGATCCTAACTTTCATGGATTTACGTAGCATACTGAAGATTTGACTTCTTCAAGACCCGGCTGCTCCACTTCTGATCCCGCTCTCTGCTATGGCCTGGGAAAGCAGTAGAAGATGGCCTAAATCCTTGGGCCCCTGCACCCATCTGGAAGAGGCTTCTAACTCTTGGCTTCAGATCAGCTCAGCTCTGGCCATTGCGGCCATTTGGGGAGCGAACCAACGGATGGAAGACCTCTCTCTGCCTCTCCTCTCTCTGTGTAACTCTGACTTTCAAATCAATAAATAAAGCTTAAAAAAGTTCAATAAGAGAACTTCCAGACATTTTTGCTTTAAAGTTCCTACTGCTCCATAAATTATATAGGAGGTATGCTATAAATAGGAAGTAAATTTTATAGGATGTATAAAAACTCCTAAGATTTACTACTAATTGTTTGCCAAGGAATTTTATTTGATGCAAAGGAGGGGTATACATTTTAGAAGTTTTCAGGTAAGAGAATTTTGAGTCAACTTTAACATTTAATGTTTGGGGGTAATAACAATCACACCAATCCACAACTAATTCACTTTGAACATACAAAGATTCTCAATTTCTGTTTATCTGGTTTATCTGGCTTATCTGCCTATCTCTTGGTGGATTCTACCTGCCCTGATTACTATTTATGGATCTGATTGGACTAGTCACTTCATTTTGTTTTTCATCTTAAAATTTCTTCTTCTTTCACTCAGTTTTTCATTTAAATTTGAAAGTCATCTTGTTGCAATGCACACAGATGGATAAAGCACTGGCATTTATTTAGAATTTCATTAAGTTTCCGATTAATTAGAGTGAATTACATCTTCGAAGAGGATTTTCCAAAAGCAGCATTATTGATACTTTGGATTGGGAAATTTTTTTGTGGATCTGCATTGTTCATTACAGTATATTTAGCAGCACCCTTGACTTCTACTTACTACATACTAGTAAGTACCTACAGTTTCTAGATACCACAGAACAAACTTCCTTCCTCTGTGACAATGAAAATGTCTTCAGAGAATGCCTAATGTCCCATGGAGGTGAAAGGTGCTCTGATAGAGAGCCACTGTTTTAACAGACTAGTTGTACTAAACATGACAGTTCTGAATCCATCTATATTTGATTATCCTTAATTCTTTCTACAAAGAGATCAAGAAACTCCACAACCACAAAACAAACAACCCACTTAAGAGATGGGCCAAGGACCTCAATAGACATTTTTCGAAAGAGGAAATCCAATTGGCCAACAGACACATGAAAAAATATTCAGGATCACTAGTAATCAGGGAAATGCAAATCAAAACCACAATGAGGTTTCACCTCACCCTGGTGAGAATGGCTCACATTCAGAAATCTACCAACAACAAATGCTGGAGAGGATGTGGGGGAAAGGGGACACTAACCCACTGTTGGTGGGAATGCAAACTGGTAAAGCCACTATGGAAGTCAGTTTGGAGATTCCTTAGAAACCTGAATATAACCCTACCATACAACCCAGTCATCCACTCCTTGGAATTTACCCAAAGGAAATTTAATTGGCAAAAAAAAAAAAAAGAAAAGAAAAGCTGTCTGCACCTCAATGTTTATTGCAGCTCAATTGACAATAGCTAAGACCTGGAATCAATCTAAATGCCCATCAACAGTAGACTGGATAAAGAAATTATGGGATATGTACTCTATAGAATCCTATAGAGCACAAAAAAAAAAAAAAGAAAGAAAAGAAAGAAATCTGGTCATTTACAACAAAATGGAAGAATCTTGAAAACATCATGCTGAGTGAATTAAGCCAGTCCCAAAGGGACAAATATCATATGTTCTCCCTGATCAGTGACAACTAACCGAGCATCAAAAAGGAAACCTGTTGAAGTGAAATGGACACTATGAGAAACAGTGACTTGATCATCCCTTGTCCTGACTGTTGATGTACAATTTCATATTTTATCCCTTTTAGTATTTTTTTTGTTCTACTTAATACTATTGGTTGAACTCTGTAATTAACACAATTATTCTTAGGTGTTTAAGCCTAACTGAATAGTAATCCCTGTTAAATATAAGAGTGGGAATAACAGAGGGAGGAGATGTACAGTTTGGCACATGCTCAATCGGATTTGCCACAATGGTAGAGTTAGAAACGTGCCAGAGGATTCCAATTCAATCCCATCAAAGTGGCATGTACCAATGCCATCTCACTAGTCAAAGTGATCAGTTGCAGTTCATAATTGATCATAATGATAGGATTAAGAGTCAAAGGGATCACATAAACAAGACTAGTGTCTGCTAATACTAACTGAAAGAATTAAAAAGGAGAGCACAATCCAACATGGGAAGTGGGATACACAGCAGACTCATAGAATGGCAGATGTCCTAAACAGCACTCTGGCCTCAGAATCAGCCCGTAAGGCATCTAGATCTGGCTACAAAGCCCATAAGAGTATTTCAGGCATGAAAAGCCAAGACACTCTGGAAAAAAAAAATAATAATGACCTAAATGAAAGATCTCTGTGAGTGAGATCCCAGCAGAAATGACGGGCCATCAAAGGAGGTATTTTTCTCTGAAGGGAGGAGAGAACTTCCACTTTGACAATGACTTCATCTAAAGAAGATCAGAGTTGGCGAACTCATGAGGTTTCCATAGCCTTGGCAACTCATGACAAGAGCCTTATTACTGAAGCCATAAATAAGAGTGTCAATTGTTAAATCAACAACAGGAGTCACTGTGTACTTACTCCCCATGTAGGAACTCTGTCCTTAATGTGTTGTACAATGTGAATAAATGCTATAACTAGTACTCAAACAGTATTTTACACTTTGTGTTTCTGTGTGGGTTCAAACTGTTGAAATCTTTACTTAATATATACTGAATTGATCTTCTGTATATAAAGATAATTGAAAATGAATCTTGATGTGAATGGGATGGGAGAGGGAGAGGGAAATGGGATGGTTGCAGGTGGGAGAGAGGTTATGGGGGTAAAAAGCCGCTATAATCCATGAGCTGTACTTTGGAAATTTATATTTATTAAATAAAAGTTTAAAAGTCTTATAATTTTTTATAAAAACTATTGAAGTTAGCTCACAGAACTTTGCATTTTTATTATTGCAAATAATTTGATCAGATTTTTAAATAGTAAAGATCTTATATTTGTATAGAATTTCAAGTAATTTATCATTATTAATGAATTATAAATTGATTTTAATTAATATATAATATTTATATATAACATAGAAACTAAATTATAACTTAAGTGAATTCTCATTTATCCTGTTAATATATCTTTGTATTACCTTGGATTTTCTATGTAGGCAGTCCTGTTATCTACAGTATCTGCCAACTTTGTTTCTTCTTTTCCAAACTTTGTCATTTATTTTATTTTTTTTGCCTTTAACTGTCACATCTGTAAGTTTTTTTAAAATTTTATGTTATGTTATTTATTTTTTAACTCATTAGCACATAAAGCAACTTGAATAGATATTATTTTGTATTTATATAGCATCTGCTTGGGGAATCTTAAGCATTTTCTCTAATGAATCCTTACATGCTATTTGTTCTTATATTTTTAGAGAACTTTGAAGCTATCACACCTATTAACATTCTGAGAAGTAAAATAATATTATAGATATGTGTGTCATCATTATACTTGTACCTAGCAAAATAAACTGGATTTTTGAAGATAATTCAACTATCTTCAAAACCTATTTTGGAGAATAAATAGGTTTCTTTGAACACTGTTCACCATACATCCATGTATTGTCTTGGAGAATAGTTTAAAAGTGTAAATTATTATAATTCCTTTTATATATATTTGTCTTTCTGATATATGGTTTACAGGTTGTAATTAGTTATTTGATGGAAAATTCTTGCTCTAACTGGAGGACTGTGTGATCATAAATATTTTTTTCATAAATTATGCTTTAAATGAGTTGATAATTATAGGGAAAACTTGTGGAAAAATGCTAACAGTTTATAGTAACAATAACACTGGGCACATCAATAGATATGCACAGAAAGACATAATAAAAAGAATTCAATTTGTTGTCTGAATAATATTTTTTTGTTATAAACTTCCTACCAGGAAGCTAGCACCTCACTTAGCATCTCAATTATTATAAAAAAAGACTGAATAGAGCTTCCTGTGGTGGTCACTGAAGTCATACATAAGAGTGTAAAAAAAAATAATAATTGTTAAATTAAGGAGGAATCACTGTGCACTAACTTCCCATGCAGGACCTCTGTCAATGAATTATATTATGAGAATTAACTGTAAAACTAGTTTTCAAACAGTGTGTGTGTGTGTGTGTGTGTGTGAATTGTTGAAATCTTTACTTAGTGTAGAGTTGGTCGTCTGTGTACAAAGTTAATTGAAAATGAGTCTTAATGGAGAATGGGACTAGTAAGGGGAGAGGGAGGAGGAGGAGGAGAGGTGGGAGGGAGGATATGGTGGGAAGAATAACTATATTCCTGAAGTTGTATTTATGACATTTGTATTCTTAAAAAAAAATTAAAAGACTAAATAAAAACCATGATTGAGATTCTTATTTCTATAAATCAATCAATACTATCACAATTACAGATTTCCCAATACTTCTAACTTTAATTAGAAAATTTTTATGATATGGCAAATTTCATTTTAAAAACTGATAAAAATTAATTTCAGTTGTCCAGAAAATTAAAAGAGAAATTGGAATCCCTTATCTATCCATCCCATCCATTACACACCTTCATTTACAAAATACATCATGAAAGAATTAGTTATGTTCTTACATTCTTGTTGAATAAGCTCTGTCTCCTGGGAACGTCAAAGCGAATAAGTTTAAAAATCAAATGACCTCACTCTCCCCGTTTTTGAAATTAGGATGGGCTGTGACTTTGTCTTTCTGCTTCCCTCCTAAACTTTCTTTCAAAGGAAAAGCCTGGGTCTCTGTCACATTTTACTAATTGAAGCAGACAAGGCTAAGGGTGTCAGAGGACTTGAATCAACTATTTCTCCTGTTCCTCTCCTCGATACTCAGTAGGTAAGGAGGTCACTCAATACAAATGACTGTATTCTTCAAGTGCTTCATATTTGCCCCCAAGCAAATGTGAAGTCTATGTTAATGTATTCACTTAAAGGGTGGGAGTTTGTCACAGGGGTTAAGAAGACAATTGAGATGTTCCTATTCTATTTTAGAGTGCCTGGGTTCTCCTCTAGTTTCTGCTCTGGATTTGTATTTTTTGACAACCTACAACATGGGAGGCAGGAGGGGATGACTCAAGTAGCTGAGTCCCTGCCCCTCATTTGGGAGACTTGGATTGAATTAAGGGTTTCTGGCTCCAGGCCTTCCCTGGCTATTGTGTGCATCTGGAGAGTGAATCAGCAGATGCAAGATCTTTTTCTCTCCTTGTCCCTCTGATATTCAAATTTAAAAGAAAAAACAGGTAGACACTTAATATTGATAGTGTGTTTTATAACTTAAAAAAGTCATAATAATGCAAACTACATTATAAAATCACTAGGATATGAGCATATACTATTCTGCATCACTCAAGGCCCTGCCAAATGTCTTTGATCTGATCTGCAGAGAACTGAGGTAGAAACAGCTAGTGTAGGCTGGCGCCGCGGCTCACTAGGCTAATCCTCCGCCTTGCGGCGCTGGCGCACTGGGTTCTAGTCCCGGTTGGGGCACCGGATTCTGTCCCGGTTGCCCCTCTTCCAGGCCAGCTCTCTACTGTGGCCCTGGAGTGCAGTGGAGGATGGCCCAAGTGCTTGGGCCCTGCACCCGCATGGGAGACCAGGAGAAGCACCTGGCTCCTGCCATCGGATCAGCGTGGTGCGCCAGCCGCAGCGTGCCAACCGCGGCGGCCATTGGAGGGTGAAGCAACGGCAAAAGGAAGACCTTTCTCTCTGTCTCTCTCTCTCACTGCCCACTCTGCCTGTCAAAAAAAATTAAAAAAAAAAAAAAAGAAAGAAACAGCTAGTGATCTAGAGGTTCCCCTGAACAATCAGAAAATCTGTGGATGCAGGAAAAGGAACATTTTTTCATGAGTACAGATGCCCTTCAAGAAAACTTGAATCTGGCTATTTGCCTCATTATGGAGTCCCAAACTAGCAAATGTCATTAGATTCTCATAGCATACATATTAATTTTTACAAAGACATTTTAACTAATGAAGGGTTACCTAAGATTGGGAATTACTGGTGACCAAACTTAAAACTATGGGTCAGTATTCTTTTCCCACTACTAAAATTGCATTCAGTTTTTAAGATGAGATAAAGCTGTATTAGGACTGAATATTAAATAATTGAAAAGGACCATCTCATAAACCTGTACAACCATTTTGTAACTCTGAACTTCAGGAAGAGTATGATCTCGATGCAAGCATATAGTATATATTCTAATTATATGCTCCAGTCTATTTAAGTGTGCTTTTCAAATTCAACAGTATTTCTAAACTGATGCAAAACAGCCTTTTTTTATGCCAACTAAGTAGAATACCATATAGACAAAATAATAAACTCAATTTCCAGGAATCAAATTGTTGATTATATTAGATGTCTTACAGTCAAACCAACTATATTGACACCTGTATTAACTATGAAATTTTTTTAAAGAATATATTATACAGAGTCTAGTTGTTTTATAAAAAAAAGTTTAAATTGCTTACATGAATCTAGAGATTTTAAACAGTTTCACACCATAAATAACAAATAAAACTTCTAAGAAATAATCTAAAAGATGACCAATGACTCCTAAGAAAGGAAACATTGCAATGTACACAAGAAAATTCTGCTAAAAAAAAAAGATTCAAATACAATTTTAAAATCCCTAAAATCCCATGTGTTAGTTGTTCCAAACTGTCTCCACAATACTGAGTTCCTGATGCCTTGGTATTGCACTAAAGAAGAATTTAATGAGTGTAGCAATGTGCTGATTTAACAAAATAAACTGTCCTGATGTATAAGGCCTCTCAAAAGGTTACTGTGCATTACTAAAAGAATGATAGGAAATATAGTATTTTACCCAAATCTATTTAACACAAAGATTTGGAGGAAATCACCTTTTGAATTATTGCTATGAGTGTACTGCGCTGTATGACTATTAGATTAATTAAATTCAATTGAATTGAAAGACAGCTTAGTAGGTTTTTCCATTTCAAGAAGAATAAAATGCACCATACATAGTATTCACAGTGCAGTAAATCTTCAGTCATGAAATTTAATCTTTAGATTAACTGATCATATTTCATCAAAACTTATAATTTTAATTTGCTCAAATATATTTTAGTTAATACTTTTTGACAGCTTGTCTGATATTTAACTATGCATAATTAAGGAATATGAACTACATTTTTTGTGCAGGGAAATCATATGGAAATCACCATGCATTCCAGTCAGCATCACAGTTGCAGTGATACTGGGAACCTGTGCAGTTGCCTTCTAATCCACAAGTACATCTTTGAGCATCAGGCCAAGAGCCTCCCCAGTATGTGAGTGTTTCATTGGTTCTTCCACTCCACCAGCTCAGTGGGCTTCCATCTGAAAGACAAGGATGAGAAAGGTGATATGGTGATATCTACTTTTCCTCCCATTGCCAGCACCTCCCCTTTATTTTCAAGTTTAAAGTGACTGAGTGTGAGGGGGCAGAGAAAATGAGAATGTATGTTTTACTCTGCAATAAACAAGTTTCTTTAAGCATGTTAACCTATCCATTTTTCTTCCAATATTTCAATATCTAAACCGAAACAATCCCCATCTATTTTACTTTATTAAAAATGAGTCCTTAACATTTATGGAATGACATTACATACTTTCCACACAAAGGACATTCGAGAACATTGGCCACCAAAATAACAATAGAAATTTATACACTAAAGATAAAATTTGAAATGATGAAATACTCATTGAGCATGTTTAATGTTAAACAAAGCCATTGATTTAGCTCATCACCACATCTACTTTTCTCAGAACATTATCTGTATATTAAGCATTTAGAAAGATACAGTACTCTCTGTAAAGATATAAATTTTTTGAAGTGATTTCCTGCATTGCATGGCCTGCCTTCTTATTTGGAGGCCAAAGAAACAATGTTAATAGGCCTTCTTCATGCCTGAGGTAAACCTTATGCCCCAAAACTGAGTGCCTTTATGTCTGCTGTGATTAGCACAGATGTTCAGCACCATCTCTTCCTCAACAGTGAAATGCTTAAGAAATAGAGGCAGACTGCATTATGTCAACAGAACCATATATTAGGACAAAAGTTGCTGCTTGGCATGGTCAGGGTACACATTCCAGTGAAGTTAGAACGATTGGAAAGCAGGTGTGCTGTGGGCTGAAACATATGGACATCCATCCCTTTCTGCTCCCTCAAGCACCAAGTAGGGAGCAACAGGGGCTTGAGTAGTAGAGCTGAAGTAAACTAAACAAAATAGTGCTACAGGGGAATAAAATCAGATTATTACTGGAACCACAGCCTATAAAATAGGCCAAAATCTTTATACTAAATCTAAGGACAGTGGCTGTCCATTAAAATCAAAACTTAAATAGGAAACAAAGTCTTCTCACACAATTAACAAAATCGAGATTTCCAGAACACAACTGATATCGGAATTTGGCCCCCTAAAATATATACGAAAACATGGCCTCTTAAAGTTCCCCAGAAATCCCATCTGGGGTGCCACATATGTTATCGGGATTTGGGGTGCCATTCGATATCACCATACACTTTTTAATAAATCCCCAATATTAATAAGCCCGAGTGGATTCTTGCCTAATATTTAGAGAATAATTCTAAATACCGGCATAAATGAACGAGGCAGCATGGTACATTTAAAATTTTTATTTAGTGCGAAAGATGCATAGGAAAGTGAAAGCTTTATTTAAGAGAGGGGGTAAATCTGGTTTTGTACCGTGTACCAGGAACCAGCCACATGGAAGAGCATCTAGGCCAGGAAGCATGAGGCAGGTAGGCCAGGAAGCATAGGGCGGGTGGCCTAAAGGCCATGCGTCCTGGAAGCGCAGGGCTACAACCAGACTCCTTCTGACAAGAGGCTAAGGAGAGGGAAATGGAGGAAAGGGGCGGACACACCCTGTTTCAGGCTTTTAATCCACTCTCAAAGGGGAGTGGCTAATTAACCTGATTGGCTGGTGGGCACTCAGATGTGGCCAGGTAGGGGCAAGAGGTCACACAGGGGTGTGGTGAAGGAGTGGTCTTCCAGCTCACAAACCTAATCAATTTAAGCCCGTATGCCTGCCTACTTCATAACCACTGGAAAAATCACCAATCATGCCAAACAAATAGAGTCATATATATACATACATATATATATATATATATATATATATAGAGAGAGAGAGAGAGAGAGAGAGAGAGAGAGAGAGAGAGACATCAACTGACAACAACAGTGAGGATGAACTGGGCTAGAACTATCTGACAAAGATTTTAAGCACAAACATCATTTAAAAACAATTAGACAAGCAATTACAAATTCCCTTCAAAAAATGAAAACTGGAAGAAAGAGAAGTCACAAAAAATCTAACGGAAATTACAGAAATCAAAAAGAAACATACACTAAAAAAAATTCACTGAGAGGGTTCAAAACAGAGTGAAGAAGAGGCCAGAATCAGAAAATTTGAAGACAGATCAACAGATTATACACTCTGACCAAAACAAGGAAAATAGAAAATTAAAAAGAGAACCGTCAAGGAATAGACATTAACAAAAGATTTAGTATTTGGAAGCTGAAGAAGGAAGTGGGACTGAAAGAATGTTTGAAGAAATATTGGCTGCAAATTTCCCAAATGCAGTGAAAGACACATACCCACAAATCCAAGAAGTATAAATTCCAGAAAGGATAAACCTCAAAAACACCCAAAACAAGATTATCAGCAAACTTTTGAAAACCAAATACAAAGAAAAGATCTTGAAAGTAGCCAGATGGGGCCGGTGTTGTATGGCAGGTTAAGCCACTGTCTATGATGCCATCATTCCATATGAGCACAATTCAAATCCCTGCTGCTCTGCTTCCAAACCAGCTCCCTGTTAATATACCTGGGAAGGTAAAGGGAGATGGCCTAAGTAATTGGGCCTCTGCACCTCTGGAGTTTCAGGCTCTTGGCTTTGGCCTGGCCCAGCCCCAGCAGTTGTGGTCATTTGGGGAGTAAACCAGAGGATGGAAGATCTGTTTCTGTCTCTCTCCCTCTCTCTGTAACTCTGCATTTTAATAAATAAATAAGTCTTTAAAAAAAAACACAAAAAGAAAGTAGTCAGTATTGATAGAAAATTATTTTAAATATTTATTTATTTGAGAGGCAGAAACACACACTCATCCACACACACAAACACAGAGAGACAAAGACAGAGAGATAGAGAAGACAGAGAGGCACAGACAAAGTTACCATCTGCTGCTGATTTACCAAATGCCCCCAGTGATGCTGGGCCAGGAGCTGGGACTGAAGCTGGAAGCCAGGAACTCAATCCAAATCTCCAACCTAGGTTGCAGAAGCCATCACCTCTGCCTCCCAGAGCCTGCACCAGCAGGAAGCTAGAGTCAAGAGTGGGAGCTAGGTATTGAAACCAGGCACTCTGTTATGGGACATGGGTGTCTTAGCCTGCATCTTAACCATTAGACCAAAAGCCCACCTACAAAATACAAATTTGAATGATAGAAGATTGCTCATTTGAAATCATAGAAATTGAAATGGCGAATTTTCTTGAGGGCTAGAAGCAAAGCTAAAAATTCTGTATCCAAGGAAACTGTCCTTCAAGAGTAAAATTCAGGGGGTGTCGTTCTGGTGTAGTGAGTAAAGGCATTGCCTGTGACATCAGCATCCCATATGGGTGCTGATTCATGTCTTGGAGGCTCCACTTCTAATCCAGCTCCCTGCTAATGGCGTGGGAAAAGCAGCAGAAGACAGCCCAAGTATTTGGGCCCCTGATACCCATGTGGGTGATCTGGATAAAGCTCCTGGCTCCAGGTTTTGACCTGGACCAACCCTGCCCATGGTGGCCACTTGGGGAATGAACCAGTAGATGGAAGATCCTCTCTCTCTCTCTCTCTCTCTCTCTCTCTCTCTCTCTCCATCTCTCTCTGTAACTTTGACTTATAAATAAATAAATAAATCTTCAAAAAAAAAAAAACCACAATGAAATGTCAATAAAAACTCAAGATGAATTTGTTTCAAATAGACAATCCCCAAAAGAATGACTGAAGGAAGTTTTACAAGCAGAAAAAAATAATTGAATAAGGAATCCATGAACATTAGTGAACAAAAAAACAAAACAATGGAAAGAGCAGGAAAAAAAAATAAATGCAATAAACTACCCATCTTACTAATTTTTGAAATGATATATGATAACTGATACAAAAGGTACCATACTATCTGATATTAAAGAAAATGATACATAGAAATTGGAAGGACAAATAATCTAAATGGATGTAAAAACTCCACATTTCAAAGTGCTAAAATTTTATAAATTGATGTAATAAGTCACAAACTTATATTGTAGTATTGCTTATCAGTAAGAAACTACACCAAGCACTAAAAGACATTATAAATCAAGGCATATTACTAAAAAAAGTATTACAGTAAATTGAAAAAGTCAGAGAAATGAGAAATTGAGAAAATGACAAAATAAATGATGAAATGGAAGACTTAAGCACTCACATGTTTATACATACTTTAGATGTAGATGATTTTTTTTTGACAGGCAGAGTTAGACAGTGAGAGAGAGAGACAAAGAGAAAGGTCTTCCTTCTGTTGGTTCACCCCCCAAATGGCTGCTATGGCTGACGTGCTGCACCGATCCGAAGCTAGGAGCCAGGTGTTTCCTCCTGGTCTCCCATGCCCGTGCAGGGCCCAAGCACTTGGGCCATCCTACACTGCCTTCCCGGGCCACAGCAGAGAACTGGATTGGAAGAGGAGCAACCGGAACAAAATCCAGCACCCCAACCGGGACTAGAACAACCCAGGGTGCCGGCGCCACAGGCAGAGGATTAGCCTAGTGAGCCATGGCGCCGACCTAGATGCAGATGATTAAAATATACTAATTAAAAAGTACATTTTTTTAAATGACATAATTATTATGTTCCACTTCTAATTCAACAACATAGGTAGGTTAAAAGTAAAAAGATGGAAAAATATACACTCTGCCAAATTAAATATGAAATATCTGCAAATTGCTTTGTGAATGTTGAGGATCTGATCCTAAAGTGTATAAAGAGAGACAAGACTCATAATAGCCAACAGACCTCTGAAGAAATAAGAACAAAGTCAGAGACCAATGCTGCTTGACCTGAAGACTCACTCTAAAGATATGATATTCAACACACTGTGGCAATGAAAAAATCACAACTAGATCAATGGAATACAATGAGAGGTCAGAAATACACCTATACAAAAGTAACAATAGGTCTATGAAAAAGAGTAAAGACTGTCAATGAAGACAGGATATTGTATTTTCAGCAAACTGAACATCCCCATGCACAAACAAAAGGAACTTTACAATTAACTTTACAATTTCAACAAAAATTAGCTCAAAATGGCTTATAGATCTAAATGTACACTACAAAACTTTTAGAAATCAAACAGAAAAAAAAATCAAAAGTAATCTTGGGTATGTTGATGAGTTTTTTAAAGATTTATTTATTTACTTTGGAAGACAATTTGTACTTTCTTAATAAGTGAAGCAGTCTGACCATAAGATCTAGCAATTGTACTCCTAGGTATTTCCTCAAATTAGTTGAAAATGTATGCCCACATAAAACATGCACATAAATATTCATAGCAGCTTTACTTACCATTACCCAAAATTAGAAGCAATCAAAATGTCCTTCAGTAGGTGACTGAATAAACAAACTGTGGCACGTAACATCCAGTGGGTTATTATTTAGTGATACAAATAAACAGGCCATCAGGCCACAAAATAAACAAATACCATGGAAAAACTTTAAATGCATATTGTAAAGTGAAAGAAGTCATTCTGAAAAGACAGCTACGATATGACATTCTGGAACAGCCAGAACTATAGAACTGTAGAAAGTCAGCTGCAAAGGTTTCAAGAGGGAAAGTGTGGTGAGGAGTAAGATGGAAATGAATAGTTAGAGCACAAGAGAGATTACAGGCAGTGAAACTATTCTGTATTGCAGCATAATGAATACATAACATCATATGCTTATCTAACATGAGTGAACCCTAATGCATACTGTGGAATTTAGTTAATAATAATATATAAATAGTAGATCATCATTTGTAATACATGTTCCACAGTAATGCATGTGAGATATTAATAATAGGAGAAACTGTGTGCAGGGAGTAGCGGAGGGAGGAAGTCTTTGAAGCTATTTGTACTTTCTGTTCACTTTTTAAAACAAACCTAAAATTGTTCTATTAATTTTTAAAACATTAATGGAGCCAGGTGCAGAAGTTTAGCATGGTGGTTAAGATGTCAAATTAGATGCCCATGTTCCATGTTGGAGTACCTGGGTTTGAAACCTGGTTCCAGCTCTAGTTTGTGATTGTAGTTTCCTGTTAAAGCAGACAATGGAAGGCAGCAGAGAGATGGCTCAACTAATTAGGTTCCTGCCCACTCATGTGGAAGACCTGGATTGGTTGCTGGCTCCCAGCTTCAACCCCACCCATTGTGGGTGTTTGAGGAATGAACCAGTGGATGAGAGCTATGTCTGTTTCTCTCAAAAATCAACAAATAATTGATGCTGCTGAAAGAAGAGTTAAGAAAGTCCCCAATTATATCAGGGGCTTTAAAAGTCTCCTTTCAAACTACTAGATAAAAAAGATAGCAAGAAGGGATGTCACCGTGGGATAAGCTGCTACTTGAGATGCCTGCATCCCAAATCACAGAGCTGATTTAATTCCAGTGCAAGTTGTGGCCGCTCTGCCTCCATTCCATCTTCCTGCTACTGCATCCTGGAGGCAGTAGATAATGGCTCAGTGGGTGGGTTCCTGCCACACACACAGGAGACCAAGATAAAGTTCTGGGCTCCTAGCTTTGATAATCCCCTCCTCAGCCCCATCCTTGTCACTCTGCCTTTCAAGAAAATAAATAAACATTAAAAAACTACTTCCTTCACAAAATCAGCAATATGGAAGGATTGAACAACATGATCAACCAACAGAATATCACTGAAATTTACACAGGACACTGCACTTTTGCAACAACAGAATATAAATTTTTTTCAAGTGCCCATGAAGCAAATACAGATCACATTCCAGGGCTTAAAACAAACTTCAACATGTTAAAGGAACTGAAATCACACAGAATACATCTCTGAACATAATGGAGTCCAGTTAGAAATCAATACCAGAAAGACATCAGGAAAATCTCTAAACACTTAGAGGGCCGGCGCCGCGGCTCACTAGGCTAATCCTCCGCCTAGCGGCGCCGGCAAACCGGGTTCTAGTCCCGGTCGGGGCACCGATCCTGTCCCGGTTGCCCCTCTTCCAGGCCAGCTCTCTGCTGTGGCCAGGGAGTGCAGTGGAGGATGGCCCAAGTGCTTGGGCCCTGCACCCCATGGGAGACCAGGAGAAGCACGTGGCTCCTGCCATCGGATCAGCGCAGTGCGCCGGCCGCAGCGCGCTACCGTGGTGGCCATTGGAGGGTGAAGCAACGGCAAAAGGAAGACCTTTCTCTCTGTCTCTCTCTCACTGTCCACTCTGCCTCTCAAAAACAAACAAACAAAAAAAAAACACTTAGAAATTTTAAAAATGTACTCCTAAATAACTTATGATAAAGGAATAGACTTCAAATAAATGCTTTAAAATGCTTAAAACTAAATGAAAACTAAATGAAACGTAGCTAAAACTGCTTAAAGGGAAGTTTTGAGCACTAAATGCTTACATTAGGACAGAGGAGACTCCTAAAACCAGTTTCCTAAGTTCCTACCTCTAGAAATTGGAAAAAGCGGAGCAAGCCAAAAGAAGGAAGTTACAAAGATAACAGCAAATATCAATAAATTTTAAAACAGGAAATATAGAAAATCAATGAAACAACAGTCTAGTTCTAGAAACTTAATAAAGCTGAGAAGCCTCTATCAAGGAGGGTAAAGTGGGCCTGGCGTATGGCAAAATGGGTTGTCATTGCCTGGCAACTCATATGGCCATTGGTTCAAGTCCTAGTTGCTTCACTTCCAATCCAGCTCCCTGCTAATGCGCCTAGGGAAGCAGCAGAAGATGGCCCAAGTCCTTGGCCCCTTGCTCCCTTGCAGGGGACCCAGATGAAACCCCTGATACCCTGGCTTTGGCCTGATCCAGCCCTGGCCATTTGGGGAGTGAACCAGTAGATGGAAGATCTCTTTGTCTTTCTTTCTCTATCTTTCTCTGTAACTCTGCCTTTCAAATAAATAAAATAAATCTTTAAAAATAGTTGACAAAGATTGAAAGAGAGATGACATAAACCACTAATTATCATAAACGTAAACAGATATCACTATAGATGCTGGTAAAATCAAAAGGACAATAAGAAGACACAATGAACAATTCTATATAAATAAATTTGACAACTTGAATTAATGTACCAACTACAACATGACTAAAATGAAATTGATTACTTAAGTAGATGCATAGCTATTTAGAAAACTGAATTCATAAATTTAAAATTCCTGAAAGAAGAAATCTCCTGCATCAGGTAGTTTCACTGGAAAATTCCACCAAATGTTTAAAGAAAAATTAACATAAATTTTATTTAATCTTTTATGGAAAATAGAAAATAAGGGCCAGTATCCGACTTATTTTATGTAGCCAGTATAAACTTCCTACCCAAATCAGGTAAAGATAAAGCAAAAAGAGAATTACATATCAACATCTCTTCTAAATTTAGATACAAAAATATTAACAACCCAAACCCTGAAATACATTTAACAGTTATAAACTATGGCCAAATGGGATTTAATCGAGTCATGCTAAGCTGATTCAAAGTATCAACAGAGAAAAGAAGAAAAACAATACAGTATTAATTGGCACAGGAAAGATATTTGACAAAATCCGGCACACATTCATAATGAGAATTCTTAGCACAGAATTCTTTTTTTTGTTTGTTTGTTTTCAAATTTATTTATTTATATATATATATATATATATATATATTTTATTAAACTTTTATTTAATGAATATAAATTTCCAAAGTATAGCTTATGGGTTACAATGGCTTCCCCCTCCCATAACTTCCCTCCCGCCCGCAACCCTCCCCTTTCCCGCTCCCTTTCCCCTTCCATTCATGTAAAGATTCATTTTCAATTCTCTTTGTATACAGAAGATCAGTTTAGTGTATATTAGGTAAAGATTTCAACATTTTGCCCATATAGCAACATCAAGTGAAAAAACTACCATTGGATTACTAATTATAGCATTAAATAGCAATGTACAGCACATTAAAGACAGAGATCCTACATAATTTTTTTTTCAAATTAATTAATTTTCTATGCCATTTCCATTTTAACACCAGGTTGTTTTTTTTTTTTTTTTTCATTTCCAATTCTCTTTCTATACAAAAGATCACTTCAGTATATAATTAGCAAAGACCTCATCAGTCTGCGCCCACACAGAAACGCAAAGTATAAAAATACTGTTTCAGTACCAGTCATAGCATCACTTGGCTTTAGACGACACATTAGGGACAGATCCCACATGGGGTGTAAGTACACAGTGACTCCTGTTGCTGACTTAACAATTTGACACTCCTGTTCATGGCGTCAGTAATCTCCCTAGGCTCTAGTCATGAGTTGCCAGGGCTATGGAAGCCTTTAGAGTTCGCCGACTTTGGTCTTATTCTGATAGGGTCATAGTCAAAGTGGAAGTTCTCTCCTCCCTTCGGAGAAGGGTACCTCCTTCTTTGATGGCCCCGTTCTTTCCACTGGGATCTCACTCACAGAGATCATTCATTTAGGTCTTTTTTTTTTTTTTTTTCCATGATATCTTGGCTTTCCATGCCTGCTATACTCTCATGGGCTCTTCAGCCAGATCTGAATGCCTTGAGGGCTGATTCTGAGGCCAGAGTGCTGTCCTTAGCACAGAATTCTAATTCTAATTCTAGAAATAGAAGGTAGATCCTTAAACATAACAAAAAGCAACTAAAGAAAAGCCTATAGCTAACTTTGTATGTAATGGTGAGAAAAGTGCTTGTTGCCTAGGATGGAGAAGGCAAGAATGTCCACCCTCACAATTCTATTTTAATATGACACTGAAAGTCTGGCCATTGCAGTAGGCAAGAAACAAAAATCAATACATATTGGAAAGAAGAAATAAAGCTGTCCCTATTTGCAAATAACTGCATTTACTACATAGATTCCAACAGAATCTACAAAAAAGTAGGCTCAGAAAGGTAAGAGAACATAGGATTTAAATTTAATCATATTTAAATCATATATAAATATATGCTTTAAATGGCATATATGACATATACATATGACATGATTTATAAATATGACATGTATGATTTATAAATCATATATAAAATCATATTTAAATCATAAAATTTAAACATATTTCTGTTTCTAACAATGAACATGCATAGACAGAAATTAGAGACACAATAGCATTTACAGTCTTTTAAAAAATAGATGCTTAGGCATACTTACAAAATTTATACAGTATCTCTGTTGAAACCTACAAAATACTGAAACAAGAAATACAAGATCCAAATAAATGGAAAGACCTGTCACCATATTCATGGACTGAATTAATTTAACATAGCAGATGACAACTATCTCAAAATTGAGCTACAAGATGAATAATTCCCATAAAAAGACTCGCGAGATTTTTAAAAATTATTTATTTGATTTATTTGAATGGCAGAGTTGGAGAGAGAGGGGGGAACAGAGAGAGAGAGAGAGAGAGAGAGAGAGAATATCTTCCATCCACTGGTTTATTCCCTAAATGGCTGCTGCAGTGGAGGCTGTTCCAGGACAAAGCCAGGAGCCAGGAGTTTCTTCCACGTCTCCCACATTGGTGCAGGGGCCCAAGCACTTGGGCTGTCTTCTGCTGCTTTCCCAGGCACATTAGCAAGGAGCTGGATTGGCAGTGGAACAGCTGGGACTCCAACTGGCACCTATATGAGATGCTGGCGTCACAGGCAGCATCTTTACCTGCTATGCCACAGTACTAGCCCCTTAGAAAGATTCTTTCAAACAGTGACACGTTTATTATAAAACTTACATTGAATGGCACATGCCATTGAATTAAACAACCTTTGAAAATTAAGAATAAAATGGGTAGAATAACTGTTCCCTGTGATGTAGTTACAGCATCCAAGACAGTGTAAAGGGACAGACAGATTAACCGAACAAATAGAGAAACCAGAAACAGACCCACCACACAAATATAGCCAACTGATGTTGAAAATGCAGTTCAATGAAGGAACAATAGCTTTTTCAACAAATTGTTCTGGAACAATTGGATATTCACAGGCAAACAGAGAAAAGAGAAAGAGGGAGACAAAAGGAGAGAAAGAGAATATGAGAGTGTGCCAGCGGCTTGACCTAACTTTCACAGCAAAGTAAAATGTAAAACCATAAAATTGTTAGAAAAATATATGTAAGATCTTTGGGACCGAAATTAGGTAACATTCTTATACTTGACAACAAATGCACAATACATAAAATGTCAAAACGGTAAATTTGGCATTTTTTCTCTACAAAACACCATGTTGGCGTGCCGCTGCTCACTGGCTAATCCTCCGCCTGCGGTGCTGGCACTCCAGATTCTAGTCCTGCTTGCTCCTCTTCCAGTCCAGCTCTCTGCTGTGGCCTGGGAAGGCAGTGGAGGATGACCCAAGTCCTTGGGCCCAGCACCCCACATGGGAGACCAGGAGAAGCACCTGGCTCCTGGCTTCGGATCGGCGCAGCGCACCGGCCGTAGCGGCCATTTAGGGCGTGAACCAACGGAAGGAAGATCTTTTTCTCTGTCTCTCTCTCTCTCACTTTCTAACTCTGCCTGTCAAAAAATAAAATAAAATAATAAAAAAAAAACAAAGTTCCAGCTTTTCCACATCCAAACACACACACACACATATACACACACCATGTTAAGAGTATGATAAAGGGACAGTCTTGTGGCACAGTGGGTAAAGTTATCTCTCGTGATGCCAGCATCCTGTATTGGAACACTAGTGCCAATCCTGGCTTCTCTACTTCTGAATCAACTCCCTGCTAATGTACCTGGGAAAGCAATGGGACAAGTTTCTGGGCCCCTGGCACCTATGTGGGAGAACAGTTCCTGTCTTCTGGCTTTAATCTGGCCCAGCCCCACCTGTTGAGGCAGTTTGGGGGAGTGAACAAGCTGATGGAAGATCTCTTTCTCCCTCTCTCTCTGTCACTCTACCTATCAAATAAATAAATAAGCAATGATTTTTAAAAGAGCATAAGACAGGGGCCGGTGCTATGGCTCACTTGGTTAATCCTCCACCTTTCGGTGCCGGCATCCCATATGGGCACTGGGTTCTAGTCCCGGTTGCTCCTCTTCCAGTCCTGCTCTCTGCTGTGGCCCAGGAGGGCAGTGGAAGATGGCTCAAGTGCTTGGGCCCCTGCACCTGCATGGGAGACCGGGAAGAAGCACCAGGCTCCTGGCTTTGGATCAGCGCAGCGCGTCAGCGGTAACAGCCATTTGGGGGGTGAACCAACGGAAGGAAGACCTTTCTTTCTGTCTCTCTTTCTCTCACTGTCTATAACTCTACCTGTCAAATTAAAAAAAAGAACATAAGATAAGATAAAGAGTAGGGAAATCTATTTGCAAGTAATATTTCCAATAAAGGACTAGCATCTAAAGAACTCTCAAAACTCAACAAACAGTAAAACAAAATAAAACAAGACCCAAAAATTCCAATTTAAAAATGAAAGAATAAAAGAATACAGATATTTTACTGAAAAGTATGTACATAGATATGGCTAATGAACACATGAAGAAATTACTAAATATTATGAGACATCAGAGAGATATAAATTAAATCAGAATAAAGATATCACTACACGCCTATCAGAATAGCTAAAATAAAAAAAAATTTAAAAGCAATCCAAGTAGTAATGAGGTTGTGGAGGAAACTGAATCTTTATATTCTGTGGGTGGGAATGTAAAAGTATATAGCCACTTAGAAAACAGTAATTAAATACTCGCCCTGGGAGGGTTTCTTTGCTGATCTGTGCAGTGTCCAGACTACAGACTAGTTCATATGTGTGGTGCTTGCCAGGGATTATGGGCTGGTGAGCAGAAGAGACAGTAGGCGTGATTGTTACTGGGCAACAAGAGGGATTCTTGTGCTAATGGAAATACTGTGTAACTTGTCTATATCAATGTCAGTACCTTGGTTATGACACTGGTCAGGCTGTTTTACAAGATGTGATCACTGGTCCAAACTGGGTAAACGACACTTAAATTCTATTGCTTCTCACAAATGTATGTGGATCTGCAGTCATGTCAAATTAAAATTGAAAGTTAAAGTAAAAAATTAAGAAAATTGATTACTCTTTTTTTCCTAGCATTGCATTCCTTGGTTAACTAATCCAACGTATTGCTATAATAAGCGTTCCCAGATTAAGATTCAACAGTGATGAACAAATAATTAAACTCTGTAATGCTACTTCTGAATGAAAAAAAAAAAAAAACAAAACTGAAGGACTGGACATGATAATTTCTTCCTTTCTGATCTTGATGGGGTTATCTCATTTATGTAAGAAACTATGAGAGCAGTACTATGAGGGCCATTTCACAGCAGAGGGAACAAGGGATTCAGAAATTCAAACAGTTATCTAATTTCCTACAGCTGCAAAGTGATAAACTTGGAATACAACTTGAAATTGGAAAATGGAACCAGTCCTCCCTCTGCTCTTTCTGTGAGGACAAATTGACTCACAGACATCCAAAAAAGGAACTGCTCACCTTGTGGAAGGGCCCAAGTGGAAATGCATCTGTCTAGCACAATGGGTTAAGAGGGAAAGGTACGAGGGGGTGTTCCAGGTGGAGGATGTGGCAGGAAACTTCCGGCATGAAGACGACTATGGTCTGGCCTATTCTACAGGGGCTGCCTGGCCAGGAGAGATGCAGGTTAGGACAGGTGGGACAGGTATGCACCAGTGGTCCTGCCTGCCACACAGAGGACAGTCACACAACACTTCAATTCATTTTAACAGAAGAGTTTGAATTGAAAATTTAAGATTAAAATTTAATAATGGTTTTGTCAGGCTGCTAATATATACTATTTTTGATTACTAAATAAAAAAACAACAAATGCCAAACTTCAGTATTTTACTGCTTGCAACAAACAATATGATAGGAGCAATGGGGGATTCTGTAGGAGACTGTGAGAATCCTTGAGGAATCTACTTTTGACTTAAAGAAGAGGCCCAGGATGCAAATAGAGGTTCTTAAGGATTACTTGCATTCGTGAAAGTTAATATATACATTGGATGACTTGGGAGAAATGAGAGAAAAGCCCAAAAAAGTTCAGTATTTATCTCATCCTAGACCAAAGTGGGCATGGTGGTGCTAAGAAATAAACAGGGACATGCTGGCACTGGAAGACAGTCTAAGAGAGGAAACCAAGATGTCACAAGTGGACTTTGGAAAGTATAAGTAGGTATTATTGATTTCCTGTGGTGTCCGGAAAGAACTGTATTACATGGTACCCACCCTAATTAGCCAATATCTCCTGATTTCGAATATGAAATACACACGTGTCATCTTTGCAAAGCTAAATCATTTTATTAGCAAAATTTCTCTTTATCAAAACAAAAACAAAAACACGCCACTAGTTCTGAACCTTTATCAGTTGTCAAAAAGGTACTGTTTAATGCTCTGTGGTCCACTTAAGGGGAAGGGACCAAGAGTGGTCAGGGCTTGGAACCAAGCTCTTGCATACATGACCGTGGCCTTTCTCCTTGCTTCGTATTTGCCTGACACACCCTTCCCTGGAGAGGCAAGCCCGAAGCCAGCGCCGCTCTTACCTTGTGCGTCTGTGAGCTGCGCAGCCCCGCAGCTCAGCACCAGCTGCTGCTCACAGCGCTCTGCTAGGACCACCGCTGCCCGGAGCTGGCCCGCGCCGGCCGCGTAGGCGAAGGTTGTGGAGTGCGCCAGCCCTCGTGCGGTGCCGCTTACCGTCACCCTGTCTGGGCCGCCGTGTGGCACCACTGTCCACGCTGTGTCTGTGCAGCAGAAACCAGGAAAGAGGGGGTATCACAGGGCAGCTGAGATAAGTAGGAGTCTTACTTGAATTATGCTTTCAAATGAAATTTGTGTTACTCAGCATTTGCAGTTTTGGGTTGCATTTGTATAGCGATGTATTTAGCCAGAACTCAGCCTGTAAGAAAAACTACATTGGGAGAAATGACTTAATCTTCCCAGACCTGATGTCTAAAATATATAAAGTAAGCAATGACTTTGTAGTTCTTATAACCATTTATTACATCAACACAGAAATAAGGCAAACTTGTTATTGACTATACATTTATGTTCTCTAAAGCAGTATTTTCCTTCCCTTTTATGTGTGTTTATTTGTTTCATTATCAAATAGATTTATAACATATCTATTTGGGGATGATTTGACCCACATAGGAAGCAACTCTAATAAAACAGATGTGTTAATTGTGTCAGTTTCTCTGCCAGAGCCCAAGCCCAGAAGAACCCATCTCTGAGTGTCTGAGGCAACCTTCCATGTGCCTGCCAACCTGCTGAACAAACTCCTGACACATCCCCGTGACTTTGATGACTTTTATTTGCTCTGAAGAAATAAAAAGAAAATCTCATAAAGGAGGAAACACACCGTGGGGTTCTATAATGTTTCCAACAATTGTCCTGGTGCCTAGCAGAGTAAGGCCTATTGGAGCTGCACAATTATCTGGGAATTAGTGGACAAGAAACTGACTTGAAGTCACTCTAGATCTACTACACTGGTGTTGTCTGGTTCCTAAAACTCTAAAAAAAAATACATTTAGTATAGGGCACATTTTACCAAAGAACTTTTCAAACTGAGGAGACTGGGAAACATTCAGAGGTTCCAAGAATTAAAAATCAAAATCATGTAATAGATTTTATAGTGAGAAATCACTTTTTCACCCCTCACATCAAACGATTTTTAATGAATGGTGCCTGAATGTGCATGAGATAAATTTAATAGCCTTACACACTCCTAACATGACACAAGAAGGCAGATAGAGGGCCAAAGAGGGAGTAACTCTCTAGTCACAGAGCCCAATGACAGCAAAGGCATAATTCCCAAGAAATGTGTGAAAGGATCTGTGAACATACACAACTAATGCAATTTTAAATTAAATGATCTCTTGGCCCACTGTACTAACTAAAGAGGCTCTAAGTGTTCCTGGAGGAATTTCTGTTGTGTGGATTTTCCTTTAATAATGTTTTAACAAAGCATTTTGAGAATTCAAATAACTTGGCATTACCTTTTGTATATTACCTACCTATATTCACCTGTGTTTTTTGCCTCTCAACTGAATCAAATATGGAGAAATCATATGGAACACTAAATTGAGCATCAAGGACAATAAATCATGTGTCTTTTTTTCACTTGCTCATGGTTTCCTTGTTCTGAGTAATTCAGAGACTGGTGTTCAGTAGTACTGCTTTGTACACATTCATAGCTAAAATGACATACGATGTCCTCCTTACTGAGAAGGAAGGGTGAAAATATAGCTGTAAAACTCTTTTTTCTGATGAATAAATAGTAACCTGGTTGAAATATGCATTTGTGTTTATAAAATTATATCTAAATCATTACTATGCTATCAGTAGTAAAAGACCCAAGACAGGGCATAACTATTATAAACTGTTCATAATTTATTTTATTTTATTTTTTATTTTAAAAAATATTTATTTATTTGAGTGGTAGAGTTATAGACAGTGAGAGGGAGAGACATAAAGAAAGGTCTTCCTTTTGTTGGTTCACTCCCCAAATGGCTGCAACAAACTGCGCACTGCACCGATCCGAAGCCAGGAGCCAGGTGCTTCTTCCTGGTCTCCCATGCAGATGCAGGGGCCCAAGCACTTGGGCCATCTTCTACTGCTTTCCCAGGCCACAGCAGAGAGTTGGATTGGAAGAGGAGCAGCCGGGACTAGAACCGCACCCATATGGGATGCGGCACCGCAGGCTGAGGATTAACCTACTGCACCATGGCACCAGCCCCTCATAATTTATTTTAATACATAATAATTTGTGGGTGCTGAAGGGCCCTCCTATTACATTTATGAAGAAAGAGACCTAAAGTTTTAAGTAATAGGCACAATGGTAAAATGTATAATTGATGTTTTTTATAGTTTGAATCATTAATCAATTTGAGGTGATTAATTATAGCAGTGGCTAAATGCAGGAAGGGTTTCAGAGTCTGTAGAAGCAGGTGTATTCTGACTCATTGGAGTCTATCTCATTGGGCCACAAACAGGGAGACTATTAGTCCATCCCTGTTCTACCTCTTAACACAACAAATATCCAATTTAGAAAACTAAGCTAATTTAATTTCATGATTTGACTGGGATTAACATTCAAATTAAATAATAAAATTTACTCAACAAGTCATACAAAATTCCTGGTCTGGCCATTCCTATATGCCAAATTGGGAGTTGGGGGAAGAAAATAAAGATTCATCACCATCAACAATGCTTGTTGTTGGGAGCACGCACATTAAAGGTTAACTCTTTTTGGAGAAATGACTCATGTTTGAAAAATATGTTCTTCATTTTTAATAACCAAAAATAAAGTTTAATATTTGGTTCTGAGGAAAAATAAAATTTAAGGTGCTATACATCTTTTCCAAAGATTATTTACAGGTTAGGTAACACTGAAATATCTGTGTTGTTATTTCATGATATTTAGTACTCCTGTGTTCCCACTGAGAAATATTTGTTCACATTATTTATATGAAAGTGACAAAATGGCAGTTTTATAATTTAATAATTTACTACTAAGTTCAAAAGTTGGGGACAAATACAAAAATGCATTATGAGCTTTGCTCTTTTAACCACTTGATACATTGGGTGTCTACTTTATTTTATGATATCAGATACCAGTCCATGAACTAATTTAATTTTAGTCATATAATACTTTTAACTCAAATGAGTTGGAAAATACAAATATCTCTGCTTTAGTACATTGCTTTATGGGAAGATTATCCCTTCAATATATAACAGATGAAAGTATGGGTGGTATGGAAAAAATGGAGAAAGGCATGGATAATTTTCCAAGAGGAACAGATCACATTAATAAATAATTCTCACACAAACTTTAGATCTTGGGTCAAGTTTCACAGGAATTTTGGAATAATATTGAACAGGTTTACTTTTCTTGTTATGTTTACATAGGTAGATACTAAAAGTCATCCAATTTAGTAACCTTTAAGGAAATATTATGTACTTCAAATTAGATGCAATATTCTAATGTAAAATTCCTTGTTATCTGACCCATTTATTTCATTAGTTGGGTTGTCCATAAAAGAGAATTTAAGCTAACTCAGATATTTCAGGGGACAAAAAAAGAAGTAGAGATTAAAACTTGTCAAATATACTGCCTCAGGAATTATGTCTCATTGCCTAAGTTACACATGAGAATTTCTACTTCAATAAATCTTTCATGTAAAAATAACCTAACACTTAAATATAGAAAAAGAAATATTATAAAAGTAGAGATCTGGTATTTTAAAAATATTTTCCAGATTACCTAAAATTAAATTCACTACCCAAAACCACAATTATTCTTAATTTTACTTGCAAAGGTTTTCTCAACAGCTCACCAAAACATGCAAAAATATACATCATTCCCAAAAGCTACTGGTCCATAGTCTGTAAGTTGGAAGGCAGAGAAACACCAACTTCAAAGAGTTCATTTTACTTATGAATTGGTGCAGCATTTCTGGAGACACTGATACAGTGTAACAATACACCACAGACATGAACAATCTGTAAACATGTGACGGTCTTGACATTATGTGTTTTTTTTTTTTGGGGGGGGATCAACCAGAAATATTTCCTGTTACAAATGTTTGAAGGAACAATGCCTAAAATTATACAAAAAGACAAAAGTCTTTTGGCTTTCTTACAAATGGTATCCTTGTAGTTCCTCAACTGTCATAGGATCAAGTATTCTTGTAGAGAAAATAAAATGATTGCAAACCATTCTTTCTCTATTGCTTTTTGTGTCAGATCCTGGCCCATCACTTTTGCTGTCCTGGTCTTTCATGCATGCTCCCTTCGTGTCCAACCTGGGCCCTCTTCTGATTTCACTGCAGTCTGTTTGGCTTTTGAGTTCTTCTCATTTGAACTTCCCTCGTTTGTACTTCCTCCCATTCCTCTCAGAACACTGATGAATTTTTTCTTAGAAACAGTCGATGTTTACTGAGGCCAGCAGGTGGTATAATGGGTAAGGCAGCTGCCTGCAGTGCCAGCATCCTATGGGGCCCTGGTTCATGTCCACTTCTGATCCAGCTCCCTGCTAATGGCCTGAGAAGAGCAGCAGAAGACAGCTCAAGGACTTGGACCCCAGTCACCCATGTCAGAGACCTGGATAGAGTTCCAGGCTTCTCGCTTTGGCCTGGCCCAGTACTGGCCATTGTGGTCATCTGCAGATGGAAGATCTCTCTTTCTCCCTCCCTCTAACTTTGGCTTTCAAAATAAATAAATTGATCATTTTTTTAAAAAAAAGTTGATGTTAACTTAGCTCATTTTCTAATAGAGCCACCAGCATCTTTAGCCTAACAGCATTTTTGAGGTTTTTGAATAGCAATAAGTAATCGCACCACACCCCTCATCACAATTGTCTGGCGATTACTCTTTGCTTCTTTGCCTTTGCCAACACCTGGCCTTACCCTGCACATCATTTTCCACTCCCACTTCTCATCAAACAGTTTTCTTTTCTTTGGTCTTTCTTACTATAGCTTTTCTTTCTTCCTTTTCCAGCTCTTTATTTTTGACTAGAACGGTGCACTTACTCTAGTCTGAACTTCTTGGATTTGTGGTTTGCTTTCTGACAATTTGTGGACATTTTGTCACAATTGATTCAAATATTTCTTCTGTTTCTTTATCGCCCTTCTTATAGTCCTTTTACAAGTATGTTACACCTTGGGGAGTTGTACCACTGTTCTCAGATTCTACCTTTTGACCCTGTTTTCTTTTTTTTTTTCTCTTTGCTTTTCAGTTTTGGAAATTTCCGTTGGGACATCCCCAAGGACAGATATTCTTCCTCAGCTTGCCCCTATTTCATGAGCTCCTCAAAGACAGTTTTCTCCTTTCACAAAGTGTCCGATCTCTAGCATTTCACTTTGCTTTTTTTTTTTTTTTAGAATTTTTGTCTCTCTGCTTATATCCCCTCCTGTTCTTGCATATGGTCTGTTTTTTCCATTAGAGCCCATAGCATATTAATCAAGGCTGTTTTAACTTTTTAGTCCAATAACTTCAACACGCCGGCTATCTCTGACTGTTTTTGAAGCTTGTGCTGCTATCTCTTCAGATTGCGGTTTTTGCCTTTTGGCATGCCTCAGAGTCTTTTCTTGATAGCAGGATATGATGTACTGGGGAAAAGTCACCCCTGTCAACAGAACTTCAGTCAAGTCACTAAAGCACTCCCTTGCACTCGGATTGGTCTCAGTCTTTAGTAAGCCTGTGCCTCTGGACAGTGAACTTCACACGTCTTGCCAGCACCACCTCATCACTGTTAGGTCAGACAGGATGACCACAGGTGGCTGGAATAAAGTAGTTCCTTTTGCCGGAGTAACGGAGGCTCCAGAAAACCCCCACATACTTTAGGCTCACTTCCTTCTGAGGGAAGACCTTGTTAAGAACAGAAGGTTCTGGTGTATTTTTAAACTGTTCCTTTTCCCCACCTCCTTTGAGAAGCATGATGTGAATTTTCTCTAGTATTCACTGTGTGAGAACATGGTCAGACTCCTACAGATAAAACTCACGAAAGCATGGGCGTCCTTCTGTGACTGGGTCCTCCTGGAGTTGTTAACACTCAGACTTGTGCACACCGAGTATTCATCAGTCTGTGAATCACAGCGTCTGTTTTCCTACCCTAGCACTAGATCCTTTGGAGATTTCTGCCTGTGAGTTTTGCTTTGGTCACTGTGACTCTCTGTATCTCTCTCTCCAGTCTGGGGTCAGTGGTTTGCTCTGAGTCCTCATTTCTCTACTGGATCTAAGAGGAGTTGTTGATTTATCAGTTTATTCAGCTTTTGTTTGTTGTTAATTCACCTGTGAAGTGCTGATATTCTTTGGCAATCTTTCCTAAAGCATTTTCACTCCTGTGTACTTTTAGTTGTCTACTTTCTGTTGTTGTTGTTGTTCCCCTGGGTGTTTGCTGATCTATTTGGTTGCTGTTCAAATCTTTGGAACTTTTTCTCTGCACACTAAATGAGAACCCTTTATTCTAGATTTCTTTTTTCAGGGCAGTTGGAAAAGCTAGGGACAACAAATTTCTATAAATATTTAACTAAGAGACATCTTAATGCAATCTTCTATAATCAAGCTGTATTTGTTTGTAATAATTTCAAAGCCAGAATGACTTTACAATATCAAGTAATCCAAGAAGCAAATTTCCTTGATTATGAAAAGCATATATGCCATAAAAATCACTAAATTATCTGAGACATACATAAACCATTTACCCTCATATATATTTCCTAGAACCTTTAAAGACCTTTTTAAATTTAGCAAATATGTACAACACAGAACCTAAGCTTTATATTTTAATGTGATGCATTGAACAGATGTATTATGAAAGTGCAGGAGCTGTAAGGACTCTCTGGGAGAGCATCACATTTTGCTTTTAAACAATCTTGGTAAATAAGAGATGTGAAACATTTTGTTGACTAAAATTAATACATGTATAATACTTATAATTTAGCAAGTATGTAACTATCAACTGAGTGTTTTATTTTTATATGCATCATTTTAGTTTTTACTAATAAAAGGGAAGCTTAAGCAATTCTTTGTAAGAGGACTTAGCTGAGAAACTTGAAAGGCAGAGTGACAGTGGGAAAGACACAGACAGAAAGAGAGAGGGGGAGAATCTTCCATTTGCTGGTTTACTCCTCAAAGTCTACAACAGCTGGGGCTAGGTTGGGCTGAAACCAAGGACCCAGAACTCTATCTAGGTCTCCCACAGGGGTGGCAGAAACCTAAGTAATTTGGCTATTATTTGTAATTTGCTGCCTTCCCAGATGCATTAGCAGGAAGTTGGATTGGAAGTAGAGTAGTAGATTTGAACTGGCACTCTGATATGAGATGTGGGCATTTTATGCAGCGGCTTAATCCACTGTAGCATAATTCCTGCCACAAACTGCATGTTTTAATAATACTTCCAACTAGGTCAATTTCTCCATGGTCTATTCTGATTATATAAATAACTGACATATGAATCTAAAGATTATTAACATACCTGTCATATTGCAGTACACAAGAAATGATCCCAGGGGGCCACTTCCATCTACATCCACGTGGTACAGCCCAGAAGAGTTCCCTCTGTATTTGTGGGCTTCGCAGGACTGCTCGTAGAGAGCTGCAGGAACATATCATTTATCACAAACAGAAGTAGTCCTTCAGTTTGGTTAATTAATGTTCAAAAGGCTTCTATTTCTGAATTACAGACATGTTAAAAAGATTACTCAACATCATTTTTATTAGCATGGATGATATTTGATTGGATAAACAAAAATGACATTTAAAAATTAAATTTGGGGCCAGTGTTGTGGCATTAAGCTGCTGCCCGCAATGCCAGCCTCCCATATAACACCAGTTTCAGAACTTGCTGCTCCACTTCTGATTCAGCTCCCTGCTAATGTGCCTGGGAATGCAGCGGAGGATGCGCCAAGTGCTTGGGCCACTGCCACCCAAGGGGGAATCCCAGATGGAGCTCCTGTTGGCTTCTCCTTGGCCCAGCCCTGGCTGTTGCAGCCATGTGGGGAATGAAATGGAAGATGAAAGACTGATCTCTCTCTCTCCCTGTGTCTCACTATCTCTTTCTGTAACTCTGATGTTCAAAGAAATAAAATAAATCTTTAAAAATTAAATTTATTATTAAAAAAAGAGGGAAATTATCAATTTTATATGAATGTAAATGTTGAATGTTGATCACTTCTGAATGAATATTTGAAATACATTTTTATTTTGAAGACAAAGGAAACAGTATATTGCTGATTAAAGATGAATTTGTAGTTACAGTGGAAAATGTGATACCATCGTTAATAGAGAGTTATTTGGCAATGTCTAGGGATTGTATTTCCTCTATATAAATGTTTTATTGTTTTTAAGCAAGAAAACATGAAGGTTCTGAAGCATTGTATAAAAAAACCTCAATAAATCTTTGAGGGAAAACTCTGAATTTGAATTCTACATGCTAATGAATATGATTGTTTTCAAAGTCATGGCAACCAGATTCAGAAATAAGTGCTATAACTAAAGGATAAGCCCTCATTCTGCCTGCAGTAACTGAATATCTGAAGTACATTAGTTTCAATTTGTGTTAGTAGTCTAGTATTTAAGCATGTTATAAAATATTTTTAAATTATGTAATAATTGTATCCTTTACTTACTTACAAACAACCAACAAATGAGTACTTTACAGAGATGAATATAGCTTGCAAATCAGAAACTTGTCTTCATTAAACAAAAATTAAAGTTGATTTTAAAAAGAAACTTTCTGCAGTATTTTGTGACAATTCAAAAAATTAACTCAAAACAAGAGAGAAAATATTTTTATGAGAGATGTCCTGACTTAGTGTTAATTTATTAGGTACTTTAATTTATGCAAGTAAATGTTTTATTGAATACAAAGTGTGGACTTAACATCTGCAGGTGATGGGCATCACCAATTTTCAGCATGAGTTTAGAAAAAAGATTAGAAGGCAACCTGTTGGCTAGCAGGGAAGATGAAGGTGAAGGATGCTAAGGACATAGAGTCCTAAAGTCTTACCAGCACCAGTCCATTTTAGCAACAACACAGACACAGCTGGGGAGGACAAATTGAGTGAAAAGATGAAATACAGGGGAAAACAAACCACGCTATAGGAAAGAGAAGGGAATGTGTATATGTCTTTATAAGAAGGACATTGTACATAGACTAGATTGTACAGTTACTTTCATAAATATTCATTGAAAACTCTTCTCACTTAAGGCAAATCCCAAGAATAGGATTGGATTGGAGGCAAATACTGAGGATGATGATTAGAAAAACCTTTAAAACTTATTTTGGTTTTTAAATTTGAATGGCAGAGAGAGGTCTTCTATTTGTTGGTTCATTCCTCAAATGCCTGCAACAGCCAGGGCTGCGCTTGGCCAAAGCCAGGAGTCTGGAGCTCAAGCTGGGTCTCCCACATGGGTGGCAGGAATGCAAGTAGGTGAGCCACTGCCTTCCAGGATGTGCAGTAGCAGGAAGCTATATCAGAAGTAGATAAGCCAGGCACTCTGATTTGGGAAGCAGGCCTCCCAAGTGGTGTCTTTAATCTCTGTGTCAAACACCTGCCAATATATTAGACTTTTTACATGATAATGAATATATGTATTAACTGCAGAATTGTTCCAAAGAAAAGTTACCTGTGACAACTTGGTGCAACAGTCTAGTTGCACAGTAAGCCCATGAGTATGGGCTTGGAAAAATTACACTTATGCTTGGTGTATCTGTTTGAAAACCACAACATATTTAACCCAATTACTGGATCAGATTGAAATTTGGAGTACTTCTCTTTCCTCATATTTTCCTGCAGAATTGTTTGGAGTTACAATTTTATTTCAGTCAATAGCCATGTGATAACTCAACTAATCCATTATCCACAATGTGTAAGAGATGATGCTGGGCATGGTGGATAATACAAAGTTAAAGGTAACATGGTCATGGGCATCTGCTTCATGGAAGATGCTGTGTTTGGAGGACAGAAGAAGACAGAGGTCAGGATCTGCTCCTTGTATGAGCCCTGTGACCTTATCAAGTCACTCAGCCTCTGGTTTTAGAGGGCCACTCAACTCCTAGAACTGGTGGAACAGCTTTGGAAACCAAAACTCTTCTAGTAACAGAGTTGGCCCTGGACTGTGTCCTTCTTTGCCCAGTTATTTTGTAGAAACTCAGAGCTGGGAATGCAGTATTCTCTAGGTTCATTTACACCCTGCATGCCTCCTATAGTTTTTATGAAAATCCAATTGAATATTACATGGAAGAACTCTCTAAAGGAGGATCTCAGCATTAATAGGTGATTGAATTGATGACTTTGAATCTTACTCCATTTCCCTGAAGACCCAGGGATGGGGGAAATTGTTTCTAAGGGAAGTCGCTCAGAAATGTTACTAGAGATATAGGAGAGAAGAAGAAAACCTTAAAAGTCATCAAAAATACCAAAACAAGCTGAAAAAAATGTGTGTGTAGTCGGTCATATTCTTCTAATTGTTAACAAATTAGAGGTCAATAAAATGAAAGGGGCTTTAAAGTATACAGAGGCTGACTCTTCAGTAAAGACAAAATTTTTTAATAAAATAGAGACAATATAGAAGTGCTATGATAAGTCATTTCATGGAAGCAATCTCATACGTTAATGTGTGCTAGAATAACCAGGGCAATTGGTTCAAATAGTTTCCTAGAGCCCCATCCTTAGAGATGCTGATTCTGTAGGTTTGGGTGAGACCTGAGATTCTTTCACTCTAACAAGTTTTCCACATGATTTTGATGCTGCTTATGCATGGACTACCCTTCTAGCATCCTAAAAGGTTCGGAGTCAACTCAATTCCTTATTGTGCCATTCACTAGATGGGTAGCAAGTTACTTACTCTCTTTTTGTCCTCAACTCTGCAATGCAGGTATAATAATAGTACTTTTTCCCCAAGAGTTGATTTAGCATTAAATAATTTAATACAAGTACAAGCAAAACAATAGATGGCAACAGAAATACTTAAGCATTCAATAAATGAATACTCTTATAATTATTCACTTTAAAATCATCATTATCATCAAAGAGATTTCAAAAGCCCATTAGTTTCTAGTTGTTATTTAATTTCTTCTTCTGAGACTTTATCATAGCATTCCCAGGCCATATTTTTGTTGCTGTTGTTGTTTCAAAAAATCTTTAATCCTATTAAATTTAATAATGAGAGTGTAAAATCCTGGTGACTGATTTGTTTTTGTCTTTGTTTCAAAGTATGGCTCAACTCAAGTAATGAAGTAAGGTTGTTACATCATGCATTCTTGATTAATTTAGTTTAATTCTTATTCTTTGTTATATCTTATTCTCCTATAATTATTTTCTCATTGATTACTATTATCTTTTTTCTATCTTACTTAGTACTGCCTATTTTTTTTAAAGATTTTATTTATTTGAGAGGTAGAGTTATAGACAGTGAGAGGTAGATACAGAGAGAAAGGTCTTCCTTCCGTTGGTTCACTCCCCAAATGGCTGTAATGGCTGAAGCTGCGCCAATCTAAAGCCAGGAGCCAGGTGCTTCTTCCTGGTCTCCCATACAGGTACAGGGGCCCAAGCACTTGGGCCATCCTCCATTGCTTTCCCAGGCCACAGCAGAGAGCTGAATCAGAAGAGGAGCAGCTGGGACTGCATGGGATGTCTGCACCACAGGTGGAAGATTAACCTGCCCCTCAGCATTGGCCCCAGTACTGCCTATTTTTGTAAACTATTTCAACACCCCCTTGTATTAAATGAGGCAGATTGAAAAATATACTGGAAATTAAATGTATGCTAAAACACTGAGTGTGATATATTTGCATGATTGAAAATATACAGATACAGGTAAGTAACTAATGAAAATGAAATGACACAAAAATTATAAATACATAGAAACAAGCATTGAGGTGTGTGGCTTACGTGAATGGCAGGTCAGTCCCATGTAACCTGTGCCTGTGCAGTCACAGGAGAATGTGTCCCAGGATTGGGAGCACTCGCCTCCATGTTCACAGTGGCTGGGCAAACACCTAAAAGAAAAGACACAATTGTTATTTCCCTTTATCAAGCATCAGGAAGTCTTATTTGTGTGTATGAAACTAACAGGTTCCTATTAAACAACAGCAAATACAAGAAAATTCAATGACCTGTGATGACTGTAGTGATAAATTTAGTAGAAATGTATCCAGTGACATGATGTTCATTATTTTATGTATCTGTAGCGGCTGATTTTTCATGGCATCTGATTTTTTTCTTTTTGACCCAAGTGACAAAATGCTAACTCACATGTGGCTAACAAAATCAATAATAATAAACAAATTTGCTATACTTAACTGCTACATTGAGGACTTTCAAAAGGAACAAAAGGAAGACAGGGAGGTGGACGAATAGGGGGAGAAAGTGACAGGAACATATACTATCGTGGAGTAAAACAGTTTGGGAATTTTTTGGTAACATTTAATTAATTAATTAATTTTTTGACAGGCAGAGTGGACAGTGAGAGAGAGAGAGACAGAGAGAAAGGTCTTCCTTTTGCCGTTGGCTCACCCTCCAATGGCCGCTGCGGCCGGCGCACCACGCTGATCTGAAGCCAGGAGCCAGGTGCTTCTCCTGGTCTTCCATGCGGGTG
The DNA here is from genome assembly GCA_036325905.1 of Lepus oiostolus. Lineage (NCBI taxonomy): Eukaryota > Metazoa > Chordata > Mammalia > Lagomorpha > Leporidae > Lepus > Lepus oiostolus. Next base: position 56,179,705 of record CM070808.1, on the reverse strand, counting down.
CAGGGCCCAAGCACTTGGGCCATCCTCCACTGCACTCCCTGGCCACAGCAGAGAGCTGGCCTGGAAGAGGTGCAACTGGGACAGAATCCGGCACCCCGACTGGGACTAGAACCCGGTGTGCCGGCGCCGCAAGGCGGAGGATTAGCCTATTGAGCCGCGGCGCCAGCTTGTAACATTTAATTTAGGTCAGCTCATCATCACCTTTTATATTTAGAATGAGCAAACAGTTATTGGAAGACTTAGTATTGTTAATATACTATCCAAACCAATCTACAGAGTCAATGTAATCCTATCAAAAATCCAGTGGCCTTTTTTGCAAAAATAAAAAATTTCATCCAGAATTCACCCGGAGTAGCCAAAACAATGTTGAAAAAAACACAAAGTTGGAGGTGTCATACTTCCAGAGGTATGAGGGAACATTTCCTTGTGGAAATGGCAGAGTTGGTAAGAATACAGGTCTTGCCTGCTTGGGCCCAGAGAAGGGGCAGGAGAGGGGCTGAGAGGTCCTGAGAAAGACTGCCTATTTGTGTTGGAGGACAAAGGTTAGGCAGGGAGCTGAGATAAGGAAGCTGACAGGAGCCCCACAGTCCTGTGCTTGGTTCCTCTAGGGATCCTTTGAGAGGGGTCTGGGGGACTAAGAAGAAACCCCACCAACTTGGCAGCCCAGCAACATACCTCCACATGAAAGCCAGGACTTTGACTAATTGTATGCAGCTAATGAGAGCTTATTCTGTTTTCAGAGCATAATAGTTATGAGCAACCAGTATCACAGCTTTTCAAATATTTCAAGGACCAAGGATTGGTAAAGTGTGTGAGGATGAACCCAAAGCAGACCCTCAGCATTGGGTAGGAGTGAGAGCTGAGGGTGGGATGAAGCTAGAGGGGGCCGGCGCCGCGGCTCACTAGGCTAATCCTCCATCTGCGGCGCCGGCACCCCGGGTTCTAGTCCCGGTCTGGGTGCCGGATTCTGTCCCGGTTGCTCCTCTTCCAGTCCAGCTCTCTGCTGTGGCCAGGGAGTGCAGTGGAGGATGGCCCAAGTGCTTGGGCCCTGCACCCCATGGGAGACCAGGAGAAGCACCTGGCTCCTGGCTTCGGATCAGCGCGGTGCACGGCCACAGCGCGCTGGCCGCGCCGGCCATTGGAGGGTGAGCCAACGGCAAAAGGAAGACCTTTCTCTCTGTCTCTCTCACTGTCCACTCTGCCTGTCAAAAAAAAAAAAAAGAACTAGAGGGAAAGACCCTCTGGTCTCTGGTCTCTGCTTTTATAAATCAGCTGAGAAGGTTGGAAGGGAAAGTGGCCTCATCAACATTTCTGGGTGAGGGGGTGAAGGGGCAGCACCCCAGCTTGGGGAGTTTCCAGGGGCAAAGGAGCTCAGCAGCTCTGTACAAAGGCACAATTAGAGTTTTTGACTTCAATATTATAGGAGTCTGGTGGAACTGGGGACGTCAGAAGGTAAAACCTATCCAAACATGTAACAGCCAGTATGTGTGGCTCTGCCATCCACGGAGCCCACTGTTATTTTTTAGTCAGACTAAAAAATTTGATTTAAAAAGATAACTTCAAGAAATTCAAATGGCCAACAGACACTCGAGAAAATGCTCAGGATCACTAACCATCAGGGAAATGCAGATCAAACCCACAATGAGGTTTCATCTCACTCCAGTTAGAATGGCACCTATACAAATCAACAAATGACAAATGCTGGCAAGGATGTGGGAAAAAGTTTCCCTGGTCCACTGTTGGTGGGAATGTAAACAGTTGTAACCACTGGGGAAGACAGTTTGTAGATACCTCAGAAATCTGAATGTAGACCCACTACTATATGATCCAGCCATCCCACTCCTGGGAATTTACCCAAACCAAAAGAAATCAGCATCTGAAAGTGCTATTTGCACCCCCATGTTCATCGCAGCACAATTCACAATAGCTCTAAGATATGAAATCAACCCAGATGTCCATCAACTATTGACTGGGTAAAGTAATTATGGTATACATATAACCATGGAGTACTAACGAGCTGTAAAAAAAAAAAAGAAAAGAAAAGAAAAGAAAAGAAATCCTATCTTTTGCAACAAGATGGTGGCAGATGGAAGCTATTATACTTAGTGAAATCAGCCAGTCCGAAAAAGACAGATATCATATGTTTCCCCTGATCCAAGGTAACTAATAGAGTATCTGATGTAATGTATTGGAATGAAATAGACATTTTGAGAATCAATGATTGTTTATAGCCCCTTTTCTATTCCTTGTTGAAGAACAATTTTTTCTTGAACTCTTTTATTTAGAGTAAGGTTAACTATTTGATCATTAAGTATACTGAAAATAGATCATTGTAAAAATTGTGGGAATCGGAGAGGGAGGGGGAAGAAGGATTAGAGTATGGGCAAGAGGGAGTGTTTGGAGGGAAGTGCCACTATATTCTTAAATCTATACACATGAAATATATGAAACCTGTATAACTTAAATAAAATAAAAAAGAATTAAAATGTTTCTTATCTTTGCCACAGTTCATTGAATCTGCCATTATGCACATATCTTCCTTGATCTCTGCAGTTCAAACTTTTCTAGGAGAGATTTTCATTTTCTCTGCAGAAGATGCGGTATTGGGTCACTGATGTTGCAAATTAAAAGAATAATAACATCAAATTGTCCTGTCCCAGAAAATGTCATCTGACTGATGGGGTATGTCTGCAAGAACTGGCTTGATGATTATGAATCGAGTAACTTGGGACCATATTAATACTGAAATATTGGTCTTCTAATAAATAGTATCATTTGAAAAATACAACTAAAGGTGCAGTTTTTTAATCCTCACTGCAATTATGATTATTCCATTACCTATGGGAAGATGATAGAGAACGAGCGAACAAATGGAATTTTTTTCCCAGTTGACTTCATTTTATTTTAAACTTTTAAAACAAGCATGCTAAAATTACATGGGATCTCCTTACCTGTCTGTGATGCCACACGAGTCTATCTGGAGATCCCTGAAACTCCCCAGCACTCCCTGCTGTACTAAGATGGGATCTACTACTGCGTCATCAATGGAAATAAGCCTCAGGCAGCCCTGAAACCCTTCCAGGGGGCTGCTGCATCCATATCCAGAGCTGTTGCCAGGGCAGCCTGAACATATAGGAAAGAACCAACTGTTATTTTGAAAATATTGCCCATATTTATTTTATGAGAACTGGGGTTTTTTTGGGGGAAAATTTATTTTATGAGAACTGTTTTTTTTTTTTAAATGAGAAATGCTACTTAAAAATTGTAGTTTGGGGACAGTGCTGTGGTGTAGCAGGTTAAGACATCTCTTGAGATGCTCACAACCCATTTCAGAGTGCTGGTTCAAGTCCCAGCTTGGGGAACCTTGGTGGGGGTCCTGGCTCTTAGCTACATTCTGTCCCAGCCCTGGATCTTGCAGGCATTTGGGGTGTGAACCAGTGGGTGGAAGATCTCTTTCTCTTTCTGTCACTTAGTCTTCAAATAAATAAATTTTTTAAAAAATTATATATTGGTTGATTTGTAACTTGTCACAGATAAGGTTCTTACTCATATGTGGAAATAAAAAATTGATCTGATAAGATAGTAGATCAGTGCTTACTAGAGATAGGGTACAGAAAGGAGAAAGATTGGTTAATGGATACAATGTTACAGCCAGATAGGAGAAGTAAAGTCCAGTGTTCAATGTACAAAAGAGTGAAAAATCATATATATTTGACTTTGGATTTCAATGTATGGAATCAAGAGCCAAATTATATTCTTAGTATTCCACCTCTGGTTCCCTGAAACTCATAACCTTGCCTCATACAATGTATAATAAATTCCATCTTAAATAATTTCAAAGTCTTAGCATTAATTTAAAAGAGCAAAATCCAAAGTCTCATCTAATATTCAAGGCAAATTCTTTTGGCTATGAACTTCTTTAATGCTGAAAACAAATTAAGAATTTCCAATACACAATAGTGGAACAGGCCCAGGGTATATATTTCCATTCAAAATGAGGGAGATGGGAAAACAGAAGGGTAGAACAATCTGATCAAATCAAGATCAAAGCCCAGCAGAGCGTACATTAAAATCTAAAACTCTGTGTCTCGCATCCTGGGTACATTGTGGCAGGTTATGGGCTCCCAAAGACTCGGTCAGCCCTGCTTCTACAGCTTTACTGGTTGCAGTCCATGCTTCAGTTTTTTCAGGTTATCTGTGTAGCTCTCTGAGGCATTGCTCTAATTGGGGCTCTCCAGTGCCTACAACCTTGTAACAGGTCTCTGTTTGGGATTCTAAGCTTTTCCATGAAATCATAATGGAAGGAGTCACCATAACCCCATAATTCTGACATTCTGCATCCCTACAAAACCAGTATCACATGAATGATTCCAGGTCGTGTTATCTGGGTGAACAATACTTGCACCAGCCTAATGTATGGTTCCAGTTGCAGGGTGCTTTGATGATTGAATATAGTGAAATGAATCCAAAAGCAGGCATGGACAAGCTCTTGGAACAGTGCCCCAGGTTTCCATGAATCAATTCTGCTTTTCCAGTCCTCTGGGCTTGTGAAGGGGGGAGGGAGGGATGCTTTGAAGATTTCTGAGATGCCTTTAAGACCTTCCTCTCATTACTTTGTCAAAAAGCACGCTGCTCCCTTTAACTTAGGCTAATCCCTTTAGCAAGAGGTTTCTGCACCACAATTCCCTGCTATAGAACATGCATTTTCTTGGCCACTTCTCTGGTGAGCCTTAGAATTTTCAAATACTTCTATTCTGCTTTTTCCTACTGGTTTTCACTGTAAAACATACTAATAGCAGCTAGTAACACCCTTGACAAAGCCTGAAAGCTTTGGTGCCTTCAAATATCTTACACAAAAGAAACTAGTCTGTCATCTTTAGGTTTGTCCTTTCAAAAAGTACTGAGGAGGATACGGCAATTTCATAACCCTTCTGGAAGGTGAAACACAACTTAGGACAGAAGCTCCGACCTCAGCAGCTCTCAACTCCCAAGATCTTGGGGAACTATAGTCACAAAAAATAATCAGATTTCCTGGGGTTTCCCCTCTCTGCACAGCAAATCCTTGGTGGCTACTGCCTGGATCTCTGGCAGCTCTTCTGCATTACAGTCCCCATTGTTCTTGTTCGGTGCAATCATGAGTGCCTACACAGTTCAAATGCAGGCTAAAGTGTCTCCACTGTTTTTGCAGGTCCAGCCAGTTCCATCTGAAGTCCCACCCCAACCTTTGATTTCATCCAGTCCCTAATTCCAGTCCTCACTTCTGGGTCAGGTCCAGCCTTAGAGCCACCTGCCACCCTCTTCCCTGACCCAACTATGTTCTTCTACCTTTTGGCAAAAGTTGAACAATGAGAGCCAGTGTCTGAGGCATCCCCATTTCTCTCCCCGCTAGCAAGGCTGTGTCCCCAGTCAGTCCTTCCCAACAGAGGACAGCAATGCCTGGTACCTCATGCCTGCATCCCCACTGCCCAAGGCAGTCCTCAGGGATGTCACTCATTTGCTCAACCTGAAATTCTTCTATAGTTTCCCCTGGTAGGAAACACATCTCCAAGGAAAAACTGCCCATGTGGAGAAGAATAACTTTTTTTTCATGTTAATATACCAGAGGTACTTCATGTTTTTCTTTTCCTCATAAGAGGGTAACGGCTTCTGTCTGTGCTATGTTTGGTGTGGGCTTTGGTGGTGGGAAGGTGACAGTGTATTAAAATCCACACCCATGCTGAGTTCCTTTGTTGAACCTTATTCCCCCATGATGCCATCATCACCCAAAAAAGAACAATCTACAAAACAAGATGTGAAGAACCTGCCGTGGCTTAACAGGCTAATCCTCCGCCTTGCGGCGCCGGCACACCGGGTTCTAGTCCCAGTCGCGGCGCTGGATTCTATCCCGGTTGCCCCTCTTCCAGGCCAGCTCTCTGCTATGGCCCGGGAAGGCCCTGCACCCGCATGGGAGACCAGGAGAAGCACCTGGCTCCTGGCTTCGGATCAGCGCGATGCGCCGGCCGCAGCGGCCATTGGAGGGTGAACCAACGGCAAAAAGGAAGACCTTTCTCTCTGTCTCTCTCTCTCTCACTATCCACTCTGCCTGTCAAAAAAATAAATTAAAAAAAAAAAAACCTGTAAGCATCCTGCCTGAGTGTCTGGTTCAACTCCTTTCCACTCCTTCCTCTTTACCTTAAACAACTTACAGCTGTAGGGAACAGGTCTGCAGAGGCATCATAGGCCTGCAAATTCACACACCAGGCTCCAGGAAGTGTCACAGCCAAGTTGCTTCATGTGTCACCCAATGGCCGGGAACTTGAATGGGGCCGGGGGGTGCCAGCCTCTGAGTTTGAAGGAGAACAAGTCTTGGTCTTGGGTTTCTTGGATAATGCCTGCCCCTGGGAAGCCCCTTTTACTCCCTATTAAAGGCTGGGATGGACACGGAGACTCTTGATTTAGCCTTAAAGACAAGTAGAGGCTCCACCCACTGTTTCCGCTTTTCTCACACTTCAGAGAAGCAGCAAGGACAGAACTTCTAGACGTGTGTGAGCACAGGTACAAGGCTTCTGAGGTCCACACCCACCTCTGACCCAAATGAATGAACAGGCCCTGCCAATGGGTCATCTACCTTTGCCTATCTCATATCTATCATATCTCTCTTAGCTTGAGAGAGAGTTAGGGGAGAATGGAGCAGGGGTTTAACTGTGTGCAACAACCTTCTGACAGTCAGACACTGGACCAGAACCTCAATGCTCTGGCTCTTAGAACATAAAAGTGGAGAAGCCACCATTAGCTCTGACAGAGAGTAAGACTTGAGGGGATGCAAAGCAAGTTAGGGAAGATTAATTTTTTCAGAATATATTTGAGGGGTCAACATTGTTTTGTATAGCATCCCATATGAGCACTGGTTCAAATCTCAGCTGCTCCACTTGTGATCCAGTTCCCTGCTAATAGGCCTGGGAAAGCAGCAGAAAATGACCCAAGTGATTGGGTTCCTGCTACCTATGTAGGAGACCCAGGTGGAGTTCTGGACTCCTGGCTTCAGCCTAGCCCAATCCCAGCTGTTGTGGTCATTTGGAGAGTGAACCAGAGGATAAAAGAGCTCTCTTTCTCTCTCTCTCTCTTTCTCTCTGCATGTGTGTGTGTGTATAAGTGTGTGTATGTGTATGTGTCTCTCTCCCTCTCTTTATAACTCTGCCATTCAAATAAATAAAATAAGTCTTTAACAAATATCTGAAGCTGTTGACTTATAATAAGGGGAGATTTATTTAACCTACAGTTTGGAGGTTCAAATTTAAAATAGCATGGCACAAGCCTAGGCTCTGGTGAGGGGCCCCTGATGAATGATGGAGTGTGTGCAGAGGGAGGTTCACAGGGTGAGACAAGAGACAGAGAGACTGCCCATATAGAACCCTGGAGTCATCTCTCAGAGACCTCCCACAGAGATCTGGCTCAGAGAAATCACATTTCTCCACAGAGATAAGCACAGGGAGCACCCCAGAGATCTCCTACTGCCTGGCAGGGAGGAATCTGCAGGGTCTCCTAGGGATAAAGTCATCTCTGGAAGAGGACTCTGGCAGTGGGCACTGGAGGCCTCTTTGTGTGATTTCCTTGGAGTCACTAGGTAAGGTCCCTGTCTTATGATGAATGTGCATGAGGTGTCCACAAAAGGTCTTTGTGGGGTTTGTGTGTGAGCTCTCCACATGGTGAGGAAAGTCTGTGTGAGATCCCAGGGCGGTCTCTCTGGGAGGTCTGGGTGGGGTTGCATGGCACATCTTTGTGGTCTTTGTGGGGGTCTCCATACAAGGTCTCTGGCAGATGTCTAAGTGAGGGCTGTTCAGAGACCACACAGAGATCCTTCACTGAGACAACGTAGTAACTTCTTGTGGGCTGATGGAGTCTTCCCCAGAGACCTTGTGTTACCCAGAGACCTCATTCAGAAACTTTCCTCAGAGATTTCAGAGGCCTCCCACCAAGAACTTGCATAGGAATCTCATAGGGAGTCTCCACAGAGACCCACTCAGATTTTCACCAGGAACCTGGCATGCAGACCTTACCTAGGTACCTCTCATAAAGAACTGAGTAGTCACCAAAAAACCTGACATTCACCTCTTGGGAACCTGAGCAGCCAGCCTTTGCCAGGCCCTTCCTATTGCGTACGAAACCACTCAGCAGACTGGCAGCACAGGAGAGACATGATCAATTGCAACCTCCAGCTTCCAAGAAGCCCAAGACACCCAGATATTGTCAGCACTGTACCAAGCGAGGTTCCATATTTGGGGGAAATGCTGGCAGTTTTTTTCACTTTTGTGTGTCATTGCTTCTGAACCAAAGAATTCCAGTTTCTACATGTAGATCTGTGAAGTTCTTCCCTCCACAGGTTTTCATTAGCTTGAACTCAGGCTCACAGGTTAGCAGATATGGGAAACATTCAGCCTCAGGCCACATAAGGCCTGCAAAATCTGCTCTGGCCCTCCCAAGGCAACCACAGGCAGGATGCAGATTTTGTATGGCCCACGAATGATGATATAAGTATCCAAATGGCCCTTGGCAAAAAAAAGTTTCGCTATCCCGTTTGGAGGATAATAAGTTAAAAAAATAGTAAAATGCTGTCAACATCTAATAAAAGAAAATGACTTAATTGTTATTACCCAACCAAAAGACATCAATGTCACATTTTTTATTTTCTTGAGAACAAGATCTGCACTTGAGATAGATGACTTCTTCACTTTGGAAACATGATAAACTCTTAGAGCAAACTGACGCTGGGAATGAAATAAACCAGCAAAGAGGCATCTGACTCACTGTGGCTTCCCATTACTTTAGACATAAGAACTTGCATCAGGTTTTCAGGGTCTGTTTTCAGGGTCTGCAAGCTATTATTAATGCAAAGATGTTTCACAAATAGACCAAGTATCTTCAATATTCCTATTATATCATCTGACAAAATTATAATTCCAAATATTATCTTATTCCTTAAGATGTAGCAACAGTGGGGCCAGGCCTTGTGGCACAGCAGGTTAAGCAGCCATTTCAGATGCCTACATCCCATGTCAGAGTGCCAAGTTCAAGTCCTATCTACTCTGCTTCTGATCCTGCTTTTTATTAACCTACTTGGGAAGGCAGCAGAGGATGGCTCAGTCTTTGGATCGCTGCCACTCATATGGGAGATGGGATCCAGTTCCTGGGTCCTGGCTTCAGATAATAGTCCTGGCTGTTGCAGGCATTTGGGGAATGAACCAGTGGATTAGTGGATGGGAGATCTGTTTCTGAGTGTGTGTGTGTGTGTGTGCGCACACACGTGTGCCTTTCAAATAAATAAGCCTTTTACAAAACACAGTAATGACCTCAAATGACATTACAACACATTTCTAGGATGTAAAAAAGTCTTAATGTTCAGTTAACATGACTTAAACAAAGATTTATTATTTGAGAGGTAGAGTTAGAGAGGGGCAGAGGGGAGAGACAAAGAAAGGTTTTCCATCCTTTGTTTCATTCCTCAAATGGCCACAATGACTGGTGTTGGGCTTCTCCGAAGCCAGGAGCCAGGAGCATCTTCCAGGTCTCCTAGGAGGGTTTCAGGGACCTAAGAACTTGGGCCATTTTCCACTGTTTTTCTAGACAGGGAGCTGGATTGGCAGCGGAGCAGCAGACTCAAACCAGCACCCATATGGAATCATGGAATCATGGAATCATAGGCAGTGGCTTTTCCCACAATGCCACCACGCCAGCCACAGGATCCAATTTCTTAAAAATTCTGTAAAGTACATATTTTTGAAGATAGCCAGTAGGGATCCATTTTTTGTTTATTACAAGAATGACACATGGCTTAACATGGTTTCAAAATCTCAGCAAATACATCACTTAATCTAAACTTGAGATAAACCCACGGCCTAATACAATTACCAGAGGAGAAACATGTTAACTTGTGAACTGAAGAAGGTGTACATTTAATCAACAACTTCATAAAGAGAGGCTTCACTTACTATATATCCAGCAATTCAAAAGGAATGCACTTTAAAAATTATTTATTTTTTATTTACTTGATATGTAATTGTCATGAATTTTTTGAAGACAAACTCATATGTATAGATTTCAAAACTTTTTCTGCATCCAAATAAACTTATTTTTAATTCAATTTTCCATGAACTTTGAAGTACCCTTGTAAATATTTTTTCAGAATTTTGGATTAAAGTTGCCCAGTGTATCCAGAAATTCTGAATATTTGTAAAATGTTCATAATAATTTGATACACTTAATGTGTTTTCTTCACTAGTAAGTCACAGTTCAATAATTTGCGCAAAACTGCAATGAACAATGTGCTTTAGGAAATATTCCCATCAATCACTGTACATTCATCTGTCATAAAACTGGCTCAGATGACTTGTAAATCAAATTTTCTGAGAATAAATTTGAATCTAACTATGGAAGTTCATTCAATCTATTCAAAAGATATTGTCAATATTTATAGCCTCCATTAATAATCTATATTTTATTTTTAGTGAGTCACCTAGTGTTAATTTTGAAATCATTTTTACTATTTACATATGCCCAGGTGAAATCATAGATAATTAGATAATGGAGAAAACAAAAAGCGATCTCTTTCATTTTCAAAATAATTTATATCAAAACATTTTTCTAGAAATGGAATGTTTTTAAAGCTATAGATAAAAAATACTCTCTGGTTTTTGAAATACATTGCAAAATTGAATTTAAAGTAGATTTATATTTAAAACTGGTCTCATACTGCTTTCAATAAACTATGCACTCCAGAGCACAATGTGGATGTGTGGCAATCATGTGATGATTTTTTAGTACTCCAAGGAATAAAGATCTTTTCCCAAAAGATAGTAAAGTTACCATTCTACAGTGTTAATTCCTGGGAGTCATATCTCTTTATGGATCATTATATAATAGACAGTTTTGTACACTATTACGATATAAAGATCTCCCACAGGAGACATTTCTGGTGGTCACTGTCATTCTGACATTTCTACTATTGTCACACTAACACCATTGGCAAAGTGAGGCATCCCCAAATCTAGAAAACCCGAGGCCGGCCCGCAGCTCAATAGGCTAATCCTCCGCCTGCAGCACCCGCAAACGGGGTTCTAGTCCTGGTCGGGGTGCCGGATTCTGTCCAGGTTGCTCCTCTTCCAGGCCAGCTCTCTGCTGTGGCCAGGGAGTACAGTGGAGGATGGCCCAAGTGCTTGGGCCCTGCACCCCATGGGAGACCAGGAGAAGCACCTGGCTCCTGGCTTTGGATCAGCGCGGTGCACCGGCCGTAGCGGCCATTGGAGGGTGAGCCAACGGTAAAAGGAAGACCTTTCTCTCTGTCTCTCTCTCTCTCATTATCCACTCTGCCTGTCAAAAAAAAAAAAAAAAAAGAAAACCCGAGAGTTCCCTAATTGCTTAATTCACACACTTTCCAAGGTCAGTTTCATAAGCACTCCTGTAGCATGACCCGTCTTTATTATTGTGCCCAGGCTATGTGAATTATTGCTTTTCCTAAACAGGTGCAAGTCTTGGGGTTACTCAGAAGTTTGCTATATTTTCTTTGGATATATTGGGTTTTTCATTTACAAGATATCTGTTTGGTTCTTTCTGAAGATGTTTATCATTCACATCATGTATTTTTCTAACTTAGTCAAACTGTATTCTCTTGCAGTTCTTTTTTTTTACAAAAATTATTTTTTTTACAAAATTTTACAAAAATTTAATTTTTTACAAAAAATTCTTTATCAGGCATTCTATCAAAATCAATCTCTTTGAAGTCTGTTGCTAAAAAGTGGCTGTGTCCTTTGGGATGTTTCATGTTACCTTGTTTTTTGATACTTCTTGTATGCTTATGTTGATATTTGTCATGTGGTGGGTCAGTAGCCTTTATCCTTTTATAGGGTGGAAAATGTTGTTTCCTTAATGTGTGTCTTAATGTTTATTGAAGAAATTTGCCCAAGGTTTCAGTTGGGTGACCTCAGCTGAGGCTGGGTTAAGAGCAGATTCTGCCCAGGGCTAGGCAAGTGGATAGGAAAGGGTAGAAGGAGAGTGTCAGGGCTGAGACCTCAGAGCTGGGAGAGGATGTTGAGGGCCAGGCTGCTGGTTCCACATTCGGGGCTGTACTACATTGTCTCTTACCTACGTGGAGAACCTCTTGACCTGTCAATTCACAAACAGAACACCAATGTCTCATTGAGTAATAAATCTATCTCTTTCCCAAAGGCCCCAGGGAAAGTCAGCCCAAAGCTGAACTTTTTGCCTGTGGGCTCATCCCCATTCTTTAGGCACAAAGACATTGTTGATATTCAGACATGCCACCACCTTCATCACTATGGCCTAGAAAACCTCAGCCTCCTGGGTATTGCTATGGTAAAATGCTTTGGTGTTAGTATCAGTTGAACACCATCTTCCTATATCTTCCTCCACTGCAATCAGTGGTAGCAGTGTTGGGGGCATGGGGCACTCATTCTCCATTCTGGCAAAGATGCATGGGTATTGTGGTAGCCCTTGGTAGTGGACGTAAGGTTGAAGTTACTAGAGTACCTGTCCTCACTCCCAGTGGGACAGACACGTCCCAGCAATGTCTATGGTGGCAGGGGTGCATGGGTTCCAGCAGTGGTGAGCACAGCCCTGGGTTTTGGCAGTGGCTTGGAAGTGGGGAAACAGCAAAGGCCATGGGTGAAAGCATGCACACTGTTAGTGCCCTGGGAAAGGATATTCTTGCTCTTCTGAGCTGTTTGCCCCCTATAGTGCAGAGAAATGCCTGGACTACAGTTTTGATTCGCAGCTGTTCTGCTGAGTCTAGTTGGGTTTGAGGCTAGTCTTTTTGGCTGGTGCTGGAATGTCTGAGTTCTCAGGGATGCAAATATATAGGGGCTTCTGGCCTCAGGGCAGTATGGATCCAAAGAGTGACTCCTTTCTCAAGATGGCAGCACACTGCTGCAGCCTATGCTAGTGGATTAGCAGGGAGGCAAGTGTGAGCTCCTTCTCTGAAGCAGCTACCCTCCACACTCCAGCTAGATATCTTCGGCAGGTTCTAAGCAGTAGCTAGGATTGCTGGTGTTCAGCATCTGTGAAGATGGTGTCTGCTGGGATACTCCTGTTTATCCATTCCCTTGCATTAGCTTCTCTATGGCTCTTGGGCCAGTGTTGAGGTTGCCAGTTCATGTTATCCCTCTTTATGCTGCCATCCTAAGTTTCCATGTCCTATGGGGTTTCCATAGCTACCTTGTTGCGTTCTGGTGTTCTCCCTTGAGCACTCACCTCAAAATGTAGCTATTTGTTGCTTTGATTTTTCTGTGTGGAGAAGGGTCAAATACAGGGAACCCCTATTTGGCAATCTTGGATTCTCTGGCTCTTATCTCTTTTTAAAAAAATGTGTTTTGACATCCATCACAGGTAGCAAAGTAGCAACTGGGTCACAAATGCACTACTCAACAGAGCTTTGAGGATGGGGCTTCTGCTTCACTTTCACAGTTGCTCTGGGGGATCACCAGTGTTTAGATAATAGAATTTATAATTTGTATGCCTGCAGTCATATTTACTTTCATGTTGTACTGTCTCCATCATAATTTCAAAATGATCCTAGAAAGCAGTTAGTAAAATGTGAAGGTTTTTTTAAGTTCCAGAAGCAACTCAAACACCGATTAGCAAATATATCTTGTTACTGACAGAGCGAAATGACGTTTCTAATGCCCAAGGCCTTTCTGCATGAATATCCACATGAATGAGACTTTTTATAGTTTCAGTAGCCCCTGCCTTCCAAGCTCCCTGGCTTTAATTTCTCCTGGCTGTTCTCAATCGACGAGTGGAGAGATATTCTGTGAAAGGCTGATGTGCTGACTGCATTATCGTGGTAAGAATGTTCCATGGGGTCGGCGCTGTGGTGCAGAGGGTTAAAGCCTGGCCTGCAGTGCCAGCATCACATGTGGGTGCCGGTTTGAGTCCCAGCTGCTCTGCTTCCGATCCAGCTCTCTGCTATGGCCTGGGAAAGCAGTAGAAGATGGCCCAAGTCTTTGGGCCCCTGCACCCACGTGGGAGAGCCTGAAGAAACTCTTGGTTCCTGGCTTTGGATCAGCTCAGCTCTGGCCTTTATGGTCATTTGGGGAATGAACCAGTGCATAGAAGACCTCTCTCTCTGGCTCTCTCTCTGGCTCTCTCTCTGTAACTCTGTCTTTCAAATAAATAAAATAACTCTTTAAAAAAAGAAAAATGTTTTGCTGGCAATAAAGAGAAACTGCAATTACTTGATTAAGTTCAACTTTGGCAAAACATCCTCTATTTATCAGGCAGTGAGAAATTTGCAACAGACTCTGGAGGATCTAATGCTCTGGGGAACACCTCCGTGTTCCTGGGTGCAATAAAGTAAACATAGCAAACAGCACAAAAGGGAATAACAATCACTTAGCATGTTGATAATTTCAGCGTATGGTGATGAAAAGACACTCCACTAAGGGAATCCTATTTAAAATCAGTCTCAAGGGGTGAGTGTTTAGCCTAGTGGTTAAGATGCTGCTTAAAACAGCACTCTCCCACACTGGGGTGCCCGAGTTTGATACCCGGCTCTGACTCCAGTTTTCTGCCAGTGCATACGCTAGTTGGCTGTGGTAACGGCTAAAGTAATTTGAGTTCCTCCCACATGTGTAGGAGCTCCCAGCTTCAGCTGTTACAGGTATTTGGGGAGTGAACCAGTGGATGGGAGCTCTCTGTCTCACCCTTTGCCTCCCAAATAAATAAATTCTAAAATCAATCTCAAATATGGTCCTTTAATTCAGCCTATTTGGTGGTACATGTGCATTTCTGCCCACAATTCACAATTTTTTCTCAATATTCTTATTGAAATAAGAGGGATCCAGAATGATGACTGTAATTTATTTTCTTGAAATATAAGACAGATTTTCAGTGTGCTTATCTCACATACACACAAACAGTAATTAGATGTGCTGTGATGGATATACTAATTAGTTTGACTATGTAGTCAGTACACAATTCATCACATTGTTTCTTCACAATGTGTACCTTATACACAATTTTTTATTTGCCCATTAAATATTTTAAAAAAAATCAAAACAAAGGGATTCACAGCAGAGCAGCATCAGTGGAATGGAAGGGACTAAATTGGGCACAAACACCTAGCTGGAAGTCTCCAGAACTCCTTCTCCACACAGTAGGCTGCTGGGGTCAAACACGAACAAAATGGGCAACCCAGGCCCTTTCAGTTTATCACTCCAACCCTCCATCTTCACAGGGTCTCTCTGTCTCTATGTCTTCATTGCAGCCCACCTTAAAGAATTACTTTTACTTGATTTCGTCTGTAAAGACCCTTTCTCTAAATGTCGCATTCTGAGGTATGTATGAATTTTGGGGGACAAAGAATTAATCCATAACATAATCCATCTCTGATGCCAGTGCAGTTTTACCTGTGTACATGCTTATTTGGGTTGTGGTTATTGTGCATGTGTTAGGTAGGAAATTAGAAATTCACCCATGTGTGAGTGAAGCGTCTAAGGAAAACAAAGCACTTGCAGAAAGGAAAGGAAGGAAGCAGGTCTTGGAAGCAGCCCAGTATTTTATACTACAAAGTCCTTCGCATACCCTGATAACCTCACAGGTGGATCCAGCCCTCTCCCTAAGCAAGGCTTCCCAGGAGAATCCTCTCTGCCTCGCAGCAAGTGGGCTACCCAGTCTGATAACATTGGATAAGAAAACCTTGGGAAAATTTTTACCTGTTTCACACCCAACAAACCAGAGGAGGGAGGAGGAAGAGGAAAAAGGGGAGTAAGTTGACGCTGTATCTTTATAAGGCCAGTCTGAACACAGACTGAAACCCGTCCTGCTCCGTCAGGTGATTTCAGCCTTCAGCTCTCTCAGTTCTTTGCTGAGATGCTGCCTGGCCGGTCCGGTGTATTCTCTTCCTCAAACTTTGCGGCCTTGCTTTCTCCAGTCTGAATGGATGGGCACTCTCTCAGCTTCTACATGGAGAGGGACCCAACCATTCTGATGGATGCCCCGCCTCCATCAAACCTTGCTACCTTGCTTACCACTACTCT
Source organism: Lepus oiostolus (assembly GCA_036325905.1). Classification (NCBI taxonomy): domain Eukaryota; kingdom Metazoa; phylum Chordata; class Mammalia; order Lagomorpha; family Leporidae; genus Lepus; species Lepus oiostolus. Next base: position 56,163,680 of record CM070808.1, on the reverse strand, counting down.
CTGTAACAGGCCTGAATTCTTTCTTGCACAAAGAAACTATTCCACTCATCTCCACTAAAACATGTATTTCAAACAGCTTATGGTCACCTCCCACACTTTTGGATCACAAGGGGATTTTGGAGTATATATGATATTTACATATGCACAGTCAAGGATTGGCCTTACCATTTCTACAACTTTGCCCCCTTTATGATCATGTATATTAGTTTAGCTTGAAGGCCATGTATAATGAAAGCAAAACAAAACAAGAACCAGAAATTTTGACTTTCTGTTGAAGCCAGTCTCCTTGCTCTTTTTTTTTTTTAGAGATTTATTTATTTTATTTGCAAGTCAGACTCACACAGATAAAGGAGAGGCAGAGAGAGAGAGTGAGGTCTTCCATCCACTTGTTCACTCCCAAATTGGCCGCAATGGCTGGAGTTGCACCGATCTGAAGCCAGGAGCCAGGAGCTTCCTCCGGGTCTCCCACGCAGGTGCAGGGGCCCAAGGACTTGGGCCATCTTCCACTGCTTTCCAGAGAGCAGGATTGGAAGTGGAGCAGCTGGGTCTCGAACCGGTGCCCATATGGGATGCTGGCACTTCAGCCCAGGGCGTTAACGCTGTGCCACAATGCCAGCCCTGGTCTCCTTGCTCTTAATGTACCTGTTTTTCAACATATTCTTGGGGTATATTTGAGAAACATTTTCCTTTCAGCTATTGGTCAAGTGTTTTGAACTGAAAGGGAATGTATATAAACGAAGATTCAGATAGAGGTCCACTGTTCCTGAAACAAATTATTACAAACTCAAGTTTAAAACATCTGTTTAGGGGATGGCACAGTAGGTTAAACAACTGACTGCAATGCTGGCATCCCATATTGGAGTGAAGATTTGAGTCCCTACTGTTCCACTTCAGATCCAGCTCCCAGCATGTAGGAAAGCAGCAGATGTGCTTGAGTCCCTGCCACTATGTTGGAGATCTGGATGGAGTTCTTGGCTCCTGGTTTCAGTCTGGCCCAGCCTTGGTTTTGTGGCCATTTGGGGACTGAACTAGTGGGTGGAAGATCTCTCTATCTCTTTTAATCTGTCTCCCTCGAGCCCCTGTCACTTTGTCTTTCAAATAAATAAAATAAAAAAAATTTTAAAAATATACTTCTGAGTTTAGAAGAGCATGTAGGCTGGACTATGTACTGATCAAAATCAAAATCCCTACTGGTCTTGGCTCTTAATTGGAGAATGTGATTCCAAGTATATTTAGTTTTTTTTTTTTTTTTGGCAAAATTCAGTTCCCTGTGATTGCAGGAATGAGAACTCATTTCCTTCCTGGCTTTTAGCCAGGAACTATCTGCATTCCTTGTCACTTTGCTCAACTACAGTGCAGCTTCTGATCTCTCTGACTTCCCCTCTGCCACAGATCTTTTGTATTTTCATTCTGCTTCCAGAGTCAATCTCTTAATTGCTCATGCAATTCCACTGAGCCCACCCATATAATTCAGGGTACACATTCCTTCATGAAATATTTGCTTTCAAATACTTGTCTTTGGAGAAGCATCAAGTATTCTCCGAAGTAAATGAGAATATGTATGAATATATATTCTCAGAGAGTACAATATGTTAAATTTTCTACTGTTTATTTCAATAGTTTATTTCTGGACTTATTTCTTCTGGGCTAGCAGTTGTGAAAACAAAGCACTGTGGATTAAACTCATCATCTGTTTCTGTTGTATAGATTTTGACTGTCAAATAAAGAACATCCTTGTTCAGATTATTGCTCTTTTGCATTCGGTTTGGAAAAATCTTATTAGAGATAATTATTTGTCAATATCATATATAACTGAAAGTACACACAAGGGGTATCTTGGTTCTCATACTTGGAAATCCTTAATTCAATGTTATCTTCTGCACATGCAATTTCTCAGATCACTGACGACCTTGGGTAGATTACTATTCCTAAAGATGACTGTGTTCTTTTGAAAAAGCATGGACAGCTGCACTTTTTTGAGGGCTCACGTCCATTCAACAGAAGTGAAGACACTACTTGAAATCTTCAAAACATTAAGCTCCTCAAATTTACTTTACATCTTCCTAGAGGCAACAAACATCTAATTAGAGAGACAAATGTACATAGTATTGAAAAGTAAATTGAAGCAAAATAAAATGTAAGAGTTTGTACTGACAGCAATACATGAACAGAACAGTTTCAAATGAGAAGTGGTTCAAGGATTCCACCAAGAGAATGGAAGGGGAGGCCTTGAATAAGCCAAACACTGACGTAAAACTTGTGTTTGTGTGTGTGCATGTATGTGTGTGTATGACTGGTGACAGTTATCCAGTTGCCTCAATTGGTCTAATATTCTGGAAAGTCTCCACATATATAAGTTAGTTTGTGGCCTCTGACTTAATAGCTTTAAGTTTGATTTTTTGTTAATATAGACATTTACAAAAAATAGCCCAAGTTTTGCTTATGTTTGCAAATCATGCAAGGTTAAAGTCACTTATGAAGGCTAGCTGGTTCTGTTTGCTCAGGGATCCCTCAGGCCATTTTAATTTACTTTACCATTATAGATCCTGTGTGATTGATGACAGCTCAGTAAAATCTTTGAATACATGTGGTATTATTTTTGGAAATGTACTGCAGACTCTGTTTTTTAAAATCACATATACTGGGGACAGCACTGTGGTGCAGTAGGTTAGGCATCCACCTGTGGTGCTTGCATCCCTTGTGGGTACCGGTTTGATTCTCAGTTGCTCCACTTCCAATCCAGCTCCCTGCTGATTTCCTGGGAAAGCAGTAGAAGATGGCCCAAGTGCTTGGGCCCCTGCAACCGCTTAGGAGACCCAGAAGAAGTTCCTGGCTCCTGGCTTCGGATCAGCTCAGCTCTGGCTGTTGCAGTCAACTGGGGGGTGAACGAGTGGATAGAAAACCTTTCTCTCTATCTCTCCCTCTCTCTGTCTGTGACTATGCCTCTCAAGTAAATAAATAAATTCTTAAAAAAATCACACATATTGGTGAGACAGAATTCAGTATACAGAATTGCATGTAAAAAGTCTTTTCTGTAAGTCCTATATTTATGTTTGAATTTTAAGAAAGGATACATTACACACTAATAAATTATATAAGAAAAGATATATTGAACTATCCAGTAAAAATTACACACAACTGAATGACCTAAGTGACACTATGATGTTATGTTCCCACTAAAGCGAGCAGAGAAACGTGGCTATCTGTATTCATCATGGAATGTCCTACTTAATCGCAAAACTTTCTAACTTGAAAATGAATTATCATACATGTGGTGATATTAGAATAATAGAATGTTTTAATATAGAGGTACTCATGTTCTGATGTGATGACATTTCTTTACATAATTGTTATCTTTGCTAGGGTTTCCAGGTCTAGATGTCCCATCTTTGGATTCACATGTTCAGAGAAGCGTTCTAGGATCCATAGCAGGGCTTGTTGTTACAGTTTTTGGCACTTCTTTTAATAATAATAATAATAATAACAATAATAAAAAGGTTAAGTTTCCTTTCCATGTCAGTTGTCTTAGTCCGTTTAGGCTGCTATAGAAGAATACCACAGAGTAAGTGGCTTACAAAACAAACATTTATTTCTCATACTTCTGGAGGCTGGGAAGTTTAAGATTAAAGTGCCAGAAGATTCAACGTCTGAGGAGGGCCTGCTTTCTAGCTCAGAGATGGCTATCGGTCGTTGTGTCCTCGCAAAGTAGAAAGTGAGCTGGAGAGCTTTCTGGGGTCCCTTTCATATGACCATTTATGAGGGCTCCATCCCCATGAGTCAGTTACCTTCCAAAGCCCCCTGACATTGCCATCTTGGAGGTTAGAATGCCAACATATGAACAGACTTAGAATGCCAACATCTTGTTCAGTTCTTTATACCAGTGTAACACCAGTTGTATTATGGATCCATTTAACATGTTTGCCTCCTATGAATTGTTTTTTGTTTATTGTTTCCAATGACTAGAAACTCTTTATAGTCAGTTTGATACTTCCTGTTACTCCCTTCCAATTGGAAAAAATATGTATTTATCTATCTATATATTTTGTTTTGATCTAGGACTTAAATCTATATCATAAATAAGATTGTATGTAAGTCAAAGACTTTGTAAAATACGATTTGTCTTGTTTTTACAAGGTAACCATTAGAAATATAGATTTATTTATTTGTTGTGAAGATTTAATGTTCAAAAGGTCCTACTTTTTTTAACTTTTATTTAATGAATATAAATTTCCAAAGTACAGTTTATGGATTACAATGGCTTTCTCCCCGCCATAACTTCCCTCCCCCCCGCAACCCTCTCCAGGTCCTACTTTTTTGATTACTATGTGCTTCTAATGTCCTGTGGAAATATGAAGTATTTAAATAGCAAGTAAACTTTCTGCCCTTATTTTTATATTAGAAAGAATAACTGATAAAAGTTTTTATGTTCTTTAAAAATTAAAAGGTATTATACAGGAATAAATGATTTTATAGTATTAACTCGGTTTAACTGTGATGGAAGACTTAGGATATGAGGCAATAAAGATAAAAACAGTCCCATGGCCAACGTGCTTTACCTGTCTTCACTTACCTCCAAAATAATAGGTGTTGCCTGAAACAATCAGCACAGGCACCAGGGGCAGAACAGCTGTGTCATCACCTACCACCACAACCAGATGATTCCATTTAGCAGACAGAGACACAGAATGCCATTGCCCATCGTTTAACCCACTGCCTGGAGGAAATAAAATGAAAGACAATCGTATATTATGAACTTTGGAAACACTTGAAAACAATTTGATTCAGATCACATCAGTCAGAGGAGTATTTTCATGTTGATAAATCACTGAGAAAAAAATCTAAACACCTTCCTTTAATGAAAGATATCATTTATTTATGACAGAGGCACATGAATGAAAATGCTACTCCTTCAGAGTCACTATAATGAATTCTGACAATGTGCACCTCAAACTTAACTATTGAAGTCACATGTCAAAATCTTGACCAATAAGATAATAAATACACAGTTGTGTCCAATCTTCAAAAGTTACTTTGCTGACCGGTGCCACGGCTCACTTGGCTAATCCTCCGCCTGCAGCGCCGGCACTCCGGGGTTCTAGTCCTGGTTGGGGCAGCGGATTCTGTCCCGGTTGCTCCTCTTCCAGTCCAGCTCTCTGCCGTGGCCCAAGTGCTTGGGCCCTGCACCCGCATGGGAGATCAGGAGGCGGCGCCTGCCTCCTGGTTTCGGATCCGCGCAGTGCACCGGCTGTAGCGGCCATTTGGGGGGTGAACCAACGGAAGGAGGACCTTTCTCTCTGTCTCTCCCTCTCACTGTCTAACTCTGCCTGTCAAAATAAATAAATAAATAAAGATATCAAGAATTATAAAAAAAAAGTTATAAAAAAAGTTACTTTGCTGAATCTAACAAAAATAAGTATTTAAAAAATCAGAAAACCAGTTGAAAGAGTTGTGTCAAGAATAATCATGAAAGGCTTTCACTGAAGGAAGAAGATCACTGAGTGTTCCCTCTGGTGCTTCCATTCAGGTACACTTTGCTTTCTTGTCTAGGCTACTTCACACTCCACAAGTTGTAGAAAACGCACAATAGTGCAAAACAATTTTTGTTCACAGGAATGCAAATTACTTGTATCTGGAGGGGTACAACTGATGACTGAAGTATTTTTCATCTGTCTACAAATTAATTCTTTATCTGCCTTTATTTGTGCAATTTGGATGCTCCTTTGAGTTGACTGTAACATCTTATTGGTTTCTTCATTAACTAATGAGCTAAATTAAATCTTTGACATATGTCCATATGTTCTCTGATATGATTATAGACATGACTATACCTTCTTTTTAAAAGATCTATAATTTCATAATAAAATGATTAGCAAAGGACTAGAGGTGTACTTTACAGATAAGTACAACATTGTTTTATACTTTATATTCACATTATTATTCTTAGCATTAACTATGAAGTTAATCTTTTGAAATACTGCAGCATAATGACCTTTTTTTTTTTACTTTTTAAAAAAAATTTTTGAAAGGTAGAGCTACAGAGAGGCAGAAGGAGAGAAAGAGACAAAGAGAGAGGTCTTCCACCTGCTGGTTCACTTCCCAGATGGCTGCAATGGTCATAGCTGCGCCCATCCGAAGCCAGGAGCCAGGAGTTCTTCCGGGTCTCCCATGTGGGCACTGAGGCACAAGGACTTGGGCCATCTTCTACTGCTTTCCCAGGCCATAGCAGAGAGCTGGATCAGAAGTGGAACAACCAGACTCGAACTGGCACCCATTTGGGATGCCAGCACTGCAGGCCACAGCTTTACTTGCTATGCCACAGAGCTGCCCCATAATGACTTGTTTTTGAAAGTGAATTCAGAGGTCAGTGTTGTGGCGCAGAGATTAAGCTGACACCTGCAACACCAGCATCTCATGAGTGCTGGTTTGAGTCCTGGCTGCTCCACTTCTGACCCAGCTCCCTACTAATGTGCCTAGGAAGGTAGTGGATGATGGCCAGGGTTAGCTCCCTGCCGTCCATGTGGAAGACTAGAAAGGGGTTCCTGGCTCGGGGCTTTGACCTGGCCCAGCCCCAGCCACTGCAGCCATTTGAGGGGTGAATCAGCAGATTGAAGATCTTTCTGTCTCTCTTTTTCTCTCTGTAACTTTGCCTTTCAAATGAATAAATTTTTTTTAAAAGATTTTATTTATTTATTTGAGAGGTGGAGTTACAGACAGTGAGAGGGAGAGACAGAGAGAAAGGTTTTCCATCCACTGGATCACTCCCCAAATAGCTCCAGCAATCAGAGCTGAGGTGATCTGAAGCCAGGAGCCAGGAGCTTCTTCCAGGTCTCCCACGTGAGGGGCCCAGGTTCTTGGGCCATCTTCTACTGCTTTCCCAGCCCATAGCAGAGAGCTGGATTGGAAGAGGAACAGCCAGGACTAGAATTGGTGCTCATATAGGATGCCAGCGCCATAGGTGGAGGATTAACACACTGTGCCACAGCACCGACCCCTAACTTTATTTTAAAAAGAAAATATATAATAAATTTAAATATTAAAGTATTTAAAATCATTGGAGGTATTCTATATTTCCTTTTAACTAGTAACATGTCAAAGATACATAACAATAAATGTGTTAGAAATAAAACTGCCTATTAAGTTAACATTTCACTAATGTTTAAAATTAGTCCAAGATCAGCACTGCAATAGTCAAATATATCACAGTAAACTTTTAATTATTAGAAATTTTTTTAAAATACTTTTTTATTTATTTGAAAGGCAGAGTTACAGAGAGAGAGAGAGAGAGAGAGAGAGAGAGAGAGAGAGATCTTCCATTTACTGGTTCACCCCCAGATAATCAAAATGGCCAGGTCTGGATCAAGTCAAAGACAGGAGTCTGGAACTCCACCTAGGTCTTCCATTTGGATGCCACTTTTCACTGCTTTCTCAGGCAAATTTTCCAGGGAGCTGGACTGGAAGTGGAGCAGCAGGGACTGGAACTGTGGCTCACAAAGGATGCCGGTACTGCAAGTGGGCTTAATCTGTTGTGCCACAATGCTGGCCCCAAACTTGACATTTTATATGATGGTCATAGCCTGTTAATTTTTAAAATGAATATGTGCTTGATTTATTTTTCTCAAATATGTATTTTGTAAAGTTAACATTATTATCTTTAGTAGTTCTTAATTAAAAATTAACTATATTTCAGTTTTCTTTTTAAACTTCAATGATGTAAGAAATGAAAACAGAAATAATAATAAGGTGTAAGGGAGAATATTGTACTTTAAAATCAACCAAAATTTCTGGATGTCTTCAGTGTTTAAACGAAGCATCATTTAAACACAATCCTGAAATTACTGGATTCTGTGGGTTTGTGGACCTTTTATCTTCCAATCATGTCACAAGTCATGAATGTAGAAAACTGAAAGTAAGCAAATGATTATAGTTCTTGGACATGTAATGAATTTTACTTGGTGAAAACATAATTTCTCCCTTCACACTAACCCAGTTTCACATTGCATGTAAATTCATTCTAGCTTACTGGTTTTGCATCATTGCTTATTTTGAATTCTCATTTGAATCTGTTGTAATATTTTACTCATTCCCTCATTAACAGATGAGTTAAATAAATATTTAACAAGTTTTTTTATAAAGTGTTGATAGCTGCCACTTTTAAAAATATCTTTTGACAGATGAAAGCAAATCTTGGTATGTGTTTTCTCATATTTATAATTCACCATCAAATTTTTTTTCTGTTATGTTATAGTTGCTCTTTGGTCATAGTTTATATCCAAGGATCTCAGATACATTAGCACCTATAAATATTTTAATGAGGAATTATTAAATTAATTAAGCAATTGCACACAATATACATATTATTTTAAACATATCTTCATATGAAAATATTACCTTGTCAAAAACTACAGAAATAGTTTAAATGTGGACAGAAAATATCACACAAAGCTATGAGCTAAAGCCAAATCCTGTATCATTCAAGGACTTTAATTACATTGAAGTCTAGTTATTGTGCAAACCAGACTGAAGAAAATGCTTGCTCTGCACTTCAGTGCACGTAGAATATATGCAACAAATCTGCAATGAAGTTTAACTACTGTAGGAAAAAATTGAAGACAGTTTTCAAAATGGGCAAGAGATTAATGGATATCTTTTCAATGGAAAGATTATATGCCTTTATAGGGCTTTAAACCATTATCTTTGACTAGGCAATTTTACAACCGTATAGCATGTGTAGTGATAGAAGTTCACAGAATAGTAACATAAGGAATACTGTCCATGGAAATGCAAGCTCTGTTTAGAGTAGGAATGACTGACTTCGTTCCATATGTGGATATTAACAAGTGTTGCTAGGTTTGCATTTACTCGTAATTTCATTTCCACATTCCTTTTCTGACTAGAAATGTGTGGCACTTGGAGTTATCTTTGAACTAGTTCTCCTAAGTGTTGTGGTAAGCACAAATCTTAAAGATATATAAACAAACAAAAAACCTGTTTGGTACCATAAGGGACAGACACTTTTGGAGACAGCTAGGAGTTAATGAGGGAAGCTGAGAAAAGTAAATTCCAAAACTCTTTCATAGTCTGTCTGCTTCTCTCCATCTCTGCCTCCCTTATCCTTGACTTTGAGACAGGAGATCGAGTCAGGAGACAAAAAAGGGTTAATCTGGGAAGCCAGAAAAAGAAATTGCAAGCTTGAAAAACCTTCAATTAGAAGCTGTACATATACACAATAATGGCCAGATGGCTTACACACCTGGTAGTTCCATAACCACTCTAGGGCTCCTCACCCAAAACCAACTGTTAGAAAATCACAGCCCCAATTATTTTCAGGGCCTCCAGTCTCAGCCTCAATTTGAGCTTTGATTCTTGGCCCACTTCTACTCTCTTAGGAACTGGACTTTCTTTTCCTATAATAAGCCTTTGCTGTTATTATGTGTGAGCTCCATTCAGTTCATTGTCTGAGTCTCAAAAAACCCATAGGGTCCTTGCCTTTCTACCCTCCACTCCCACACCAATTGTTCTTGCTCTCCCTTAGAGTGTTTCCTGCAATTGTAAATTCTTCTCTATTTGAGGTTTATGTAAACCTCTAGGGCCTCGGGTGGAGGCATTTCTTGAAATATAGACATGGAGAAAATAGCACCTTTCTCTGTGGTAGTTTAACTTAGATGCCTGGCTCCAAGCTGTTAAGTTCGTGGTTGTCAAGAGATTTTAGGAGGGGTTGGCACTGTGGCATAGTAGGATAAGCCTATGCCTGTGGTTTCAGCATCCCATACGGGCACCAGTTCATGTCTCAGCTGCTCCTTTTCCCATCCAGCTCTCTGCTTATGGCCTAGAAAAGCAGTGGGAGATGGCTCAAGTGCTTGGGCTCCCTGCACCCACATGGGAGACACAGAAGCTCCTGGATCCTGGCTTTCAATCGGCCCAGCTCCAGCCATTGCAGCCATTTGGGGAGTGATTCAGTGGATGGAAGACCTCTCTGTTTCTCCCTCTGTTTGTAACTTTGCCTCTCAAATAAATAAATAAATAAAATCTTTTATAAAAATTAAAAAAAGATTTGAGGAGACAGCTTTCCTTTGAGTAAGGGCAATGAGGTAATACAGATGGCCTTCCCAGTAACCAGGTGAATTTTGGATGGACCCTTTGGGGTAACTGGTGCTGTCATGTCCTCAAATTCAGCACTGGTTCTCCTTTATCTAGAGAACATATCTGTGTATGTATTGTCTGCCTGGTCAGTAAAAATGAGGGCTCTCTTTCTGTCTTTGTATCTCACTAGTGAATGTTGAGAGGGGCATCACAATCTGTTTTAATATTTACTCAATAATAAAACTAAATATTTTTTCTTCTTTTTGAAGAGGAGCCACCAAACTGATGGGCAATTTGATCTTTGTTTCCCCAACAATGGTTTCCTAATAATTAACGAGTTAAATAAAATCTTTGACACACATTCATTTTGTACATGTATGTGAATTATGATTTTACCCTTTCCTGGAAAAAATCTAATTTGTGAAGAAATTTCAAATAGGTTTGCATTTTCAAAAGATAATTCCCAAATATCTCTTTTTGGTCTTCCAGGGTTCATCTTAAGTCAGAGGTACATACAGATTCTAACATCACAGCTTGACAAGTTGTTCCAGAAGTACTGAAGTGAGTTTCTGCCCCTAGTTTCTTATTCGCAGGTCTTGAATTGCATATTCACCCAGTAACAAGGTAGCAGCAGCTGGTCAACTGGCGAGGCACTGTTCATTGAAGAGCGCCTGGTGCCTCTTTATTAGCCTGTCTAGCATCTTAAAATAAAATAATTTGGTTTTGATGCCAGTTTAGGCCTCATACTGATTCAGCACTCAGATCTTGCCCTAAATTTGCATACCTAAATCAGGAAAATCCAATCAGCTCTGTGATTACACACTTGCCTGCAGCACCCTGCACATCAGAAGCAAATCAGTCAACATCTAATTTTACTCATGGGGATTTAAACAGCCCCTAACCTAGCAGGCAGAGGATTTGTCCAACAACAGCAGGTCTGCAATGGGAGGTGGGAAACAGAGAGGGCCTTCCTGGTGGGTGGCTAGCTGTGCATCTAAGCTCAGATTTCCTTCCTATTGTTCTCTCAACAAAGAAGATCCAAGATTTGCTCTTTCACAATTGAAAGCAGCTGAAGCTTAGGAGGATCACTGATTTGCAGCCAGCAGGGCAGAAAATGGAGGATCTTGGATTCCTCCCTGGGAGAGGTTATATTAGAAAACTAGTCAGTCAATGGCTGGAGTTGTGGTGAAGAGAGTTAACCCTCTGTTTGGGTATGATTGCCCAGTCTGGGTATGTCTGCATCCATATCAAAGTACTGGTTCAAGTCCTGCCTACTCCTCTTCCAATTCAGTTCCCTGGTTAATGGCCTTGGGAAAGCAATGGGTGATACCCAAGTATTTCAGTCTCTGCCACCCAGGAGGGAGACCAGGATGGAGTTTCTGTCTCCTGACTTCACCTGGCCTAGCCCTGGCTGCTGCAGGCATTTGGGCAGTGAACCAGCACATGGAAGATCTCTGTCTCTCTTATTACTCTGCTTAGTGTACACACACACACACACACTTTAAAGAAAACCAGTCAGCCATCAGCAAAAGCCTAAGAACTTTTTTTGGTATTTGCTGGCACCTTTCAGAACAAGGCAGGATCAGTTTCCACCTGTGTTTAGAGCCTGTGTTTGAAATCCATGAGTAATTTTTGCACAGTATGCATTACCCATGAACTTTGTAATGACTCCCTTTTATGTATGGGTTTCAACAGATTTCTTCACAGAGGAGGGGAAGGGAGAGAAGAGGAGTGGAGGGGAGGAGCAAATCTGTGTGTGTGTATGTGAGTGTTTCATGATGTTCTGTCTGTGGTTCTATGAAAAGGAGGATGAGTATGGAGTATGTTAGGAAATGGAGCTTAAGGTTGATATACACCTGCAGAAGTATCCATAATTTCTCCTTACAAGGTTACTTCATAGAGTTCATGGAAAAATGGAATTAAAAGGTAAGTTTGAGCATTAATTAAAAGGTAAGTATGAAGCATTTTTTAAATCCATGAGTAATTTTGCACCGTATGCATTATCCATGAACTTTGTGATGACTCCCTTTTATGCATGGGTTTCAAAAGATTTTTGTAGCAAAATAAATTTATCTTTTAATTCTATTTTCCAGAAGCTTTCTGAAGTATCACTGCATAATCACTTTTGGATAAAAGAACAATTTAATGGTGGTTGTGAGTACCACATGTGAACAGTCTGGAGGAACTTAAAAGGAAATACCTATCCAGTTCCTCCCATATAAGGGCATCAAGTATGTCATTTCCTCACTTCACACCTTATTACAAAATTAACTTATACAATTGTGGCAACACATCCATTACCTGCTGTGATATTCCTTATGGATTCTTCTGGCTGGACGAGGCTCAGTTTGAGTTTTCCATCCTGAAGAAAGAGGACAAACTTCCCTGAGCCATGCCAAAATTCACTGGAAAGCAAATGTCCTGCTTTGTTCCATGTTCGAAATTGAAAACTGACGGAGAACTTGTTCTTCCCAGAATTGCCAGGCAGTGCCAGATAACTCTTGGAGTTCAAGAAAGTCACAGGAACAATCTGTGATTGTGGACAGGAGAAGGTCACGTTTCCCTAAAATTGAAACAGAGGAGCACACTGAGAGCCTTTTGCGCTTCCATTTAATTAAACAGATTTTGCAGATTCACAAAGACTTCTTATCAATCCAGAGTTTTATAAATTAAGTTGCGCTCATAGAGCTTAAATCTATGACATTCACACTATTTTCCAACATAAGCTTTATCATGGTCGGGCAAATCTAACCCTGTGGCTCCCTGGGCCCCCTGCCCTGACTTTGGGTGAAATTCTCCATGCCTATACTGCCTGTACTTTGAATACAGCTCCCTTTCCGTTTTCACATTCCAATTAACAAAAGCTGACTGTTGATCCTGTGGAATAATCAGAATTGCACTTCAACAAAAGGTGCCAAAAATTCCAGGGACTGACTCTAGGTAAATGATTGGAATCCCAAGACCTAACGCAGTACGGGTAAACAGTGAAGCCTTGGATGAAACGGCTCACCATCAACCAGTTTCAAGACACCCTTGGAAATCTTGATGATCAGCCAAATATATTATCTTCCCTAACTTCCTTCAACCCTCTTTCATTTGCTGTAGCTGTTGTCACCCTCTGGTCCAAGGCCTCCCGGCCCGAGACTCCTCCTCTCTCCCTCTTGTGGCCTCACAAAGGACCCAGGGAAGGCTGGCTGCCTCAGCTGGGTGTTTGGCCCTCAATTCACTTCTTTTCATGCAATGCATCTGGTAACAATAGTTTTAAAATTTCCTCAGGCAACTCCAAGATAAAGCCAAGCTGAAAAATCACTGATCTGCAGATTTTTAAAAAAAAATATTTATTTATATTTATTTGAAAGTCAGAGGAACACAGAGAAAGCAGGAGAGGCAGAGAGAAAGAAAGGTCTTCCATCTGAGGTTCATTCCCCAATTGGCCGATCCGAAGCCAGGAGTCAGGAGCTTCTTCCAGGTCTCCCACGCGGCTACAGGGGCCCAAGGACTCAGGCCATCTTGTACTGTTATCCCAGGCCATAGCTGAGAGCTGGATTGGAAGTGGAGCAGCTGGGTCTTGAACTAGCACCCACATAGGATGCCAGCACTGCAGGTGGAAATTTTAAAAAAGCACTTTTGGGGCAAGCACTGTGGTTTGTGGGTGAAGCCACTGCTTGCAAGGCTTGCCAGTTCCAGTTCCAGCTCCTCCACTTCCCATCCAGCTCTCTGTTAATGGTCTGGGAAAGCAGTAGAAGACAGCCCAAGTACTTGGGCCCCTGCAACCACGTGAGAGACCCAGAAAAAGCTCCTGGCTCCTGGCATTGAATTGGCCCAGCCATGGCCGCTGCGGACATTTGGGGAATGTACCAGCAGATGAAGGATCTTTCTATCTCTCTGTCTCTCCTTCTTTCTCTGTAACTATGATGTTCAAATAATATAATTAAATCTTATTCAAAAATCACTTTTCAGACTGAATCATAGTTTGAAAAAATTTTGTCTTAGGGCTGGCGCTATGACGTAGCAGGTAAAAGCTACCACCTGCGTTCCATATGAGTACAGATTCGAGTCCCAGCCAATCCACTTCTGATCCAGCTCCCTGTTGATGGCCTGGGAGAGCAGTGGAAGATGGCCCAAATCCTTGGGCCTCTGCACCCTCGTGGGGTACCAAAGGAAGCTCCTGGCTCCTGGCTTTGGATCAGCCCAGCTCTGGCCATTGTGGCCATTTGGGGAGTGAACCAGAGGATGGAAGACCTCTCTCTCTCTATGCCTCTGCCTCTCTGTAACTCTGCCTTTCAAATAAATAAATAAATCTTAAAAAAATGCTGTCCTAACATACGTCAGAAACTATTGTTTTTATTTTAAAATAATATACATTGTAATTATAGACATAAATCAGAACACTTACCTTGACTATTTTTTAATTCTGTAGAATATGAAATTTTCACTGTATCAAAATATTTGTAGTAACGATTTAAATACCAAAAGCTTAAGTGTAATAGATACTGACCAATAATATAAATTTAATCACTTGATTATCACTTCTTTATTTAGATGGATACCTGTCTGTTAAAATAACAAAGAAGGACACCCTCATTCCATAGGCAAGTAATCATTACTTAAATAAGCCAGTTCTGTAACCTGTGCCAACAAAATATATTTTAAAATGTTTTCCTTTTAAAAATATTGAAATACCCATTTTTCTACTAGTATAAAGAACACACAAAATTGTGATAATTTTCAGAATGTGCTCATATCTAACACTGTATATTTAACGTAATATATATGTTAACATATTAATGGTTATATATTCAATACATTCTTTTTTGGTTATTTTCATGTAAAATGTACATATTCAAATGATTTTGTATAATGTAATTAGCATATAGTTTTCTTCAGGGTGGCAGTCAGGATTCCTGAGACACTGACATAATTGTGTCTTCCTGATTGGCTATAATAAATTAATAATTCCAACTATAATACAGAATAATATGAAATTTTTATGAAATGCAGTTCCTATTTTCTTGAGATAGTCTTGGCTCCTTGTGTGTCATAAGTCTCAGTGAACTCCCATTCACCTCAATGACAGGAACCTTGATAATAGCTCATAGATGGGGGTAGGGGACGATGCATTCTTCTTTACATCAAGAATTACGTTTAAAAAGCAGCTTTAAGATCAGAATGTGTTATATTAGGATTGTTGACACAGATACCTATTGGCCAAACAAATCTTTATATTTAGGTGGCTTCTGAGTAAAGCACCTCCAACAAAGTCAACTTCAGGAAACTATGTCTTCTTTTTCTTTCCTGTTTGAGCTACAGTTAATATTTCAGGTGTTCCATGGTCAATAACTTTATGTAGTGATTTTTTAATTTATCCCCTTCATTTTTTTTTCAGATTGTGAAAGGTATGTAATCTGTGGAGTCTTCCTAACCCTCTTTCCTTTGGTGTTTCTCTTTTCAAGCATTTTTTATTTGTATTATCTCAGAATGGTGCTTCCAAGTACAGGTTAGACTTCTCTCCTACTTCTACCCCCTAAACTTTTCCTGAGAGGTTCATGAGGTCTCATGGAGGTTTTTTTTTTTTTTTCCTTTTCCCCACATGTGAACTCTTAGGTGATATGTTAGCTTGGTGACAGAGAGCTAAAGGTAATTTCAGGTTTCATCCTACAACCCATGAGCCTATTCTTTGCCAGCATATAACAGGAAAGAAAACACCTTTTAAGACAATACAAATATATATTCTCATGACATATTTCCAAGATTTACTGACTTCAACTCAAAACATAGTTATTGTTTACATAGTTATTGTTACACATAGTTATTGTAAACACTGAAAAAGTTTATTAGTCAATTTAGAAGCACTTCCAGTTGATTAAGGAATCATTCATTAGGGAAATAATAATACCAAAAATACAGGAGACATGAATTCTATTTATTTATTTATTTATTTTTATTTTAATTTATTTTGACAGGCAGAGTGGACAGTGAGAGAGAGAGAGAGAGAGAAAGAGAGAGAGAGAGAGAGAAAGGTCTTCCTTTTTGTCGTTGGTTCACCCTCCAATGGCCACCGCGGCCAGCACGCTGCGGCCGGTGCACTGCACTGATCCGAAGCCAGGAGCCAGGTGCTTCTCCTGGTCTCCCATGCGGGTGCAGAGCCCAAGGACCTGGGCCATCCTCCACTGCACTCCTGGGCCACAGCAGAGAGCTGGCCTGGAAGAGGAGCAACCAGGACAGAATCTGGCGCCCCGACCTGGACTAGAACCTGGTGTGCTGGCGCTGCAAGGCGGAGGATTAGCCTAGTGAGCCGCGGCGCTGGCCAATGAATTCTAATTCCTATACAAAAACAGAAAATTATTTTTGTTTTACTTCACATAAAAATAACTGCATCCTGGCCGGCGCCGTGGCGCTGTCTCTCTCTCTCTCACTATCCACTCTGCCTGTCAAAACAAAAACAAACAAAAACAAACAAACAAAAACAAAAAACAAAAAACAAAAAACCTGCATCCTATTAAACATTAACTTCCTATCCATTTTAAAATATTAATTTAAACAAGGAATTAAAAAAGACTTGATTTTTAAAAATATTAGATCAGATGGAGAGCTAAAAGGGATGTTTGTATGCAGAAACATACAAAAAACAGTGTCAATTCCTTTTCTCTTTTCTTCCCATTTAGTCTTCCTTACCATAATGAGGATTTGTGGTTTGTGCTTCTTGGCTAATTCAACAATGTCCACTCCATTATAATAAGGATTTTCTAAACAGCCTTGAAAACTTTTATGTGAGAACGCAAGCGATCTTCCAATTGTTAGAATTCCTCCAAAGCTGATCTTAGAATAAAAGAAAGTGACATAATAATAAACCAAAATAACCAGATTTGGCCTGAAGCTCACAATGTGCCCATCTCTGCACTGGGTATTATTTTTGCTATTACATAGCTAAATTAAGGTAACAAAATGATAATCTGGTATAGGATCAGAGTCTTCAGAAGGTATTATATTACAAAGCCATTTATCCCATATAAATGTCACAGCTTTCCTAGTTTGTTCTGATCATTCATATACTTCATAGTGTCCTATGAAGAAACTGGCAGAATAGACATTATTTTTATTTTTATAGTTTAGAGTCATATTGTCAGTGCATTGCCAGAAATAATGTTAGACCATTAGAAAACAGTAACAAATTGTTTACATGTGTCCATTTGACTCCATTCTTATTTAACCAATCTAATGGTAGGAAAATGTTTTTAACTCCTCAAAGTGATCCTATGTAATGCTAAATTGGTTCAGATTATACCAAGATAAGAAAAAAACTCTCCAGAATTATTTCACAGCCAAACAATAGATGTAAAAAAACCAGATGGAATTTGAAAGGAATATATCTAGTAACATTGCTTTTTGTCCTGAAATATCTTCATTTGTAAAAAATTTCATAAAATGTACACTGTGATTGGTTATTTACTCTCATAGAAAAATTATCTATAACAATAAATTGTCCTATTATAGCTAATAAACAGTTTAGTCATACCTGAACATATCTATTACTATATACTAATCATCATAGTTCTAAATTATTATGAAACAGTATTTCTCTAGGATTAGAGGTTTTTTCCCCCCAGGTTATAATCCATTTAAATTACACAACACATAACAACCTCAGAGTTAAGATCCAAGTATCCAGAGTGTTCCTTGGCCTGGAAATACTGAGTGTACTTGTCCAAGGTGAAGTTGATATGTGTATTGAGTTGCTCAATGTAGACAGAATGCCAGTGCTGGTCATCCAACAAGCTGCCCAGGATGAGGTTTGATTGAGCTTTAGTAGAAGGCAGGTTAGCATTGCCTTAAAAGAGAGGGCAAATCCAACTCTGTTACTTCTGATCAAAATCACAGCTACCCGTTGTTAGTTCAGCATTACAGTTTATGTCCATACCTACATTCCACATAGTTGTCATCTGAATTTCTCTTCATTTTGAACACAATGTTAGTTTACTTTTTGCATTCCTTCTTAATTCATTTCTACATTTTTTTGAAATTGCTTGAGTAATTTATTATTCATGATACATTTACTTTGCAATTACTTTCTTTGCTAGAATCTCATTATCAACACTATCTCCTAATTTTACTATGACCTATTCTTGTCTGCAGGATTATATGTAATATTAATATATCACATGTATGTTTTATATATATATATATGCTGTCTTTCTTGCATAGTTGTCAAGATATATGCTACTGCATAAATCATAGTTGGAATTAGGTATTTTGACTTGGACAATATATTATATCATGGGTGGAGAATATTCAGCCCACAGGCCTATTAAGGCCCATGAAATTATTTGGTCTGGCCCTGAAAAGGCAACTTCAGGCTGGGCTCAAAATTCAACAAATCTATAGAAGGTTAATTTTAGTTGATAATTTTGTGAAACCCACAAATGATGTTATAAATATCCAAATGGCCTTTGGCAGAAAATAGTTCCCCATTTGTGTATCACATGTTCACTTTATCTAACTGTAAAAAGCTTAGGTACCACAAATATGCTTTCATCTAAACAGATTTTTACAACTATTGGTATAAAGTAGAAATACATTTTACCTGAATTAAGAGAAAAGACAAGCTTTCCTTCAATTAATTCCAGAGTGAGGTGGTTCCCATGTTGTCCTTCTCTGTGGAGTAGAATTCCATTACTCTGCATGGTTTTAAATTTCAAAGAAATAACATCTCTTATTGGTCTTACAAATTTTTTATCAAATCTGTACAGCAGAATACTTGGTCCATCAAAATAAACCATCTCGGACCCTAGGAAAGATGATATTAAAAAGTAATTCTAAATATAAATATGCTGTCTATTAGCACTTTGAAAATGTGTGAGTCAATAGACCACAGCACGCGTGCACACACACACACACAATATGTTTGTGGTCTGTTCCTTGAAGGGAAAAACTAACAATAACATACTTTGTATCATGATTTATATCAGTACCTGGCATCCACTGTTAGACTTTTCTGATATTTTCTCAACTTTACCATCTAGAATCACCTTTATTGAGCTACTGCCAATGGCTCCTATCTTTATAGTGGCCTATTTATTCTCAATCTGCATTGTTTGATTTAAAATCAGCAGGAAATTATCTCTACTACACAAATTAAGATGATTTTTTTTTTTTGACAGGTAGAGTGGACAGTGAGAGAGAGAGAAAGGTCTTCCTTTACCGTTCGTTGGTTCACTCTCCAATGGCTGCTGCGGCAGGTGCACCGCGCTGATCCAAAGCCAGGAGCCAGGTGCTTCTCCTGGTCTCCCATGTGGGTGCAGGACCCAAGCACTTGGGCCAACCTCCACTGCACTCCTGGGCCACAGCAGAGAGCTGGCCTGGAAGAGGAGCAACCGGGACAGAATCCAGTGACGCGATTGGCACTAGAACCCGGTGTGCCGGTGCTTGCAGGTGGAGGATTAGCCTAGTGAGCCGCGGTGCCGGCCAAATTAAGATGATTTTTACAGTCAATATTTACTTAAATGGCTTTGTTTCCAGTAGCTTTCATTCTTCTTAATTCTTACACAGGCAATCACTTCAGTGAAGACTTTGTAAATTATACCTACAAACACACATTCCATAGAATTACTGCTTTGGTGAGGGAACATGGCCTGAATAACACTATTTTAGGACTGCCAGAACTATGTTTCTGTCATTCTTTCTCAGGTCTCTGAAAGGGTCTTATGATTTCACTATGAAGTTCATAAACACTTAGTTCATCAAAAGATGGATTTTAGCAATACTGTGATAGAACATTCAGCAAAATCAATTGAAGATAAACGTTACCCAAAAGTAAAAAGAAGGAATTTTCCTTGGAAAAACTATATGTTTTTATAATAAAAGAACATACCCCCAAAACGTAATAATATGTGTTATTTGAAGCTAATCAGCTGATATGGATTATTTATTTATCATTTGATTTCAGGAAATATTACAGAAAATATTACAGCTACTTTTTTGAAGTTGTCCATTTCATTTGGATTATCTGAAACACATACAATAACCTGAGCAGCTATCATTTGAAAATTTACATGTTCAATGTTCTCACAGTGGAGTGTTAAAAGGAAAACTGAGACCACTTCAATTGAATAAGGTTACTTGACCAAGAGAAAGGTTCTAGAACAGGGTAGCATTCTAAACCAGAGTTCAGAATGACCCTGTCCACAATTTGTTGAGCAATTTTTATAATAAGAAAGGCAAGAAATAACATAAGGAAATTACCTAATTTGTGCAGACAGGCACTTTCCTAATTTGGGCACAATTTGGCAACTTTCAGCCTCTGACCCAGGGATTAGCTACTGTGACTGGCTGAGGCTCAGTTACTTAGTTACAAGAGTATAATCTTTTTTAAAAAAAGATTTTATTTATTTATTTGGGAGGTAGAGTTACAGAGAGAGGGAGGGACAGAGAGAAAAGTCTGCTGATTCACTCCCCAAACAGCCACAATGGCCGGAGCTGCACTGATCTGAAGCCAGGAGCCAGGAGCTTCTTCCAGATCACCCACACAGGTGCAGGGGCCCAAGCACTTGGGCCATTTTCCATTGCTTGCCCAAGCTATAGCAGGGAGCTGGATTGGAAGAGGAGCAGCCAGGACTCGAACCAGTATTCATATGGGATGCCAGTGCTGTAAGTGGAGGCTTAGCCCACTATGCCACAGCACTGGCCCCCAACTTCTCTTAGGGTAGTTTACAAACTATGTGCAAGTCAAACTAGGTTACAATTCATGGCATATGGAGGCCCCTTTGGGACAAATTCATCATTCAATATGGAAGCTGGTTTAGGCCAATTTATTCCAGTTCAAAATGACTAATGCAATTATGAAGAAATAATAATATTGGCCGGCGCTGCGGCTCAATAGGCTAATTCTCCGCCTAGCGGCGCCAGGACACTGGGTTCTAGTCCCGGTCAGGGCGCCGGATTCTGTCCCGGTTGCCCCTCTTCCAGGCCAGCTCTCTGCTGTGGCCATAGAGTGCAGTGGAGGATGCCCCAAGTGCTTGGGCCCTGCACCCCATGGGAGACCAGGAGAAGCACCTGGCTCCTGCCATTGGATCAGCGCGGTGCGCCGGCCGCAGCGCGCCAACCGCGGCGGCCATTGGAGGGTGAACCAACGGCAAAAGGAAGACCTTTCTCTCTGTCTGTCTCTCTCTCACTGTCCACTCTGCCTGTCAAAAAAAAAAAAAAAAGAAAGAATATATCAAATATATGACAAATACCACTGTATTGGGCATTGCCTAAAATAGTCCCTAACAACAAGGCGCCTGGCGGATGATGCGGGGGAGGGGTGTGTGTGTCTGCGGCCGCTGTGGTTGAACCCCGGAAGATTGGACCACCTGCAGGGATAGGTCTGATTTAGTTCCGGACACGTGGACAGTGCATGATCCCTATGCCTCGCTTAATGTGCCCCTGTGCATGGTCCACCCGTGCCTGCGTGACCTTTTCACTGACTGGCTCCCCTACTGCACATGTCCTTCGTAAGCTTTATATGCATGTACACTTCCCCAATAAAGCGGTTCCTGCTTCGACAGAACTCACGGGTGCTTGTGGTGTGTTCTTGACCCGTCAACCTTACCCTTCCTGTTCGCCTTGTTGGGGAGTACTTGCGCTGCCCCTGCTAGTCAGGGGCTAGCATTGGGCTTGAGATCCTGACACCACTGTATCTGTAAATATACATAAGCTAAATAGTAATTCCTTGTTAAATAACTAATTGTGTGTTACATGGTAAAAACAAAAGTCTTTGGTCAATTCTGAATGAATTGTGTCACAGCTGGTAAATCTGCCACCTGGTTTGAGTCCCAGATGCTCCACTTTCCATCTGGCTCCCAGATAATGCACCTGGGAAAGCAGTGGAAGATGACCTGAGTTCTTGGGCTCCTTCCACCCAGGTAGCAGACCAAGATGAAGTTCCTAGCTCTTGGACTTTGGCCTGGTCCAGCCCTGGCTGGCAGTTTTGGCCATTTGGGGAGTAAAACAGTGGATGGAAGATATCTCCCTGACTCTCCCTCTCTCTCTGTAGTTCTCCCTTTCAAATAAGTAAATAAAGCTCTTTAAAAATATGAACAAAGTCATCTATGATTATTAAGTGGCAATAAGCTAAGGAAAATTTTAAAAGACTGACTAAAGAATTTCACATTTTGGCAATACCATGATCTCCATGCTTTTATTATATTTTATGTGTTGCTCAAAGACAATGTAAGCATACAAGCTTTTTTATTTTTTTAAAGATTTATTTTATTTATTTGAAAGCCAGAGTTACAGAGATAGACAAGGCATCCCTTGATTCACTCCCCAAATGTCTACAACAGCTGGGGCTGGGTCAGGCCGAAGCCAAGAGGCAAGAGCTTCATCTGGGTCTCTCATGTAGGTGCAGGGGTCCAAATATTTGAGCCATTTTCTGCTTTTTTACTCCAGGCCATTAGCAGGAAGCTACATTGGAAATGGCAGCTTAAACTCGCTCTGATGCAATGCAGGTCTTAAAGCTTTATTTTTTTAGTTGGCAAATCAAAAGTTTGTTCTTGAGTTGGTTTTGTCTGGATTATTTTAATCTTTTTTCTTCTTACTCTCATGAGGATATTAGGCAACAGAAGTATATTTCCTGGAATGTCTCATTCAGGCAAAACAGAATAGCAAAAAAGTTTGTCAGGAAAATGATAAATGGAGAAATTACCTAAAAACTTCTTTTTCTTTTAAATAATATGTTTCTCTCTTCAATGTGTTTGTTAATGCTATGTCTAGATATTTAACATATGTCTCTAACTGTGTATTTTTTAATGATAAAAAATCAAGATTTGAAAAAGAGGCATAAAATACTCTGCCATGATTTGTGAAGTCAATTCTTTTTTTTTAAATTGTCAATTCTTAAAAATATAAAATTAAACAAAAAGTTATATTTGGGATAGAAAGCATTTAGCCTAGTTATAAGTGGCAAAGACCTGTCCAAGAATTCCTTTGAGGGAGAATTTTTACCCTTTCTCCAAATTAGGATTCATCCAAGGCAGAAGCAAACTTTCATGTCTCAGTGGTGAGAGGTCATCTAAACTTTTTCTCTACTTATCCACAAAATGTTTTTAGAATTTTATAACTCTTGTAAGAGCAAACAAAAGTTTCCATAGCCATAAAGAAGATAATACAACATAACACATGCCTGAGTGAAAACAGTAAAATAAAATAACAGCATTCAATATTCCATTTAATACAAATCTTTATCAGAAGGCTTTAGGGAGCAATACTTTTATATGAAATTCAAGTAATATAAGTAAGAAATGTAGTAAGTACTAGAAAATTAAGGCCACTTAATATGGTTACACTAGAAACCAAAGTTCCTAAAAAATTCCAGATTATAGCATCTGCCATCCAAAACAAATGGAGAAACTCAGCTGTTAATTTAAAGTAGAAAATGTGTGTCTAATTTTGTAAGAATTTAGTTTATAATTACTAGCTTCATGAATGGGATTATAGTTTTGATCACCGACTCTGCCAACATCAACAACAGAAATACTGTCTGTTTGTTGACTACCATTAAATAAATCAGAGGATACATTTTTCGGTATTAAGGCTAAGTCTGTGCTTTCTTGGTCTAGCACCACTATATATTTGGGGGCATATTAGAATATAGTGTAATAGTTCAGAGATAGGACTCCATTAATTCAAATGCTGGTTGTATCCTGTTCAAGTTACATATATTCTCTGTGCTGTTTCCTCATCTGTGAAGTGAGCAGTAAAACATTCCTCTCACACCAGGTTGCTGTAAGATTTAAATGATTTGTACTGCTGCAGGCCGGCGCCGTGGCTCAACAGGCTAATCCTCTGCCTAGCGGCGCCGGCACACTGGGTTCTAGTCCCGGTCAGGGCGCCGGATTCTGTCCCGGTTGCCCCTCTTCCAGGCCAGCTCTCTGCTGTGGCCAGGGAGTGCAGTGGAGGATGGCCCAAGTGCTTGGGCCCTGCACCCCATGGGAGACCAGGAGAAGCACCTGGCTCCTGCCATCGGATCAGCGTGGTGCACCAGCCATGGCGGCCATTGGAGGGTAAACCAACGGCAAAGGAAGACCTTTCTCTCTGTCTCTCTCTCTCACTGTCCACTCTGTCAAAAATATATATATATATATATATATATATATATATATATATATGAGAAAGAGCTAAAACAGCGCTAAGAGGGAAGTATATAGCAATTAGTGCCTACATCAAGAAATTGGAAAGGCATCAAATAAATGAGTTATTGATATGTCTCAAGGACCTAGAAAAACAAGAACAAACCAAAACCCAAATTAGTAGGAAAAAAGAAGTAATTCAAATTAGGAAGGAAATAAGCAAAATTGAAACCTCAAATTAGTAGGGCAAAAGAAATAATTCAAATTAGGAAAGAAATAAGCAAAATTGAAAACAAAATTACAAAAGATAAGTGAAATGAAGAGCTGCTTTTATGAAAAAATAAACAATACTGATACCAGTTGTACCAGTGGTGTATCAATATTGTACAACTAACAAAAAAAAAAAGAATAAATAGAAGAACCAAATTTTTCAAAAGATGAAATTCAAAGGGTCAACAGAAACATGAAAAAAAAATTGCTCAGGATCATTAGCATTTCATGGAAATGCAAATAAAAACCATAATGACATTTCACCTCACCCAAGTTAGAATGGCTTTCATATAGAAATCAAAAAACAATAACTGCTGGCAAGAATGTGGGGCAAAAAGTACACTAATACACTGTTGGTGGGAATGTACACTAGTACAGTCAGTATGGAAGACAGTATGGAGATTCCTCAGAAATCTGAAAATAGACCTACCATTTGACCCATGCATCCCATTCCTGGGGATTAATCCAAAGGAAATTAAATCAGCACATGAAAGAGTTATCTGTACCACTGTATTTACTGCAGCTCAATTCACAATAGCTAAGATTTAGAATCAATCCAGATGTTCATCAATCAATGACTAGATACAGAAGATGTGGTATATAAACACTATGCAATACTACTCAGCCTTAAAAAAGAATGAAATTCTTGCTTTTGCAACAAAATAAATGCAACTGGAAACCATTATACTTAGTGAAATAAACAGTCTCAGAGAGACAAATATCATGTTTTCCTTGATCTGTAGTAACTCAGAGTACAAAAACTGTATATGAGCCAAATTGATATTTTAAAAATTGATTATTGTTTATAGCCCTTGTCTCTACTGTTGAGGAACAGTGTTTGTTTTTACTATTTGTTGAATTCTTTACTTAGTGGAGGTTTAAGTTATGATTATAAAACAAACTGAAAGTGTGTCATTGTAAAAATTAGAAAAGAATAAGAAAGGAAGGAGAAGGGAGGATGGGAGCATGGGTGGGATGGAGGCTAGGGTGGGAAATATCACTACGCTCCTAAATGTGTCTATATGAAATACATGAAATTTGTTAGGCTTATATAAATAAAAAAATTGAAAAAAAAAGTGGTGGTGAAATTGTTGCACTGTATAGTAAGTGTATGTTTAACTTAGAAGAATGCCAAATTGTTTTCCAAACCAGTCACTTTATTTTTACTTTTATTTTTTAAAAATATTTATTTATTTATTTGAAAGTCAGAGTTACACAGAGAGAGGAGAGGCAAAGAGAGAGGTCTTCTATCTGCTGGTTCTTGCACTGATCTGAAGCCAGGAGCCAGGAGCCAAGAGCTTCCTCTGGGTCTTCCCACATGGGTACAGGGGCCCAAGGATTTGGGCCATCCTCTACTGCTTTCCCAGGCCAGAGCAGAGAGCTGGATCAGAAGTGGAGCAGCTGGGACTCAAACCAGTGCTCATATGGGATGCCGGCACTGCAGGCCATGGTTTTCCCACTACACCATAGTGCCAGCCCCAGTAATGTATTTTTATAAAATTGTTTTCCAAAGCAGTAATGTTATTTTTATATTTCCAGTGATATATGAGAATTCCACATCCTTACCAAAGACTTGATGTTTTCACCCTTTTTAATTTTAAACATTCTGGTGGGTATACAGTGATTTATCACTGTGGTTTTACTTGTATTTCTCTGATGACACTGATGTTAGCTAGTTTTGATGTAATAGCATATTGAGATAGTGATGATTCTATAGATCAGATTTCTTACTTGGAATATTTGGTTATTAATAATTACCTTTCTAATGACACAAGGTTACATCAAATATCAAATTAATATATGATTATAACCATAGTCTTATGTTACTATTACTAATGGAGTTTTATTATTGAGTTACTACTTTCAATAATAAATTATATAAGATTTTTAAGATTCCTGCTTTACCTGAATTATTAATATAAGAGCAAAATAAATAGAGCAAAATATCTAAAACTCAGATTAATTATCCATTTCATTATTGCTGTCAGAGTTTTTTTCTGAATGGCTTTTTTTACTTTAGTAAAAAAAAAAAAAAAAGAGGAGCTGTTATTGTGCCATACCAGGTTAAGCCAGTGCCTGGACCGCATGCTATATGGGCACCAATTCCTGTCCCAGCTTCTCCACTTCCAATCCAGCTCCCTACTAATGGCTGTCAAAGTGCCAGAAGATGGCCCAAGTGTTTGGGCTCCTTTCACACACACAGGAGACATGGATGAGCTCCTGGCTTAGGCCTGGCTCAGCCTTGGCTTTTGCGGGCATTTGGGAGATAAACCAGCAGATGGAATAGCTCTCTCTCCCCCTCCCTCCCACTCTGTAAATCTGACTTTCAAATAAATAAATAAATCTAAAACAAAGCAAAACAAACAAACAAAAAACACAGAAATAAGAGCTGTTGTACACTGAGGATATTCCTGGCTCTGTATGAGGTGCTGGTGCTACCGCAACTACATATCTGACCCTTGTGTTTCCAGAAATGTAATGAAGAGGAAAGAAATTGGGCAACTAGTGAGTGAGAGAGAGAGAGAGAATGAGATGTGTTTACAAAAGCCCTTGGCTTTCTTGTGCAGATGAATTCTAGGAGCATCCCCCATCCCCAGCCTCAACCTAGGAATGGAAGTAGAGGATGCACACTGTAAGCCAGAAATCTGTAAAAATTCATAATGTTGAGAGAAACAATGAGTACATTGTTTTAAATACAATTTGAGAAAGTAGATAAAAGGAGGGCCGGCATTGTGGCACAGTGGGTTAAGCTGTCACATGTGATGTTGGCATTCCACATCGGAATGCCCATTTGAGTCTCAGCTGCTCCACTTCCAATCTAGTTCCCAGCTAATGCATCTAGAAAGGCAGAAAATAATGTCCTACGAGCTTGGACCCCTGTCACCCACGTGGGAGACTTTGATGGAGTTCCTGACTACTGGCTTCAACATAATCCAGCATGTATTGTCCATTTGAGAAGTGAAAAATAAATTAAATTAAAATTAAATTCCAGCATCAAATAACATATACCTTGAAAAAGTTGGGTTTTTTTTAAAGGAAAGTAGATAAAATGAATCTGGGAAGAGATGTTGCCTGTAAGCATCAGCATATCCCATGATATGTAAAGTTCTTGGGTACAGAAAGGACAGTGTAAATACAAATGAAAATACTAAAATCAACCACTATTAAAATTAAACATAAAGGATTATATTACTGTCAATGATATCAATATTTAAATATACTTGAAAAATTATGCTTCTAGGAACTAAAGGACAATAGAGAGATCCATTCTCTAAAGAATGTGCTACGAGTTAGTTGGTGATGGGGTGTAACATCTGTCTGTAATTTTTTTCATGTATTTACAGAAGTTAATGGTGCCAACAGAAACCAGGATAGCTAAATACCCCTCTGGCCTTCCTGGGAGCAGGCATAAAGCTTTGATCCTCCTGAAACCAACCACTAGCCCAAGGAGCTGGAGTAATAGATATTCATGAAGGGATATCAAGCAAATGACAAATCTCCAACAAACAGCAGATTCTGCTTTAAAGTCAGTAGACCTGAAGTTGTCTCAAGAAGAAAGTTAATTTCATAGCATCAAACCAAAACTCTAAATATTAGACATCTTACCCATGCAAGAATGGGGGACAGCTATAGTTTCAATAGAACACAGAAAAGAAAGGATATAACCAATGGAAGGGGAAACAAAAGGCTGATACTAAAAACAGATGATTTTGTTTAAGTCCTTGCAGAAAAGCAAACATTAGAAAACAGAGAAAGAGTTAGAAATTTATTGGTTTGTACAGGGGTTAAGTAATAAAATGTAAACAACAA
The DNA here is from genome assembly GCA_036325905.1 of Lepus oiostolus. Taxonomy (NCBI): domain Eukaryota; kingdom Metazoa; phylum Chordata; class Mammalia; order Lagomorpha; family Leporidae; genus Lepus; species Lepus oiostolus. The sequence goes on along the minus strand of CM070808.1, from coordinate 56,135,415 downwards.
TATTAATTAATATTAATTAAATGGTTCATGGAAGGTAGATATTATTAACAATCTCAAGGCTAATGCTATGACTCCACAGAGAATGAGGTGACCCTTTGCAAAGTATGATAGAAAAGTTTAAGCTTAAGCTGCTTAAAACATTTCCATACAACTAATTCTTTGGATTGTTCTTCAGGTCTATACAGGATATTTTAAATTTTGTTATATTTTGACAATAATTTAAAATTTTTATGACTGTGTAAATAACACAAGTGTATCTGGATTATCAAATAGACATTGTGTAGTTGAGCCCTGACACAGAATTTCACTACTAGCTGTTTATGTTTATGTTATATTCATGCCAGCTGTGTTCTTTCTATGCATACTATATAGCTATATAGCTAACAGATGAGAAAAGAGGTTAAATCAATGCATAAACTTATGTTCCTACCAAATGAAGATCAAGTGAAGCTACAGCATGCTTTACAAAGGTAAGTTTCATAATGGTGTTAATGGAGAAAAATAGAACTGAGACCTCAGAGAGCTTTGTGTTGTGCCCAAGAAATCAACCCCCTAGTTTCACCATTATATTCCCATAGGGACTGCCATCCTAGCTCCCAAAAAGCAGCTTTACCTGCTGTTAGCTTGAATTTCATTAGTTTCATTAAATGTCTATTATGTTGCAAGTACTTTGCTAAACTCTAGAAATCTAAAGATAAATAAATCTCAGTTTGGGGCCACCTCAAAATTCTACTGACAAAGACATTAGAAAGGTCCACATTGTCATGAGCAGAGCAAAAAACACCTTCCATAAAAATCAGTTCTACTTTCATAGCTGTTTAAAGCCACAAAGTCAAGTTCAGTTTGCAAACTGGATTTTACATCTCAGGCTGACATTGATTTCATGCAGCGAATAAATTCCACTTACTGTACACACAGCCATACACTTCTATCCGCATCCCAATTCTGCCCTTTGGATTCCAGGCCACAGGGAGGAAGCGCAGAAACCTGGCTTGAAAGGGGGGCTGTAGTTTGTAGTGTACCACGCTGTCTGCATTTGTGTTGCCTGGGAAACCCTGGGAGAAAACACAAAGAGATCAGCAGAATAGCATCTCCATGCCATCACCTCTCATGCCTCTGAACAAAGCACTGCGATTTGTTGCTATACAAAAGGCTGTCTTCTTCACAGAACCCTCACTAATGTTGTATAAGGAAGGATGTGACAGCGTCTCCTCAGCTGCTGAGTTAGTCACCCCTGTCTAATTCTTTTCGACAGGGTCACTGAGATTCCATCAACAGCATTAAAAATGCCTATAAACATGGCAGCCTCCACTGAGTTTGCTTTTCTGAAATATTCATTTCCTCATCTCCAGTTACTGAAGATGCCCCCATGAAATCACACCATCCAGGCCAATAAAGCACAGAGCTAATGGACACAGGACACATAATAAGAATCCTGGAATCCAGGAGTTAGAAGGGACCTCGGACTACACCTTTAATTTCCAGATGAGAAACTCTAGACTCAGGAGGAGAAGATTGTTTGAAATATTTTTTGTCTTAATTTCAGGTTTTCAAAATATAATGTGTGGGAACAAGGAAAGGATGGGCATTTCTGAACATATAAATTTATTTAGATTCTTCAGCAATGAGTAATTTAATAATAAGGTAAAATTTTCACTTCTTGACCATTCACAGGGGAAAAATAAACTGAAGTTAACACCAAATATTCAGCATCTGTTCCTTACCTAGCTATTCTGCTGTGTAATCTTTAAAAACTCCCTTGACTAGTGTTACTTAAAGAAGCATGTGGATATTACATAAAAAAGAGAGTTCATGGGCAGGTGGGGTAAAGGGTTCACAGAGCAGCATCCTTATAAAGGATAAAGTCTTAAAGTAGACTTAAAAGTTGATCATGAGTCCATCAGGGTTTTGGTCTATATATTCTTATTTTTTGTTGCATCCTTATCAGTTTTGGAGTTAAGGTAATGCTGGCCTCATCAAACTAAATTGGAAGAGCTCTCTCCTTTTTAATTGTTTTGAATAATTTTTTTATGATCACAAATATTTTTATTAAGCCCAAGACACAATAGAGCATTACAGGGAGAACCCAACTACATTTCATTAGAGATAATAATGCAAATATAACAACAACAACAACAACAAAAGAAACAGCCTATTACTGAAAATACATTAATACAGAAAAGTTATGAGAAATCCATGAGATTTTTAAAAGGTAATATTCCCAACAATTTGACTATGTGACTTGGGTATGGTAATGCAAGAGGTAGTATTAACATTTGCAGTTTTTTTTGCCCTGTGACACTAAAGCATATTCAGTGTGTTCAATATAGCTTTAAGGTTGAGTAAGTCTAATGAGTCATGAGTTTGTAATGCCTAAAGAATCACATTAAGAGTTTTGTTCATCTTCTAAGTCCAAAGGGTTATATTACCTAGCATCTTAGCAAGTTAGGATGCCTTGGAAAGTGTGATCTCCAATAACTAACAAGTCTCTGATTTATAAATAAGTTTATTTATAATGATATTTACAAAATAAAAACAAAACACATGAAACTCACAAGTTATACAAAGAAACGGATGTATAATAAAAACAGCATTATGGAATGACAGGCAAAATTTTAAAGAAAGATTTAATAAAGAGTTAAATATCAAATAGACAACTTCTAAATTTCACTATGTCACCCACACTGAATTGGAATTCAACAATGGCTCTCTCTTCAGACGGTCCTGTACTGGAAATTCTGGAAAGTGGTAAATTATATTTTGATCAGAGTTTAAAGTTAATGACCTATTTCCATGCAGTACCTAATGCTGCCTTAACATGAAGTCACATCCAGTCTGCTTTGACGTGAAATAGCTTTAAGTGAATTTGTTCTGCCAGGTTAGAAAAATGTCACCAACATTTCACTGATATATGGGATGTGGCAGGAAGAAACTGGTATTTAGAGAGGAAGAGAACTGGAGCAGAAGTGACTGGGCAACAATTTAAGAGACGCAAAAGCCAGGAGAGGGAAGTCAATGAGAACATGCACGAGAGGCAGATTAAGAAGCACAATTAGTGCAGTTGGGAAACAAACAGAAAGAATTAACCCAGGGAGCAGGATGAGGGCTTCTTTAGTTACTACTCACTGGAAAACAACTTAGTGCCTAGCCAAACAAATCTGTTTTAACAGAAGTACTTGAGAGGACCTGGGGGATGTTAGTGTATGGAATGCCACCTTTAAATTCAGGTTGAGTTCTTGTTGACATTGGTGAACATCTGCTTCGAATAGCAATAAAATGAAAGATATATTATCTATACAGCTGCATTCTTTAAACCAACATAATAAAAAAAAAAAACTTCAAATGAGACAAGCAAAAACAAGACATAAGCATTGTCAAATAAGGCACATGTAAAAATCTACACACATTATCCAGTGAAAGTCAATATATATATATTTGGAGGTAGAAATAACTACAAAAATACTGACATTTCTAAAGCATTAGCATATTTGTTACAAACAATCACCAACTAATCCCCATTCAGAAAACTGCTTTGTAAAATGATTATTCAACATCTTCAGGACTACATATTTGTGGCTTTTTGCGAAATTTCATGTGTGAGCATCTGGAGAGTTCAGTTAGTGGCAAAAAAGTTGTCCATACTATGGGAAATGCAATATGGAAATTATAAAAAGGTATAAATGTTCATAAACCCCATGGTCATCATAATGTAAATGTCCTTGAGTGCACCAAGTTGATATTTCCTTACCACTTAGGAATCTGCAGTTCTGATTCACAGGCCCACTGATGTTTTCAGTAGTGTGGCTATATCTGCTGGCATACTCCCTTCATCACCTTCATCTACGGTAGTCATATCTTGTTCAAGTTTCAATTTCTGTTGGTTAATTTTTAGCATGGATTCTTCAATTGTCCCTTGGCTTATTAATTTTATAACTAGTACTTGTTTAGTTTGGCCTACTCTGTGACATCTATCTTCTGCTTGTTTGTCATTATCAGGATTACAATCAATATCATGAAGTATAACAACATTTGCTGAAGTCAGATTTATTCCCAATCCACCAGCTTTTGTTGTCAGCAGAAACATAAAGATATCCATATCGGTATTAAACTCATCAATTAGATGAATCCTTTCAGAAATTTGAGTCTTTCCATCTAATCTCAGGTACCTATGCTGATGATGTTTTAAGAGAACCTCTAAAATATCCAGCATCATGGTAAGCTGGCTGAATAATACCACTCTATCACCCTTCTGTTTTAATTCAGACAAGATATGTCCTAAAACTAGGAATTTTCCAGAATATAGAATCAAATCCATGTCTAACTGTGTCGATACTGTTTACAAAGTACCTGTAGTTCAAAGTCTGTCATAACTTCCATATCTTCAAAGATTAGGTCAGGGTTAGCCTCACAATGTGTAGATTCCTTTAGCATAAGCTGAGACATTTCCTTGAGTTTTTCAGCTGTGTAATATTGACGATGTAATAAAGGATGATTGGCCATTTTTCTCAATTGCATCATGACATTGCATGTTTCTGTACTTTTTTCCAGGTTATTGATAGATTTTTTCAATCTGTTGAAAAGGCCCAAGTACAGTTGCTCCTGCTTCTCTGATATTGTGCACAACTCAATTTGATCTTTCTTAGGGGGTAGCTGCTTGAGAACCTCTTCTTTTACTCTTCTGAGAATGAATGGCTTTATGATTTGTTTTGCATGTGCTATTCTCTCCTTTTCATATATACTTTGCTCATCAGCCGATTTAGTCTTAGAAGAAAACATTCTTTGTATTTCACTGGTACTACTACTGGACATATGTGGCATAACAAAATTCAACAGTGAGATGGTTCTAACAGATTATTCTGCACAGGTATGCCTGTGAGCAGCAACCGGTTATTTGCATTAATTGTCATAAGGTGCTGGTAGTGGATGGAACCCATATTCTTCAGCATGTGGCCCTCATCAAAAATTGCGTAATTAAGTTTTAGGCGTCGAAACAGACTACGATCATCTGAACTGCTGATTGCACAATTATACGTGGTCACAATTACATTGTAATCTTCATATTTACTGTGAATGTTAAATCTGATTTGTTTACGTTCTTCTTAAGAACCGTAGTAACAGAGCACATTTAAAGTGGGGCACCATAAGTTGACTTCCCTTAACCAGTTATCTATAGTTGATGCTGGAACAACGATCAGATGAGGACCTTTATTACCCTCCTGAAAGAGGTATGCCAGGAAAGCAATGGCTTGAACAGTTTTCCCTAGGCCCATTTCATATGCCAAAATGCCATTAAGTCCATGTTTATGTACTAATGCCAGCCAATTCAAGCCAACCTTCTGATAGGGCTTGAGTGACAAACTTTGGTTTAGAATGGAGGGTTGTTCGATGTTCCAGCCTCCTCCATTTCCAGTGAGCATGGTTACTTGTTTGGTTAATTTATTTGAAATCTCTTCACATTTGTTCATAAGCCTTATAACCACATCTCTTTCTTGGATCAATGTTTTACAGTGCCATATCAAATCTTCTGATAAGCCATTAGTTTTGGACATCTTTGTGAACAGAGCTTCCCAACTGTTAAAGGGCCGGAGTTCTGTTATCTTCTGAGCCTTTTTCTGAGAACACTGAGGAATCAGAGTGAGCTCACCAATTGAGGCATCTTGAAGGAAGTGAAGAATTTTACCCTTATAGCCGTCCTCCATCACCTCTTCACCACTGCTGTAGTCCTCATCCAGGGAACTGTCAACATCAGAACCCGCATCATACTCCGAGTCTTCAGTGACATTCTTTGGATTAAATACGTTTTTTTTTTTTTTTTTTACGTTTCTTGTTAAAACCATTTTGTGGTTTCATGGAAAATTTCTGTTTTAGTTTTGTTTTAGTTGTATTTTTATGATAATTCTGACCCTTTGAAGAAACTTCTTTTCCATTTGGAACCTCATTTTGTGAAGCATATTGCATATCTTGGTCTTCTGCAAACACTTTTAGAGATTCTAAAGCTTCAGTGTACATCCACTCATGTTCCTTGAGTACTTCTCTCAGTTCCTGCTTATCAAAATTTGGAAACTCTTTTTGTAATTTTAGTACAATACTTTCCTGCTTTTCCCAATTACTGCTAGATTCTGCAGACTCATTTGACTCCTCACCATGATCTATTCTTGTCTTTTTTAAAGATTGATCATCATTAAATTCATCTTCCTCATATGGCTGTGAAGAAGAAGATAATTTTCTTTTCCTGGGCCCACCACCTGCATCACCAAACATCAGCAAGGCAGCAGCAATTGCTCCATCCATGGTACTTGTTGAGTCTATCAAACGATAATCACTGTGTCTTTGTTGAATTTTTTCTCTTGAACTGTATTGGAGCAATTTGGGGAAACAACATCTTCACTATCAGAAGACAAATCAATATATTGTATTCCTCTTTGATTCTTGAAATATGATATACTTGTCTGGAGTCTCTGGAACACTTGAATCTTCTATTTTCTCAGTTACATCTGAGTCAGGGGTGTTTGCCCTGCTAACTTCCCCTTCAGCGTTCTCCTCTTCAGCACTAAGAAAAATTGGTGAAGAAGGGCCAGGCTGGGAGGGCTGTGGGATTGCTTCGGGCACTTCCTCAATTTTACTCCTTTTCTCAAAGCGAAAAAGGTCCAGGTTTGCTTTGAATAATTTAAGAATTAAAATTAGTTGTTCTGGGGTCAGCGCTGTAGTGCAGCTGGTTAATGCCCTGGCCTGAAGCTCTGGCATCCCATATGGGTGCCGGTTGGAGTCCCGGATGCTCCACTTCTGATACAGCTCTCTGCTATGGTCTGGGAAAGCAGAAAAAGATAGCCCAAGTCCTTGGGCCCCTGCACCCACGTGGGAGATCCAGAGAAAGCTCTTGGCTCCTGGCATCGGGTCAGTGCAGCTCTGGCTGTTGCGGTCAATTGGGGAGTGAACCATTGGATGGAAGACCTCTATTTCTCTCTCTGCCTCTCCTCTCTCTGTGCAATCCTGACTTCAAATAAATAAATAAATCTAAAAAAAAAGAATTAGTTGTTCTTTAAAAGTTTTGGTAGAAGTCAGCAGTGAAGCCAACCAATCCCGGGCTTTTATTTGTGGGGAAGCTCTTTATTACTGATTCAATCTTGGTTATTATTCTATTCAGATTTTCTATGTCTTTGTGCCTTTTTTTTGGTAAATTAAAAAATCCTCAGCAAAATACTAGCAAATCAAATCCAACAATACATTAAAAAGATTATCCACTCAAGTCAAGTGGGATGAAGGGATGATTTGACACATGTAAATCAAGAAACATGTTATATCACATCAATAAAATGAACAATAAAAATCATATTGTTTCAATAGAAGCAGAATAAAGCATTTGATAAAATAAAGCATCCTTTCATGATAAACACTTTAAAAAATGGGTATAGAAGGAATACACATCAATATAATCAATCCAATATATGACAAATCTACAGCCAGCATCATATTGAACTCAGAAAAGCCAGAAATATTTTCACTAAGATCTGGAACCAGACAAGGATGACCACTCTCACCATTATTATTCAACATAGTTTTGAAAGTTTTAACCACAGCCATTCAAGAAGAAAAAGAAATCAAATGGATACAAACTGGAAAGGAAGAAACCAAATTATCCCTATTTGCAGATGACATGACCCTTATATAGTGGAGCCCAAAGACTCCACAAAGAGACTTGTGGAATGCACAAGAGAATTTGGCAAAGTTGCAGGACATAAAATCAACACACAAAAATCAATAGCATTCTTTTTTTTTAAAGGATTTTATTTTTTCATTTGAGAGATAGAGTTACAGAGAGAGAGAGTGAAAGACAGAAAGGTCTTACATCTATTGCTTCACTCCTCAAATGGCCACATGGCCAGAGCTGGGGCAATTCAAAGGCAAGAGCCAGGAGCCAGGAGCTTCTTTCAGGTGGGTCTCCCACACAGGTGCAGGGGCCCAAGCACTTGGGTCATCTTCTACTGCTTTCCCAGGCTAAAGCAGAGAGCTGGATCTGAAGAGGAACGACCAGGACTCAAGCCAGCGCTCATGTGGAATGTCAGCATTCTTATATACCAAAAATGCTCAGGCTGAGAAAGAACTTGTAAATCAATCTGACTCAAAATAGCCACAAAAAATCTTAAATACCTTGGAATAAATTTAACCAAGGATGTGAAAAATCTCTACAACAAAAATTATAAAACATTAATGAAATAGAGGATATGAAAAAGGAAAAATCTTCCATGTTCATGGATTAGAAAGTCAATATAATCGAAATGCCCATACTACCCACAGCAGTTTACAGATTCAATGTAATTCCAATCAAAATCCAAGGACATTCTTCACAGAGCTGGAAAAAATAATCCTAAAATTCATATAGAAACATAAAAAGACACTGAATAGCCAAAGCAATCTTAAACAACAAAAACAAAGCTGAAGGTATCATAGTATCAGTTTTCAAGACATAGTACAGAGCCGTTATAATCAAAATATCCTATATTGGCACAAGAATAGAAACACAGACCAATGGAACAGAATAGAAATCCCAGAAATTAATCCACTCGTCTACAACTAACTAATCTTTGAAAAGCAAGCTAAAATTACTCCCTGGGAAAAGGACAGTCTTTCCAATAAATGGTGTTGGGGAAACTGGATGTCTGCATGCAGAAGTATGAAAGAAGGCCCTTACTTACACCTATTAAAAAATCGACTCGCAATAGGTCAAAGATCCAAACCTCTGCTCAGAGCTGAGTAAACTCTTGGGACTATGCTTAGCACTATGCCTGCAGCCAATCTGTTTATGGAGCCAGCACTGCTTCTGTGGCTTGGAACCCTGGCATGGGGAGATGACAGGGGTGTGTGCACCCCAACTCTCCAGGCATCTACATGGATCCTGCAGTTTTAGGTCCCTCCACACTTATAAGGACTGGGGCCTGCTCACCCTGTGATTGCAGCACCACAGATGGTCTTACAGCTTCTGTCTCTAGTGTGGGCAACAACTGCAGAATTGTGTGCCAGGGTCCAAGCAGCACTACTGGGTCCTAGGATTGCTTCAGACTCCCACTGCTGTTGCCATCTACTGTTGCCCAAAAGTCAGCTGAAGCTGGCACCCCTGGTCCAAGACTTCCTTCTCAATATAGAAATAAAGAATGGAGACTGGACAAAAGTGAAGTGAAAGTAATTATTATTGCAGTGAAGTGTACAGACTCATCACACGCAGGAGGGGACCCAGAACAGGGAGGCCTTTGCCTAGTTTCCACCCTGGCACTTCCCTCTCCCTTCCACTGAGTGGCTGAGTGTGCCTTTTCCATGTACGCGGTGGTGTTTACACTGGTTCTGGTTCCCCCTTCTCAGACCAGCTCCTGAAGGCTTTATCTGATTGGACCCTTGTTTGTGTCCACGAGGATGGAATTGGGTCAGACTATTTGATTTCCCATAGCTCAAACTTCCATTCCAAGCTTATCTCCACCCAGTCCTTGTCTAAATTCCTAATTTTGTCCTGTCCCTGAGGCCCAAGGCTGCTTCCCTATTTAAAGCCTACTTAGGAGGTCCTGACCCTACACTACCACAGTGAAAGAAAAGTGCAGGGAGACTATACCACGGCATCCAACTGGAACTAAAGTCAAAGGAACCCAGCAAACCAACACCAGAAGACACATCTTCAGAAAAAGGACCTCTGGTTCAGGAAAACCACCATTTGAAAGGTAATAGAAACAACAGATCTGCCAATGCACCAAAAATCAATGTAAGGACACAAGAAGTGTGGAAAAACATGGCAATATGACACTCCAAAGTGAACATAATAATGCCTTAACATCAGACTACAGAAGAAGGAAGTGACAAAAATACCTGATAAGAGTTGAAAAGAATAACATTCAAAGGGGCCGGTGCTGTAAAGCTGCTGTCTGAAATACCAGCATCCAAATATGGCCACTGGCTCAAGTCCTGGCTGCTCCACATCAGATCCAGCTCCCTGCCAATGCACCTGGGAAAGCAGCAGAAAATGGCTCAAGTACTTGGAAACCTACACCCATGTGGAAGAATTTCTGGGTATTGGTTTCATATCTACTGGCTCCTGCAGTTCCCACCGCTGCGGCAATTTGGAGAGTTTATCAGCAGATGGAAGACCTCTCTTTCTCCCTCTCTCTCTGTTACTCTATCTCTCTCTGCAGTTCTGCCTTTCAAATAAAACAATCATTTTTTTAAAAGAACACTCAGAGATACAATACAGTTAAGTGATTTGAATCACTTGATTTGAATTTAAAATAAGGATTAAGCCCGAAAACTAGACAGTGTTGGGGAGAAGGGAAAGTTTGGATAACAGGTAACAAAATGCAGTAGTGTGAAACCTAAGGAGTTCTGATGTTTTGTAGCACAATGAGGTGACTATATGTATTATATTATATATTTAAAAAAACTGGAATAGAGGAACTGGTAGGCTCCAAACACAAAAGATTTTTTTTTTTTTTTAATGTAAAGGCTGGTTGCTTGGTATGGTTAGTCTAAGCTGTCTTACATTTTGAAATGTTGCATTGTGTTCCTTAAAAATGTCTAAGTATTACATGTTAATACAGAATCTAAAAATAGAATGAAAATAAATAAAATATCAAAAAGATAAGTTTATCTTGGTGCAAAAACATTTTAAAGTGTATGCATGATTTTTTTTTTTTTTTTAAGTGATTAGAAAAGAATGTTTTTGGGCAGGCGCCGTGGCTCACTTGGTTAATCCTCCGCCTGCGGCACTGGCATCCCACATGGGTGCCGGTTCTAGTCCTGGTTGCTCCTCTTCCAGTCCAGCTCTCTGCTGTGGCCCGGGAGGGCAGTAGAGGATGGCCCAAGTGCTTGGGCCCCTGCACCCGCATGGGAAATCAGGAAGAAGCACCTGGCTCCTGGCTTTGGATCAGTGCAGCTCTGGCCGTAGCGGCCATTTGGGGAGTGAACCAATGGAAGGAAGACCTTTCTCTCTGTCTCTCTCTCTCACTGTCTATAACTCTACCTGTTAAATAAATTTAAAAAAAATTAAAAAAAATTTTAATTAGTTTTTAACAGATTCAGTATGGTTTATAGATATAATTCTAAGAACATAATAATATCCCCTTCCGCCCGCCCCGTGTGTCTTCCCACCCTACTTTCTTCTGCATTTCTTTTTTTAGTTTTTGAGATAACATATTTTAAATTTGCATTACAATAAAAAGGCTTAATACTTCACTGAATAAGAAGGTAACAAGTAAAAAGCAAAAAGACCTTCCTTTGTTGGGAACACAAAAAATGGCTAAGAAAATAACTGAACAGAAAAATAACCATTGCAGCCATATATGGTGAATTTTAAACTAATCACAGATCATTAAAACCATATTAGCTTAACATTTTTAACCTCTGGCTTGAGAAACGTATAAAACAATTTCACAAAACTAAAAAAGCAAGCAGCACTATTGATATACACAGCTCTTGCTTGCTTGCTTTTTTAATTTTACCTCCCACATGTAAGGAGAACATGTGATATTTTTCTTTCTGTGTGCAGCTTTTTTCACCCAACATCATGCCCTTCAGTTGCATCCATTTTGCTGCAAATGGTAGAATTTCGTTCTTTTTATCTGAATAATATCCCATTGTGTATGCATACCGCATTTTCTTTACCCATTCAGCTGATGATGGTACATACCAAACTGACAGAATCATACATTGTGCATCATCTGCATCGAAAGCTAACGGGAAGTGAGAGGAACAGTGCTGTGGTGCAGTGGGTTAAGTGCCATTTCGAGTCTCAGCTGTTCCACTTCTGATCCATCTCTCTGCTATGGACTGGGAAAGCAGTAGAAGATGGCCCAAGTCCTTGGGCCCCTGCACCCACGTGGGAGATTGAAAAGAAGCTCCTGGCTTCAGATCAGCACAGCTCCAGCTGTTGTGGCCAACTGGGGAATGAACCAGCGGATGGAAGACCTCTCTCTCTCTCTCTCTCTGTCTGCCTCTACCTCTCTCTGCAACTCTGTCTTTTCAAATAAATAAAATAAACCATTAAAATAAAGAAGAAGAAGAAAGACAACGGGGCTTTCTGCATGATCAAGCCCTTCCTATCATGGGCAATGGATGTGGTTTTCTGCATGTGCACCAGCAGCTGAGAAGGGGCTGGTACCTGGTGCCTGGCAAGCTGAAGTCTCATGTCAGAAGTCCCACCCAATGTCTGGGGGAGCTGAAACCTTTCTTCCCCTTACTTTGCTTTCCTATCTACTACAGGAGATTTTTTTGCCATAACCAGTTGTCTCCATGCCTTCTTCAGACCCATCAATCCTAAACCCAACAAAAGTGACTGAAATCTGTGGCTCGGGGTCCACACACATGCTATAAATATATTTCCTAAATAATTTAAGAATTAATGACAGCACTGAAAAATTTCCAAATGACCACTTTGATTTGTTTTAGACAGTCACAGTAGTCAATTCACAAGACAATCACACTACAGGACCTGCTATGATCCTCACATGGCATAATGTTAAATTCATCAACACTCTTGGTTGAGTATTGAATACTGGACAGACAGCCATAAGCAGGAAAAACTTACTGTGCTCATGTAAGATTCATCAACAATTATTTTTAAGAAGTCTGTTAGAGATCTGCCATTCTATAACATTTCTCTCATAATGAATTTCTCAATAAATCTTTAAGTTATGAGGTAAAGAAATGAGTCTCAGTGATTTTTTTTAAAACAAAGATTAAGTCTCTATGACCCCACTGCACTAAGCAACTACACACAGGATTGCAGTCAGTACTCACAAGATGTTGGCAAAGATGGTACTTGTTTAAAAGGTATCATTCTTCAGCAACTTCTTGTTTTATTGTTTCCCAAACATTCAACTGTACTAAAGAAGATTCTTATTACAATACACACTCTCTCTCTCATTGTCTAACTCTGCCTGTCAAAAAAAAAAAATCAAAACCAAAAACAAAACAAACCACATAGGGCTCCAAGATTCACAAAAAAGCAAGGAAATATCAAGATGAGGAAAAGAAACAAACACACAAGAATTTTCCTCCCCGGCACAGAGGTTCTCTCATCATGTCAATGCTACTCATGAGTGTGCACCATTTGGCAATCACTCCTGGTCTGATTTCTAGGGAGAAACACCTTCTGGAGAAGACAATCAAGCCAGAGTCAAGGGTTGCATCCCTTGCATCTTTCTAAGTCTCTTCCAGCATTCTTTTCTCCAACATCCTGGCTACTAACAATAGTGACACAGTTTCCTTTAGAACATTACCTCTTACTGTTGTTGGCTTCTAATAAAGTGTGTTCCCTTTGTGAATACTTCTAATGGGCAGTTAACACTGAAGTCAAGTTCTTTTGTATCTTTCCTTAAAGTCTCTTTTGTATCTTTTGCCCTACATTTTCCCCACACTGAGGGGCTGCTGCTACCAATACCTGACAACTGTCTGCCTCTGCTTGTCCATTTTTCCCCCGATAATTTCAAGGAAAAGGCTGCTACAAGAGTAAAGTCATGTTAGGGAAAATCAAATAGACCAACCAATCGAAGTGAAGCTTCAAGACTGTGAACACTGATCACAAAGGAGAATAATGAGTAATTAGAAGGAAAAAAAGGTAAAATGTCTTGGAGGCAAGTAATCAGTAAGTTATATTTAAGCAGGACAGCACTAACCTATCAGTTCTAAAGAATTTGTCTTAGATATTGTTGTTATAGACATTCATTCCACCTGGTATAAGTATGTCTTTTATATAAGAGAATGCTGTGTCTTGCACATAAACACTTTTTAGTTGTAATCAGTTACAATCAGCATGTCACCAAGTTCACACAATCTGCTTTTATATTTCAGATCTTTATCAAAGGAACTTGCTGCTGTATGTACAAAATAACACCTAGCATTTATTAAAAACTTTCAATTTTGCCTTTAAAGAAAGTGCTAATTTGAACTAATCATATTAATTTATATCTAGCCAGATAGATTTGAAATCTGTTAAAATCAAATGGTTAATCTCCATTGAACTGCATGTTAAAGCTGTTTCAGAAGTTTCATGAAAAAATAAAAATATTTTTCTTGGCATTTGAATGAGACCACGTTACTGCTAAACCAAAGAGAAAATAGCCAACTAGTTAACAATAAATTCAAGAAGAATTCTGACTATTCACAGAATGTTAAAACACTGATTTTGAGAGGAAAAAGGAAACCTGTACATCAGAAGAACAAACTGAAATGAGCACTGGACCTTTTGTTTATGTATCCATCCAATGTGTAATCAATTCATTTGAAAGCCAGAAAACTCTAAGGTATTGGCAGTTATCTCCAGGAAGTCATGACAATGAAAGGTGTTGGCTCTCTGAAGTACAGGAATCGAATGTCCCCCATCAATTTAAATTAGCAAACAGAAAAGTTTCCATTTTAATATATTAGTGTGATATTTCATTATATGAGGACAAATATTTTGTTTTGCACTTGTTTCCATCAGTGTATGATTATAAACGTACATTTTTAGGACTCACAAAATCAATATAAACTCATTAATTAGATAACTTATTGACACATAAAATCAACATGCTAATAAACCATCACAGAAAACATGATTACATATATGTGCTTGGTTAGAGAACCAAAATAATAATGATTAATATTTAAAAAGTAAGAGTCACCTTTTCATTCAATCCCAAATATAACCACTTTCGAGGTTTCTCCTGTGATGTTTGTGAGTTCTTCCATCACAGCAACTGGTATTTAGCATCCTTGGCTTTTTCCTGGCCATGGTCTCCCCACAAGCATGCACTGACATTCTGTCTCCTCCCCTGTGTCACTCAGGCTTTAGCAGACTCCTGCCTTGCTCTCAGCTGTGTGTGTGTGTTCCTGGCACTTCCTTCCTCTTTACCTGGGACCACACTCTGTCTGTCATCTACAGTTAGAGGAACTGATTCTCTCTAGCCCAAGAGTGAGGGGCAGAGGCATTGTATTCAATGCCCTGGGCCAGGATTCCTCTGTTCTGTCTGCCTTTGTCCCATTCTGTTTCCAGGGCCTCAGACTTCAGAGAGCTCCTCCAGCCAAGAGTGCCTCCTCAGAGACAGCTGCCATGGCCTACGATCTTCACTGCACACTTGGCTACCTCATCTAGAGATGGGGAAAGGATTGGGGTGGATGGGGTGGGAGCACTAGAGTTAGGATTAGGAGACTACACAGTGTTCTCAGCTTCTTTCAAGGCCTCAAGGTCCCTAAGACATTTCTAATTCATCCTGTTTTTGATCTTTTGGTTAAAGATTTTGATTTCCTAGCAAAAAGAAATAATAAGAATCTCTTGGTTGGAGTTTTCTGAGTGGTTTTTTTTTTCTTCTTGTTTCCTACCCTTGAAATCCAAAATTACCAAAACATCCTTTCCATGGTATATTTTGAGAACTATTTCTTATTAGTCTAGGGTGTGCTTCTATTTTAAAACCATTTCATTCTTCTCAGATCTAGAAAAAATGATGCTGAAATTCATATGGAGACACAGGAGACCTCGAATAGCTAAAGCAATTTTGTACAACAAAAACAAAGCCAGAGGCATCACAATAAAAGATTTCAGGACATACTATAGGGCAGCTGTTATCAAAACAGCATGGTACTGGTACAGAAACAGGTGGATAGACCAATGGAACAGAATAGAAACACCAGAAATCAACCCGAACATCTACAGCCAACTTATATTTGATCAAGGATCTAAAACCAATTTCTGGAACAAGGACAGTCTATTCAATAAATGGTGCTGGGAAAACTGGATTTCCATATGCAGAAGCATGAAGCAAGACCCCTACATTACACCTTACACAAAAATCCACTCAACATGGAATAAAGACTGAAATCTACGACCCGACACCATCAAATTATTAGAGAACATTGGAGAAACCCTGCAAGATACTGGCACCTGCAAAGACTTCCTGGAAAAGACCCTGGAGGCGCAGGCAGTCAAAGCCAAAATTAACTAATGGGATTGCATCAAATTGAGAAGTTTCTGTACTGCAAAAGAAACAGTAAGGAAAGTGAAGGGGCAACCAACAGAATGGGAAAAAATATTTGCAAACTATGCTACAGATAAAGGATTAATAACCAGAATCTACAAAGAGATCAAGAAACTCCACAACGACAAAACAAACAACCTACTTAAAAGATGGGCCAAGGACCTCAATAGACATTTTTCCAAAGAGGAAATCCAAATGGCCAACAGACACATGAAAAAATGTTCAAGATCAATAGCCATCAGGGAAATGCAAATTAAAACCACAATGAGGTTTCATCTCACCCCAGTGAGAATGGCTCACATTCAGAAATCCACCAACAACAGATGCTGGAGAGGATGTGGGGAAAAAGGGACACTAACCCACTGTTGGTGGGAATGCAAACTGGTAAAGCCACTATGGAAGTCAGTCTGGAGATTCCTCAGAAACCTGAATATAACCCTACCATTCAACCCAGCCATCCCACTCCTTGGAATTTACCCAAAGGAAATTTAATTGGCAAAAAAAAGTGGTCTGCACCTTAATGTTTATTGCTGCTCAATTCACAATAGCTAAGACCTGGAATCAATCTAAATGCCCATCAACAGTAGACTGGATAAAGAAATTATGGGATATGTACTCTATAGAATACTATACGCAGTCAAAAACAATGAAATCCAGTCATTTGCAACAAAATGGAGGAATCTGGAAAGCATTATGCTGAGTGAAATAAGCCAGTCCCAAAGAGAAAAATATCATATGTTCTCCCTGATCGGTGACAACTAACTGAACACCAAAAAGGAAACCTGTTGAAGTGAAATGGACATTATGAGAAACGGTGACTTGTTCAGCCCTTGCCCTGACTGTTGATGAACAATTTAATACATTATCCCTCCTAGTATTTTTTTGTCTGTTCTACTTACTACTATTGGTTTAATTCTGTAACTAATACACAGTTATTCTTAAGTGTTGAAACTTTACTGAAAAGTGATCCCTGTTAAATATAAGAGTGGGAATAAGAGAGGGAAGAGATGTACAATTTGAGACATGCTCAAGCTGACTTGCCCCAAACGGTAGAGTTAGAAACATACCAGGGGATTCCAATTCAATCCCATCAAGGTGGCATGTACCAATGCCATCTCACTAGTCCATTTGATCAATTTGTGTTCACAACTGATCATAATGATAGGACTAAGAATCAAAGGGATCACATAAACAAGACTAGTGTTTGAAAATACTAACCGATAGAACAAAAAAGGGAGAGAACGATCCAACATGGGAAGCAGGATACACAGCAGACTCATAGAATGGCGGATGTCCTAAAAAGCACTCTGGCGTCAGAATCAGCCCTTAAGGCATTTGGATCCGGCTGAAAAGCCCATGAGAGTATTTTAGGCATGGAAAGCCAAGACACTCTGTCAAGAAAAAAAAATGACCTAAATGAAAGATCTCCACGAGGTCATCAAAGAAGGATGTACCTTTCTCTCAAGGGAGGAGAGAACTTCCACTTTGACTATGACCTTGTCTAAATATGATCAGAGTTGATGAACTCAAAAGGCTTCCACAGCCTTGGCAACTCATGACAAGAGCCAATGGTGATTACTGATGCCATAAACAAGAGTGTCAATTTGTTAAGTCAACAACAGGAGTCACTGTGCACTTACTTCTCATGTAGGATCTCTGTCCTTAATGTACTGTACATTATGATTTAATGCTATAACTAGTACTCAAACAGTATTTTTCACTTTGTGTTTCTATGTGGGTGTGAACTGTTGAAATCTTTACTTAATATATACTAAACTGATCTTCTGTATATAAAGAGAATTGAAAATGAATCTTGATATGAATGGAAGGGGAGAGGGAGAGGGAAAGGGGAGGGTTGTGGGTGGGACAGAATTTATGAGGGGGTGGGAAAGCCATTGTAATCCATAAGCTGTACTTTGGAAATTTATGTTCATTAAATAAAAGTTTTAAAAAATAAAGCAAAAAAAAAAAAAAAGCTGCCCCCCACCTTTCTAGCTTTCACCTATCTAAACTGGACACTTTGTTTTTTTATTATGTCTTTTGTCCTACACTGTTCTTTCTACTTTCTGCTAGCTTCAGTGTACAGTGGGATTAGCATCAGTTCTGATTAAAGCCATTGGTCTTTTTTAAGTTAAAAAAATTGTATTTATTTCTTTGAGAGGCAGAAAGAGACACACAGACACTCCCCATCTTCCCACAATGGCTGAACCAATACCAGACACAGCCAGAAGTTGGGAACTCAATTCAGGCCTCCCACATGGGTTGGAGGAACCCAGTTGGGCCATCACTGCTGCCTCAGAGTTAGGAGACTAAGTCCAGCAGCAAACCCAGGCACTCTTATGTGGGATGTGTACATCCTAACCAGCATCTTAGCAACTAGACCAAATGCTCACACCAAAGCCATCAATCTCAACTATGTTCCAAGACGTGAATTCCAGGTCTGCCACTGATGGTAATATTTCCTGAGTGATAGTACTTTTCACTATGAGCTAACCAAAGTGAGTGTTGGCCAGAAATTTGTCCAAATTTACTATTCTAAACTTGATACAGTGAGCTTGACAATAAGATGAAAAGATGGACAACACTAAATATTTTAAAGTTGTGACTATTCCATAGAATTCAGAATGTGTGGCTGCCTACATCTGGGGTGAAACCCCGTATTAACTTGCCTGAAAAACTCTCAGAAGAATTCATTCTATCTTCATTCAGCCTAAGTTAATTTGATACTTCAAAAAGTTTATGGAAATGGAATTGAGTTTCTTTTGATGCCAAAAATGTTTCAATCCATGCATAATCCTTTTATTATTATTATTATTATTTTTGAAAGTCAGAATTACACAGAGAGAGAAGGAAAGGAAGAAAGAGAGGTCTTCCATCTGCTGGTTCACTCCCCAATTGGCCACAATGGCTGGAGCTGTGCCGATCCGAAGCCAGGAGCCAGGAGCTTCCTCCAGTTCTCCCACACTGGTGCAGGGGCTGAAAGACTTGGGCCATTTTATATTGCTTTCCCAGGCCATAGCAGAGAGCTGGATTGCAAGTGGAGCAGCCAGGACTCGAACCAGTGCCCATATGGGATGCTGGCACTGTAGGTGGTGGCTTTACCTGCTATGCCTAATTCTTTAATACACATTTTTGTGGTCTTTTTGAAGACCTTCATGTGCACGGTTTCAAAATGGCTTTGCAACATAATAAATTACTCTTTTTCAAAAAAATATTATTTATTTGAAAGTCAGTGTTACACAGAAGGAGAGGCAGAGAGAGAGGGAGAGAGAGGTCTTCCATCCGCTGGTTCACTCCCCAATTGGTCGCATTGGTTGGAGCTGTGCCATTCCAAAGCCAGGAGCCAGGAGCTTCCTCCGGTTCTCCCACACGGGTGCAGGGGCCCAAGGACTTGGGCCATCTTCCACTGCTTTCCCAGGCCATAGCAGAGAGCTGGATTGGAAGTGGAGCAGCCAGGACTCGAACTGGCGCCTATATGGGTTGCTGGCACTGGAGGTTGCAGCTCTACCCACTACACCATAGCAGTGGCCCTAATAAATTTCTCTTAAAAGCACTCTAGCATTAGTAAACTTGGTGAAGTTTCCTCACCTTGTTAAGTCTGCCATTCCCATATGTCTTCAAGAAAATTAAGTGTGATAAACGTAAAACATTTCAGGCTGGATACATGAGCATGCACTCAATAACATGGTTCCCTTTTTTCCTCTTTTCCAGGTGTATTCTCTTTCGACCCTAATTTGACTTGATGGTGTTTATTTTCAGGAAAAAAGATCCTGAGAATTTGTCAATAAATTCAGATATTTATTTGAAGAAAACTTTTCCAATTAATAGCTTATTTGAAGCAGTGGAACACACTGTGGCTTGAAGTGGGAAGTGGATCTGAGCTGCCTGCACAATGTCTTTTTTCCGATTAGATTTTTTTAGTCAGTATATGTATTCTCCCTTACACATGTTTCCTAAGGGATTTTATTGCTAACACTGTAGTTGTCATATGTATGTGTCACTTAATACTGTAGTTGAAAAATAATGGTTTTATATAGCTTATCCAAAACACACCTTGTTATGTCAATATCTTAAGCTTTAAACTTCTGGATCTAAGGCTGAAATGCATTACCTACACTGACACCTTCTGAAAGCAAATAATTCTTCTTCAATTATTATTCAGAGAGAGTTTAGCTCCTCATGATAATAGCTTAAAGCACATGAAATGTTAGTCATTAAAAATAAATGGCTTCGCATTATAGGATGTGGTAGAAAATGAAAAATATCCAGGTGAATGGTTTATATAGAAAAAAATAGTAGATTTGGGGGTTGGCATGGTGCAATAGGTTGAAATGCCACCTATAGTGCTGAGCTTCCATGTGAGTTTGAGTCCTGGCTGCTCTACTTTTGATCCAGCTTTCTGCTCATGTGCTTGAGAAAGCAGAAGATATTCCAAGTACCTGGGCCCTTGTTACCTATGTTAGGAGACCTGGATAGAGTTAACAAGCTCCTGCCCTGGCCTTTGCTGCCATTTGGGGAGTGAACCAGAAGATGAAACATTTCTTTCTCTATCTCTCCCTCTCTCTCTGTAACTCTTCCTGAATCTTAAGAAAAGTAAATTTTGTTAAGAGAATGATGTACTTGTACTAGTGGATTAATTTCAAAAAGAAATTATTTTCCACATATTTTCAAGCTGTATGTTGACATTTATTAATCATGACTGTGGTTAAAAAAAAAAGAGCTCTAAAAATATGCTGGCAATGTCTAGATGCCACAGATTTCTGTCTTTGCTGGGTCACCACAGTAAAATATCACAGACAAGTGGCTTAAACTGTAGATGTTAATCCTCTCACAGTCCTAGACATCGGAAGCCCAAGATCAAGGTGCAAGCATGGTGAGGCTTTCCTTCCTGGCTTGTAGATAACTACCTTCTCACTGTGTCCACTCAGGGCAAACAGAGATACAGCTCTTTCTCTCTTCTTCCTATACATAGTCACAGTCTCACTGGATTAGGGTCCCATACTTATGTCCTCATTTAACCATCATTGCCTCCCTAAAGACCAGAACACAGGATGTAATCACTTTAAGGCTTCAAAGTATGTATGCATTTAGGAGAAACATATACATAAACTGCACCATTTGGATGGTTTTTTGAGGAAAAAATAGCAAGAAAAAATACAAACTAATAACTGTGGCAATAAAAAACAAAATCCCCAGGGTTGTGACATAGCAGCTTCCACCTGCAAAGCTGGCATCCCATATGGGTGCTGGTTCATGTCCTGACTATTCTACTTCCAATCCAGCTCTCTGCTAATGGCCTTAGAAAAGCAGTGGAAGTTGGCCCAAGTACTTGTGCTCCTGAAAACCATGGAAGATCTGGATGAAGCTCCTGGCTGCTAGCTTCGGCATGGTCCAGCTGTGGCCATTGCAGCCCTTTGGGGAGTGAAACAGCAGATGCAAGATCTCTCTCTCTCTCTCTCTCTCTCTCTCTCTCTCTCTCTCTTTCTGTGTGTGTGTGTGTGTGTCTCTCTCTTGCTCTCCCCCCTTTTCCCACTTTCACTCCCCCCCCTTCACTTTCTCTCTCTGTAATTCCAACTTCCAAATAAATAAATATATCTTAAAAAACAAAATCAGGGAGTGATTATTGTGGCACAGTGTGCATTAAGCTACAGCTTGGGATGCCTGAATCCCATATCAAAGTGCTGGTTCAAATCCTGGCACCTCTCCTTCCAATCCTGCTTCCTGCCAACACACCTGGGAAAGTGATGGATGTTGGCCAAGTACTTGAGTCCCTTCCACCCCTGTGGGAGTTCTGGACTGAGTTCCAGGCTCCTGGTTTGGCCTGGGCTAGCCCTGGCTGTTGCTGGCATTTGAGGAATGAATCTGAAGATAGAAGATTTTTCTCTTCCTCTCTCAGCACCTCCTTTCTGTTTCTCCCTCTCTCTGTGTCACCCTGCCTTTCAAATAAACAAATCTTAAAAAAATATATCAAAATGTGTCTCTCAGTACAAACTGTCTAAAGTTAGATTTTGGAAAAAAGAAAGCAACTTTGCCATTAGTACTTTCAAACACTAATCTTTCTCCATCAGAATTTATGAAGGCAATTTTAAGATAAAATTTCATTCATTAGGATGAGCACTTAGCCTAGCAGTTAAAAAATGAAATACCCATGTCTCTAGGAGCCAGAATTGTGGTATTGCCAATAAAGCTACCACCTGTGCTAGCATCACATATGAGCCCCGGTTCATGTCCCAGTTGCTCCTCTTCCTATCCAGCTCCCTGCTAATGGCCTGGGAAAAGCAGTGGAGGAAGGCCCAAATGTTTGAGCTCTGCCACCCATGTGAGAGACCCAGATGAATCTCCTGGCTCCTGGCTTTGGCCTGGCTCAGTGCTCGCCATTGTGGCCAACTGGGGAATGAATCAGTGGATGAAAGATTCTCTCTCTTTTTGTAACTCTTTCAAATAAATTTATAAATCCTTTTTAAAAACGCCCAGGTCTTACATGAGAGTACCTTAGTTCAATGCTCAGCTCAAATTTCTGACTGCAGCTCCTGACAATGCAGACCCCAGGAGGGAGCAGTGAAGTCTCAAGTAATTGAGTCCCTCCCACCCCTGTGGGGGACCTGGATTGCATTCCCAGCTTCCGGTTTTGACGCCAGCCAAGTCTTGGCCTTTGCAAGAGTTTGAGGACAAAATTAGTGGAAGGGAACTCTCTCTCTCTCATCTTTAAGTAACAAACCAGAAGCAAATATATGTTAGTGAAGAGCCATTGTAGTGACATAAATTCAAGGGCAACATGAACTGTCATGCTGATCAAACTGGTCTCTAGGGGATTCTCTGGTGCTCAGTATGTGTAGCATGTCTATCACGACTGCATTTTCACTGCAAGCATGATTTTTGTAGTGATTAACTGGTTGGTTTTTTTTTTTTTTTTTTTTTTTTTTTTTTTTTTTTTTTTTTACAGGCAGAGTGGATAGTGAGAGAGAGACAGAGAGAAAGGTCTTCCTTTTTGCCGTTGGTTCACCTTACAATGGCCACTGCGGCCGGCACATCGTGCTGATCCGAAGCCAGGAGCTAGGCGCTTCTCCCAGTCTCCCATGCGGGTGCAGGGCCCAAGGACTTGGGCCACCCTCCACTGCCTTCCTGGGCCATAGCAGAGAGCTGGCCTGGAAGAGGGGCAACCGGGATAGAATCCGGCGCCCCAACCGGGACTAGAACCCAGTGTGCTGGCACCGCAAGGCGGAGGATTAGCCTGTTAAGCCACGGTGCCAGCCACATTAACTGGGTTTTAAATGTACATTTTTATAAACAAAGATATGATTCTCATCAAAATTGAGGAAAAGCAATCTAAATTTTCACCAAAAATTTCAAAATGGGAATTGAAAGTCACAAGATGGAGGCAGTCACAAACTCCAGCTCCAGCCTCCTGCTGTTTGACTGGCCCACCTGGGCAGGTGAATCCACACCTGGTTTACATCTGGATGTAGTCAAAGGAGACAAACTAATTGAGAAATCGATCATTGATGGGGATAAGTATTGCTTTTTTGGGAGAAACGCTGATTTGTTGTGACTTTCCCGCTGACCATCAGTCTTGCTCTAAGGTCCACCCTGTACCAGCCTACCACAAGCATCTGAAGATGTCTGCTGACAGATCTCAAAAGTACACACAGCACTTTCTTGGGTCACAATCAGCTGATCCTTACAAGCCTCCGCAAATTCCCACGAATTCCATGGTCTCATTTGGTGCATCCACAGGGCATACATTCTGTGTGAGAAGCCTCAGATATTGCCATCAGCTGAGAAAAGAGATGAGAAGATGGATGGAGAGGAGGATGAGATCAAGGGCTTACTGGGGCTTCCAGAGGAGGAAACCAAGTTGATAACCTGACAGAGGTCAACACTGCCGACAACAAGCAAATCTCTATGCTCACCATTGAAGAGGGAGATCTGGACATTCAGAGATCAAAGAGGAAGAGGAAGAGGAAGTACTCCCAGGTGACTTTCGTTGAGGATGATGAGTTCCCCAACCCAGGGAATCCATGAGGATCTCTCAGTTGGTAGCTTCTGCAACATGGTGCAAATTGCAGTGGTCCCAATCAAGAATAAGTGTGTGGATACCCTAGCTCCCTGGGCCTGGAGAAGTCAGAGAGCAGATGCCTTCAGCATCAGACTCAATGGAGGCAGGCCCCCATGAACAGTGAGACAGGCTTCCAGCCTCATGGCATCCATGGGACAGCACTCATTGGGGGATTGCCCATGTCATATCTGAACCTCATCTCTGATGTGGACCTGAGTCCTGTCATGCTATGAGCAGTGAACATGAACCCTGCACCAAACTCTGCAGTCTATAACCCTGAAGATGTAAAGGAACCCAAGAAGAAGAAATATACAAAAGAGGTTGGCTGGTCAAGAAGGCACACCTTCGTTACTGATTTGATGTTTTTAGTCATGGAGAAGGGTAGGACTGGGTGAGAATGGGGTGGAAGGGTCTTAGGGAGCTAAAGAACTAGGGAGAAAACTTTAAATGTGTGCAGTATTTTCTCTCAGAATGTCTGCTGGGGTCCTAATCATGCAAAAATTAAAATTAGGTGCATGGTTGAAATTATTCTAGAAAATTTCACCTTTTAATTGATATTATTTTCATAATAATTACTAGTCATTCGATGATTATCCTAATAACTTGTGAATAACCTTGTTCTGAATTACCACAAAAAACAAAATCAACGATATTCAAGCAGTACTACAGATATGCACCTGCTTCCTAAACCTCACCTATGGTTACACCATTGCTCCATTGTTGACTAGTCTGCTGTATTCTGAATTTCTGGAGCATGCCCAGAAATAATGCTGACTCTAATTTTGTATAATTATAGAAAAATGTAAAGATAATGTTCAATGATAATGTATTTTTTGAAAAATACCTAAGAACTGTCTACAATATCTGTCTCAATAATATGATACTACATATTGATAGCAGCTCAAAAATGTATTAGGTTGTTTATTTTTAG
This sequence comes from Lepus oiostolus, assembly GCA_036325905.1. Classification (NCBI taxonomy): domain Eukaryota; kingdom Metazoa; phylum Chordata; class Mammalia; order Lagomorpha; family Leporidae; genus Lepus; species Lepus oiostolus. The sequence continues at coordinate 56,110,442 of CM070808.1, read as the reverse complement.
AGGCCTTGCTACTTCTATTATAAAAGAACCAAAAATAACTAGCATTTTTTTTATTCTTTGTATCTGTCTACCATACGTCTATCTGTCTCTCTATCATGCATCTACTCACAAAAACCAAAGCAAACTTCTCCACTTCTCATGAAGTGATCCATGTGGAACTTCCGAGCCTCCTTTTCCCTACTCTTGAATGCCTTCAGCAACTTTTTTCAAGAAAGAAAAATACAAAATCACTGCTTTTACTCTGTACTCTTCCACTAACTTTAAACACTTTCAACTTGATTGATTTCTCCATAATTCTCCTGGTGCTGATGTAACAGTGACCCCCACCACCACTCTGACAAAGCTAACAGTCCTCAGCCTATATCACCCCTGGCCTTCAAGACCCTGGATGTTCCCACCATGCCTTCTTTAGTTCCATCTTCCACAACCTTCCTACTTGTTTACTGATGTTGTCTTGTTGGAGAAGACCTCTTACAAACTTCCAGCTGTTCCCTATTTCCTAAACTTTTCTCTTATTCTTTCCTTATCTCCTAACATTCCTCCCCCAGGTTTTTCTGATTGGCTCCTCCTACCACTCAGTTTTCAAACTGAGTATAACTTCTTCAGTTTGACCTTCTTTGATCACCTTGGCTAAGATTAGTACCCTCTCAATAACCCATCCATTCACTCTACACAATTTTTCCTTTTATAGGTGTTCTTGCTAACAGCACTTAACACATTACTTTATTTGCATGCTTGTTTATGTGCTTATGGACAATTTTCACCCAAGTCTTCTCTCATGATATATCCTGAATCCTCAATGCCTAGTAAATTGTGGATCACGAGAACATATTTTTTAAATTAAGTTTCATAAAATTGTAAGCAATATCTTCCATCTTCACCTTCCAGATGTGTTCACTTTTTAAACCGAATGAAAATCTAATTGGAATTCCAGATGGTGTGTGGTTGAGAGGCTCTTCCTTTGAATTATGTCATTCACACACAGCACTCTGAAAGGGGTAGAAACAGAAGTCACTAGCCCTAGGCTCCCTATTCTAGCTGAGCAGCAGGAAAGCTAAAGAAAATGTTTCTAGAAATTCCCCTGGATTTTACCTCATTAGCCAGCCTTTGGGTTGTCTGGCGGAAAGCCTCACAATATGAGGCAGAACAAAGTGGGACAGATCTGGCCCAAGCAACAGTAATACCCAACACCTTTTGCTGGGGGTGCTTACCTCAATCATTAGCACACCCTAAAAAAATTCTATGTCAGATCATGGGAGAAGTATGAAAAGATTTTTGCCTACTCCTACCATTCATCAAATATTGTTCCGGCATCCAGTCACGTTCCTGTCCCTTCTCACGTGGAGCCTTCCTAGAGCTTTCTTTCCTCCCAACAGAAGCAGAAATAAACACAACTTGGTCATGAACTCAATAGTCTTTAGAGAAAGAACCAAGAGCTGCTAAGTTAATCAGTCTTTTACGAGGGCATGACAGTAACTTCTGTAACTGTGTTACAGATCAGAAAACTCAGAAAGACTCCTCACGACTGGCTTTTTCTATGTTTCAATTTTTAGATCAAACATCACTTTTCAGTATGGCCTGATCTGAGTCCAACAGCCAGTCAGTGACAAAGCTGGATTCTCAGCAAGCTCAAAGACTACATTTGCTCAAGAGAGGTGCGCATACAGCACAGCAGTTAAGACATCAAATGGGATGCCCACCTCCCCATATTGTAGTGTCTGGGGTCAAGTCCAATCTCTGCTTCCAATACAGCACCCTGCTAATGTGCACCCTGGCAGGCGGAAGATGAGTCAGCTACTGGAGCCTTTGCCACCATTGTGAGAAACTAGAATTGAGTTCTTGGCTCCTGGCTTTGACCTGGCTGAACCTTGCTTGCAGTGTACCTTTGGAGAGTGAACCAGTGGCTGGAAGATCTGTCTCTGTCTCTCTACCTTTCAAATAAAATGAAAATAAGTAAAAACTTAAAAAAATCACTCAAGATTCTAGAAATAATCTGATAAAGTCCCTTCATGTTTGTAAGTACCTTTATTTTGTTCAACTCCCTTTTTTGATATTTTTATAAGTATATGCAGTTGAGCTCCAAAGGTGTATAGCCTGTGCATTGCTTATAAGGTCTGTATCAGTGCTTGATTTAGTTCTCTGCTTTGATCATCTTGAAGTTATCAATACTTTTGGAATGAGGGATCCTACACTTTACTATTACACTGGACAGCTTCTACAATTTAAAGAGTCCTATAGCTTAGTAGTTACTAATGAGACACGAAGTCACTTAGTAAATGTGAGACCTTGGGCAAAATCCTTCACTCATTTGTGCTTAAATTTCATCATCTGTCAAATTACACTCATAGCACCTATTTCAGAAGTAGCTGTGAGGAACCATGGCTGGTACATAGTAGGCACAAACTGTTTATTATTATGTTTGCAGATTGAGTATCCCTTATCTGAAATCCTTGGGACCATAGGCGTTTAAATTTCAGATTTGATATGAAATATTTGCTTATATAAAATAGAATATCTTGGGAATGACAGCCAAGTCTAAGCATGAAACTCATTTGCGTTTCATATATAACTGATACACATATCCTGAGGTAACTTATACAATATTCTCAGTGCCATTTGACTGCCACCTGTCACATGAGCTCAGGTCAGGGATTTTCCACTTATGATGTCATACAGGCACTCAAAAAGTTTCAGGTTTTGAAAGATTTAGGACTTTTGGATTAGGGATGCTTAAATAATTAGGGATGCCAAAATAATTATAAAAATTGGAAGTAAATGTAAGTTTATTTTGGTGCAAAAATTTTTGAAATCCATGCATATGGTTTTAAAAAGTTCATGAAAAATGTATATTATGAAAAACAATATACATATTTCACACACACACAAAAAAAAACTTGTTTAACTCCATTTTCCTGTGAAGTTTTGGAAGGATCTTTATATTATTATCATCATTATTTACATTTATAAGCATGGATGTGTTTTTGTAGAGTAAAATAATACAGGGAGTAAACTGAGTGAGCCATCTTTTGCCAAGCTATCCTTTCTCTTCTCTATGAATAAACAGATCAGTGTACAGGTTCTTTAACATCGTATTCACATACATTTTATTTTTGTACTTTGTTGTCTGGGTTTTAATATCAATGGAATAATAATCTGCTTTGTTGTCCAACTTTTACTTTCACTTCACTAATTTCTTTTTTTTTTAAGATTTATTTATTTATTAGAAAGAGTGACAGAGAGACAGAGGTAGAGAGAGAGAGAGAGGGATGGAGAGAGAGAGGTCTTCCACCCCACTGCAACAGCCAGGGCTGAGCCAATCCGAAGACAGAAGCTTCTTCTGGGTCTCCCATTCAGGTACAGGGGCCCAAGGACTTGGGCCACCTTCCTACGATTTACCAGGCCATATCAGAGAGCTGGATCGGAAGTGGAGCAGCCAGGACTCAAACCAGAGCCCATATGGGACACACACCCGCTATGCCACAGCACCGGCCCCTCACTTCACTAATTTCTGTCTTGGAAGTTCATCTCATGTATTCCGGTATCATTCTTTTAAGAATTACATAGTTTGGCATGGTATGATTTTCCCATTTTAAAATTTTTACTCATTCCATATCAACAAACCTCTAGAAACTACAGAGCTGTCAATTTTGACACTTAACAATCAATGTGGGGGACCACAATTGTGGAACAGCACATTAAGCTGCTGCCTATGGCACCAGCATCCCATATGAACGCTGGGTCAAGTCTTGGGTGATCTGGCTCCAGCTAATGCATCTGGAAAAGCAGCAGAAGATGATCCAAGTGCTTGGGCCCCTGCCACTCATGTGAGAGACCTAGATGGAGTTCTAGGCTCCTAACTTCATTATGATCATTTGGTGAGTGAACCAGCAGATGGAAGATCTGTTTTCCCCACCCCACCCCTCTGTAACTCTGCCTTTCAAATAATAAAATAATAAATAAATCTTTAAAAAACAATTAATGCTGCTGCAATGAATATCCTTGTAAATAAGGGACAGGATTATCCTTGTTTATTTCTGTCTCAAGTTTCTAAAGATAGTATTTCATTTTTTAAAAATTTTGTTTATTTTTCTGAAAGGCTGAGTTACAGAGAGAGGAAGAGACAGAAAGAGTGATCTTTCATCCACTACTTTAATTCCCCAAATGAATGCAACAACCAGGGCTGGGGCACCAAAAGCCAGGAATCAGGAGCTTCACTGGGGTCTCTCATGTGGGTGGCCAGAGCCCAAACACTTGGACCATCTTCCGCTGCTTCCCTAGAATATTATCAGAGAGCTGGATCAGAAGTGGAGCAGCCAGGATAGGAACCAGCATCCATATGGGATTCTGCATTGCAGGTAGTGGCTTAACCCTTTGCGCCACAACACCAATCTCTAAGGAGAATATTTCTAACATTCAAGGCTGCTCACCACTGAGTGACTCCTCTAGCACCCATCCATGTTGGTGACTAGCAATAATTCACAGCATATTTTTCCTCTAGGCCAAGAAGACTGTCAGGTTGGTATAAAGGAGTGATAAATAAAACCAGTTCACTTAAGTAATCCAAGGAAGAGGGTTAAATTCCCAAATTCAAATCATCATCATCATGAGTTTATGTTTATTGAGCCTCTAAGGCCTTTGCTTAGATATGGTCCCCATTTAATTGTCATGACAATGGTAATTGCGCTCACCTAAATCTCACTGAAATGTTTATATGAGAGTGCTTCAAAAAGTTTATGGAAAATGGAATTAAAGTTATTTTGGTGCAAAATAATTGAAAGCTACAAATAGTTTTTGCACAACACATATTTTCCATGAACATTTAGAAGACCCCTCAGATGCATGAATTTCAAATGTTTATTGTGCTAAAACAAATGTCTTTTATTCAATTCCCATTGATTTTTGAAGTACTCTGGTGTGAAAATATGGCTTTTCATTACTTCTTTTCTAGATTATATTTGAGTGATTTTAGTAAAATAGAAATGATTTCTTATACTTTATTGTAATGCTAAGTAATACAAATTTTCAGAGTGCAAAAGTATTTTTGTATTCATTACAATAGTAAAAGTAAAGGCTAATCTCACAAATAAAATGTTTAGTATAGCATATTTTGCAACTGGTCTTAGGTTTATAAAAATAAACACAGCCAACTTTCCTACTCTTTGACAAATATTAAATGCTAACTTAAAACCTGGTATTAAATTGGAAATGGCATAGAAAATTAATTAATTTAAAAAAAATATTATGTAGGATCTCTGTCTTTAATGTGCTGTACACTGTTATTTAATGCTATAACTAGTACTCCAACAGTATTTTTTTTCACTTTGTGTTGCTATATGTGGGCAAACTGTTGAAATCTTCACCTAATATATACTAAACTGATCTGTATATAAAGAGAATTGAAAATGAATCTTGATGTGATTGGAAGGGGAGAGGGAACGGGAAAGGGGAGGGTTGCAGGTGGGAGGGAAGTTATGGGAGGGGGGAAGCCATTGTAACCCATAAGCTGTACTTTGGAAATTTATATTCATTAAATAAAAGTTTAATAAAAAAAAAAAAGCTAACTTGAGGGAAGAAATCACTTTCTCTCAAAATATCCGCTCCATTTCTCACATTTGAGGTCCCATCATCGAACTACTCATTGCTTTGGATCAGGAAGCTTTTCAAAGTTCATAGAGTCCCTTATTCAAGTTTACACACATCCTCCCCTTTTGGGGGACTCTTATTAGTTACTGACTTGTTCATTAATTTGTTCAAACTATTTATTAAGGTAGAACAAAGGCAGGCACCAGATTAGGAAACAGATTAAGAAACAACCAAGGAGCAAGATAGGCTTTGGGGAGTTTATAGTGTGGCCTGAGAATTGACTTAGACTGAGTTGGAAAAAAAAAAAAAAAAGTCCAGATCAATGAGTAGGTAAGCAGCACTGGACACTGTGAAAGACAAATTTTGCTCACCTCACTAATTTGCCTTGGGCTGGTTTTCCAGGGGAAAAATAGTACATGCCAGTGGAAGAAGTCTAAGAACTGAGTGTTTCTCTGAGAATGATGGCTGTACAACATATAGCTCCTTTCTCCAAGCATACTTCAGGGAAAAATCTTGAGCAATAAAATATTTTGAGCAAGTTAAAGCAATAGAAATGCACAATTATGTGATAAAAATGACATTTTATGATTTATAATTATACTCCTAACACATAAGCTAGGAGTCTCATTTGTGGGTGTTTGTAATCTTTATATTCTATATTTCTGCATGAGCCTATTTTTCTTGAAAAATTTAAAGCTGTTTTTGGAGTGACTCCAGATGAAAACAGTGAACAGAAACACTGGCTAGTTTTCAGTTCTAAATATTCACTGCAAATAATGGCCAAAGTAATAGAGAGTATAATTCTCCTCTTGGTCCCTTGCTGCTAAGCATTTTCTTGGCATATTTTATGTTATAGTTATTGAAAAGTCTCATATATATTTTATGGTGGATTTTTTTATTATGGTAAGAGCAATTTTCATAAGATATATCCTCTACAAGGAGGGAAATACAATTATCTTCTTGGAATTGTACCTATGAAAAGCATGAAATCTGTTCACTTTATTTTAAAATTTTTTTCTTAAATTTTTTAAAAAAGATATACTGTCTTAATTTTTTTGTTCCAGCTCTTGATCTGAACTTTCTTTTTCTAAAATTTATTTATTTATTTGAAAGGTAGAATGACAGAGAGACAGAGGAGACAGAGAGTGAGAGTGAGAGTGAGAGCGAGAGAGAAAGAGACAGATCTTCCATCTAATGGTTCACTGCCCAAATGCCCTTGAAGCTCAGCTGTGAACTATAGTATCTTTGATGTAGCTTTTTATTGGGCTCCAGTATCTCTTCCACAGCTTGCAATTCTTCTGTAAAGATTAACTCATCAAGTGAAGGGAGTGACGCAATTACCCCTATAGTTGGCATCTCGAGTTTTTTGCAGCAATTCACAGGCCCTAATCAAATTAATACCCAATCTATCCTTAGATCTAGACAGACAAGGCCTGCCTTGACCACTGCAAAGGAAATGTACTGGCTCCTATCACTCACCAACCAAAAGAAGGCCACAGGACTACTCGTAAACAAAAGAGCAGAGGATTCCACATAAGCTCATGACACATTGCTTATCCCAAACTTTAAACTATAAGATGCACTGTCTTTAATTCCTTAGGGAGTACAGAAATTGAGTGTTAACTGGCCGACTCCTTGCTCTATTCTTTGTATCAAACACCTAAGGTTCTCCAGCACCCAGGTATCAGTGATTGGCTTGTTTTGTGTTGGGCAAGCAGACACAGTTTTGGAGTTCTACAGCAACTCCTCCAACCAGTTTTGGGAGTGTTCTGTAACATCTACAGTGGCAAGGGCTGGGCCAGACTGAAGCCAGGGGTTAGGAATTTCATTCCTGTCTCTCACATGGGTGGCAGGGGCCTAAGTTCTTGTACTATCATTTGTTTCCTCCCAAGATCCACATTAGGAAGCTGGATAGAAAGTAGACAACCAGGATTCAAACCAGCACTCCAATATGGGATGCAGGCATCCTGAGAAGCATCTTAACCCACTGTTCCATAACGCCTGATCCATGCCTTCTTAGATTTTCAAGTGTACAATATTCTTAATTATAAGCACAACATACAGCAGATCTCTGGAGCTTGATTATCTTGTATAACTGAAATTTTATATGTGAAAATATAATGAGATTTGGCAAAGATGTGAACTTGTGTGCTATTGGTGGAGGTATAAAATAGTGTAGATGCTATGGAAACCAGGGTGGTGGCTCCCCAAGAGATGACAAACAAAATCATTATATGACCCAGCAATCCTACTTCTGGGTGTATACCCCCAAGGAACTGAAATCAAATCTGGAAGATGTATTAGCACTCCTACATTCACTGCAGAATCATTCACAAGAGCCAAGACGTGAAAAAAATAAAAATGTTCATCAAGGATGAATTTATCATAAAACTATGGCATAATTTTTCAGATCATAAGTCTTAATATAAGCATGGTACTTCTGGCCTGAAACTCAAATCTTGAGGATTTAACTAATTATGAGACAGTTACCACGTTTTAAACATCCTCTTTAAGGGGTCAGACAGACCCTCCTGTCACTGAAACTTTCCCACTGCCTCAGTGCCACAGGCAGCTCACAAGCTTTCTGGATGGAAATCCTGGCTTCTGAGTTGGACCCCTTAGGCCTAAGAAGCCATGGAAGCTGCCCTCAGGGTCTTGCAGCTTCCAGAAAGCTGCTGAGAGGGTTCAGGGCAAAGGGAGTTCTCTGGCTCTTTCATTTGCCACCAAGTTGCGCTCCCACGGCTGCCTCCCACAAGCTGTACCTGGGGCTCACTTCACAAACCCCATGGAACAACCATCAACTTTTTATTAGGAGATGCTATGACTGAAAAACCTTGAGTTTTAGGGATCTTTCTACTCACATGTGCCTACTTAAAAGCTGAGGAAGTCAGTGCTGGATTTTGTTGGGGGACACTTGTTTTTTAAGTTGGAGGATTTAAAGATGAAGACCTTTCACAAATCCAGCTACAATGGGACTCACTGGTCCTTCTTGAAAGTTCACATCTTCATTAGACGGTAACAAGGATCATCCCCCAAGCTGCCACCTGAGAAAAGATGCACACAGATCCTGAAGCACAGCTCATGGAAATTTCAAATGCCTTTCAATTCCAATCCACTTTAGAATGAAGCAGGGTAGAAAGAAAACAGGAAAAGAATAAAAAACAAAAGACAAAGGTTTTGGTTTTGTCTCCTGGTTTCTTTGTTAAAAAATTTAGACTTTGAAAGGTAATGGCAACTGAATGTTTCACGGCCAATATGGCTATGGATACCAAAGAAACCACAGAACGTTATGTTTTAAAACACATACTTTATCTTTTTTAACTTTCAGTGAATATAATATTGTGAAAGATTTTAGAATCACATGCCAACTATGACAAGTAAATAAATCTGATATGTTACTGAAGAAGGGTTCCTACATTATGACAGTAATTATTACCAAAGACTCTGCCAGAATCACAACCCCATACAAAGAACACTGTACAACTTTCCACAAAAAAATACTTCTACAAGGATAACTGCCCAGCAATTACCTGGTCAATCCTGGATTAGTGCTTTCCTTGGTATTAAACCTTGCATAGAAGGAATACTGTTTCCAAATACATACTCTACCCTCATTTCACCTTTAAAAACTTTCCTTTGCTTCATGCTCCTTGAATAAGCTCATAATTTACTGTGGCATGTATATTTTTAGTGTAATGCTATTCTAGTCCCAAATAAACTTTAGAAAATCTTTATCTGATTGTTATTTAGTAGGAAATATATTTTTAAAAATTGTACTTTAAGTTGGCAGTATATTTTTTAAAAATTATACTATGGGGTTGGTGTTGTGGTGTAACAGGTTAAGCTACCACCTGCACAGCATTACAATGGATTCTGGTTCCAGTCCTGGATGCTCCACTTCTGATTCAGCTCCCTGCAAATGTGTCTAGTAGAACAGTAGAAGATGATCAAGTCCCTGGGGCCCCTGCACCCATGTGGGAGACCAGGATGAAGGTCCTGGCTCCTGGCTTCAGATCAGTTTAGCTCTGGCCATTGAGGCCATTTGAGGAATGTACAAGTGGATGGAGGATCTCTGTATCTCTTCTGTCTCTTTCTGTAACTCTGCCTTTAAATAATTAAAATAAATATTTAAAACATTATACAGAACTCTCCTAGAATTACTTGTCTTTTTTTTTTTTCAATCTGGGGAAGGGAAATTAAGCTGAAAACTGAATATGGAAAGGTGTGATATTGAAATAAAATGCATTTTCCTTGGCTCTAAGCGCATACAATTTGAAAAAGAATTTTGTAAGTCTGTCTTTCAAAAACAGTTTCATCCTACCAAAGTCTGAAAAATGTCAGTTTGCTGTTCATTTGCTCTCATCAACTCACAATCCTTCCTGGTTCCCTTTGTTAATTTTGTCCCTCATTTTTATACCAACATCATATTTGTTCCTCACAATGCTTATTTCCATAATGCACAGTTTAATCCCTCTAATATTGTACTATGCAGTATTAGATGAAACATTTAAGCTACAAATGTTGTAAGAAAATAAAAATGCAAACAGATGCAGTATTTTTTTGAATACTGTGTAACATTTTAAAATGTAATTTATGAGATGCAATCCATAATCAGCAATGCCTGTGAAATTACAGCTAAATTATGTGCACTTGAAGTCCCGGGGATAGTGGTGCTTGGGATTTATGGAGCACATGCTTTCCTTCAAGGTGAATATGATTCAACTGATAAACTGTTGTCATTTTATAAAGGATAATCAGACTTCTCTGTATCTTCTGCATTACTATGAGAGGAAGCAGAAAATTAGCTATCAGAATACAAAGTAAAATGGCAAAAACAACAGTGGTAACTGAAAAGGTACAATTTGGAATTAATAAAGAGAAAATTAGAAGGAAAAAGGCAGAAAGAAGAACTAAAGCATATTCAATCCCAAAGCAAGTTTAAATGGGAAAATAGAAGGTTTTCAAATGCCATAAGAAATTATAATTAAAAAAAAAGAAACCTATTTGTGCTCACCAGCTTCCACCTTAGAGACAGGTGAGAATTTTTTTTTTTTTTTTTTTGACAGGCAGAGTTAGACAGTGACACAGAGAGACAGAGAGAAAGGTCTTCCTTTCCGTTGGTTCACCCTCCAAATGGCCAATATGGCCAGTGTGTTGTGCCGATCCGAAGCCAGGAGCCAGGTATTTCCTCCTGGTCTCCCAAGCGGGTGCAGGGCCCAAGCACTTGGGCCATCCTCTACTGTACTCCAGGGCCACAGCAGAGAGCTGGACTGGAAGAGGAGCAACCGGGACAGAACCAGCACCCCAACCGGGACTAGAACCCGGGGTGCTGGCGCAGCAGGTGGAGGATTAGCCAAGTGTCGGCACTGGCCAACAGGTGAAAATTTAAAAATACTTCTGGGAGGACATCTGCCCGTCAATTGTCTGTTCAACCTTGGATTGGTGCTACCCTTCCCATTAATCCTTGTAGCCAAGGATTATTGTATTAAAATATCTAACCCTCCTCATTTCTCCTTTAAAAACTTCCCTTAGCTGAATCTCCAAGAAAATGCCCATGGTTTTAAGATGGGAGCACGTCTTCCGTGTGTTCTGCAGGTGTGGGCTGCCTTAGTGTCTATGTCCCGAACCCTCCCCACCTTCCCCTGGAGCCTTGCTTTCCAGCCATGCCATGGAGTCGTGGGTACAGGGTTTCCTTCACCATTGCCAGATGATAATCCAGCCTCAGTCTCCCTTGCTTCCACCTGGGGTTTTCTTCTGCTCAGGCACGTCCCTGTTGCTACTGCTGTCCCCCTGGCCTTCCCCTAGCATCCCAGCTTCCAGAGAGTTTCAGTATTTGCTCCTTTTCAGGTTCCCATTTCTTCTCCTAAACCCATTGCAGTCAAGCACCTACACTCATCAACTGAGAAAGTTACTGGTGATCTCACAATTATCATTAATACTTACACATATTTTTGGTTCATTCTCACAATAATCTGTAGGATATGTAGTACAGTATGTCTATATTATTATATTATATATATATATATATATATATATATGTCTACCAAGTGAGCATGGATGAAGAAACAAGGTACAAAAAGATTAAGCAACTAGCCCCAGTTTACATACTAGTAAGTGGAGCAGTCAATATTCGAACCCAACTGATCCAACTCTAGGCTCCGCATTTTCACTTATCTTCCTGCTCTGTCTTCCAGTTCATTTGAAATATGCTTGCTATGAGAACATAATGTCATCCTACATGATTTGACATGCCTAGCACTGACAATAGTTTTGGATTAGATAGTTTAGGTTGGACTATGATCTCTAGAAACCCACTGCCAAAATGCTCACACATACCCAGAAAGAGGAAATATCTTGGTGATTTTCACTAACCTTCTCCCTCTAGTACATAGCTAGAGTATCTGATCCAATCATACTTACTGAGCCATAACCCGAGAAGCATGGATGCTGAGGGTCAAAGGAAGGAGAGGAGACAGGAAGAGGAGAGGACAAACAATCCAGCACTGAGTTCTGCCTTGATCAAATATGTGATCCTATACAGGATCTCTGGCAACCAGAAGCTGCAGGCAATGTCCCAAACACTTACCACAACAAAGACTGGGGAGGATTGAAGAAGCACATATTCCTAACCTGAAGTCGGGTGTACATAGAGCTTGCCCAGTCTGATAACAGCACACAAAATTACTTTCCTTTCAAAAATGATTTTCTTAAGATGTCTTGTGGCTTAAAGAATTTAGCACAGATGGAGAAATATTTCTTAAAAATAAGGTTATAAATTTAGCAGTAAAAGAAATTGACAGTGGTCCTTACAGGAATCCAATGTGTATGTTCAAATGTTTGTCCATAGCAAGTTCAGAGGTGTTTTAACTGTGACTTGATATGCCACCTCCATAAGAGGATCTAGTTTTCACTTGAGTTTACTTAGTTAATTAACAAATTAAGAAATTAATTCTGCTCCAGTAGTGGAAAATCCATTATCAGTGTAAATTTATTGATCATCTTGCTTTTACTATCTTAAGAAGCAAAGATGGGAAATATACTGCCAGAGTTATTTTGCAGTGGAATATTTTTCAATCATCTTTGCAAACTTCCTTATATTAAATGCAAGCAGTTCCTGAATCTCAATTATTTTTTATTTCAGTCAGAAGTGTAGCAAATAAAGCTTTTGCTGGAGTGCAACAACATCTCCCTGGGGGGTCTCTTTCCACCACTCAAGTCCTTTTTCTCCTTCTTTTAAAAGGAGTGACATTGGGCGCCACGGCTCACCAGGTAATCCTTCCCCTGTGGCACTGGCACTCTGGGTTCCAGTCCCGGTTGGGGCGCCGTATTCTGTCCCGGTTGCTCCTCTTCCAGTCCAGCTCTCTGCTGTGGCCTGGGAAGGCAGTGGAGGATGGCCCAAGTGCTTGGGCCCTGCACCCACATGAGAGACCAGGAGGAAGCACTTGGCTCCTGGCTTTGGATCAGCGCTGTGCACCGGCCGTAGCGGCCATTTGGGGAGTGAACCAATGGAAGGAAGACCTTTCTCTCTAACTCTGCCTGTCAGAAAAAAAAAAAAAAAAAAAGGAGTGACATAGTGTCTTCTGAATATTGAAAGCTCTTAAAGAAGGACAAGTCCTTTTGTTTGAATGATTAATAAAGACATTAAAGAATACAAAATAAGACATAGGACTTTACAAAAACAAACCTCTCCTTTCAGGATGCAGATCCAGTCTGGTTCGCCTGAATGGTTTCTGCTTTACAGACACACTTCTGAGGCTGAGGCCCACCCTTTCCTCACCATGCTTACAACTACTTCCTTGGCGCTTGAATCTTTTCCAATGCATGGTTTTCCACAGCACCCAGAGGTGATTCCACATGGACATTTATAAGAGTAGTAAAGTGCTATTATAAGCAAAAGCTTTTACACAAAGTATATTTAGAAGCATATATAGATAACGATCTTGGAAATACAGACTAGGGAGAAACTGTACGGCTCTTGTCCTGTGATTTCTGAGGCAGAGAATTCTTATACATGTTTATACATGTCAGAGGGATGCTGCTGTCTCTTTGTAAACAGAAACTGCTATAAATAAATCCAGCAATGGCATAACTAGAAACAGTGTTCTATTGTACCCAAGCAGGTAATTAAGAATACAGTATTATTAATATTTATTATTAAAAATAATGTGTTAGAATATTCATTGTGGAGATGATTTAAGATTCTATCCATGTGAAGAAAATACAAGACTAAGTTCCCATCTCTTAAGAATTCAGAATCTGGGGGCCCTTGCTGTGGCGTAGCTGGTAAAGACACAGGTTTGAGTTCCAGCTACTCTATTTCCAATCCAACTCTCTGCTACGGCCTGGGAAAGTAGCAGAAGATGGCTCAAATGCTTGGGCCTCTGCACCTGCATGGGAGAACTGGAAGAAGCTCCTGGCCCCTGGCTTTAGACAAGGCCAGTTCTGGTAGTTGTAGCCATTTGGGGAATGAACCAGCCGGGACTAGAACAAGCACCCATATGGGATGTCAGCTCTGCAGACAGATGATTAACCTACTGAGCCACAGCACCAGCCCCCGGATGCCTTACTTTAAAATCTTTATACCACCTACAGTTTATTTTGATATAAGGAGTGAGCAAGTGTCCAGCTTCTTTTTTCCTTGATGATTACCTGTCTGTCACTGTATCACTGGCTGAATAATTCTTTTCTTACTGATTTAAAATGCTATATTTTGTATATTGGCATCTGTATTTGGATTAATCAATGGATACTATTTATTTTTCTCTACTAATCTTTGTATTAATATCTAGCATTTGAAAGTTCAGAATCAAGCTCTATTGTGCATTTTTCTAATTTGTAGGAATAATTCCCCTTATCACAACATTTTTTTTACTAATTATCTTGCTTTTTTAAAAATTAATTTGTATTTTAACTTGACAAAAATTGTATATTGTCATTATGTATAGCATGAAGTTTTCAAATATGTATATAATACATGAGGTCTAAATTAAACTGATTGACATATGCATATGTTCCCGTATTTACCTTTTTTTTTCAGTGAATAATTTTCTTGTATGTGTGCTATATCCAGGTACTATAATCTCTCCTGTGGTTTCCTTGGCTGTTGTGTAGGCATTTTTCCCATGTGACTATTTGCTGAAATCGATGTGTCCCCTGGGACATGAGCATGGGAGAGCTCTAATTTGTGATCTTACTGATGTTTGGACCTTTGTCTTGCTTATTCATCCATGGGCATTTTTCAAAATAACATTTATAGTTAATTAACACTTTATTTTGGGTCACATTAGAGAGAATTAGCATATTTACACAATTGTGTCATTGTATTCAGGAACAAGGATTTATCCAAATTCCCTTATAGGCCTAATAATACTGGTTTAAACTTTTGATTTTTACAAAGATTTTGTACTTTTTTCCTATCACCATCCTGTGGCGAAAGGGTGGGGTCAAATCTGAGATGCACATGAGAAGCCTGTAGAATACTTCAGGGAACAAGGGCAAAAGTCACTGCATCATGTACAAGTCTGAGGATGTTCCTTGGTGGGATACTTCAACTTGCTTTCTCATGCAACTGCAGGTTATATCTGTCCTTGAAGGCACATATTTCGACCACCCTTTTAATACAGATTGTTTCTTCCAATTATATGAAATACAGATATTACTTCCTTTGATAAAAAAATATATATTTCCTTAAACTAATCTGGGTGAAGAAGCATGCTGTGTTTGTGCGAGTATAAAAGCCATTGTAAAACTAATAAAATTTGACTATTGCTCTGACAGTAGTCCCTGCCCATTCTTCGACGCTCGGTTCCAAACCTCGCTGGAATTCAGCACACCTTCCATCCTTCTTAGTATTTCATTATTTCTGAATCTATTATGGAGCCCTTGTCATTATTTTTATTTTAACTAATGACTTACACAAAAAAAGATATCACTAATAAGTTGTTTTAAAAAATAGTATTTAGAAAGTGCACTGTTGTCACTGGCATTATGTTATACAGAATAAAGCTGACACTGTGATGCTTCCATTGCATCCCAGAGTGCTGGGAGTCCCAGCTGCACTGTTTCCATCTTTCTGCTAATGTGCCTGGGAAGACAGTGGAAGATGGCTTAAGTGCTTTGGGTTCTGTCACTCACCCGGGAGAGCAGGATGGAATTCCTGGCTTTGGCTGGACCCAGCTCTGGCTATTGTAGTCACCTGGGGAGTGAATCAGTGGATGAAAGCAGATCTATGTCTCTCTCTTCCCTCTCTCTGTTGCTATAACTTTCAAATAAATAAATAAATAAGTTTTTGAAGTGCATTGTTGAATTCTTTATCATTTTCAGGTGTTTTCAAGGAGTAAATAATGACAGATTAGACTTGCTTTCTCTTGTTTTGTCTTCTCTAATTGAAATGTGCTTTATATCTTAGGAAAACAATGGGTATACACTAGTGAAGAGAGGCATAAAATGCTATTTTACAGGGCTGCAGTGGTGAAATAACACAAAAATCTTTACTGCTACAAAACAAGGAAAACTTTTAATTCAGCTTGTCTGAGATGAAGTTGTATAAAGCAAAGTCAGAACTAGAATTTGCACATGACATTACAACATTCAGAGGGAAGCAGGGAAGAGATGACCAAGTACTATACCGGTAATAAACTGACTCCTCTTTAATGCAGGGGCTGCATTCTTTTTTTTTTTTTGTGATAAGGTTCACTACTATTTATTTTTTTCACTTTTTTTTCCTTTTTTTTAAACTTTTATTTAATGAATCTAAATTTCCAAAGTTACAGCTTATGGGGTACAATGGCTCCCCCCACCCATAACTTCCCTCCCACCCGCAAACCTCCCCTTTCCCGCTTCCTCTCCCCTTCCATTCACATCAAGATTCATTTTCAATTCTCTTTATATACAGAAGATCAGTTTAGTATATATTAAGTAAAGATTTCAACAGTTTGCCCCCACATAGCAACACAAAGTGAAAAAATACTGTTGGAGTACTAGTTATAGCATTAAATAACAGTGTACAGCACATTTAAGACAGAGATCCCACATGATATTTTTAAAAAATTAATTAATTTTCTATGCAATTTCCAATTTAACACCAGGTTTTTTTTTCATTTCCAATTATCTTTATATACAGAAGATCGATTCAGTATATGCTAAGTAAAGATTTCATCAGTTTGCACCCACATAGAAACACAAAGTGTAAAAATACTATTTTAGTACTAGTTATAGCATCACTTCACTTTAGACAACACATTAAGGACAGATCCCACATGAGATGTAAGTACACAGTGACTCCTGTTGCTGACTTAACAATTTGACACTCTTGTTTATGGCGTCAGTAATCTCCCTAGGCTCTAGTCATGAATTGCCAAGGCTATGGAAGCCTTTAGGCTTGATCTTATTCCGATAGGGTCATAGTCAAAGTGGAAGTTCTCTCCTCCCTTCAGAGAAAGGTACCTCCTTCTTTGATGGAGGGACTGCATTCTAAGACCTCCCATGGATGCCTGAAAGCACAGACAGTATTGAATTCTGTGTTTTTCTTATATACACAGACACATGGAAAATTTCAACTTATAAATTGGACACAGACAAGATTAATGACAGCTAGTAGTAATCAACAGAACAACAACAAAATACTATAGTAGAAGGTATGTGAATCTGATCTCTTTCAAAATGTCTTGTTATACTGCATTCACCCCTTTTTTCTTGAAATGATAGGAAGCCTGGGTGTTAAGATGAGGTGAAATGAATATCATAGACACTGGGACACAGTGTTAGGCTGCTACTGACTCCCTGATGATAAGTCAGAAGACAAATATCTACTTGCTTGCTTGCTTTTTCTTTCCTTCTTTCTTTCTTTTTTCTTTCCTTCTTTCTTTCTTTCTTTCTCTCTTTCTTCCTTCCCTCCCTCCCTCTTTTCTTTCAGTATATCCTTCCTTCCTTCCTTCCTTCCTTCCTTCCTTCCTTCCTTCCTTCCTCTCTCTCTCTCTTTCTCTCTCTCTCTCTTTCTTCCTTCCTTCCTTCCTTCCTTCCTTCCTTCCTTCCTTCCTTCCTTCCTTCCTTCCTTCCTCCCTTTCTCCCTTCCTCTGTTGGTCACACAGGCCATACAGTGCAGCTAAACCCAAACAGATGATTCACATCTTTGACAAATCAGAGCTGAATGGTACAAGATTTCAGGATGCTACTCAGAACACTGCACACCTTAAAACTCTGTCATTCATAAATGTTTGTTCCTAAAATTTCCCATTAATATTTACAGATCATATCTGAGTGCTGGGAACTGAAACTGTGGAAAGTGAAGCCATACATAAGGGGAGTTATGGTGTAATGTGAGATTTCACTATCAAAGCATTTGACATCTCGGGACAGTGATTTTGGTCCAGTCTCTCTCCTGAAATATGTGTGTTTTCCCAAGAAGGAGTCAAATCAAATTGTCTACATGCTTTGACAATTTTTCCTTCAAGTTATTTTTACTTTGTCTTTTAGAGACCAATCTATTGGAAGAAAAATGAGTCATTCTGTAATTATGTGCATAGTTTTAAATTATATAGTTTTCTACTCCTCTTACAGTTTGTAAAATCTCTAAACCCTTGCTACATATGAACAAAATTGTATAAAATAATAATAGACCATATGCTTGAAAGCAAGGGTTTTCAGTAGCACAGGAGATTTGCAACAGGGATAAGAAGAAAAACCATAATAGAGTTATTAAAGGAGTTGACTATATGCTAACCACAGAGCCAAGCTCATTAAATGGTTTTCATATTTTTCCTCATAAAAATCATACTCATTTTATAAATGAGGAAACTGGAACTTTGAGAAGTTAAATTGCCCAGATTCAAATAGCTTATCAGTGGTTCTTGTTTTCAAAGCCAGGTCTTTGTGACTCTCAAGGCATAGCCCAGGCTCCAATTTAGACCTAAAAAGTACATATACATTTAGTATGGTATTTAAGACCCATGAAGAAAGACTATTTTAAAGTAAAATTGACTTTAAAAACTCTCTTGTACAAGTGCTACCTAAGATAGAGTATTCAGTAAAGAAGTAAAACAAACATAACTATAATGAAAGAGAGAAAATAGCACTGCACAGGGATTTCTACAGAGGCATAAAAAGATGCCCTTTATAAAAAGGAAAGCATCATCCTGTCTAAAACAAACCAGAATAGCTCATTATAGTTTAACTGGAATTTTCATAATTATATGAAAGAATATGCTTCTTATTGATGTAATTTATCATTAGAGCCAAAGTTTTAGTATAGGAAAAGCCTTGCTCATCAATATCTTGGATAGAAGTGAAATTGATTATACTGTGTGTAAGAAAAGTGCTTAGACTAGCAAGCTGCTCTGATTAGTCAATGCCACTGAATTAAAAATGAAGGCTATTACTGTTTCAGAAGTCAGTGCAATTCTAGGGCAGTCATTTTCAGAAGGTGAAAGGATTCACAGTCAATCAGGAATCAACAGAAAAATCAAAGATTTAGCTGGTTGGTGAGATCTGAAGATCTCCTTTGGGGTTGTGGCAGAGGTTTTCTTATGACAAAAAGCAGCCTGAAGAAACCACTGAGGATTTTTCACTGGTATGATGACAAAATGATTCTAAACTACTATATTAATATTAAATACTTGACAAAACAGGATCATTCATTGTGGAATACATCAGATTTTGAATTAAGCTTCAATTATCCCTAATATTAGAACAAATGCTTTCAAAAGCTTATGTCACCAAGATAATGGTGCAGAATGGGGAAAAGAGCTGGAAGTTATTATATGTCACCTCCATCTTTAGTCTTCTTACAATGTCTATAAAATTATTCATTTACTCTAACATAAATGTACAATCAATTCCTTTCTGATATCTCCCAAGGTCATGTATTTGCCCTTGGATTTGTGGATTTGATGCCTCACTCGGTCACTGTAACAATAACTTAAATCCTTTTTGACAGGCAGCACCTGAGTGTTTGTGGTGGTACAGTGCACAGAGGGCTCTTCCTTCAACCTAAGTGAACATGGATCAACAATACAAGACTACAAATATTAAACTTAGTAGTTTTCAAATGGCTTATTTTGAAAATTTAGAGTAAATTGAAATCAGAGAGAAAAAATTCAAGCAGTGAATCATCCACTTCTAGTACAGCACATTGACCAACTGAAAAACACATATCTGTTGTTTAGGTATTATTATTGTTGTAAAATATACATCACATGAAATTTATTATCTTAACTATCTTTAAATGTACAGTTCAGAGGCATTAGTTGCATTCACATTGTGTAACTATCAGCACCAACTGTTTCCAGGTCTCCTTTCATCATGCAACTGAAACTCACTGGATACCTTCTAAAAAATTTGTAAATTTGGCAACACCTCACACTACATTTTAGTTTTCAAGGAGTAAGGCCTGTGAAGAAGGTCACTTTATAGAGGCCTCACTTGATGTAGCACGCCCAGCTGATTACAGATTCTCTAGAAAGACTTTCTAAAGCTAAGTCTGTCACTCATTCGAATCTAAATCCACTTGAAAAAAACATTTCCCATTCAAAGGTAGGGATTTTTTCGTTGTTGTTCTCTTTACTTTTTGTCTTGTAGATGTCATCTATATATGACAAAAATATCTGGGAATTCTTCATAATGACAAATACATCAGTCAGTATTTAATGCCTTTAATATCATAGATTGCAATGGAAACTCTACAGAAAGAAGACAGACAGCATGGAGCAGTGTGGACAGTATAAACACACAGCAGTGAACGGGGACACCACCTGCAATTCCTGTTCCTGAGAGTTGAAGGAGATGCCATTCTGAAAGCAAGATGACAGTAATCTGCTGCAGCTACTGTCACTGGTGATAATGCCTGAGAGTGAACACTGTGGACCAAACTGACTCTGGGAAGGAAGAGCCCATTTCTTTCCCCCCATCCCTGCACAAGGGCATCCAGTGACCAGCAGGGAAAGAGCATCATCTTAACACAAGAAGAGGCTGCGGCACTTCACACATTCACACAACTAGGGAGTTTTGTCAGAGGGATAAATATACATTCCCCACTGACTTTGAGTCTGGACTGGGGAATTGGCAGGGAGCTGAGCAGCCACATAGGATTGTGAAGCACTCCCATGCTCCCCACTCTATCATAGGCTCCATGCCATGAACTGCCAAGGTGGAGAACCCTCAGGTAGCTTGTGCTGGGACTGCCTCTGCCCTTTCTGTGGATGGGGTAGGCTCATGGGGCTGAGAGTGGGCCCCCTGCACCCTGTGACTATGAGAGCCTTGCATGCTGTAACTGTGGGAATTGTGTGACTGCATGATAGGATGTGGGCTGTAGCTGTGTCTCTGTGCAATCACTATGTCTGACTTCAGAGGCTCATAGTTCCCTGAGTGCCTGGGGTAGATCATTGCAAAGGGCTCTAAGCACATACTGAGGACCACACAGAACCTTTCTGTGGTTCACATACCAGTGTGGGCAGAGGTGTTAGCCACTGTGAGCTAACCTTGGGCATTGATCACCTTGGAGAGAGGGAATGAGGCAGTGATTATGCCAGCAGAAGTGAGAATACCCTACATCCAGCTGACAATAGAGGAAATCTACCAAATCCAACTTGGGTGTCACTGTGGACTTTTGCCCAGCCCTTGAGCACTGACCAGAGCTCCCTGGCCCCACCCAGCAGAAGCTTCTAGATATCTACTGAAGGAGCAGACACTCCCCTAAGCCACATAGTTCACAGATAAAAGCCATCAGAAGAGAAAACCAGCAAGTGTTTCTGCATATGACTAAATATAAATGCAGAAACAATATAAGAAACAAACACACAGAAGACAATATGACTCCCCCAAGGGATCACAACACTTCAATATTAGAATGTGAAGACAAAGAGATTGATGAAATTCCTGAAAAAGAATTCAAATGAATGATCATAATATTACTCAAAAACCTATAGAAACAAATTTAGGAGATAAAGAAATCCATTTATGATATGGGTGAAAAATTTTGCCAAGAGATAGACACATTGAGGAGAAATAAAACTGAAATATTAGAGATGCAGAACTCAGTATGTCAAATAGAAAGTACAGTGGAAAGCCTTAACAGCAGACATGGCAAGGCAGAAAAAAGAATATCCAAGCCAGAAGACAAATAATTGAAATGTCTCAGTAAGTTGGACAAAAAATTGGAGAAAAAATTAGAAAAATTGAAAATAGTGTTTGATATTTATGGGATACTATCAAATGACCAAACACATGTATCTCAGGAGTTCCTGAAGGTGTGTAAAGAGATAATGAATTAGCAAACCTATTCTGTGAAATATTAGTAAAAATCTTTCCTATTTTGGAGAAACAAAGGGAATCCAAATACAGGAAGCACAAGAACTCCTAATAAATATATTTAGAAAAGATCTTCACCGTGACACTTTATAGTCAAACTTTCAACAGTAAAGCATATAGAAAAGATTCTAAAATGAGCACGAGAGAAATACCTCATTACCTTCAGAGTAGTTGATTTCACATTAGAAACCCTACAGGCCAGGAGATAATAGAGAGACATAGTGCAAGTCTAAAAGAAACAAATTCTCAAATCAGAATATTGTATCTAGCAAAGCTCTCATTTATAAATGAAGGTGAAATAAAGATCTTCCAAACCAAACAGAAATTTGAAGAATTTGTCACCATTTGTCCAACCTTACAAATGATTCTTAAGGATGTGCTAACATAGAAACATAGAATGAAAGTCATCATTATGAAATAATGTGAAGGAATAAAACCTCCTAGTGAAAGTACAAAGCAAGCAACAGGAATATTTACAGAAAAATGGCAATGACTAGGTCATTACATGTAAATAATAACTTTGAATGTAAGTGGCCTAAATTTTCCAAAGATACAGATTGGCTGAATGGATTAAAAACAAGACCTATCTATTTGCTGTCTTTAA
Organism: Lepus oiostolus; assembly: GCA_036325905.1. NCBI lineage: Eukaryota > Metazoa > Chordata > Mammalia > Lagomorpha > Leporidae > Lepus > Lepus oiostolus. Next base: position 56,087,953 of record CM070808.1, on the reverse strand, counting down.
GAAACATACTTCACCAACAAAGAAACACACAGACTTAAAGTGAAAGGAGACAAAAAGATATCCCATGATAAACAAAAGCAAAAATGAACGAGCATAGCCATCCTAATATCATACAAAATAGACTTTAAGACAAAAACTCTTCAAAGAGACAAATAAGGGCATTATGTAATGATTAAGGTATCAATTCAATAGGAATATGTGAATATAGTAAATGTATATGCACCTGATACCATGTTATCCAAATGTTAATGGATCTAAAGTGAGATACAGACTCTAATACAATAAAAATGGGGCACTTCAAAGCCCATTTTCCTCAATGGGCAGATCAATTAGACAGAAAATCAACAAAGAAACAATAGAGTTAATCTATACTACAGACTAGATCGAATTAATTGACATCTATAGAACATACTACAGCTGCATAATACACATTCATTTCATCAGTGCATGGAACTTTCTCTAGGATAGACCAATTGGCTAGGCCAATCATAAAAGAAGTTTCAACACATTAAAAAGCATGAAATCATAACCTGTATCTTATTGGATTACAATGGAATAAAGATGAGAATTAATGACTTAAGAAGTTCTAGAAAATATACAAACTCATGGAGACTGAACAGCATGTTCTTTCATAGAAGAAATCAAAATGAAAATTAAAAAAATTCTGGAAATGAATGAAGATCATAACACAATACATGGGGTATGGCAAAAACAGTGTTAAGAGGGAAGTTCATGGGGCCGGTGCTGTGGCGCAGCAGGTTAACGCCCTGGTCTGCAGTGCTAGCATCCCATATGGGTGCCAGTTTGAGACCTGGCTGCTCCACTTTCAATCCAGCTCTCTGCTATGGCCTGGGAAAGCAATAGAAGATGGCCCAAGTCCTTGGGCTCCTGCACCCATGTGGGAAGACCTGGAGGAAGCTCCTGGCTCCTGGCTTTGGATCGGCACAGCTCCAACCATTGTGGCCAACTGGGGAGTGAACCAGCAGATGGAAGACCTCTCTCTCTCTCTGCCTCTCCTCTCTCTGTGTGACTCTGGCTTTCAAATAAATAAATATATTTTTTTAAAACAAGAGGGAAGTTCATAGCAATTGGTGCCTACATCAACAAATTGGAAATGTGCTATATAAATGAGCTATCGATGCATCTCAAGGACCTAGAAAAACAACAACAATCCAAACCCAAAATTAGGAAATAAATAATTAAAATTAGAGAAGAAATTAACAAAATTGGAACTAAAAAGAATATAAACGATTAGTGAAATTAAGAACTTTTTTTAAAAAAATAAAAAAGGGAGAAGACTGAAATCACTAAAATCAGAGATGAAAAAGGAGGTGTGACAAGGGACACCACAGAAATAAACACAATCATCAGGAACTACTATACACAGCTATTTGTCAACAAATTGGAATTCTAGAAGACATGGATAGATTTCTGGACACATACAATCTACTAAAGAATTATGAATACATAGAAAACCTGAGTAGACCAAAAAACCAAGACAGATTAAATAATAATAAAGACCATCCCAACAAAGAAAAGCAAAGGACCAAACAGCTTCACTGCTGAATTCTACTAAACTTTTAAAGAAGAACAAATTCCGATTCTTCTCAAACTATTCAAAATAAGTTAAAGGGAGAAAATCTTCCCAAACATCTTATATGAGGCCTACATCAATTTAATTCCAAAACTTGAAAAAGATACAACAAAGAAAGAGAACTACAGGCTGATATCCCTGATGAACTTAGATGTCAAAATTCTCATTAATGCTAGTTAATCAGATCCAACAATACACCAAAGGGATCATTCAACCAGGCAAAGTGGGATTTATCCTTGGTATACAGGTATAGTTCAACATACGCAAATCAATAAATTTGATACATCACATTCACAAATCAAGGAATAAAAACCATATGATTATCTTAAGCAATGCAGAAAAAGCATTTGATAAAATAAAACATAGTCTTATGATAAAAACCTTAACCAAATTAGGTATAGAAGGAATATTCCTCACACAATCAAGGGAATATACAACAAACCTACAGCCAACATCATTTTGAAGGAGGAAATGTTGGAAGAATTTCACTAAATCCACAACCAGACAAGGATGCCCACTTTTACCATTGCCTTTCAATATAGTTCTGAGTTTTAGCCAGAGACATTAGGTAAGAAAAAGAAATCAAAGGGATGCAAATTGGAAAGGAGGAAATCAAATTATTCCTGTTTGCAAGTGACATGATTCTATCTATAGGGGTTCAAAAGACTCCATTAAGAAATTACTGGAACTCATAAAATAGTTTGGTAAAGTTTAGGATACAGAATAAACACTCAAAAATCAATAGCCTTTGTATACACTAAAAATGCCATGGCTGAGAAAGAATTTGTAAGATCAGTACCATTCACAAGAGCTACAAAAATTAAATAGCTTGGAATAAATTTAACTAAGGATGTGAAAGATCTCTACAATGAAAATTACAAAATATTAAAGAAATATTAGAAGGAGAAACACAGAAACGGGAAAATCTTCTGTTGTGTGTATTGATAGAATAAATAATATAATCAAAATTTCCATACTGTCCAAAGCAATTTACAGATTGAATGCTATCCCAATCAAAATATTAACAACATCCTTCTAGGATCTAGAAAAGAACAATGCTAAAATTCATATGGAAACACAAGAGACCCCAAATAGCTACAATAATCTTAAACAACAAAGACAAAGCTGGAAGCATTGCAATATCACACATCAAGATATAATACAGGGCAAGTATAATCAAAAGAACCTGGCACAAAAATAGACATGAATAGACTTGGAGACAAATGGAACAGAATAGAAACCCCAGAAATCAATCCACACAGTTAAAACTAACTAATCTGTGACAAATGAGCTAAAATCAATGCGTAGAGGAAGGGCAGGCTCTTCAGTAAATGATGCTGAGAAAACTGGATCTCCTGTGCAAAAGTGTAAAACAAAATCCCTACCTTACACCTTTACAAGAATCAACTGAAAATGCGTCAGAGTTCTAAATATATAATCTGATACCATCAAATTACTAGAGAAAAATAGCAGCAAAACTCTGTAAGACATCTGCATAGGCAAAGAATTCTTGAAAAGACTCCAGAAACACAGGCCATAAAGACAAAAACAGACAAATGGGATTACACCAAACTAAAATGCTTGGTTTTAGCTTGGATTACACTAAACTAAAGTACAAGTAAACACTCAATAAATGAAGAGGCAACAGACAGAATGGGAGAAATATTTGTAAACTATGCTACTGACACAAGATTAATATCCAGGATTCATAAAAAGCTCAATAATTTAAACAACAACAAAACAAAACAATCTAGCTAAGAAATGGGGAAAATGGGTGCTGAGGCATAGTGGGTAAAGCTGCTGCCTGTAGTGCTAGCATCTCATATGAACACCAGTTCGAATCCTGGCTGCTCCACTTCCAATCTAGCTCTCTACTATGGCCTAGGAAAGCTGTAAAAGATGGCCCAACTCCTTGGATCCCTGCACCTGCTTGGGAGACAGGAAAGAAGCTCCTGGCTCCTGGCCTCAGATGTTCCCAGTTGTGGCTGTTGTGGACATTTCAGGAGTGAACTAGCAGATGGAACACCTCTCTCTTTCTCTCTCCTCTCCCCGCCCCTGCCTCTGCCTCTCCATAACTCTGCCTCTCAAATAAATAAATAAATCTTTAAAAAGAAAAACAGAATGGAGAAAATGGGGCAGGCTCTGTGGTTTACCAAGTAAAGTTGCCACCTGTGGTGCTGGCATCCCATATGGGTGCAGGATTGAGTCCTGACTACTACATTTCTGATCCAGCTCCCTGCTAATGTACCTGAGACAGCAGCAGAGGATGGCCCAAGTGCTTAGGCTCATGCACCTGGCTCTGGACCAGCCCAGCCTACCTAGGCAATTGCAGCCATTTGGGGAGTGAACCATAAGATGGAAAATCCCTCTCTCTCTCTCTTTCTCTCCCCCTCTCTATCTAACTCTGCCTTTCAAATAAAAAAATAAATCTAGAAAAACCAGAAAGGGGAAAAGGCCATGAACAAGCATTTTTCAAAGGCTGAAATACAAATGGCCTACAAACATGAAAAAATGCTTGGGATCACTAGCCTTCAGTGAAATGCAAATAAAAGCCAAAATGAGGTTTCACCTAACCCCAGTTAGAATGACTATCATCCAAAAATCAAAGAATAATAAATGCTGGTGAGGATGGGGTGGGGAAGAGGTAACCTAATCCACTGTTTGTGGGAACATAAACTAGTACAACCATGTGGAAAACAGTATAGAAATTCTTCTGAGATCTGAAAACAAATCTACCATATGACCCAGACATCCTATTCTTGCAAATGTACCCAAATGAAATTAAATCAGTAAAAGAGTGATTTGTACCCAATGTTTATTGTATTTCAATTTACAATAGCTAAGGAATGGAATCAATCCAGATGTCCATCAACTGATGACTAGTTAAAGAAAATGTGTTATATACACACTATGGAGTACCACTCAACCATAAAAAATAATGAATATGTGCTTATTTTCAAAAATTTGAATAATCACCTTGTAACAATGATCAAATTTGGTCTATGTTATGTCATTATTTTAAGGAATCTTATTTCAACCAGATATTTTGGATTTTGAGCCTTCTTGGCATTCTTGACAGGCATTCAAAAAATCAAAGTTTCAAACAATCTGGTCTCTAAAATTTCCAGTAAATCCTGGACTTTGGTTTTTCCAGTTTGGGCCCAACTGAAAAAAAATCGAAGGACCTATGTCTCTCATCTTATAGAGACACCAACTAATCAGGCTATTTGGATTATATTAGAAGGACTGTCAAGATGTGATGTGGTACCAGACTTTAAGTTTCTATAATGGAAAATGCTATTAATACAAATGTTTGAGAATCAAAAAGTCTAATGATCTTGTGTTACTAGACATGATAGTTATCTTAATGAGAAAGCCCCAGAGGCCTAAAGGGTTAAATACTTGTAAAATCCTACAGGTGCTTTCAAAAATACTGTGAAGTAAGCAAGTGCCTCTTGTTGGTTGATGAGTTTATAATTTTAAACATGGCGACTTAAAGTCTTTTGTCATCCACAGTTATATATGATGTGCTGCTCATAAAACTAAAGCGTTGTTGGTTCTGTGTTTAGCTGTCCTCCTATAGGTTTCTATGGACTTTTTCCAGCCACTTCTATTGTATTCAGTACTTTGGGATGGCTCTGTAAACAGATGAAGCCAATAATGTATTAACAGTACCAAGTGAGAGAAAGTATGGTTAACTGAGGTCACTAAAAAGAAAAAGCAATTCAAATCAATTGGCAATCTACAAAAAGAGTTAAAGATTTTAAAAGCTATTATTAAAATTGCTATATTGGTCTATTATGCTATGTTATATGTGTGTACATATGGTATGTCCACATGGGGAAATTTTATTAAGAGTTTTATTTTAAATGGCTTATAGATAAGATTGTCCATAAATTTAAGCTGCTAAAATCAATCAAAGATACATTTTAATTTGTGTGACCTGAATCTGTGTATCATATGTTTTAGACTTGTTGGTAGAAAGAAACTAAAAACATTTTAGATGGTTGAGCTTAAGTTTACTGGCTAAACAAACTACACCATGTTAGATATTTAAGAGGTGTTTTCAAATACATGATTCTTAAAATTTATAGAAGGCATTGGACCTTCTGGTAAATGTTTTCTTAAGTTGTTATCTAATGGTTGAAACTGTTTGCTAAGTAATCATGTGATATTGCTATTGTCAGCAAGCGATCTAGGACTTGCTCCCTCATTTCTCTATTCTAAGCCCAACTTGTTCTTTCATTTCTCTATTCTCTTCAAGGTAGGAAACTAATTCTATTATGAAGGAATCTGTAGGATGCACAATTTAATCTTTAGACCTTATAAAAGAGATGGCTAACATTTTTCTATAATAGCATAGCCAAAATAAGAACTTAAATAATAATCTAGATTCACTTCGCCATCAGCGAAGTATACAGTAAGTAGAAAAAACCTCCCTTTCAGACAAAAGGGAAAGAAAGTTTTAAAGTGAGAATATAATTTTCCTCATGGGCATTGTTTACCTTAGAAAAACTACTACAGAACATGCCTGTGACTATAGACTTGTAGTTCAGGCCACCGAAGATTAGAGATGGGACTTGGGCGCTCCCTTGACTTGCATCCTCTGGTCTGCTTTAACACAAACCAGGAGAAAAAGAAAGCTAGGCATCAGAAGCAATGGGTGGCAGGCCTATTAATGGCTGATCTGTACAGTGGTCTGCCCTCAAGGAGACCCAACAGGCCAGTCCACTGCAGTGGCTTTCAATGTGGTAAGCCTGGGCTTCAGCAGAAGTCAGCTTATGAAGAGCCCTGGCAGCTCTGCCAAGAGTTGGATCACTGGAAATGGACCTGCCCTGGAGTTGAAGGATGCCCAGGTCAGAGCCACAGATCTTATTGGCTCTAAGCTGAAAAGCCCTTCACTCAGCCCAACTTCCAAAGTGACCACTGCAGCTGAGGGGATGGTCAAGTAGGGTCAGCAACATTGCAGGCAGAACTGTAAATTTCTTGTTAGAGATGCCCCCTGCCTTTACCTGGCCAGCTCTCTTCCCAGGCCAGCCAAGTAATGAAAGTCAACAGAGTGCCTTCCCCTAGGAGGTTCACACCTCCCTTAGGATATACCCAATGTGAAGAGATAGATAGGTCTGGGCCTCTGAATTTACAAGGCCTAAAGCCCACCAGATTATTATCAAGCCCCTTCTATCAGGTTCTATTTGCCTCTCAATCAGAAAAATTACTTGTAGCTTAGACAGCACCTTTCTTAGCTCCTCTAATAATGACTCTGTCCTTTGTTCTAGACCCTGTCTAGCGCACTTGGGCCTCAATCCTTTGTAATCATAACCTCTACTCTACCACCAATGGCTCTACTCCCAACCTGTATGTACTGATGGTCCTCTTCCCCACTTAATGCTGTATAATTGTTCAAACCTGGTAAATGCCACTCTTAGGATCATTGGTTACTATCCTCACTCTGTCTTTTATGACCTGGTCTAAATATGATCAGAGTCGGTAAACTTGGAAGGCTTCCATAGCCTTGGCAACTCATGACGACAGCCTAGGATGGTTACTGGCACCATAAACTAGAGTGTCAATTTGTTGGGTCAACAACAGGAGCCACTGTGCGCTTGCTCCTCATGTGGGATCTCTGTCCTTAATGTGCTGTACATTGTGATTTAATGCTATAACTAGTACTCAAACAGTATGCTTCACTTTGTGTTGCTATGTGGGTGCAAACTGTTGAAACCTTTATACTAAATTGATCTTCTGTATATAAAAAGAATTGAAAATGAATCTTGATGCAAATGGAAGGGGAGAGGGAGCGGGAGAGGGGAGGGTTGTGGTGGGAGGGAAGTTATGGGAGGGGGAAGCCATTGTAATCCATAAGCTGTACACTGGAAATTTATATTCATTAAATAAAAGTTAAAAAAAAAATGAAATCCTGTGTTTCGCAACAAAGTTAATGAAACTGGAATCTATTACATTTAGTGAAATAAGCCAATCTTAAAAAGACAAATACGATTTCTCTGATATGTGGTAGTTAATATAAAGTTCAAGAAATGTGTAGAAATGAAATGGACTTTGGGGACATTTTGATTGTTTTTTTTAAAAAGGTTCATTTATTTATTTGAATGGTTGGGTTGCAGAGAGAGATGGAGACAGAGAGAGAGAGAGAGAGATAGGTATCTCTTTCATCCGCTGGTTCAATCCCCCAAATGGCTGCAATGGCCAGGGCTAGGATAGTCCAGAGCCACAGGCCAGAAGCTTCTTCTGGTTCTCTCACGTGGGTGCCAGGGCCTAAGTACTTGGGCCATCCTCCAGTGCATTCCCAGGTACATTAGAAGGGAGTTGGACTGGAAATGGAGCAGCCAGAGCCCATGTGGGATACCAGTATGTTTTCACCTACTATGCTACAACAGCAGACCAGTGATTGTCTGTTTTAGCTGTTATTTATATACCTGCGGAACTGTGGTCTTTTTATTTGTTACTTGTTGACTATTATGATTAGTGGCAAATTAAGCCTGTGAATAGAGTAGATTAAAATTGTGCCTTTGCAGGCGCCGCGGCTCACTAGGCTAATCCTCTGCCTTGCGGCGCCGGCACACCGGGTTCTAGTCCTGGTCGGGGCACCGGATTCTGTCCCGGTTGCCCCTCTTCTAGGCCAGCTCTCTGCTGTGGCCAGGGAGTGCAGTGGAGGATGGCCCAGGTCCTTGGGCCCTGCACCCCACGGGAGACCAGGAGAAGTACCTGGCTCCTGCCATCGGATCAGTGCGGTGCGCTGGCCACAGCGCGCCAGCCGCGGCGGCCATTGGAGGGTGAACCAACGGCAAAAAGGAAGACCTTTCTCTCTGTCTCTCTCACTGTCCACTCTGCCTGTCAGAAAAAAAAAATTGTGCCTTTGCAATAACTGATGAAGAGAGGGGAGGGAGAGAGAGGAAGTGGGTTGCGGAGGGCAGGGTAGTGAGAAAAGTGTGGTTGTCTTCTTGGCACTGTACCTATGGAATGCTTGAAATCTGCCCTCTTTATATTAATAAAAACTTTGAAAATAACATTCCTTGAACAGCTGAGGAATACACACTCTTCTCATCAGCACATGGAACATTTTCTGGAATAGCTCATGTATTAGGATGCAAAGCCAGTCTTAATAAATCCAAAACAATGAATATCATTATATTTTTTACATATATATTTTCCTAACCATAATGGAGTAAACCCAGAAATCAACAACAGAAGAAATTTTAGGAATTAAACAAATACAAATACATGAACAACATACTTCTGAATGAATAGTGGTCACTGAGGACCTCAAAAGGGAAATTTAACAATTTCTTGAAATAAATAAAAATGGTAGTACAATGTAATAAAATTTATGATACAGCAAAAGAGGGAAGTTTTTAGCAATTAGTGCCTAAATAAAGAAATATAAAGTTAACAAATAAACAACCTAACTAGTATATCTCATGAACCTAAAAATCAAGAATAAAACAAACTCGAAGTTAAGCAACAAAAGAAAAAAACACAAATATTAGAGCATAAATAAATAAAAGGAGGCTTTAATAATACAAAAGATCAATTGTGGTTTCTTTTTTTAAAAAGTAAATAAAATCAATAAACGTCTAGCCAAGGCTAATGAAAAAAGAGAAAACTCAAATATAAATGAGGAATTAAAAAGATATTACAAATACTATTACAGAAATAAAAGGGTTCATTAGAGACTATTATGAACAAATGTATGTTGACAAGTTGAAAAACTAGAAGAAATTGATAATTTCTGGAAACATATAAACCTACCAAAATCAAATCATGAAGATACAAAAAATTCTGAACACACCAATAATGAACAATGAGATTCAGTCAATAGTAAAAAGTCCCCCAACAAAGAAAAGTCCAGGATCAAATAATTCACTACTGAATTATATTAATTATCTAAGGAAAAAATAGCACTAATTCTTTTCAAACTATTCCAAAACACCTAAAGGAAGGGAACCATTCCAAACTCATTCCATGAGCCTAGAATTGCCTTGAAACCTAAACCAGATAAGGACACAATGAAAAATGAAAACTTTTTTTCATTCATTTCAGATGAATATCCACGATGGATATAGATGCAAAAATTTCCCCAAGAAAATACTAGTAATTCAAATCCAACAGTGCATGGAAAGGAACATTCACCAAGATCACATGGGACTCATCCCATGGGTGGTTTAAAGGGATGACACAATATATACAAGTTAATAAACAAAATACACTATATCGACAGAATGAAGGATTTAAAGGGATGGTTCAGGTGCTGGCATTGTGGCATAACAGCTAAAGCCACTGCCTGCGACACTGGCATCCTCTATGGTTCCAGTTCCTGTCCCCTTCTGATCCAGCTCACTGCTAATGGCCTGGGAAAAAGCAGAAGAATATGACTCAAGTGTTTGCGCCCCTGCCACCTATGCAGGAGACCCTGAAGAAGCTCCCGGCTCCCAGTTTTTGCCTGGCCCAGACCTGGCTCTTGTGGCCATCCAGGGAGCAGACCAACAAATGAAAGATCTCTCTCTCTTTCTTTCACTTTATCTCTCACTCTCTCTGTGTATCTCTTTAAAATAACTAATTTTTTTTTTCTTTGACAGGCGGAGTGGACAGTGTGAGAGAGAGAAAGAGAGAAAGGTCTTCCTTCTGCTGTTGGTTCACCCTCCAATCAGTGCACCATGCTGATCCGAAGCCAGGAGCCAGGTGCTTCTCCTGGTCTCCCATGCGGGTGCAGGGCCCAAGCACTTGGGCCATCCTCCACTGCACTCCCGGGCCACAGCAGAGAGCTGGACAGGAAGAGGAGTGACCGGGACAGAATCCAGCACCCCGACTGGGACGAGAACCCGGTGTGCCGGTGCCGCAGGTGAAGGATTAGCCTATTGAGCCGCGGCGCCGGCCTAAAATTACCAAATGTTAAAAATCTTTTAAAAACAAAAAATAAAGGGATGGTTTAACATGGAAGTCAATAAACATAATACACTACATCAACAGAATGAAGGACAAAAATCACACAATCCTCTCAACTGATGTGGAAAAAAGCATTTAATAAAATGTAATTCATTCAAAATAAACTCTCTGCAAATATTGTGTGTAAAAAGATTATACTTCAATATAATGAAGGCTGTATATGACAAATCCACAGCCAACATCATACTGATTGGGGAAAAGCAGCAAGCATTTCCTTGAAGATCTAAAACCGGACTAGGAGGTTTACTCTCAGCACTCTTATTCAACATTGTACCGGAAGTTTTACCAAGAGCAATCTGGCAGGAGAAAGACAAAAGGCATAGAAGTATGCCTTTTTTACAGATAATATGAATAATATATATAATATAAGAAAAACCTAGACTCGACAAAAAAGGAAAAAAAGAACTCTTAGAATTGATAAGAAAATTCGGTAAAGTTGCAGGGTAGAAAATTAACAAACACAATCAGCAATGTTTTTATACACTAGAATGAATTTCCTAAAAAAGAAATTATAAGAGTAATGCCCTTCACAACATATACAAAACTGTATCAGCATAAAATTTACCAAGGAAGTAAAAGACTTCTTCAATGAAAATTATAAAATATTAATGAAAGAAATTGAAGAAGATAGAAAAAAGTGAAAAGATAACCTACATTCATTTCTTGGAAGAAATAATGTCCTTAAAATGTCCCTATTCTCCAAAGTGATTTACACATTCAATGCAACCTCTATCAAAACATCAATGAGATTCTTCACAGAACTAGAAAAAAATCCTAAAATTCACATGGAAGAACAAAAGAACTTGAAATGACAAAGCAATCTTGAACAAAAAGATCAAAGTTGGATGCATCATAATACCTGATTTTGACATTCTCTCAGAGCCACATAGCCAAAAGAGCAGAGTACTAGCACATAGTACAGACACATAGATCAGTGGAATAGAATAGTTATCTCAGAAATTAATCCATGCATCTAAAGCCAATAAATTCTCCACAAATGTGTTTAAAACATATGCTGGAGGGAGGGCATTCTCTTTAAAAATGTTTTGGGAAAATTGGATATTCATATGCAGAAAACTGACCTTTTCCCCCATGTCTCAACCTATGCAAAAATAAACTCAAATGGTTCAAGTACCTAAATGTAAGACCTAAAACTATTAAACTACTAAAAGAACTACAGGGAAAGTACTTCAAGACATCAGGACAAGCAATGATTTGGTTTTTTTTTTGTTTGTTTGTTTGTTTGTTTGTTTTTTGGATAAAACTCAGAAAACATAGGCAACAAAAGCAAAAATAGATAAATGGGATTATACTCAACCAAGAAATTCTGCAAAGCAAAGGAAACAGTAAACAGATTAAAGAGACAGTGACAGAATGGGAGAAAATATTACAAATTATTCATCAGACAAAGGATTAATACAGTATAAGAAACTTATATAACTTACATAATCAGCAAAGGATATGAATACACATTTCTCAAAAAAAAAAAACTTATAAACAGCCAATACATTTGTGAAAAAAAATGCTCGATATCATTAGCCATCAGGGTTATACAAATCAGAACCACAATGAGATACTATCTCACCTCAGATTAGCTATTATGAAAAAGACAAAATATAACAAATGCTAATGAAGATTTGGAGAAAAGGGAATCTTTACATACAACTGTTGGGAGTTCAAATTAGTACAGCCATTATGGAGAACAGCATGAATGTCACTCATAAAACTAAAAATAAATCTGCCATATGTCCCAGCTGTCTCACTTCTGGGAGTCAATCTGATGGAAGTGAAATTAGTATATCAAGGTGATCCCTACACGCCCATGTTCATCGCAGCACTATTTACAACAGCCATGATATGGAATCAACCCAGATGTCCACTGATACATGAATGGATAAAGAAAATTTGATATATATACACAACAAAAACTATTAAGCCAAGAAGGTATTAAATTCTGTCATTTGTAGTAAGATAGATGGAACTGGAGGCCATTATGTTAAATGAAATAAGTCTGACACAGAAAGACAAACACTGTATGTTCTCTCTCATATCTTCAAGTTAAAAACAGTCAATCTGGAACTAGAATTGTGACTTCTGGAAACTGGGAAGTTGGGGAAGGTAGAATAGAAGAAGGTGGAGAAAGGGAACCAAAACACGGATAAAAGTGGTAAGTTCTAGTGTTTCATAACACAGTGCTGTGGCTATAGTAATGTATTATATTGTGTACGAATAACAGGAATAAAAGAGCTCATAGACTCCAAACACAAAAAGACAATAAGAAAACAGAAATGCTAATGAACTGATTTGATCAGTTTGTGCTATATTCATGTGTTGGAATAGCACATTGTATCCCATAAAACGCATTAATTAAAAAAAGAAGAAATCAGGGTCAGCACTGTGGTATAGTGGGTAAAGCTACCGCCTGCACTGCTGGCATTCCATATGGGCACTGGTTTGAGTCCTAGCTGCTCCATTTCCAAACCAGCTCTCTGCTATGGCCTGGGAAAGCATTGGAAGATGGCGCAAGTCCTTGGACCCCTGCATCCGCGTGGGAGACCCAGAGGAAGCTCCTGGCTCCTGGCTTAGGATCAGTTCAGCTCCGACTGTAGCAGGCAATTGGGGAGTGAACCAGTGGATAGAAACCCCCCCCCCTCTCTCTGCCTCTCCTTCTCTCTCTGTGTACCTCTGACTTTCTTTTTTTTTTTAACTTTTATTTAATGAATATAAATTTCCAGTGTACAGCTTATGGATTACAATGGCTTCCCCCTCCCATAATTTCCCTCCCACCCGCAACCCTCCCCTCTCCCACTCCCTCTCCCCTTCCACTTGCATCATGATTCATTTTCAATTCTCTTTATATACAGAAGATCAATTTAGTATAAAGATTTCAACAGTTTGCACCCACATAGAAACACAAAGTGAAACATACTGTTTGAGTGCTAGTTATAGCATTAAATCACAATGTACAGCACATTAAGGACAGAGATCCCACATGAGGAGCAAGTGCACAGTGGCTCCTGTTGTTGACCCAAAAAATTGACACTCTAGTTTATGGTGCCAGTAACCATCCTAGGCTGTCGTCATGAGTTGCCAAGGCTATGGAAGCCTTCCAAGTTTGCCGACTCTGATCATATTTAGACAAGGTCATAAAAGACAGGGTGAGGATAGTAACCAATGATCCTAAGAGTGGCATTTACCAGGTTTGAACAATTATACAAATAAATCTTAAAAAAAAAAGATGAAGAAGAAATCTAGTCAGGAAACACAGTGATAAAGAGCCCTTTAACCACCAGGAGGCTCCATGTCTTCATTTTCTTAGAAATTGTAACCATTGAGGGAATAGTGCTAAGATTAAAAAGTGTTGCAAAGCCAAGAACATGGAGCTTGATGAACTAACTAATAGCATAAGTGGGAAACAGCGTTAGCTTCAAATTTAACCCAAATATTTGCTTTTTGCCCTTGCTTCCTACTTAGGAAATTCCTTTCTTCTAGGGAATAGTGTGTTGTCTCTGTACTTTTATCTGCCCATGTGCAATCTGCCTTACGATGATAAATTGGTGTGACTCCAAATTGGATTAAGGAAAGCTCTATGTGAAGATGTGGAGAGACAGGAGAAAACCATCTCTGACTTCAGTAACTCAAGGGCTATCACAGCCAGAAGCTGCTCCATCACCTCTGAGTCCAGAGGGAGCAGTCATCTTCTGGCACTGCACTTCTGCGAGAGAGCAGAGTCATGGATGTGTCCTCTGGAACCGCTTCCCTCTGACCATTGTGTCCATACCACCAGCCCCTCTTCTCACTGAGATCACCTGCTATACGAACTCTCTCTGTCTGGTGTCAAGTGCAGTGCCTGCCCAGTCTCTGCTCTCATAGCATGTGCTCACACAGCTGATTCCTCTGGATGCACTGGTGATCCGAGGATCTTCAATCTCTGGCCTTCATTTTGTGCCTTCCAAGAGCTATCCTCACTTATGCTTCAATTAGGAGAAAATTAGAGAAAACACACATAGACTGTATAGGAGCTACCAATGTATTTTTCTCCACTATATCCAAATATAACACCTTACGCTTGGTGTTTTGATTTGTTTTAAATTTTGGATACCCAGTTTGAATGATTACATATTTTGGATCCCAAATTCTAAACTGAATAGAAAGATGTATTATAAGATAATACATGATAATGGTTGAAATACATGACAGACTAAATCTTCTTAATATACTTAAAAAATCCTAATGACTTAAAAATGAGTATTTTCATAGAATAGTAACTTTTACCATTGAGAAATATTATTTATTTATGAATGTTATTTGTAACCACAAGTAAAATGATTGTAATAATGTCTGACACTTAGAAATATTTCAGATGTGTTTCAATGTAGATTAAGGGAATTCTTACATCATAAATACTTATAAAGTAATAAAGACTTGTGATATAATTATTTATAGCAGAATGTATGCATGCTGACAGAAAAGTTTTCAACAATAGAGTAGACTGAGAGCAAATCATTGTAAAAATTAAAGGAATGGGAAAAGAAGGAGGAGAAAAGGTGGGGGCATGGGCAGGAGAGGGTAGGATGGGAAGCATCATTATGCTCCTAAATCTGTATAATGAAATACTTGAAATTTGTTCAACTTAAAAAATAAAAAAATAAAAATTTCACACAATATTATTCAGAGAACGTTTTCTTTGCATAAAATTATTCTAGTGGGTAGATATACACAGAAAACAAATGAAATCCCATATATAGCAGCAACAATTGGAAAGTCCCATTAAGAAACACAAATGGGGGCAAACTGTTGAAATCGTTACCTAATATATACTAAACTGATCTTCTGTATATAAAGAGAATTGAAAATGAATCATGATGTGATTGGAAGGGGAGTGGGAGCGGGAAAGGGGAGGGTTGTGGGTGGGAGGGAAGTTTTGGGAGGGGGAAGCCATTGTAACCCATAAGCTGTACTTTGGAAATTTATATTCATTAAATAAAAGTTTAATAAAAAAAAAGAAACACAAAGCAAGGGAAGAAGCAGGGCTGAAGGATGGGTGGAGTAGGAGGCAGATGGAAGAGTGTGTGTGTGCATTTAGGGCTGTTGTCTTAGAACAGTTCTATGAGGAAGAATCTATCCCAGAAATGAAGGAAGTCATGTATGCTACCTAAGCAGAAAGCTTCAGAGGGGCTGAAAAGACAGACTTTACCTGACATTTTTTTAAGATTTATTTATTTGAAAGGCATAGTTACAGAGAGAGGGAGAGAGAGAGAGATCTTCCATCTAACAGTTCACACCCCAAATGGCTGCAACGGCTGGGTCTGGGCCAGGAGGAGCCTGGAACCCTATCCAGTTCTTCCACATGTGTTCAGGGGCCCAAGGACTTGGGCCACCTTTCACTGTTTTCCCAGGCACACTAGCAAGGAGTTGGGTTGGAAGATGAGCATTCAGGACTCAAAGTGGTGCCCGTATGGGATGCCGGCATTGCAGATAGTGGACTAAAGCCACTGCATCACAACACCAGTCCCCTCACCTGACATTTTTAAACAGCAGCTAGAAGGAAAATGTAGCCCAAACATCATGAAGCCAGAGATAAGCAGACAATGCAGTCAGTGTTGCTTCTTTTTTATCTAAGTCATTCAAGTCCTTTAAATGGAACAATTTGATTAATATGTTGCATAAAATATGTGGTAATTTACAGCAGGAATTAAAATTCCACAGACTTTATCATTGCAAGCCAGTTACAAAGATGAAAGCAGAAAGTGTGTGAAGCTGTGGCAATGGCCCAGGTGAGGGCTGATGATCAACAGGACTGCAGTGGCGATGGTGGAGAGGATGGAAGGTAACCACACACCACAGAGACACTGAAGACATATCTGATACCATAGGGTGAAGGATTATGAGTTGATAGCACAGGTTGGTGGCCGAGTGTTGAAGTCATAGGTGACTCCTTGGAGTTTGATTCAAGCTCCTAATGGATGCTGTGATATTCATTGAGATGTGGAAGCCTGGTGTGGATTGGTTGGGGGTGGGAACGTGTGGAAATAAAGAATTTAGTTTTCCACATGCTAACTTTCCTGTCTGACGTCCAAATCGAAACAGAATCTGGTGCTCAGAGGACAACCTGAAGACTGTCAGGGCCAGATAATAATCTAAATATATCCAACCCAGCCTGCAGAACCCCACAATGAATCCTGTGAAATTCTGCAAACCTGACTTTGAGGCCACTTACACTCTTATTTACCCTTTGTAATGCGAGGCTCTGTATGTTTTAATGCCGAAATAGTGACATGCATGATCACCTCCCAGTTACTCTTTTTTTTTTTTTTTGGACAGGCAGAGTGGACAGTGTGAGAGAGAGAGAGAGACAGAGAGAAAGGTCTTTCTTTGCCGTTGGGTCACCCTCCAATGGCCGCTGCGGCCAGCGTACTGCGCTGATCCCAAGGCAGGAACCAGGTGCTTCTCCTGGTCTCCCATGGGGTGCAGGGCCCAAGGACCTGGGCCATCCTCCACTGCACTCCCGGGCCATAGCAGAGAGCTGGCCTGGAAGAGGGGCAACCGGGACAGAATCTGGCGACTCGACCGGGACTAGAACCTGGTGTGCCGGCGCCGCAGGCGGAGGATTAACCTAGTGAGCCATGGCACCGGCCCCAGTTACTCTTTATTTGGTGTGTATAGTCCTTCCAAAATATAAAATGAAACAAATCTTAGCAAGGCAGGTTTGCTTCTTTATTGTCATAGAAATGAGTGAAAAACTCAACACGGGGGGAGATGGCTCATCAGTGATCACTCCTCCAGTACTTGAGTCAGCAGAATGAGATCATATTATCTCTCACCACAACCAAGAATATTTTGCTGGAAAAATAAACCTGGATTTCCGAACATTGTTTTTTCTTCTTCCTATTCCTGAATATGTCTTCATATGAGGTCAAGTTGTTTCTTAAGGTATTCCTACTAGTAGTACTACTAGAAGAAAAAAAAAGTGCACGCTTGTACCAGAAAATTATCTTTTATCGGATTTGCCCCTCCTCTTATGTAACTCTTTTGACAGTGTTTGAATAATGGTACACTTACAAATGATGTCTCAGATGAGGATATTTACTATTCACCCCAAATGAGTATCCCAAATTACAGTTGTTAACTGAAAATATAATAGAGTGGAATCTTTTCTATTATCAAAAAATATTTTAAAATGCTGTATGAGTATTAGGGTTTTTCTCTTTTGAAATAGCTTTTATGACTCAAGATTTCCCAGTACAAACCTGGTCCAGCCCTTGAAGCAATCAATGTGAGGCATACAGTCAGTAAGAGTGTGGATTAAGACATGAATCTATTCAGACAATCAAGTGACAATGTTTGTCATGACAGGTGCACAATCTTTCATCTATAGCCTTGGCAATATTTGTTTCAGATTCAAATGATTTTCAGATTTTGGAAAGGCCATATTATGTACACACCAAACATTCACAACTGGATGGTAATTATGCATGTTACTATTTCTTCAATAAAGCTTAAAATATTCACATCAAGAAGGGTAAATAAAAATGTATATTTTCTAAAACTCAGCTTTTTCTGCTAAAGGAGTTTGTGTCTGCTTTTGGCTTAACATTTTTTTTTTGGACAGGCAGAGTTAGACAGTGAGAGAGAGAGAGACAGAGAAAAAGGTCTTCCTTCCATTGGTTCACCCCCCAAAATGGCTGCTACGGCAGGCGTGCTGCGCCGATCAGGAGCCAGGTGCTTCTTCCTGGTCTCCCATGCAGGTGCAGGGCCCAAGCACTTGGGCCATCCTCCACTGCCTTCCTGGGCCACAGCAGAGAGCTGGACTGGAGGAGGAGCAACTGGGACAGAATCCGGTGCCCCAACTGGAACTAGAACCCGGTGTGCTGGCACCGCAGGCAGAGAATTAGCCAAGTGAGCCACGGCGCCAGCCTTGGTTTAACATTTTAATAATTTTGTTTTAGGAATCAGAAATAGCAGACAAAGAACTGGGATTTTTTAATAATAAAAAATATTAGCATGGATAATGGATAGACTCAGACCAAAAATATGCAAAAGCCAACAAGAATAGGATAATGAGAGCATTTAAGAAATATGATGTTGAAGAATAAATTTTTAATGTGCCTTCAACATAAAAGAAAAAGAAGCAGGCTTAGGAGAGAGGTGGAAATGCATTCTACTCCCTTAGTGGAGGAAAGTTAATACAATGACCTTAAAGTAGGTGATACAATTTGACTGAATTTGTCCTGGAAAAGATAATAATAAGCTAAAAAACATGTAACTTTTTCTTTATCAAGAATGTTAGCTAATATTGGTGACTTGTGCTTGACCTACAGGTTAAAACACTGGTTAAGACATCCAGTGCCTAGCAGCTCTATTTGTTTCTCTATAAATCTGTCACTCTCTCTGTGTCTGTCTCTTTGCCGTTTGATTAACTGAATCAATATAATAGTATAAAAATGAAAAATAAAAAGTACCTCCCTGGAAATATATAAAATACAAAAGTCATAATATCTTAGGTAATAAAAATTAAATCTCTTTAAGTTAACTGCATCTAATCATATCTAAAACTAATGCCCAGGTAAGGGGCATAACCTCTAATAAAATACGTAATTTATTATGAAAGCTGCAGTGTCCATATGAGTACAGCAGTACTGGTTCATCTTTGTAAGAATAAGATAAATAGTAGACAATCAATAGTTAACTTTATTTCTGAAAAAAAGAGCTCTGCTAGGAAAACTGCTAGTTACAGAGGGCAATCTGTAGTCAAGAACGTGATTATTATGATTCAGCACATATTTTGTTTCTTTTTTAAAAAGATGTATGTATTTATTTGAAAGGTAGAGTTGCAGAGAGGCAGAGGCAGAGGCAGAGAGAGAGAGAGAGAGAGAGAGAGAGAGAGGCAGAGAGAGAGAGAGAGAGAGAGAGAGAGAGAGAGATAGTCTTCCACCCATTGGTTCACTCCCCAGATGGCTGCAAAGGTCAGAGCTGGGCTGATCTGAAGTCAGGAGCCAGGGGTTTCTTCCAGGTCTCCCACGTGGGTGCAGGGGCCCAAGGACTTGGGCCATCTTCTACTGCTTTTCCAGGCTATAGCAGAGAGCTAAATTGTAAGTGGAGCAGCCGGGACCTCAACTGGCACCTCTATGGGATGTCAGCACTGCAGGTGGCGGCTTTACCTGCTAAGCCACAGTGCCGGCCCGTAGCACATATTTTCAAAAAGCACATCACTAACCCTAACCAAACTTGTTGTCTTATTTACTAAAAGAAAGGGTGAATGATTTAAAGCAAGGTCCCTGAGTTACTTATATAAGCAGTTTGAGTAATTCATATATCCATTAGGCACTTTGAATTGATATATTTATTAGGTACTTTGAATTCAAACTTGAGACTTCACTCTGAAATTTTACAACATTCACAAAATTCATGCTATCCTCTCCATTTCAGTCAAAGCCACTACATATCTCACTGCTTTCTGTTTCTTTAATGTGGATCTTATGTATTATTTTGTGTATGTTGTATATTACTACGTATCTGGTTCACATTACTTTTGCTTTCTGGAATGTTGTCCTTATTCATTTTCCAACAATCCAAATTATAATGCCTTCATCAAGGTCCATCAAAGCTCCTCTTCATTCTCAAGTCTCTTAGGGGTGAATATCTTGACACAGGAAGCTCAATAATAATCATCTCTGGCTTATTTAGTGGATTCTAACTATTCAGTAGCATTAGCCATTTGTTCACAATAAAAAAAAAAATTCTATAGTTAGAGTACTGAATTCATTAAATGGTGACAATAAGGGTAATTCAAAAAGTCTGTAGAGGGGCCTGTGTGTGGTACAGCAAGTTAAGCTGCTGCTTGTGACACCTGCAGAGTGGCTGGTTTGAGACTAAGCTGCTCTGCTTCCAATCCAGCTCCCTGCTGATGTGCCTGTAAAGGCAGCATATGATGGCTCAAGTATTTGGGCTCCTGCCTCCCATGTGGGTAGAATTCTGCCTCTTGGGTATTGGCTGGCCCAGCCCTGGCTGTTTGAAGATAAGTTTTACCGTTAATTCTCATAGTACATCTCATTAATGATAGAGGTCCTATATGGGGAGTAAGTGCACAGTGAGTCCTGTTGTTGATTTAACATTTAACACTCTTATTTTTGACTTCAGTGACCACTTGAGGCTCTTGACATCCAAGAGCTAAAAGTCTGTAGAAAACAGAATTGAAAGATGATTTTGGTTCAAAGCATTTTTTAAAAAAGATTTATTTATTTTATTTGAAAGAGTTACACACAGAGAGAAGGAGAGGCAGAGAGAGAGATAGGTCTTCCATCTGCTGGTTCGCTCCCCAGTTGGCCACAATGCCTGGAGCTGCACCGATCCAAAGCCAGGAGCCAGGAGCCTCTTCCTGGTTTCCCACATGGGTGCAGGGGCCCAAGAACTTGGGCCATCTTCTACTGCTTTCGCAGGCCATAGCAGAGAGCGGGATTGGAAGTGGAGCGGCCGGGACTCGAACTGGCGCCCATGTGGGATGCCGGCATTGCAGGCGGCGGCTTTACCCACTGTGCCACAGCGCCGGCCACGGATATTTTTTAAATCCAAGCATAAGAAGAGTCTTGAAAGATTTTTCCAAAAATGCATATTATGAAAATAATATGCATGGATTTCAAAATTTTTGCAGCTAAGTAAACTTATCTTTTAATTTCATTTTCCATGATTTTTTTGATGTCCACTCATATTTGGCAGTCACAGTGATAGAGGATGAAGGAGATGCAAGAATCAATCTTTACCCTCAAAAATCTTTTAGCTTAGAATAGTGGAGGGGAGAGTTTCGAATACAGTATTGTATTCATTGCGTTAGTTCAAAACAAGTTATAGATATGTACAGTGTTGGGAGGGATCACTTTCAATGTGATTGTTCAAGAAAGGCACCCTGGAAAACGATGAGTTTTATTCATTCATTCAGCAAACTTTTTCCAATAGCCAAGTCCCACAAGGCACAACTGAATTTCAGACTTTCTTGAGCTGTTGTAACAAAGAACTATGAACTGGGCAGGGAAACTCCTGCCAAAATCAAGGTGTCCCCAGGGCCTGCCACCTCCGTAGACCTGGGGAGGCTCCGCCCTGTGGTTTGCTAGCTTCTGGTTGCCTCACATGTTCCATGGCTCATAGTACTTCAACAGTCCCATTTCATAGGTTCTCCCTGTGTGTCTCCAGTTGTTTTCCCTCTGTGTGTGTCTGTATGTGTCCAAACGACCCCAGTCATATCGGATTACTACCAACACTACTGATTTCATTTTTACTTGATTTTCTCCGTAAATATCTTATTTCTAAAGATGTCACATGCCAATGTATAGGGAGGAGGTAGGGGTTGGCAATGTTAGGAACCCAACTTATTTTTTGTTAAAGAAATACAATTTGGGGCTGACGCTGTGGTGTAGTGCACAAAGCTGCAACCTGCAGTGCTGGCATTCCACATGGGCACCGGTTCAGGTCCTGGCTGCTCCGTTTCTGATCCATCTCTCTGCTATGGCCTGGGAAAGCAGTGGAGGATGGCCCAAGTCCTTGGGCCCCTGCACCTGCGTGGGAGACCAGGAAAAAGCTCCTGGCTTCGGATCGGCACAGTTCCGGCTGTTGCAGTGGCTGGGGAGTGAACCAGTGGATGGAAGAGTCTCTCTCTCTTTCTCTCTCTCCCTCTCTCTCTCTCTCTGTATGACTCTGATTTTCAAGTAAATAAATAAATCTTTAAAAAAAAGAAATACAATTTAATCCATAATGGAGGTGCAGAGATGAAGTTCTCATTATGACAGGCATCAGGAAAGTAAAGTAATTCCAGCAAATTACAGCATGCTCCTGCAGGTGATGGGATTATGACAGTTGAATCCTCTGTTATTTTTTATTACTCTGGATTAATATGGGCCTTGAAAGGGATTATGGGAATTACATCTTCTGCTATGTTTGTTGTTCTGGATTGATATGGACCTTATTCTTTACCCTATTTTCCCCTGGGCATGTAAACAAAACAAAAACACAGATGGTGGTGCCTTGCTATGGCTTCCATGTTTTGCTGATGTTAATAACAAAATTTTCAGGGTTCCACCAACATTTATGGATTCTGTGGGTGAGAGAAGCAGAGTCAAATGACAAACACTAAGCATATTTTATACGATGCCTCTTGGGGGAGGGTTCAGCCTAGCGGTTAAGCCATCCATGTCCCACTTCCAAGGGCCTAGGTTTGATTTCTGGCTCTGGCTCTGGCTCCTGACTCCAGCTTCCTGCTTATGCAGACCTTCAGAATGTGCCCCTGGCTCCTAGCTCTGGCCCTGGCCCAGCCTTGGCAACTGACAGCATTTGGGGAGTGAACCAACAAATGGGAGCTCTCTGTATCTGTCTGGTATTCTCTCTCTCTCTCTCCCTCCCTCTCTCTCTCTCTCTCTCTCTCTCTCTCTGTCACTATCCCTCAAGTAAACAAATACATATTTTTTTTAAAAGAGCTCCTTTTTATAGCATCTCTTTTATAGGTAAACTAACCACAACATTTTAAACATTATTAATCAATACAGAACAAGATTTTAAACTGAAATGGGTTACCTCCAAACATTATGTAATAAATATATTTAAATAACAAATAAAATTATAATATTCACTAAAAAGTTAAACAAAAAAATATTCCCCCAAAGAGGCACTGACATCTGATCAAAAATAGAAATGATGTCATTGCCATAAGGAAATTCTAAGATTCCAGAGATTCTAACAGAGATCTATTACCTATGAATTACAAAATGTGGCTACAACTATTAAGGACACATGAGTATTCAAGTCCCAAGTATCTAAACTTTTCAAACAAGGGAAGCTTATTTCTTACAGTTTAAAATGTCCATGTCTTCTAGAAATATAAGACTAAATCAGAGAAAAAGAATTTGTTAATATAAAATGACACAGAGGCAAATTTAAACTAGAGAAAATAAGTTACACACAAGGGGTCTTCAACAAGCTCATGGAAAATTTCAGTTGTGAAAAAACTGCATGGATTTAAAAACCATTCTATGTCAAAATAAACTTACCTTTCAATTCCATTTTTCCACAAATTTTTGTGAAGTTACCTTAATATGACTTGTTTTTCTTAAGTTCCACACTACTAAGGAATTTATTAGTAAGACGTCTTACTTTTTCTCAGAAAAATTTTTCCAAATTATTAGGACTCTTGATCTAATGATTTGCAGCAAAATGTAACAATTAGTATTAGAAAACTTACCCAGATGCTTTCTTCTCGTCGATACTGTTTCCAGTTCCTCCCACCATCACTGAACATCAGGAGGTAGCTGCTCACCCAGTTTGAGCTCCCATATCCTCCCTGGGTTGCCACAGAAGTGACCTTCATTCTCTCTTCAAGGTCAATCTGCAGCCACTGGTATTTATCAGATACAAGTGGGGTCCAGCCACCAGCACCTTGTTGAAACAAAAAAAGTAGAAAAGAAAAAGGGGAAATTATTTAACATAGCTGTTACTAAATTACAAACTATGATTATAAATATATTAAATATAAGATAATTATTGATTCATAATAGAAAAAAGAAGACATTCATTATATAAATGAATAGACTCTAAATTGTTTTCATTTTTAGCTAGGTGATTCCTGATTTTATCATTTTATATTTTGACTTGAACAGTCAGGAAATTATTTTTCATCTTTTTATTTTAAAATTTCAAATTATACAGAAAAGAATTTGAGTTCAGTGAGCACACATAGATTTTTTTTGTCTTTCTTTTATTGATCTCTTTTTTTAAACTTTTATTTAATGAATATAAATTTCGAAAGTACAGCTTATGGATTACAATGACTTCCCCCCCATAACTTCCCTCCCACCCACAACCCTCCCCTTTCCCACTCCATCTCCCCTTCCATTCACATCAAGATTCATTTTCAATTCTCTTTATATACAGAAGATCAGTTTAGTATATATTAAGTAAAGATTTCAACAGTTTGCACCCACACAGAAACACAAAGTGAAAAATACTGTTTGAGTACTAGTTATAGCATTAAATCACAATGTACAGCACATTAAGAACAGAGATCCTACATGAGAAGTAAGTGCACAGTGACTCCTGTTGTTGACTTAACAAATTGACACTCTTGTTTATGGCATCAGTAATCTTCATAGGCTCTTGTCATGAGTTGCCAAGGCTATGGAAGTCTTTTGAGTTCATCAACTCTGATCATATTTAGCCAAGGTCATAGTCAAAGTGGAAGTTCTCTCCTCCCTTCAGAGAAAGGTACCTCCTTCTTTGATGACCTGTTCTTTCCACTGGAATTTCACTTGCGGAGATCTTTCATTTAGGTCATTTTTTTTTTTTTGACAGAGTGTCTTTGCTTTCCATGTCTGAAATACTCCATGGGCTTTTCAGCCGGATCCGAATGCCTTAAGGGCTGATTCTGAGGCCAGAAGCACACACAGATTTAACATTTGGTCATATTTGCCTCATAGGTAAATTTTTTTAAAAGATTTATTTTATTTATTTGAAAGAGTTACAGAGAGAGGTAAAGACAGGGAGAGAGGTCTTCCATCTGCTGGTTCACTCCCCAGATAGCAACAACAGGCGGCGCTGCATTGATCCGAAGCCCAGAGCCAGGAGCTTCTTCCAGGTCTTCCACGCGAGTGCAGGGGCCCAAGAACTGGGCCATCCTCTACTGCTTTCCCAGGCCATAGCAGAGAGCTGGATGGAAAGAGGAGCAGCCAGGAATGGAACCAGCACCCATATGGGATGCTGGCACCACAGCTGGAGGATTAACCTACTGTGCTACACAGGCCCCTCATAGGTAAATATTATATACATATATATATATATATATATACATAAACATACTTTTTTTATCAGGTGCATGTATTAGGATCATATAATGTAGGATAAATGACAGATCATTAAATGAGGGAAGAAGACTATCTCATTGTGAAAGAGATACAATTCAGTGAAGATGTTATACATATCTATATAGCAAATAATATGACATGCACTTTTTTTTTAATTAACTTCCACATATGAGAGAAAACATCTGGTGTTTATCTTTCTGTGTCTGGCTTATTTCATATGGTATAATGACCTCTAATTCCATCCATTTTGTTGTAAATATTAAGACTTTTTTTTAAAGCTGAACAGCACTCCATTGTGTATATATATATCATATTTTATTTATTCATTCATCCATTGATAGACATCTAGGTGGATGCCATATCTTTGCTATTATGAATAGTGCTGCAATAAACATGGGAGTGCAGGTATATCTTTCATAGGCTGGTTTACTTTCCTTTAGATATATTCCATGGTGTTGGATAGTTGGGTTTTACAGATCTTTATTATTAGTTTTTTAAAGGAAACCCCATACTGTTTTCCATAATTGCTGTACTGATTTTCATTACCACCAACAGTGTGTTAAAGTTCCCTTTTCCTCAACATCCATGTAAGCATTTGTTATTTTTTGATAATAACTATAACTGGAGATAATACCTCATTGTGGTTTTTACTTGCATTTCCCTGATAACCATATTATTTAATGGCCATTTGTATTTCTCCTTTTGAAAAAAATATCTACTCAGATCCTTGGTCTATTCATAATCTGCTTGTCTATTTTGTTGTTGAATTTCTTTTTACCTCTTTTATACTCTGGACATTAACACATTATCAGATGTGTAGTTTGAAAACAAATTCTCTTATTCTGTCAGTTGTTTCTTCATTGTGTTGATCACTCCTTTTGCTGTGCAGAAGCTTCTCAGTTTGATATAATCCTATTAATTTATTTTGGCTTTTATTGCCTGTGTTTCTGAAATATTATCCAAAAATCATTGCTTAACCAATGTCTTATCAAGTTTCCCCTATATGTTCCTATAGTAGTTTTATGTTTTGATTTATATCTTTGATCTACTTTGAGTTGGTTTTTATATAGGCTATAAGTTATGGGTCTTGTTTCAAACTTTTGCATTTAAAAATCCAGTTTATTGAAGAGACTTTCTTCCAAGGAGTGTTTTTAGCACCTTTGTAAAAGATAAGTTGGTTACAGATGCATATATTTATTTTTGGAGGGTCTATTCTGTTCCTGTGGTGAATGTGCCATTTTTATGTCAGTATCATGCTGTCTTGGTTGCATTTGCCATGTAGTATGTCTTGAAATCAATTGTAGACAGGATGGAGAATTACTGATGACCAACACTGCCCATTTGATTGACACAAAAATGGCCCATACAATCTTAATCTGGATAGCTAAAGGCAGGCAAAGCTGCTGCTCTAAGTTAGGTGTCTAATGGTAGGTATTTGGCAGAGCAGTTAGGATGCCAGTTGAAATGCTTCAATTCCATGTTGGCATTCCTGGGTTCTAGATCCAGTTCCCAATTTCAGCCTCCTGCTAATTCACACCTTGGCAAAGAGCAGGTGATAGCTCAAGTATGAGGATCCTTACTAAACTCACATGAGTTCCTAACTCTTAGTCTTGGCCTGGCACAAAAACTGGCTATTATAGACATTTGGAATGGGTCCAGCAAGTTAAAGATTTTCCTTTGTCTATGTTTTCAAATAAGTTAAAAATAAATAAATAAAGTTGGGTATTTTGCTAAGCCAGAGCATCCTCCAATCAAACAGCATGGTTGTCTACATAGAGAAAGATTTATTTTTGAAATGATCTACAGTAGTATCTACATTAGCCCCAGGCAGATGCAGTGCATGGATTTCTTTATCCCTCAGTGGAAATTGCTGTTATACCTTCTTCCTCCTGCCATTCCCTGTTCCAACTTCACTTTTTGGGATTTAACCTGAAAAACCTGAAATCATCTACCCATTCCATTCTTACTCATTATAACAACAAGCATTTACTAAGCATCTTGGAACTCAGGATCAAGTACAGAGTACACCTTATAAGGATTTTGTCATTTAATGACTAATGTAGGCGTAAAAGATTATGCTTATTGATACCCCTCTGCATGAATGAGAAACTTGCCTAGATTACTAACAAATGACCAACAAGGATATTTTTAAAGATTTATTTGTGAGTGTGTGTGGGAGGGGAACTATCTTCCATTCACTGGTTTACTCCCCAAATGTTCACAATACTTAAGCTGGACAGTCTGAAGCCAAGAGCCAGGACACCAACCAAGTCTACTATATTTGTAGCAGAACTCAAATATGCCACTTCCCAGGTATATTAGCAGAAAGCTGTGTAAGAAATGTAGGAGCTGGGACTCCAACTGACACTCTGACATGGGATGTGGGCATCTCAAGCTGCAGCTCAACCCACTGTGCCACAACATCTGCCTCAGTGACTTTTCATACTCGTGGTCAAGGACTGGACTTCTGCAGGGAGTGTGCAGGATTTTCTCGCAGTATCTCCCTGTTGAGAGTAGCCAAATCTACTGTTCTCTTCCAAGTCTCCATAGAATTAAATCCTTCTAGGGTCTAACTATGAACCAGTAGCCCTATGCACAGAAAGATTGAAACTGAATATTTTTCATTGTTTAATGATTGTCTGAAAGAATAGTTGGGAGAAGGTGCAAAAGAAGCTGGATATTGTGTATCTGGAATTTTATTCATATCAGTGGAAACCTCTGAGGAACTACGAAATGTTACCGGAGAAAATGCAGGGTTCTTGTCTTCGCGCAAGAAAGAATTCAGGCGTGAGACAGAGTAGTGGAAAGTAAAAGTAGCAGTTTATTAGGGAAGGGACATCCGTAAGAACGGATGGGCACCTCTCCAGACAGGACCTGGGAGAGAGTGCCCAGTTGCTCGGACTTGGGGTGGTGGGGGAAAGGAGCGAGGTTACATGGTTGAGTAGAGAGATTACACCTGGCCAGACCAGGCGGGTGGCTTGCAGAGAGGCAGAGGGCTTGCAGAGAGGCAGAGGGCTGAGTGCCCAGTCCGGTTGAGGCCAGGGGTTTTTAAGGAGATGGGTCTCTGTCTTCACACATTTCCTCCTGAAACAAAGGATTTTATGGCTGTAAATATTAAGAAGCCCTATCTGAGTTTTCCCTTGAAGGTATCAGATAGGAGGAAGCCTAGCTGGCTGGCGCCATCGTGGGTTCAGAGGAAGGGTGAGCAGGACCCCCTAGAGAACGGGGATCTGGAGCAGATACTGGGCTGCATCTGGGAGATTGTGGAAGATTTATCAGGCAGAAGGGGCGGGAACCTCCACCTGGCAGGTTATCAGGTAGAAGGGGGCAGGGCAGGATGTGAATGCGGGGCTGCCCCTGAAACATTATCGGGATGACTTTCAGATACAGATGCATATGCTGGACATAGATTTCTTCTCTTTAGGCCTGTCATACACACGTAAGCTCATATCTGACTTCCTACCTAACACTAAATATTTTGGATTTTTCCCCTCATCATTATTTGTCAAATTTGATGGCTCACACCTTGGCTATTTCTCATTTTTCTTTGATGTTTTCACTCCCTCTCACACAGGTCCATGGAAACACAGGTATAGAAACACAATAAAGAGAAACGGACCAGCCCATTTGTGGTGTGCTACCCTGGGATCATGGATTCTCACCATGCCTTCTCTGTGTCACTCACATTTTTATTAGTCAAGTTGTGCTAATAGCTGCACTCCTGCTAACACATTTTAGTTACTCGATTTTACCTGTGATAAAGAGGCAGTATTTATATGCAAATGAGTCTAATGAAGTAAAGAAACACTGCCATTAGCAGAGAATTTCCTCAGGATGTTGTGGTTTCTGGAAACCTACAATGGATGTGCTGCTATGCACATGATTTAATAACATGCAGAAATGGTGATGCTGGGAAAGTCACTGACCAGGCTCTGCTGGACAGCATTTGCTTATTTGCCTTTACTAAAGGCAGCTTTGGAAGTTGGCAGAGGCCTGGAGAGCTTTCACGGGACACAGTGTCTCATCCCAGCACTTCGTCCCTACAGCAAACTGTCTATTCCCCTTCTCCCTCCTTTCTGGGCCTTCTGGCATGACACTGCCCCTGAGCTATCTAAAGGTCCTGACTGCACTCAGCAGGAATTGTTTCAGATAGCCCAGCCTATACTGACTATCCTCAGAGCCTGTGAATTACAAAATCAACCTCAAATCCCCAGATCACTCTTCCCCTACCCCCACCAAATGGTGATATTTACATTTTCCCTGAGGACAGTGCATAGTTTATTAGTTTATTAATTATGGCTTGTATAATGATTGTGAAAACCTAATTGAAAAAACACATGCATTTATTATTATGTATAATATGATAGTAAGAAGTATGAATGCAAAAGAAATGTGCTCTAAACATTTCAATAATCTAAGTGCTATTGACAGATAAATATTTTTAGAGGTAAGTGTACATTAGGGAAAAATGTGGCATTAGAATTCCACAGAATTTTCTGGCAACAATACAACAACTTCAGAAGAATCTAGCTGCCAGCGATGACTGTGAAAGGAAACAGAGACATCTCCATCATGCGCTGCAGGATGGCAGGCACATCTGCCTTACCACAGACTTTAATAACCAAGGTAGCAGTGTTGGTTAAAGGACTCGCTGCTATATTTTACCAGCTCTGTTACTAGTCCTGGTACTTTTGCATCAATTTTTGTGGCACAAATTAAACTGCCAGCCAGAAAGTCAATGTAATTTAAAATGCATATAAATATTGAAACAATGAGCTTCACAGGCAATAGTGCAGTTAGCACAGGGAGGTGATGTGGACTCCTCACCTAGTGCCCCTAAGTGTCTTACCTTCTACGATCATAGCAGAACAGCACAGAGTTCTGTGTCACTTTGAGACCTGCTGACAGTCCTGTAGCTATCTCCAGAAAGAGCAATTCCATTGCCAACACGATCTTCCTCACTGTTACCCTTCACAGGGTAACAGGGACCCATTCTCCCCCAGCCAAAAAAAAATTAAGCTGTAAAGGGGAACTGGCTAGGGGCAGATATGGTAGGGGTTTTCCAGCAGGGGTTTGATGAGGACAAGAGGACAAAGAGGACTTTACAAGAAAAGCCACCTTGCAACCTAAGCTGTTTTGTTTACGCACGTACAGCCTTGTAACAATTATGTAAGCAGTGCTAAAATATTCAAACAAAATATGTGTAGCTTATAGATGTTTGTGCCAGGGCATATACGATAATGACCTGTTTTGTTTGGAGCTCAGGCTCTGGATAAAAATCCTCTGGGCCTGCTAGCATAGGGAATAAACCTGCTTCCTGCTGAAAGCCTTGGTGTCCCACCTCTCTGTCCAAGATTCCAGCCATAACAGTTATACAGAGAGCCACGAATGTTTCCCATCTCTGTAACTTCCTGAGATCCTCAGGTCTGTAGGTGATCTGCCTTCTTCTCTCCATTTTCTTAATTCTTATGATTGTTTAACACAGAATCTGCCCCTCTTCAATGTACTTATCAGAACTAAGACACGGAAATACATACTTCATCTTTTCAGAAGCAGAAGTCAGCTGCATGGCACTAAATAGGGTCCATTTACCACTGAATGATTCCTGTCACCTCTGGTAAAGAGAAAGTCTCCTGCTCAATCACACCCCTGCCAAGTATTGCAAGGAGCCTGGGCTACTACATGTATCACTGGAAATTCTGAACAGGGAAAAGTGAAATGCCAAAAATTGGAAGGCATAATGCAACTGTAAGAGAGTGGGGTGAAATTCCAAGAAAGGAGTGTGATGGCATTCTTCCAGAACAATGATTTATAACATTAAAAAGCAAGTAAGTACATAAAGACATCAGGGGGCTTCTATATTTTTTTAATATTACTGCTCAGTAGTAATTAATTGTATGGATCTGCTATATTGCATTATGTATTTACCAGATAATGCCCATCTGAGTAGTATATGAATTTTTCTTGTGGGAATGAGGTTGAGATTCACATT
This sequence comes from Lepus oiostolus, assembly GCA_036325905.1. NCBI lineage: Eukaryota > Metazoa > Chordata > Mammalia > Lagomorpha > Leporidae > Lepus > Lepus oiostolus. Next base: position 56,056,566 of record CM070808.1, on the reverse strand, counting down.
TCAGTCTTAGAGTGGATATATATTTTCATAGAATGGAAGTCCTAGGGTACATAATATGTGTATGTCTCACTTTTTAAGAAAATGCCAAAATATTTTCCAAAGTGGTAGTAGCATTTACATTCATACAAACAAACCATAAGATTTGCAATTTCTTACCATCTATAAACATAGTTGCATATTTATGTCTGCTTTAATTTCAACCAGTTTTGTTTTACAGTTTTCTATGTGCGGGTAATACACACTTTATATAAGATTTAATCCTAAGTATTTTATTTTTTTAGTACCACTGTGAGTAAAATTGTTTTATTTCTTTAGAGGGGATTTTAAGAAATATTTATTTATTTTATTTATTTGGGTGACAGAGATGTCTGCAGCTGGGAACTCAATCCAGGTCTCCAACATGTGTGGCAAGAACTTAATTACTTGAGTTATTATTGCCACTTCTCAGAGTGTGCATTAGCTGGAAGCTAGAAATGAGAGTGGAGCTGGAACTCTAACCTAGGATCTCTGATGTGAGCTGTGGGCATCCAACTGGAAGGCCAATGCTCATCCCCATACTTTTTCCTTATTCGATTATCAGATCATTTGTTACTAGTACACAAAATAAAGTTGAGTTTTGTATATTGATCTTTTATCTTGTTATCTTGCTAAATTAATTTATTAGTGCACAATTTTCTTAGAAGATTCTAATAGATTTCTTAGGGGTTTTATATATAGGCTCCTGTCATCCATCCATGATATATGGAGAGACAGTGCACCTTGTGCTTGGACATGTCTTACTGAGTATGATGTGACTGCAAAGCCCTGAATACTTCCCTAAGGACAAATTTTTCATGGCTTTTTATGCAGCTGGTAACTTTGAGAAAGGTACTGATAATCCTCTCCAGTCAAAGAGCAGGTTTGCTTACTGCTTGTTTTAAAAGGAGTGAGTTTCCCAAGCTCCTTATTTCTTTTTGGCAACACCAGTCTACTGTGACTGTAGCATTCACATGTGCCACAATGTATTGCCCTAGTGGCGCCTGAGAGCAAAGGAAATTGAAGAAGCCTGTAGCTACTTCCAGGTCTCCCACATGGGTGCAGGGGCCCAAGCTCTTGGCCATCTTCTGCTGCTTTCCCAGGAACATTAGCAGGGAGCTGGATCAGAACTGGATCAGCCAGGACTTGAATTGGTGCCCATATGGGATGCCGGTGCTGCAGGCTGCGGCTTTACCTGCTACACTACAGCACCAGCCCCAATCATGATTAATGATTTTAAACATGAACTGTTAACCAGTATGAGAAACCTTACTGTCCCTCAGCCTGAGTGACTGGGCGCTCTCTCTCTGTCCCGTCCTGGCAGATGCCCTGTCCCCAATAAAACCTTATCACTTCTGTTCTCTGTCTCATGCCTGAATTCTTTCTTGCATGAAGACAAGAACCCCATGGCTTCCAAGGCCTTCCCTCCAGTAACAATCGTCATCCCCTATTCTTAATTTAAAAATCTGAACCAAAAGGGCCTGTTAGATCCACTTACATATACAAAACTTAAATGGGTTTATGGGAAAGGTGCTCACTTAGCTAACTGTAAACAGAAAATACACACTGAAAAAAAAAATACTTCCAAATGATGATGTTCTACAAAACATTAGGTATACAATTGGACTTTAATTTTCAGTGAAATACAAATAAAATAGTTAAAATCTCTCCGGATTGCCAATTATAGTACCAATTCTAAAACCATCATCTGATTGGAAATCCTTATAAAATTAATTAAATGCACAAAATGCATTTCTAATGTAGAAGTTAAAACTGATACAGCTATTTCATATAATACTGTTGATAATATTTTCCTTTTCTTTTTAAAATAATAGAAATAGATTAGTTTTAGGGATCTGGGGGATTGAATTCACTTTTTTAAGATTTATTTTATTTATTTGAAGGGCAGAGTTGTAGAGTGAGAAAGGGAGGGGAAGAAGCGAAATTATCCATCAACTGGTTTACTATCAAAATGGCCACAGTGGCCAGGGCTGGGCCAGTCTGGAGCCTGGAGCCAGGAGCCAGGAGCTTCATCTGGATCTCCCAAGTAGCACAGGGGCCCAAGTATTTGGGCCATCTTCCACTGCTTCCCCAGGCACATTAGCAGTGAGCTAGATCCAGAGTGGAGCAGCCAGAACTCAAACTGGCGTCCACATAGGATGCTGGCATTGCAGGCAGCAACTTAACCGATTATGCCACAATCCTGGGGATTGGATTTATTTTAAAGTTGTCTCTAGTACACAACTGGATGGCAGCTAATTTAAGTAAATCAAAAGGAGACTCAGGAAACTAATTACAAATACCAAAAGACCCCAGGGGGCTGATGGAAGCTATTAAAACTCTTCTGGGCATTGACATTTCTTTGATAACAACTGACATTATTTCATATTTTGTTCTGAATTTTCTACCGCTGAGGCTTAGGATTACCTGTACTCTGACTATTATTTCATATTTAATTTTGTGTATGGCACCAGGCTAGATATGAGATGTATTTAACTGCCACTTTTATTCCTACTATTGTAGCGGGATCTCAGACAGAAAGGCTGGACACCAAGGCTTTCAGCGGGAAACCGCTGTATTTTTATGCAGGCAAGCCCAGAGGATATTTATGCAAAGTCTGGACTTTGAATAAAGCAGGGTGTTGCCTTATATACTCCCTAACAAACAACTTGTTTTCCTTTACATATATGGTTAGATATAATTGGGTTGGACACACCAAGGCCACAGAGGTGCTCATATGTACACTGATATTGATTATGTGAGCTGTTTTTGTTACCAGAGGGAAGGCCTTGGAAGCCACGGGGTCCTTGTCTTTACACAAGAAAGAATTCAGGCATGAGAAAGAGAGCAGACTGATAAGGCTTTACTGGGGACAGGACATCCGCCAGGACGGAAAGGACAGAGAAAGAGCGCCCGGTCACTCTGACGGGGGGGCTGGGGGTGAGCGAGGTCACATGGTTGAGTGGAGGGAATACACCTGGGCAGGCCAGGCAGGCAGCTCAGCAGAGAGGCAGAGGGCTGAGAGACAGAGGGCTGAGCGCACAGTCCGTTTGGACTCCTTAAGTTTTTAAGGGAGTTTGTTTACCCACCTCCCTCTCTCCTCAAGGTCAAAGGGTGGGGAGTTCCGGTTTGTTGGGTGAAAACTAGCAAATTCCTCCCCAGATTTGCTGGCACCCAGGCAGAGTAGGGGGGCTTCCTCTTTGGTCCTGAGGAGAGAGAATTTTCCTTGGAAGGGCTGGGACCACCTGGGAGGTTATCAGGTCTGGGCAGGACTTTGAAGTGCCAGATGCTGGGCTTCTGGAGCTTCCTCAGTAGGTGTTGGTCTTCAGGCCCGTCTCATACACACACAGGATCAATTTCTGATTTCCTACCTAACAGAATGACATAGAATTTAACTTTTGTAATCTCACTTATCTCACTGAGCTCAATGCTTTCAAGTTTCATCTGTACCACAGTATGATCAGAATTCCCTGCCTCCATAAAGCTGAGTCATAGTCCATTATACGGACAAGAGTAATGATAGAGATATGGCTAGGTAGACAGGAACCAAGGAGACCCCTCCTCACTATGTGGAGAAAAGAAAATTCAAAGAACCAGCTTCCGTGAAGGATGTTGATGTCATATGCTAGTCCTTGTAATCAAGATTTTTCTGTGCTATTGTAAGTCATTCAAGCAATGAGAATTGTGCACATCTCGAGGAAGTTTCACATGTTTTTTTCTTGAGTCTCAATTGAAACTATCATTCATTTTTGAGTTTTTTCTCCTTCACTTTTGTTTTCTTAAATAAACCACTTGTGCTTTACACACCCTTCCTTGTCTGAGCTCCTCATCTTTTGTGAATCCAAGACGTGAACTCAGCAGAGAAAAAAAGAATTACTAAGAACTGTAGACTTCTGCAGCAGTACTTCAAAAAGTTCATGGGAAACCTATTCACGGATTTTCAAATTCTTTTTGCACTAAAATGAACTTACAATTCTATTTTCCATGAACTTTTTGAAGCTCCCTCTCAAATAGCACATCGTGTTTATCTGTCACACATCAATAGCCATCTGCGTCGTTACTATCTTTGGTTATTGTGTATAAAGCTGCTATGATAATCAGTGGATTACATCCCATTTTGTGTGTACCAACTCATTTAATTCTCACACAACCTTACTATGTCCCATAAATCAACTATCTCATAATGGGTATTATCACTAATACCATTTTATAATTGAGGAAATAAAGCCTCAGAGAGAAAATGAGATTTATCTAAAGTCACATAGCAAGAAGTGGTAGTGCAGGATATAAGCAGAGCCTCTGACTCCAAATTTATTCCCATCCCTAGATAGGATGGCACCCTTTCCACAAGGAACCTGGAATTTGATAAAGGTAAGGAAATTATGTAAATATGTAGTATGCACACCAGTTCTGTGAACTTGAGGGAGAAGTGCTGGACACATTGTTAGTAGGCATCAGCAACCCATGTCAGTAGTCCAACTCTAGATGTATCCAAAGGTATTTCAAGAAGTATGTAGAAAAATACAATTAAACAAGAAGTTTATCTTGGTGCCACAAACTTGAAAATGCATCTGTAGGTTTTCATAACACATATACCCATGAAATTTCTGGAGCTCTGTTGAAGACTAAGAATAGTTTCACTGTTAAAGTTTTGAAGGGAGAGAGGAAAAAGAACAAAAAATACAACAAAGACCTATGTGATCTTCAAAGTAAAAAACATTTCTGTTTCTTTTTAACATTTTTTTTTATTTAGGGGATTGGCATTGTGGCACAGTGGATAAAGTTACCATCTCTGATGCTGGCATCCCTTATGTATACCCGTTTGAGTCCCTTCTGCTCCACTTCCTATCCAGCTCTCAGCTAATGGCCTGGGAAAGATGATTCAATTGCTTGGGTCTCTATACCCACATGGGAGACCCAGATGAAGCTCCTGGCACCTAGCTTCCACCTGGCCCAGCCCTGGCTGTGTGGCTATTTAAGGAATGAACCAATGGATGGAAGATCTCTCTCTCTCTCCCTTACCTCTTCTTTGCAAATAAAAAAATAAGTATTTAAAAATGTTTTTTAAAATAGATAATTTTTAATATAGAAAATGGAAACAAATTTCACGTATTTCATATGTACAGTTTTAAAAGCATATGAGGGCTGGCGCCGCGGCTCAATAGGCTAATCCTCCGCCTGCGGCACTGGCACCCCGGGTTCTAGTCCCAGTCAGGGCTCTGGATTCTGTCCCCGTTGCTCCTCTTCCAGTCCAGCCCTCTGCTGAGCCTGGGAGTTCAGTGGAGGATGGCCCAGGTGCTTGGGCCCTGTACCCGCATGGGAGACCAGGAGAAGCACTTGGCTCCTGGCTTCGGATCGGTGCTGTGTGCCAGCCACAGCGCGCCAGCCGCAGCGGCCATTGAGGGGTGAACCAACAGAAAAGAAAGACCTTTCTCTCTGTCTCTCTCTCTCTCACTGTCCACTCTGCCTTTCAAAAAAAAAAAAAAAGCACATAATGATACTTCCCACCCTTCCCTCTCCCTCCGTTACTCCCACCCTCCCTCCTGCTTCTTTTTAAGTTTTATAATGGCATACTTTCAACTTACTTTCTAATTACAAGTTTAACCCTCCATTAAATAAAGGATTCAACAAGTAGTAAGTAGAAAAACTACTATTCCTCTAGAGTATAGACAAGGACTATACAACAATCAAATCTCAAAATGTCAATTTTGTTCATATACATTTTTTGTACTCTTTATATAAGTTAATAAATAATCATAAATAATCAGAGAAAACATATTAGTCTTTTTGGAACTGGATTATTTCACTAAGCATAATGGTACTCAATTGCATACTTTTTTTTTTAACTGGTGGGTAATATTACATCTTATATATATAGTACAATTTTTTTTATCCAGTCATCAGTTGATGGACATTTGGGTTGATTCCATATCTTAACTATTGTGAATTGAGCTGCTATAAACATGAAGGTATAGATAAGTCTTTCATATGTTGATTTCATTTTCTTTGGGTAAATTCCCAGGAATGGAATGGTTGGATAATATAGTACATCTATTTTCAGATCTCTGAGTAATCTCCATACTGTCTTTCATAGTGTTTGTAGTAGTTACATTCCTACCAACAGTGCATTAGGGCAACATTTTCTGTACATCCTCTCCAGAATTTATTATTTTTGATTTTTGAATGATAGTTGTTTTAACTAGGGTGAGCTGAAACTTCATTGTGATTTTTATTTGCATTGATGGCTAGGGATCCCAAGCATCTTTTCATGTGTCTGTTGGCTATTTGTATTCCATCCTTTGAAAAATACCTGTTCACATCCTTAGCCCATTTCTTAATTGGACTGTTTATTTTGTTCTTGAGCTCATTATATATTCTGGATTTAATCCTTTATCAAATGTATAATTGCAAATATTTTCCACCATGCTGTTGGTTGCCTCTTCATTTTGTTGAGTACAGAATTTTTCTTAGCTTAATGTAATACCATTTGTCATTTTGTCTTTCATTGACTACGCTTCTGAGGTTTAATCCATGAATCCTTGCCTATGCCAATGTCTTGCAGTATTTTCCCTGGGTTTTCTTCAAATAATTTGATAGTTTCAGATCATAGGATTAGATCCTTGATCCATTGTGGGTTTATTTTTGTATAGGGTATAAGGTAGGGATCTTGTTTCACACTTCCTCATACAGAGATCCAATTTTCCCAATACCATTTGTTGAAGACACTGTCCTTTATCCAGGGTTATTGATTTTAGCTCATTTGTCAAAAATTAGTTGGCTGCAGCTGCATAGATTAATTTCTAGGGTCTCTGCCTTTCTTCCATTGGTCCATATACCTACCATTTTGCCAGCACCAGGCTGTTTTGATTATAACTGTCCTTAATATGTGTTTCAATCTGGTATTATGATTCCTCTAACTTTATTTTTATTGTTTAAGATTGCTTTAGCAATTTGAGTTCACTTGTATTTCCATATGAATTTTAAGGCCATTTTTTCTAGATCTGAGAAGAACATCTTTTGTATTTTGATTAAGATCAGATTGAATCTACAAATGGCTTTGGGTAGTATGGACATTTTGATATTCATTCTTCCAACCCATAACATGGAAGATATTTCCCTTTTTTGGTTTCTTCTATTTCTTTCCTTCATATTTTTAAATTTTGATTGTAGAGATTTTTCACCTTCTTGGTTAAGTTTATCCAAGATTTTTAAAAATTTTTGTAGCTATTTTGAATGGAACTAATCTTACAAGTTCTTTCTCAGCCACGGCATTGTTTGTGTGTACACGTTACTGATTTTTGTGTGTTTATTTTATATCCTGCAACTTTGTCAATCTCTCTTTTGAGTTCCAATAATCTTTGTGGATTCCTTTGGTTACCCTATGTATGATAAGGTCATATCATCTGCAAACAGGAATAATTTGACATCCTCTTTCTCATTTGCATTCTTTTTTTTTTTTTTTTTTTTTGTCTAATGGCTCTGACTAGAACTTCTGGAACTATACTGACTATACTGTGGACTTCCTTGTATGGTTCCAGAACTTACTGGAAATGTTTTCAACTTTCCCCTATTCAATATGATGCTGATGGTCATATATTGCCTTGATTGTGTTCAGATAAGTTCTTCTATACCCAACTTGCTTAAGGTTTTTATCATAAAGGATGTTGAATGTTATCAAATTATTTTTCTGTATCTATTGAGATAATCATATGCTTTTATTCTTCAATTTGTTAATGAAAGTTTCACACTTCTTGATTAGCATATGTTTAACTATATCTGCATACCAGGGATAAAATTTCATGTGGTCCAGATGAATGATCTTTTTGATGTGTTGTTGGATTGGATTAGGTATTGTTTTGTTGAGTATTTTCATATAAATGTTTATCAGGGATATTGGTTCTCTTTCTTTGTTGTATCTTTTTCAGTTTTTGGAATTAAAGTGATGTTGGCCTCATAGAAAGTATTTGGGAAGATTCTCTCCCTTTCAATTGTTTAGAATAGTTTAAGAAGAGTTGGAATTAGATTTCTTTGAAAGTTTGATAGAATTCAGCAGTGAAGTCATCCAGTCCTCTGCTTTTCTTTGTTGGGAGGGTCTGTTATACTCATCAATTTCCATCTTGGTTATTGGTCTTTTTAGGTTTTCTTCAGGACTCAATTTTGGTAAATTTCATATGTCCAGAAATCTACCCATTTCTTCTAGATTTTCCAATTTGTTTTTCATATATCTGTTTACAGTAATTTCTGGTGATTCTTTTTATTTCTGTGATATCTGTCATAACATCTTATTTTTATCTCAGATTTTATTAAACTGTGTCTTCTCCCCATCCCCTTTCTTTGGTTAGTTTAGCCAATGGATTACCTATTTCATTTATTTTTTTTCAAAACTCCAGCTCTCCATTTTACTAATCTTTTTATTTATTTGCTTCAATTTTATTTCTTCGTTAATTTTTACTATTTCTTCCCTCCTGCTAATTTGGGGTTTCATTTGTATTATTTTTCTAAAACCTTGAGATGCACTGTTAGATCATTTGTTTGATGCCTTTTCTATTTCTTGATGTCAGAACTAATTGCTATAAATTTCCCTTTTAATATTGCTTTTGCTGTATCCAATAAGTTTTGTTTTGTTGTGTTGTCATTTTCATTCATTTCTAGCAATTTTTTATTTCCATTTTGATTTCATCTATGACCCAGTGTTCATTCAAGAGCATGCTGTTCAGTCTCCATGTTGTATAGAACAATCATGGGGTTCCAACAGTCACAGGGCACAAGGGATCCACTCTCAGCCCAACAAGCCTCTTTTATCCATGGAGAGAGCCATGGCATTCCTGGAGCCAGCACTCTGTCCTAAAGAGGTTGGTGGTTGCTCTGTGTTAGCAAGTTGAATCTGCACCTTGTTAACATGGTGCTTCCTCTCATCTGGTTTCCTGATGCTTTTATGATGAGAGGGCAGGAAAGCAATTTGCTCTCCATTAATGGGGTTAGGGGTGCACCATGACCCCCACTAGCATTTCAGGCTGGACTCAAAGTCAATGGAGACTACGAGGTTCACCTTCAGGCAATATCACCAGTGGCATGGGCTTCAGCAGGTTCCTCTCATCTCGTTCCAAGAAGAAGGCATCCCCTCTAGACACCAGCTGTGGAAGTCACTGGCAGTGTCATGCTCACTACTGTGTGACTGTATCATATCTATTGTTCCACAGTGTCTTTCTTCTTTCTGTAGATTTTCCATAACAAACTTCTCTCCAACTGTCTCCTGGGAATGTGGATCCTCCCCTTTTCTTCTATTATCTTCCATGGTCAAAATCAGCCTGTCCTTTCCCTATTTAGCCATCTTGGATCTCCCAAATGCATTTTCCATGTGTCTCTTCACAGACAACTTCTTTCCAAAGATGGAGATACCTTGCCAGCTGGGGTGATTGAGCAATAGGAAACATCTCACCTTGTTCCTAACGCAGAATTTTAAAAAAACAAAGTGAGAGTTGGTGTGGCTGTCAGCTTCACAAATGGCCAATTGTAGGATAGAAGGATGCAAGTCAGGTTGGAGAGAACTCAGAGGACAAGGGAGGTGTGGGATTTTAGAGGGAAGGAGCAGAGCCAGATCACGGAAGGTAAGGAGAAGAAATGCTCAAACTTTTAACCTGACAAGTGTTTGCATATATGTGTATCAACAATGCTAGGATTTTGGAACTAGAATATTCATCACAATTTCAATCTTAAAAAGGAAAACAAACACTCCTCTAAAATTACAAGTAATACTCATGAATAACTCAGGGTAGTGAGAGAGAAATTAGTTTTAGTAAACTACCTCTAAGAAGCTCAATGATGATGGCTTTTGGATATTCATTCATTAATTTCCTTACCCTTTATTTCTCTCTCTCTCTCTCTCTCTCTCTCTCTCTCTCTCTCTCTCTTTTTTTGGACAGGCAGAGTTAGACAGTGAGAGAGAGAGAGAGACAGAGAGAAAGGTCTTCCTTTTCTGTTGCTTCACTCCCTAAGTGGCCGCTGCGGCTGGCGTGCTGCACCGATCCGAAGCCAGGAGCCAGGTGCTTCCTCCTGGTCTTCCACACAGGTGCAGGGCTCAAGGACTTTGGGCCATCCTCCAATGCGCTCCTGGGCCACAGCAGAGAGCTGGACTGGAAGAGGAGCAACCGGGACAGAACTGGCACCCCAACAAGGACTAGAACCCGGTGTGCCAGTGGCACAGGTGGAGGATTAGCCAAGTGAGCTGTGGCGCCAGCCCCCTTTATTTCTCTTAAGTAGAAAAATCTTAATTTATAGTTACATGTTACTGGGAATAGCAATGGTGGCTTTGTCAGGAATTCTGAATACTGGAAAAATACAGCAATCACAAAGATCTGTCTTACATTCAGCATACAAACATTGTGTTGACCAGCATGTCACATCCAAATTCTGCAGTCTGGCTAATTTACTCTGGGGGGAAGGGGATAACAGGGATTTAATCTACTACTTTGATATATTCGGCTCTCCTAAGTACAAGTGCAGAGAAAATGAGAAACTTTGAATGCAAGCATTTTGCATGGTGTCCCAGTCTTTCAAAGGACACATTAAATCATCCTTAACCTCATGACATTTTGGCCTACAAGTGATAAGTTCAAGCTGTCAAAGGTATTGAATCTGTCTTTAACAGAAGCCACTTGAACAAATCAGTTCTAATCAGGCTGCAAGTATAAATTTTTTAATCACTGATGCAGGAGGGAAAAAATGTAACTTTATTTTTCTACAACCCACAGAGTTTTCTTTTTTTCATTTCTTTTTTTTTTTACTTTTATTTAATGAATATAAATTTCCAAAGTACAGCTTATGGGTTACAATGCTTCCCCCCTCCCATAACATCCCTCCCACCCGCAACCCTCCCCTTTCCCGCTCCCTCTCCCCTTCCAATCACATCAAGATTCATTTTCAATTCTCTTTATATACAGATCAGTTTAGCATATATTAAGTAAACATTTCAACAGTTTGCCCTCATATAGCAACACAAAGTGAAAAAAAAATACTGTTGGAGTACTAGTTATATCATTAAATAACAGTGTACAGCACATTAAAGACAGAGATCCTACATAATATTTTTTTAAAAAATTAATTAATTTTCTATGCCATTTCCAATTTAACACCAGGTTTTTTTTTTTTTCATTTCCAATTATCTTTATATACAGAAGATCGATTCAGTATATAATTAGTAAAGATCTCATCAGTTTGCACCCACACAGAAACACAAGGTGTAAAAATACTGTTTCAGTACTAGTTATAGCATCACTGCACATTAGACAACATATTAAGGACAGATCCCACATGGGATGTAAGTACACAGTGACTCCTGTTGCTGACTTAACAATTTGACACTCCTGTTCATGGCGTCAGTAATCTCCCTAGGCTCTAGTCATGAGTTGCCAGGGCTATGGAAGCCTTTAGAGTTCGCTGACTTTGATCTTATTCCGATAGGGTCATAGTCAAAGTGGAAGTTCTCTCCTCCCTTCAGAGAAAGGTACCTCCTTCTTTGATGGCCCCGTTCTTTCCACTGGGATCTCACTCACAGAGATCTTTCATTTAGGTCTTCTTCTTCTTCTTTTTTTTTTCCATGGTATCTTGGCTTTCCATGCCTACAATACTCTCATGGGCTCTACAGCCAGATCCGAATGCCTTAAGGGCTGATTCTGAGGCCAGAGTGTTGTTTAGGACATCTGCCATTCTATGAGTCTGCTGTGTATCCCGCATCCCATGTTGGATCGTTCTCTCCCTTTTTGATTCTATCAGTTAGTATTGGCAGACACTTGTCTTGTTTGTGTGATCCCTTTGACTCTTAGACCTATCATAGCCATCAATTGTGAACTGAAATTGATCACTTGGACTAGTGAGATGGCATTGGTACATGCCACCTTGATGGGATTGTATTGGAATCCCCTGGCACATTTCTAACTCCACCATTTGGAGCAAGTCTGATTGAGCATGTCCCAAATTGTACATCTCCTCCTTCTCTTTTTCCACTCTGAAATTTAACAGGGATCACTTTTCAGTTAAAATTTAAACACCTAAGAATAATTGTGGGGGAGAGCAGCAAGATGGCGGAATAGGCAGGGAGCACACTATTAGTCTGGGAGAGAGACAGGTTAATATAAGTGGAGATACTGCAGGGTCAAGGAAGAGCAGGGGATGAAACAGCATAGGAAACTCTTCCGGAACTAGTGATTCACAGTGTACCTGCGTGGAGAGCGTGGGAGCCCAAGTTCGGGACACCAGCGGCAGACTCAACACACCAGCGCTGGAACGCGAGGTGAGCCGAACCACAATAGCCCGAGACACCAGTGGGCAAGCGGAAAGAGGAGGCTAGAGGGAACGAGGCTTGAAACTCCGTGGGGAAAAATTCACCAGGCTAACTAGAAGAGAGAGAGGAAAAAAATAAAAAAAGTGACCGATACGGACACAAGTTTCTCTCTCTCCGCTCACCTCTCAAAGGCAAGCAAGACAGAGCAGGTGCCATTTTGGACATACGTCATAAGCAGGGCGAACTCAGGTCTGCACCAGCCCTGAGCCTAGCAGAAAAACCTGACTCTGGGGGGAGGGGTGAAATAACAGGAGATTAGCATCTAACTTGGCAACCCAGTGGGAGATTGCAGGAGAATTGGAGCCCACACTGAGGGCAGCAGAAATTCCCTGTGCGGTCCGTGGGAAAGAGCTTCCGATCTCTGGCTCCTGTGGGTATATCATTCGCCTGCTAACTACCTCCAATTACGTTCAGCTGTGTGGAATTACTTCCCTTTTGTTTCAAAAAAAAAAAAAGAGAGAGATTTACCACGCCTAACCTGGGAGTGTCATCTTTGACACACCCTCAACCCTGAGGAACCAAACACAGCTCTCAGTCCACAGTCATCTCAAGCCTCTAAGGCTCCACTGAAAGCAGACAGTCCACTTAATATAGAGCGATAGTGTAACAAGAAAAAACACCACAGTGAAGAAACCAAATATCTCCAACATGCCAAACAACAAACGCAAAAACCGAGGTAACAAGAACAAGGAAGACACTATGACACCCCCAAATGAAAAAGACACCCCAATTCAAGATTATGAAGATGAGGAGATTGAAGAAATGCAATAAGCGGATCTCAAAAAATTGATAAGAACATTAAGAAGTTCTCAAAAACAAATTCTTGAACTACAGAAATCTTTAATGGACAAGATAGAAAATCTCTCCCGTGAAAATGAAATATTAAGGAGGAATCAAAATGAAATGAAACAACTAGTGGAACAAGAAACTGTGATAGTGACGAGAAATCATAATGAAATGAAGAATTCAATAGATCAAATGACGAACACATTAGAGAGCCTTAAAAACAGAATGGGCGAAGCAGAAGAGAGAATATCAGACTTAGAAGACAGAGAACAGGAAAGGAAACAATCAAACCAAAGAAAAGAAGAAGAAATCAGAAATCTAAAAAATACTGTCAGGAATCTACAGGATACTCTTAAAAAACCCAACATTCGGGTTCTAGGAGTACCTGAAGGCATAGAGAGAGAGAAAGGATTAGAAGGCCTTTTTAGTGAGATTCTAGCAGAAAATTTCCCAGGTTTGGAGAAAGACAGAGACATCCTAATACAGGAAGCTCATAGAACCCCTAATAAACATGACCAAAACAGATCCTCACCACGACACGTCGTAATCAAACTCACCACAGTGAAACACAAAGAAAAGATCCTAAAATGTGCAAGAGAGAAACGCCAGATTACTCTCAGAGGATCTCCAATTAGACTCACAGCTGACTTCTCTTCAGAAACCCTACAAGCTAGGAGAGAATGGCGAGACATAGCCCAGGTGCTAAGAGAGAAAAACTGCCAGCCCAGAATATTATATCCTGCAAAGCTCTCATTTATGAATGAAGGTGAAATAAAGACCTTTCACAACAAACAGAAATTGAAAGAATTTGTCGCCACTCGTCCAGCCCTGCAAAAGATGCTTAAAGATGTGTTACATACAGAAACACAGAAACACGGTCACCAATATGAAAGAAGGTAAAGGTAGGAAACCTCACACCAAAAGATCACAGGAATCTCAAACCATATATTAGAAAGTATCTTTGGCTAATGGCAGGGTAAAGTTACTCCTTCTCAATATTCACATTGAATGTTAATGGCTTGAACTGTCCAGTTAAAAGACACCGATTGGCTGATTGGGTTAAGGAACAAAACCCATCCTTTTGCTGCTTACAAGAAACCCATCTATCCAACAATGATCCATACAGGCTAAGAGTGAAAGGCTGGCAAAAGATATACCATGCCAACAGAAATGAAAAGAGAGCGGGCGTAGCCATCTTAATATCGGACAACATAAACTTTACCACAAAAACTGTTAGGAGAGACAAAGAGGGGCACTATATAATGATTAAGGGATCCATTCAACAGGAAGATATAACGATTATCAATGTATATGCACCTAATTAAAGGGCACCAGCTTATTTAAAAGACTTGTTAAGGGACTTAAAGGGAGACTTAGACCCCAACACAATAGTACTGGGGGACTTCAACACTCCACTCTCAGAGATAGACAGATCAACAGAACAGAAGATCAACAAGGAGACAGTAGATTTAAATGACACTATAGCCCAAATGGATCTAACAGATATCTACAGAACATTTCATCCTACATCTAAGGACTTTACATTCTTCTCAGCAGTACATGGAACCCTCTCTAGGATTGACCACATACTAGGCCATAAAGCAAGTCTCAGCAAATTCAAAAGAATTAGAATCATACCATGCAGCTTCTCAGACCACAAAGGAATGAAATTGGAAATTGGCAACTCAGGAATCCCTAGAGCACGTGCAAACACATGGAGATTGAACAACATGCTCCTGAATGAACAATGGGTCATAGAAGAAATTAAAAGAGAAATCAAAAATTTTCTGGAAGTAAATGAGGATAACAGCACAACATACCAAAACCTATGGGATACAACAAAAGCAGTGTTAAGAGGAAAGTTTATATGAATAGGTGCCTACATCAAGAAATTGGAAAGGTACCAAATAGATGAGCTTTCAAGTCATCTCAAGGATCTAGAAAATCTGCAGCAAACCAAACCCAAGCCCAGTAGGAGAAGAGAAATAATTAAAATCAGAGAAGAAATCAACAGGATTGAATCCAAAAAAACATTACAAAAAATCAGCCAAACAAGGAGCTGGTTTTTTGAAAAAATAAACAAAATTGACACCCCATTGGCCCAACTAACTAAAAAAAGAAGAGAAAAGACCCAAATCAATAGGATCAGAGATGAAATGGGAAACATAACAACAGACGCCGCAGAAATAAAAAGAATCATCAGAAATTACTACAAGGACTTGTATGCCAGCAAACATGGAAATCTATCAGAAATGGAAAGATTCTTGGACACATACAACCTCCCTAAATTGAGCCAGGAAGACACAGAAAACCTAAACAGACCAATAACTGACACAGAAATTGAAACAGTAATAAAGGCCCTCCCAACAAAAAACGCCCAGGGCCAGATGGATTCACTGCTGAGTTCTACCAGACATTTAGAGAAGAACTAACTCCAATTCTTCTCAAACTATTCAGAGCAATCGAAAAAGAGGGAATCCTCCCAAATTCTTTCTATGAAGCCACCATCACCTTAATTCCTAAGCCAGAAAGAGATACAACATTGAAAGAGAATTACAGACCAATATCCCTGATGAACATAGATGCAAAAATACTCAATAAAATTCTGGCCAATAGAATGCAACAACACATCAGAAAGATCATCCACCAAGACCCAGTTGGATTTATCCCTGGTACGCAGGGATGGTTCAACATTCGCAAAACAATCAACGTAATACACTACATTAACAGACTGCAGAAGAAAAACCATATGATTCTCTCAATAGACGCAGAGAAAGCATTTGATAAAATACAACACCCTTTCATGATGAAAACTCTAAGCAAACTGGGTATGGAAGGAACATTCCTTAATACAATCAAAGCAATATATGAAAAACCCACGGCCAATATCCTACTGAATGGGGAAAAGTTGGAAGCATTTCCACTGAAATCTGGTACCAGACAGGGATGCCCTCTCTCACCACTGCTATTCAATATAGTTCTGGAAGTTTTGGCCAGAGCTATTAGGCAAGAAAAAGAAATTAAAGGGATACAAATCGGGAAGGACGAACTCAAACTATCCCTCTTTGCAGATGATATGATTCTTTATTTAGGGGACCCAAAGAACTCTACTAAGAGACTGCTGGAACTCATCGAAGAGTTTGGCAAAGTAGCAGGATATAAAATCAATGCACAAAAATCAACAGCCTTTGTATACACAGGCAATGCCACAGCTGAGGAAGAACTTCTAAAATCAATCCCATTCACAATAGCTACAAAAACAATCAAATACCTTGGAATAAACTTAACCAAAGACGTTAAAGATCTCTACGATGAAAACTACAAAACCTTAAAGAAAGAAATAGAAGAGGATGCCAAAAAAATGGAGAAATCTTCCATGCTCATGGATTGGAAAAATCAGTATCATCAAAATGTCCATTCTCCCAAAAGCAATTTATACATTCAATGCAATACCCATCAAGATCCCGAAGACCTTCTTCTCAGATCTGGAAAAAATGATGCTGAAATTCATATGGAGACACAGGAGACCTCGAATAGCTAAAGCAATCTTGTACAACAAAAACAAAGCCAGAGGCATCACAATACCAGATTTCAGGACATACTACGGGGCAGTTGTTATCAAAACAGCATGGTACTGGTACAGAAACAGATGGATAGACCAATGGAACAGAATAGAAACACCAGAAATCAATCCAAACATCTACAGCCAACTTATATTTGATCAAAGATCAAAACTAATCCCTGGAATAAGGACAGTCTATTCAATAAATGGTGCTGGGAAAATTGGATTTCCACGTGCAGAAGCTAAAACAAGACCCATACCTATCACCTTACACAAAAATTCACTCAACATGGATTAAAGACTTAAATCTATGACCTGAAACCAGCAAATTATTAGAGAGCATTGGAGAAACCCTGCATGATATAGGTACAGGCAAAGACTTCTTGGAAAAGACCCCAGGAGCACAGGCAGTCAAAACCAAAATTAACATTTGGGATTGCATCAAACTGAGAAGTTTCTGTACTTCAAAAGAAACAGTCAGGAAAGTGAAGAGGCAACCAACAGAATGGGAAAAAATATTTGCAAACTATGCTACAGAAAAAGGGTTGATAACCAGAATCTACAAAGAAATCAAGAAACTCCACAACAACAGAACAAACAACCCACTTAAGAGATGGGCCAAGGACCTCAATAGACATTTTTCGAAAGAGGAAATCCAAATGGCCAACAGACACATGAAAAAATGTTCAAGATCACTAGCAATCAGAGAAATGCAAATCAAAACCACAATGAGGTTTCACCTCACCCCGGTGAGAATGGCTCTCATTCAGAAATCTACCAACAACAGATGCTGGAGAGGATGTGGGGAAAAAGGGACACTAACCCACTGTTGGTGGGAATGCAAACTGGTTAAGCCACTATGGAAGTCAGTCTGGAGATTCCTCAGAAACCTGAATATAACCCTACCATACAACCAAGCCATCCCACTCCTTGGAATTTACCCAAAGGAAATTAATTTGGCAAATAAAAAAGCCATCTGCACATTAATGTTTATTGCAGCTCAATTCACAATAGCTAAGACCTGGAATCAACCTAAATGCCCATCGGCAGTAGACTGGATAAAGAAATTATGGGACATGTACTCCATAGAATACTATACAGCAGTAAGAAACAATGAAACCCACAGAGTTTTCTAAAAGGAGCTCTAATTCTGGAAGAGATAGAGACAAACACTATTCACAACAAGGGTCTCAGTCTAGATCAGCCTGTCCATTCATGTCTGTATTACCATCACAATCAGTTCAAAATTCCTTCAAGTGTCCTTTTAACTCTCTTCCTCCCCAGAGTGAACTGTGGGCTCAGTTGGCTGGGCAGCTGTTTTGGTAGGGCTTGGAAGAGAGTGTGCTCAGAGCCTGACATCAGGCCAACTCCCAGTCTGTTTTCTGTGTTGGAGATATGCTGCTGCAGATGGAGGCAGGTCCTCCTGTTCCAGTTGAGGGACAGTCTTCTTCACAACTCATATGTGCTTTTCCTTTCTCCTTGCACTACCTGACCTCATGCAGGACTATGACTTTGCTCATCTGCTTTGGTCAACTGGGGCTGTCCTCACTTGACATCCTGGAGCTGTTGTGGACAGTTCAGTCCAATGATTGTCTTAATGTATCACACCGTTGTCAGGATGCTGTGTGGACTTCTCTTGGTGATTGGATCTCTTGTCTCCACTATACTATTGGGAGGCACACACTTAGATTGCTGCACTTCAGTAGAGACTTCTACTGAGTCACCACCTTAAAGGCTCTGATTGAGGGCAGATCTTCAGCAATGAGGCCTTCTCCCCACTCGTGTTAGTCTAATCTTACTT
Organism: Lepus oiostolus; assembly: GCA_036325905.1. NCBI lineage: Eukaryota > Metazoa > Chordata > Mammalia > Lagomorpha > Leporidae > Lepus > Lepus oiostolus. The sequence goes on along the minus strand of CM070808.1, from coordinate 56,038,062 downwards.
AGTTTTCCAAGTATGTGGGATAGTAGAAGAATTAGCACACCCTCACCCATCCCAACTGCCTTTCAAATTCTCTCTTCCTCAGAACCAGGAGAGTTTCTGAACTTAGAAACTGAGGATTTGCCGCCCATGTTCAAAATCACTGTAGTGATCAACTTTTCTTTATATGAGGGGACTCAAGATGACTGAGTTAGGTAGTGAGGCCTGATATCTGAGAGCATGGTGAAAAAAATTCAGTAAATTCTGTGAGTTTTGAATGGGGGTCACTTATCTTGATTGTACACATCATTCCACACATAGAAATGATCTTGATAGGAATTATTAGTGCCATGAAGAAAGTTTTTGCTTTGATTTTAAACCTTGTATCTTACCATCCATTAGTATAAAGCTTTACATTATGAGTTTTCCAATCAACTATCAGTGCATTATAATGCACAATTCCTTTGCACAATCCAGCTTTATGTATATAGTTTGTGGAAAAGGATATAAAAGAGTTTATTTTGGTGTGAAAAATTTAAATCTATACATATGACAAGTCTTCAAAAGTATATGGAAATGCATATTTGAAAAATGCTTGAGTTTCAAAAATTTTTGTACTAAAATAAGCATCTCTCTTTTTTTTAAAACAATTATTTCTTTATTTGAAGGTGAGAGGTACAGAGAGAGAGAGAAAGAGATAGAGAGAGAGAGAATATCTTTCATCTGTTGGTTCACTCCCCCAATGGCTAGGGCTGGGACAGATCAAAGCCAGGAGCCTGGAACTCCATTCAGGCCTCCTACATGGATGGCAGGGGCCCAAGTAATTGAGCCATCTTCTACTGCTTTCCCAGGTACATTAGCAAGAAGCTAGATCAGAATTGGAGCAGCTAAGACTTGAACTCGCACTTACATGGGATGCTAGTCTCGGACATGGTATCTTAATTGGCTATACCACAATGCCAACCCCAAAATAAATATCTCTTAATTCTAATTTCCCACGGATATTTTGAAGAACATTTTCAGCACACTCATACATGCTAACATATACATACACATACACATACCTATATAATATATATGTGTATACTATATATGTGTGTGTATATATATATATATATATATATATATATATCTTTGAATACCACAACTAACTCTGAACAGGAGGTTCATTAATGCTCATGTTCCCATCTCTCCATTGATATGAAGGTGATGTGAGTTGCATTCAGGGGCCACTTCTGATTTATGTATAGACCTTTTCTGCAGCTCCCATAGCTACTGACACTTCTGCCCTGTCTCCAGCTGACCTGAACAATGACTCACAAAATGATTCATCCTTAAATAAAAAAGAAAAAAAGTATTTTCACAAGCATAAACAGTTTTTAAAGATGACAGAATTATTAAAGAAATTAGTCAATTGCTGATTCTACTTGTGCCCTCAAGCAAAATGCTAAGCTTGTGAAGGACTATAGAAGTTTTCCATCCAAAAGAGAATGGCTCAGATGCTTTTGGTGTTAGTGTGGACTCTGAATAATGGCTTTTTCTATATCCTACCCCTTATGTGGTTTCTATATCCTGTTTCCTTTCGCTCATAAAGGTCACTAAGTTCACACCAGAAAACCGTCCTGTGCTTGCTTATTCCAGAAAATATTATATTAGCACAGTTTTTTTTTAATTATAGAAAACAGTGACAACCTCAAGCCCCTATCTTGTGCAAGTGCAGGAGAGGCAGTGCCCAGTTAATAAACATTTCACCTGGTACTTCCTCAGTCACCTTGGGTTAACGCACAGACAAGCTTTCAGCCCAGGTTAATAAAGATACTTTTTATATTGGCTTTTCAGTAGTTATCACTAATCATATTTTCTATCTTAGATTAAGAAATTAATATTTCATCATCAGTTTTGTTTCTCTGCCCCAAAGAACATTTAGAGTCACGAGATCATTTCCATGAAGCAAGAACGTGGTGAAATTAATGAAACATCTACATGCAAACATCAAACAACGACCAACACTCTCAGAACCCCAAAAGGTTCTGAGACATCCTATGCCCTTTTTATTAAACATTATCCAAGCGTAATGATTTTGCTTTGTGACATTATGAGATGTGTATCTCCTTTTTGCTGAAATTACTAAACCACCTGCTTAGTTGTGGCAAGACATTAGGTGCTGTGAACAGTAATTGAGAACTGCTGTATGCAAAAGGTGGTCCCTCAGATGCAGAGGTTAACAGAAGACTTTGCTAACGATTCACTTCATTAAGGAGTTTCAAATGTTGAGAACCAGTCATTGAGTTATTAGGGTAAACTAATTAGGGTAAACTCATGGAAATGAAGCAGGATTTTAATCATGTGATTTCAGGGAACGAACTGGCAGGATTTGGCATTTGATTGAGGGGGGGGAGAATATTTGTTTCACAAATCATTCAGTTTGAACAGATATTACTTTGCACTTATAGACTACTATAGTCCTCCTGGAGTATAGGTGCCAGTGTGAGAGATTGTTCCCTTGGTTTTATCAAAGCAATTGTTGACCATTGTTTTGTGTGTGGAACACTCAACGTTTTCAGAGAAGCAGAACCTATTTGTCTTGTTGACACTGGCAACTATTCTCTGCAGGTTTACTGCATTAACAAAACAACGAAGTGCTCCCAAACACTGAAGCTCTTTGTATAAAAAATACAACACATTTTTTTTTGTTGTTGTTGTTTGTTTGTTTGTTTGTTTGTTTTTACTAACCACCAGTAAAGCTTTTACATTTTTTGAATACAAGTAAATTATGCAGCACTTTCAGGACAATCAGGCACAGATGGCTTTTCTTTTTCTTGTTGAGATGATTATTTGTGCAAATAATAAAGACAAAGCTCACACCCATTCCCAGTAGAATCCTTGCTGTATACAATGGGGGCTGGTGTCTGATTCCCCCTCCTTTCTTCTGGGAGCCACACAGTCATGGACATTGGTCAATGGTTATTGTATGAAGGGCTCCTCAGTGCAGAGTCTTGGCTTTGTGTGCAGCAAACTGCCTGTAGGCTCCTTGCATTGCCTGTAGGCCCCCTGCATTCCTTTTTTCCTGAGAAACCAGGGCCCGATTTTGACCAAAATAACTAGGGAAGAAATGAGGCAGAATGTATCTTTTAAACACAATTCCCATTTAGTCAGAGAACTGGCAGAAAAGTTGCAAGTGATATCTGATGTCAACCCACAAAATTCTTCAACAGCTTGAGTGTCTCTTATCTCCACAATACTGTCACCACGAAATCACAACAAATATCACGACCACTGAAGCACAATGCCCTCAGTTGGGGTGGCTTCCGGAGTGACCCACACCAGCAGAACAGTCATGCATCTCTTTATGCATCTCCCCAGAAAGTTCTAAAGTTCTAAAGGAAAAACCTCTTGGGAAGAAAGTCCTGAGTATCAATGTTGTTCATCCATATATTTAAATCTCTTCAGGTGAAGAGCTGTAAACATGAGGGACTTCTTCAGCTTCATCCGTTTTCTCAGCTTCCTGATTCAGCAAGGCTCTTCACATTTTCCAAATCGGTGAGTAATTGAAACAATTCATTCTATGCCAACAGGAGGGTATAATACAGTGTTCATCTTTGCCCTTATAGATTTTGAAATAAAACATCGCATTTCATTTGTGAAAGTCCACTAAAAATCTTTACAAGCATTCACTGGATCTCAAACATGTTTACATTTTCATGCTTATTACTGCTATTAGGTCAGCTGGTCTTTCTGGCTTTTCCTTGTCAAACACCAACAATTATATTCTGTGAATTGCTTAAGAGTGTCTGGGGATGTTATTGCATATAGTTATCAAAAAGCTCATATTCATTCTCTAATCTTAATATAATCTCTTAGAAGGTATTTCTCCAGGGATCTCTGTTTTTTCAAGTGCCTATGCAAGAAAGTTCTGTTTCTTCCTAAGGTTCTAATTGCTCCTATACCATCTTGTATATCAGAAATGGATGTCCAACTCAACACCAAATGGTGGTAGCAAATATTTCTAAAATTGACTGAGCTGAACTTGTCTTCACTAAGAGGGAGTGTTCTGGACCACCTCTTTCTACAAGGGCTGGACTTTTTCTTCCTTTACAGAAGGAAGTGGCTTTGGAGACTATCATCAAGAGCAACCTGTCTACAGCCTTATTCCGTGGCTGTCCTGCCCAGCCCTTCCTGAACTCGGTCTCCCTGTCTGTAGGATTACATGCCTGGATGACGAGGACAATGTGGAAACCAGTAAGAAAACATGTTTTAAATACTTACAAGAGGACCAGGTTTGGGGATGAAGAAATATTTAAAACATAGGGGCTTTGTGTGAGATGGACTATGAGGCCGAACACTCACCACCAGCAGAAAATACTAGTAAAGAAGGGGACCAAGGACCAGGATTTGGATAAAACTCAAATTAGTATTTCAGCCTTGACAGTAATAGACAGTCACTCACCCAAAGGCTTCCTGTGGTAGACTGGCCAAAGACCATTTCTGATGCACTGTGTATACTTTACAAGTCTAGTTCTAAAAGTTACAAAATTATTTCAGGAGCTCCCCTCATTCCTACTAGATAGGTGAAAGGGTATTTCCAAAAGTATGTTGAAAAACTGAATTAGAATATAGATATTTTGTTGCAAAAAAATGAAATTTAAGCAGTTTTGTCATCATACATATTTTTCATGAAACAGTGCATATATGATTTTTTTAAAAAATCTACACATGAATTTCTATGTATAAATTTCAAAAACCTGTGCCAAAATAAATCTAACTTTAAGTTCAATTTTCCATTGACTTTTTGAAGGATCCTTGTATAGGTGGATTTTTCCTATACTTTAAAATTCATGCATTATATTTTTTTATTTCTCCATTAGTTATCTCCTTACTCCCCAAATAGGTTTCTTGCCATAATTCACCCTTGAAGTTCTTATAGTTATGTTTATAATGTTGTGCTTTCACTTCATGGTTTTTAGATGGAGCTATTGCAGGAGGTGGAAGAAGTGTTAAATCATGAATAATGGGGCCGGCACCGTGGCACAGTAGGTTAATCCTAGGCCTGCAGTGCTGGCATCCCATATGGATGCCAGTTCTAGTCCTGGCTGCTCCTCTTCCAATCCAGTTCTCTGCTGTAGCCTGGGAAAGCTGTAGAGAATCATTCAAGTGCTTCTGCCCCTACACTTGCATGGGAAAGTGGGAGGAAGCACCTGGCTCCTGGCTTCAGGTCAGCATAGCTCCGGCTGTTGCAGCCATTTGGGGAGTGAACCAATGGAAAGAAGATCTATCTGTTTCTCCCTCTCACTGTCTGTAACTCTACCTCTCAAATAAATAAATAAAATCTCTGTCCCGGTTGCCCCTCTTCCAGGCCAGCTCTCTGCTGTGGCCAGGGAGTGCAGTGGAGGATGGCCCAAGTGCTTGGGCCCTGCACCCCATGGGAGACCAGGAGAAGCACCTGGCTCCTGCCATCGGATCAGCGCAGTGCGCCGGCCGCAACACGCCAACCGCGGCGGCCATTGGAGGGTGAACCAACGGCAAAAAGGAAGACCTTTCTCTCTATCTCTCTCTCTCACTGTCCACTCTGCCTGTCAAAAATTAAAAAAAAATCTTTAAAAAATCATGAATAATAATATTGTACAACTTTGTCAGACCATGAGCACATCTGACTTACTTTTGGAGAAAAACTTACATTTATGTTGCTGCTGCAGCTTCCTAAATTATACCTATCATGAGAGAATATAAAATCTTATCCATTTTTCTCAGATACTGTCATAATGCATTATTTTTTCTGTTCCTTTACATTGTGCTCTGTCACGGATGTAACCCTTGGGTGGCCTCTATATCTGGTGAGATTGGTGTGACAGAGGTTGTAAGGAGACCCTGACATCCAAGGGTTCTACAGCATAAGCCTCTGAACCCTGCACACAATCTTGGAGAACGTGGTGGATGTATGCTAGTCATGGTGATGATGCTATGATTAATGCACCATTCATTGCTCCCTGGCTCTAAGAATCATCTCCACATTTTCTACGCTTTGTATTTTCAGACTCCTTGGCCCTTTTCTCTCCCATGAATTCTCCTTAATACCCAACAGGCACAGAGCTTGTCTAGTTAAGCAGGCCTGGGAGAGCTAATGACCAGGCTGGAACTGACTAGGAGCTCTGATGGAGGAGATAGAGAATGGCTGTACATTTGTAGGCACCTGTGCTTCAAACTGTCAGAAACACAAGATGTATGACAGCTCTGATGGCTTCCGTACCCAGAGCTTCCTGTTCCAGACCCGAGGCTCCACCCTCATGGCAAACCAGTTTGTGTCACACAGTGTCTCCTGCAGTGGTGCAAAAAGTGGTAGGGAAGCTTTGTGCTGCCAAGAGCCATTTGGATATTTATAATATCACTTCCAGGCCATACAAAATTATAAACTTAAAAATTAGCCTGCTGGGGGCCAGAGCTGTGCCGTAGGTAGGTTAAGCATCTGCCTGCGGCACTGGCACCCCATAAGGGCACCAGTTCCAGTTCCAGATGTTCCACTGTCGATCAAGCTCCCTGCTGATGACCTCGGAAAGCAGCAGAAGATAGCCCAAGTGCTTGGGCCCCTGCACCCATGTGGGAGACCTGGAAGGAGCTCCTTGTTCCTGGCTTCGGATCGGCCCAGTTCCAGCCATTGCAGCCATTTAGGGAGTGAACCAGCAGGTGAAAGACCTTTCTCTGTCTCTCCCTCTCTCTGTATGTAACTACCTCAAGTAAGTAAATAAAAACTATAAATATAAATATTTAAAAAATTAGCCTACTGTAGATTTGTTGACTTTTTAGTCCTAACTTCAGTTGCCTTGGCAGAGCCAGACCAGCTGATATGTGGCCATGGGCCATATATTCCCTACCCTCGCTAGAGCAACATGAATTTCCTCACTTTTCCCACACTTCCCCTGTAGGAGGGGTCCTTCCTCAGCCCACACAGGCCCTCAGCACATGTTCACGGGGCCCAGGCCTTGCTTGTGGATGTGAGCATCCAGCACTCTGCCCACACACTTCTCTCAGGTGACTTCCAGCTGGTGAGATTTCAGCGAAGACCAGGAGAGAGTTCAGCATCAATCTTTGACATTTCCCTAAATCACTAGAAACCAGAATTCTTTCTTTATATTTAGTTATTAAAATAAGTGAATGTGGGGGCTGGTGTTGTGGTATATCAGGTGAAGCTGTCACCAGTGACCCCAACATCCCGTATGATACCAATTCCTGTCCCAGCTGCTCCAATTCCAATCCAGTACCCTGCTAATGGCCTGGGAAAGCAGTGGAAGATGGCCAAAGCACTTGGGCTCCTTACATGCACATGAGAGACCCAGAAGAAGCTCCAGGCTCCTGGCTTCCCTGTCTCAGTCCAGGGCCATTTGGAGAGTAGATGATCAGAAGCATGTTATAAATGACTGTCCCATAGTAAAGTCATAACAATGTGGGTTACAGAATGGGCATTTGGGACAGCTGCGTACCAGTGGAGTGCCTGGGTTCAAGTTCTGCCCTGTTTTTGCACACTCTAGAGGCAGCAGGTCACGGCTGAAGTAGTTGGGTCCCTGCTATCCATGTGGGAGACCCAGACCAAGTTCCTGAATCCTGGCTTTGGCCTGACCCAGCCCTATCTGTTGTGGGATTTGGGGGAGTAAAACAGATGGGAGAGCTGTGTCTGCTTCTCTCTCTCTCTCTCTCTCTGTATGCCTTTCAAATAAATAAAATGAATAATTAAAAAAGTGGGTTACAATAGGACAATAACACCCCCCCCAAATTCTCAACAGGATTGTGAAATTAATCTCTTTTGACATTTGTACAAAGTAGATATATTATATCTAATATAATTTTTCTGCTTGTCATTTCTCTATGTCACAATTCAGATCTTAATGTTTCAGACATTCAGTAGCAGTAAATCAAAAATGATAGGCAAAAGTAGGAAATTATAGTATTCCATTTTACTGCCATATTAGAAACTTTTGACTTTATTGAGTAGCTGAGTGTTTCTGTAGAGCATTTCTTGTTTCTGGAAGCAATGATTTGATGTTATTTATTTTGAACTCTACATCTGTTTAATTCTTCAAATTTTTCTTGGTTCAAATACAATTATAATTTCAAGAACACATTTGCAAATTTCATCAGTGCATGCAAAAACACCACTTTATTAAGGTTTATTATGCCGTCATTTCAACAGTGTGGTCAGTTACAGACATGTACATGTTTCTTGTCCAGAGACCTCATCTTAACCTGAAAATGCTAAACTACCATGGAATATACTAGAATAATGGCTCTGATTTTGGAGTAAGGAATGTGTATTTTATTATTGAGTGATATGTCAAATTCTATAAACTATATATATATACCAACTATACTAAAATTCTTACTAAAATATATATTTATATTTATATATAAAATATATTTATACATATGTTTGTGATTAATTACATTCTAATATTCCCAGTTTTCACAGATAAGCATTTTAACAATTAGAAGTAATTTTTGATCTTTAACTGAAAAGTTGGGTCTTCCACATAAAGAAAAGAAAAAAAAACCACTTGTTTCTTATTTAAGTTTATTAACTTGTTTGCGATATGGGTTCATCACTTAGTGAAATGGAAGAACTAATTTTTTGGTTTCTTCAAAGTATCATGAATGGAGAGACATCACCAAAAGTCTATTTGGAGGCTAGTGTTGTGGCATAGCAGGTAAAGCTGCTGACTGCAGTGCCAGCATCCCATTTGGACATTAGTTCAAGTCCCGGCTGCTCCACTTCCAATCTAGCTCTCTGCTATGGCCTACGAAATTAGCACAAGATGGCCCAAGTCCTTGGACCCCAGCACCCAAATGGGAGACCTGGAAAGAAACTAAAGGCTTCTGGATTCAGATAGCCCCAGCTTTGGCTATTGCGACCACTTGGGGAGTGGCCCAGCAGATGGATGACCTCTCTCTCTCTGCCTCTGTAACTCTGCCTTTCAAAATAAATAAATAAATATTTTTTTTAAAAAAAAATAAGGAAGTCTAATTGGATCCCTTAAAATGTGTCAGATGAAACTCAATGAGTTACCTCCCTCCAATCCCATCTTTCCTGCTTTAGCCTTAGTAACTACCACAGATGTTTTAATGCATTTCCCCAACACATCTAAACAACGTCCTGGGATGTTGAATTTGAAGATTGCTTATTATCTACACGCTAATTTTTAGCTCTGAGATCTTTACATTGTACTGAAAAGAGGCAATAAAGTGTGTGACATAGGGTCATTTATTTGTTGATTTAATTATTTATGTTCAAAATACTTGTTTAGTCACTCTCCCACAGACTATTCTAAATCTAATAAAGGATATTAAAACATGAGAAACATAATCTACAGACATTAAAAATCTCTCCCAACTTAGAATTATTTTGATGAATGGTGCAAGCTACCATAAAGCATAAAATATCAAAACCAATTAAGAAAACCAAAAACTATGACTTTGTAATCAACTCAGTTGATAGCTACATAAAGTAATAAAATAGGATTATTTTTCTAACTTCATTAATGTAAAATAAATTTTAATAACATTGATGCTTTTCATCGTGATTTACAAAACTGTGAGCTAAGAATAAAAATGATCTTCTCTATGATGGAGGACACCCATAGTCACAGATTTTGACCCAAAATATGATTTGACATCAAAAAGACCTACGTACGGCTTGAGATAAAAACAAGTGGTTTTCAACAGGATAATATATTAATCTATTACAATTTGCAATGCACTAAATGTTCTCAAATATTGAAAACACCAAGGAAACCAACCAGAAGTAAAAGAAAAGAAAAGCACAAATAACAGGAAAGAAGGTAACAAGGACAAATAATTTTTTTTGTTTATGGTGCATTTTGCATCTATGCATATATGCCCAGAGATAGTATAAATTCAATCACCTGAGAATTTATTCAAAGAAAATTCACCTTTGTTTTTGCTTGAAAATCAGTTTTTGCAGAAAAAATGATACCTTGTCACTGTGTACATGGTGTTTTAAAGTACTCTATTATTTACACAACATGTTAACAGTCAGTTTTTTATACATGTAAAGCAAACATACTCCTCACAAGATATGTTTACAAATATAAATATATATAAATAGGGCATAAACAAACTATTATATGCTTATTCTCCTGTAGATACTAAAGAGAGAATCAGTTTTGATGAGAAATACGTTGAAAGTTGTAGTTAAACACAATAAAACTTTTTAGAGTGCTTCTTTATTCTGCCAGCTTCTTTTCTAAAAAAGAGATAATTATATAATCTGGGACAATATACACAAAAAATGTATACTTATGATAGAAAAAATTCAAGTAAACAACAGTTGTGGCAGATTCTAAGACCCTCAGTAAACATTCAATCCTTGGAAAGATGATCCAGAATTCAAACACTGTCGTCATAAGGTGTGACTTGTCCCAAAGCTGTGAGAATCGCACCATGAGGGTGTGACTTGTCCCCAGACTACGAGGATAACACCAAGAGAGGCCCAGCAGGACCAGGGTGCATTGGTGACCAATTTATTCCTGCCAAATACACCCTCAGAGTTTAAAATGGGAACAATTATGCTTATTTGGAATTTTATTTCCTTCTGCAAAATACCAATCAGTTATAATTATTTTATTAAATGAAAATCCAATGGGATTCAGTCAGGACTAATAAGAGGAAAAGGGCAGACTCACCATCTCTGCGATTGAGCCTCGCAAACCCAGCACCATGGCTACTGGACAGCTCTGAAGAGCTGCTGAAGGAGGCCTGGGGCAGGGAGGATGCCAGCGGTGCATCACAGTCACCTGTCAGGGACACAAGATGGAGTTAACAAATAGACCACAGCTGGAGGGAAACAAAAGCTAAAAAAAATCCTAGGACCCAGGACAACCATCTCTGTTAACTTTAAATTTTTTTTTTCAATATTTGTGTTGTAGTTTATAATTGACAAAGTAAAGGTCCTGAACACTTACTCAAATTTTTTGAAAAAGTATACAAAAGTCTATTGTTTTTCACAAATGCAATTATCTGTGCCACTTCTTCTATAACAAAGAAATAAAATAGAGCTGTTAGCCTTCAAAACCCCACATGTATAACATTTTCTCAATCCTACCACGTGGCTGGGTGTACTACCAACTCAAGACCTCTTTAAAGTTGATGCTTGCAAACATGCATAGGCACTATGTGTTCAGTGTCTAAGCCTTGCTTGTGGTTAGAAATTTATATGTGCATCCCTGCACAGAACCTGCGGGAGCAAAGACAGCGGGAGTCTCTGCCAGGTGTTCAGATTAGTTAGAGCTGGCGTCTCTGTCAGGTGTTCAGACTAGCATTAACGTGTAAAGAAAGACAGGGCCCAGGAAAGGAAACACCTACAGTGGTACACTAGCAAAACCTCACTCTGCAGTCCTCTGCATAGATTGTATTTGAAAGATACTTGCTTAGAGTATGTGCACTCCTCCTTTTTAGCTGATATCTCTAGTGATTTTTCAACTCTGGGTCTCCGGCATGTTTTTCTCACTTTGAGACAATCCTCTTACTTGTGTTCAGGCATAAAAAAATGTCTGGGGGTTTAGGAGTGTCTAATCCAGATTACCTTACTATGTAACAATCAGGACACACAGGTCCCCAATGCTCCCAGCATCCACCACCTCCAAACCTGGGGAACACTGGGACCATTCCCACTTTGGGTAGCCTTTCCCTCGAGTGTTTTTTAGGTCCTTCTGTGCCCTTAAATCCAATCCTGTAATCATTTTATCTGGCGGTATTCCACAGTTTTTCTCATAAGAAAATTGATATTTTTCTAACAAGGAAATTGAGCTTTTAATTTTAAACACAGGCTTTCTGTCATATGTTGTGATATTTCTATGAAAGATGAATGTTCACCCCAAAGTGTGCTGGGGCAGACCAGCCATAAGTACCCTGCGTCTGAGAGGTCTAGGGTAAACTTTGGCCATGCCCCTTCTTCCCTTCTATTCTGGGAACAAGAGGAAACCTCCAGGAAGTCTAACATGGGGGAGACTTGTCCCACTTCTGGGCAAGGATGCTTGTTTTAAAGTGGGGATCACTCTTCTCTGGGAGAAGATTTTGGTTGCATGGGGCTCCTTAGAGGACACTCTAAGAGAGTGACCCTCCAACATGTTGACCCATCTACCAGATCTGTGAGCTCTGAAATTTCTCACATTTTTCCTGATACCCTCTGGCTTGTCTCTTAAGGCCAAGAAATGGCCAAGAAGTTGGCACTTTTGCTCTCAAAATTCTCTAGGGCCTTAATAACTTTACAGAGAGAAATGGCAAATGGTCAGAGGTTCCCTACCTCCAAGCCTTTGTCTTCCTCCAAGGTCATCTTTCCTCATTCTAAGTTTTCAGGCAGAAGAAAGACCTGTAGCCTCCTCTGCCGTTCCTTTCCTCCACTCTTCTTCCCCCTTAGGAATGCTGCCGCTTCAGGAACATGACCTTTTACCTGCCATGTCCCCCTTCCGCCTGTCCCCCTCCCCTCAGCAGAAGCCTTGACTGCCTCTCCCCTGGCTTCCTGGCCCCTCCTCTATTCTGCCACTCTCTCCCCCTAGGTGCAGAAAGCTAGAGGATGTTTATTGCTCTGGAAATCTCCACACTTGGGACATTCCAAATTGCTAGGACAAGGCACTGTAAGCTTCACCAGGGAGACTTGCTCACATCTTCTGCCCCCTTATCAGAGTCCATGGGGTGCTCTGCACCTCCCCCAAGAAGCAGCTTAAGAATGGACTCTGCCTGCCTTCAACCCCCTCCCCTAGACCCCATCCAGGCAGGTTCAACCCCACTCTCTGTTTACCTCCCCTTTCTGTCCTCCCTATAATAATGTTTTCCCTACTGTAACTAGCTGCCTCCTCTCCTTCTTTGATACCTTAAATCCTAAAACCTAACATAATGGACTCACATCGTGTACTGCTACTTTATTTCACATCCAAACTCTCTCCTTCACGAAGATAAAACCTCTGCTCCAGCCATCTCCAGTAATATATCTGGCAGAGCTAACCAAGAAAAAAACTCAAGAACAGTGTTGAGTCCTGAGCAACTTCACTCCAAAAAATGTTCCATGCCTAGCCTTCTACCTTTGTGCCTACCAAGTATAGTGGCAGCCAAAGTCTCTTTGCCAATATTTCATGGAGACAGAGGCTTGCCCACTCTTTTAACTTAACCACCTTGGTACCAAGAGGGCTATCAAGTTCATTGTAAAGTCCTGTCTCTCCTTAAGTTCTGATTGTTCAAAAATAGCTGAGTTTTCATTAAAAGAGTTACGATTTGTTTAAATATATACTTATTCTTAAAGCATTTCACTTTATAACAATGATCAAATTTGGTCTTTGTTATGCCATAATGTTAAGAGATCCTGTTTCTACTAGGTATTTTAAGCCTTCTTGGCATCTTTGACAGGCATTCAAAAAATTAAAGTTCCAAATTCTTTGGACTTTGATATTTCCATTTGGGCCTTTGGAAGTGTCAAAGGATACATTTCTCATCTTTTAAAGATACCAACTATTTAGACTATTTGGGTTATATTAAAGATACTGTCAAGATGTGAGGTGGTACTAAATTTTTAGTTATTGTAATATAAAATGCTACTGATACAAATGTCCAAAAGTTAGAAAAAATTAAGGATCTTGTTGTGTAGTTATCAGACATGATTGTTATCTAAATGAAAAAAGGCCCAGAGGCTTAAAAGGGATGAATGTTTTATAAAATCCTGCAGGTGCTTTCTAAAATACTGTGTGGAGTAAGCAAGTGCCTCTTCTTGTCAGTTAATGAGTTTTATAATTTTAACCATGGCTATCTAAAGTATTTTATAATCCACAGTTTTATATTCTCCTCCAAACACTTGCAATCAGATTTACTACTTATGGAAATTAAAGCACTGTTGGTTCTGTATTTAAAATTTATGGAAAGCATTGGAGCTTTTGGTGAATATTTTTCTATATTCAGTTACTAAGAGTCAGAAATCTGGGAAACCTGACTTGATCCCTCATTTTCTCCTCTATTCTTTATTCTCTATTCTCTTTCCATCTCTTTCAAGATGGGAAACTGATTCTCTTCTGAAAGACTCTCCATCAGGATATTCAGTTTGATCTTCAGACCTTATAAAAGGGGTGGCTAACATTTTTCTGTAATGTTAGCCTGGACACAAATAGAAGACAAAATAGCATAGCCAAAATGAGCACTTATTATGAGTTCACAGCTAGATTTATTTTGCCATGGGCACAGTAAACAGGCAACCCTCCCCATCTTTTCCCAAACCAAACTAAAGGAGAAATAAAAAGTTTTACTAATTATTTCAAAATTCATGGACAGTTGTTATAAGGTGATTATCAGGTTTGATCTTACTCAGAAGGTCATAGCTCTCCTCATCACATTGCCTTATCTTACAGAAAAAAAACACTGAGAGAACATGCCTGTGATCACAGATTTCTAGCTCAGGCCACCGAAGATTGGGGACAGGATTGAACACCCCCTTGGCTGACATCCTAAAGCCTTCCACAGAGTGGTCCACTTTAACAGAGGCCAGGACAAAGAGAAGTGATCTAGGCAACAAGATAGGTGTCAGGCCAATTAATAACAGCTTTACACATTGATCTGCTATCCAGGAGACCCAACAAGGCCAGTCCACTCCAAATGGCATTGCTTTCTATGTGGAAATCCCAGACACTGGATGAATAGCAGTCATGACAGAATCCATCCTCCGAAGAGTCTTATCAGCTCTGCCAAGGCTGAGTTGCCTTGGGATCAAAGGACTCCCAGGTCAGAGCCACAAACCCTGTTGGTCCTTCCTAAGTTGAAAAGTCCTTCTCTCTGCCAAGTTTCCAAAGTAACCACCACCATCCAGGGAGACAGCCTAGGGTCAGTAACATTTCAGGAAGAACTGTAGATTTCCTTTTAAAGATGCCACCTATCTGATACTAACCTATTCAGATCAGCTCTCCTCCCAGGCCAGCTAGGTAATTGGGAGTCAACAGGATGTCTTCCCTAATGAGGTTCACACCTCCCTAATGGTGTCTCTTCCATTACCCCATGTGAAGAGATAGATAGGTCTGGACTCAGATATACCTGGTCAGGCCTTAATGCCCAATGGTTATTATCAAGTCCCTCCTGTCAGTTTCTATTTGCCTCTCAATGGGCAATTTCTATTTGCCTCCTGGTTTGGAGGTCATCTAATAATGACCTGTTGGACCCTAAGTATTTAATCTGCTTGTTGGATTTATTTCCTCCAAACTTGAAGCAATGAAATTCTAGATTGCTATGCATATGAAACCTTGAATACAGACAGTGTTTGTAAGCTGGCACTGCAGCCCCCTTGAGAGGCCACCTCCTGCTGGAACCCTGTCTTGTCCCTATTTTGCCCCTAGTTAGCTTGAACAAGAAAGAGTGGTTATTGCCCTAACCCCTGATAGCAGCCAGGAAGGAAATGAGGGATCCCAGGACTAAAAGCAGGCCAAACTAACTCCATCCCACAGCTCCTTGCTAGCAGGTACACACTATACACAACAGGAGCATTCTTCTCTGTGGCAACCAAACACACATCTGTCTTCCCACCAACTGGACAGAGACTTGTGCTCTTGCCTTCCTATTTCCCCCTTTGTCCTCCCCATTTTGGCCATCTTTTCCACCATGGGCAATGTGTCTAGCATCTCCTTTTATCCTCATAACCATAGTGCCCCTATTCCTACCATTGAATGTTTTTCAAAAATTCTTATAGGAATTAATGACTGCTTTATCCCAAGCCATCATGCAGGAACAACATAAGACTGTGCTTTTTCAATCAACCTGATCCAGAGTATAGATACTACCCCTCATCAATGCCCCATATCAGCAGGAAGTAGCCAGAAAGAGACTGGCACCACATCTTCTTGTCTACACTCAGAGTCAGGATTGATGCAGGAAGGACATAAGCCTCAGCCGTTTTAGTTCCTTGCCTGAAATTAAATCAAATTCCTGATCGGACTCCTTTACCCCTGCATTCTTTCTAGAGATCAACTCGGTCCCACAACCTATACTCTTTCCCAGCCCTTCCTCTGTATTCTTTTCAGGTCTGAAAGCCCAGAGAAAACCTGAAAAACCTGTGAGAAGAAACATGTCCAAACACTGCCCTGCCCTCCACTCTTCTGGACCCTAAGCCCACCCTAAGGTATATATAAGACCCAGCCCTCTGGAGAACTGTGCCTTCTGCCACATGTTTGCTCTGAGTGCATGCCAGCAGCTGGTCACCTCTGCAGATTTATATTTCTTCTTGAATAAATTTATTTCAGCTGTGAGTTTGTATCCTGTCTCCTTTCTGTTCTACTCCCTTCTTTTCCTTACATGAAGAGTTTCTAATAAAGGTGTGCTTTCTCTATGGCTTTCTTAAATGTTCCAGGCATGCTAACCCTACAGTAGAGCCTTTCCTGATCTCCACAGCCTTGTGTTCTCCGGAGAGCCATGAGCTGTGAACATTCTCAGAGTTCCCCAAATGTATATAATAGGCTAAGAAAAACAGAGAAACACTAACCCAACTTGTTAAAAACTTCACTTACATATTTTAACACCATGAAGAAGCTAAGATATAAAATGGCACTTAAGTCCAGGATGCATTTCCGGATGAATAGTTCTGACTATCATATGTGATCATAGCAGGGCCCAAAGATGGACACCACATGGGAAACTTTGCCCCCTAGACTGTTTGACCGATGTCACTTCCCTTTGTGTTTGCAAAGGAAAAAATCCAGGGACATCCAAAGTATTATTCAAAAATATAGAGAAAAATATCCATATACTATAAAAAACATGCTAACTCTACTCAAGATGTCTGTGGACCCCAGTATCTTTTCATACACTGGGCTTTCAACCATCAGGAGGAATTCTGGCTGATAAGTTTGGCTTCTCCTGTGGAGTCGTAAGCTCTTTGAAGGCACAGGATGAAGATACTTCAAAATGCTGATAGAAATGGGAGAAGAAGATACATTTTTGGAGGTACAAAACATTCTGCACATTTTGCACAAAACATTTGCACATATTTATTCAGTAGATGATTAATAAAGAAAATGGAAGGTATGCTATTACAAAAATTAAAAGAAAAATTAGAAAGGAAGGGAGAGGGGAAGTTGGGGGAGAGGGAAGGAAGATAGGAAGTATGGATATGTTCCTAAAACTGTGTATATGAAATACATGAAATCCATTATCTTTATATAAATAAATAAATTTATTTTAAAAAGAAACCCATACTTAAGGGTGTCTTTTTTTACATAATACACTTTTCCATGAACTTTTTGAAAACCCTACATACAGGTATTATCAACTTTATCTGCTATATACCTAGCACAGAGTCTGAAACAGAACATTCTCATGAAAATTTTATTGAATAAGTAAGCAAATAGAATTAACATTAATCAGAATATTTATTAAACTTAATATTCCTAAATTTTCAGATTGAACTTTAATATTCAAGTTGAAAGGCAAAAAGCCCACAGAGATCACAGATTCATGTATATAAGGTGATATAAAGAGAATATTATAAGTAGATTTTTTTTTGACAGGCAGAGTGGACAGTGAGAGAGAGAGAGACGGAGAGAAAGGTCTTCCTTTTCCATTGGTTCATCCTCCAATGGCCGCTGCGGCTGGCGCGCTGCGTCTGGCGCATCACGCTGATCTGAAGCCATGAGCCAGGTGCTTCTCCTGGTCTCCCATGGGGTGCAGGGCCCAAGCACTTGGGCCATCCTCCACTGCACTCCTGGGCCATAGCAGAGAGCTGGCCTGGAAGAGGAGCAACCGGACAGAATCCAGCGCCCCGACTGGGACTAGAACCAGGTATGCTGGTGCCGCAGGCGGAGGATTAGCCTATTGACCGATGGTGCCGGCATAAGTAGATTTAATAGAGAATATCACTGTTATTCTTTTTCTTGGCTTCTTTCTTCCCAATTGTGAGTTTCACAGGTTTGAGATCACTTTCAACATTATTAAGTTTCAAAAATAAACCTATAAAGACAGTTATAAGGAAAATTACTAAACTTGTCAATGTCCCTTTGGAAAATTCAACAGTCAATAGCCACAATATTAGACCCCACAATAACATGTGTTTGCCGAGGTTTCATCATGAAAAATGAAACAACTTGGCCGGTGCCACAACTCAATAGGCTAATCCTCTGCCGGCAGCGCCAGCACATCGTGTTCTAGTCCCAGTCAGGGCGCCGGATTCTGTCCTGGTTGCCCCTCTTCCAGGCCAGCTCTCTGCTGTGGCCCAGGAGTGCAGTGGAGGATGGCCCAAGTTCTTGGGTCCTGCACCCGCATGGGAGACCAGGAGAAGCACCTGGCTCCTGGCTTCGGATCAGTGTGGTGCACCTGCTGCAGCGGCCATTGGAGGGTGAACCAACGGCAAAGGAAGACCTTTCTCTTTCTCTCTCTCTCTCTCTCACTGTCCACTCTGCCTGTCCAAAAAAAAAAAAAAAAAGAAAGAAAACGAAAGAACTTTACCAAATAAAGGAGCATACTAGTACCTAAATTTCTTTACTGATTTTTCTCTGTCATTTTGAATTCTGCAAGCAGTTTCTCCTTAGAAAGAGTTATACACTACTGAGACTCAAGAGTGAAAAATATGATGGCATCCTCCTGGGTGTGAATCTCCCTCAGCTTACCCAGAAGTGTGATTAAGACTTGCTGTGTGTCCATGTGCTTGGCTCAAAATAGAGGGTTCCAGCTTCTTAATATGCTATTATAAATATGTGTTTTTCCATATTTTTCTAATTAGCCAAAGGTGACACAAGGGTGTATTTTATATTATTGCTTTGCTAGAAGATCACAATTGAAATGCTAAAGTTTTATTCAGGTTTTTAAAAAAATTTTTATATTTCTTCTAGAATGGTGGACTTCCTTAAAAATCTTGTGCTGAGCTGAATGACTTACCTGTAATCATTCCAAAACCTCAGGAGACGTTTGTAAAATGCAGGGAATAAAATTAGCTGAAGAACTTATCAGTAGTCGAGAAAAATATAGATAAATCTGTTGGGAATCCCTCCTGCCACTATCTATGCAGCTGCCTCAAATTAAGATGTTGAAAATGGACCACAAATGAGGGTGGGCTTGGGCTCCCTGAATTTCCTTGGACTTCCTTGCTGCTTCGGTGACTAGCCCAACCTGGGGGAATCCTAACTCCAGTCTGTGGTCTAAATGTGCTCCCTCTCGCTTCTGCCTGGCATCACTCTCAGTTGGCCATCTCTCCCAAGCATGCTTTGTGATTTGGACCATGATGCTTCTGAAATGTTTGGGCCAGTAACCATTTTCTGTTTATGTTTCTGATTATGTTCTTGAAAGACAGTGGAACAATTTAAATTAGTCTACAGGCTTTTCACAAGTCAACAATGGATTTATGGACATACTTATCTTTTTAAAAATTGGTTATTATTTTTCATTGAGAAATCATACTTACATACATTTATATGATGCAATGTGATGTTTTGATATATGTATACATTGTGGAATTATAGATAGATATACTAATCTTAAGAGTCGATTTCTGGGCCGGCGCCGTGGTTCAACAGGCTAATCCTCTGCCTTGTGGCACCGGCACACCGGGTTCTAGTCCTGGTCAGGGTGCCGGATTCTGTCCCGGTTGCCCCTCTTCCAGGCCAGCTCTCTGCTATGGCCCGGGAGTGCAGTGGAGGATGGCCCAAGTGCTTGGGCCCTGCACCCCATGGGAGACCAGGAGAAGCATCTGGCTCCTGCCTTCAGATCAGCGCGATGCGCTGGCCGCAGCGCGCAGGCTGCAGCACGCAGGCCACGGCGGCCATTGGAGGGTGAACCAACGGCAAAGGAAGACCTTTCTCTCTGTCTCTCTCTCTCTCACTGTCCACTCTGCCTGTCAAAAAAAAGGAGTCGATTTCTGGAGCCAGCATTATGGCGCAGCAGGTAAAGCCACCACTTGCAATGCAGGCATCTCATAGGGGCACTGGTTCAAGTCCCAGCTGCTCTCTACTTCTGATCCAGCTCCCTGCTAGTGCACCTGGAAAATCAGTGGAAGATAGCCTACACCCATATGGGAGACCTAGAAAAAGCCCCTGGCTTTGCCTTGTCCCAGCCCTGGCCATTGTGGCCATTTAGGGAGTAAACCAGCACATGGAAGATTGATCTCTCTCTCTCTCTCTCTCTGTCCATCTCTCTCTGTCTCCCCATCTCTCTCTCTCTCTCTCTCTCTCTCTCTCTGGATGTTTATGTGTTTCTTCCTGTCTCTGTAACTTTGATTTTCAAATAATGTCTTTAAAAAAGACTCAATTTCGCCATATAGTTATAACAATGATAAAAAATAAATGTGGGAAATTTTTCTTACCTTCCTAAACCAGACAAAGATGATATACTTTTCAAACATTTTATGTGGCACCAGTTTGAGTTCAGGCTGCTCCATTTCCAATCTAGCTCCCTGATAATGAGCCTAGGAAAGCACTGGAAGATGGCCTGAGTGCTTGAGCCCCTGCCACTCATGTGGAAGACCTAGATGGATTTTCTGGCTCCTGGATTCAGACTGGCCCAGCCTCTGCTGTTGTGGCCACTTGGAGAGTGAACCAGCAGATGAAGAATTTCTCTCTCTTTCTATCTCTCTCTGTAACTTTATGCTTCAAATAATTTTTTAAAAATATCTCATTTGAATATATGGATTCTTTCATATACAGAATACAAGTGTTTGGAGCACTTGCCATACAGAAAACATTCTGGGTGTTAAAGAGAGATTTGATTGAGGTTTGAGAACTCAGAAACTAACCCTGGAGTGGGATGTGTAAATATCTGTTATGTGAAGATAATAGAGCAAAACAAAAGTTAGGTAATTAAGTATTTTAATTGCTTAGAAACCCAGCTTCTGAAGCAAGGTGGCCAAGGTACTTGCTTAAAGACAAAACCACAATTCTGAGCCAGACAACTATCACTGTCAGGTAAGCTGCCCAAGAGCAAACGCTGCCAGAGGAGAGTCCCATGAAATGGTGCCTCCGGGAGAAATGAACATAAACCATACATCGGTAAATCCTGATTTACTGGATTGGAATCTCATAATAAGTAAGAAACAAAGACAAATCTATGGGACTTACAAGTGGAGAACATGGAACAAGCCAGAAGGAAATTAGATAACTGACCCACTAGAGAAAGTATTTAAATTTAAATGATGATAGCTTTCTGGAATTTTTGCACACAGCACATTGTATTTGCAGTTGAAAGTCTTTATCAGTGACAAAACTTACAACTATTTACAGTAGGTTAATAATGTCTCCAAAGATATTTGTATGTCCTAAATGTTGGAACTGTGAATGTCATCCTATAGGGCAGCATTTTCCAAGTGTGATAGAGATTTTTTTAAAAGATTAATTTATTTGAAAGGCAGAGTTACACAGAGAGAGAAAGAGAGAGAGAGAAAGTGAGAGTGAAAGAGAATCTTCTACCTGCTGGTTCACTCCACAAATAGCCACAATGGCCTGGGCTGGACATGGTTGCACAGACAAGAATCTGGAATACCATCTGGGTCTCCCACATGGGAGCTAGGGGCTCAAGTACTTGGGCCATCTTCTGCTGCTTTCCCAGGCCTGATAGCAGAGTAGCAGGGACTCAAATGAGATGCTGGCATCACAAGCTGTGTCTTAACTAGATGTACCATACCTTTAGCCTACAAACCACAACTCCCAACCCACCTAATTCTAAATGTAATTTTAGTTAATGCAACACTGAGCTAGTGTTTTCAAATTTCTCTATAACATTTTTTACACCCACACTCTAGTTGAGTCTGTATTTATATAAAAATGTAATTAATTTTCAGTACATTTCATCAAATTACTGTTCCTGAATAATGCATTCAAGTTAAATTCTATCAGTTTGTCTGAAAGCTGTTTTTTTTTAAAGGTTTATTTATTTATTCAAAAATCAGAGTCACACAGAGAGGAGAGGCAAAGAGAGAGAGAAAGGTCTTCCATCCGCTGGTTCACTCCCCAATTGGCCGCAATGGCCGGAGCTGCGCCCATCTGAAGCCAGGAGACAGGAGCTTCTTCTGGGTGTCCTATGCGGGTGCAGGGGCCCAAGGACTTGGGCAATCTTGTGCTTTCCCAGGCCATAAGAGAGCTGGATCGGAAGTAGAGCAACTGGGACTTGAACTGGCGCCCATATGGGATGGCAGCACTGCAAGTGGCAGCTTTACCTGCTACACCACAGCACCAGCCCCAGTTAACTGGTTTTAAAATCCAAGCCAAATTATTCTCTTTCTATAGTGGAGGGAGCTCTGACTTAATAGATAAAGTGTTTAGATAAAGCACTACAGTAAGTCACAGTAATTCAATTGTTTGCTCAGTTTCCAAAAAATTTCCCATTTGGGTCTGGAATTTCCTAAGTGTTTTGCTTACATACTAAGGACTGTGAAAAGGTTCCAGTAAGAGAACAGAGTTCAAACTCAATGTCACAGATATATGACTTACCAATTCCAAGTCTTTCAAAAGATTTCTAATACAGATTTTATTTCCCTGAATCTACGTTTGCCTTAGAAACAATGACATTCCCTAAACTTTTCCTCCGTGAGGTAAGACTACAGAAAAAGCCAAAGAACTATAAGTTATCTATTTCCTGAAAAAAGAAATATATATTTTTTTAAAATTAAACTTTCATATAAACATATAATACCTGGGATGTGGGTGTGAGGAGTTGTAGAGGAATTACAAAAACACTGTCTCGCTGTTTCATGTTGCATTAAATAAAATTACCATTAGAATTAGGTGGTTTTGTGTTTGCAGAGAGTGTTGTGGGTTACATTTACAATGCATTGAGGGATAAATTAGAGTATATCATATATATCATATATAGCATATATATGTGGTGCAGCAGGTTAAGCACCACTTGCAATGCTGGCGTCCCATATGGGCACTGTTTCATGTCCCAGCTGCCCCATTTCCAGTTCAGCTCCCTGTTAATGTTCCTAGGAATGCAGCAGAAGATGGCCCAAGTGCTTGGGCTCTTGACATGTGGGAGATCCAGAAGCAGTTCCATGCTCCTGGCTTTTGCCTAGCCCAGCCCCAGCACTTTCGAACTTTTTGAGGAGTGAATTAGAAGGTGAACAATCTCTCTGTTTCTTCCTCTCTTTCTGCAGCTCTGCCTTTCAAATAAATAAATAAAATCTTAATTAAAAATAGGAAAACATATAAATTATAAGGTATACAGTGAGTTATAAGGTGTATCTCCCTATGTTGTTATTCATCTAAAATATTCTTAAAGCCTCAATTGTAAATGCTTTAATTGCCAACAGGACACATCTGTGAATTAGAAGCAAATAATATCTTTGATTTTTACGTTCTCAAGAAATGAGATTATAAGGAACCTAATAAAAAAGTAATTAAAACCACAAAACAGTTGATACATATTAGACCATTTTTCTTAGTTATCTAGTTCTTAGAAATAGTTTTCATTACCGCCTCATTAAATAGGTATACTACTTGAATTATAATCCCATAGTCACAATGCTAAAACTATTTTAAAACATCAAATGTTTTTATGCTTCACTCTCCACATTATTATATGGCCTCCACCACAGTTTTTCCTGGTCAAATTCATTTTTTAGAATCATTATTTGTATGAGCTACTTACTATAAAGATTTTATAGAGTTTGGAAAAGAATAAAGGTAATCTGAGCTCAATTTTTTTTAATGGAGTACCATTTGGCATTAAATGAAGTGTGTAGGCACTTTTAATGTATTTGGAAGGTTGCATGTTGGATATGGCAGTTAAGTTGCCACTTGGGATGCATGCATCCCATAGCAGAATTCCTGATTTGAGTCCTGGCTCCTCCATTTTGGATCTAGTTTCCTGCTAATGTGCATTCTGAGAGGCAGCAGGTACTTGGGTCCCTGTCACCCAAATAGAAGACCTAGATTCAGTTCTTGGCTCCTAATTTCAGCCTATCTCAGCTTTGGCTATTGTAGGTATGTGAAAAGTGAACTAGCAGATGAAAGATCTCCATTTGTCTTTCTGCTTATCACTCTGCCTTTCAAATAAATGAAAATAAATAAAAATATTGCTTTGGAATGGAGAGAGGGAGAGAGAGAGAGAGAGCGAGAGCGAGCCCATCCGTTTATTCCCCAAGTGTGTACAAGAGCCAAGGCTATGCCAGACCAAAGCCAGGAGCCAGGAACTCCACCTGGGTCTCCCATATGGGTACCAAGGGCCAATAAAGAGCCATAGGAAAAACAGTGAGCACATCCTGAGAATACTGAAACTTAGCCAATCATAAGTTATCTTTTGGGCCAGCACTGTGGCAGAATGGGTCAGTGTCAACATCCCATATGGGCACCAGTTCAACTCCTGGACGCACCACTTCCAAGCCAGCTCTCTGCTATGGCCTGGAAAAGTAGTGGAGGATGGCTCAAGTCCTTGGGCCCCTGCACCAGTGTAGGACAACCAGAAGAAGCTTCTGGCTCCTGGCTTTAGATTGGTGCAGCTCCAGACATTGTGGCCATCTGGGGAGTGAACCAGCAGATGGAAGATTTTCCTCTCTTTCTCTCTGCCTCTCCTTCTCTCTCTGTGTAACTCTGACTTTCAAATACATAAATAAATCTTTAGAAAAGATGTTTTGATAAAATCATTTGTGAAATTTTAATAATTAATTTTTTCAATATTCTCAAATTCTATGACTTTCAAAGAAATTTGTTTTGTTTTTATTTATCTGAAAGGCAGACATACACACAGAGAGAGAGAGAGATGGAAACTGAGAGAGATCTTAAATCTGCTGGTTGACTCCCCAAATAGCAGCAACAGCTAGGGATGGGCCAGGCAGAAACCAGGAGTCCAGAACTTAATCTCTGTCTTCCAGGTGGATGGCAGGGACCTAATCACTTGAGCCATCACTGCTGCCTCCCAAGGTGTGCATTAGCAGGAAGCTGGAATCCAGAAAAGAGCTGACACTCAAACCCTGTCACTCCAATATGGGACATGGGTGTCTTAAGCAGTGTCTTAACCACTGCACCAAAAATCTGCCCCAAGGGTACAGATTCTTTTTAAAATTATGTCACTAAAGTGTCCAAATTGAAGCATCTGTTAATTATCCTTATACTGTATGTTGCAGTTTTCACAATAAATATCCTGCCATAAATTAATTTCCACACTAATCCATATACTCTATGGTAGGTTTTCTCTTATTTTGTCAGGCTTGCTGGTGAATTTGAAAAAAAATGAGAAAAAATGAAACACTTATTCATAGCATTTTAGCTAAGCTATGAATAAATTAATCCACTGAAAAAAATATGCTCCAGGCTACTAATCAGCATTTTACCAGTTATAGGCATTTTTGCAAAATCCACCCATTTGATTACATATTTGTGGGACTGTTGCCCATAACAGAATCTTACTGACCACTGTTTTTGGGTTTGGATGAGAGCAAATCAGTGTCCTCTCAATCCTCTGGAGGACAAATTCCTAGGATAGGAAAAGAACTCTCAGATAATGTATAATAATAAGACTCTACTGAACAGATGAATCCCAGGTATAATGAAAGTCGAGTCCTCCTGTACCTCCTATGTCTTGATGTGCACCAAGACCAGAGTCACCAAGACCATCACAACATAAAGAGACATAGTCACATCTTTGTTTATAGTCTTTGGTAACAAATGAAAGAATCAACAGTGACAGACAAAATACCATAAGAAAAAGACAAGACTCCAAGGGTTTCTCCTTGAAGTTTTACACCCACATACATGGGAGTGTTCCAAGGAGAAAATAGGTGATTTGTTCAGTGTGTGATCCATGACTGTCCTTATATGAAAAAACACAGTTCATTCTAGATATTTCACTTTCAGAAATGCAAAGCATATGCAGGATAACTCCAAATAAGGAAAAACAAAACCAAACAGCACAAGTCCATTTCAACTGAGAAAATACTTCCTCCCATATAGAATCCTCCTAACATAAAATTCCCTCACTTATTTGTCAGGTCAACTAACATTCAAGTAAAATGAATATAAATCCTAAAATGGTAAATGGTTAGAGTTCTTCTCATGAGCACATTTCATGCCATTAGCCACAGGCCATTTTGTTAGATACTGACTCATTTCTGGAGAACCAGATGCAAACAATCTGAGTAAGTCAAGGTTTACACATGGAGACCTTTCTCCTTCATTGATTTTCTTATTGATATTCGAGATGGCTTCATTTTTGTTAGGTACCCAGTTTTATCTAGAAGAATTACTCAACCAAAGAAGTTAAGTTAAATAAAATATTAAATATGGGAATACTAAAAGCTTTCTCAATAGAAGAAGACTGAAAAGACTACACAAAACTAGAATTGAAATTTTAAGTGTCATCTAGTCTCTAGCAAGTGTTCTATGTGGATCATCTCCAAGGCACCCTGCTCTTGCGAGAAGAATGTGCCCGGTGAGAGGAAGCAGTTCACTTCTGTCAGCTTGCTAATCCTTCCAGTGGATCCCAAGCACCACACTATCAACATAACTACTCCTGAGAATAAGTGTTCACAGCTATGGAACCCTTACATCTCTCCCAGACTTCACTGCTTTGCTTTTACCAAGGAAGGGGCTTAGAAGCCCAGTTGTTAAATAGTGAGAGTGACCTCTAGTGACTTATTTTGTGTAGTAGTTCATTTCTCATTTACTTAACCAAAACAGCAAAGTCCACTACCCAGCCCAAGAATTTATGATTCAATGTAAATGTCCACATTTTACTGACAAAGCCTTATCACAAAATCAAAATTGAATCTGAAACATGTGTGAGCCAAGGAGTCAGGAGTTCATTTTTCGGAGTGGCACACAAGGTGTATCATTAGGTGAGGCTCTGATGGTGCGCACAGCATGGATCCCATATGGCTGTGCCGTGTGTGTGTGTGTGTGTGTGTGTGTGAATGACTCTGCACTAAGCCAAACAGCAACACTGGGAATAGTGGCTTAGGCAAAGTGCAGAATGCTAACGTTGGTTAACCTCCTGCAGTGGAAATTTCTGAATAAGGCCACTAGTTCTTACCCTAACTGATTGAAAACTAAATTTTGGTAGGAGAGGCTGAGAGTGAAGGTGGAAAAATTCCAATGAAAGAAAAATAAAAGTAATTTGAGTAGAAGGAAGACATTTTTTAAATGCTCAACTAATGCCTGGATTAAAATAATAAAAAGAGAAAGACATTTCTCAAGTAAAGTCCAAGTTAAAAAATATTTTTAAACTTTTATATATAATAAATTATGGTTGACTTTGGTTCTGCTAAATTATTTGGAAGCCCATTCTAGAAATAATGTTTTGTGAAATTTTTACCAAATAAAGGAAAATAGGAAACCAGGCATCCAATGAAAAATTTCAAAATGTAAAATATTAACATCTGGAGAAGAATCATTGTCAAGATCACCTAAATGATGGGCTAAGTTTTGTCTTTACACAAGAACTTTCTACTATTAGAAACGAACCCCTGTGTCAGCAGAATGTCCAAATGTTATTCCCTTGGAAGTCCTGGCAGGTGATTGAATTTGGCTTCTAAAATGTAGGCTCCTCTTCAGGGACTCGGTCTCTTACAGGGTGATAGGAGTTCATTAGCATTGAAGCTGACCTAAGCTGTTAACCTCTAAATTGATGCAGTGGGATGGAAGGTCGACCAGCTATTTGCCTGTTAGAATTCCTTAAAGTGCTACAACCCTAAAAACAAAAAAGACGGCACTTGCAGGCTAACCCTTTCTTCCACAATATTCTTTTTATTTTATGAAAACGTGACCTTCTGAATAAATGCTCAACTGTACAGATAGAAAGGTCAAAACGTGCATTATGTTCACACACTTTAGGCTCCTCCACAAAACGAAAGTCTACTATAAATAAAATTCTATCTTTCGGGTTGTGATTCAACAAATTCTTTTTTTAAGGTTCTTCAGTGTCAGGAGCAAACTCTACAATTGCAGTTCCAAATACTAGCGATGCCAGCAGCGCAAAGTTTTTCAGGGAGCCTAGCGGCTCGGAAGCCATCGGCGGTACTCACGTGGGTGTTCGGCGGCGCCCGGGCTCCAGGTATGAGCAGGGAGGAGCAGCAGCCCGCACAGGAGGGCTCCGGCGACCGAGGCCATGATCGCCCTGGTGAGGGTCCGGACGACCAGAGGCGACAGGGTGCTGCTCCGCGTCGCTCTCTCCGCCTCCCTCCTGGGCTCCTCTCTGTCTCACTCGCACCACGGCAGGCTCCTGGGCCGGGTGAATACCCCAGCCGCCGCCACCGCCAGCGCCGCACACCCTCGCCCCCAGCCCCGCCCCAGCCCCAAGCGCTTCCGCGGACCCGCGCCGCCCAGTCGCGGCTCCAGCTTCGGGGACGCTGGTGGGTGCACTGCAGCCGTACCTGACACCCGGCGGCAGGTTCGCCGCGTGTGCCCGCCACACGGCCCTGCAGAGTGGCAGGTGGCTTGCGTGGGTCCCGGCGGAGAGCGGAACTGGAGCCGTCACCCACGCCCTCTGCCGCCCTAACCTCCCTGCCCCCCGCCCCGCTTGAACCTCGCCCCCTTCCCCGAATCCATGGACACCCTCTGGCTGCAGGTTGAAACGCCAAGGATCATTCCTGGACTATTCATTGTATGCACCGCGAGCAATCGGGAAAAATCATTTTCTGTTTCCATTCAAAAGGGAAAGATGCAGCCGAATTAACTCCAGAGCGGATCCTAGTGAGGACATGAGCGCACAAGCTTGCACTGTGCTAAGAATTCTGACTTGTGTGAAAGCTCGGGAGCCAAGGCTGGCTTGGGAGACGGCGTTCAAAATCTTTAAATGTTCATATTTTGTCCATCGTGGGTGGTTTCTAATCAAATTTTATTTTTAAAATATTACAATAAAATGTTATTTATTTTTATTATAAAGCATTCCTTAAAATTTGGAGCTGAGACAGAGCATCGCTTTCCTCACCGAAGTCCATGCTAGAATTCTCAAATCTAAATGCTGTCTCAGATTTCCCGTCTAAAATAGCTACCCTTGCCCGCCCAGCGCTGGGGCTCCCTACAGTGGCCTCAGATGCTGAGGCTCAGCGTGGTGCCGGCACAGGAAGGGGAGGGACCCTACTCTTTGTTTTGTAAATTCCTATTACAGGCAAAAGTTGGACCAACTCCCTGAAATTACCACCAAGAGACTCTAGGAGAGGGTTACTAATTTTTTAGATGGTTACCCCAAGAAATTATAGTTGTGTGTACTTCTTGTCTTCTTTTTAGAAAGGCAGCTTGGAAAATCCCTTTAAGGGCAGGCATTGTGGCATAGCGGGTAAAGCCACTGTCCACATTCCACAGGGGCTCCAATTATGATCCAATTCCCTGGGAAAAGTATCAGCAGAAGGCCCAAGCATTTGGGCCCCTGCTATCCACATGTGAGACCTGGAGATCCTAATGAGACTCCTGATTCCTGTGTTTGGCCTGGCTCAGCCCTACGTATTGCTGCCATCTGGGGAGTGAACCAGCAGAAGGAATTTCTTTCTTTATGTAGCTCTCCCTCTCTCTTTATAAGTCTTTCAAATAAATACATACATTTTTTTTTAAAATGAGATGACCTTGAAAGGCTTTTCACTCATTAAAATGAATTTAAATACAGTTCTACCAGAAGAAGCAACTAAAGAAGTCATTTCTGAATGATGAATTGAGTTTACCAGAACTGTTTTTGCATCAGTATTGTGTAAATACCAACTATGGTGCTGGTGTTGAGGCATAACTGGTTAAGCCACCACCTACAATGCCAGCATTCCATACAGGCACAGGTTTCAGACCAAGATGTTGCACTTCTGGTCCAGTTCCCTGTTATTGCACTTGGGAAATCAGCAGGAGATGGCCCAAGTACTATGGCCCCTGCATCTGGATGAAGCTCCTGGCTCCTAGCTTCTGCCTGGCCCAGCCCTGGCTGTTGCAGCCATTTGGGGAGTGAATAAGCAGATGGAAAATCTCTCTCTCTGTGTCTCTCATGTGTCTCTTTCTTTCTCTCTGTAACTCTGCCTTTCAAATAAATAAATGAATCTTTAAAGAAATAAAAATAAATAAATAGTAACTCTGATTACAGGAGGTTTTATGTAAACCTAAAGTCTTGATTTACCAGTAAGTTGCTTTATCAACTTAGAAACAGAGAAATGTTGTATCAATTTAAGTCAGCTACTGGAAACAGTCTTAAAAATATGAAGTAAGGTATTCAAAGTATTAGATCTAATGGAGAACTGCCAAGAAAAATTTCTACTTTAGTAGACATTTATTAAATTTTAAAATTAGCTTCAGTAAAATCAGTGTATCAGTGTTGTATTGAATATGGGTTCATTGTTTTAGTATATTAAAGGAATATATTTATATTTACAAATTTTATTCCAAATACAGAAAGCACACCTTGACCAGTTATACTCAAAACTTGTTTCAAAAGGGAAACATTATTCATAAACTCTAAATATATGTAATAATTTGTACACTGAAACAAATAACAAGCATCAGCATTTTTCTTCTAAGACAGAAAGCTTGTAATTAATTATTGTTGGAATTTGCCCCCTTTTACTTAAAACTTTAGATTTATTCTATGTTAATTTCTTTAGTTAGGGGACTTAGAGTCGTGACATAACTTGTGTGTCTGTAAGTGAATTTTACTGCTACAATGTCTTCCACATGGCTAAATTTTCATTTAAATCAGCATAGGCACTTTCGGGGGTGATAATCCTGGCACTGAATTCTGCAGAAGGAGAATAGTGAGGATCTGGAAATCATTTTGCCTATTAGCATAGCACCTGCTGCAGCTAATATGCCCTACACTGTCCTCCTAATGGGCAAATCAAGGCACAGATTCCAGGTGGCTGTTATGACTAGAACACCACATGTCCTGGGATAAATATCAAATACAACATAAATAAATGTTTTATAATGTTGCAGCTTTACTTTCTTGCTTCCCCATTTTCCAAAGTAATGTGATGGAAATTTTAAAACTTCCTGCTTATCTTCCATTTAACCTTAACCCAATTAATGACTATAGTTGCAACATTTCACATTTCAATTTGAATAATGGTTGCAAAATTCAACTAGAGTAAGGAGAATATGTGCTATTTGTAACAGCACATCTATTAGTGCATTATTTTAAAAGAAATTATATTCAGGTATGATTGTTTTCTAGTTTCTTGATTGCAAGAACTCTAGTGTTTTTCAAGAAAGGTTATTTCTAAATTATTTCTTAATTACTTTGAATTGTGAAAGGGACATTTTAACAGCTTTTGTAAAGAAAATGAATGACTGACACCACTATCACCCAAGCCCACTAAGGTAACCACCATGATAGTTAAGAGAGTAGGATACATAGCTTCCACAATTTTTGCTCTTGTTTTACACAAACATATACAACTTGTACAAGGGGTTGTGTTTATTTTATTTCCATGTGGTTTTGCCATGTACTTAGTTTACACTCTCATTCTACAAAGTCATCTTTTCTCTTTAGTAATACACCACATACGTTCTAATCTAAGCTAAAATTTGTACTGCAATTCTCAGTTCTAGAACCCAGAATGAGAATATAAAAAACATAACCACATTTGCCTGTCAATCTAATAGTACGTTAAGCCAGAAAGCATCTATAGCATCTATTCTTATAAGTAGGTTACCTCTTTAGGAACTCTCATTTTCTTACAATATTTTTGTAAGCAATGTACACACACACACATACCCTACTGCATTATTCAAGGCCCATGCAGGAAGCTGGGAAAGCTTACAGGATGAAACTGTTAAAGGACCCAACAATCAGTGTTGTAGTGCCCAAAGGTGAGCAGTAATAGCAGGCATCACCATGATGAGCAGAGAGACAGAGGAAAGAGTTAGTACCAGAGCCCCAGAAAGCAGAGGCCATAGAGCAGGGTTCTGTGGTAGGAGCTGTGGCCATGAAGTTAAATGTTGCCAGAGCCTGGGTGCAACACTGAGTCAGGAAGACAGATTTTGACCTCTGATTTCCTAATCCCTCCCATTTCTTTTTAAAAGATTTATTTAATTGACGGCAGAGAGATAGAAATATTTTCCAACAGCTGATTCACTACCAAAATGGCCACAATAGCTGGGACTTGACCAAGCTGAAGCCAGGAGCCAGGGTCTCCCACAGGTGCAGCAAGGGTCCAAGTACTTGGGCCATCATTGCTGCCTTTTCACGCACATTAACTGGAAGGTAGATCTGAAGTGGAGCAGCTAGAACTTGAACCAGAACTCTGATATGGGGTGCCTGCATCACAAGCAGAGGCTTAACCAACCCACTTTGTCCCAAAGCCAGTCCCAGAATCCTTACTTACTTACTGTTTCTGTAAGTGTCTCTCATCAGCCAAAACTAACTACAAGTCAGTCAGATGAGGCTGGGGAGGCAAAGGTACAGGACAGTGACAAGGGGCTAAATGACAGCCAGTATATCCTGAAAATACTGACATTTATCAAATCAAAAGGGATTTTACCATCTGTGGAAGTTGAATTAATTAATTAATATGTAGAGTAGTCTCAAATTTTCTGATTTTTAAAATTTTATTGAAAAGCAGAGAGACATAGAGAGAGAGACAACGATGGAGACAGATCTTCCATCTGCTGGTTCACTGTCCAAACACCTGCAACATCCAGGGCTGAGCCACGCGGAAGTTAGGCACCTAAAGCTTAATCTGGGTGTCCTGTGTGGGTGCCAGAGATCTAAATACCTGAGTCACCACCTGCTGCTTCCCAAGGTGTACAACAGTAAGAAGGTGGAATCAGAATGTGAGGTGAGACTTGACCCCAATACAGGGACCACAATACAGGATGTGGACATCTTAAGCAGTATCTTAACTCCTGTGCCAAATACCCACCTCTATAGATTAATTTTTCTTTTCTATGTGAGAGGTTGAGAGACAAGGAGAAACAGATCTTCTACCTGTTGACCTACAACAGCTGAAGTTGGCCCAGGCCAAAGCCAGAAGCTGGGAGGAGCTAGGAACTCAATCCACATCTCCAATGTGGGGGGCAGGGACCCAAACATTTGGGCCCTCACGTGCTGCCTCTCAACAGGCATTTGGCATGGTGGCTACTTGGGATGCCTGCATCCCATATCAGAGTACTGCTTTGAGTCCTCCCTACTCTGCTTCTGATCTAGCTTCCTACTGATGCCCATCCTGGGAGGCAGTCAGTGAGAGTTCAAGTCCTTGGGTCCTTGGCACTAACAAAGGAGACCTGGATTGAGCTCTGGGCTCCTGAATACAACCTGGCCCAGCTTTGGCTGTGCAGCATCTAGGGGAGTGTACCAGTGAATTGAAGATTTCTGTTTTATCTGTCTTTCAAATAAAATAAAAACAAAATATATGGAGAGAGGTGCTGGGACTCAGACCCACACATTCTATTAAGGGAAGCAAGTGTCTGAAGTTGTATTTTAAATACTGTGCCAGGCACTCTGCTATTTATTTATTTTTATTTTTACTTTATAATGAGTGACTTATAAAGTAGGGATTCAAGTAGAAATTTAAAGCTTTCCTTTTTTTTTTTCAAATTTAGGATCTCAAGCAATAATTGTGCTTGCTAGCAAATTTAAGCAGAGCTTTGAAGTCAAACATTCTACTCTTGCTTCAGTTCATATTAACAAAGAATAGTAATTGCTCTGGATATCAAAGTTTTGAATGGAGCTTTTTATTAACTTCATCAGGAAGTCACCCTAGTCCACTAATCCCTACTTATTTTTCACAGAAATTGTAAGATGAATGTTATCATAAAGCAGAGAAAAATGAAGTCTCACTTCCTGATGCCCATCAATATTTTAGGGAAACAATTCTCACCTTTCAGGGCCAATTGGGGAAGGAAGTTGAGCTCAAATACAAAGGAAGATATTCTTTATTAATACAAAATATTTTTCTTATTAAATCAACAACTAGCCTTAAAACCTCATCCTTCCAAACTACAGTAAGCTTAAAAACGAATAAAATAATTAAGTTGAAAAATTCCTCCACATGTCTTATCACTCGTCCATTGAGAAGAATCAGATATTTAGAAGAAGTGAAAATAATATTCAACAACTACTTCATAAACAATTTGCTTAACTTTTTTCTTGAGGCTTGTTCAATATAATTTCCTCAGTTCATATTTACATAGTATGATAGAGGGCACATTAACACCAATACATAAAAAAAAAATTCCACAGGCATGCATTTATCAAAGAAAACAGTGATACTCACATATTAAAAAAGAAAAGAAGGCTGGCGCCACAGCTCACTTGGCTAATCCTCTGCCTGCGGCGCTGGCACCCAGGGTTCTAGTCCCGGTTGGGGTGTCGGTTCTGTCCCGGTTGCTCCTCTTCCAGTCCAGCTCTCTGCTGTGGCCCGGGAGTGCAGTGGAGGATGGCCCAAGTGCTTGGGCCCTGCACCCACATGGGAGACCAGGAGGTAGCACCTGGCTCCTGTCTTCAGATCGGCATAGCACGCTGGCTGTGGTGGTCATTTGGGGGGTTAACCAACGGAAGAAAGACCTTTCTCTGTGTCTCTCTCTAACTCTGCCTGTCAAAGAAGGGAAGGGGAAGGGGAAGGGGGAAAAAATGGGGCTGGTGCTGTAGTGCAGTGGGGGTTAAACTGCCCTCTGCATCTCTGTCATCCCGTATGTGTATGGGTTCCTTTTTCAGCTGCTCTACTTCTGATCCAGCTGCCTGCAAATGCACCTGGGAAGGCAGCTGAAGATGCTCCAGGTACTTGGGCCCTTGAACCCACGTGGGAGACCCAGAAGAAGCTCCTGGTTCCTGTCTATGGATTGGCTCAACTCTGGCTGTTGTAGCCATATGGAGAGTGAATCGATGGATGGAAGAGGACTAGAAGGACTTTAAGGATGAGAAAATCTGACTTCAGCATATCAAAGTTTTGTCACTGAAATATGCTAATATTTAGCATAAAATCCCTCATGGATTTCGAATCTTTTCCTGAAGACAAGCTTTAATCTCAGAGCAATCATGTGAACTGAAATCTGGAGTGGGAAGTATGCGAGGAGGAAATAATCAGAAAGAATGAAGTGTAGGAGTTGTAGAGAGCAAGAATGAAGTTGTAAAACTTGTAACTTAAAATACTTTTGAGGTTATCTTTGGGACATCTTTGTGACTTAGTTGATCTAAGGTTGTAAAGAGACACTGTTCCTATTTAAAAAGCAACTAGTAGATATTAATTAACTTTTAGATTTGCCTCCATTTTTGTTTCAGAACTCTGAACAGCCTCATGCCAGTCCAAATTTCTAAGTGTAATGAAGCAGAAACTGTTTTGCCTTGAGTGGATCCAATGAATTCAAACCTAGGCTCTCACTAGCTCTTAAAGTCTCAGGGGAACCACCACTTCCTATCTGCCAGCTGATGATCTTCAAAGTGCCTAAGGGAAGCATTTTGAACACAAGGCAGGTGATAACTCTTGTGATAGAAGGATGAAGGTTGTGTATGTTAGCAAATATAGGATATGAGCTCAATTTAAAACCTGGAAATAGGAGCATGGTTAGAAGGCATTCCCACAGGCATACTTAAACAGTAAAAAAATATAATTTAAAGACAAGTTTATCTTAGTGTAAGACTTTTGAAGTCCATGTATAGTTTTTTGTCAACATGTATTTTTCATATTTTGAAGATATATCTGATTCATGGATTTTAAAAAAAATTTGCACCAAAGTAAACTTAACTTTTAGTTCATTTTTCTCATAACTTAATGAGGTCCCCTTGCACGTGAAGAAACTGCTACACTTTCTGCTCAGGCAAATCTAAGAGACTGGCTGGTGGAAAATATAAGATGGGATCCTTAGATTAATATCATTTTATTTACAAGGTGTCAGCTACTGATGGAGAGATGACAGTTTCATATTGACTCAATGTGTATGAAAATGTGGTTATTATGTAAAAATTATAAATAACACAATTGTCTTCTCAGCCTATGAAAGATGTGTGCAGACATTTTGTAATATAAAGAATCAAAAGTGTAAAATTTCTGTGCTCTTTATGACACAAAATATTTTCAACCAAGACAAATCTTGAAATGGTGTATATCCGGGATTGTGATCATCTTCAGTGAATACACCAAACCCGATGCTAGACAAAGAAAAATACGGATTAAAGAGCTTCTGCAAAATGACTTAGCATAAGTCTTTTGCATCAGAGTTCAAAAGAAACTACCACTAGGTATCTGGAGGAAAAAAAGGAAGAGACAAATGGAGAAGACAAACAAATAAACAACACTTAAATTATAAATATTTGATTATACTTAAGATTTACAAGATTCTGTTTTGGTGCAGTGAAACGGCCTGGGGACAAAGAGTGGGGAGTTTGGAAACCTGATTTCCTCCACTGCAGCAAGATGCTGAATGTGTCTCTAAACCTCAGATTCCATGTTTTGATAATGAGCACAGTTATATCTCTTTCCTGGGTAATTTGTGAAGATGATTTGAGACTAACTTATGCAAGGTATTCCCTGCCTATAATATAGTAGCAATTCAATAAATTGCGAATGTTGCCGTTAATTAAAATAAACTCATATCCTATTAAAAACATTTTTTGAAGACTAATAATCATTATTACAAAATGTTTTGTTGTCACCAGATGACTTTTCATGCCATAAATGAAATAGACTCTTCTTTGTCTCTGAAGGATGTTTCAACATATTAATGTTGCCCAGGAAGACCATGATTAAATGTTAGCATTCTGGCCTTCTTAGGTTGCCATAGTTTCTTGTTTTCACTGTAGAATAAGATTATGCCAGAACAATGTCCTCATGAATAATGAATAAAATACACTCTTTGTAGTTCAAATGGTTTCTGTACTAATATGTTTATTCTTTTAAATGTCTAATGTAAATTTATAAATTTTTGTGTTCTTCAATAAATACCTAAGCATAATTATCAGTAAATACAGATTCACATGTATGTTAGAAGCACCATTTATTTTATTTCATATAATTTGCCTTCATTAAGTTCTTATTTGATTTTTTAAAGATTTATTTAATTTATTTGAAAGGCAGAGTTATAAAAGCAGAAGAAGAGGCAGAGACAAAGAGAAAGGTCTTCCATCTGCTGGCTTACTCCCCAAATGGCCACATGAGCCAGAGCTGCCCAACCTGAAGCCAGGATCCTGGAGCTTCTTCCAGGCCTCCCATTAGGATGGCAGGAACCCAAGCACTTGGGCCATCTTCCACTGCTTTCCCAGGCCATAGCAGAGAGCTGGATCAGAAGTGGAGTAGCCAATACTCAGTCATCCCATATGGGATGCAGGCCAAAGCTTTACCCACTATGCCACAGTGCTAATTAATAAGATCTTACTTTTATCAGCAAATATGACAGTAAAATTTTTCAAATGCTATTTTTTTTTTTTTTTTGGTACTGAGCACATAGGATTGGGAATAGTGCCTATTCCACAACTAGACTGGAGAATCCCATAGTTACAAACAGGTTGAAAGGAAAGAAATGGAAAAATATATTCCATGCAAATTGAAACAAAGCAGGAGTAGCTACATTTATTTCATATAAAATAGATTTAAGATAAAATTTATAAAAATGACAAAAAGATTATTGTATAGTGATAAAATATATAACAATTGCAAATGCATATCATCCAACACATGATCACCAAAATATATAAAATAACCATTAAGCAATATAAAGAAAGACATAGAATATTGCACAATAAAACAGAGGCTTTCAGCATCATCCTGGAAATATTAGAAGGATTATCCAAATAGAAAATCAATAAGGAAACACTAGACTTGAATTACAATTGAGATCAAGTTGTTCTAACAGACATATACAGAATATGCCATGCAATAGCATCAGAACATACACTCTTCTCAAGTTATGATGGAACATTCTTTAGGACAGAGTATAGATTAGGTCCTCCAAATGTTCTAACAAATTTAAAATGATTGGCAGGCGCCGTGGCTCAACAGGCTAATCCTCTGCCTACCGGCGCCATCACACCAGGTTCTAGTCCCGGTCGGGGCGCCAGATTCTGTCCCGGTTGCCCCTCTTCCAGGCCAGCTCTCTGCTGTGGCCAGGGAGTGCAGTGGAGGATGGCCCAAGCGCTTGGGCCCTGCATCCCATAGGAGACCAGGAGAAGCACCTGGCTCCTGCCTTTGGAACAGCGTGGTGCGCCGGCTGCAGCGTGCCAGCCGCGGTGGCCATTGGAGGGTGAACCAATGGCAAAAGGAAGACCTTTCTCTCTCTCTCTCTCTCTCTCTCTCTCTCTCTCACTGTCCACTCTGCCTGTCAAAAAGTAAAAAAAAAAAAAAAAGAAAAAGAAAAAAAAATTTAAAATGATAAAATCACATCAAATATCTTCCTGACTATAGTCATATGAAAGTAAAAATCAACAAGTGGAATCCTGAAAAATTAATAAATATGTGTTCCTAAACAATTATTGGATCAAAAGAGAATTTAAAGAGGCAATTTGAAAATATCTTGAAACAAATAAACATTAAAATATAGCTCACCAAAACTGAGGGATGCAGCAAGAACTGTTCTAAGAGGGAAGTTTATAGCAATAAACATCTACATCAAAAAAGAAGAAAGAATTCATGTGAATAATCTAATGTTATACCTTAAGGAACTACAAAAAGAAGAAGAAATTTAGCCCATAGTTAGCAAAAAGGAGGAAGTAACAAAGAGCAGGGCAGAAGGAAATGAAACAGAGACTGTGTTCCTGTTTTGAAAAGGTAAAATCAATGAGCCATTAGCAAGCCTAAGGAAAAAAAAATAGAGAAGACTCAAATAAAATAAGAAATGTAAAAGCAGATGCTAAAACTGGTAACACAGGAATACAAAGGATCATGAGATTACCATGCACAAGTATATGGCAAACAAACTGGACAACCTAGAGAAAATGGATAAGTCCCTAGAAATTTGTATTAATCCATTACTACAATGAAATACCCGAGACAGGATAATTTTATCAAAGAAACAGGTTTACTTTAGCTGGCATTGGATATACCTATGTAGGAAAATGAAATTAGATGAATCCTAATCATGTAAAAAAAGAAACTCAAGATGGAGCAAAGATCTAAATGTAAGACCTGAAACTATTACAGATTTCTAGAAGAAAACATAGGGAAAACACTTCAGGACATTGGGTCAGGCAACAATTTTTGGGGTGTGGGGTGTGAGGAGTGGGAGACCTATAAGACCCAAAAACTCAGGCAACAAAAGCAAAACTATTCAAAGGGAATTATGTCAAAGCATAAACCATCAATATTTCACTCTCAAATACACACCATGCTTTCTGTTTTTCTTTCTGTTTATGCTCATATATATTGTCTTATAAACATAAGGTTTATCAGAGTACCAACTTAAACTTGTTCTTCTCTCTACCAAATATTTTTCTAAATATTTCAAGAGACTCTAACCTCCCCCTTCTCTTTTATTCCATTTGTAAAGCTCAAAGATAAAACACTCAATTATGGATTTTCAGTATCCATAACAGTTCAGATTAATATATTTATATCAAGGAAAAAATGCATTCCAATGCTTTTAAAAAATAAGCATAATACAAAATTTAGTTTGAAATTATGATGATTTGAAAAAGATACTCTGAAAGTTAAACCAGAATATTGTCAGAATATAAGCTGTTTGCAATACAAATAAGCCTGAAATCCAGTGATTTGCCATTATAAAGTCCTGTTTCACATTCAACATTCTGTTTTGGAAGTTGAGGTGAAGAATGCTATTATTACCAATAGCATCTAAATTGACTTTAGTTTCTTGTAGGGCAGTTGAGTGTGAGTGGCAGAGATCCAGATGTTGAGATTTTAGACCATGTTCTATGCTTCTGTATGGCTCTTTACAAAAATTTACAGATGCTGACAAACAAAAATACATTCTGATGAGTTTTAAGCCAATATGTAACAAATGTGTATGTATGTAATTATATACAGAGGTACTTCAAATTGTTTTCAATGGAAACATAAAATAATGAAAATGTATTTTCACTCTAGAGTATTTAATCATCTTTTATATTAGAGTTCTCTTACTAATACAGTTTGATCATTTTGCTCAACTTTTCTGGAACTAATGATGAAATGACAGAGATGTCCACAGAGGAGATAAGCATTTGCAGTGAGGAAGTGGAGAGAATGCCAACGTGGTAGTGCTTTCCTTTGTACTGTGAGATATGTCTCATTGTCACCAGATACGTGCTGCCTATTTAAAGTTTAAGTGTATCCCTTCTGAGACTCCTAAATCATCATACTTTTAGGAAACCAAGAAAGTATAGAACTAAGTAAAACACATACATTAATAAATGGGATCTAAGTAATAAAACCCTTGCCGGTGTGTATCTGCTCTCTGTTTCCCTAAACAATGGGCCATTGATCTTAAGAGGGAATTAGGATTTCTGACATAGAATAATCTTTTCTATGTTTCAACAGAATTATCCAAGAATAGACTTGTAGGTAATATACATAGAAATATAGAATAATAAACAAAAATATGAAAAAAACTGGTTTAAAAACCCTTGTTGCTACAAATCCTATAACTTATCAAAGAGAAAAGGCAAGGTGACGCTAAACACCTTATGTGTCAAAGTCTGAATTAAGCCTGCAACATAACAAAGTAATCAGTTTACTATGAGGACAAATTTAGGCTGCTTTTCTATATTTGTGGTACCAATTTAACAGAAATGATATATGGTCTCTCACCATG
The DNA here is from genome assembly GCA_036325905.1 of Lepus oiostolus. Taxonomy (NCBI): domain Eukaryota; kingdom Metazoa; phylum Chordata; class Mammalia; order Lagomorpha; family Leporidae; genus Lepus; species Lepus oiostolus. The sequence goes on along the minus strand of CM070808.1, from coordinate 55,997,503 downwards.
TTAAATCCAGTGAATAGCTTAAGAAAATTTCTGATCTAGAATTTAAATTTTGCAGGGCTACTTTCAAATCATTCTGTCATCATAAAATTGTTGATGCAGTTTACATGAGCAGACATGAGCAGGAGTCTTGTTCTGTATTTATTCTATTTTTTTCTTCATCTAGTACTCAACAGAATCATCTATTCCCTGGATGAGTCCACTTAGCATGGTACAGTGCTAAATAGGACATTTATTTCTCACAGTCCAGAAACAACAACTGACTTCTAGCTTTTTATTTTAAGTTTTCAGTGCCAATATGTTAGTATCTTAGTAATCTTTAACACATGAAATTCACTTCTCCTATGTCCTGATAATTCTACAATTTGTTATTTTTCAACTTTTTATTTTTATTTTATTTTATTTTTTTGACAGACAGTGAGAGAGAGAGAGAGAGGGAGAAAGGTTTTCCTTTACCGTTGGTTCACCCTCCAATGGCCACTGCAGCCGGCACACTGCAATGATCCAAAGCCAGGAGCCAGGTGCTTCTCCTGGTCTCCCATGGGGTGCAGGGCCCAAGCGCTTGGGCCATCCTCCACTGCACTCCCGGGCCACAGAAGAGAGCTGGACCAGAAGAGGGGCAACCGGGACAGAATCGGATTCCCCAACTGGGACTAGAACCCGATGTGCTGGCGCTGCAGGCGGAGGATTAGCCTATTGAGCCATGGCGCCGGCCCAACTTTTTATTTTAATAAAATAAACATTTAATTTTTGTCCATGGAAAAGTAGAGCTTCGCAAAGTCTATCATTAATTTTAGAAAGTTCTGAGCCAATCCTTTTTCATTTTCAATTTCTGGGTGAATTTAGTTTCTGTAAAAGGTGCTATTTGACAATCTTGAAGATTGGTGGCTCTAGGACAGTAACTCAATATGTTCATGAAAAAATGGAATTAAGGGTAAGTTTATTTTGATGTAAAGAATTTTTGAAATTCATGCATCCAGGGAGTTTTAAAAAGTAGCTAGGAGGCCGGCTCTGTGGTGCAGTGGGTTAACGCCCTGGCCTGAAGTGCCGGCACCCCATATGGGCACCGGTTCAGGAGCTGACTGCTCCACTTCCAATCCAGGTCTCTACTATGGCCTGGGATAGAAGTAGAGGATGGCCCAAGTCCTTGGACCCCTGTTCTCATGTGGGAGACCCAGAAGAAGCTCCTGGATCCTGCCTTCAGATCAGCAAAGCTCTGGCCATTGCGGCCAATTGGAGAGTGAAGCATCAGATGGAAGACCTCTCTCTCTCTCTCTCTCTCTCTCTCTCTCTCTGTGTGTGTGTGTGTAACTCTGACTTTCAAATAAATAAATAAATCTTTAAAAAAAGTAGCTAGAACAAGCATATTATAAAAAAACTGTGCATGGATTTAAAAATATTTTTGTGCCCAAAATTCCATTTTTCCATTTTTTGAAGTACCTTTGTATTGAATCACAGAATGGAACCTAAGGGGGTCACTCCCAAGGAGGATTGATTTATTGATATACTCACTTTCCGTAACTACCACCACTCCTGGTTCCCCTGGCTTCCTATTTACTATATAATCTCTCCCATGCATATAATCATGCCATGTCATCCATCCTCAGATTCGCACCAGTAGTCAAGGTGATAGGGTCACTTGATCATGAACTAGATTCCCACCTTCAGAAACTGTTTCAGAGCAGGCCTAGAGTAAAGCCCATGAGACTTAAACCCTAAAACAACACACAAACAATAAACAAAAACTTTCCTTAGTCACTCTCTGAATGCCAACCCCAGCCTGCTTTAAGTCAGACTGCTATTTAGAATACACTAAAATAAATACACTGCGAAAGTATGATACACATACATGTGCTTTGGCTGTGTGTGTATGTGTAAAATGTATTTTAAATTGTTATATAGTGTGTGATAGGCATCAAATTGTTGGTGGAAAATTGAAGAATGAATTTTATTTGTGAATATTCTCAGGATTTTATCTGTGAAAATTTATAGAATTTTATTTCTTATAATCTCAAGAAAAAACCTGTCCCAGGTCATTCTCACATGCCAACCCTACTGCATTCTCTTCCTGTTCTGACTTTACTTTCTCTCTACAGGCAACCATTATTTCAATCTTCACTTCCCCTTTTACTACTGTGTGCTAAAGTATATGCCTTACTCTCTGAATATATTGCAAGGCTCATTCAGAATCCAGAAAGCAGCTGTTGATAAATCCACCTGGAATAAAAAGTATGAACTAAGCAACTTTCAAAGACAGATTGTGTCAGCCACCTCAGATGATGGCTAACCCATTGACACATTCCATCTGCTTGTAACTCAGCAACCATGGTGATCATTAAAAGTTGTCAGAGAGATCACTTCTCTACACAAAGCCCCTCAATGGTTTTTTGATCCAAGAGGCATAGAAGCCAATGTCCTTATGATGACCTGCTAACTCCTGCATAATCTAGGCCCTTTTCAGATTTCATTTCTTACCATCACCCCCCATTTCTGTGTTCCACCTACAACAGCTCACTACTCCACAAACACAATCAGCATGTTTCTGTCCCTGGATATTTGCACTTGCTCTTTTCTTTGCCTGGATCAAGTTTGCTCCTGATATATGAATGGCTGAGTCCCTGATCACCCTTGGAAAACTTCTCAAACTTCACTTTACCAGTCCAGTCATGGACATGTGCTTTATTTTCTCTGTAGCACTTATCCATCTTACTCTCTATATTGATTTCCTTAATTAGATGCTGCTTCTCCTTACCTTATAACAGTTTCCTGAGATTCTAAGACCCAGAGATCAGGGCTTACAGTATGTGAATTGGTGGTGGTAGGGATGGAGAGCAGGGGAAATGGAGGGACAGTGTAAGATCCTTGTGCCTTTCTATATGGCAATACTCATGAGATTACCTGTATTGCCCACTGGTGTTCAGTAAAGTTCAAGCAAATAATTATTGATTGCTACAGTGGATTGCTACCAAATCTGTTCTCTGTGTTGGGAACAAGGGAGCAAACAAAACAACCAACTGCCCCCGACTTCTGGGGTTCCCAGCAAATACTGGGGATAGAGAAGCCTGTTTAATGACATCACAGTAACACAATAATAAATATTCAGACTGTGGAAAAGTTCCCAGTTTCTTCAATAAATAAATTGCATAGGAAAAAAGAATATGGGGGTGGGGCCAAGCATTTGGTATCGGGGTTGACACATCAACTAAGACACCTACTTCTCGTATCTGTATGCCTGGGTTTCATTCCTGGCTCTAGCTTCTGATTCCAGCTTCCTGCTAATGTAGACCTTGGGAGGCAATAGAGATGCCCAAGTAACTGGGCTCCTGCAACCCATGTGGGAGACCTGGATTGAGTTCCTTGACCCTGGCTCTGGTTGACCCCAGCCATTTGCAGGCATCTAAGGGAGTGAATCAACAATTGAGTGCTCTATTTGTCTATCTTTCTGTCTCAGTCTGCCTTTCAAAATATTTAAAGAAAACAAAAGAACTGAGATGGAAGACAAATAATCAGATATATCCTGGAGATACATCAATAAATTGTAAGGTATGAATTTTATCAGGGTCCTAATTTTAAAAAAATGTGTAAAATTCTTTAAGACAAAGAAACTTGAACCCTGACTGGCATTTGGTTGTAAATATTAATTTTGATTAATTTTACAGATGATTTGCTTTAAAAGGGAGATATAAACTGAAATATTTATGTATGAAATGATAGCATGTCAGAAATATTCTTAATTTCATACAGTTCTCTGTATTGTTTCCTACTTTGTTTTGATTTACTGTATTTATGTATTTATTCTATAATTTTAAAATATGCTTTTAGGGGCCAGCGCTGTGGCGCAGTGGGTTAATGCCCTGGTCTAAAGTGCCGGCAATCCCATATGGGAGCTGGTTTGCATCCTGGCTGCTCCACTTCCTATCAAGCTCTCTGTCATGACCTGGGAAAGCAGTAGAAGATGGCTCAAGTCCTTGGGCCCCTGCACCTACGTGGGAGACCCGGAAGAAGCTCCTGGCTCCTGGCTTCAGATTGGCGCAGCTCTGGCCATTGTGGCCAACTGGGGAGTGAACTATCTGATGGAAGATCTCTCTCTCTCTGCCTCTCCTTCTCTCTCTGTAAAACTCTGCCTTTCAAATAAATAAATAAATCTTTAAAAATAAATAAATAAATAAAATATGCTTTTAATAATTACACTGACCTTAGGGAAATTTCTGAAAAGCGACAACTTTGAAAACTGTGTCTGGGTACATTATTAAAATACATCTTTCACCATTCTAATCTTAGTAATGAAATTTGTTCTTTATTTTTTTAAAAGTTCATGCATTCATGGACTAAATTCACACTTGCTGTACAATAAACAAAGAAACTAGTGCTTACTTTTTAAAATTTATTTTTTATTTAATTTGCTTGAAACACAGTGAGGCAGACTGAGATGGAGACAAACCTTCTATCTACTGGTTCATTCCACAAATATTCACAGCAGACAAGGCTTGGCTAGGCCAAAGCCAAGAGCTGTGACTCCCATGTGGATGGCAGGGACTCTACTTGAGTCATAACCTGCAGTCTTCCAGTGTGCATTAGCAGGAAGCTGGAATTAGGATTCAAATTGGGAATCAAACTCAGACACTCCTATATGGGATGTAGGTATCCCGGCTGGTGTCTTAACACTACACCAAATTCCTACTCCCTGGTGGGGAGGCGAAGGCTGGGGGGGCCCCTGGGCTTTCTTTCTGGGCAAAGACGGCGCCGGAGTTGAATGTGGGGCTGCCCAGGCCTCCAAAGGCCCCGTTGGAGAGGGCAGCCAAGGAGGCGAAGCTTGTAGGACGCCCAAAGGGATCAATGTGGGTGCTGGGGCTCAGGAAGGGTCCGTGGGCCCCGGGAGCTGCCGTGAAAGGGTTGGCTGCAGCGTGGACGGCACCAGTCGCAGTGAAGAGGGAGGCCGGGTGGGAGAGCTCCTGCCCAGGGGGCAGGGCCCCATAGGGCCCCGGAAGGCAGGGCAGGAGGTCGTTCCGAAAGTCAAGCTTGTGGGAGTCACCCTTCATCTTTTCCTGGTGTCTCAGGATCATGTAAGCCACGCGCACGTGCATGGCACACCACTTCCCTGGTTTCCTCAAAGGTGGCCGGAAATGGTCGGGGATCTGTGTCCCCTTCTGGAGGAAAGTAATGCTTAAATCTGTTCTTTTTAACTGTCTTTGATTTTTCTTATTTTCATCATTGTTCACTTAAATATTTCAAGACAGAAAAAAGCACAATTATATACTATAGGTACAATAATAATATTTCAAAATATTTGTTGAAAATAGAATTGAAGGACAAATTTAATCTGGTGTATACTTTCAAATCTATGCACATGAGAGATCTTCAAACAACTCATGGAAAACATGTGTTAAGAAAGAAGCTGCCTGAACTTCCAAAAAATTTTAACCAAAGTGATTTGCCTCTTCATTCTATTTGTCTATGACCTTTTTAAGAAGTACCCTTATATATATATTCCTATGTCAAAAAGGAAAAAATTCAAAATGTTGAAGATTTCAAGCCAGTTGTGCCACTGCAACTAGTCTGGTCTTTCTCTGAGCTGTTGACTCATGTTCTATAAAATACGATGGGTCTTCACAGAGCCTGGCAAGATGCACATTGAAAAATGAGAGTGACAGGTCTGATATTTAAAGGGACTCCTAAATATTTCCTGAGCAATGTGAGTGCATTTGGCTTTTTGGATTACTGTATAAAGCTGGAAGTGAATATTGAGATGTGCGTTTTGGGGTGAGTTGTAATATTGATTTCAGCAACTGCCCCGTGTCTCTGTTTCCTGAATCACCAAGTGATTCTCTCTCCACTATTCTCTGGCTTCACCAGATGCCTGAACCAGTGGGGTGTCCCGTCTTATGTAAGCCCAAATAAAACTTCCTCCCTAAGAAGCTCCTCTGAGGCATTTTAGCTGAAGTAACAAAAGCTGTCTTTTGCAATATCAAAGGCATTTTATGTTACCTTCAGTGAAGATGAGTATGTGTTATTAAACTTTTATTAAAGTAGATTTTCCCATATGAAGACAAGCAAACTGAGGTTATTTTGAAGAATATTAAAATTGTGCAGAACAGATCACTGAAAAAATCCTCTAAGACCCACATATTCATAGTAACTGTATATTTCATTCAATTTCCTCTTTGTCAGCAAATTACTTGACAACATAACTGACATCCTAGGTGTTTGTGGGCAAAAAAAGGTAGCAGAGGAGAAATTATGACCCTCAGATAGATTAAACTCCAGTAATTTTATGGGCAATGCCCAGAGGCATAAGGTTCAAAAGAACATTATTTCTCCTCTATTTCCTGTTAACTACATGATGTTCTGGGATTTCACACAGTTATTATATACTTGAGAGTAATAATCATAGGGATCACTGAATTAACCAGAGGTCAGCTTTTATAGTAATTAAGGCGTTTAGCCATGTGAGGTCTGTGAAGCATTGAGATCATTGGACTGATTCCATAATAGCTAATTTGTAAAAGCTATTTAGTACCATTTGGATGCTCCTGTTAGACTAATGACCTTTCATTCCTATAGTGACACAGAATTCTTTGAGCAACATAAATTAACTTTTCATTTATTTGGGGGAATACTGGTACAAGAGTGGGAGTCTTTAGAATGGCCTATTAGGTTAAGCCTCTATCTGTGGCATCAGTTTGAGGCCCAGCCGCTCCAGTTCTGATCCAGTTCCCTGCTAATGGCCAGGGAAAGCAGTGGAAGATGGCCCAAGTACTTAGGTCCCTGTGCCCATATGGGAGACCTGGAAAAAGCTCCTGACTCCTGGCTTCAGATTGGTCCAGCACTGGTTATTGCGGCCATTTGGGGAGTGAATCAGCAGATGGAAGATCCCTCTCTCTCTCTTTCTCTCTCTGTAACTCTGCCTCTCAAATAAATAAATGAATCTTTAAGAAAAAAATGGGACTCAGAATTTCATCCAGCAAAGAGAATAATCTCTCTCTTGGGGAAACGGTACTCTATCATGTACACACTAAACTAGAGCACATCATACCCAGTCCTCATCTGAACCAAATTTAGGTCAGAACATTGAGGGCTTTAATATTGGATGTTTTTGCCAAATAAAACACATACTTCATACAGAAGCACACAAACATGCATGTAACCTTGACACAGGCACATAAACAAGATATCTAGACACACACAGGCAAGTTGCACCTGCCAAGACACCGTCCATGGTATATCCCCCCAGGACCCCAACTTTGGCCAAATGAAACTAAACTATTTCTGGTTTCTGGATGCCCAAACATTCTTCCCAAAGGATTTTTCTGGGAGAGTGTTGCAGAGAACTTCCTGACCCCTCTCTTCCCTAGGAAAATCTGGACACTCCAACATTTCCCCAGAGGACTTTTTGGGAGCTTGGGGTGAGGGGATGTTGCAGAGACCTCTAGGCTCCCTACTAAACCAAGGAGTAGCCATTTGTGTCATTTGCCCAAAATATGATCCCAGAAAACCTATATAAAAAGATTAGAGCCTTCTTTCACTATGAAATAGACATTATCCAATTATTAAAACACAGGACTACCAATATGTACTTTCATTAACCCACATGTTTGTTTGTTTGTTTTGTTTTAACTTTTATTTCATGAATATAAATTTCCAAAGTACAGCTTATGGATTACAATGGCTTCCCCCCCCCATAACTTCCCTCCCACCCACAACACTCCCATCTCCCAATCCCTCTCCCATTCCATTCACTTCAAGATTCATTTTCAATTCTCTTTATATACAGAAGATCAATTTAGTATATATTAAGTAAAGATTTCAACAGTTTGCACCCACACAGAAACACAAAGTGAAACATACTGTTTGAGTACATTAATTCACATTGAAAAATGATTAAGGACAGAGATCCTACATGAAGAGTAAGGGCACAGTGACTCCTGTTGTTGACTTAACAATTTGACACTCTTGTTTATGGTGTCATTGATCACCCTAGGCTCTTGTCATGAGTTACCAAGGCTATGGAAGCCTTTTGAGTTCTCCCACTTTGATCTTATTTAGACAAGGTCACAGTCAAAGTGGAAGTTCTCTCCTCTCTTCAGAAAAAGGTACCTCCTTCTTTGATGGCCCCTTCTTTTTTTATGTTGAATTGTTGTGGTTTTATTAATTACAGGAATTGGAAAGATGCTACTTATTGCTCAGCAAAAGGATTACCTAAGGGGCTGGCACTGTGTTGTAGCTGGTAAGACCGCCACCTGCAGTGCTGGCGTCCCATATGGGTGCCAGTTCAAGTCCCGGCTGCTCCACTTCTGATCCAGCTCTCTGCTATGGCCTGGGAAAGCAGCAGAAGATGGTCCAAGCCCTTGGGCCACTGCCCCAGTGTGGGAGACCTGAAAGAAGCTCATGACCCCTGGCTTCGGATCGGCGCAGCCCCAGCTGTTGCAGCCATCCGGGGAGTGAACCATTGAATGGAAGACTTTCTCTCTCTCTCTCTCTCTCTCTCTCTCTCTTCCTCTCTGTAACTCTGCCTTTCAAATAAATAAATAAATCTTATTTTTAAAAAAAGGATTACCCAAGAGTTGCTGTAAATTGGAAAACTTATGTGCAAGGAGATGCAAATGGCCCATTCTTTCTACTGGGATCTCAATTGCAGAGGTCTTTCATTTAGGTCCTTTTTTTTTGCCAGAGTGTCTTGGCTTTCCATGCCTAAAATACTCTCATGGGCTCCTCAGCCAGATCCGAATGCCTCAAGGGCTGATTCTGAGGCCAAAGTGCTGTTTAGGACATCTGCCATTCTATGAGTCTGCTGTGTATCCCGCTTCCCATGTTGGATCGTTCTCTCCCTTTTTGATTCTATCAGTTAGTATTAGCAGACACTAGCTTGTTTGTGTGATCCCTTTGATGCTTAGACCTATCATTATGATCAATTGTGAACAGAAATTGATCACTTGGACTAGTGAGATGGCATTGGTACATGCCACCTTGATGGGATTGAATTGGAATCCCCTGGCATGTTTCTAACTCTACCATTTGGGGCAAGTCCAGTTGAGCATGTCCCAAATTGTACATGTCCTCCCTCTCTTATTCCCACTCTGATATTTAACAGGCATCACTTTTCAGTTAAATTTAAACACCTAAGAATAATTGTGTATTAAGTACAGAGTTCAACCAATAGTATTAAGTAGAACAAAAACATGCTAAAAGGGATAAAGTATTAAGTTGTACATCAACAATCAGGACAAGGCCCAATCAAGTCACTGTTTCTCATAGTGTCCATTTCACTTCAACAGTTTTCCTTTTTGGTGCTCGGTTAGTTATCACCGATCAGGGAGAACATATGATATTTGTCCTTTTGGGACTGGTTTATTTCACTCAGCATGATGTTTTCTAGGTTCCTACATTTTGTTGTAAATGACTGGATTTCATTGTTTTTGACTGCTGCATAGTATTCTGTGGAGTGCATGTCCCATAATTTCTTTATCCAGTCTACTGTTGATGAGCATTTGGGTTGATTCCAGGTCTTAGCTATTGTGAATTGAGCTGCAATAAACATTAAGGTGCAGACTGCTTTTTTATTTGCCAATTTAATTTCGTTTGGGTAAATTCCAAGGAGTGGGATGGCTGGGTTGTATAGTAGGGTTATATTAAGGTTTCTGAGGAATCTCCAGACTGACTTCCATAGTGGCTTAACCAGTTTGCATTCCCACCAACAGTAGGTTAGTGTCCCTTTTCCCCCACATCCTCTCCAGCATCTGTTGTGGGTAGATTTCTGAATGTGTGCCATTCTCACTGGGGTGAGGTGAAACCTCACTGTGGTTTTTTTGCATTTTCCTGATTGCTAGTGAACCTGAATATTTTTTCATGTGTCTGTTGGCCATTTGGATTTCCTCTTTTGAAAAATGTCTATTGTGGTCCTTGGCCCATTTCTTAACTCAGTTGTTTGTTTTGTTGTTGTGGAGTTTTTTGATCTCTTTGTAGATTCTGGTTATTAACCCTTTATCTGTTGCATAGTTTGCAAATATTTTTTCCCATTCTGTCGGTTGCCTCTTTTTTTAATATTTATTTTGGAGGCATCCTAAAGATATTGCCTCTGTCAAGGGAGGATGAATAATTCCAAGATTGTGCATTTGCAGGGAAACTTAGGGGCATAGTCACAGGCTTGGAGACTTCTTGGATTTGTCAGGTAGTCAGGGAAAAGGATGCTAGCTTAGCATACTTATCAGCTAATGTATTTCCCTGAGTCTTGTTTGAGTTTTTTATAATCTGTTCCTCAGTTTTTAATTACAGCAAATATCTGGGTTAATCGCAATGGTGCCTGAGCAAGGGGAACAAGACACAGGTGGTATAAACAGTAGAATGTACTGCTGCAGGCTGGCGCCACGGCTCAATAGGTTAATCCTCTGCCAGCACACCAGGTTCTAGTCCTGGTCGGGGCACCGGATTCTGTCCCAGTTGCCCCTCTTCCAGGCGAGCACTCTGCTGTGGCCCGGGAGTGCAGTGGAGGATGGCCCAAGTCCTCGGGCCCTGCACCCCATGGGAGACCAGGAGAAGCACCTGGCTCCTGCCTTCGGTTCAGTGCGGTGCACCGACCGCGGCAGCCATTGGAGGGTGAACTAATGGCAAAGGAAGACCTTTCTCGCTGTCCGCTGTAAAAAAAAAAAAAAAAAAGTTCTGCTGCATAATCATTTACTTTTTTTTTTAATTAAACTTTTATTTAATGAATATAAATTTCCAAAGTACAGCTTATGGGTTACAATGGCTTCCCCCTCCCAAAACTTCCCTCCCACCCACAACCCTCCCCTTTCCCGCTCCCTCTCCCCTTCCAATCACATCATGATTCATTTTCAATTCTCTTTATATACAGAAGATCAGTTTAGTGTATATTAGGTAAAGATTTCAACAGTTTGCCCCCATATAGCAACACAAAGTGAAAAAAAAATACTGTTGGAGTACTAGTTATAGCATTAAATAACAGTGTACAGCACATTAAAGACAGAGATCCTACATAATATTTTTAAAAAAAATTAATTAATTTTCTATGCCATTTCCAATTTAACACCAGGTTTTTTTTTTTCATTTCCAATTCTCTTTATATACATAAGATCAATTCAGTATATAATTAGTAAAGATCTCATCAGTTTGTACCCACGAAGAAACACAAAGTGTAAAAATACTGTTTCAGTACTAGTTATAGCATCACTGCACATTAGACAACACATTAAGGACAGATCCCACATGGGATGTAAGTACACAGTGATTCCTGTTGCTGACTTAACAATTTGACACTCCTGTTCATGGCGTCAGTAATCTCCCTAGGCTCTAGTCATGAGTTGCCAGGGCTATGAAACCCAGTCATTTGCAACAAGATGGAGGAATCTGGAAAACATCATGCTGAGTGAATTAAGCCAGTCCCAAAGAGACAAATATCATTTGTTTTCCCTGATCGGCGACAACTGAGCACCAAAGGGGAAACCTGTTGAAGTGAAATGGACACTATAAGAAACAACGACCTGATCAGCTCTTGTCCTGACTTTAGATGTACAATGTAATACTTTATCCTTTTTAGTATTTGTTGTTGTTGTTGTTATTCTAGTACTAGTGGTTGAACTCAGTAATTAACACACAATTATTCTTAGGTGTTTAAATTTTAACTGAAAAGTGATCCCTGTTAAATTTAAGAGTGGAAAAAGAGAGGGAGGAGATGTACAATTTGGGACATGCTCAATCAGACTTGCCCCAAATGATGGAGTTAGAAATGTGCCAGGGGATTCCAATACAATCCCATCAAGGTGGCATGTACCAATGCCATCTCACTAGTCCAAGTGATCAATTCAGTTCACATTCGATGGCTCGGATAGGTCTAAGAATCAAAGGGATCACACAAACAAGACAAGTGTCTGCTAATACTAATTGATAGAATCAAAAAGGGAGAGAAAGATCCAACATGGGAAGCGGGATACACAGCAGACTCATAGAATGGCAGATGTCCTAAACAACACTCTGGCCTCAGAATCAGCCCTTAAGGCATTCGGATCTGGCTGAAGAGCCCATGAGAGTATTGTAGGCATGGAAAGCCAAGACACCATGGAAAAGAAAAAAAAAAAAAAGAAGAAGACCTAAATGAAAGATCTCTGTGAGTGAGATCCCAGTGGAAAGAATGGGGCCATCAAAGAAGGAGGTACCTTTCTCTGAAGGGAGGAGAGAACTTCCACTTTGACTATGACCCTATCGGAATAAGATCAAAGTCAGCGAACTCTAAAGGCTTCCATAATCATTTACTTTTTAAGCCTGATTCCTCATATGTTGTTTTCATGTTGTTCTGCCTGCTCCTTCTTGCAACTGAAATGATCATATTGCCTCCCTCACTTTGCTGCCTCCTTCATAATAATCTGGACTTAGATCAGTCTTCTCTGAGTTCTCTGAGAGTCAGCCAAGTTCTGTTTCCCCACAGAGCCAACCACTGATGCATTTATCATATTGTATTGTAGTCACTTGCTTGGACGCCTATCTTCAAGTCACTGAGATAACTTGAAAGGCACACAGCACAGCTCCTGTGCACCGTTGTTGTCCTCTAACAGGAAAAATTCAGGTAAAGAAGGATCCGACAGTTTTTCTGGTTCAATGCATTTCTGTAATGCTATCTCCAGAAGTGTCTATATTGAGGGAAGGTGGGGCGGGCGCAGCTAAATATTAGTGCTTTGATAATGTATTTGAAAAAATTGAAATATTTAGAGACATACCACTTCATAGAAATTTAGAGGGCTGGTGCTGTGGCGTAGTAGGCTAAGCCTCCACCTGCAGCACTGGCATCTTGTATGGGCTATGGTTTGTGTCCCAGATGCTCCACTTCTGATGCAGCTCTCTGCTATGGCCTGGGAAAGCAATAGAAATTGGCCCAAGTGCTTGAGCCCCCGCACCCATGCACCCATGTGGGAGACCTGGGGGAGGTTCCTGGCTCCTGGCTTCTAATTGGCCCAGCTCAAGCTGTTGTGGCCATTTGGGGAGTGAACTAGCAGATGGAAGACCTCTCTCTGTCTCTCCCTCCTCTGTCTGTAACTCTACCTCTCAAATAAATAAATAAATCTCTAAAAGAAAAAGAAATTTAGTTTTTTTACATATCTGTATATATTTAACTTTATCAGTAAGTAGTAATAAAATGTGTCTTATGATATACACAAATTGGCATATCAGTATGTAATTAAAGGAATTCTAATGGATGCAATGACTATAAGTTATCTGAAATAGAAGCCTTATTTTAGAGACTAAAGAGCAGCCAGAGTGTGCAAGGACAGCTAATGTTCCAGGTGGAAGTGAGCTTTAGAACATGTCTATCAAGCTCTGTTGTTTTGGGTATAGTCATTTTCTTGCACCAAGTAATAGCATTCTATAGATATCACCACTTCCCCATCACTGATTGGCTACAGCCTAACAAATGGACCAGAGGGAAGGGTTCACTCTTTATTTTTTTTTTTCGAAAAATAAATCTTTTTTTTAAAGACTTCTTTTATTTATTTGAAAGAGTTACAGAGAGAGGTAGAGACAGAGAGAAAGGTCTGCCATCCACTGGTTCACTCCCCAGATGGCCGCAACTGCCAGAGCTGTGCCAATCCGAAGGCAGGGAGCCAGGAGCTTCTTCTAGGTCTTCCACATGGGTGCAGGGGCCCAAGGACTTGGCCATTTTCTACTGCTATCCCAGGCCATAGCAGACAGCTGGATCAGAAGAGGAGCAACTGACTAGAAACGGCACCCATATGGGATACCAGTGCTTCAGGCCAGGGTGTTAGCCCACTACGCCACAGTGCTGGCCCCAGAACTCTTTATTAAGTGAAAGACTTTTAAGAAGGGAAAGGGGAGCGTTATTTGGCCTAGCAGTGTAGACACCCACATCCCATATCATGTTAGCTGAGGTTGATAGCTGGCCAGCTCCTGACTCCAGCTTCCTGCTAATGCACACCCTGGGAAGCAGTGGTGATAGGTCAGGTAATTGAGTCCTTGCAACCCACATGGGAAACCTGCATTGAGTTCCCAGACCTCAACTTCAACCACTGGGTCAGTCCTAACTCTTGCTGACATTTGGAGAGTGAACTAGCAGATGAAAGTTCTGCTTCCCTGCTTCTTAAATAAATAAACAAAATTTAAAATTTGGCACGCCACGAGAGCATTTCAGGCATGGAAAGCCAAGTCACTGTGGCAAAAAATGACCTAAATGAAACATCTCTGTGAGATCCCGGTGGAAAGAAGGGGCCATCAATGAAGGAGATCTTTTCTCTGAAAGGAGGAGGGATCTTCCACTTTGATTATAGCCTTTTCTAAATAATGTTGGAGTTTGTGAACTCAAGAGGCTTCCATAGCCTTGGCAGCTCATGACAAGAGCCTGAGATGATCACTGACATCATAAATAAGAGTATCAATTGTTAAATCAACAACAGGAGTCACTGTGCACTTGCTCCCTACATAGGACCTCTGACCTTAATGTGTTGTACTATGAGAATTAACAGTAAAACTAATCTTCAAACAGTATTTTATGCTTTGTGTATTTGTGTGGGTGCAAACTGTTGAAATATTTACTTAGTATAGAGTTGATCTTCTGTATATAAAGATAATTAAAAATGAATCTTAATGAAGAATGGGATGGGAGAGGGAGTAGGAGGTGGGATGGTTTGTGGGTGGGAGGGTAGGATGGGAGGAAGAACCGCAATAATCCAAAAGTTGTACTTATGAAATTTATATTTATTAAATAAAAGCTTTCTATTAAAAAAAACAAGTTTGGCATGGAGTGGTGGAAGTGTGTGTGGTCATTACAAACAGTTTGAAAGCACAAAGGATGTGATTACCCATTGTCATTATATTTTATTTTTACTTCTGAAGTTGTCTTTGTGATTCCTTTTTGTATTAGCCAGTCATGAATTAACATTTTTATTCCTTCAATGGGCAGCTGCAGTTTTCTGAAGGATCATTATAACTAGTCATTAACCTGCAAAGATTGATGATCACAGCCTACTCTTCTATTCTTTGAATGGCCTACTTCACTATCAAGGGCTCCTTATGTGATTATTATTTCTCATATGTGGTTTAATGTTTCAGTGATTCCTGGACTGGTGTGTTTTCTCTATTAATATTATGCTAACATTGCTGACATATGCTATTATTACTTTGGTAATAATTTTAGGTGAAAATACTGTTGATAATTTTATCTTATTCTTTTAGGCTTACGATGAACATTTGGTAAACTTTGACCTGCAAATCCCTCTGGATAAGAAAAGAAAAACATGTAAGGAAACTTTAAAAGGTTTAGTGAAAAATGGAATTATTGTGATGTTAAAAAATTTTGAGGAGCCAATGTGTGGCACAGAGGGTTAAGCCACCATCAACAAAGCTGGTATCCCTTATGGGCACTTGTTTGTGTTCTGGCTGCTCCACTCCTGATGCAACTCCCTGCTAATGTGCCTGGGAAAGTAGTGGAAGATGGTTCAAGTGTCCACATGGCAGACCAGGAGTTCCAAGCTCCTGGATTCAGCCTGGCCAGGGCCAGTCATTGCAGCCATCTGGGAAATGAACCAGCAGATGGAAGACCTCTTTCTCTCTCTCACTGTCTCTCCCTGTCTCTCATGCATACTTTCGCATAAATATTTTTGAAGATATCTCCTACAGAAACTTTTACCATGTGAAATAATAGTCTTCATGAATTCAAATTTTAGCCTGTTGGCATAGCATTCATCACTCTTGAAAAGATAAATAGACATAAACTACTGCAAGAACCTTCCATAAATGATGAATAGAAGGAGAAAATAGTCCTACAAATCCTGCAGAACTGCATTAATTTACTAATATCTTTATATTATATCCTAAATCACTTTCTAGGATAATTTAATAGAGTAAATGGGACCATTGGGACCTGTGTAAATAAGAAGAACCAGCATATCCTTATTTATATCAAGAAATATTCCACAACCTGGGGCAAATTGTACTCGGGTTCTTTTTGGCAATGCACCTGAATTTCCCATCCTGACTTTGAAAAACTGATCTAAATCCAACTATAGTTGCAATCTGAGCTATTGGATGAACTTTAATAAATAGTCATTTCACCAGACATACATTATGGAGAATGACATTAAAGAATGTGTAGCGGGGCCAGTGCTGTGGCATAGTGGGTAAAAGCTTCAGCCTGCAGTGCTGGCATCCCTTATGGGTGCCAGTTTGAGACTCAGCTGCTCCACTTCCTACCCAGCTCTGTGCTGTAGTCTGGGAAAGCAGTGGAGGACGGCCCAAGTCCTTGGGCCCCTACACCCATATGGGAGACCAGGAAGAAGCTCCTGGATCCTGGCTTCGGATGGGCGCAGCTCTGGCCATTGCAGCCAACTGGGGAGTGAACCAGAGGATGGAAGTCCTCTCTCTCTGCCTCTCCTTCTCTCTCTGTGTAACTCTGCCTTTCACATGAATGAATAAATCTTTAAAAAATTCTGTTTTAAAAAAAAGAATGTGTAGCATGTTATACTCATATTTATCTAGATATGCCAAGAATTTTCAGTTGGGAACATTAAAATGAAGTGGAGAGGCTGGCTTTTGGAGTAGCCGGAAAAGCCACCACCTGCAATGCCAGCATCCCATATGGGTTCTGCTTCAAGTCCCAGCTGCCCCACTTCCAATCCAGGTTTCTGCAAATGCACCTGAAACTGGAAAAGCAGCAGAAAATGGCCCAAGTACTTGGGCTCCTGCCATCCAAGTGGGAAACCCAGATAAAGTTCCTGGCTCCTGGCTTCTGCCTGGCCCAGTCACAGTCATCTGGGGAGTGAACCAGTGGGTGGAAGATCTCTCTTTCTGTCTCTCCCACACTCACTCTTTAACTCTGCCTTTCAAATAAATAAATCTTTTTAAAAATGAGATGGAAAAAATCACAGGATGAAAATCAGAAAACCAAAGTAGTCTCTGTCCCAGCTTAGCATTTACCAGACAGAACTGACTGGTATCTCTGAATGTTAGTTTTGATTTTATTTATTTATTTGAGAGGCAGAGCTACAGACAGAGAAAGAGAGAGTCAGAAAAAGGTCTTCCATCCACTGGTTCACTCCGCAAATAGCTACAAAAGCTGGAGATGGGCCAATCCAAAGCCAGGAGCCAGGAGTTTCTTCCAGGTCTCCCATGTGGGTGTTGGGGCCCAGGCACTTGGGTCAGTTTCCACTGCTTTCCCAGGCCATTAGCACAGAGTTGGGCTGGAAGAGGAGCAGCCAGGGCGCGAACAGCCCAGCAGTTGGAAGGGTAGCCTACTACTACAGTGCTGGCTCCTTGAATGTTAGTTCTTTATCAAGCTCAGTGAAGAATGTGCAAGCCAATTCTATAAATACTATTACTTTAATGATAGTGTAATACAAAAACATATCATCTTTACACTTAAACTACATGGTTGCATGATATTTAGCATAAATGTGTTTAGAATGACTTTATTGAAACTAAATAAGAAAATAATCCAAACATGTAATTTCTATAAGGATAGTTGTGTATCACAATTTTGCAGTACTCTCTATCATACTCATTTTATCTCCTGAGCAGGAGGGTCCTATCTATTTGACCTATATGTACCTTAATGCTTGTTTTCTTTCAATAGCCTGAATTCATACCCATTTAATGCTCCTTTATTTGCTAGGGATGTTTCAGTCCTTCAATCTGGTTTCAGGTCCCTCTGATCAGAAGAACCACTGCTGTAATGGCTAGGGACAATTATTGTTCAATTGTGGAAAAGTGTTACAGTGTGCACCTGTCATGTTATATTTTAGTTTTAGAAAAAAAAAATCATAGGTGTTTTACTTGATTGAATTTTGTTGTAAAGATACAGTACGGAGGTAACTAAGAGTTACCAATGCAAGAATAAAAATTCACATTAAAATATTTATGGTACTGTGAAACAAAGAAAGTTATATTACACAAGTATTTATGATGTATTTTCTAAACAGGGTTCATTGTCTGCCTTTCTTACTCGTTTTTTTTTTTTTTTTTTTTTTTTTTTTTTTTTTTACAGCTCACTTTTTACTTTTGGTCTGCTTAGATTATGATCACATTTTATGTTTCACAACCTGTAAAATACTATGCATAAGTCACATAGAAGGCATAACAAAAATAAACTGAACAGTTGTGCACACATCACCTACCTAGAAATTGAAAACTACCTATATTTTTGGAGTTTTAAGTCCCATACTGCTGATTATTCCCATTTCTAACTTTTATAGCTTTGCCAAAATAAATACATTAATAAAGGACCTAAATAATGTTTTGTGCTTATTTTTATGTTCAAACAAATGCATTTAGGGGCGGCGGAGCCAAGATGGCGAATAGTGAGGTCGCACATTGATAATCCGGGAAAGATAGGTTGATATAAGAGGAATTACAGTAAATACAGGGAAAGGCCCAGGGGAAAAAAAATGCAGAGGAAACTCCTCTGGATCTAGTGGAAGAGACACAGACGACCTGCGGCGAGAGCAAGGATGCTCATGGCTCCGGCTCCGAGTCTTCACATCCGCACTGGAGGAGGAGGTGAGCTCAGTAATCCCAGACATTGGCTGGAGAAGCGGCAGACAGAGACGGAACGGGGCTAGAAACGGCGCAGGGAGAGCGCACCAAAATAACTTCAGGAGAGAAGAAAAAGAAATAGGGGTGTGTGTGGGGGGGACCAGTCCGGACTAGTTTCTCTCTCCGCCCACCTAGCAAAGGCGGGCAAGAGACAAAGAGCAGGCGCCATTTTCGTTACACATAAAGGTGCGCGCCCTCAGGGCTGTGCGTGATGTCAGAGCTGTGCGCAACAGGGCCGCGCGCGTGAACTCAGAGCTGAGCTCGAACAAAGTCAAACAGAGAATCCTGACTCTGGTGGGGAGGGGGAGGTGAAATACCAGGAGGTTAGGATTTAATAAAAGGGTAGAACTAATGAACTGAGGGGGGGGGGGGGAATAGAGAGACGGTGGGATGAGAGTGCTCCCGGAGGTCACGTGAGTACTCTCCAGAGACGCTACAATTCGGTAACCTTAGCAACCCGGTGGGAAACTGAAGGAGAAACCGAACCCACACTGAGCACAGCACAGATACTTGGGGTGATCTGTGGGAAAAAAAAAAAAAAGAAAAAAAAAAAGCAGATGATTCCTATACCCACAGAAACCAGAGATTGGAAACTAACTACCATCAATTCTGCTCAGCTGTGTGGTATTACTTCCCTCCTGAAAATAAATAAATAAATAAAGAGACAGAGAGAGAGATCTACCACGCCTAACCCTGAAGAACTAAGCAGAGCTCTCTGCCCTCACACATCTCAGGCCACCAAGGCTACTCCAATAGCAGACAGCCCATTTAACACAGTCATAGTATAACAAGGAAAAAAAAAAAAAAACCATGGTAAGGAAATAATTCAAAGAATTCCTCCAATATGCCAAGCAATAAACACAGAAATCGTGGGAACAAGATCAACGAACACATTAACGCCCCCAAATGAACAAAACACCCCAGGCCAAGATTATGAAGATGATGAGATAGAAGAAATGCAAGATACGGATTTCAAAAAGTTTATGATAAAAACATTTAGAAGTTTTCAAAAGCAAATTCTTGAACTACAGAAATCATTATTGGACAGGATAGAAAATCTCTCTCGTGAAAATGAAATCTTAAGGAGGAACCAAAATGAAATGCAGAAACTAGTAGAATAGGAAAGTGTGATAGTGAAGAGAAATCAAAATGAAATGAAGAACTCAATAGATCAAATGACAAACACATTAGAGAGCCTTAAAAACAGAGTCAGTGAGACAGAAGAGAGAATATTGGACTTAGAAGACAGAGCACAGGAAAGTATACAGTCAAACCAAAGAAAAGAAGAGGAAATTAGAAATCTAAAAAATACTGTCAGGAATCTACAGGATACTATCAAAAAACCCAACATTTGGGTTCTAGGAGTTCCTGAAGGCATGGAGAGGGAGAAAGGATTAGAAGGCCTTTTTGGCGAGATACTAGCAGAGAACTTTCCAGGTTTGGAGAAGAACAGAGACATCCAAGTACAGGAAGCCCACAGAAACCCTCGTAAACATGACCAAAAGAGACCCTCACCACGACACATTGTAATCAAACTCACCACAGTGAAATATAAAGAAAAGATTCTAAAATGTGCAAGAGAGAAACGCCAGATTACTCTCAGAGGATCCCCAATTAGACTCACAGCAGACTTCTCATCAGAAACCCTACAGGCTAGGAGGGAATGGCGAGGCATAGCCCAGGTGCTAAGAGAGAAAAACTGCCAGCCCAGAATATTATATCCTGCAAAGCTCTCATTTGTGAATGAAGGTGAAATAAAGACCTTTCACAGCAAACAGAAATTGAAAGAATTTGTTGCCACTCATCCTGCCCTGCAAAAGATGCTTAAAGATGTGTTACACTCAGAAACACAGAAACATGGTCATCAATATGAAAGAAGGTAAAGGAAGAAAACCTACCAGTAAAAGATCATAGAAAACTCAGAGCATATACTAGAAAATATCTTTGGGAAAATGGCAGGGCAAAGTTACTACCTATCCATAGTCACATTGAACATTCATGGATTGAAATCTAAACTTAAAAGGCAAAGACTGGCCGAGTGGATTAAGGAACAAAACCCATCTATTTGCTGCCTACAAGAAACACATCTTTCCAACATAGAAGCATACAGACTGAAAGTGAAATGCTGGAAAAAGATATTCCACAACAACAGAAACCAAAGAAAAGCAGGTGTAGCCATATTAATATTAGACAAAATAAACTTTAACACAAAATCTGTTAAGAGAGACAAAGAGGGGCACTATATAATGATTAAGGGTTCAATTCAACAGGAAGATGTAACTATTATAAATGTATATGTGCCTAACTACAGGGCACCGGTTTATTTAAAAGATATGTTAAGGGACTTAAAGGAAGACTTAGACCCTAATACAATAGTACTGGGAGACTTCAATACTCCACTCTCAGAAATAGACAGATCATCCGGACAGAAGATCAACAAAGAAACAGCAGATTTAATCGATAATATTGCCCAAATGGATCTGACAGATATCTACAGAACTTTCAATCCTACATCTAAAGATTTTACATTCTTCTCAGCAGTGCACAGAACCTTCTCTAGGATTGACCACATACTAGGCCATACAGCAAATCTCAGCAAATTTAAAAGAATTAGAATCATACCATGCAGCTTTTCAGACCACAAAGGAATGAAGGTGGAAATTAGCAACTCAGGAATCCTTAGAAAGTATGCAAACACATGGAGACTGAACAACATGCTCCTGAATGAACAATGGGTTATAGAAGAAATTAAAAGAGAAATCAAAAATTTTATGGAAGTAAATGAGGATAACAACACAACATTTCAAAACTTATGGGATATGGCAGAAGCACTGTTGAGAGGAATTTTTATATCAGTAGGTGCCTATATCAAGAAATTGGAAAGGTACCAAATAAATGAGCTTTCAGCACATCTCAAGGACCTAGAAAAACTACAGCAATCCAGACCCAAAGCTAGTAGGAGAAGAGAAATAATTAAAATCAAATAAGAAATCAACAGGATTGAATCCAAAAAAACATTGCAAAAAATCAGCCAAGCGAAGAGCTGGTTTTTTGAAAAAATAAATAAAATTGACACACCATTGGCTCAACTAACTAAAAAAAGAAGAGAAAAGACCCAAATCAATAAAATCAGAGATGAAAAAGGAAATGTAACAACCGACACCACAGAAATAAAAAGAATCATCAGAAATTATTACAAAGAGTTGTATGCCAACAAACAGGGAAATCTATCAGATATGGACAGATTCCTGGATACATGCAATCTACCTAAATTGAACCAGGAAGACATAGAAAACCTAAATAGGCCCATAACTGAGACAGAAATTGAAACAGTAATAAAGGCCCTCCCAACAAAGAAAAGCCCAGGACCAGATGGATTCACTGCTGAATTCTACCAGACATTTAAAGAAGAATTAACTCCATTTCTTCTCAAACTATTCAGAACAATTGAAAAAGATGGAATCCTCCCAAATTCTTTCTATGAAGCCACCATCACCTTAATACCTAAGCCAGAGAAAGATGCAGCATTGAAAGAGAATTACAGACCAATATCCCTGATGAACATAGATGCAAAAATACTCAATAAAATTCTGGCCAATAGAATGCAACAACACAACAGAAAGATCATCCACCCAGACCAAGTGGGATTTATCCCTGGTATGCAGGGATGGTTCAATGTTCGCAAAACAATCAATGTGATACACCAGATTAACAGACTGCAGAAGAAAAACCATATGATTCTCTCAATAGATGCAGAGAAAGCATTTGATAAAATACAACACCCTTTCATGATGAAAACTCTAAGCAAACTGGGTATAGAAGGAACATTCCTCAATACAATCAAAGCAATTCATGAAAAATCCACGGCAAGCATCCTATTGAATGGGGAGAAGTTGGAAGCAATTCCACTGAGATCTGGTACCAGACAGGGATGCCCACTCTCAACACTGCTATTCAATATAGTTCTGGAAGTTTTAGCAAGAGCTATTAGGCAAGAAAAAGCAATTAAAGGGATACAAATTGGGAAGGAAGAACTCAACCTATCCATCTTAGCAGATGATATGATTCTTTATTTAGGGGACCCAAAGAACTCTACTAAGAGACTATTGGAACTCATCGAAGAGTTTGGCAAAGTAGCAGGATATAAAATCAATGCAAAAAAATCAACAGCCTTTGTATACACAGGCAATGCCACAGCTGAGGAAGAACTTCTAAGATCAATTCCATTCTCAATAGCTACAAAAACAATCAAATACCTTGGAATAAACTTAACCAAGGATGTTAAAGATCTCTACGATGAAAATTACAAAACCTTAAAGAAAGAAATAGAAGAGGATACCAAATAATGGAAAAATCTTCCATGCTCATGGATTGGAAGAATCAATATCATCAAAATGCCTATTCTCCCAAAAGCAATTTATACATTCAATGCAATACCAATCAAGATACCAAAGACCTTCTTCTCAGATATGGAAAAAATGATGCTGAAATTCATATGGAGGCACAGGAAACCTCGAATTGCTAAAGCAATCTTGTACATTAAAAACAAGGCCGGAGGCATCACAATACCAGATTTCAGGACATACTACAGGGCAGTTGTTATCAAAACAGCATGGTACTGGTACAGAAACAGATGGATAGACCAATGGAACAGAATAGAAACACCAGAAATCAATCCAAACATCTACAGCCAACTCATATTTGATCAAGGATCCAAAAAGCAATCCCTGGAGTAAGGACAGTCTATTTAATAAATGGTGCTGGGAAAATTGGATTTCCACGTGCAGAATCATGAAGCAAGACCCCTACCTTTCACCTTACACAAAAATTCACTCAACATGGATTAAAGAATTAAATCTATGACCTGACACCACCAAATTATTAGAGAGCATTGGAGAAACCCTGAAAGATATTGGGACCGGCAAAGACTTCCTAGAAAAGACCAAGCAGGCTCAGGCAGTCAAAGCCAAAATTAACTATTGGGATTCCATCAAATTGAGAAGTTTCGTACTGCAAAAGAAACAGTCAGGAGAGTGAAGAGGCAACCGACAGAATGGGAAAAAATATTTGCAAACTATGCTACAGAAAAAGGGTTGATAACCAGAATCTATAAAGAACTCAAGAAACTCAACAACATCAAAACAAACAACCCACTTAAGAGATGGGCCAAGGACCTCAAGAGACATTTTTTGAAAGAGGAAATCCAAATGGCCAACAGACACATGAAAAAATATTCAGGTTCACTAGCAATCAGGGAAAGGCAAATCAAAACCACAATGAGGTTCCACCTCACCCCAGTGAGAATGGCACACATTCAGAAATCTACCCACAACAGATGCTGGAGAGGATGTGTGGGAAAAGGGACACTAACCCACTGTTGGTGGGAATGCAAACTGGTTAAGCCACTATGGAAGTCAGTCTGGAGATTCCTCAGAAACCTTAATATAACCCTACTATACAACCCAGCCATCCCACTCCTTGGAATTTACCCAAACGAAATTAAATTGGCAAACAGAAAAGCAGTCTGCACCTTAATGTTTATTGCAGCTCAGTTTACAATAGCTAAGACCTGGAATCAACCCAAATGCCCATCAACAGTAGACTGGATAAAGAAATTATGGGACATGTACTCTATAGAATACTATACAGCAGTCAAAAACAATGAAATCCAGTCATTTGCAACAAGATGGAGGATTCTGGAAAACATCATGCTGAGTGAATTAAGCCAGTCCCAAAGGGACAAATATCATTTGTTTTCCCTGATTTTTGACAACTAACTGAGCACCAAAGGGGAAACCTGTTGAAGTGAAATGGGCACTATGAGGAACAGTGACATGATCACTGATATACAATGTAATACTTCATCCATTTTAGTATTTTTTACTCTGTTTTGTTCTAGTACTATTATTGAACTCTGTAATTAACACACAATTATTCTTGGGTGTTTAAAGCTTAACTGAAAAGTGATTCCTGTTAAATATAAGAGTGGGAATAAGAGATGGAGGAGATGTAGAATTTGGGACATGCTCAATTGGACTTGACCCAAATGGTGGAGCTAGAAATGTGCCAGGGGATTCCAACACAATGCCATCAGGGTGGCATGTACCAATACCATCTCACTAGTCCAAGTGATCAATTTTATTTCACAAATGATCACACTGATAGGTCTAAGAGTCAAAGGGATCACACAAACAAGACTAGTTTCTGCTAACATTAACTGATAGGATGAAAAAGGGAGAGAAGGATCCAACATGGGAAGCAGGATACACAGCAGACTCGTAGAATGGCAGATGTCCTAAACAGCACTCTGGCCTCAGAATCAGCCCTTAAGGCATTCGGATCTGGCTGAAGAGCCCATGAGAGTATGGTAGGCATCGAAATCCACGACACTGCAGCAAAACAAAAGAAGAAGAAGAAGAAGAAGAGAACCTAAATGAAAGATCTCTGCGAGTGAGATCCCAGTGGAAAGAACCGGGCCATCAAATAAGGAGGTATTTTTGTCTGAAGGGAGGAGAGAACTTCCACTTTGACTATGACCCTGTCGGAATAAGATCGAAGTCGGCGAACTCAAAAGGCCTCCATAGCCTTGGAAACTCATGACTAGAGCCTAGGGAGATTACTGACGCCATAAACAAGAGTGTCAAATTGTTAAGTCAACAACAGGAGTCACTGTGTACTTACTTCTCATGTGGGATCTGTCCTTTAATTAGGGTCCAATGTGAAGTAATGCTATAAGTAGTACTGAAACAGTATTCTACACTTTGTGTTTCTGTGTAGGTCCAAACTGATGAAATCTTTAGTTAATATATACTAAATCAATCTTTTGTATATAAAGATAATTGAAAATGGATATTGATGTGAATGGAATGGGGGGGCGGGAGATGGGAGGGGTGTGAGGGGTTGGGAAATTGTGGTGGGGGGGAAGCCATTGTGATCCATAAACTGTACGTTGGAAATTTATATTTACTAAATAAAAAATTAAAAATAAATGCATTCACATTGTAAATTTTTTTGTCACTTGTTTTTTGGACTAGTATGAAATTTTCAGGATTCATTCTTACCATGGACAGTTGTACTAACTTTTCATTGATTTATATAATGTATAATCTATTTTATAAGATTGGTGTTATTATACATTTGTTGCTGTAATAAAAAGCAGTTAATTTTCTTTTTATGAGTCTCCTGGTTAGGGGGTTAGATTTTATCCATGTCATAAACTTGACATTGAAATCCTCATGTCAAAAGTTATGTGCACTGTTAGTTTTACTAAGTCAAAATGAATTATATTTGGAATAGTGGTTAAGATGCTGCTTGGCTGGGACTAGCACTATAGTGTAGTGGGTTAAGCCTCTGCCTGCAGCACCAGCATCCCATATGGGTGCCGATTCAAGTTCCAGCTGCTCCACTTCTGGTCCAGCTCCCTGCTAATGTGCCTGGGAAAGCAGCAGAGTATGGCCCAAGTGCTTGGGTCCCTGCCATGCTTGTGGGAAGCCTGGATGAAGTTCCTGGCTCCTTGCTTCAGTCTGACCCAGCTCCTGCCATTTTATGTGGGGAGTGAACCTATGGATGGAAGATCTCCCCCCCACACACACACTCTGTGTATGTGTGTATGTGTGTGTATCTCTTTCTCCAACTCTTCCTTTCAAATAAAATAAATAAATCTAAAAAAAATTTTAAAGATGTTGGTTGAGACACCTGAATTCTCTACTGAAGTGCCTGGTTTGAGTCCTGGCTCTGCTTATAATCCCAGCTTCTTACTTATGTGTACCTAGGGAGACAGTAGGTGATGGCTTAAGGAGTTGGGTACCTGGTACTTATTTGGGAGACACAGTTTGAGTTCGAGACTCCATCCTTCAGCCTAGCGAAGCCCTGGTTATTGCATGTGAAAAGCAAACCAGTGGATGGAAGATTTCTCTTTCTCTCTCTCTCTCCCTCTCTGTTTCTCTCTTTCTTGGTGTGTGCCCTAGTATTTCAAATACAATAAAAATAAATAAAAATTAGAAAAATAGAATAATGGATTATTTTACAATGAATATTTCATGAAGACTTAGAGGATCTGGTGCATCTGTGTTCCTCTAAATACTCAATATTATCACTTTTTTACTTTAGGTAAATTGATAAGTGGGAAATGGGTTCTCTCTGGAATTTTAAAGATTTATATATTTGAAAGGCAGAGTTACAGAGACATAAGGAGAGAATCTTTAATCTGCTGTTTCACTCCCCAGATGGCTAAAATGGCAGGGACTGGGCTATGTCCAAGCCAGGTACTTTGTAAAGAAAAGAGATTTATTTAGCTCCTAGATTGGGTAACTGCAAAATCCAAGATCAGGTGGCACAATCTTCTAAATTTCTGAGCAGGACTCCTTGGCTACATCACACCATGGCAGAGAAACAGGAGGAGAGATGTCCACATGCAGAAATGGTCAATCATGTGAGGTGAACTTGCTTTTGATAATCTGCTCCCAAGAGAACTAACTCATTCAATGAGACAGTGTTAAGCCCTTCTGAGGGCAAGCTCCCCAGTGACCTTCCCCTAGGCTCCATCTCTTAAATGTTCCACTACCTCCAAACATTGCCAAACTGGGGACTAAGCTCCCAGTCCGTGAGCCTTTAGGGCACCCAAACCATAGCATATATGTAATTGTAGTTCCCAACTGGCCCATGTTACTATCAGCTCCTCTTCCTCACACAGCACTGTGCCTTTTGGTGATGAGCAGCATTTGGCCTGTCGGGTGCTGCTGACTTGCAGACCTTGAGTTCTACTTCAACATAGGCCAAAGATGTTTGTGTTGCTGGCATGTTCATGGACTTCAGCCATCCTCCTGGGCTTTGCCCTCTTGTAGTTTGCTTCACATTCAGGCTCAGTGAAGCTGATCTGCAGCAAGATTCCCTCCAGTGTTTCCTCAGCAGGCACTCCCTAGGAAGCTCTGACAAGTGAGAAAGAAATGGGTGTGAGATGAACTACCTCACTAAGAACAACCAGTTTATTAAAATACTCTCTTACTTCCTAGAGTTTTCCACTTGGAAGACACGTCAGACACAAGCACAAACAACTCATCTAGATAATTGGTCACAAGGTGCTCTAAAGAGGTATAGGAGGTCATGGAATGAGAACAAGAATGGTGTTTTAAAAGTGGTGCCATCATCATTGTTGAAGTGTTGCAGAGCTGGTAGGTAGATGGAGAAGGGACAACTCAGCAAACATGGGATGAAAGGAGTGATATTTTCACAAAGTGGGAGATTCAGATCATATTTCAGTGGAAGAGTTATGTACCAGGAACTTATAATAAGAATTCCCTGTCAAAATGCAAAACTGAGTGTGCTATTGTAGTCAATAATTACATTTCTCAAACATTCTGGGGTTGATTTTTCTGGCTTAAAACCAGGGAGAGAAAGCATTGATGACATGTTATACCTCCAGTGAACTAACTTTTCTACTATATGATGCATTTTTATAAGGTACTAAGAATAGTACATGGAATATAGAAGTCCTGCATGAGTCTTGTGAGAAAATTAAATACCTTTCAAATATTTGCCTTACTATTCCTACTGAAACAGTTCTCCATCTGCACCCACTTGATTTGATGTTGTCAGATCAAAATGGTGGAAAATTTTAAGATCTCACACCAACAAATAAATCATGAATTCATTTGGATGTATTTTATCTGGCTAGAAAAAGTTAAACTTGATTCTATAGTTATCAATAAAGATAACAGACTAATCTTTGATCAAAAGTATGTGTGAATTAGAAACACTACACATGTAGAGATCAGTTTTCTGAAACAAAAATATTGCATGCATATATGCATGACTTTACATGGGTGTAAGCAATCTTGTTCTCTATATAGAATTTTAAAAGCAGGTAAACAATATATAGATAGCTAATAATTATAAATGCATGTATATAAAATATTTCATGAGATAAATACTTTATGCTGGATAAAAGGGAGCAATGCCAAATGGCCTTTGACATTTATCATCTAGGAAATCATTAGTGTGTATTCAGTAGTGTTTGATAAAATGGAGGAGTGAGTGGTACATGAGGAGATACAGACAGAGAAAAATGATCTTTAAAATGTGTTGCACTGAAGGGGACATGATAGCCTCATCAGGAGTGGCAAGAGAGTTTTCCCTGGGGAATGGCAGCCTGGGATTGCTGTGTATGACTGTGCTTGGAATGCAGAATCTGGATGGGCTCATAGAGGTGACAGTGTTGACAGCAGGGTGTCTTCAGGGATGACAGTCTGGGATCCAGGAAGACAAATACCCTTTGGTTTCCTGTTAGTGTGTCTCATGTCATCTCAGACCAGAGTCTGATTGGAGAAAAATAAAATATGAGCTTATACATAGGGAATGTGCCTTTTTCTTAATAGTGCTTTAACAAGCTCTGGAAGGAGGGAGGAAGGCAGAGAGAGATAGAGAGGGAGGGAGGGGGAGAGATAGAAAGAGAGAGAGAGGAGAGAGTGAGAGTGAGAGTGAGAGAGAGAGAGAGAGAGAGCGAGAAAGAAAACATTTTGAATGCATCAGAATCTCCACACATGCAACCCAGCAGCTCAGGCAGGACATCCAGCACTCTGCTGGGAAAAGTGATTGGACTATGATAATTCAGTTTAGTTAAAGGACTTGTGAGCGACTGAGAAGAATTTGCTTGGACTTTCTAAAAAAATAAACATATGAAGAATAAAAACATTCATGGAACATGGAATTAAAAGATAAGTATAAAGGATAAGTTTATTTTGGTACAAAAACTATAAAATATGAAGGTCCTTCAAAAAGTTAATGGATAATGCATATCCAAAAAACTACGCATGAATTTAAAACTTTTTGAACACCAAAATAAACATAGTTTAATTCCATTTTCCCATTAACTTTGTGAAATATCCTCATAGGTAAGTGGTAAGTATCCATTTACTGTTCCTAAGATTGTATACTTACATACTATATTCATATGTAATATTTAAACAGAACAAAGTATGCATAGTATATGTGATATGTGATAAGTTCCTCTCATATATTGTCTTCTAAAAGGTTTTACTATTTTCGCATTTTACATTGAAGACCTGACCTTGTCTTATAGGGATCTATTTCTAAAATAGAAGTACATTGTGATTTTTTTCCTATAACGAATATCAAATGTTCATTTTTTAAAAGTGACATCTTTTTTTCATTTTCCTGTGATGCTATCTCTGATATTAATTGATATTTCTTACAAGCATATACCTTTGAAATAACAATTTACACTCTTGTGGTTACTCTGTAGTAAAGCTGATGTGTGATAGGATAAACCCCACTTCCTATTCTCACTGATGCTCATACCCTTGGGATTGTCTTGGATGCAGTTGTCCCTTTCTCTTTCATATAAATGTTGGCAGTAGCTTAGTGACAATGATATTCCTGAGATGGGGAAATTAAGCAGGAAGGAAAAGGCGAGCTAGAAGATGTTCCTAATTATTTTTGCCTTTAGTCCTGCATTGTATCTCCACCACCTATCTGTCAATCTACTATCCTGTGATGCACCTGTATCTCATCTGGGACCAGGAAGGAGATGCCATTATGGCCATGTGCAAGTTAAACTCTATGTGGAGGCAGCATGGGAAACTCCAATGCATACTAAACTCCACCCAAACTCCACTGCATTTGTGTATTCAATTAGGGTGCCACCCCCTATCTCATAAAAGGGCCTGTTAAACATGGAAGCAAGCTTTTTGCTTTTTGACTTCTGGCCCTTGCTTTTGGGTTCTTCTCTGGTCTCCTACCATGATCTTGCATGAAAGGCAACTTTCTGACCCAGTCATAGGTGGGTATATTTCTGTGTGGGGTTGCAACATTCATGTGAGAATATATATTCATTCACTAACCTTTAAATAAACTTTGCTTTCACACGCTGAAATTATGTTTCTGCTTTGAATTTTTTTTAATCTGCTGGGGCAAGAACTTAGAATAAACATAAACATAAAGCGGCAATTGTCAGCCAGGAAGATTTACAAAACAGGAAGTAACCCCAGAAATTGTGGTTCTTTCTCTCTCTCCCTTGAAAGCTAAGTATTTTAATGTGACTGCTTAAACATTTTTTTCTCTCCACTTCCAAAGCCTCAGAGCAGTCCATTGAAATACAAATCCAGGTATTTGTTTTGTCCTGCTGATTGAAATCTCTAAGAGCAACAGAGGGAGAAAGTACAGATTTTCGACCAGTCCCTCCCCAGTGCCTCTCAGCAGGCAGGAGAGTGCCTGAGCCTGGCTATTCCCAATTGGCCAGACTTTGGATGGCATGGGCTCTTGCTGTGGGCCACATTGTATTTCTGGAACTAGTACCTGCTGTAGGAGGCGGCAGCTTCTAGGGTGGAGCCACTGCAGGCAAATTTTATGCAGTCAACTTTTCTTTCCCCTACCCTCAGTATGTTTCCTCCTCCCTGCATCACTTCAACAGATGTGGGAGGATCCAGTTTCTGTTAACAGTTACCACATCCAGCTGCCATTAGTGCAACTATAGTACCTGACTTCCTGTTGTGGCAAAGCTACAAGGTCTTTACTGGCCATCAGGGGCATGGGACAGTCTGTCAGCTTAATCAGCTTACACGTTTGAGGGGCAGGACACTGCCACCTTCTCTTGCCATGTCAGCCAGTTCAGGCCTAAACGACCAGTTTGCCATTTGCACAGGCCAGTTGGCCCCAGTGCCCATTTAAAAACCAAATGCAGCACACATGTAGGGCTCTGGTAGATGTTGCCTCCACAGGCAGACAATACAGACCACTCTGCTCTGCAACAGCTGCAGCCCCTGGGATCGTGAAGACAGATTTAAACACATCCGATTCCCCACTCCCAGCACAGGGGCTTGGCTACTGATAGCTAGCTGGGGCTTTCTATCTTTCACAACCAAGCTCCTCCATATCACTTCATGGCTGAGCTGAGGGATTCAAGCTGAACCTCGAATGCAGGTTTTAGCGTCAGGGTTCAAGTTGAACCTAACACAATGCCACAATGCCAGACCCAGATGTTTCCAAATATTATTTAGTGTTTGATTAAAACACAAAATTACAGCCTTTAAATCCTCTCCTATTTAATTGCAGCAGTCTTTATATTAGAAGACACAAACCATCCTCTATGAATTTGATAATTGTTCTAGAGACAATAACCACCATTTAGTTAAATATTAATAATAAAGTCAAAAGGATATGGGGGAAATAGGCAGAAAGATTAGGTAGAAATAGGTGAACTGTAAAAGTTTTCTCACAGTTGCTTCATAGCCCCTTCCTTTCCAATTTAGGACATCTACTTTCTCATATTATACCTGTGTCTCATCCAGGACTAGGAAGAAAGAGACACTATGATGGCTATGTGGAAGTAAAATTCCATGTGGAGGCACCATGAAGTCCTGGAAAACCTCACATGCACACTAAATCTCACCAAACTCTAACCTGTTTGATATTCAATTAGGGGACCACTTCCTATCCTATAGAGGTGGCTGTTAATATAGTTGCAGCATTTTTTTTTTCTGTCTTTTTTGACTTCTTGTCCTTGCTATTGACCCTTATTTCTGATTTCTTTCCACACTCTTGCCTTGTAGGCAAATCTCTGGCCCACTCATGGAAGGTATTTTTCTGTGTGGGTTACCTACATTCTCACATTAGTGTGTATTCACTCTTTCACTTTGAATAAACCCTGTTCTCATTTTTTTACGTATTTATGCCTTTACTTTGAATTATTATGTCTGTGGGGGTAAGAACATGAAATAAAAATTAAGAAACACATTCACATAACAAAACATGAATGAAACTTTTCCCTTGTTGTACGCACAAAAATTACAAGTGTATTTCTTGGATACTATTTCCCCAACTATGACTAGTGATGCCAATCACAAAAGAAAAGGAGAAGATGTTGAGAAACAACTACTTAAAAACATCCTGTGATCAATTTGATAGGAACACTTGAACAATATCAATTTCAAAATGCTAATATTAATCAGTTTATTATTCAAAATTATTATTTTGAAGAGCTTTATTCAAATAAAGTGTTTGCATTTTTACTGAAAATGTTCCACAGAAAGTGTAAAACTCAATAGCATTATTTACACAACTGACTGACTGGCTTGCTAGGATTCACAGACAAGTGAACAACCATCCTTCATTCCAATATTCCCGATCAAGGCTTTCAACTTTCATCAAATATGAACCTAAATTTCTTTGGCCAAGTTTTTTTGTGACTTACTTTCTATTTCATGATTATAATAAAGTATTCTGCATTTTGTCTATAGGTTGCTTTCGATCATGGAACCTCAACTGAATCCACAGGATCATGATTAATGTTGTTTTCCTCTATTAGCCACAGGAGCAAAGAGCATGATTTGATTTGTAGGAAGATGATGAAATATTTACGAACCCATGTAAGCCTCTGAAAAGAATGCAGATTCAGGCCGGCGCCGTGGCTTAACAGGCTAATCCTCCGCCTTGCGGCGCTGGCACACCAGGTTCTAGTCCCGGTCGGGGCGCCGGATTCTATCCCGGTTGCCCCTCTTCCAGGCCAGCTCTCTGCTATGGCCCGGGAAGGCAGTGGAGGATGGCCCAAGTCCTTGGGCCCTGCACCCGCATGGGAGACCAGGAGAAGCACCTGGCTCCTGGCTTCGGATCAGCGAGATGCGCTGGCCGCAGTGGCCATTGGAGGGTGAACCAACGGCAAAAGGAAGACCTTTCTCTGTCTCTCTCTCTCACTATCCACTCTGCCTGTCAAAAAAAAAAAAAAAAAAAAAAAAGAATGCAGATTCAAAGAACCAAGGAGATAAATTACCTTATATCTTTCCATCAATTGTCTGAAATCATGTCATTTTTTAAAAAAGATTTATTTATTTATTTGAAAGGCAGAGTTACAGAGAGACAGAGAGAGAGAGAGGTCTTCTACCTGCTGGTTCACTCCCAATGGCCACAACAGCTGGAGCTGGCAGATCCAAAGCTGGGAGCCAGGAGATTCCTCCAGCTGTCCCATGTGGGTTCACGGGCCCAAGGACTCTGGCCATCTTCCACTGCTTTCCCAGGCCACAGCAGGGAGCAGGGAGCCAGACTGGAAGTAGAGTAGCTGGGACTTGAAGCAGAGCCACATGGGATACTGGCACTGAAGGCGGCAGCTTCACTCAATAAGCTACATTGTAGGCCCCTGCATTAACATTTTAATTAAGTTTATAGATACAAAGTTATTTACATTTAGAACACTGAGGACTTCTTTGTTTTGCAAAATCCTGTGAAAACAATGACAAGTCAGACCATCTTTTGAGGAAGTGATTTTGATAGAAATTAAGTTTTCCAACAGCAATGTTGGAAAAAGAATACAATGAAGTAGTATTTTTAGAGTTGAAATGAACACGTTAGTCCTTGAATTATATACAGCCCAAATCTATGAAATACAAGGTACAGATAAATTTATTTTCAGAAAGGACTCAATTTTTTAAAAAATTAACATAAAGAGAACAGAATTCATGTATTTAATAGGTACAATTATAAAAAGATAAGCATATTCCCCCACACACTCACTCCTTCTCTCAATCTCCCTTTCTTTCTTTTTTTAATTTTTGCAAAAATGCAATTTCAATTCACTCTATAATCACAGGCTTAATGCACCACTAATCATAGTATTCAACAAATAAAAAGTAGAAAGACCATATTTTCATAGGAGTATAAATAAGAACTAAGGGCTGGTGCCATGACTCAACAGGCTAATCCTCCGCCTAGTGGCGCCGGCACACCGGGTTCTAGTCCCGGTCGGGGCACCGGATTCTGTCCCAGCTGCCCCTCTTCCAGGCTACTCTCTGCTGTGGCCTGGGAGTGCAGTGGAGGATGGCCCAAATGCTTGGGCCCTGCACCCCATGGGAGACCAGGAGAAGCACCTGGCTCCTGGCTTCGGATCAGCGAGGTGTGCTGGACACAGCGCGCTGGCCATGGCGGCCATTGGAAGCAGCAAAGGAAGACCTTTCTCTCTGTCTCTCTCTCTCTCACTGTCCACTCTGCCTGTAAAATAAATAAATAAGAACTAAGAACCACAATCACATCACGAGATATCTGTTTCATTCCTACACATTTTTATTCTATTAATTACCACTTAATAAACATATGATATTTATTTATTTATTTATTTATTTATTTGAACTGACTTATCTGGCTATTTCACTAAGTTCTACAGTTGCATCCATTTTGTTGCAAAATATAGGATTTCATTTGTTTTTATACCTGAGTAATATTCATATATATACAACATTTTCTTTATCCAGTCATTACTTGATGGACACCTGGGTTGCTTCCATATCTTAGCTATTGTGAATTGGGCTGCAGTAACATGAGGGTACAAATAACCCTTTCATATGCTGATTTCATTTCAGTTATGTAAATTCCAAGGAGTGGGATGACTGAAACATATGATAGATCTATTTTCAGTTTTATGAGGAATTTCCATATTTTCTTCAGCATTGGCTATACTAGTTTATATTCCCACCAACAATGTATTAGTGTACCTTTTTCATCACACCCTCACCAGCATTCATTATATTTTCATTTTTGTATAATAGCCATTCTAACTGGAGTGAGTCTTTGTGATTTTAATTTGCATTTCCTTGATGGTTAGTGATCCTTAGGACTTCTGCATGTGTCTGTTAGCTATTTGATTTTCATCTTTTGAAAAATGCTTGTCCATGTTCTTTGCCCATCTCTTTACTGGATTCTTAGTTTATTGTCATTGGGTTTCTTGAGTTTTTATAGATCATGGATATTAATCCTTTATCAGTTGCATGGTTTGCAAATATGTTCTCCCATTCTATTGATTGCCTCTTTACTTTGTTGTGTTTCCTTTTCACTGCAGAAATGTCTTAGCTTGAAGTAATCTCAGTTGTCTATTTTTTTTCATTTTTATTTTCTGTGCTGCTAGGATCTTTTCCAAGAACTCTTTGTGTATGCAAATGTCTTTCAGAGTTTCCCTGGTGTTTTCCTCCAGTAATTTAATGGTATCAGGTCATAGATTTAGCTCCTTCATTAATTTTGAGTTGATTTTTGTATAAAATGTAAGGCAGGTGTCTTGTTGTATACTTTTGCACATGAGATACAATTTTCCCAGCACAATTTCTTGAAGAGACTGTCTTTTCTGCAAGGATTGATTTGTCAAGATCAGTTGCTTAGAGCTGTATGGATTAATTTCAGGGATTTCTATTCTGTTCCATTGATCTACATTTCTATTTTTGTGCCTATACCAGGTTGTTTTAATTATAACTGTAGTATGTATTGAAGACTGGTATTGTGATGCTTCTGGCTTTTTGTTTTAAGATTGCTTTAGGTATTCAAGGTCACTTAAGTTTCCATATGAATTTTAGCATTTTTTCTAGATATGAGAAGAATGTCATTCCTATTTTGATTGGGATGCACTGAATCTATAAATTGCTTTGGGTAGTATGGACATTTTGATATTAATTCTTCTAATCTATGAACATGGAAGATTTTTCCAATTTGGTGTCTTCTTTTATTTCTGACGTTAATGATTTGTAATTTTCTTCGTAGAAATCTTTCACATCTGTAGTTTTAAATATTCTAAGGTATTTACTTTTTTGTAGGAATGGTGAATGGAACTGATCTTAACAAGTTCTTCCTCAGCCATGGCATTGTTTGTGTTTACAAATGTTACTGATTGTGCGTATTGATTTTATATCCTGTGAGTTTACCAAACTCATAATGTTATGAGTTCTAATAGTCTCTTAGTGTAGTCTTTTGTTTCCCCTATAGATAGAATAATTACATCTGCAAACAGGAATAATATTTCACTTCCTGCTTTCCAATTTGTATCCTTTGATTACTTTTTCTTGCCTAATGGCATTGGTTAAAACTCAGACATCTATTGAATAGCAATGGTAAGAATGGTTCTTATCTGATTCCAGATCTTAATGGAAATGCTTCCAACTTTTCCCTATTTAATATGATGCTGACTGTGGGTTTGTCATCTATTGCCTTGATTGTGTTTGCTTAAAGTTTTTATCATGAAAAGATGTTGTATTTTATCAAATGCTTTTTCTGCATCTGTTGAGATAATCATACTGTTTTTATTCTTTAATTTGTTATTATGAGGTATTACATTTATTAATTTCTGTATGCTAAATCATCCCTGCATCTCAGGAAGAAATTCTACTTGGTCCAGATGAATGATCTCTTGGATGTGTTTTTGGATTTGATTACCTAGTATTTTGTTGAGGACTTTTGCATCCATGTTTATCAATGATATTGGTCTATAGTTTTCTTTCTTTGTTGTATCTTTTTTGTTTTTGGAATTAAGGTGATGTTGGCCTCATATAAAGAGTTTGGAAGGATTCCTCCCCTTCAATTGTTTTGAGTAGCTTGAGAATAATTACAAAGCTCTTCTTTAAAGGTTTGGTAGAATTCAGTGGGAAGCCATCCAGTCCTGGGCTTTTCATTGTTGGCAGGGTTTTTATTACAGAATCAATCTACTTCTTGGTTATTGATCTATTTAGTTTCTCTATTTTCATGACTCAATTTTGGTAGATTGCCTATGTCCAGAAATCTATTTCTTCTAGATCTTCCAATTTGTTGGCATAAAGCTGTTTGTAATAATTCCTGATGATTCTTTTTATTTCTGTGTTAGCCATTGTAATATCTCCTTTTTCATCTTATTTTATTAATTTGAGTCCTCTCCTGGTTTTTTCTTTCCCCCTTGGTTTTTAGGGTCAATGGTGGATCCATTTTTTTTTTAAAACAGCTCTTCATTTTATTGATCTTTTGTATCTTTTTTGTTTCAATTTTATTTTTCTCTTATTTTAATTATTTCTTTCCTCCTAACTTTTAATTTGGTTTATTCTTGTTTTTCTACATGCTTATGATACACTGCTATATCATTTATTTGATGCCTTTCCACTTTCTTGTTGTATGTGCTAATTGCTGTAAACTTTCCTCTTGCAACTGTTTCTGCTATATCCCAAAAGTTTTGATATGTTGTGTTACCATCTTCATTCATTTCTAGGATTTTTTTGTAAATCCTTTTTAATTTCTTCTGTAACTCACTACTGATTCAGGAGCATATTGTTCAGTCTCCATGTGTTTGCATATTTTCTAGAGTTTCTTAGGTTGTTATTTTTCAGCTTCATTCCATTGTGGTCAGAAAAAATACATGATATGATTTCATTTAAAAACAAATTTGTTGAGAATTGCTTTATGGCATAGCATATGGTCTATCCTACAGAAAGTTCCATTCACTGAAGAAAAGAATGTGTATTTTGAAACTGTGGGATGAAATGTTCTAGGTCCGTTAGGTCCATAGTATATACTAGCTCTGCTGTTTCTTCATTGTATTTTGTCTGCTGATCTATCAACTAATGAAAACAGGGTGTTGAAGTTCCCCATTATTATTGTATTTGAGCTTATATCTCCCTTTAGATCCATTAACATTTGTTTTAAATAAGTGGTTGCTCTATCATTGGCTACATATATATATATATATGTATATATATGTATATATATATATATATATATTTACCATAGTCACATTCGCTGTTGAGTTTATCCTTTAATCATTACATAATAACATTCTTTATCGCTTTTAACAGTTTTTTCTTGAAGTCTCTTTTCTCTGATATTACAATATCCACCGCTGCTCATTTTTTATTTCCATTTGCATGGAATTTCTTTTTCCATACTTTCACTTTTAGTCAGTGTGTATCTTTCTTGATGAGATGCATTTCTTGCAGGCAGCATATAGATGGCTCTTTTTTTTTTTAATCAACTCAGCCAATCTGTTTCTTTTAATTGGAGAGTTTAGTTATGTTCAAGGTTATTATTGACAAGTGGTGACTTGGTCTTGCCATTTTTCCATAAATATTTCTACTGCTTGCTGTGGAGGCTGGCTGGGTAGAGACAAAATCTTTCAAGTTTTGTTTGTTTTGGAAGGTATTTACTTGACTTTCATTTATAAGTGAGAACTTTGCTGGGTATACTATTCTGGGCTGAGATTTTTTTTTTTTAAAGGACAAGGACTATATATCTCCATTCTTTCCTCATTTGTCAGGTTTCTGTTTTCCTCTTCATCACTCTTTCAAATAAAAAAAATCCTTAAAAATTTTTAGCTGATGCATAAAATAATAATTGTTATGGTGTATATGTTTTGCTACATCTATATATTGTATAGTGCCCAATCAGGGTAAGTATATCTATCTCCTCAAACATTTAAAACATCTTAATGGTGAAAATATTCAAAATTCCTTCTTTTTTTTTAAAGATTTATTTATTTATTTGGAAGTCAGAGTTACACAGAGAGAGGGAGAGACAGAGAGAGAGGCCCTCTATCTGCTGATTCACTCCCCCAAATGGCTACAATGGCCAGGGCTGTGACAGGCTGAAACCAGAAGCCAGGAGCTTCTTCCTGGTCACCCATGTGGGTGCAAGGGCCCAAGGATCTGAGCTATTTTCTGCTGCTTTTCCAGGTGAAATAGCAAGGAACTGGATCAGAAGTGGAACAGCCGAGACAGGGACTGGTGATCTTATGGGATGCTGGGACAACAGACTGTGGCTTAACCTGATGTACCACAGTACTGGCTCCTCTACTAATTTTTTAAATAGAGAAAAATACAGTGTATTATTACCTATAGCACCCTACTTTGTGGTAGAACACCAGAACTTCTTACTATTGTCTACCTATAACTTGGTACCCATTATTCTTTCTTTTTTTAAAAAAGATTTATTTATTTATTTGAAAGTTGGAGTTACACAGAGAGAAAAGGAGAGGCAGAGAGAAAGAGAGAGAGAGAGAGAGAGAGAGAGAGAGAGAGCTTCCATCTGCTGGTTCACTCCCCAATTGGCTGCGATGGCATAGCAAGTAAAGCTGTGGCTTGCAGTGCTGGCATCCCATATGGGTCATGGTTTGAATTCTGGCTGCTCCACTTCTGAACCAGCTTCCTGATAATGTGCCCGGAAAAGCAGTGGAAGATGACTGAAGTCCTTGGGCCCCTGCACCCACGTGGGAGACCCAGAAGAAGCTGCTGACTCCTGGTTTCAGCTCTGGTAGTTGTTGCCATTTGGGGAGTGAACTAAAAGACAGGAGACCTTTCTCTATCTCTCTGTAACTCTGCCTTTCAAGTAAATAAATCTTTTAACAAAATAAAAAGTTGAGTCCAGAGTGGCAATATCCTAAAGTAGAAAAACCTGTAGACTGACAGAATAACAAAATATGAGAGATATGTTCTTGAACATGCACATTCATAAAAATATGGCCAAGTAAATTCTCTCATTTTCATTAAGGCTGTATAAAAATACTATGACCAGGCCGGCGCCGCGGCTCAATAGGCTAATCCTCCGCCTTGTGGCGCCGGCACACTGGGTTCTAGTCCCGGTCAGGGCGCCGGATTCTGTCCCCATTGCCCCTCTTCCAGGCCAGCTCTCTGCTGTGGCCAGGGAGTGCAGTGGAGGATGGCCCAAGTGCTTGGGCCCTGCACCCCATGGGAGACCAGGAGAAGCACCTGGCTCCTGCCATTGGATCAGCGTGGTGCGCCGGCCGCAGCGCACCTACCGTGGCGGCCATTGGAGGGTGAACCAACGGCAAAAAGGAAGACCTTTCTCTCTATCTCTCTCTCTCACTGTCCACTCTGCCTGTCAAAAACAAAAACAAAAACAAAAACAAAAACAAAAAACTCCCCTAAAAAAAAATACTATGACCAACAAACAAGGAATGCATATTATTCTTAGACCTATGAAAGCAGCAAGACAAATTTAACATGTGAATCCCTAAGTGAACATTGAGTTATTACTTTCCAACCTCTTCTATACAGGTCAGGAAAGAGTTAAGGAAAAATAAAGTCACATTTTAAAAAATGGAATTTGTGCAGACACAATATGTACATCAAAAGAAGCTAGTCCAGGTCAGACTCAGTCCTGAGGCCTTAAACCTCCACCAATTCATTCAATTAAGTGCACTAAAGTTCAGTCTGTTTAGTTTACCCTAACTTATTCCTGCCTTGTAAGTGTGACATTAGTTTCAGAATTTGTGCAAACAGTGAGGGTTGCCTTTACTTTGACAAAATGAGAAGAAACTGCATCAAGACAAGTTTTGAAGCTGTTTTTGCTAACTTTATTGAGATATGCTTAGTTAACAAATATTGTACACATTTAAGGTATAAGGTATAATGTTTTGATAGAAATGTATATAGTGGAGTAATTACTACAAAAGAGCCAAAATATTAATCACCACATCTAGTTACCTTTTTATTTATTTGTGTGTGGTAAGAACACTTGGAATCGCTCTCAGCAAATTCTAAGCATACAAAAAATTATGGTTGACTTTAATCACCACACTGTACATTAGAGCTCCAGAACTTATTCACCTTCTAATCAAGTTCGTACCCTGTAACAAACTCATCCTCTTTTCCCTACACCCCTACCCCTTGGCCCTGACAAATTATCTGTTAGCATGAATTTGACTTTTTAAGAAATTCTGCTGTGAGATCATAAAGTATTTTTTGTCTTTCTGTGTCTGGCTCATTTAACTTAGCATAATGTCTTCCAAGTTCAGACATTTGTTGTGAATGACAGGATATTCTTCTTTTTAAAGGATGAATAATATCCCATTAGGCATATGTATTTATATATATACAAATTTATATATTCATGGATGTGTGTATATACTATAAGGGACTAAAACTAGACATACAGATGGATGGAACAGAATAGATAACCTAGGAATCAATCCATGCCTTTACAGTTGGTTGATCTTCAACAATGGCACCAAGAATGGTATTGCATAGCTTCTTTGGTACATCAATAAATAGTGTTAGGGAAACTGGATATCTAAGGAAAAAACTACTAAAATAAAAAGGCAATGTATGGAATAAGAGAAAATATTTACAAATTATGTGTATCCAATGATGTTAATGTTACTGGTCTCTGAAAGGAGGGCGGTTGCTGGATTGAATTTTATGGGTGCTTTTCCTCAGCTTAGTATAGAAATAAAAAGCCAGGAAACAATTTGCAAAGAGGCAGAAACTTTTATTTGATATAAATTTTAGTTATTTGGCAAGGGACAGAAAAAGCATCTGGTCTAAGAGGAGACCAGGCAAAGTGCCTGAGCCAGACACTGGCTTTTAGGAAGTGTCTGACGTTTTTAAGGCATTACTGTCTGTTCACTGAGTTATCCTATTGGGGGTGCCCATCGGACGGGGTATGGAGGGTTTAACATATGTATGCTGATTGGCTTGGGGCTCATGAAGATAGCAGTGATCTCCTGGAGACAGTCCATCCACTTAGGGGCTCAGCCATTGCAACCAACCTGGAGGTGTAATTTAAAGCCACAAGGTCACACAAGATAGCAGGGGAGCCAGTCTGACTTTCCATAGGGTCTCAGCCCCTTCCCCTGCCAGCTCTGAGTAAAAGATTGCAACCACCCTGAAGGTGTGATTTAAAGTCGCAAGATCACACATGCAGCACAAGAAGCTATTAGTAGGGGAGATGCCAGTCAGTCTGGAGACATGTTTTCCAGCCATAGCTTACAGCCTGTTTGTAAAGGACATTCTACTCATGTCTGAGGGGCCCACAGACCACCCCCCCACCCCACTGGATGGCCTCAGTTAATATCTAATATATATAAGAAAATCACACAACCTAAAGACCTGAATAAACGTTTTTTCTTTAAAATGGCCACACAAATGGTGAGTGGGCAGGCAAAAATATGCTCAACATTACAAATCATCAGGAAAATGCAAATCAAAACAACAATGAGATATTACCCTGTACCTAACAAATGTTGTCGAGTATGCTTAAGAAAAGACTTCTGTAAACTTTTCATGAAAATGTAAATTAATGCATCCATTATGGAAAGCAGTATGGAGATTCCTTAAAAAATTAAAACTAGAAATACCATGTGATACAGCAATCCCACTTCTGGGTATATATCCAAGGGAATTAATAATAGTATCTCCAATGAATATCTACACTCCCATGTTCATTCTAGCATTATTCGTGTAGCCAAGATATAGAAAATTGGCCCTTGGCCTAGACCCAACAGAGAATGATTCCTTTTTCTGTTATTATTTCTATTTTAACAAATCAAACAGAGACTTTCAGTCGGGAAATAACAGGAAGGGATGGGGCATTATCCTAGGGACAAGTGTGGGATTTTAATCCAAAGCTCTAGGACAATTTCTGTAGGTGTGCTGGAGGGCACCAG
Organism: Lepus oiostolus; assembly: GCA_036325905.1. Taxonomy (NCBI): domain Eukaryota; kingdom Metazoa; phylum Chordata; class Mammalia; order Lagomorpha; family Leporidae; genus Lepus; species Lepus oiostolus. The sequence continues at coordinate 55,954,782 of CM070808.1, read as the reverse complement.
GGCAGAATTAAGCACCATGACTCAGCCACTCAGGACTGAATGACTGAGGTGGAATATTGACAAATTAATGAATAAATCAAATGTGAGAAACATGAGATTGCCTAAGAAATTCAAGAAATTGGCAATATCTTTTAATTTTCTGTTTGGCCTTTGGATTGAAAATAGGAAAAGGTTAAAAATTACTATTCGAAACTCACAGAACTAAATAAGTATAGAAGAAATCTAAAGTTCTGTTCCAGTGTTGATAGAAGACAGAAAATATTGGGTGAGAAAGCTGGAACTAAGGACAAAATGATGCTGAGAGTAAAAATTCCCCCAAATAACCAAAATGCCAAAATTAACTTCATTAGTTTAAGGGACTGTAAAACTGGTATATCTTAAGCCAAGTTCTCCAAGGGATAAAAGGAAGCAGGAAATGTCTGTGTTCTAGGGGAATGACTATGGAACTCACAATATAGGGGGCTGGTGCTGTTGTGTAGCGGGTTAATGCCCTGGGCTGAAACGCCGGCATCCCATATAGGCGCCGGTTCTAGTCCCGACTGCTCCACTTCCCATCCAGCTCTCAGCTATGGCCTGGGAAAGCACTAGAAGATGGCCCAAGTCCTTGGACCCTGCACCCACGTGGGAGACCCAGAACAAGCTCCTGGCTTCAGATCGGTGCAGCTCCAGCTGTTGCAGCCAACTGGGGAGTGAAGCATCAGATAGAAGATCTCTCTCTCTCTGCCTCTTCTCTCTCTCCCTGTGTAACTCTGACTTTCAAATAAATGAGCAAATCTTCAAAAAAATTAACTAACAAGATGTATGTAGCAGGATGAGGATGCGAGGGATCTACAAGATACAGTAAGAAGGAGGCATCTGCTAACCAGTTAGAAGGGGCCATGGTTCTGCCTCCTCCTCTTTCATCCCCTCCCCCACCCTTGGGAGCCCTTTGTGACAAGGAGGGAATAGCTTTGTGATGCAAGCCTGGGTCCTGGATCCTTCTGTAAAATGGAACTTCTAGGCCTCAGTGGCCTGAAGGTAACAGAGTAAGTCATACTATGGAAACATACCTCCTTCCACTGAAAACCGTGAGTGCCTCATGGCTGAGCCCCAGCTTCACTTTCTGGCTGGTGAACATCATCTTTCCCATCCTGTGTGGAGTGGGGCTCTTTCTCTTGTTACTCCTCTGTCTCCAGTGTAATCCAGCCTCACCACCTCCTACAAGAAAGGGGGTCATCAGGAAGGTAAGAAGCCCTTGGCCTAGACCCAACAGAGAATGATTCCTTTTTCTATTATTATTTCTATTTTCCCAAATCAAACTGAAACTTTCAGTAGGGAAATAACAGGAAAGGATGGGGCATTATCCTAGGGACAAGTGTAGGATTTGATCCAAAGCTCTACGATTATCTCTGCGGGTGTGCTGGAGGACACCAGGGCAGAATCAAGCACCATGACTCAGCCACTCAGGACTGGATGACTGAGGTGGAATATTTGGGGGAGGACAGGCCCTGAGCACTGGTCCCTTGGTGGCCTTCCTGTGGCAGGTGCTTCAGGACCAAGACTTCCCTGGTTGTCTGGCTGATCTGAGGGCTGTGCTGAGCCCTTGGAGCCTCCATTCAGAGGCTGGAGTGACCTCTGGCCTTGGGCAGCAGGATCCTGGGCAGCTCAGATGCTCTGTAGAAACAAGTCTGTTTCTTCAGCACAGGAACAGGGAACAAAGACATCCATGGTGAATCTCATGTAGAAAATGCCTTGTGTGCTTTTCAAAGAAGACAGTCAGTGAATAATTTATCTACTCTAAAAATGAGGCAGTGGAATGAAAAGAACGCAAAGCTTCTTAGCTGCCTGGAACTAGTTGTATTACGCATCATCACTGAATACCAGCAGCTGGTCTGGGCAGGAACGAGAATGAGGTCACAGCCTCTTTCTTCCTTATCTTCCAGCATCAAGTGAAGAGGAGGCGGAGTAGAGGTGGGAAGAAGAGCACAGCTGTGAAAGGTAAGGGTCTGACCTTCCACCCAGAGCCCCCACAGGCAACCCTGACATCGCTGATCCCTGAGGGACCAGAGCACATCTTGTAGATGTCACTGTCAGAGGCCTGAAGGGAAGGTTCCTAGGAAAGGAATCAGAATTCAGGGTACCTCTCAGGTTCCTGCTGGCAATGAAGCCATGACAGGCCAGGGAATTATGTCACCCAGCAGGGGGCGCTATGGGCTGTAGTGAACCAATACTGCCTGGATTTGAGGTGAGACCTCCAGGTCCCACTGTGGACAAGCCCTCTCACTTTGCTAAGACCAATTCTCCTTTGAGATGGTCCCCTCATTTCTTCCTTCTGGGGCTGTTGGGAGGACTATAGGGAATAATGATTAAGCACTGCCTCTCTGTGCACCTTGCTGTCACTGTCAGGTTCATGTGCTTGGTCACTGATGCTTGGGCTCCATAGTAGTATCCCCAACACTCCTTCCTAAAAGGTCATCCCACCCGGCCTCCTTTAAGATCCTAGGTTCCTCCCTTCTCCACCATAACTCAGTTTCCTGACTTGCAGCATATGGGGATTGCCTGGAGGACCTGGAAGAGGCTCATGACCTGATTTCACTTCTACACAAGTAGGACCTCCCACCTTCTCTCCAGTATCCTTCCTACCAGGATCTATGATGTGACTTCTGGGCCACAGAGCAGACATGGATGGGTGGGGAGACTATGGAGGGATGTGACCGAAACCCTGGGGTCAGACCGAAACCCTGGGGTCAAGGGTAGCAGAACTGTGAAGTCAGGGTGTGTGGGTTAGTGGAGGGGATGTGGCCTGCCTGTACCCACCTCTGGCTAGTTTCTGGGCCCTGTATTCTCTTGGCTCCAGCTTGTACCTCCTGTCTCCTGCAGAAACTTGATGAAGCTCTCTGATGAAGGCAGTTCTTGTCAACTCTTAAATCAAGACCACCTAGGTGAGGTATGCAAAAGAGTACCTGATGGAGCCTACTGGCCATGTGGAGAGCCTGTGGAAGATGCTGCTCTCATCCTGTCCCCTTCAACTTCCCCAGCTCCTCTGTCTGAATGCCCTTTGCCTCTGGCCTCTAACCTGTCACCAGGCCCAGCAACCTCCTCAGTTTCTGCTTCTTCATACCCATCCCTGACTTCTCCTCAGCCACAGGAGCCTTTGCTTCCTATAGAATGCAATTTGTCCTGGCCACTTGCACTTTCCCTCCCCCCACTAAGCTCACCTGATCCCATGGATCATGCTTTACCTCCCACAGCCCTCTCTGCTCCACCACTGCCAGACTCCATTCTGACTCTTTCTCAGTGTCACTCGATGGCATTGTCTATAAGCTCCATTGCACAGAGCTCGTCTCTACATAAGCGCTTGTCAGCATCTTCTATCCCAGTCATCTCAGTCCTTGGCCATTTGGGCTATCCCATCTCAGCCCTCTCTTGGTGGCATGTGGCTGCCAGAACCTTGTGCCTTTCCACAACTACAGAGGGTAAGGCCCAGAAAGAGCATCTTTCCTGTCAGCCATCTGAGGCCTCATTCTGGACAGACCCCCCACATAGACAGATGGAGTCTGGTAGCCCCTCTCTGCTCAACTCTGATAATCAAAAATTTATGGGGATACAAGTCACAAAAAACACCGAGATCAAGGTTTGGAAAGAAACTGAAAAGGATGGTTCGTTCTCAAAACAAACAAGCCCAGAATATCACTTAGATTCTGTGGGGAATATGCTAGCATCACTGGGTCCTGAGCAGGACTCCACAACCCCTCAACCCTTCTGGAAGGTGAAAGAAAAATTAGAACAGCTGCTCTATCCTCAGCAGCTCTCAGCTCCTAAGATCTTGGGGGCACATAATCAGGAGAAATACCAGCAGCTTTTCTGGGGTCTGCCCTCTCTGCACAGTGAATCCTTGGTGGCTGCTGCTTGGATTTCTGGGAGTTCTTCTGCACTGCAGCCTGCCTTGTTCTCATTCAATGCAATCATGAATGTCTATCCAGTTCAAATGCAGGCTAAGGTGTGTCCACTGTTTATGCAGGCCCAGCCGCTGTCTCATATGAAGCCCCAACTCCAATCCTTGATTTCACCCATTCCCCAATTTCAGCACCCACTTCTGGGTCAGGCCCAGCCTCAGTCCAACCTCTCATATTCTTTCTCAACTGAAAAAGCTTCTTCTGCATCCCCGATTAGGGACTGTGGAGCATCTTATGATACATCCCAGAATAAACCCCAATATATCAGCCAAACTGAAATTCAAGACCCAGAATGGTCCTTATTAGAAGAAGAGCTAGGAAATGGGCAAGCTTTGCCCTCTGAGGACCAAAGACCTCAAGTCTGTGGTCTCGTCAATCCCAAACTTTCCCAGGAAAACTGGGAAGACTCTATTCTCCCCAAGAATTTTCCTATCAGTGATGAGCTTCGAGGGCAACTGGAGCAACATATTCACAAGTGGCTGATTCAACACCGCTGGGACTTGCCCAGATGGATTCAAGAGTCTATGGAACTAATGCAGCTTCAGGATGAATTAGCAGAAACAGGTCAGGCAAAGGACAAGCCCAGATGTACACGGACCTCAATATCTACTGGTGAATGCAGCAAAAATCCACAGAAGGTGAGATTCAAGCTAGAGAAGAATCCAAGCAAGAATCTGGCACATATCCTAGGGAAGGCCCCAAAAGATGCATCCAGGGGCTTAGAAGGTTCCCAAGAGAAGGCTCTGGGGGTGCTATCTGAGGAGTCACAGAAATACTTGAACAGGACCTTGAGGAGTGACTCTGAAAATGATATATCAAGAAGTCTAGACAAGAATTATCCAGAGAATAATTCTAATGTCCACTTGGGCACAAAATCAGGGCAAATCATTGAGAGAATCACTCCTGTGAGGGTGTGCCGATCTGGGCCTGCTGCCAACAAATCTTTTTCTACGCCAGAAGCTCAGATAGAAAGCAAAAATGTAGAAACATCAAAAAGTTTGGATTCCAGTGTGGGCACCTCCCAGGAGCTGTCCTTCCTCAATCCGTTCATCCAACAGCTATTGGATGCACATATTTTGAGGAGTTGGGTGAAGCACAAGTGGGGCCTACCACTCAGGGTCCTCAAGCCGTTAAATCTCTTTAAGTTGCCAAAGTTTCAATCTGAATCCCTTCCACAGTTTTCCAGCCCCTCCTCAACTTCCTCTGAATCTAGTGCCAATTCGGCAGTTGATGTTGCCAAGATCCTAGGAAAACCACCACCACCAGGTCCAAAAGAGAAGCTGTTAATAAGTGAGTCCACCCCCACACTGGACGATCTTAACCTTTTCTCCTCCTCTACACGTAGGGAAATTGGGAAGGCCCTGACAGGGATCACATCTGCTGATGACCTCGTGCCTTCTGAGGCTCTTCCGAGTAGGCAGCTTTCTCAGACTTTTACCTATAGCTCCAAGGGAAAAATCCATCAGAGCGAGACTCTCTGGGAGGCAGGGAGAAACAGTACAGATATCCCTTTACTCCCTCAAATGTCTGTTTCCAAAGACTCAGAGGAGCTTCTCTTTAAGGCAGAGGTTGTTAGTGAGGCAGAACACAGGGTTAAGAGAAAGTTAGCAAAGCAGCCTCAAGTATATGCCACTGATGAGTTCCTACCAGATGGTTCCACTAACATGCTCCCTTCTGGAGAAAGTTTGGCTTCTCAGGTGCCCCAGCACCATCTCCATGGTGTGCCTGTTAAGGACATGTTGACTTCCCAGATGCGAAGTGACCTCATGGCAGCAAGAAGGAGCAGCGTGGATCAGAAACACAGGATCCCAAAACATCAGGACTCATGGAAAAGCCAAAGTGAGATGCATGCTTCTACTTACAAGAGTGAGGGCTATAGGAGGCTTGACCTAGAACAGCATGAAGACCAATTTCCAGAACTGGGAACTTCAAAACTCACCCAGGTCATGGATATAGAAGATACCCATGGAAACGAAAACACTCAGCTCCAGCTGGAAAACAAAGAGGTTCCTTCAGAAACCTGCTTCAAACAATCTATAAGGCAATTAGTCCAGCTGATTTTCCCTAAGAGAAAAATTCCAGGGCAGGCAGATCCTCTGCAAAAATCAGCCAGTGCCCAGAGCCAAAGCTCAGTCAAAAAAAGATCACATACGGACAGTACCACGACTGAAGCTAAGGAGCTCATGACAATTGTTGGACAGATGCTGGGGAAGAACAGGACCCCTCAGGATGACATTTGTGCCTCAAAAGTCAGTCAGCACAGGGAAGAACTCCCAACCCCAGTTTCTAAGGGTTCCTGCTGCCATAAGCCCCACTTCCAACCAGAGCAGAGAAGACCAAGCCATGCAGCCTATAATCACCAAGCTACCCTCAAGTGCCAGAGCTGTCCTTTTAGGCAAAAGCAAGTGAGAGACCAACAGACCTTGAAAACTGTGCGATTCAACAAGGAGAGGCAGTGCTTGAGGCATCCCAACCTCTCGCTCCCCAGCAAGGCTGTGTCCCCAGTCAGTCCTTCACAGCATGGGCCAGCAATGCCACATGCCTCAGGCCATCATCCCCATTGCCCAAGGCACTGTCCTCTTCGGGGAGCTGTCTTGTCTGTCCGACCAGAAAAGAACTCCCCAGCTTTCTCTAGTAGGAAAAACATGTCCCCAAGGAAAACTCAGCCCATGTAGAGAAAAATAACTTTTCTCCTGTCAATATATTCAAGATATTTAATGTATCCTAATACAAACATTTTCTTCTTATAACCTGGTAATGGCTTTCATCTGTGTGATGTTTTGTGTGATATTTGGGTTCTACAAGGGATGGGGCATGGTGGGAGGTTGACAGTGGTGTTAAAACCCATACCTATCCTGAGGTCCATCATTGAACCTTATGCTACCATGATGCCATATCAAACCTAAACCCAAAGAAGAACAACATAAAAACAAGATGAAGAAACTAAACATTCTGCCCCAGTATCTGATTCAACTCATCATTCTACTCCTTTGTATCTTAAACCTTATGCAATTGTAGGTAACATGTATACAGAGGCATCATTGGCTTAAAAATTCCCACACAGCTGGAAAGTGTCAGAGCCGTCATTTCACATCACACAATGAGTGACAATTTGAATGGGAGGGCACTAAGCAGGAGAAATCTTGGCCTTGGATCTTCTGGTATGCCTGCCCCTGGGCAGCCCCTTCATTTCCTAATAAGGCTGGAATAGAAATTGGGGACATGCTTAGTTCAGCCTTAATGAAATATAGAGGCTTCAACTCAATGCTTCTGTCTCTCATGCCAGAGCAGCAGTGAAGACAGAACTTTTAGATTCCTGTGTGTGTGCAGGTTGCAGGGGCTTCAGTTTGTCTGATGAGAACTATGTCCATCTCTGCCCCCCAAAAATGAAAGGCTGTGCTCATACATCACCCATCTTGGTCTATCTCATCTACATCCACCTCAACTCCAGAGAGGGAGTTCTTGGTGAGTGGGAAATGGGGTTTGACTGTGCAGTAACCTTGACAGAAACTGGACCAAAGGTGTGATATGGGAAAGAAATCCTAAGATGGAGCCAAGGAAGGAAGCAGCTTGACATGAGAGTGCCATTACAATGCAATGAAGAGAAAGCCCTGACTTCCTCCCACCATATACAGGTTTAGAAGACATGGGATGCTGGAGGACGCATGATTCATCCTGGTCCCAGAACAGGATATCACCTGCTTTTGCTCCTAGCATAAACTTGGAGAAACCACCTTTAGCTCCAACACCAAAGGCCAGATTCACAAGCATATACAGCAGATTAGGGAAGATTAATTGCTTTTTAATGTATTAGCCAGGATTGCACACTCTCAAAAAGATGAGTTGATAATAGGTAGAAGATGCAGGACTAGGGAACTCTGACATGACTCTTGGTCTGGTGACCTTTATACATGACGTTTATATATACATGCCTCAGAATTGTTGCTGCAGGACATACAAGTATGCAAGGTCTGGGCTTTGGGTCACAAAGCTAGTCTTGCCTGGCCCCCAGTGCTTATCTCATGGATTGGCAGGGGAAGAGGCAGTCAACAGGATTTGTATACATGGAGTCTGAGGTGACCTTCCAAAATGGGTTGAGAGAAGTCCTGGCATGGTCCCTACTGTGTGTTCATTGTGTTTTTAGCATAGGTTTTCTATTTTCTGGGCCTCAATCTATATGGAAAGGCAAAAGGATCATCATAAAGTAGAGCTCAGAGAAGCCATTTCTCCAGAGAGGATTTTTCATATCATGTCACATGCATGGCATGCCATGGTCACAGCTCCAGAGATCTCATTGGCATGGTAGAGAGTCCTGTGCCAGGAGGTGCCATCGAGCAAGATGACATTGGGAGAAGGCTCTGCCTCCCATACCTGTTGGGGTCCTCACATATTGGATAAGGGGTGTGGTGTGTAGGCGCAATTCCTCAGGCCTGACTGCTGATGGTGAAGGCTTTTTCTTGAGACAGGTCCTATCTCTGGGGCTGGTGATGACTGACACAGTTTCTAAAGTGGGGCCACCAGTAAGAGAAGAACCAGGAATAGCAGGAAGGGCTGGGATCTGGAGCAAGTTCCTGGGCTCTTCTATGGTTCTGTCTCCCACAAGGTGCAGTAAGGCCAGCAATGATGTGATTCACAGAGATCTCCCACAGGAACCTCACAGAGCCATCTCATTCATTGAGACAGTTGTTTCAGTGTCACACAGAGACACATGTGGAAACATCCCACAGAGACCTCAAACACCTTTAAAGGACCCCAAGTTGGAGATTTTCCGAAGAGCCCTCTCACAGACACCTCCAAGAGAACCAGTACAGAGACCAGAAGGAGACCACATAGCGACCTCCCGCAGAGAGCTCTTTCAGATTTCACAGATTTCCTATAGTCCCCACCACACAGTGGCCAGCCAGGGAGCTCACACACAAACCCACAACTTCCTTCTGTGGACACCTCATAGAGTCATCCTCAGACAGGGACCTTATCCAGTGACCCCAAGGAAATTATACAGAGGCCGCTCACTGCCCACAACAGACTCCCCACCCTACCCCGCTGAGTCCACTTAGAGACCCACACAGAGACCTCCCATTCTCTTCAAGACATCCCAGATTCCTCCCTCATGGACCACAGATTGTTCAGTCATTGCCCAGAAACCTCCTTTAGAGAATTTGATGCCATTGCACACGGAGAAGGCAAAGGGCCCTCATCCAGAGACCTCCACAGATGTGGAGCCTACCCGTCCACAGAGAATTCACCCAGAAACCTCTCACAGAGACCTCCCACAGAGACTTCATCCAGAGCCCCAGCCCCTCAAAGAACTAGCAAGAGACCAACACAGGGAGCATGCAGGGAGGCCTGGGGGACTCCCACTTCCTCAGTTTCTCAAGGGGGTTTCTTCAGGGTCTTGTTGGGGAGTGAGAGGGCTCCAAGTGGAACTCTGAGAGAAGACTCTGGGTGTCCATGTGGGTGGACTTTGTGGAGCAGCGAGAAGCCTGTGTGTGATTTCTTTGGGGTCACTGGGTAATATCCCTGTCCGAGTACTGTGTGAGGTTTCCATACAAGGTCTTTGTGGGTTTATTTGTGAGCTCCATGGAAGGCCCCTATGTCATGAGTACCATGGAAAGTCTGAGGAAAGTCTCTGCGGGAGGTCAGCGTGATACTGAGTGGGAGGCCTCTGTGTGATCTCCATACTGCATCTCTGGGAGATGTCTATGTGAGGGCTCACTGAGAAATCTGTTAGGTCTCTGGGGGGGAAACAGGAAGTCTCTCCTCTAACAGGAACCTTACTCAGGACTTTGTGTTGTCCCATGCTCTGCATAGATTTCACACAGGGACTTCTCAAAAGCACCTGACACAGATCTCTCTCAGAGACTCACAGAGACCTCTCACAATCTTGTGTTGCCTCAGAGACCTCACTCAGAAACTTTCCTCAGATTCCAGAGACCTCCCACTCAGAGTTCATCTGGAACTCGTTTGCAAGTCTCAGAGGGAGACTCCACAGAGATTCACTCAGAATTCACATCAGAAACCTGACATGGAGTCCTCATCAAGAGACCTCCCATATAGAACTCAGAGTTCTCACCAGAAACCTCACTCACATAGCCCACAGACAACTGACACAGAGACCTCAGGCCCATCCTCTTGGGAGCCTGAGCAGCCAGCCCTTGACAGAGCCCCCCCCGCCTTTTTTTGCCAGGCAGAGTTAGACAGTGAGAGAGAGAGACATAGAGAGTTATAGACAGAGAGAGAGAGACAGAGAGATCTTCCTTCCATTGATTCACTCCCCTAATGGCTGTTATGGTCGGTGCGGCGCCAACCCGAAGCCAGGAGCCAGGGACTTCCTCCCGGTCTTCCATGCAGGTGCAGGGACCCAAGCACTTGGGCCATCCTCTGCTGCCCTCCCGGGCCACAGCAGAGAGCTGGACTGGAAGAGGAGCAACCGAGACTAGTACCCAGCGCCCCAACTGGGACTAGAACCCGGAGTGCCGGCGCCACAAGCAGAGGATTAACCAAGTGAGCCATGGTGCTGGCCCCACAGACCCTTCTTAGTGAATAAGAAGCCCCTCAGCAAACTGGCAGCACAGGAGGGATTAGAATATTGTGAACATTGCACGAAATGGGGTTCCGTATTGGGAAAAATGCTTCCAAATTTGTCCTTTTATTTACTATTGCCTCTGAACAAAAGAATTATTCTGCATGTAGACCTGTAAAGTTATTTCCTCCACAGGTTTTCATCAGCTTGAACTCAGACTCAAGGTTTAGCAAATCATAAATTATAATACACAGTAAAGCATTGTCAACCTCCAATAAAAGAAAATAACTTAATTGTTTGGATATCAATCAACCACATGGTATCAATGTCACCTTTTTTGTTGGAAACAAGATCTGCACTTGAGATGCATGATTTCTTCATTTTGGAGACAAGCACTTGCAGGGAATGGACACTAGAAATGAAATAATCCAGCAAAGAGGCATCTGACTCATACTGGCCTCCCAGTATTTAACTAGGTCATTATTTTGTACATAAGAGTTTACATCAGGTTTTCAGGGTTACTTTTCTTTTTAGCAAGCTATTATCAATACAAAGAATTTTCACAGATGGGTCAAATATCTTTAATATTCCTATCATACCACCTGAAAAATTATACTTCTTAATATTATCTTATTTCTGAAAATGCAGTAATGGTCTGAAATGACATTATTATACATATCTCCAGGATATGAAAAAGTCCAAATATTCAATTAAAATGGATTAAGCAGATGAACTTTTTATAATGACCCATCATTATTTAACATAATTCTATGAAATGCACATTTAAAATAATGTTTTACTTATATAAGGTGAACAAATTAATGTATTTCATATATTCAGATTTAAGGGCTTAATGATACTTCCTACCCTCCCTCTTCCTTATTTTTTCTTGTAATTTTTACAATGACAAACTTTCAGTTTATAATCACAAGCTTATCCATCCACTAAATAAAGAATTCACTAAGTAGAAAGTAGAAAAATGACTATTCTTTGAGAGTATACACAAAAGCTGTAAACAATAATAAAATCTCAAAATGTCAGTTTTACTCACATATATTACATTTTTGTACTATATATATTAGTTACTACAAATCAGGGATAACATGTGATAATTGTCTTTTGGAAATGGCTTATTTCACTAAGCATAATGGTTTCAATCCAATTTGTTGCAAAGGGCAGGATTTCATTCTTTTTTTCCAGTTGAACACTATTCCACAGTACAATCATATCACATTTTTTAAATCCAACTATCAGTTGATGGACATCTGGGTTGGTTCCATATCTTAGCTATTCTGAATTGGGCTGCCTTAAACATAAGGGTACAGGTAATTCTTTCATATGGTGGTTTCATTTCATTTGGATAAATTCCCAGGAGTGGGATGGCTGGGTCATATGATAGATCTATTTTCAGGTTTCTGAACAATCTTCATATTGTCTTACATATGTTTGTATTAGTTTACATTCCTACCAATAGTGTATTGGTGTACCTATTTCACCACATACTCACCAGCATTAATTAATTTTTGATTTTTGAATTATAGCCATTCTAATTGAAGTGAGGTGGAGCCTCACTGTAGTTTGTATTTGCATTTTCCTGATGGCTAGTGACTCTGAGCACTTTTTCATGTCTGTTAGACATTTGAATTTTGTTCGCAGTGCAGAAGCTTCTTAGCTTGATGTAATCTCATTGTCAATTTTTGCTTTTATTGTCTGTGTTTCTGAGGTCTTTTCTGAGAAGGTTTTGCCTGTGCAAATGTCTTACAGAGTTTCTCTGATGTTTTCCTCTAGTAATTTGATGGTAATAGGTCATAGATTTAGCTCCTTCATTCATTTTGAGTTGATTTTTATATAAGGTGTAAGGTAGGAGTCTTGTTTGACACTTCTGCAAATGAAGATCCAATTTTCTTAGCACCGTTTGTTGAAGAGACTGTCCTTTCTGCAACAATTGATTTTAGCTCGTTTGTCAAATTGGTTGTTTGTAGCTGACTGGATTAATTGTTGGGGTTTGTGTTCAGTTCCATTGATCTACATGGATATTTTTGTGTCAGTATCAGGCTGTTTTAATTATAACTACCCTGTAGTATGTCTTTATATCTGGTATTGTGATACTTCCTGATTTGTTTTTGCTGCTTAGGTTTGCTTTAGCTTTTCTGGGTCCCCTGTGTTTCCATATTAATTTTAGCATTTTTTTTCTAGATATGAGAAGAATGTCATTAGTATTTTGACTGGGATTAAACTGAATCTGTAAATTGCTTTGGGGAATATGGACATTTTGATGATAGCTATTCTTTCAATCCATGGACATGGAAGATTTTTCATATTTTTGTTGTGTGTCTCTATATTTTTCTTAAATGCTTTATTATTTTGTTGTAGAGATATTTTAGATTCTTGGTTAAACTATTCAAAGGAATTCAAATATTTTTTGTAGATATTGTGAATGGTACTGTTCTTAGAAGTTCTTTCTCGGCCATGGCATTATATGTATGTACAAACACTACTGATTTTGGGTGCTGGTTTTGTATTTTGCAACTTTATCAAACTCTGTTAGGAGCTCCAGTAGTCTCTTAGTGGAAACTTTTGGTTTTCCTATGTTTAGAGGATCATGTCATCTGCAAACAGGGACAATTTAACTGCCTCCTTTTTTTGTATCCTGTGATTTCTTTTTCTTGTCTAGTGGATCTGGCTAAAACTTCCACAACTTTATTGAATAGGAATGGTGAGAGTGAGCATCCTTGTCTGGTTCTGGATCTTAGTGGAAATGCTTCTAATTTTTCCTCATTCAATATAATGCTGGCTGTGGGTTTGTCATGTAGTGTCATTATTATGAAGAGGAATATTCCTACTATACCCAAATTGCTTAAGGTTTTTATTATATAAGGCTGTTTTTTTAATCAAATGCTTTTTCTGTATCTATTGAAACAATCATATGGTTTTTATTCTTCAATTTGTTAATGTGATGTATCACATTTATTGATTTGCATATGGTGAACTATCCTTGCATACCAGGAAGAAATTCTACTTGCTCCAGGTGAATATTTCTGCTGTGTTGTTGGATTCATTAGAAAGTATTTTATTGAAGATTTTTACAACTATGTTCATCAGGGATATTGATCTATAGTTCCATTTCTTTTTATATATATTTTTCTTGTTCTAGAATGAAGGTGATGCTGGCCTCATAGAAGGCATTTGGGAGGATTTGCTCTCTTCCAGTTGTTTCAAGTGGTTTGAGAAAAATTGGAATTAGTTTTTCTTTAAAAGTTGGCAGAAGTCAGTAGTGAAGGCATCTGTCCTGTGCTTTTTCTTTGTTGGGAGGGTCTTTATTGCTGATTCCATCTCCATCTTAGTTATTAGTCTATTTAGTTTTTCTATGTCTTAAAGACATAGAAAAACTGTTCAGAAATTTGTCCATTTCTTCGAGATTTTCCAATTTGTTGGGTGGAGACTGTAGTAATTCCTAATGATTCTTTTTATTTCTGTGGTATCTGTTGTAACACTCCTTTTTCATCTCTGATTTTACTAATTTGGGTCTTCTCACCCCTCCCCTTTTGCAGCTAGTTGGGCCAATGGTGTATCAAAGTTTTTTTTTTTTTTAACAGCTTTTAATTGCACTGATGTTTTGTATCTTTTTTGCTTCAATTTTGTTTATTTCTTCTTTAATTTTCTAATATTCATTTTGGGTTTTGTTTGTCTTATTGTTGTATACATCACTAGATTGCTTATATGATGCCTTCCCAATTTCATTATGTACTAATTGCTATAAACTTACTTCTTCACAATGCTTTTGCTGTATTCCATAAGTTTTGATATGTTGTGTTATCATTTTTATTATTTCCTAGGAATTTTTTGATTTCCCTTTTGATGTTGTTCAGTCTTTGTGTGTTTTTATATTTTTTTAGAGTTTCTTTTTTTTTAAGATTTATATTGTATTTTTTAAACTTTTATTTAATGAATATAAATTTTGAAAGTACAGCTCATGGATTACTATGGCTTTTTCCCCACCATAATTTCCCTCCCACCCGCAACTTTCCCCTCTCCCACTCCCTGTCCCCTTACATTCACATCAAGATTCATTTTCAAATCTCTTTATATACAGAAGATCAATTTAGTATGTATTAAGTAAATATTTCAACAGTTTGCACCCACACAGAAACACAAAGTGAAACATACTGTTTGAGTACTAGTTATAGCATTAATTCACAATGTACAGCACATTAAGGACAGAGATCCTACATGAGGAGTAAGAGCACAGTGACTCTTGTTGTTGACTTAACAATTTGACACTCTTGTTAATGGCATCAGTAATCTCCCTAGGCTCTTGTCATGAGTTGCCAAGACTATGGAAGGAAGCCTTTTGAGTTCGCTGACTCTGATCTAATTTAGACAAGGTCATAGTCAAAGTGGAAGTTCTCTCCTCCCTTCAGAGAAATGTACCTCCTTCTTTGATGACCTGTTCTTTCCACTTGGATCTCACTCTCAGAGATCTTTCATTTAGGTCATTTTTTTTTTTTGCGAGAGTGTCTTGACTTTCCATGCCGGAAATACTCTCATGAGCTTTTCAGCCGGATCCGAATGCCTTAAGGGCTGATTCTAAGGCCACAGTGCTGTTTAGGGCATCTGCCATTCTATGAGTCTGCTGTGTATCCCGCTTCCCATGTTGGATCGTTCTCTCCCCCCTTTTTTATTCTATTGGTTAGTATTTTCAGACACTAGTCTTATGTGATCCCTTTGACTCTTAGTCCTATCATTATGATCAATTGTAAACAGAAAATGATCACTTGGACTAGTGAGATGGAATTTGTACATGCCACCTTGATGGGATTGAATTGGAATCCCCTGGCATGTTTCTAACTCCACCATTTGGGGCAAGTCCGACTGAGCATGTCCCAAATTGTACATCTCCTCCCTCTCTTATTCCCACTCTGATATTTAACAGGGATCACTTTTCAGTTAAGTTTCAACACTTAACATGGATTAAAGACTTAAATCTATGACCTGACACCATCAAGTCATTAGAGAACATTGGAGAAACCCTGCAAGATATAGGTACAGGCAAAGACTTCTTGGAAAATACCCCAGAAGCACAGGCAGTCAAAGCCAAAATTAACATTTGGGATTGCATCAAATTCAGAAGTTTCTGTACTGCAAAAGAAACAGTCAGGAAAGTGAATAGGAAATCGACAGAATGGGAAAAAATATTTGCAAACTATGCAACAGATAAAGGGTTGATAACCAGAATCTATAAAGAACTCAAGAAATTCAACTACATCAAAACAAACAACCCACTTAAGGGCCAAGGACCTCAATAGACATTTTTCAAAAGAGGAAATCCAAATGGCCAACAGACACATGAAAAAATGTTCAAGATCACTAGCAATCAGGGAAATGCAAATCAAAACCACAATGAGGTTTCACCTCACCCCGGTGAGAATAGCTCACATTCAGAAATCTACCAACAATAGATGCTTGAGAGGATGTGGGGAAAAAGGGACACTAACCCACTGTTGGTGGGAATGCAAACTGGTTAAGCCACTATGGAAGTCAGTCTGGAAATTACTCAGAAACCTGAATATAACCCTACCATAGAACGCAGCCATCCCACTCCTTGGAATTAGCCAAAGGAAATTGAATTGGCAAACAAAAAAAGCTGTCTACACCTCAATGTTTATTGCAGCTCAATTCACAATAGCTAAGACCTGGAACCAAGCCAAATACCATCAAGAGTAGACTGGATAAAGAAATTATGGGACATGTACTCTATAGAATAGTATACAGCAGTAAAACAAAGAAATCCGGTCATTTGCAACAAGATGGAGCAATCTGGAAAACCTCCTGCTGAGTGAATTAAGCCAGTCCCAAAAAGACAAATATCATTTGTTTTCCATGATCGGTGACAACTAACTGAGCACCAAAGGGGAAACCTGTTGAAGTGAAATGGACACTATGAGAAACAGTGACTTGATCAGCCCTTGTCCTGACTGATGATGTACAACTTAATATTTATCCCTTTTAGTATTTTTTTTTGTTCTAGTTAATACTATTGGTTGAACTCTGTAATTAACACACAATTATTCTTAGGTGTTTAAATTTTAATTGAAAAGTGATGCCTGTTAAATATAAGAGTGGGAAAAAGAGAGGGAGGAGATGTACAATTCGGGACATGCTCAATCGGACTTGACCCAAATGGTGGAGTTAGAAACGTGCCAGGGGATTCCAATACAATCCCATCAAGGTGGCATGTACCAATGCCACCTCACTAGTCCAAGTGGTCCAAGTGGTCAATTTCAGTTCACAATTGATCACACTGATAGGTCTAAGAGTCAAAGGGATCACACAAACAAAACTAGTATCTGCTAATACTAACTGATAGAATCAAAAAGGGAGAGAACGATCCAACATGGGAAGCGGGAGACACAGTAGACTCATAGAATGGCAGATGTCCTAAATAGCACTCTGGCCTCAGAATCAGCCCTTAAGGCATTCGGATCTGGCTAAAGAGCCCATGAGAGTATTTTAGGCATGGAAAGCCAAGACACTGTGGCAAAAAAACAAAAAAACAAAAAACAAAACAAAACACCTAAATGAAAGATCTCTGCGAGAGTGATCCCAGTGGAAAGAACAGGCTATCAAAGAAGGAGGTAAATTTCTCTGAAGGGAGGAGAGAATTTCCATTTTGACTATGACCCTGTCGGAATAAGATCGAAGTCAGCAAACCCTAAGGAGATTATTGATGCCATAAAGAAGAGTGTCAAGTTGTTAAATCAACAGCAGGAGTCACTGTGTACTTTCGTCTCATGTGGAACTGTCCTTCATGTGTTGTCCAATGTGAAGTAATGCTGTAACTAGTACTGAAAAAGTATTTTTACACTTTGTGTTTCTGTGTTGGTGCAAACTGATGAAATTCTTGGTTAGTATATACTGAATCGATCTTCCGTATATAAAGTTAATTGAAAATGAAGAAAAAAAACTTGGTTTTAACTTGGAAATTGCATAGAAAATTAATCATTTTTTTTTTAAAAAATATCATGTAGGATCTCTGTCTAATCTCTGACCTAATGGAATTTAGGCTCCTGGCTTCTACCTGGCCCAGCCCTCTGCGGTTGCAGGTACCTGTTGTATGAACCAACAGATGAAATTTTTCTGTCTTGGCCTCTTTCCCTCACTCCCAAGCGAAGTGTGTGTGTGTATTTGTTGTTAAGTGTGCAGTCATGTATGCAAGAGAAATTTATAACCAGGAACTCAAATATCACCCCCTTTTAGCCTAGAAAATTGAGAAAAGTAAAATTTTTCTTGATGCTTGTCATAGACAATATTTGAAATCTGAAAACCAACTTTATGGAAAACTATAAATATACCTTATAATTTTGACATTTTTTAACATTCAGTCCAATATCAACAAAGTGAAAAATAATATTTAGTAAAATAGAATGTATTTCAAAGTTACTTTCAGGAAGCTGCAGAATGGCTAATGAATGTTTCTTCCTAAGCTTGCAGTGTTAATTGTGTATATGCTCCCTTCTGTGCTTCTGTTTTTTCAAAGCCCTTAATTAAATTTACTCCATCAGTCACTTGTTCTTTGGCCTCATGTACTTACTGGCCATCAGGATGGAGCAAACAGGTGGACCAAGATGATGAGCATCTTTGATTAAATCTCTGAATTTGGTTGATCAGTAAACCATCTTATTTATAAAATACCAATACATTCCAGCAAAGTATCTCTTTGAATGAATAGGGTCATACTTTTCATATTTGTTTGTCTTAATAGGTCTGATGATGAATTTTGATGTACTCAGTGGAATCTAGCTCAAACTGGGCAACGTTGTGATTGAGGACATCAACATGCTGGTCCTGGCTGTGCATGATCTTTTTTTTTTTTTTTGACAGGCAGAGTGGATAGTGAGAGAGAGACAGAAAGGTCTTCCTTTTTGCCGTTGGTTCACCCTCCAATGGCCACTGCAGCCGGCACATCGTGCTGATCCCAAGCCAGGAGCCAGGTGCTTCTCCTGTTCTCCCATGCAGGTGCAGGGCCCAAGCACTTGAGCCATCCTCCACTGCCTTCCCGGGCCATAGCAGAGAGCTGGCCTGGAAGAGGGGCAACCGGGATAGAATCCGGCGCCCCAACCGGGACTAGAACCCGGTGTGCCGGAGCCGCAAGGCAGAGGATTAGCCTGTTAAGCCACGGCGCCGGCCTGTGCATGATCTTAAGATATTCTTCCTTGAAAATTACTGCTGGCAAAATTATATCACCTTCTTTTTGGAAATAAAATAAAATAATCTGGTTTCATTCTTCCAAGAGGCTTTGCATTGTCTTCCACTTGGTTTTATGAGAATAGTAAAATGTGCCTGGTGTGGTATGCTATATGCATATCAGTAAACAGTTTCTGTTCCTTCCAAAATCTTACCTTCAGCTAACTCTTCACTTATCATCACTTGTTATTCTAGAACTGGTGGCATGTTTGATCATACTTTAGCCACCTCAACTGCCTAACAACCTCTTTCATCCATGTGGGGGACATTAGCTTATAGGTTGCTGGCTTCAGTACTTCTTTAAGCAGCTTAAAGTATTCTCCAGGTTCAAGCCTGTCATCTCCATGAGTATGCTTTGGACTTCCTCACCCATAAATCTGAGCTTCCAGATTATGTCAATCCTTTACCTCCATTTTCCTATGATACAACTGTGTCTTATCCAGAATTGGGAAGGAGGAGACATTATGGTGGCCATATGGAAGTTAAACATGGAGGTGCCTTGAGCTTCCCAAAAAGCCTCAGAAACAGTTGTTTAAAAAAGAAGTAGAACTTGAAATCCATTCATAGGAAGCGTTTTCAAAAAGTTCATGCCAAAATGTATCATGAAAAAATTGATACATGGAATTTAATATGTGCAGTGTGATAGTGTTAGATACGTGCATAAGCAAATTAAACCGTCCTACAGGTTTTAAAAAATATCTGTAAACCCCAAATATTCCTGTTACCCTTTGGCAAAATCCATATCTATCCATTCTGTCTCTATAAATGATTGCACTTTTTGGCATTCTACATAAATGGAAGTATGTGTATACTCTTGCTTATCTGGATTCTTTCTTTTTTTTTTCACTTTCAAAATTTATTTATTTATTTGAAAAGCAGAGTTACAGAGAGAGAGGGGGGAGAGACAGAGAGTGATTCATTCATTCAGTTTCATAGCAATGTTTTTACTAAAATATTTCAGTCATATAACCAACACTCATGAACTCGTCACCCAACTTATAAACATTACAGAGTTGAAGACTGTTGTGGGCACACTCCAATCACAATTCTGTTTTCCCACATCAGATTATTTCCAGTTATTAAACTTTATGTATGTGTATTTTCCTAAATAATATTTAATATTGTTTTGTATCCACAATTATTATATGTGTAACTAGTCCATATTAATTGGTTAGAAGAATGATATACTTTGATTACACCACAATTTTACATTCACCAGTTGATGAACATTTGTGTTGATTATAGATTTTTGTTATTAGAAATAAAGTGGCTATGAGTCACTTGGAAGATATATCTCTCTTTTCCTTGGGGTAGACAAACAGGAATATAACTTTTGGAACAGATCATGGCCATATGTTTATGGTTTTAAAAAATAGATTGCCAAAATATTTTGCAAAGTACCTATAATGTATGATTTTATATAACCATCAATAATGTATGAGAATTCCAGTTCCTTTACAATTTCATCAACACTTCATATGGCCATTCTTTTTTATTTTTAACATTCAAATAAGTGTGGTGATATAAAGTTTGATTTGCATTTCCATAACGACTTGTTACCTATACTTACACCAATATATCTTTTTCAGTGAGATGTCTGTTAAAATCTCTTGCTCATATTTTTAAAATTGGAATAATTGTTTCTTTTTATTACTTTAAGAATTTTTATGTATCATAAATATAAATCTGAAAAAAGTTCTAAAATTTCATTGTTTTTAATTGAAAGGCAGAGAGACAGAAGGACAGAAAGAGAGCTTCTATCCATTAGTTCACTCCCAAATGCCTGTTACAGCCAGTCAGCCTGGACAAAATTAAGGCTGGAACTCAATCTGTGTCTCTCATATGCATGGCAGGGACCCAAGTTCTTGAGTCATTATCACCTGCTGCTTCTTAAAGTGTGCATTAACAGGAATCTGGCTCAGAAGTAGAGGAGATGGATTTGAACCAGGATGCAGGTGTCCCAAGCAGTGACTTGACTGCTGCACCAAATACCTATCCCTGAATACAAATCTTTTATCATATAAAATTGTTGAAAATATTTTACTTTTGTCCATGGCTTTTAAATTCATGTGATTAGGGGCCAGCACCGTGGCTCACTTGGTTAATCCTCTGCCTGCGGCGCCAGCATCCCATATGGGCGCCGGGTTCTAGTCCAGTCGCTCCTCTTCCAGTCCAGCTCTCTGCTGTGGCCCGAGAAGGCAGTGGAGGATGGCACAAGTGCTTGGGCCCCTGCACCCTCATGGGAGACCAGGAAGAGGCACCTGGCTCCTGGCTTGGATTGGCACAGTGCCGGCTGTAGCGGACATTTGGGGAATAAACCAACGGAAGGAAGACCTTTCTCTCTCTCTCTCTCTCTCTCTCTCTCTCTCTCTCTCTCACTGTCTATGATTCTACCTGTCGAATAAAAAAACCCTAAATTCATGTGATGATTTCTTAAAGGCCAAAATGTTTCTTCTGTTTTCTGTCAGAAATTGTTTTATTTTAGTTTTCACATTCAAGTCTGTGATGCAATTCATGTTAATTATTTTAATATAGTGTAGTGATGAGAGTTAATATTCATTTATGTGTTTTTTCTGCAATCTATTGTGTATTCCATTTGTGCATTTTTATGCTATTCTGACATTGTCTTTCTTACTGTGGTTTAATTATCAAATTATCATCAAAATCTCCAAGTTTATCATTTCATTTTCAAAGTAGTTTTGACCATTCTAGGTCCTTTGCATTTCTATGTGAAGTATCAGCTTAGATAGCATTTTTAAAAGATTTATTTATTTATTTGAATGTCAGAGTTACACAGAGAGAGAAGGAGAGGCAGAGAGATGACTTCCATCCACTGGTTCACTTCGGCAATTGCCGGAGCTGCGCCAATCCGAAGCCAGGAGCCAGGAGCTTCTTCCAGGTCCCCCATGCAGGTGCAGGGCCCCTAAGATTTGGGCCATCTTTTACTGCCTTCCCAGGCCATAGTAGAGAGCTGGATGGGAAGTGGAGCAACCAAGTCTTGAACTGGCGCCAATATGGGATGCTGGCACTGCAGGCAGTGGCTTTAACCTGCTATGCCACAGCACCGGCCCCTAGATATATTTATACCAAGGCAACCTTGCATTTTGATTAGCAATGACAGAATTTATATATTAATTTGAGAGATGTGATATCTTAACATAAAGCCTTCCAACCAATGAACATGCATATCTGAAGTAAATTTATTTAACTTTTGTCTAATTATACTTAGCATTGTTCTATAGTTCCAGTATAAAATTCTTAAATTGTTTTTTGCCTAGATTTATTCCTTAATATTTGATATTTTTCTGCTCTTGTAAATCATACTTTTAAAATTCAATTTCTGTTTATTATCAGTATATATAAAGGAACTTTGTATATTCATTTTATATTCTTCTTCAACATTTCTTAAGTTGCTTGTTAGTACTAGTAGCCTTATCAGCATATTCATTAATAATAACATTTATTATTTATTATCAAATTTTCTATGTCATTATATCTGAAAAAAATTACTTTTTTTCAATACACTTGAAGATTCTTCTTTGTTCCTTTGGCTCTATTGCCTCTGCAACAATATTGAATAGAAGTGGGAGGAACTGACATCCTCATTCCTGATCTCAGAATGAAAGTGCAACAGTTTTTCAGCACTAAGTTTGATGGTATCTGTATTTTGCAAATTACTTTAATCGGAAAGATGAAGTTTTGATACTAGTTTACTGAGAGTTATTTTCTGAGTATATTGAGACAATATACTTTTAATTTTTGTTAGCTACAAGGCTTGATTTAAAATTTTTAATTTGTATATTACTGTGATACAAACACTTAGTGTGAGATCCACCCTCAACAAATTTTTTCAGTATATGACACAAGATTGTTAAATTATATCATAATATTACAATATTTTCCAGCAGTTCTCTAAAACTAATCTGTCTTGCATTACTGAAACTTCATACCTGTGGATATACCTCTCCATTCCACTTTACCCTGCCTTAGAAAATACTGTTCTACTGTTTAATTCTATGAATTTGGACTATTTTAGGTGGCTTATGTCAGTGAATCATGCAGCATTTATCTTTATGTGCCTGTCTTTTTTCACTTAATATAACGTCTTCCAGGTTGATCCACATTAGTGTATATTGTTAAATTTCCTTCTTTTTAAAGGTTGACTACTTGTTCCTGATCTTAGAGGAAAAATCTTTAGTTTTTCACTGTTGAACAATTCAGTTGTGAATTTTTCATTTAGGAACTTAGCACACTCAAGTAAGTTTCCTCTATTCATAGTTTGTTGAGTATTTTATTTTTTAAACTTTTATTTAATGAATATAAATTTCCAAAGTACGGCTTATGGATTACAATGGCTTCCCCCCCCAAACTTCCATCCCACCCACAACCCTCCCCTTTCCCGCTCCCTCTCCCCTTCCATTCACATCAAGAGTCATTTTCAATTTTCTTTATACACAGAAGATCAGTTTAGTATATATTAAGTAAAGATTTCAACAGTTTGCCTCCACATAGTAACACAAAGTGAAAAATACTGTTGGAGTACTAGTTATAGCATTAAATCACAATGTACAGCACATTAAGGACAGAGATCCTACATGATATTTTTTAAAAAATTGATTAATTTTCTATGCAATTTCCAATTTAAAAACAAGTTTTTTTCTCATTTTCAATTATCTTTATATACCGAAGATCGATTCAGTATATACTAAGTAAGGATTTCATCAGTTTGCACCCACACAGAAACACAAAATGTAAAAATACTGTTTCAGTACTAGTTATAGCATTACTTCACATTGGACAACACATTAAGGACAGATTTCACATGAGACAAAAGTACACAGTGACTCCTGCTGTTGATTTAACAATTTGACACTCTTGTCTATGGTGTCAGTAATCTCCCTAGGCTCTAGTCATGAGTTGCCAAGGCTATGGAAGCCTTACAGCTTATGGATTACAATGGCTTTCCCCCCCAATAATTTCTCTCCCACCCGCAACTCTCCCCTCTCCCACTCCCTGTTCCCTTCCATTCACATCAAGACTCATTTTCAATTCTCTTTATATACAGAAGATCGATTCAGTATATACTAAGTAAGGATTTCAACAGTTTGCACCCACACAGAAACACCAAATGAAAAATACTGTTTGAGTACTAGTTATAGCATTAAATCACAATGTACAGCACATTAAGGCAGAGATCCTACATGAGAAGTAAATGCACAGTGACTCCTATTGTTGACTTAACAAATTGACACTCTTGTTTATGGCATCAGTAATCACCCTAGGCTCTTGTCATGAGTTGCCAAGGCTATGGAAGCCTTTAGGGTTCACCGACTCTGATCATATTCAGACAAGGTCATAGTCAAAGTGGAAGTTCTCTCCTCCCTTCAGAGAAAGGTACCTCCTTTTTTGATGACCTATTCTTTTCCTCAGTACTACTTTGGAAGTATTCTGTCTCCATGATATTTTGGAAGAGCTTGAGAAAGATTGATGTTAGTATTTTAAATGTTTGATAGACTTCTGCAGGGATGCCATCAGGTCCTGTGATTTTCTTTGTTGGAAGGTTTTTGATTACTGATTCAATCTCCTTATATATTAGTCTATGTTTAGATGTTCTATTTATTTATGATCAAACTTTGGTAGGTTTGTGTTTCTAGGAATTTATCCATTTCTTCTAGGTTATCAATGCATTGGTGTATGCATTTCATAATTGTATCTTTTTTTTAATTTTTGACAGGCAGAGTGGACAGTGAGAGAGAGAGAGAGACAGAGAGAAAGGTCTTCCTTTGCCGTTGGTTCACCCTCTAATGGCCGCCGCGGTAGCGCGCTGCGGCCGGCGCACCGCGCTATTCCGATGGCAGGAGCCAGGTGCTTCTCCTGGTCTCCCATGGGGTGCAGAGCCCAAACACTTGGGCCATCCTCCACTGCACTCCCTGGCAACAGCAGAGAGCTGGCCTGGAAGAGGGGCAACCGGGACAGGATCGGTGCCCAGACCGGGACTAGAACCCGGTGTGCCGGCGCCGCAATGCGGAGGATTAGCCTGTTGAGCCACAGCGCCGGCCCATAATTGTATCTTATGATTCTTTGTATTTCTGTAAAATCAGTTGTAAAGTCTCATTTAACTTATATTTTTGTTTGTTTGAATCTTCTCTTTTTTCTCAGCACACAGCTTAATTTCAAAATTTAAAAAATCTTTGTTCTTAAGATGACCACCATTTCTTATTGTATATTATTCTTACATAATATGTGATGTTTGATCATTGTATATAATCCTATAACTGATTCACTAAAACTTTAGCATTTTTCAACTAATATCATGAAAAATACTGGTCTCTAGGTTTCTTTTTTTTAATTCCTTGGGCATTTGTATCATGGTCATATCTAACAGGATGAAGTAGGAAATATGACTTCTTTCACAGTTATCTATAAGAGTTCATGTAGGGGGGGCAGAGCCAATATGGCGGAATAGTGAGGACGCACACTGATAGTCCGGGAAAATATAGGTAAATAAAAGTGCAATTACGGTAATCTCAGGGAAAGGCTCAGGGAAAAAATTGCAGAGGAAACTCTTCTGGCTCTAGTGGTTGTGACACGGACGACCTGTGAAGAGAGCAAGGACGCCCATGGCTCCAAAGCCCAACAGCTGAGTCTATGCATCTGTGCTGGAAGGGGAGGTGAGCTCAGTAGCCTGAGACATTGGTAGGGAAACATCTTGAAGTCCCACTGGGGAAAGTTCACCAGACTAACTATAGGAGGGAGGGAAAAAAAAAGAAAAAAAAAGGGACTAGTATGGTCTCTCTCTCTCCCACCTTGCAAAGGTGAGCAGGAGCCAAAGAGCAGGTGCCGTTTTGGACAAACATAAAAGGTGCGTGACCTCAGGGCTGTATGAGACCTCAGGGCTATGCACGACCTCAGAGCTGCGCCTGCCCTCAGTCAGACAGAAAAACCTGACTCTGGGTGTGTGTGTGAAATAACAGGAGGTTAGGACTTAGTGAATGAGTGGAGCTAATGAACTGAGGCAGTGAAAAAAAGAGACGGTGGGTGAGAGAACTCATGGAGTTCACGTGAGTACTCTCCAGAGATGCTACAATTTGGTAACCTTGGCAACCGGGTGGGAGAATGCAGGAGAATTTGAGCCCACACTGAGGGCAGCACAGATTCTTTGTGTGGTCCTTGGGAAAAAGTAGACGAATGATATACCCACAGAAGGCAGAGAGCAGAAGCTGACTACCTTCAATTCCGCTCAGCTGTGCAGTATTACGTCCCTCCGGAATAAAAAATAAAAAATAAATAAATAAAGAGAGAAAGATTTACCGTGCCTAACCTGAGTGAGTCACCTTTGGCATACCCTTAACCCTGAAGAACCAAGCAGAGCTCTCTGGCCACACCCATCTAAAGCCTCAAGCCTCTAAGGCTCCTCCAAAAGCAGAAAGTCCACTTAACAGAGTCATAGTATAAAAAGAAAAAAAACACACAGCGAGGGAAGTATAATTCAAAGAATATCTCCACAATGCCAAGCAACAAACACAGAAACTGAGGGAATAAGAACAAGGAAGACATTATGACACCCCCAAATGAACAAGACATCCCAAGCCAATTATGAAGATGATGAGATAGAAGAAATGCAAGAAATGGATTTCAAAAAATTTATGATAACAACATTTAGAAGTTTTCAAAAATGAATTCCTGAACTACAGAAATCCTTACTGGACAGGATAGAAAATCTCTCTCGTGAAAATGAAATATTAAGGAGGAATCAAAATGAAATGCAGAAACTAGTAGAACAGGAAAGTGTGATAGTGAAGAGAAATCAAAATGAAATGAAGAACTCAATAGATCAAATGACAAACACATTAGAGAGCCTTAAAAACAGAGTCAGTGAGACAGAAGAGAGAATATTGGACTTAGAAGACAGAGCACAGGAAAGTATAAGGTCAAACCAAAGAAGAAATTAGAAATCTAAAAAATATTGTTGGGAATCTACAGGATACTATTAAAAAACCCAACATTCGGGTTCTAGAAGTTCCTGAAGGCATGGAGAGAGAGAGAAAGGATTAGAAGGCCTTTTTAGTGAGATACTAGCAGAGAACTTCCTGGATTTGGAGAAGGACAGAGACATCCTTGTACAGGAAGCTCATAGAACCCCTAGTAACCACGTCCAAGAGATTCTCACCATGACACATTGTAATTAAACGCACCACAGAGAAACAGAAAGAAAAGATTCTAAAATGTGCAAGAGAGAAACGCCAGATTACTCTCAGAGAATCTCCAATTAGACTCACAGCTGACTTCTCATCAGAAACCCTACAGGCTAGGAGGGAATGGCGAGGCATAGCCCAGGTGCTAAGAGAGAAAAACTGCCAGCCCAGAATATTATATCCTGCAAAGCTCTCATTTGTGAATGAAGGTGAAATAAAGACCTTTCATAGCAAACAGAAATTGAAAGATTTGTCGCCACTTGTCCAGCCCTGCAAAAGATGCTTAAAGATGTGTTACACTCAGAAACACAGAAACACAGTCATCAATATGAAAGAAGGTAAAGGAAGGAAACCTCACAGCAAAAGATCATAGGAAGTTCAAAGCATATATTAGAAAATATCTTTGGTAAATGGCAGGGCAAAGTTACTCCTTCTCAATAGTCACATTGAATGTTAATGGACTCAACTCTCCAGTTAAAAGGCACAGATTGGCTGAATGGATTAAGGAACAAAACCCATCTATTTGCTGCTTACAAGAAACACATCTTTCCAACAAAGATGCATGCATACTGAAAGTGAAAGGTTAGAAAAAGATATTCCATGCCAACAGAAACAAAAAAAAATAAGGTGTAGTCAACTTAATATCAGATAAAATAAACTTTAACACAAAAGCTGTTAAGAGAGACAAAGAGGGGCACTATATAATGATTAAGAGATCAATTCAACAGGAAGATATAACAATTATCATTGTATATGCACCTAATTACAGACACCGGTTTATTTAAAAGATATGTTAAGGGACTTAAAGGGAGACTTAGATTCCAATACAATAGTACTAGGGGACTTCAATACTCCACTCTCAGAAATAGATAGATCAATCGGACAGAAGATCAACAAGGAAAAAGTAGATTTAAATGACACTATTGCCCAAATGGATCTAACAGATACATACATAACTTTTTATCCTACACATAAAGCATTTACATTCTTCTCAGCAGTACATGAACCTTTTCTAGGATTGACTACATACTAGGCCATAAAGCAATTCTTAACAAATTCAAAAGAATTAGAATCATACAATGCAGCTCTCAGACCATAGTGAAATGAAGTTGGAAAGCAGCAACTCAGGAATCCCTAGATCAAGCAAACATATGGAGATTGAACAACATGCTCCTGAATGAACCCTGGGTCATAGAAGAAATCAAAAGAGAAATCAAAAACTTTATGGAAGTAAATGAGGACAACAGCACAACATATCAAAACTTATGGGATACAGCAAAATCAGTGTTGATAGGAAAGTTTATAGCAATAGGTGCCTACATCAAGAAATTGGAAAGGCACCAAATAAATGAGCTTTCAATGCATCTCAAGGATCTAGAAAATCTGCAGCAAACCAGACCCAAATCTAGTAGAGAGAAATAATTAAAATCAGAGAAGAAATCAATAAGATTGAATCCAAAAAAAATTACAAAAAATCAGCCAAACGAGAGCTGGTTTTTTGAAAAAATAAAAAAAAAATTGACACCCTATTGGCCCAACTAACTAAAAAAAGAAAAGACTCAAATCAATAAAATCAGAGATGAAAAAGGAATTGTAACAATACCACAGAAATAAAAAAGAATCATCAGAAATTACTACAAGGACTTGTATGCCAGCAAACAGAGAAATCTCTTAGAAATGGATAGATTCCAGTTAGAATGGTTCACACTCAGAAATCTACCAACAACAGATGCTGGCAAGGATGTGAGGAAAAAGGGACACTAACCCACTGTTGGTGGGAATGCAAATTGTTAAAGCCACTATGGAAGTCAGTCTGGAGATTCCTCAGGAACCTGAATATAACACTATCATACAACCTAGCCATCCCACTCCTTGGAATTTACCCAAAGGAAATTAAATTGGCAAACAAAAAAAGCTGTCTGCACCTCAATGTTTATTGCAGCTCAATTCACAATAGCTAAGACCTGGAATCAATCAAATGCCCATCAACAATAGAGTGGATAAAGAAATTATGGGACATGTACTCCATAGAATACTACAAAGCAGTCAAAAACAATGAAATCCGGTCATTTGCAACAAGATGGAGGAACCTGGAAAACATCATGATGAGTGAAATAAGCCAGTCCCAGAGGGACAAATATCATATGTTTTCCCTGATTGGTGACAATTAACCGAGCACCAAAAAGGAAACTTGTTGAAGTGAAATGGACACTATGAGAAACAATGACTTGATCAGCCCTTATCATCACTTTTGATGTACAATTTAATACTATATCCCTTTTAGTATTTTTGTTTGTTCTACTAAATACCATTGGTTGAGCTATGTAATTAATACACAATTATTCTTAGGTGTTTAAAGTTAACTGAAAAGTGATCTCTGTTAAATATAAGAGTGGGAATAAGAGAGGAAGGAGATGCACAATTTGGGACCAGCTCAAGCCGACTTGCACCAAGTGGTGGAGCTAGAAATTTGCCAGGGGATTCCAATTGAATCCCATCAAGGTGGCATGTACCAATGCCATCTCACTAGTCCAAGTGATCAATTTTCAGGTCACAATAGACCATAATGATAGGTGTAAGAATCAAAGGGATCACATAAACAAGACTAGTGTCTGCTAATACTAATTGATAGAATCAAAAAGGGAGAGAGCGATCCAACATGGGAAGCGGGATACACAGCAGACTCATAGAATGGCAGATGTCCTAAACAGCACTCTGGCCTCAGAATCAGTCCTTAAGGCATTTGGATCTGGCTGAAGAGCCCATGAGAGTATTTTAGGCATGGAAAGCCAAGACACTCTGGCACAAGAAATAAATAAATAAATAAATCTCTGTGAGTGAGATCCCAGTGGAATGAACAGGCCATGAAAGAAGGAGGTACCTTTCTCTGAAGGGAGGAGAGAACTTCCACTTTGACTATGGCCTTGTTGAAATAAGATCAAAGTTGGCGAACTCAGGGGGCTTGCATGGCCTTGGCAAGTCATGAGTAGAGCCTGGGGAGATTGCTGACACCTTATACAAGAGTGTCAAATTGTTAAGTCAACAACAGGAGTCACTGTGCACTTACTTCCCATGTAGGATCTCTGTCCTTAATGAGTAGTTCAATGTGAATTAATGATATGACTAGTGCTCAAACAGTATTTGGCACTTTGTGTTCTGTGTGGGTCAAACTGATGAAATCTTTACTTAATATATACTAAATTGATCTTCTGTATATAAAGATAATTGAAAATAAATCTTGAGTTGTATGGAATGGGAGAGGGATTGGGAGATGGGAGAGTTGCGGGTTGGAGGGAATTTATGGAGGGGAAAAAGCCATTGTAATCCATAAGCTATACTCTTGAAATTTATATCTATTAATAAAAGTTAAAAAATGAGTTCATGTAGAATTGATATTACTATTCTTTTAAATATTTGGTGATATTTACCAGGTAAGTCATTTGGATTGCTTTGTGTGAAGGTTTTGTAACTACAATTTATATTTATTTAGTAGATATAGGGATATTCAGATTATGCATTTGTTATTGACTAAGCTTTGGTAATTTGTGTATTTAAAGAAACTCACATATTTTTATCAAAATTAGTGAATTCATTGGCCTGAAGATGCATATAATGTTTCATTTTTGTAAACACTCTTAAGAACTATAATCATGTCACCTTTCTAATTTCTGCAATTGGTATTTTTCTTCTCATTCCCGATTAATCTCGTTAGAATTTGAAAATCAATTTTATAGCTTTCTCTTACATAATATGTTGTTGGTTTTATTGATTTTCTCTGTTGTTTTCTGGTATTCAGTTTACATTTGTGCTTTTTTTCTGTGTTTTGTTTGCTCTTCCTTTTCTAGGTTCTTAAAATTTCTCATGGATTTTACTTTTATTCTCTTTAAATATAGTTGTTACAGATTTATTCTTAGGTGTTTAAATCTAATTGAAAATTGATCCTTGTTAAAAATAGGTGTGGGAGTAACAGAGGGAGGATGTGTACAGTTTAGACATGTTCCCTAGGACCCACCCCTAAGGGTAAAGCTAAAGACTTGACATGGGACTCCAAATCCCATTAAGTTGGCTGGTACCAATACCATCTTACTAGTTAAAGTGATAAGTTTAAGTTCATAAATGTTCATAAAGATAGGAATAAGTGTCAAAAGGATCACGTAAATAAGACCAAGAATATGCTAATAATAACTAATAGAATTAAAAAGGAGAGAATGATCCAAGGTAGGAAACAGGACACACAGCAGACTCATAGAATAACAAATGCCCTAAACAGCACTCTGGCCTCAGAATCGACCCTTAAGGCATTTGGATCCAGCTAAAAAGCCTATGAGAGTATTTCAGGCATGGAAAGCCAAGACACTGGGGCAGAAAATGACTTACATGAAAGATCTCTGTGAGTGAGATTCCAGTGGAAAGAATGGGCTATCAAAGAAGGAGGTAACTTTCTCTGAAGGGAGGAGAAAACTTCCACTTTGATTATGGCCCTGTCTAAATAATGTCAGATTTTTGTGTACTCAAAAAGCTTCAATAGCCTTGGCAGCTCATGACAAGAGCCTGGGATGTTCACTGACATCATAAATAAGAGGTCAATTGTTAAATCAACAACAGGAGTCACTGTGCACTTTCTCCCCATGTAGGACTTCTGTCCTTAAGGAGCTTTACTATGAGAATTAACAGTAAAACTAGTCTTCAGACAGTACTTTATACTTTGTGTGTCTGTGTTGGTACAAACTGTTGAAATATACTTAGTATAGAGTTATCTTGTGTATATAAAGATAATTAAAAACGAATCCTAGTGAAGAATGGGATGGGAGAGGGAGTAGAATGTGGGACAGTTTGGAGATAGGAGGGAGGGTATTGGGATAAGAACTGCTATAATGCAAACGCTGTACTTATGAAATTTATATTTATTAAATAAAAGCTTTCAAAAAATAGAAGGAAAAAATAAATAAACATTGTTATTAAATTCTAACTTTCTTGCTCACTAGGCTAATCTTCCTTCTGTGGTGCCAGTACCCCAGGTTCGGTCAGGGCTCTGGGTTCTGTCCCGGTTGCTCCTCTTCCAGTCCAGTTCTCTGATATGGCCCAGGAAGGCAGTGGAGGATGGCCCATGTGCTTGGGCCCTGCACCCACATGGGAAACCAGGAGGAAGCACCTGGCTCCTGGCTTCGGATTGGCACAGCACACCAGCCGTAGCGGCCATCTGGGGGGGGGGTGAACCAACAGACAAGGGAGACCTTTCTCTCTGTCTCTCTCTCACTGTCTAACTCATTCTGTCAAAAAAAAAAAATCTGACTTTCTTGCTGATGTACTGCTTTTGTATTACAGCTCACCTTTTGGATATATTTCCACTTTCTTTTTTTTTGTTTGTTTTCTGGACAGGCAGAGTGGACAGTGAGAGAGAGACAGAGAGAAAGGTCTCCCTTTTGCCATTGATTCACCCTCCAATGTCTGCTGGGGCTGGCATGCTGTGGCCGGCACATTGCACTAATCCAATCCACTTTCATTTTTTTTTAACTGCTGTTAATTTCCTAGCTTCTTCTTTTCATCCATTAATTATTAAGGAGTTTGTTATTTTATTTCCAAATGTTTTTTGCTATCCCTACATGCTTTCTCTTATTAATTTCTAATAAAATTTAGTTGTAGTCATAGGACATACATGTCTTCTTTTATTTAATTTGTTTATTTCATTAAATTATGTAAATTAATTAATTTATTTAACTGTTAAATAATTCATTTGTTTCTTACTTATATCATGGCCTAGAATATAGTACATGATCTTACTTCTCCTAGTTCCATTCTTTGCTCTGAAGTCTGTTTCACTTCATATTGGTATTTTGACTCTTTTCCCTTTGATTTCTGTCAGCATGGTATATCTTTTTCTCTTACTCTTAGTTTTCTTTCAGAAAAATTATCTATTTAGGTAAAATATGAACGAGAAATTATATTGAATGTCTTGGATATTGCTTCCATAGCCTTGGCAGCTCATGACAAGAGCCTTGGATGATTACTGACATAAATAAGAATGTCAATCGTTATATCAAAAACAGGAGTCACTGTGCACTTACTCCCCATGTAGGATCTCTGTCCTTAATGTGTTGTACTATGTAAATTAATGGCATAACTAGTACTCAAACAGTACTTTATATCGTGTGTTTCTGTGTGGGTGCAAACTGTTGAAATCTTTACTTAGTATATATTAAATTGATCTTCCTTATATAAAGATAATTGAAAATGAATCTTGATGTGAATGGGATGGGAGAGGGAGTGGGAGATGGGATGGTTGAGGGTGGGAGGGAGGTTATAGGGGGGGAATAGCAGCTATAATTCAAAAGTTGCACTTTGGAAATTTATATTTATTAAACATTTAAAAGAGCAAAAAAAGGTATATTTCTTATTTCTATTTCTTTGTTTTGCTCTATATTGCTTATATTAATTGTTCAATATGTAACTCATTTTTATTAATCTGACAACTTATGACTTTATTTGTGGTGCTTAAACCATTTATTTTTAATGTGGTTATTTATATGGATAGGGTTGAGTCTACAATTTTGCCTTTTGTTATCCCTCTGGTTTTTACCCCCTTCTTTCCTTCCTTCTCTTTGATTGAATATTTCATTACATTTCATCTTTTTTTGTTGGCTCCTTAAATATAATTTTTATTTTGTTATATGATGTTTACTGTGAAGTAGTGATACGTATCTTAAATTTATAAACTACAGTTATAATATATCTCACAGATAGTATACAATTCTTATAAAAATACATATCCATGCTGTTGAGTTTCATGAGTTAATATATTTATATATCTTGATAATAATCCTAATTATATTATTTTTTAATAATAATTATAATATATAATTAATTATAATATTTTTTCTTGAGTTTCCCATTCGTTTGTCTATATTACCAATCTATACCTTCAACTTGTCTGCTTCTTTTGTTTGAAATGTTGGTATATTAAGAAGAGTATTTTACATATGCTGTCTGGAAAATTCTAATATCTGTTTCATGCCTTTGTCTGTTTCTAACCATTGATTTGTCTCTTCAGGTGGTGCTTTTTTCTTTTCTTTTGGCATGTATGTAATTTTTTTGTTGAAAGACAGGATTGGGTAATAAGACTGAGGTAAATAGAACTACAATGGGATTTGTAGTTAGGAGTTGATCTGTGTTTAGTATTTTCCCAGGCTGTGAGTCTCAAAGGCTGTAGATTCCTGCATTCATAATTTTGCTTCCTCTTGACTAAGTGTCTTCCTAATTACCTCTACCAAGAGAAATTTCTGCTTGTTCTGACTCTTTCACTTTTAATCCACTATTATCATATGGGATCCTGTAGTGATGTAGTGATGGTTTGAAGAAAGGATAGTGTTCTTTAATCTTCCAGTTAAATCAGTCTTCTAATGGGCTTATGTCCCAGGAAAGTGAACTTTACAAATATTTCTTACCCTTCTCCAGTGGTACATATTTCCTTCTAAACATATCCTCTTACTGTCTTCTCAGGTCATAGAATCCACGTCTATATCACTGAAGCCCCAATGTCTGTTTTTCCTGTTTAGGTCATACAAGAAGAATAAACTTAACTGGCATGAGGAATTTCTTCCCACCAGCCAAGACAATGCTCTGACAAAATTTTTTTCTCCCGGAGAGTATGCCTTTCTTTGGAGAAGGCATAAAGAGTCTTCTTTCTCTCTGCCATGAATTATTAGTGATCTTTCTTAGATATCCAGTATGAGAACCTGATGGCATTCCTGCAGGTCAAATCTATTAAAGTGTAAGGGTCAGGGCTCACCTTGTGGTTGAAGAAGGGTAAGTCCCCACCTGTGATGCCAGTAGATGGTGTTAGAATGCTGGTTTGAGTCCCTGTTCCTTTGATCCCAATCCCGTTTCTTGCTAATGCACCTGGGAAGGCAGCAGATGGGGGCCCATGTTTTTAGTCCTCTGCTACTCACATGAGAGACCTACTAGAGTTCCTGCCTCCTGGTTTTGGCCTGGCTCAGCCCTGGCTGTGGTGGTTATTTGAGGAGTGACCAAGCTGGTGGAAGATGTCTCTCTCCCTCTTTCATTCTCCATCTGCCACAGTGCCTTTTAAGCAAATAAATAAATAACAATAAAAAAGTGTAAGGTGCACCTGAAAACTGGGTTGTTGAAAACCCGGAAGATTCTCCATCTCAAAATCATTCAGTCTCCAGCAATTTACCACAATTACGATGTGTTTCATCCAGCTGATGGCTTTTGTGTCCTGTGCTCTATGTAAGCGTGTATCAGCTGTTTATCTCTGGATGTGCTTTTCCTTTTGATTTTGGGGTGAGTTTTCCCTGTGATTGCTTTAAAATGGCTTTTTAAATTTTTATGAACATAAGTGGCCAGGTGCATTCTGAGGACCCAGGTCGAACCTGCCACCATCATCGCCTGAGGGGAACCAGAAGAGGCTACGACCAGGGACAAAATGCCTCCAGGGTTCTGGCTGGAGAGGAGTTGACACCCAAGCTGCTGCTACCATTGAGGCCCACCCACCAGCTCACCATTACCTGCACCCCAATAACAATGCAGCCTGCTTCTGCAAAGTGCTATGATCAAAGGGACTGTGTCTTCATTAAGATTTGTGTGGAAGACAGGAAAGATGTTAATGTAAATTTTGAAAAATCCAAACTTACATTCAGTTGTCTTGGAAGAACTGATAATTTTAAGCATATAAATGAAATTAATCTCTTTCATTGTATTGATTCAAATGATTCCAAGTACAAAAGAATGGACAGGGTGGTGTTGTGGCTTAGTGGATAAAGCTGCCGCCTGCAATGCTGGCATCCCATATGGGTGCTGGTTCTAGTCCGGGATGCTCCACTTCTGATCCAGCTCTCTACTATGGCCTGGGAAAGCAGCAGAAGATGGCCCAAGTCCTTGGGCTTCTGCATCCGGATGGGAGACCCAGAAAGCTCCTGGCTTCAGATTGGCCCAGCTCTGGATGTTGCAGCCCCTTGAGGGAATCAGCGGATGGAAGCTCTCTCTCTCTCTGCCTCTGTTTCTTTGTAACTCTGCCTTTCAAATAAATAAATTAAAAAAAAAACACCCTTATGCGTGAACAGTTCCCAAACTTCCATGAAGCTGTTGAGTTATTAGATAATTGATAAAGCAATTGTGATAAACAAAAACATTTCACCTAAGTCTCCCTTATTTCATAACATAATACTGATAAGATGCGAAACACACAGTTAGGGAAAGATAAGTAAATATTAAATTTTAGAACATGAACTTAAAAGTGGCTGAAACAAATTGGCTGAAACCTTAAACTGATAACAGGCTGTTCATATCCTATAGAAGTGCTAAACTAAAATTTATTTTTAAAAAAATTTACTTCATATTATTTTAGGCAAGTGATCACTTTTCAGTGTTCCAGATGTATCTTAGCTAAGATTAGTGAATACCCTAATGTAGATTATTTTTTAATCCTATACATTTGGTGTTGTTTGGCCCTAAAGCTTTTTATATCTCTTAGCACAGAGGAGAAACAAAGCTGTATATTATTGCTTGAGAGTCTATATGTTTAGAATGGATTTGTAGTTGTATTGTCAGTGTAAATGAGTGAAAACATGTCAATCACTATTGGCATTGTTTTATTTCCTTTTTTTATTCAGCTTATATCAGAGCTGAAAAATCTCAATTTATGTTTGTGAAAGTGGGGATTTTTTTGTGGGTGGGAGGGAAGTTAAGGGAGGGGGAAGCCATTGTAATCCATAAGCTGTACTTTGTAAATTTATATTCATTAAATAAAAGTTAAAAAAAGTTTAAAAAAAAAGGAAGTGGGGATTTTTTTATATGCCTACATTCTTTCTAATAAACTGTTGGAAGAATTTTTTTTTTTTTAAAAAAGGACACAAATGACAACTACTTGGCAAGCACCATGGCTCACTAGGCTAATGCTCCTCATGCAGCGCTGGTTCTCCAGGTTCTAGTCCTGGTTGGGGTGCCGATTCTGTCCTGGTTGCTCTTCTTCCAGGCCAGCTCTCTGTTCTGGCCCGGGAAGGCAGTGGAGGATGGCCCATGTGCGTGGGCCCTCCACCTGCATGGGAGACCAGGAGGAAGCCCCTGGCTCACATGAAAAAATGTTCAGGATCACTAGCAATCAGGGAAAGGCAAATCAAAACCACAATGAGGTTTCACCCCACCCTGGTTAGAATGGTTCACATATAGAAATCTACCAACAACAGATGCTGGTGAGGATGTGGGAAAAAAGGGACACTAACCCACTGTTGGTGGGAATGCAAACTGGTAAAGCCACTATGGAAGTCAGTCTGGAGATTCCTCAGAAACCTGAATATAACCCTACCATTCAACCCAGCCATCCCACTCCTTGGAATTTACCCAAACGAAATTAAATTGGCAAATAAAAGTTGTCTGTACCTCAATGTTTATTGCAGCTCTATTCACAATAGCTAAGACCTGGAATCAACCTAAATGCCCATCAACAGTAGACTGGATAAAGAAATTATGGGATATGTACTCTATAGAATCTATACAGCAGTAAAAAAATGAAATCTGGTCATTTGCAACAAAATGTAGGAATCTGGAAATCATCATGCTGAATGAAATAAGCCAGTCCCAAAGGGACAAATATCATATGTTCGCCCTGATCGGTGACAACTAACCGAGCACCTAAAAGGAAACCTGTTGAAGTGAAATGGACACTATGAGAAACAATGACTTGATCAGCCCTTGTCCTGATTGTCAAGGAACAACTTAATACTATATTCTTTTTAGTATTTCTTTTTTCTATTTAATACCATTTCTTGAACTCTTTAATTAACACACAATTATTCTTAGGTGTTGAAACTTAACTGAAAAGTGATCCCTGTTAAATATAAGAGTGGGAATAAGAGAGGGAGAAGATGTACAATTTGGGACATGCTCAATCGGACTTGCCCCAAATGGCAGAGTTAGGAATGTGCCAGAGATTTCCAATTCAATCCCATCAAGGTGGCATGTAGCAATGCCATCTCACTAGTCCAAGTGATCGGTTTCATTTCATAATTAATCATAATGATAGGATTAAGTGTCAAATGGATCACATAAACAAGACTAGTATCTGCTAGTACTAACTGATAGAATTAAAAAGAAGAGAACAATCCAACATGTGAAGCGGGATACACAGCAGACTCATAGAATGACAGATGTCCTAAACAGAACTCTGGCCTCAAAATCAGACCTTAAGGCATTCAGATTCGGCTGAAAAGCCCATGAGAGTATTTTAGGCATGGAAAGTCAAGACACTCTGGAAGAAAAAAAAAAAAACTAAATGAAAGATCTCTGTGAGATCCCAGCAGAAAGAATGGGCCATCAAAGAAGGAGGTAACTTTCTCTGAAGGGAGAGAACTTCCACTTTGACTATGGCCTTGTCTAAATAAGATCGGAGTTGGTGAACTCAAGTGGCTTCCATAGACTTGGCAGCTCATGACAAGAGCCTCGGGTGATTACTGACGTCATAAATAAGAGTGTCAATTGTTAAATCAACAACAGGAGCCACTGTGCACTTACTCCCCATATAGGATCTCTGTCCTTAATGTGTTGTACTATGTGAATTAATGGTATAACTAGTACTCAAACAGTACTTTATATCGTGTGTTTCTGTGTGGGTGCAAACTGTTGAAATCTTTACTTAGTATATATTAAATTGATCTCCTGTATATGAAGATAATTGAAAATGAATATTGAGGTGAATGGGATGGGAGAGGGAGTGGGAGATGGGATGGTTTAGGGTGGGAGGGAGGTTATGGGGGGAAAAACCCACTATGATCCAAAAGTTGTACCTTGGAAATTTATATTTATTAAATAAAAGTTTAAAAAAAGTTTCTATGTACCTAAAAAAAGCTATAGACAGAAAATTTTGAAAGCAGCAAGAGAAAAAATGATTCATCACATACAAGGCAACTCAGTAAGATTAACAGTTAAAATTTCCTCAGATTATATAGTAATTGACTGTTACGTATTGCTTATTCTGAGTGTAGCGAATTGTCTATTAACTATCATTGTGAAATAATGAAACTGACAGTAACAGAACTTGATACTATTTTCTGGATTTTGCTTCCTATACCCAATGAGTGAAGTGAAGTGGTTTTAATATTATCAAAAGACTAGCACAAAGTACATTGTATCAGCTTATTTTAAATTCAGATGAAGGTACTAACTTGACTACCTTTGCAGGGAAGCACTGTGTGAAGAAATATTAACTTTAAATTAGGAGTTAGATAAACAATTTTAATAGATAATTAAAATACTTGCTTAAAAATATGAGAGGTGTCAATGAATTGAAGGGCTGATCTAGAAACTTCAAAGGGTATGTTTTTTAATTCAATATAAACAGGCTAAGAGTGGAGTGTATTTTAAAAAAAATTATTTGAAAGAGACAGACAGGAGACAGATTCCACCTGCTGCTTCACTCCCCAAATATCCACAATGTCAGGACTGAGACAGGTGGAAGCCAAAAGCCCAAAACTTAATTGCAGTCTGACTATGAGAGTAGCAGAGATTCAATTATTTGAGCTATCACTGTTGCCTTCTAGGGTCTGAATTAGAAGGCAGCTGGAATCAAAAGCCAGAGGCAAGTATTGAATACTTTATCATACATATCTATTGAGATTTATACTTCTAGTACACATCTGTCAAGAATTAACAGAGCCTATGCAGTGAGATGGATGTGCCATAAGAACCAAGCCCCCCACCAGGAAGTGGCCCTCATCAATCTGTCATTATTTAAATTTAATTTCTTTGTACAATTCTACTCCATAGAAATTAGTCTATGAAAGAAGAATAAGAGACAGCCACATTAGTACAAAGAGCAGGGAGTTTTGTCTTTTTCCTCAAGGGGGTTTTGAATGAATCAAAACTAAAAGAATATAATGTTCACTTGTTCTAAACCTCTTTTTTTCATTTTTTAAAAAGATTTATTTTATTTATTTATTTATTTATTATTTAATGAATATAAATTTCCAAAGTACAGCTTATGAATTACAAAGGCTTCCCCCCCAACAAATTTCCCCCCACCCGCAACTCTCCCCCCTTCCACTTGCTCTCCCCTTCCATTCCCATCAAGATTCATTTTCAATTCTCTTTATATACGGAAAATCAGTTTAGTATATATAAAGATTTCAACAGTTTGCCCTCACATAGCAACACAACGTGAAAAAATACTGTTGGAGTATTAGTTATAGCATTAAATAACAGTGTACAGCACATTAATGACAGAGATCCTGCATGATATATTTTTTAAAAAGATTGATTACTTTTCTATGTAATTTCCAATTTAACACCAAGGGTTTTTTTTTTTTTCATTTTCAATTATCTTTATATACAGAAGATCGCTTCAGTATATACTAAGTAAAGATTTCATCAGTTTGCACCCACACATAACCACAAAGTGTAAAAATACTGTTTCAGTATTAGCTATATCATTACTTCACCTTGGACAACCTATTAAGGACAGATCCCACATGGGACGTAAGTACACAGTGACTCCTGATGTTGATTTAACAATTTAACACTCTTGTTTATGGTGTCAGTATCTCCCTAGGCTCTAGCGATGAGTTGCCAAGGCTATGGAAGCCTTTAGGGTCCACCGACTTCGATCCTATTCTGACAGGGCCATAGTCAAAGTGGAAGTTCTCTCCTCCCTTCAGAGAAAGGTACCTCCTACTTTGATGGCCCCGTTCTTTCCACTGGGATCACACTCGCTGAGATCCTTCATTTAGGTCTCCTTCTTCTTCTTCATCTTTTTTTCTCCCCAGAGTGTCTTGGCTTTCCATGCCTAAAATACTCTCATAGGCTCTTCAGCCGAATCCAAATGGCTTCAGGGCTGATTCTGAGGCCAGAGTGCTATTTAGGACATCCGCCATTCTATGAGTCTGCTGTGACTCCCCCTTACCATGCTGGATCCTTCTTTCCCTTTTTTGGTTTTATCAGTTAGTATTAGCAGACATTAATCTTGTTTGTGTGATCCCTTTGACTCAGATCTATCAGTGTGATCAGTTGTGAACTGATATTGATCACCTGGACTGGTGAGATGGCGTTGGTACATGCAACCTTGATGGGATAGTACTGGAGTCCCCTGGCACTTTTCTAACTCCATCATTAGGTGCAAGTCCAATTGAGCATGTCCCGAATCGTACACCTCCTCCCTTTTTCTCATTCTTATATTTAACCGGGATCACTTTTCAGTTAAGATTTAGACACCTAAAAATAATTGTGTGTTAATTACAAAGTTCACAAAAAAATACTAAAATGGATAAAGTATTACACTGTACATCAACAGTCAGCACCATAGCTGATCAAGTCAATATTTCTCATAGTGTCCATTACATTTCCACAGGTTTCCCTTTGGTGCTCAGTTAGTGGTCACCGAATAGGGAAAACAAATGATATTAGTCTCTTTGGGACTGGCTTAATTCACTCAGCATGATGCTTTCCAGATTGCTCCATCTTGTAACAAATGACTGGGTTTCATTATTTTTGACTGCTGTATAGTATTTCATAGAGTACATGTCCCATAGTTTCTTTATCCAGTCTACTGTTGATGGGCACTTGGGTTGGTTCCAGGTGTTAGCTATTGTGAATTGAGCTGCAATAAATATTAATGTGCAGATGGCTTTTTTGTTTGCCAATTTAATTTCCTTTGGGTAAATTCCAAGGAGTGGGATGGCTGGGTTGTATGGTAGGGTTATATTCAGGTTTCTGAGGAATCTCCAGACTGACTTCCATAGTGGCTTTACCAGTTTGCATTCCCACCAACAGTGGGTTAGTGTCCCTTTCCCCCCACATCCTCTCCAGCATCTATTTTTGGTAGATTTCTGAATGTGCGCCATTCTCACCCGGGTGGGATGAAACCTCATTGTGGTTTTGATTTGCATTTCTCTGATTGCTAGTGATCTTGAACATTTTTTCATGTGTCTGTTGGCCATTTGGATTTCCTCTTTCAAAAAATGTCTCTTGAGGTCCTTGGCCCATCTCTTAAGTGGGTTGTTTGTTTTGTTGTTGTGGATTTTCTTGATTTCTTTGTAGATTCTGGTTATCAACCCTTTATCTGTAGTATAGTTTGCAAATATTTTTTCCCATTCTGTCGGTTGCCTCTTCACTTTCCTGACTGTTTCTTTTGAAGTACAGAAACTTCTCAATTTGATGCAATCCCAAATGTTAATTTTGGTTTTGACTGCCTGTGCTCCTGGGGTCTTTTCCAAGAAGTCTTTGCCTGTACCTATATCTTGCAGGGTTTCTCCAATGCTCTCTAATAATTTGATGGTGTTGGGTCATAGATTTAAGTCTTTAATCCATGTTGAGTGAATTTTTGTGTAAGGTGAAAGGTAGGGGTCTTGCTTCATGATTCTGCACGTGGAAATCCATTTTCCCAGCACCATTTATTGAATAGAGTGTCCTTATTCCAGGGATTAGTTTTGGATCTTTGATCAAATATAAGTTGGCTGTGGATGTTTGGATTGATTTCTGGTGTTTCTATTCTGTTCCATTGGTCTATCCATCTGTTTCTGTACCAGTACCATGCTGTTTTGATAACAACTGCCCTGTAGTATGTCCTGAAATCTGGTAAGGTGATGCCTCTGGCTTTGTTTTTGTTGTACAAGATTGCTTTGGCTATTCGAGGTCTTCTGTGTCTCCATATGAATTTCAGCATTATTTTTTCCAGATCTGAGAAGAATGTCTTTGGTATCTTGATTGGTATTGCATTGAATGTATAAATTGCTTTTGGGAGAATAGACATTTTGATGATATTGATTCTTCCAGTCCATGAGCATGGAAGATTTCTCCATTTTTTGGTATCCTCTTCTATTTCTTTCTTTAAGGTTTTGTAGTTCTCATCGTAGAGATCTTTAACGTCCTTGGTTAAGTTGATTCCAAGGTATTTGATTGTTTTTGTAGCTATTGAGAATGGGATTGATCTTAGAAGTTCATCCTCA
Source organism: Lepus oiostolus (assembly GCA_036325905.1). Lineage (NCBI taxonomy): Eukaryota > Metazoa > Chordata > Mammalia > Lagomorpha > Leporidae > Lepus > Lepus oiostolus. The sequence continues at coordinate 55,911,935 of CM070808.1, read as the reverse complement.
GCCGTGGCATTGCTGTGTATACAAAGGCTGTTGATTTTTGTGCATTGATTTTATATCCTGCTACTTTGCCAAACTCTTTGATGAGTTCCAATAGTCTCTTAGTAGAGTTCTTTGGATCCCCTAAATAAAGAATCATATCATCTGCAAAGAGGGATAGTTTGAGTTCTTCCTTCCCAATTTGTATCCCTTTAATTTCTTTTTCTTGCCTAATAGCTCTGGCTAAAACTTCCAGAACTATATTGAATAGCAGTGTTGAGAGTGGGCATCCCTGTCTGGTACCAGATCTCAGCGGAAATGCTTCCAACTTTTCCCCATTCAATAGGATGCTTGCCGTGGGTTTTTCATGAATTGCTTTGATTGTATTGAGGAATGTTCCTTCTATACCCAGTTTGCTTAGAGTTTTCATCATGAAAGGGTGTTGTATTTTATCAAATGCTTTCTCTGCGTCTATTGCGAGAATCATATGGTTTTTCTTCTGCAGTCTGTTAATGTAGTATATTACGTTGATTGTTTTGCGAACGTTGAACCATCCCTGCATACCAGGGATAAATCCGACTTGGTCTGGGTGGATGATCTTTCTGATGTGTTGTTGCATTCTATTGGCCAGAATTTTATTGAGTATTTTTGCATCTATGTTCATCAGGGATATTGGTCTGTAATTCTATTTCAATGCTGCATCTTTTTCCGGCTTAGGAATTAAGGTGTTGCTGGCTTCATAGAAAGAATTTGGGAGGATTCCCTCTTTTTCGATTGTTCTGAATAGTTTGAGAAGAATTGGAGTTAGTTCTTCTCTAAATGTCTGGTAGAACTCAGTAGTGAATCCATCTGTTCCTGGGCGTTTCTTTGTTGGGAGGGCCTTTATTACTGTTTCAATTTCTGTGTCAGTTATTGGTCTGTTTAGGTTTTCTATGTCTTCCTGGCTCAATTTAGGTAGGTTGTATGTGTTCAAAAATCTGTCCATTTCTGATAGATTTCCCTGTTTGCTGGCATACAAGTCCTTGTAGTAATTTCTGATGATTCTTTTTATTTCTGTGGTGTCTGTTGTTACGTTTCCTTTTTCATCTCTGATCCTATTGATTTGCTTCTTTTCTCTTCTTTTTTTTTTTTAGTTAGTTGGGCCAATGGGGTGTCAATTTTGTTTATTTTTTCAAAAAACCAGCTCCTTGTTTGGCTGATTTTTTGTAATGTTTTTTTGGATTCAATCCTGTTGATTTCTTCTTTGATTTTAATTATTTCTCTTCTCCTACTGGGCTTGGGTTTGGTTTGCTGCAGATTTTCTAGATCCTTGAGATGACTTGAAAGCTCATCTATTTGTGCCTTTCCAATTTCTTGATGTAGGCACCTATTGATATAAACTTTCCTCTTAACACTGCTTTTGTTGTATCCCATAGGTCTTGGTATGTTGTGCTGTTATCCTCATTTACTTCCAGAAAATTTTTGATTTCTCTTTTAATTTCTTCTATGACCCATTGTTCATTCAGGAGCATGTTGTTCAATCTCCATGTGTTTGCACATGCTCTAGGGATTCCCGAGTTGCTAATTTTCAATTTCATTCCTTTGTGGTCTGAGAAGCTGCATGGTATGATTCTAATTCTTTTGAATTTGCTGAGACTTGCTTTATGGCCTAGTATGTGGTCAATCCTAGAGAAGGTTCCATGTACTGCTGAGAAGAATGTAAAGTCCTTAGATGTAGGATGAAAAGTTCTGTAGATATCTGTTAGATCCATTTGGGCTATAGTGTCATTTAAATCTACTGTCTCCTTGTTGATCTTCTGTCCTGTTGATCCGTCTATCTCTGAGAGTGGAGTATTGAAGTCCCCCAGTACTATTGTATTAGGGTCTAAGTCTCCCTTTAAGTCCCTTAACAAGTCTTTTAAATAAGCTGGTGCCCTGTAATTAGGTGCATATACATTGATAATCGTTATATTTTCCTGTTGAATGGATCCCTTAATCATTATATAGTGCCCCACTTTTTCTCTCCTAACAGTTTTTGTGGTAAAGTTTATGTTGTCTGATATTAAGATGGCTACGCCCGCTCTTTTTTCATTTCTGTTGGCATGGTATATCTTTTTCCAGCCTTTCACTTTCAGTCTGTATGCATCATTTTTGGAAAAAATGAGTTTCTTGTAAGCAGCAGATAGATGGGTTTTGTTCCTTAACCCAATCAGCCAATCGGTGTCTTTTAACTGGATTGTTCAGGCCATTAACATTCAATGTGACTATTGAGAAGGAGTAACTTTGCCCTGTCATTTGCCAAAGATTTTTTCTAATATATGGTTTGAGACTCCTGTGATCTTTTGCTGTGAGGTTTCCTTCCTTTACCTTCTTTCATAATGGTGACTGTGTTTCTGTGTTTCTGTATGTAACACATCTTTAAGCATCTTTTGCAGGGCTGGACGAGTGGCGACAAATTCTTTCAATTTCTGTTTGCTGTGAAAGGTCTTTATTTCACCTTCATTCACAAATGAGAGCTTTGCAGGATATAATATTCTGGGCTGGCAGTTTTTCTCTCTTAGTACCTGGGCTATATCTCACCATTCTCTCCTAGCTTGTAGGGTTTCTGATGAGAAGTCTGCTGTGAGTCTAATTGGAGATCCTCTGAGAGTAATCTGGCATTTCTCTCTTGCACATTTTAGGATCCTTTCTTTATGTTTCACTGTGGTGAGTTTGATTACGATGTGTTGTGGTGAGGATCTCTTTTGGTCATGTTTATTAGGGGTTCTATGAGCTTCCTGTACTAGGATGTCTCTGTCCTTCTCCAAACCTGGGAAATTTTCTGCTAGTATCTCGCTAAAAAGGCTTTCTAATCCTTTCTCCCTCTCCATGCCTTCAGGAACTCCTAGAACCCAAATGTTGGGTTTTTTGATAGTATCCTGTAGATTCCTGACAGTATTTTTTAGATTTCTGATTTCTTCTTCTTTTCTTTGATTTGACCGTTTCCTTTCCTCTTCTCTGTCTTCTAATTCCGATATTCTCTCTTCTGCTTCACCCATTCTGTTTTTAAGGCTCTCTAATGTGTTTGTCATTTGATCTATTGAGTTCTTCATTTCATTGTGGTTTTCTGTCACTATCACAGTTTCATGTTCTACTAGTTTCTGCATTTCATTTTGATTCCTCCTTAATATTTGATTTTCATGAGAGAGATTTTCTATCTTGTCCATTAAGGATTTCTGTAGTTCAAGAATTTGTTTTTGAGAACTTCTTAATGTTCTTACGAATTTTTTGAGATCCGCTTCTTGCATTTCCTCTATCTCTTCATCTTCATAATCTTGAATTGGGGTGTCTTTTATTTTGGGTGCATCATAGTGTCTTCCTTGCTGTTGTTACCTCGGTTTCTACGTTTGTTGTTTGGCATGTTGGAGATAATTTATGTTTTTTTTTTCCTGTGGTGTTTTTTTCTCTTTATACTATGCCTCTAGGGGGGCTGTCTGCTTTGATGGATCCTTAGAGGCTGTGATGGTTGTGGCCACAGAGCTCTGCTTGATTCTTCAGGTTTACAGCTGTGGAAAAAGTGACTCACCCAGATTGTTCTCTCCCTTGTTCCTTGCTGGATCTCTCTCTCTCTCTCTCTTTTTTTTTTTTTTGACTCAGTGGGGAAGTAATTCCGCACAGGTGAGTGGAATTGAGGGTAGTTGAAATCTGGCCTCTGTGAGTATTCGTTTGATTTACCCCTGGGACCACACAAAGAGTTTATGCAGCCCTCAATGTGTTCTCAAGTTTCACCAAAGTTCCAAAGTTACTGAGTTTGTGTACTCATTGGTGGCGCTTTACATATGTAAAATGGCGCCTGCTCTTTTTTTTGCTCGGTGAGTGAAGAGAGAGGCCTCTGCCTTTCCACACCAATGTCTCCGGTTTCTGACGTTTTTGTCTTACCTCCCATTCATTCCCGCACTGGCGAGATTCTGCGGCTTGGCTCCCACGGTTGGGTTTCCATGCAGTGGGCTCCCTGTAGGTCCTCTGTGTCACATCCACTAGATCCGGAAGCGTTTCCTCTGCAGTTTTTTTCTTGAGTCTTTTCCTGAGGCTACAGTAATTCCACTTTTATGAAACTTTATTTTCCCAAACTATGGCGCATGTCCTCACTATCTGCCATCTTGGCTCCGCCCCAGTAGTTTGCTTTAAATGCAAAGATTAACTGTTTTGGCTCAACCGTAACATAACAAATAAAGTGTCTACTTAGAGAATACAATAGGAAAAGGTTCACATATATACATGGATATATTCATTCACTAAAATATTCCTTAAATCTATCTCAACGTATCTTTATAACCCATAGAACTGATCTTTATTTAAAAAAAGTAAAAATGATGGAGTAGAAATTTCATTTTACAGTACTTTAGGTTTTTTTAAGTTTTTCCTTAGTTAAAGGACATCATTGAAATGCTGCTTTTCACAGTTTGCAACGTCCACCTGAAGCTCTCATTCTTCATCATGTTGCTTCAATTTATGGAAGACACCAAATTTATCCTTGGAAGTTTGTTTAGTACAGCTGTTAGAATTCTGGGTTCACTCTCCAAGTTTGGGCTTCTAGTTAAATGCTGAAGAATGTTAGAAGGGTTCTCTTTTGAGTACCAAGGTTTGCATTGTGGTTCACCTGTGCATGTTCAGCCAAATTTGCGGACAGAGGTTGTCTACTTGGAAGATGGGAAATTGTTTGATGAGTTCCATGTTCAGAAACTGAAATAGAAGTCCTCTTTAAAGCAGTGGGAAGATCATCACTAGGTCATTCTCTTCTATTCTAGCCATCCCACATCACCACCTCTTTGATTTGTTCTTTCCCATATGTAGTATAACTTGGGGGTTCTTCATTCTCAGCTACTTTTGGAATATTTTTAGCTACTACATGATCATTCACACCTGATTATTCTCCATCATTTGCTTGAACTTTGTGAGTCTCTTGATTTTGTTGAAAAAATTGGTCTGCTAATTTTTCTTCATATCATGCTCTTAATTCCTTGACCTGCTGTCCACACTGAAAATTCTCATATGCTAACCACTGCACAAGGAAAGTACTTTTCTGTCTGTAGTGCTGAAGCTGATCTTCTTGTGGAAGAAACTCCTGATTAAGCTCAACAAGTTACCCCTTTAAATGATGTAGGTCTGCTACCTGATATGAAATGCTGTTCTGTAGTTTAACCTTGTCATCTTCGCATCTCTTCCCCAGACCCTCCCAGCCAGTAGGTTGCTGGTGAGGTGACCATAATTTGGCCCCCTCTGGTACATCTGTTTCTTATGCATGCCCACCAAGAGCAAGAGATCTTCAGATATACTTCTTCAGATGCCTGCGGGCCATCTCTGTGCACTGAACCTGGCCCTATGGCTCCGTCTCCTTCTCCGGAAGCGAGATGTGTCAGGAAGAAGTGCTCTAGTAGTAAAGGCCAGGAAAACAATCACTACCAGAAGCACCACAAGCATAAAGGAGGGCAGACAGCCAGTCCTTGGGTTGGCCTCAAAACCCAGCATGGGGTCAAACTGGGCTGTACCCTAAGGCTTCACAGCAATTTGCAAGCAGAAGCTCAGGTCTCTGAGAAAATTCTCTGTCCCACAGATCAGTGAAAAATTTACAATAATTATAGAATCAACTTTTTCAGAACACATGAAGCTAACTAAAGGCCTGTACAATCTATGGAACATATATACACCAGAAAAATAGCTACTCAAAATGGTAAAAGTGCCTCAATGGCATTTTAACTTGTCCTATACCCATCCCTCTCTCTCCAACTGCATGGTAGCTTTGAAAAACAACACTGTGAAATAAGTCAACTGGGTTATGGTTCTGTCAAAGCTTTAGCCCCAGAACACTGTCATTATCTGACCTGGATGATGCTTTTTTGGAGGACTTTACCTATAAGACTATTTGAACTAATCAGAGCTCACTTGGTATGAAGAGGCCCATTCCTTAGAGGCATTTGTTCAAAACATTTAAAGGTAATTGTTTAACTGAGCAACTAGCGAGCTGAGGTGGTGGATAACAAAAAACAGCTTATCAAAAACTAAAAGGGGCCGGTGCCATGGCTTAACAGGCTAATTCTCCGCCTTGCAGCGCCGGCACACTGGGTTCTAGTCCCAGTTGCGGCACTGGATTCTATCCCGGTCACCCCTCTTCCAGGCCAGCTCTCTGCTATGGCCCAGGAAGGCAGTGGAGGATGGCCCAAGTCCTTGGGCCCTGCACCCGCATGAGAGACCAGGAGAAGCACCTGGCTCCTGGCTTCAGATCAGCATGATGTGCCGGCCGCAGCGGCCATTGGAGGGTGAACCAACGGCGAAAGGAAGACCTTTCTCTCTGTCTCTCTCTCTATCCACTCTGCCTGTCCAAAAAAAAAAAAAAAACTAAAAGGAAAATCTGAGGAGTGAGATATTCAAGATATTCATAAAGGTTCTGAATAGTTCTGATACACTCCTGAGACTGTAGATGGCCACCTAAATGAACAGCACTGAACATAACGCCCAGAGCTGTCAGCTTGCTCAGGAAAGATGTGAGAAAGCTTGAAGCTGTCACCTCTGGGTGACCTCAAGGTTTGAAGTAAGCAGGAAATCAAGGCCAGCAAAGTAGTAAATTGCCTGGATGACTGCTGAAGGAATGCCCAACTTGCAGAAAGCCCCCTAGCATAGATTAGGAGACTTACTGGTTCAAGCATTTCAGGAAATTTCTATAGAGACTTCAGCTACTAAAAATAACAAGAAATATAGGTTCTACAGAGTTAGTTTTAAAAATTATTCAACAACAACCTTTCTGGTCAATGACGATACTGTTACAGTTGGAAAAGGGAAATAAAGTCAGGCATTGTGGCACAACAGGGTACATCGCAACCTGCGATGCCAGCATCCCATATAAGAGTAACAGTTTGAGTCCTGGTTGCTTCATTTTCAATCCAGCTCCCTGCTAATGCAGCTGGGAAAGAGGATAGCCTAAGTACTTGGGCCCCTGCCACCCACATGGGAGACCTGGATAGAATTCTTGGATCCTGGCCTTGATCTAGCCCACCTGGGCATTGCAGCCATTTGGAGAGTGAACCATCAGAAGGAAGATCTCTTCTCTCTGTCTCTCCTTCTCTCTGTCTTGCTGTCTTTCAAATAAATAAAATAAATCTAAGAAAATTAAAAAGAATAAGTAAGTTCTGATATTCTGTTGCACAGTATGGTGACTATAGCCACATGATTTTATTTAAAATATCTAGTTTGCAACAAAAATTATTTTAAAAGTAAATAATTATAACCTACTTGCAGGAAAAGAAAGGGTAATCAATAGACACTGCTTCTGAAGAAGCAGACAATAGACTTAACTATACAAGGACTTTAATTCAGCTCTTTTATATTGCTCAAAAACTAAGAGGAAATGATATGTCAGGGCTAAAGCACAGTATGAGAACAGTATTTCATTCAATAAAAGGTATCAATTAGCAGACAGAAATTATAAAAAGGAACTAAACAGAAAATTTAGAGTTGAAAAGGATAATAATTGAAACAAAAAAATCTCATACAACAAAAAAATCTGTCAACAGGTTTGAGTACTAAAAGGATGAATAACTAGATAAAACAGTCAGTGAGATTATGCAGCCTGAGAAACAGATTGGGAAAAAAAGGTCAAAAAAAAAAAAAGAACTGTGGGATAGCATAATGAGCACATCGGAGAGGAAGCGAGAAAAGGTCTGGCAGTGGGCAAATAATGGTTAAGAACTGATCACACTGATAGGTCTAAGAGTCAAAGGAATCACACAAACATGACTAGTGTCTGCTAATACTAACTGATAGAATTAAAAAGGGAGAGAATGATCCAACATGGGAAGCGGGATACACAGCAGACTCATAGAATGGCAGATGTCCTAAACAGCACTCTGGCCTCAGAATCAGTCCTTAAGGCATTTGGATCTGGCTGAAGAGCCCATGAGAGTATTTTAGGCATGGAAAGTCAAGAAACTCTGGCAAAAAAAAAAAAACACAACCCTAAATGAAAGATCTCTGTGAGTGAGATCCCAGTAGAAAGAACGGGGCCATGAAAGAAGGAGGTACCTTTCTCTGAAGGGAGGAGAGAACTTCCACTTTGACTGTGACCTTGTCTGAATATGATCGAAGTCGGCGAACCCTAAAGGCTTCCATAGCCTTGGCAATCCATGACTAGAGCCTAGGGAGATTACTGACGCCATAAACAAGAGTGTCAAATTGTTAAGTCAACAACAGGAGTCACTGTGCACTTACTCCTCATGTGGGATCTCTGTCCTTAATGTGTTGTCCAATGTGAATTAATGCTATAACTAGTACTGAAATACTATTTTATACTTTATGTTCTGTGTGGGTGCAAACTGATGAAACCTTTACTTAATATATACTGAATCAATCTTCTGTATATAAAGATAATTGAAAATGAATCTTGATGTGAATGGAATGGGAGAAGGGAGCGGGAGATTGAACGGGTGCGAGTGGGAGGGAAGTTATGGGGAGGGGGGAAAGCCATTGTAATCCATAAACTGTACTTTGGAAATTTATATGTACTAAATAAAAGTTTTAAAAAAATCTTTAGATTAAAAAAAAAAGAAGTTCCTAAATTTGATGAACATGATTATATACTCACAAAGCTCAATAAATCTCTAGTGGGATAATCTTGGAGTTAAGATAACTACAAATAGGCAAATGATAAAGTGTTAAAAAGTCAAAGGCAAACAGATACTCTTAAAAGCAGCAAGAGAGAAATGACGTCATATTTTAAAAAAATGGTTTCTAATGAAAAAGCATAGAAAGTAGAAGGCAGCGGGATGACATATTCAAAGTGCTGAAAGAAAAGGATTATTAGCCCACAATCCTCTATATTCAGCAAGAACAGAGAAATTAATACCTTCTCAGATGAAGAAAAATATAGACAATTAATCACAAGAAAACTGTCCTACAAGAACTAATGAAATGGTTCAGCAAATCTAAAAAAAGGAGTTTATTGACTTCTTGGAGCTACAACACAACGGAATGTTAGTTAAAGTATATAGTTTCCTTTTAAGGAAATAAAAATGTTCTATATTTGTCTCTGATGATGTTTGCCCATATTTGTGAATATACTAAAAATATCACTGAACTTTATTCTTTAAATGGGTGAATTGAAAACCAATAAAGCTGTAGAAAAAAAGTGAGAGGATGAAATCAGTCAAAGTAAAGAAGACAAAGGCCAGTATGAAAACAGGATGATTTAAATGAAATGATAAAAGATAAGGGCTGATAGTGTCACTCTCAGAGAACTTTCCAGAAGGGCAGAGTGAGAAGTACAGGCTAGTGTTATAGTAAAGTCAAGTAAAGAAAGGACAAGACAACATTCACTTGATTTGATTGTAATCTAGTTTGGGTCACTGGAGATTCTAGGCAAGTGTGAAAAGACACCAAGGCAACAGAGATATTTGAAGTTGAATGAAAATTGTGGGAACATTTGAAAAAGCCTGAATTATAGATCATCTGCTGAACAGTCTGAGTATCATGGGTACTCAAAATGTTTATGGCCGGCACCACGGCTCACTAGGCTAATCCTCTGCCTAGCGGCGCCGGCACACCGGGTTCTAGTCCTGGTCGGGGCGCCGGATTCTGTCCCGGTTGCCCCTCTTCCAGGCCAGCTCTCTGCTGTGGCCAGGGAGTGCAGTGGAGGATGGCCCAAGTCCTTGGGCCCTGCACCCCATGGGAGACCAGAAGAAGCACCTGGCTCCTGCCATCAGATCAGTGCGCTGCGCCGGCCGCAGCGCACAGGCCGTGGTGGCCATTGGAGGGTGAACCAACGGCAAAGGAAGACCTTTCTCTCTGTCTCTCTCTCACTGTCCACTCTGCCTGTCAAAAAACAAACAAACAAACAAACAAACAACAACAACAACAAAATGTTTATGGAGAGTAATTTTTGGGACAGTCAGTTGATTCGTAGGAAACAAATCTAATTTAATTACTGTGTTTCAGTTCTTGAAAAACAGTACTGAGCAAGTTTGCATTTAATATTACATTTTCTATTTCTATGAAGAACAAGTAGATGTAACATTCTGTTATTTCAGCAAGTTAATTTAAACAACCACTTGAAGAACAACAAACACGTTTGTGTTCATGATTATATCTCATGAGGAAGAGGTTTGCTTTATCTTTCTCATCAATGTAAACCTTTTAACTTTTTCCCATATCATTTCCAGTCTGTCATTCTGCTAAGACTATCAAAAATGTCAGAAATAATTTGGAGTTTGATTTGGTAAAATTTGTAATGCAGATATAAAACCCTGCATCTACTTGCATGCCACCCTTGCTCTTCTAGTCACCTGTATGTTTCTATAAGAGTATCTTCTATGTATGTGTCTGGTCCATTTCTATTCTACTTGTCCATGTAAATATACTGACATAGAAACTCTTATGAAATTTACTGTAAAACACACTGGTTATTAAAAGGTGAACTCACCTGGTATGTGCTCATTTTTTTTTCCCCTAGAAGAATATACATAAGTGTAAAGATTCAGCTGGAGGAAGGAAAGGGAAAAGGGATCATGAGATAACTGGTCCTTATAATCCTATATTTACCTGCCTAAAACTCTCATCACTTCAGATACAAAAACAACTTTCAAAGGAGGGCATGTTCCTTTGACTCTTGAAAACGGACAGGAAGGACCATGTAGAAGGAATAGTGCTTGAACATGAGCATCTCTGATAAGATTGTTTGGGGTTAAGCTTTCATTTACACTAAGTATATTGGTTTTTTTGGTGATACACTAACAGTTTGTTCTCTTCTGACAAACACATAAAAACAAAATAGAGAACTGGCTGAACAAGTTTAGGTACACAAGAGATGATCCTTTGTCTTCAATGAAACTAATAGAAAATTATGCAAGCTGGCTTGTTAATCAAGGTCTTACCCATTTTTACACACTGAGTTAGGACTTCTACAGAAAGCTCTGAAATACAGATGGGATGTTTTATGTAAGGGATATATTTTTTAACTTTTTGTTCTAAACTGATTGTCACTTCTAACAAAAGACCTTTGTAGGTGACCAGCACTGTGCTTAGCCCCTGGGTCTGCCCTGGACGACACTACAAAAATCATTCATTTTAGGCCCAGTATTGGTTTCCAGGATAGAAAGTTTTTTACTATTATTTTGTTACTCTGTGTTCAGGAAAAAGCATTAGCAGAGAGCTCTAATGCCACATGTGTTAATGGATATGGTGTGAGAGCAGTTCAGATTCTTGTGTGGAGAGAATGAAAGAAACTGGATGCTGTTTAAGATTTTATCAGCTGTTTTATCTTCCCTGGAAATCATGCCCTCACTAGTCCTCAAGTGAAGTGTCTATATAGCTTGACGGCCACCCAGTCCTCTCAACCTTTGGTTACATGCCTCTGCAGGTTACTCCACAGCACCCACAGTCCCTCTGTGATGGCTTCTGGATGTGGCAACCTAACAAGGTTTGACTCCCACTACACAGGGAATCAAGAACTGCCTCTGCTTGGAGCAAATCAGGACCTGCTCCTCCTGCTCCGGATCCTGGAAGAGGTCTCTGTCAGAAGGGCTGTTCTTGCAGGACTCTCTCTTTCCCGCCTTATAAGAGCTGCTTTACTCTAGAGGGGCTGAAACCTGAAGCCAAGAAATAAATTCGCATTACTTGAAACCACCTAACACTCTAAATCTGAGTCTTCTTGAGCTCACTAAAGAGGTGCTATCCAGTACTGTAACCATTAGCCACATAGAAACACCGTGTACCATAAGATAATATTTTGGAGGTACTCAGTTAAATAAAATACATAAGTAAAATAAGTTTTGGGTTTTTTTTTCTTCTTTTTACCGTGGATACTAAAATGCTCTAAACTGCATTTGATTTTTGCACTTTTTATTGGACGGCACAGAACTAGACTGTCAGTCCTCTGGCGTCTAGTCACAGCCTGAAGAGTCAAGGAGAGTTCAACAGGCTCAATCTGAGACTCTGTAGAGACCCAAACATTTCCACTATTTATTTATCACATGATGAGAGGCTGTCCACAATCAGCTGAGGTGTAAGGCCAGGTCACTCTAAGTGCTGTAAAGGTTTTAGGCAGCTACACCATTAGGAACAGCAAGAGACAAGCAGGAAAACCTACTGCTACTTGCACTCTATCTCTATCACCTCCTTGTTTGTATCCTGAGTTATCCACTCTCACTACATTTTCATTTTATTTTTAAATGGCACGTTTATGACTAGTAGTGTCATTGTGAAGGGTAAAGGAAAACACACGAGGGGCTCAAGGGTCTCACGACAGCAGCTTCCATCTACACAATTAATGCGGGTCCCAGACAAACTGTTTTCGGAGGACTATTATCCCACAGAATAACAGCTCGAGTACTAGTAATACCCTGTGCACCACCCACGTATGTACCTGCATTGCTCACCTGTTCCCGAAGTCCTGCTACCCCGGTCGCAGCACGGGGCCCAGCCCAGGATTCAACCCGACTCGGGGAGGAAAGAGCAAGCCTGATTCTCCGGACCTCCCGCTCCCGCCCCCAGCAAGTAAACCCATTTGTCGCGGCTACCCATGCCACACGTAACCCAAATCCGGGCCCTCACCCAAAGTGTGTAGCTTCAGCTCCCACATGGACCGCAAAACGCGGAGACGTCCCTTTCAAGGGCAGGTACGCGGTCTGCACATGCGCAGAGTGAGGGCCGGCGTTGTAGTCCTCTGTACCGAGCGCTGGGCCGTTACATCGAAAACTACAATTCCCATGCACCTCTGCGCTCGAAAGACCAGCGGATTGAAAAGACGAAAACGACAATTTTCTTAAATTTAGAACTTAGGATTCTCTTGAATTTGTAGAGGTTATGGGCGCAAGAAGAAACTGCAGTGCGTGGTTTCTCGATCGGATCCTGGGTGGAGAAAAAGCAACTGCAGCAGACATTAAAAATTGAGGAAATATGACGAGCTTTAGAACTAGTCTTTTCCCTAGTGTGATAATATTTAGACGATGTAGGGAATTATTCTTATTTTAAAAATATGCATACACATTTACAATGAAGTATTTTTCCAAAGTGTACCATTTGCATTCTCACCAGCAATAAACGTCTCTCTTGTTCCACATCCTTACCAGCATTTCATGGATCTCGGTCATTTTGATAGGTACCTGATGGGATCACTCTCTAAGTCTCACAGTTTGCAATTATGTAAGAACACACAATAGCATGCGGCTTTTCATATTTTTATTTGCCATAAATGTATCTTCTTTGGCAAAATGTCAATTTTTTCAGCCGCATGTTTAATGGGTTATTAATCTTCTTATTGTTGAATTTTAAGATATCTTTCTGTATTTTGAATAAAGTTCCTTTTTTGGATATATATTTTAACCTTTTTTTTTTTTAAGATTTACTTATCATTTGAAAAGCAGAGTCACAGAGAAGGAGAGGCAGAGAGGAAACTCTTCCACCCACTGTTTCATTTCCCAAATCACCCGAAAGAGTGGGGTTGGGCCAGGTCAAACAGGAACCTGGATTTCCATCCAGGTCACCCATGTGGGTAGCAAGAGCCCAAGTACCTTGGCCATCATCCACTGCTTTTCCAAGGACCTAGATGGGAAGGTGAACAGCCAGCACTCAGATATGGAATGTTGAAATACAGGCCCCTAGATGTATCTTTTCCAAGTATTTTCTCTCAATCTGTTTATTGTCATTTTATTTTCTTCAGGATCTTTTACAAAGCAGAAATTTTACATTTTAATGAAGCCATGCTGACTAATTTGTTCTTTCATGGATCATGCTTCCAGTGTTGTCGAAAAGCTCCTTGCCAAAATCAAGGATGTCTAAAATTATTTTCTATTTGTATAGAACTTTATAGATTTATGGTTTACACTTATAACAACATTGTTTATGTTTTTGATTTTTTGTGGTTATTTCATTGCTCTAGCATTTGTGAAAAAGGCTTTTTTTTTCTATATCTTATTGACTTGATCTTTTGTCAAAAGTCAGTGGATGGTATTTGTATGGGCATGTTTCTGTTTCTGGGTTGTTTAGTTCCATTGATCTGTTTCTCAATTATTGATAAAATGCCATGCTGTCTTCATCATTGTAGCTGTACAGCAATTCTTAAAGTCAATTAGTATGAATCCTCTGACCTGGTTCTTCTTCATCATTGAGTTGACTAATCTGGATCTAATGCATTTCTGTATAAACTTCAGAACAATGTCTGCAATATAAGTTGCTGAGATTTTCTTTTGGATTGTGTGGAATATATTGATCAAACTGGTAGGAACTGACATCTTAACTGAATCTTCCTTTTATTAACATGAAATATTTCTGGGGCTGGCGCTGTGGCTCACTTGGCTAATCCTCCGCCTGCAGCACCCGTATCCCATATGGGCGCTGGGTTCTAGTCCCAGTTGCTCCTCTTCCAGTCCAGCTCTCTGCTGTGGCCCGAGAAGGCAGTGGAGGATGGTCCAAGTCCTTGGGCCCTCCTCCAGCATGGGAGACCAGGAGGAACCACCCTGGCTCCAGGCTTTGGATTGGCACAGCGCACTGGCCATAGCGATCATTTGGGGGGGTGAACCAACGGAAGGAAGACCCTTCTCTCTGTCTTGCTCTCTCACTGTCTAACTCTGCCTGTCAAGAAAAAAAATCAAATTACAATTGTTCATTGCTGGTTTTTGGGAATGCAATGGGCGTTTGTGTGATAACCTTGCATTTCACAACCATAATGGTAATCATTTATGAGTTCTAGTATTTTTGTCATTTCTTTAGGATTTTCTATATAAACAATTGTGAGGATCAAAAATAGTTTATAATTTTGTTCTTTCCAACCTGTGTGTTTTGTATTTCATTGTCTTGTGTGTTTTCCATTAGTTAGGCCTTTCAGTATAATGTAGAATGGGAGTAGTGAGACAGAACATTCTTCCCTTAGCCTCTATTTTAGGGAAAAAGCCTCTAGTTTCTATGCATTAAGTATGCTGTCAGCTGTTAGTTTTCTATAATTGTTCTTTATGAAGTTGAGAAAGTTCCCTCTATTACTGCTTCCTGGGAGTTTTATCATAAATGGGTTTTGGATTTATTTTATTTTATTTTTTGGACAGAGTTAGACAGTGAGAGAGAGATAGACAGAGAAGGTCTTCCTTTGCCGTTGGTTTACCCCCTAATGGCCACTGCGGCCAGTGCACTGTGACCAGCGCACCATGCTGATCCGAAGCCCGGAGCCAGGTGCTTTTCCTGGTCTCCCGTGCAGGTGCAGGGCCCAAGGACTTGGGCCATCCTCCACTGCCCTCACGGGCCACAGCAGAGAGCTGGACTGGAAGAGGAGCAACCGGGACAGAATCCGGTGCCCCAACCGGGACTAGAACCCGGGTGCCAGTGCCACAGGTGGAGGATTAGCCTATTGAGCCGTGGCGCCGGCGGGTTTTGGATTTTGTCAGAGTCATTCTTCACATCGGTTGATATGATTATGTGATTTTTTTTCTTTATTAAAAAAGTGAACTACATTAATTAATTTCAATGCTTAAACAGATTGCATACTGGGATAAATCTCACATGGTTAGATATAATTCCTCTTATGTGTGTATTGTTGGATTTTATTTGATAATATTTTATTAGGGTTTTGCATCCATATTAAATAGTAGAAACATTGATATAATTTTCCTGTCTTTTAATGTCTTTTATTTTTGTCTTATGGAATGAGTTAAAAATATTTCCTTCACCCTATTCTATATAACAGAGAGTAGAAAATTGGTATTATTTCTATGTTAAATGTTTGGTAGAATTCATCAGTGAAACTAATGGGCTTAGAGCTTTTCTTTAAAAATATATATGCATGTATGTATGTATTTGAGAGGCAGAATAGCAGAGAGAGACAAAGTGAAATATCTCCCATCTGCTGGTTTACTCTCCAAATCGCCACTTTGAGTGGAGGTGGGTCAGGTCACAGCCAGGATCTGGGAACTCAAGTGGGTCACGCACATGGGTGGCAGGGACCCAAATGCTTCATCCATAGTTTGCTGCCTCCCAAACACAATATGAGGAAGGTAGATTAGAAGCTGAGTAGTCAAGACATGAACTGGCACTTCAATAAAAGTTGTGGGCATTCCAAGCAGCTTAACCTGCTGTGCCACAATATCTACCTTGTGCTTAGAACTTTTAAAAGGAAGATTATTAGCCTTCAAAATGATTTAAAAACTATAGGTCTATCCAGTCTGTTTCTTCCTTATGTCAGTTTTGATATACTGTGCCTTCTAAGGAATTTTTTCATCCTTTTTGTCAAATTTATAGATAAAGAGTTGTTCATTGGATGCAGAATTCTGGGTTGGTTGGCTTTTTCTTTCAGCATTTAAAATATTTCAGTTCACCCTCTTCTTGCCTGAATAGTTTCTGAATATAGGTATTATGTAATTCTTATTCTATTTTTCCACATGTAGGCACTCCCTCCCCTGGTTTTCTACAAGACTTTGTCTTTTTTGAATTTTTTTCCCAGTTTAGACATTATATCTCTGGTATCTATTTCATTAAATGTTCTTTTAGTTTTCTGTTTCTATAGATTGGTGTTTATTATTAATTTTGAAAAAATCCCAACTATTATTACTTCAAATACTTTTTATGCTCATTCTTTTTTTCTCTTTTTGATATTTTCATTATGTATATTTCTTTTGCAATTATTCCAGTGGTCCTTGGATATTCTAATCCATCTTGAAAACAATATTTTACCTCATGGCATTTAACTCTTGGAACTTCATATAGATACAGCTTAAGCGTTTTATCATTCCAATATAGTTTCAGTCTTTTGATTTTATAGCAATATCAGTGTTATTTCAAATTGATGATGTAGAATTATTTAACCAAATGAACTGGTCTATTATGCCCTTGAAATAGTATCATAAGACTTTTCAAAAGTTATCAATAAAAATGTTGAAAAGTTGTTTTTTAAACATAGCATTTTTGATGTTAATAATTGTTTTTCACATAATGTATAAGGTAGTGAAATTCCAGAGGAAGATGATGTTTTGTCTGAAATATATTCTATGACCAGGGAAATTTTTTTTAATGTTGTACTTTAATAGTTATCTCAGGCAGACTATTTAATTTAGGTTATCTATAATGCTAGGTGGTGTGTTTTTAACATTTTATAGAAAAAAAGTCAAAATTGTCCTATTTTCAATAGGACGTCAGGATTGTGAGTAGGGAAGTACTCACATTGGGATTGTGATTAGGGAAGAAGTGATCAGATATTTTCTCATTCTTTCATATTAATGATAGTTCTTTAGAATTAGAATGACATCCCAGAACTAGCAAACAAATATATCACTGCAGAAAAAAACAAAGCAAAATTAAAGAATAGGAATACATATCTTCCAAGATAACCTAAAATATGAAGTGAAGTGGAAATACTGTCTATTCTATTTACTTTAGGTAATTTTAAACAAAGTTTTAAAAAAGATGGCTGAAAGGGATATAAGAGTCAAGAAATGACTCCAACGTGTCTTAGTATCATTCCATGTAGATTCTTTCTGTAGGACCAGTTTGCAAGTGCAATACTTTTACATACATTTACAGGTATATATTCACATTTATTTCTTTTTCCAAATTTATTTGAAACACACACACAAACACACACACACACAAAGAGAGAAAGAGAGAGAGAGAGAGAGAGAGAGAGAGAGAGAGAGAGAGAGAATCTTCTATCCATTGGAAGGCCCACAGCAATCAGAGGAGTGGTCCAAGCTAAAGCCAGGGGCATGGAACTCAGTCCATGTCTTCAACATGGTCGGCAGGAATCCAAGTAGTTGAGCCATCACCTGCTGCTTCCAAGTGTGTGCTGCCTCCAAGTCTGTGCACTGGAAGTGGAGCTACCACTCAAATCCAGGCACTGCAATACAGAATGCCATCATCCCTAGCAGCATCTTAATTACAACACCAAATTCCTACCCTTGACTGATAGTTTAACTGATATTTGAACATACACAGATACAAAAGTAAAAAAAAAGTGTATCTAGCTGTATCACAATTTGCATAATTAATAACAAATATTAAATGTAAAATAAAATCAATTTTTGGACACTAAAATTTCTAACTCATAAAATAAATATTTCTGTTCTATATATGTTAGCTGATTAAGTTTTATTAAAACCTGTTATTAAAATACTTGCTCTTAAAACTGTAATAAATTGAGTACTAAACCGTATACTTGTCTTGACAATTGTGAGGGAGGAATTATCTCCCTCAAATATTATTTCTTTTGGGGGCGGAGCCAAGATGGCGGATAGTGAGGACGTGCACCTTAGTTTGGGAAAATAAAGTTTCATAAAAGTGGAATTACTGTAGCCTCAGGAAAAGACTCAAGAAAAAAACTGCAGAGGAAACGCTTCCGGATCTAGTGGATGTGACACAGAGGACTTACAGGGAGCCCACCGCGTGGAAAACCAACCACGGGAGACGAGCCGAGCGGCGGGAGACGAGCCAGAGCCACAGAATCTCGCCAGCGCGGGAACCAACGGAGGAGGGTAAGACAAAGACCTCAGAAACCTGAGACATTTGGGGGGGGGGGAGAACAGAGGCCTCTCCCTTCACTCACCAAGCAAAACAAAGAGCACCGCGATTTTACATATGTAAAGCGCAGCCAAACTCAGTAACTTTAGCAAAACTCGAGAACACATTGAGGGCTGCATAAACTCTTTGTGTGGTCCCAGGGGTAGATCAAATGAATACTCACAGAGGCCAGATTTCAACTACCCTCAACTCCACTCCCAACTGAGTCAAAAAAAAAAAAAAAAAAAAGAGAGAGAGAGAGCGATCCAGCAAGGAGCAAGGGAGTGAGCAATCTGGGAGAGTCGCTCTTTGCACAGCCTTAAACCTGAAGAATCAAGCATAGCTCTCTGGCCACACCCATCACAGCCCCTAAGGATCCAACAAAGCAGACCACTGCGAAAAAAAAAAAAAAACAAACACCATAAATTATCTCCAACATGCCAAACAACAAACATAGAAGCCGAGGTAACAAGAGCAAGGAAGACACTATGATGCCCCCAAATGAGAAAGACACGCCAATGCAAGATTATGAAGATGAAGAGATAGAGGAAATGCAAGAAGCAGATCTCAAAAAACTGATAAGAACATTAAGAAGTTCTCAAAAACAAATTCTTGAACTACAGAAATCCTTAATGGACAAGATAGAAAATCTCTCCCGTGAAAATGAAATATTAAGGAGGAATCAAAATGAAATGAAACAACTAGTAGAACAGGAAACTGAGATAGTGACAAAAAACCACAATGAAATGAAGAACTCAATAGATCAAATGCAAACACATTAGAGAGCCTTAAAAACAGAATGGGTGAAGCAGAAGAGAGAATATCAGAATTAGAAGACAGAGAACAGGAAAGGAAACAGGCAAATCAAAGAAAAGAAAAAGAAATCAGAAATCTAAAAAATACTGTCAGGAATCTACAGGATACTATTAAAAAACCCAACATTCGGGTTCTGGGAGTTCCTGAAGGCATGGAAAGGGAGAAAGGATTAGAAGGCCTTTTTAGCGAGATACTAGCAGAAAATTTCCCAGGTTTGGAGAAGGACAGAGACATCCTAGTACAGGAAGCTCATAGAACCCCTAATAAACATGATCAAAAGAGATCCTCACCACGACACGTCGTAATCAAACTCACCACAGTGAAACACAAAGAAAAGATCCTAAAATGTGCAAGAGAGAAACGCCAGATTACTCTCAGAGGATCTCCAATTAGACTTACAGCTAACTTCTCATCAGAAACCCTACAAGCCAGGAGAGAATGGCAAGATATAGCCCAGGTACTAAGAGAGAAAAACTGCCAGCCCAGAATATTATATCCTGCAAAGCTCTCATTTGTGAATGAAGGTGAAATAAAGACCTTTCACAGCAAACAGAAATTGAAAGAATTTGTCACCACTCGTCCAGCCCTGCAAAAGATGCTTAAAGATGTGTTACATACAGAAACACAGAAACACGGTCACCAATATGAAAGAAGGTAAAGGAAGGAAACCTCACAGCAAAAGATCACAGGAATCTCAAACCAGATATTAGAAAAAATCTTTGTCAAATGTCAGGGCAAAGTTACTCCTTCTCAATAGTCACATTGAATGTTAATGGCATGAACTGTCCAGTTAAAAGACACCGATTGGCTGATTGGGTTAAGGAACAAAACCCATCTATCTGCTGCTTACAAGAAACTCATCTTTCCAACAATGATGCATACAGACTGAAAGTGAAAGGCTGGAAAAAGATATACCATGCCAACAGAAATGAAAAAAGAGCGGGCGTAGCCATCTTAATATCGGACAACATAAACTTTACCACAAAAACTGTTAGGAGAGACAAAGAGGGGCACTATTTAATGATTAAGGGATCCATTCAACAGGAAGATATAATGATTATCAATGTATATGCACCTAATCACAGGGCACCAGCTTATTTAAAAGACTTGTTAAGGGACTTAAAGGGAGACTTAGACCCCAATACATAGTACTGGGGGACTTCAATACTCCACTCTCAGAGATAGACAGATCAACAGGACAGAAGATCAACAAGGAGACAGTAGATTTAAATGACACTATAGCCCAAATGGATCTAACAGATATCTACAGAACATTTCATCCTACATCTAAGGACTTTACATTCTTCTCAGCAGTACATGGAACCTTCTCTAGGATTGACCACATACTAGGCCATAAAGCAAGTCTCAGCAGATTCAAAAGAATTAGAATTATACCATGCAGCTTCTCAGACCACAAAGGAATGAAATTGGAAATTAGCAACTCGGGAATCCCCAGAATACGTGCAAACACATGGAGATTGAACAACATGCTCCTGAATGAACAATGGGTCATAGAAGAAATTAAAAGAGAAATCAAAAATTTTCTGGAAGTAAATGAGGATAACAGCACAACATACCAAAACCTATGGGATACAACAAAAGCAGTGTTAAGAGGAAAATTTATATCAATAGGTGCCTACATCAAGAAATTAGAGAGGCACCAAATAGATGAGCTTTCAAGTCATCTAAGGATCTAGAAAATCTGCAGCAAACCAAACCCAAACCCAGTAGAAGAAGGGAAATAATTAAAATCAAAGAAGAAATCAACAGGATTGAATCCAAAAAAGCATTACAAAAAATCAGCCAAATGAGGAGCTGGTTTTTTGAAAAAATAAACAAAATTGACACCCCATTGGCCCAACTAACTAAAAAAAGAAGAGAAAAGACCCAAATCAATAGGATCAGAGATGAAAAAGGAAACATAACAACAGACACCACAGAAATAAAAAGAATCATCAGAAATTACTACAAGGACTTGTATGCCAGCAAACAGGGAAATCTATCAGAAATGGACAGGTTCTTGGACACATACAACCTACCTAAATTGAGCCAGGAAGACATAGAAAACCTAAACAGACCCATAACTGACACAGAAATTGAAACAGTAATAAAGGCCCTCCCAACAAAGAAAAGCCCAGGACCAGATGGATTCACTGCTGAGTTCTACCAGACATTTAGAGAAGAACTAACTCCAATTCTTCTCAAACTATTCAGAACAATCGAAAAAGAGGGAATCCTCCCAAATTCTTTCTATGAAGCCAGCATCACCTTAATTCCTAAGCCAGAAAAAGATGCAGCATTGAAAGAGAATTACAGACCAATATCCCTGATGAACATAGATGCAAAAATACTCAATAAAATTCTGGCCAATAGAATGCAACAACACATCAGAAAGATCATCCACCCAGACCAAGTGGGATTTATCCCTGGTATGCAGGGATGTTTCAAACGTTCTCAAAACAATCAACATACTACACTACATTAACAGACTGCAGAAGAAAAACCATATGATTCTCGCAATAGACGCAGAGAAAGCATTTGATAAAATACAACACCCTTTCATGATGAAAACTCTAAGCAAACTGGGTATGGAAGGAACATTCCTCAATACAATCAAAGCAATTTTTGAAAAACCCACAGCCAACATCCTATTGAATGGGGAAATGTTGCAAGCATTTCCGCTGAGATCTGGTACCAGACAGGGATGCCCACTCTCACCACTGCTATTCAATATAGTTCTGGAAGTTTTAGCCAGAGCTATTAGGCAAGAAAAAGAAATTAAAGGGATACAAATTGGGAAGGAAGAACTCAAACTATCCCTCTTTGCAGATGATATGATTCTTTATTTAGGGGACCCAAAGAACTCTACTAAGAGACTATTGGAACTCATAGAAGAGTTTGGCAAAGTAGCAGGATATAAAATCAATCCACAAAAATCAACAGCCTTTGTATACACAGGCAATGCCACGGCTGAGGAAGAACTTCTAAGATCAATCCCATTCACAATAGCTACCAAAACAAATACCTTGGAATAAACTTAACCAAGGACATTAAAGAGCTCTACGATGAAAACTACAAAACCTTAAAGAAAGAAATAGAAGAGGATACCAAAAAATGGAGAAATCTTCCATGCTCATGGACTGGAAGAATCAATATCATCAAAATGTCTATTCTCCCAAAAGCAATTTATACATTCAATGCAATACCAATCAAGATACCAAAGACATTCTTCTCAGATCTGGAAAAAATGATGCTGAAATTCATATGGAGACACAGAAGACCTCGAATAGCCAAAGCAATCTTGTACAACAAAAACAAAGCCGGAGGCATCACAATACCAGATTTCAGGGCATACTACAGGGCAGTTGTTATCAAAACAGCATGGTACTGGTACAGAAACAGATGGATAGACCAATGGAACAGAATAGAAACACCAGAAATCAATCCAAACATCTACAGCCAACTCATATTTGATCAAAGATCAAAACTAATCCCTGGAATAAGGACAGCCTATTCAATAAATGGTGCTGGGAAAATTGGATTTCCACATGCAGAAGCTTGAAGCAAGACCCATACCTTTCACCTTACACAAAAATTCACTCAACGTGGATTAAAGACTTAAATCTATGACCCGACACCATCAAATTATTAGAGAGCATTGGAGAAACCCTGCAAGATATAGGTACAGGCAAAGACTTCTTGGAAAAGACCCCAGGAGCACAGGCAGTCAAAACCAAAATTAACATTTGGGATTGCATCAAATTGAGAAGTTTCTGTACTTCAAAAGAATCAGTCAGGAAAGTGAAGAGGCAACCGACAGAATGGGAAAAAATATTTGCAAACTATACTACAGATAAAGGGTTGATAACCAGAATCTACAAAGAAATCAGGAAAATCCACAACAACAGAACAAACAACACACTGAAGAGATGGGCTAAGGACCTCAATAGACATTTTTCAAAAAGGAAATCCAAATGGATAACAGACACATGAAAAAATGTTCAAGATCACTAGCAATCAGAGAAATGCAAATCAAAACCACAATGAGGTTTCACCTCACCCCAGTGAGAATGGCTCACTTCCAGAAATCTACCAACAATAGATGCTGGAGAGGATGTGGGGAAAAAGGGACACTAACCCACTGTTGGTGGGAATGCAAACTGGTTAAGCCACTATGGAAGTCAGTCTGGAGATTCCTCAGAAACCTGAACATAACCCTACCATACAACCCAGCCATCCCACTCCTTGGAATTTACCCAAAGGAAATTAATTTGGCTAATAAAAAAGCCATCTGCACATTAATGTTTATTGCAGCTCAATTCACAATAGCTAAGACCTGGAACCAACCGAAATGCCCATCAACAGTAGACTGGATAAAGAAACTATGGGACATGTACTCCATACAATACTATACAGCAGTAAGGAACAATGAAACCCAGTCATTTGCAACAAGATGGAGGGATCTGGAAAACCTCCTGCTGAGTGAATTAAGCCAGTCCCAAAGAGAAAAATATCATTTGTTTTCCCTGATCGGCGACAACTGAGCACCAAAGGGGAAACCTGTTGAAGTGAAATGGACACTATAAGAAACAATGACCTGATCAGCTTTTGTCCTGACTCTAGATGTACAATGTAATACTTTATCCTTTTTAGTATTTGTTGTTGTTGTTGTTGTTCTAGTACTAGTGGTTGAACTCTGTAATTAACGCACAATTATTCTTAGGTGTTTAAATTTTAACTGAAAAGTGATCCCTGTTAAATTTCAGAGTGGAAAAAGAGAGGGAGGAGATGCACAATTTGGGACATGCACAATCAGTCTTGCCCCAAAGGATGGAGTTAGAAATGTGCCAGGGGATTCCAATACAATCCCATCAAGGTGGCATGTACCAATGCCATCTCACTAGTCCAAGTGATCAATTTCAGTTCACAATTGATGGCTATGATAGGTCTAAGAGTCAAAGGGATCACACAAACAAGACAAGTGTCTGCTAATACTAACTGATAAAATCAAAAAGGGAGAGAAGGATCCAACATGGGAAGCAGGATACACAGCAGACTCATAGAATGGCAGATGTGCTAAACAACACTCTGGCCTCAGAATCAGCCCTTAAGGCATTCGGATCTGGCTGAAGAGCCCATGAGAGTATTGTAGGCATGGAAAGCCAAGACACCATGGAAAAGAAAAAAAGAAGAAGACCTGAATGAAAGATCTCTGTTAGTGAGATCCCAGTGGAAAGAACGGGGCCATCAAAGAAGGAGGTACCTTTCTCCAAAGGGAGGAGAGAACTTCCACTTTGACTGTGACCCTATCGGAATAAGATCAAAGTCAGCGAACCCTAAAGGCTTCCATAGCCCTGGCAACTCATGACTAGAGCCTAGGGAGATTACTGATGCCATGAACAGGAGTGTCAAATTGTTAAGTCAGCAACAGAAGTCACTGTGTACTTACATCCCATGTGGGATCTGTCCTTAATGTGTTGTCTAATGTGCAGTGATTCTATAACTAGTACTGAAACAGTACTTTTACACTTTGTGTTTCTGCGTGGGTACAAACTGATGAGATCTTTACTAATTATATACTGAATCGATCTTCTGTATATAAAGATAATTGGAAATGAAAAAATAACCTGGTGTTAAATTGGAAATGGCATAGAAAATTAATTAATTAAAAAAAATATTATGTAGGATCTCTGCCTTTAATGTGCTGTACACTGTTATTTAATGCTATAACTAGTACTCCAATAGTATTTTTTTTTTCACTTTGTGTTGCTAATGGGGGCAAACTGTTGAAATCTTCACCTAATATATACTAAACTGATCTTTTGTATATAAAGAGAATTGAAAATGAATCATGATGTGATTGGAAGGGGAGAGGGAGCGGGAAAGGGGAGGGTTGTGGGTGGGAGGGAAGTTTTGGGAGGGGGAAGCCATTGTAACCCATAAGCTGTACTTTGGAAATTTATATTCATTAAATAAAAGTTTAATAAAAAATATTATTTCTTTTTACTGCAGTAGATTGCTGGCCCTCTGTATTCCTAGAGAACAAAATCTTCTGGCTCAGAAGATTTGTTGATTTATAGTACTTTTAGTTCTAAATGATTGGTAGGTAGTTGAATGTATAGATACCCATGACAGACTCATAATCTTTGCTACTCTGAATTATATGGATTCTCATTAGAATTACATGGCCATAGATAAATTTTTTAAAAATTTCTTTAAAAAGACATTTATTTATCTGAAAAGCAGAGAGAGAGAGAGAGAGAGAGAGAGAGAGAGAGAGAGAGAGAGAGGGAGTGGTATCTTCCACCTGCTGGTTCAGTCCCCAAATGGCTGCAATGGCCAGAGTTGGGCTATTCTGATTCTAGGAGTCAGGAGCTTCTTTTGGATCACCTACTTGGGTGCATGAGCCCAAGGAGTTGGGCCATTTTCCACTAAGGAACTGTATTGGAAGTGGAGCAGTTGGGGTATTAACCAGTGTTCTTATTGGATGCTGGCATTGCAGGCAGTGGCTTTACCTGCTATGCCACAACAAAACTGTGACATTATTGTTTCTATTTGTCCCAGAAAATTCCATTTTGTCAAAGTCCAGACTTATCATGACATATTCCCCACATGCAAGTGGTCTTCAAAAAGTTGATGGAAAATGAATATTATGAAAATTACATGTGGATTTAAAAAATCTTTTGCACCAAAATATACTTATCTTTCTTAAGTATTCTTTAGGGACTGACGTTTGTGGTGCAGTGGGTTAAGCCACAGTTTCTGACACTGGCATTCCATATCAGAGTGCTTGTTTGAGTCTTAGCTGCTCTGCTTATGATACAGCTTCCTGCTAATGTGCCTGGAAAGGCAGCAGAAGATGGCCCAATACTTGAACCCCTGCTACTCACATGGGTAATAATGATGATTTTCCTGGTTCATGCATTTGGTCTGGCCCAGACTTGGCTGATGTGGTCATTTGAGGAATGAACCAACAAATGGAAAAATCTGTCTTTTGCTCTTTTTTTAAATCCCCCCATGTCTGCCTTTCAAATAAATAAATGAATAAAACTTTAAATAAAATAGGTTCTTTTTTTTTGAAAGATGTCTATTTATTTGAGAGGCAGAATAAGAGAGAGAGAGAGAGAGAGAGAGAGAGAGAGAGAGAGAGAGAGAGAAGAGAGAAATGTTTTCCATTCACTGGTTCACTCCTCAAATAGCCTCAACAGCTGGAGCTGGGCAGGAGCCAGGAGCTTCCTCTGGGTCTCCCACAGAGGTCCAGAGGCCCAAACACTTTGGCTATCCTCCACTGTTCCTGCAAGCCATCAGCAGAGAGCCGGATCAGAAGTGGAGCAACAAGGACTTGAATGGGCGACAATAGGAGATGATGGTGCCACAGTTGGAGGCTTAACCTACTATACCACAGCACTGGCCCCTAATTGAAATAGTTTTAAAACTGTTTATTTATTTATTTGAAAAACAGTGAAATAGGGACAAAGATACAGAGAACTCTCATTTATTGTTTTTTTCATGCAAATGTCCACAACAGCCAGGACTGGCCCAGGCTGAAGCAGGGATCTAGAAACTTGATTCAGGTTTCCCATATCAGTGGCAGGGACCAAATACTTAAACCATTACTTGATGCCTCTCAGGAAGCTAAAATAGGAACTCAACCAGGTATTCCAATATGCAGCGCAGGCATCCTAAGTCAGCCTTAATTGCTGTGCCAAGCACCCCACTTTTCTTTTTATTACATTTTTCATGTACATTTTGTAGTACCCTATATAGTACATTTATATATCTTACGACAGGCTTGTTTATTTCAGAAAATATATAACCTTTGAATTTAAAGTAATTCAGTCAGTGACCATCCTTAGTAGCATTATACTCCTTTGTTGCTGTTATCTACTTTCTCATAGTTTTTTATACTATACAAAGTTTCTGAAGTGTGTCTGCCCCAGATCCAGAGGATAGCGACTTTACCCCTGTTTCACTATGCTCATACTTTTCTTGAGTTAGAAAAATACTCACACTTTCTAGATATTACCATGAGGTGGATTTCTGGTGATTAAGATGTTGCATGCTTTCCTATAGTATAACTTCTAGATGATATCGGGAAAGACGCTCTAAAATCTACACCAAAATGTGGCCCTTTAAGGTTTCCCAGAAGCGCTATCTGGGGTGCCACATATGCTACCAGAATTTGGGGTGCCATACGATATCATCATATGCTTATTAATAAATCCTCAATATTAATAAGCCTGACATGGTTCTTGCCTAATATTTAGAGAAGAATTCTAAGTATTGGCACAGATAAACGAGGCAGCATGGTACATTTTAGGCTTTTACTTAGTGCAAAAAGTGCATAGGAAAGTGAGAGCTTTATTTAAGTGAGAGAGAGAGAGTTAAATATGGGTTCATATCTAGCACCAGGAACCAGCCACGTGGAGGAGCATCTAGGCCAGGAAGCCTAAGGTGGGTGGCCTGAAGGGCACGTGCCCTGGGGGCGCAGGGCTACAGCAAGCCCCCTCCTGGCAAGAGGCCAGGGAAGAGAAGGATCAGATTCACTGTGTCCCAGGCTTTTAACCCACTTCCAAAGGGGAGTGGTTAATTAACCTGATTGGCTGGTGGGCACCCAGGTATGGCCAGGTAGGGACATGAGGTCACACAGGGACATGGTGAAGGCATGGTCTTCCAGCTTACAAACCTAATCAATTTTAACCTATATGCCTGCCTACTTCATAGAGATGGAGATAAGGAATTTAAGGAAAAACAACAAAAGAAAAGGCCAGAAATTCTTGAGGTAGTAGTGGGGTCTTGTAAACTAAGACTCAAAGGCTGTCAATGAGGATACCATGTGAAGAATGGCAAGAAAATTCAGATCTGTGGGAAGATTTTGTATCATCTGAAGATTACAAATATCAAGCACAGACAATTCAGGCCTGTACAAATGTTCCTTTGAATTATTTTTTTAAAGATTTTGTTTATTTATTTGAAAGTTGAAAGTCAGAGTTACACAGAGAGAGGAGAGGCAGAGAGAGAGAGAGAGAGAGAGAGAGAGAGAGAGGTCTTCTATTTGCTGGTTCACTATCCAGTTTGCCGCGATGGCCTGGAGCTGCGCCAATCCGAAGCAAGGAGCCAGGAGCTTCTTCCAGGTCTCCTGCATGGGTGCAGGGGTCCAAGGACTTGGGTCATCTTCTACCACTTTCCCAGGTCTTAGCAGAGATCTGGATCGGAAGTGGAACAGTTGGGACCATATGGGATGCGGGCACTGCAGGCACTTTACCCACTAAGCCACAGCGCCAGCCCCTGTTCCTTTGATTTAGCTCTGAAATTCCTACAGCAAGTCAGGCAAGAAATAATCTTTTCTTTTGTCTAAGCTAGATTTTCAAGCAAACCTCACTAATGAGGCATACAAAGTGATATGTGCTTCTTTTCTTTATTGAGTGACTATTTCTTGTTGAAATCAAGAAGTTACCTTAATACATGAACATATTCATTTCTCCAAAGTCAACTAGACCAAGATGGGGCAATCAGAGAACAATAGTACTAATGAGACCAAACAGGAATGAATATCCCACTGCAAATTCACAAATTCACAAAGTTTTGTGAAAATAGCTCTTTGGAATACCATTCTGAGTTACTCAGTATGGGTGCTTCAAAAAGCTCTTGGACATGGAATAAAAGATCAATATTTTTTGGTTGAAAAAAATTTGGAATCTTTGCATATGAAGGAATCTTTAACAAGTTCATGAAAATATGTGTTATAAAGATCATGATATATAGATTTCCAAATGTTTGTACCAGAATAAACTCATCTTTTAATTCCATTTTGTGTGGGTTTTTTGAAATACTCTCTTATATGATAAAAGAGACTTGGCCCCTACATTCAATAGTCCAACACTGAATCATCTAGAAACAAAGTCCTAGCCAGGATCAGATCTCAAAGTTAACTGAATCATGTGAGGGGGTTGTCAGGTGGGGCAAAGAAGACACATGTTTTCAGTTGTTCTGCATATGCTCTTAACTGCCTATTCTGACTAAACAGAGCCACATTTGTTCTCACCTTTGCCTTCCCTCTGCCTGACTTTATATATATTTAAAATCAGATGCTGAGGAGAGGGAACGAGTTGGAAGTTCCTGCTCACACCCCTCCCACAACCACCTGTAGGACCCCATCCCTTTAAAATGTTGAGAATTTGAATAAGTGTGTGCAAGAGTATGAGTGTGTGAAATTGTGTGTGTGATTATGTGATGGTAAGTGAGTGTGTTAGTATATGTATTTAAGTGTGAATGTGTGAGAGTAAGAGAGGGTTGTGTGTGAGAGTGTGTATGAGTGAATTAGGTATGAGACCATGAGAGTGGGAGTGTGAGCATGTATGAGTGTGTAAGTGCATATGCATGTGTGTGTATGAGTGAGTGTGTGAGAAAGAGCGTGTGTTGGTGTGTGTGTGTGGTGGGGAGGAGTAAGCAGGGAAATTGGAGAGAATGAGACAAAAGGGATGAAGAAGACAAATGGTATTTGGGAGGAGCAGAGAGCAGGTGAAATGCTTGGTGGAGCAGACCTTGCTCAGGAGTGCCTATCACACAGCAGCAGGCCCAAACCCAATTGAACATGGCCTTCCTTCCTGATACTGAGCCTGGGGTCTCTGTCTCAATACAAGAGGAAGGCAGAGAACATTCCCAACATGCAGTGAGCCAATATCTGCCAGACTCACCTGCACCTCCTGAACTAGCTCATTCTGATTCACTGCTAAGTCTTTGACTTCTACAATGATTGTCCACTCTGTCCTCAGCTCTGATCTTCCTCAGGATGATGACCATGATTCCCAATCTTTAGATACAAGCTTAAAGGAAGTTTTATTTAGAATGGCATTATTTTTAGGACATCATCTCAGCATTCTTTCTGAAAAAAGTACATGTATCCTGTCATGGCAAAGAGAAGCTGTGCGGTAGTTTGGAAACTGCCTTGAGACAGAAAGCATGAATCAGGGTAGGGCTCGCCTTGCTTGTTTCTCTTTTCTTAGAGATCACAGTCTTTAGCCTAAAACACATTTCCCAGATTTTGTCTAATGTTATAACTGTATATCATGGGAAGGTAAGTTTGATCCTTCTGAATCCATCTTGACCTACAGGAAAATTATTCTCTACATTTTAGGGTCAAAACTTATTGTCTATTTATAGAGCAAGAAAATGCCTACTTTCTAGGGCAAAAAGGTGAAGTCACCTACCCAAGGTCACACACAATTAGGTAGTTGCAAAGCTGAAACCAGAATGTCTGTTTTCTGCTAATTATTTTCGTTCTCTTTCCACCATAACAGGGTGCAGGATGACTAATTTAATTAGTAAGAGTTTTTTTTTTTTCTAGAAAAAGTCTCAGTATAGTTTGTAAACTTGAGGAAAAGAAGAAGAAAAGATAAAAATATCCTGATAACCCAAATATCTTTTTCTATTGTTCTGAGACCACATGAATGTTTTGTTCCTCAATTAACAAATTTGTTATGTGAGTCTTTTAAATGACAGAAGATCGTTAAATATTATAAAGTTGAAGTCTTATCATTTATGATATGAGGATTCTGAGGAAACTGGAATTAATATATCCTTTTTATTTTTCACAGTGTCAGAAAATCCAAAATGATTCACAGCACACATTATTTACAAGTCTATGGGGAACTAAGCACTTTTTTACTATTCATTGTACCTTCGAAATATTTTCAGAATCTGAACCCTTCAAAGCAGAACCACTGATGTTGCGATCACATTGAATTTGTAAATTACTTCTCAGATCTAGAAAAAATAATGCTAAAATTCATATGGAAATACAAGAGACCTCGAATAGCTAACACAATCTTATACAACAAAAACGAAGCTGGAGGCATCACAATACCAGATTTCAACACATACTACAGGGCAGTTATAATCAAAACAGCCTTATATTGGCGCTAAAATGAACATGTAGAACAATGGAACAGAATAGAAAGTCCAGAAATCAATTCACGCATCTACAACCAACTTTCACAAAGAGGTAAAATAAAGCCATGGAGAAAGAACAGTCTCTTCAAGAAGTATGAAACGTGGCATTACACCTTATACAAAAATCAACTCAAAATGGATCAAAGATCTAAACCTATGACATGATACCATCAAATTACTAGAGGAGAACATTGGGGAAACTCTGTAAGACATTGACATAGGAAAAGACTTCTTGGAAAAGACCCCAGAAGCACAGGCAATCAAAGACAAAATTGACAAATGGGAATATATGAAGTTGAGAAGCTTCTGCACTTCAAAAGAAGTGCAGCAAAGTGAAGAGGCAACTGTTAGGAGAAAATATTTGCAAATTATGCAACTAATAAGCAATTAATATCCAGAATCTATAAATAGCTCAAGAATCTCAACAGCATACCAAACAATCTAGTTAAGAAATGGTCAAAGGACTTGAACAGGCATTTTTCTTTTCTTTTTTTTTAAATATTTATTTATTTGAATGGCAGAGTTACAGAGAGGCAGAGGCAGGGGCAGAGAGAGAGAGAGAGAAAGAGAGAGAGAGAGAGTCTCCCATCTGCTGGTTCACTACCCAGATGGCTTCAATGGCTGGAACTGTGCTGATCTGAAGTCAGGAGTCAGAAGCTTCCTCCAGGTCTCCCATGTGGGTACAGGGGTCCAAGGACTTGGGTCATCTTCTACTGCTTTCCCAGGCCATAGCAGAGAGTTGGATCAAAAGTGGAGCAGTTGGGACTCGAACCAGCACCCATATGGGATGCCAGCACCACAGGTGGTAGCTTTACCCACTATGCCACAGCCCCCAAACAGGCATTTTCCAAAAGAGGAAAATCAGATGGCCAACGGACACATAAAAATGCTCAGGATTACTAGTCATCACGGAAATGAAAATCAAAACCACAACTGGGGTGTCACTTCACCCCAGTTAAAATACCTTTCATGCTGGAAAGGATATGGGGGGAAAGGTACCCTAATCCACGGTTCATGGGAATATGATCTATGATATGACTGGCCTGGGAATTTAGCCAAGAGAAGTGAAATCAGCATATGAAAGAGCTAGGTGTATTTCTATGTTCACTGCAGCTCAATTCAGAGTAACAAAGATATGGAATCAACCCAGATGTCCATCAACTAATGACTTGATAATGAAATTATAGTATATATATGGAATACTACTCAGTCATAAAACAGAATGAACTCCTGTCTTGGACAATAAAATGGGATGCAACTGGAAACTGTTATACTTAGTGAAATAAGCCAGTCCCCAAAAGACAAATAGGAGGCCCTGCAATGTGGCATGATAGGCTGAGCTTCTGCCTGTGGTGCCGGCATCCCATATTGGCAATGGTTCATGTCCCAGCTCTCTACATATGAACTGGGAAAGCAGTTGGATATGGCCCAAGTGCTTGGGGCCCTGCACCCCCTGGGGAAACCTGGAAGATGCTCCTGGCTCCTGTCTTTGCATCCACCAAGCTCCGGCCATTGCAATCATTTAGGGGGTTAACTAGCAGATGGAAAATCTTTTTCTCTGTCTCCCCTTTTTGTCTGTCTGTAACTCTACCTATAAAATAAATAAATAGAATCTTTTTTTTAAAAAAAGACAAATAACATACGTTTTCCCTAATCTGTGGTAGCTAGTAGAGTACCAAAAATGTAATCTGTAGGATGAAATTGACATTTTAAGCTTTGGTGATTGTTTACAGCCCTTGTCTCTACCATTGAGGAACAGTTTTTTTCTTCTTACTATTTGATGAACTTTGTATTTAATGTAGGTTTAGTAATATGAGTATAAAGTAAACTGGAAGGATAGCATTATAAAAATTAAGAAAAGGATTAGGATAGGAGGACAGAGGAAGTATGGGAGTATGGGCAGGAGGAAGGATAGGGTAGCAAGTATCACTATGCTCCTAAACCTGTATACATGAAACACGTGAAATTTGTCTACTTTATTTTTTTATTTATTAAACTTTTATTTAATGAATATAAATTTCCAAAGTACAGCTTATGGGTTACAATGGCTTCCCCCCTCCCATAAATTCCCTCCCACCCACAACCCTCCCCTTTCCCGCTCCCTCTCCCCTTCCTATCACATCATGATTCATTTTCAATTCTCTTTATATACAGAAGATCAGTTTAGTATATATTAGGTGAAGATTTCAACAGTTTGCCCCCATTAGCAACACAAAGTGAAAAAAAAAATACTGTTGGAGTACTAGTTATAGCATTAAAAAACAGTGTACAGCATATTAAAGACAGAGATCCCACATAATATTTTTAAAAAAATAATGAATTTTCTATGCCATTTCCAATTTAACACCAGGTTTTTTTTTTCATTTCCAATTATCTTTATATACAGAAGATCGATTCAGTATTTAATTAGTAAAGATCTCATCAGTTTGTACCCACACAGAAACACAAGGTGTAATACTGTTTCAGTACTAGTTATAGCATCACTGCACATTAGACAACACATTAAGGACAGATCCCACATGGGATGTAAGTACACAGTGACTTCTGTTGCTGACTTAACAATTTGACACTCCTGTTCATGGTGTCAGTAACCTCCCTAGGCTCTAGTCATGAGTTGCCAGGGCTATGGAAGCCTTTAGAGTTTGCTGACTTTGATCTTATTCCGATAGGGTCATAGTCAAAGTGGAAGTTCTCTCCTCCCTTTGGAGAAAGGTACCTCCTTCTTTGATGGCCCCGTTCTTTCCACCGGGATCTCACTCACAGAGATCTTTCATTCAGGTCTTCTTCTTTTTTTTTCGTTTCCATGGTATCTTGGCTTTCCATGCCTACAATACTCTCATGGGCTCTTCAGCCAGATCCGAATGCCTTAAGGGCTGATTCTGAGGCCAGAGTGTTGTTTAGGACATCTGCCATTCTATGAGTCTGCTGTGTATCCCGCTTCCCATGTTGGATCCTTCTCTCCCTTTTTGATTTTATCAGTTAGTATTAGCAGACACTTGTCTTGTTTGTGTGATCCCTTTGACTCTTAGACCTATCGGAGCAATCGAATGTGAACTGAAATTGATCACTTGGACTAGTGAGATGGCATTGGTACATGCCACCTTGATGGGATTGTATTGGAATCCCCTGGCACATTTCTAACTCCACCATTTGGGGCAAGTCCGATTGAGCATGTCCCAAATTGTACATCTCCTCCCTCTCTTTTTCCCACTCTTAAATTTAACAGGGATCACTTTTCAGTTAAAATTTAAACACCTAAGAATAATTGTATGTTAATTACAGAGTTCAACCACTAGTACTAGAACAACAACAACAACAACAAATACTAAAAAGGATAAAGTATTACATTGTACATCAGCAGTCAGCACAAGAGCTGATCAGGTCATTGTTTCTTATAGTGTCCATTTCACTTAACAGGTTTCCCATTTGGTGCTCAGTTGTCACCAATCAGGGAAAACAAATGATATTTTTCTCTTTGGGACTGGCTTAATTCACTCAGCCTGATGCTTCCAGGTTCCTCCTTCTTGTTGCAAATGACCGGGTTTCATTGTTTCTTACTGCTGTATAGTATTGTATGGAGTACATGTCCCATAGTTTCTTTATCCAGTCTACTGTTGATGGGCATTTCGGTTGGTTCCAGGTCTTAGCTATTGTGAATTGAGCTGCAATAAACATTAATGTGCAGATGGCTTTTTTATTAGCCAAATTAATTTCCTTTGGGTAAATTCCAAGGAGTGGGATGGCTGGGTTGTATGGTAGGGTTATGTTCAGGTTTCTGAGGAATCTCCAGACTGACTTCCATAGTGGCTTAACCAGTTTGCATTCCCACCAACAGTGGGTTAGTGTCCCTTTTTCCCCACATCCTCTCCAGCATCTGTTGTTGGTAGATTTCACGTGCAGAAGCTTGAAGCAAGATCCCTATCTTTCACCTTACACAAAAATTCACTCAACATGGATTAAAGACTTAAATCTATGACCCGACACCATCAAATTATTAGAGAGCATTGGAGAAACCCTGCAAGATATAGGTACTGGCAAAGACTTCTTGGAAAAGACCCCAGGAGCACAGGCAGTCAAAACCAAAATTAACATTTGGGATTGCATCAAATTGAGAATTGTCTGTACTTCAAAAGAAACAGTCAGGAAAGTGAAGAGGCAACCGACAGAATGGGAAAAAATATTTGCAAACTATGCAACAGATAAAGGGTTAATAACCAGAATCTACAAAGAAACAACAACAGAACAAACAACCCACTTAAGAGATGGGCCAAGGACCTCAAGAGACATTTTTCGAAAGAGGAAATCCAAATGGCCAACAGACACATGAAAAAATGTTCAAGATCACTAGCAATCAGAGAAATGCAAATCAAGACCACAATGAGGTTTCACCTCACCCTGGTGAGAATGGCTCACATTCAGAAATTTGTATACTTTTAATAAAATTTTTAAAAATTACAAAAACCAAAGTAGCACCACTGATAATACCCTTAATACATTCATTCTATTCTGGGTATGAAAAACCTCCTAATTGTTCTTGCTTCCACCAGTGTATCACATCCTTTCTCAATTCAAAACCTTCTTTTTCACCTAAATAAAGGGGGAGAAGTACTGTGTTCATGGATTAGGATATTCAACATGGTTAATTCACCTATTCTTCTCAAATTACCCGAAGATTCAATACAATCCCAATCACCTACCAGAAGACGTGTCTTATATCCCAACAAGCAGAATATAAAGTTGCTGAAAACGGATGCTATTCAGTCAACTGAGGAATTCAAATATACCTGTATGGTAATAACAGTATTATACCAATTATAATATTTTCTTAGTGTGTCAATTTTATTTTCTTAATTTTCATTTTTTTATTTTCATCACTTAAAATGTAGATTGACAGAGAAGTGGAAAGGGTAGAGCTTCCATCTGCTGTTCCACTCTCCAAATGCCCACAACAGCCAGGACTGGACTAGGTTGAAACCGAGAGCCTGGAACTCCATCCAGGTCTCTCACATTGGTGTCAGAGTCCCAGGCATGTAGGCCATCATCTGCTACCTCCAAGTATGAATTAGCACAAAGACAGATCAGAACCAGAGGATCTGGGACGTGAACTGTCACTTCAGATATGAGACCTGGACATTCCATGCAGCAGAGCTTGATTTACTCCACAATGCCTGTTCTTTGTGTGGCAATTTTATTATGATTATATGGTAAAATGTCTCCTAGATGTTAGAAGATATAGGCTATAGTATTTAGGGATAAAATGTCATGATATCTGCAAACCATACAAATGTTTCAGCCAAAAACAGTAAAGTGGGCAATAAAAGAAACATCATTGGGGTGGAGTTGGAGGCTTGACAAAGTGGCAAAATGTTGTTGAATCAAATAAAATATTTTGGATATTATACTTATAACTTGTATACATTTACATATTTTCAAAATGAAAAACTAGCTGAGAAGATTTGTCTTATTTTTCAATGGGAGTTCGTATTTGAAAAGTGATAAAAAGCATAGCTTCTGACTTGAAAATAATCAGTGGAGCATAACATATTATACAGACTAATATTCAGCTTGAAAAAAGTCTCTTGAAATTTTTGTTTACTTTAAATGCTTTTGGTCTGAGTTTGGAACTTACAAAGCCCCGCCTAGGCAACATATTTCAAAAGATATGTTCAGTTATTTAACTTGAATATAATTAGATATAATATCTTTGGCCGGCGCCACAGCTCACTAGGCTAATCCTCCACCTGCGGCACTGGCACCCCAGGGTTCTAGTCCCTGTTGGGGCACCGGATTCTGTTCCGGTCGCCCCTCTTCCAGGCCAGCTCTCTGCTGTGGCCAGGGAGTGCAGTGGAGGATGGCCCAAGTGCTTGGGCCCTGCACCTGCATGGGAGACCAGGAGAAGCACCTGGCTCCTGGCTTCGGATCAGCGCGGTGCACCAGCCGCAGCCCGCAGGCCGTGGAGGCCATTGGAGGGTGAACCAAAGGCAAAGGAAGACCTTTCTCTCTGTCTCTCTATCTCACTGTCCACTCTGCCTGTCAAAAAAAATAGATATAATATCTTTGTTCTTCATAGTATATTTTAGTAAAATAGTGCAGGGACTTGATTCTTTAGCTCATTAGAGTAGAATTCTGTATGGTGGCTGCCTAAAACATATTTAAATATGCTTATGGCTCACAAAAATATAGCATGTAGGCAATTGATATTGCCATTATTAATGGAAGTCTCATGTTTTAAAACTTTTCTAAAATATGTATAAAAACCTCTTTTAAATAAATGAATTCATTTTCCTGCCAAGTATCTGGCATATACCGAACATGATTAAATTATTTTGTTCTGAGAATTTTAGAGTGTCTTAGGCCATTATTTTGAGCATACTTTTAAAACTTCATGAATCTGAATATAGAAGAGCATAAAAGTATGATCACGTGGGGCTGGTAAAGTCACCACCTGCAGTGCCGGCATCCTATATGGGCCCTGGTTCAAGTCCTGGCTGATCCACTTCCCATCCAGCTCTCTGCTATGGTCTGGGAAAGCAGTAGAAGATGGCCCAAGACCTTGGGCCCCTGCAGCTGCATGGGAGAATCAGAATAGGCTCCTGGCTCCTGGCTTGTGATCGGCACATCTCCCATAGTTGCAGCCATCTGGGGAGCAAACCAGTGGATGAAGACTCTCTCTTTCTGCTTCTATCTCTCTGTAACTCTGCCTTTCAAATAAATAAATAAAATCTTTAAAAAACAAAGGTATTATAACTCCTTCAGATTAAAAATCCAATATGGTATCTTATGCTTTTTCTTTAATGAAACAACATAGTTAAAAATATGATTAAATATTTCGCTGATTGAATGTTAATGACTCTACTTTTTTGTATTTAAACCACAAAATTCTAGTTAACAGATATATTTATGTTTTAAACATTTTATGTTCTTATGCAAATCTATTATTTTTGTTTATGATTTACTTATGTTGTTGAAATGCACAATGACAAAGACGAAGAGAGAGAAGAGAGAACTTCCATCTACTGGTTTACTCCCCAAATGTGCACAACAGCCAAGGCTGGACCAGGCTGAAGACAGGGGCCAGGGACTTCATCCTCATCTCCCACATAAATGGCAGGGGCCAAAGCAATTGGGTAATCTTCCATTGCTTCCTAAGGTGCATTAGCAGGGAGCTGAATCAGAAGCAGAGCAGCCAGGACAAACTGGCACTCTAACATTGCATGCTGATAACACAAGAGGTGGCTTAACCACCTGTATATAATGTTGGCCCTGCAACAGGTTTATTTTTATCCGGAGTAAAAATATATCAATATTCAAAAGTTTTCAAGACAAGTCTTCTATGTTATTTTCTAGAATCATTATTATTATTGCTTTCACATTTAGATTTCCAATACATCTATGACTGATATTGGTATATAATAAGAAGTAGGGCCAATATTCCTTTTCCTACCATATAGCTTTACTCAGACCATTTATTGAAAAGTCCATACTATCCCATTACTTTGCAGAGGAACTCCATAAATCATGTTTATGTGAATAGTTCTGTTTCTATCTTATGTTTTTCCCATTGGTCTATTTTTTCTGCCCTTGTGCTACTACTTCACTCTGTATATTACTGTAGCTTCAGATTAAGCTTAATTGTCTGACCTCCTTCATGCTTCTTTAAAATTACCTTTTATTATCTTAGGCCTTTACAGTTTCTAAAACAATAAATCAATTTGTTAATTATCTCAAATAAACTCCTAGTATTTCTTCAGGGATTGCACTGAACCTATAAATCAGTTTATGGAAAACTGTGGTCGTTTAATATTGTCACGACCAATATACACATATTCTACCTCTTTCAATTTTAGCTTTTCTTAATAATTTGTAGTTGTTTTCTAGATGGGGGAGACCTTGGATATCTTTTGCTGGACTTTTACTACTATTTGATAGTTTTTATGCTGTCATAACATGTATTTTTCTAATGTTTGTTAGCATGTAGAAATACAGTCAATAGTTTATATACTGAAAGTCTAGCAAGTAGTTTAAAATTCAAATCACATATTTTGGATTACTTGCATATCTAAAGGGATTTCAAAAGTTTCATAGAAAATAGAATTAAGAGATAACAATAAAAACTGCAAACTTTAGAGCCCCAGAGCCTGTCTTTGGTTCAGCTAGGGGTGGGGCATATGGGGAGGGGGAGGGGATGCAGGTGGAGGCGGGTACGGGGAGCACAGACGCAGCGCCCCACACCAAAAGACACCATGGTGGGGACAGCTCTGACGTGAGGCCCTGGCTGACTCCTGGGGTTAGGAAAAGCACTTGATTGGGAAGGCGAGGACTAGACCCTCTTGGCTTCTGGCCATTCCTTCCGGGGGCGGGCAGGCCCTGGAGGACCCAATGGGCTGGCTCTAGGAGCCAGCATGGTGCTCCAAATAGGCCACAAGTCCTAACTAGAGGCAGAGACAGGCCCAGGAGCATGCAGGCTATCCTGAGCAAAAAAAATAAATAAATAAAAAATAAAAAAAAATAAAAAAAAACCTGCAAACTGTAACTCTCAACAAAGTTTCCATCAAGTTCAAGACAATTTTGCAAGTGATGATATCAGCCATTTAGTTGATCCTAAAGAACTGAAGTTTGCAAGAATTTAACCATATCAATGCAGTATTTTTATATTATTAATTGACTTATTCTATATGGCCTTTATTTATATTAAGTCTATTTCTTCTATTCCTAATTTGACCAGAGTCTTCATGACAAAGGGATGTTGAATTTTATCAAATATGCTTTCTGCATCTATTGAGATGATTTATAGTATTTTCCTTCACTCTGTTGATATGTTGTATCACATTTATTTATTTGGATATTTTGAAACATCTTGCATACTTGGAATGATGCCCACTTGATCAAGGCAAATGATATTTTGAATGTGCTGTTAGATTTGATTTGGATATATTTTGTTGAAGATTTTCGCATTTGTGTTCATTGAGGTTATTGGCCTGTAATTCCTTAATCTTGTATCCTTGTGTAGTTTGGGTAGCAAGGTAATCTTGGCCACATAGAATAAATTTGGGTGAATTCTCTCCTTGACTTTTTTTGTGAAAAATAATTTTGGAAGGATTGATGTTAATTCTTTTTTTAAAAAGATTTATTTATTTATTTGAAAGTCAGAGTTATAGAGAGGCTGAGGCAGAGAGAGAAAAACAGAGAGAGAGAGAGAATGTCTTTGATCCGATGTTTCACTGCCCAAATGTCTGATCTGAAGCCAGGAGCCAGAGCTTTATCCAGGTCTCCAACATGCATGCCCAAGGACTGGGGTCATCTTGTACTGTTTTCCCAGGCCATAGCAGAGAAGTTGGACTGGAAGTGGAGCACCTGAGACTCGAACCAGGATGCATATGGGATGCCAGCACTGCAGGCAGTGGCTTTTCCCACCAGGCCACAGCGCTGGCCCCAGTTATTTTTAAATATTTGATAGGATTCAGCTGTGAAGGCATCAGGACCTAGGCTTTTCTTTGATGGGTATTTTTAAAATTATTATTATTAATTTAATTGTATTACAGGTCAGTTTAGGTATTTTATTTCCTTATGGTTCAATCTGGATAAGGTGCATGTGTCCAATAATTCATTCATTTCTTCTAGGTTATTGAATTTGTAGCCATAGAGTTGTTCAGTCCTTTGTCTGTGGTTTCAGAGGTAATGTCTCTACATTCATTGTCAATTCTATATTTTAAATTTCCGTATTTTTTTAGGTTAGTCTAACTAAGGATTTATCAATTTGTTTATCTTTCCAAAGAAAGTTTATTATTTTATAGATTTTGTATGTTTTCTATAGTCTCTATGTCATTTATTTGTGTTCTCAGTTTCTTTTTAAATTTATTACCTTCTACCACTTTTGGATTTTATTTCTTCTCATTTTTCTAATCCTTTCAGGAACCTCATAAGTCGCTTATTTTAGATACTTCTGACTATTTTTATCTTTTATTTAATGAATATAAATTTCCAAAGTACAGCTTATGGATTACAATGGCTCCCCCCCATAACTTCCCTCCCACCCACAACCCTCCCCTTTCCCACTCGCTCTCCCCTTCCATTCACATCAATATTCATTTTCAATTCTCTTTATATACAGAAAATCAGTTTAGTATATATAAAGATTTCAACAGTTTGCCTCACATAGCAACAAAAAGTGAAAAAATACTGTTGGAGTACTAGTTATAGCATTAAATCACAATGTACAGCACATTAATGACAGAGATCCTAATGATATTTTTTTAAAAAATTGATTAATTTTCTATGCAATTTCCAATTTAAAAACAAGTTTTTTTTTTCATTTTCAATTATCTTTATATACAGAAGATTGATTCAGTATATACTAAGTAAAGATTTCATCAGTTTGCACTCACACATAAACACAAAGTGTAAAAATACTGTTTCAGTTCTAGCTATATCATTACTTCACCTTGGACAACCCATTAAGGACAGATCCCACATGGCGTAAGTACACAGTGACTCTTCATGTTAATTTAACAATTTAACACACTTGCTTATGGCGTCAGTAATCTCCCTAAGCTCTAGTCATGGGTTGCTGAGGCTATGGAAGCCTTTAGGGTCCACCGACTTCGATCTTATTCTGACAGGGTCATAGTCAAAGTGGATGTTCTCTCGTCCCTTCAGAGAAAGGTACCTCCTACCTTGATGGCCCTGTTCTTTCCACTGGGATCACACTCACTGAGATCCTTCATTTAGGTC
Source organism: Lepus oiostolus (assembly GCA_036325905.1). Taxonomy (NCBI): domain Eukaryota; kingdom Metazoa; phylum Chordata; class Mammalia; order Lagomorpha; family Leporidae; genus Lepus; species Lepus oiostolus. The sequence goes on along the minus strand of CM070808.1, from coordinate 55,869,983 downwards.
TTCTTCTTTTTTTTTTTTCCAGAGTGTCTTGGCTTTCCATGCATAAAATACTCTCATGGGCTCTTCAGCCAGATCCGAATGCCTTAAGGCCTGATTCTGAGGCCAGAGTGCTACTTAGGACATCCGCCATTCTATGAGTCTGCTGTGTATCCCGCTTCCCATGTTGGATCCTTCTCTCCCTTTTGGGTTTTATCAGTTAGTGTTAGCAGACATTAGTCTTGTTTGTGTGATCCCTTTGACTCTTAGACCTATCAGTGTGATCAATTGTGAACTGAAATTGATCACCTGGACTACTGAGATGGCATTGGTACATGCCACCTTGATGGGATTGTATTGGAATCCTCTGGCACGTTTCTTTTTTTTTTTTCTTTTTTTCTCTTTTTTTTTTTGACAGGCAGAGTGGATAGTGAGAGAGAGAGACAGAGAGAAAGGTCTTCCTTCCTTTTCGCCATTGGTTCACCCTCCAATGGCCGCTTCGGCCGGCGCATTTCGCTGATCCGAAGCCAGGAGCCAGGTGCTTCTCCTGGTCTCCCATGCGGGTGCAGGGCCCAAGGACTTGGGCCATCCTCCACTGCCTTCCTGGGCCATAGCAGAGAGCTGGCCTGGAAGAGGGGCAACCGGGATAGAAATCGGCACCACAACTGGGACTAGAACCCAGTGTGCTGGTGCCACAAGGTGGAGAATTAGCCTGTTAAGCCACGGTGCCGTCCCGCTGGCATGTTTCTAACTCCATCATTTGGGGCAAGTCTGATTGAGCATTTCCCGAATTGTACATCTCCTTCTTCTCTTTTTCTCATTCTTATATTTAACGGGGATCACTATTCAGTTAAGATTTAAACACCTAAGAATAATTGTGTGTTAATTACAGAGTTCAACCACTAGTACTAGAACAAAAATACTAAAAAGGATAAATTATTACATGTACATCAACAGTCAGCACAAGAGCTGATAGAGTCACTGTTTCTCATAGTGTCCATTTCACTCCACAGGTTTCCCCTTTGCTGCTCAGTTAGTTGTCACCGATCAGGGAAATCAAATGATATTTGTCTCTTTGGGACTGGCTTAATTCACTCAGCAGGAGGTTTTCCAGATTGCTCCATCTTGTTGCAAATGACCGGATTTCATTGTTTTTGACCGCTGTATAGTATTCTATAGAGTACATGTCCCATAATTTATTTATCCAGTCTAATCGTTATGGTATTTGGCTTGGTTGCAGGTTTTAGCTATTGTGAATAGAGCTGCAATAAATATTAATGTGCAGATGGCATTTTCTTTGCCAAATTAATTTCCTTTGGGTAAATTCCAAGGAGTGGGATGGCTGGGTTGTATGGTAGGGTTATGTTCAGGTTTCTGAGGAATCTCCAGACTGACTTCCATAGTGGCTTAACCAGTTTGCATTCCCACCAACAGTGGGTTAGTGTCCCTTTCGCCCCACATCCTCTCAAGCATCTATTGTTGGTAGATTTCTGAATGTGAGCCATTCTCACGGGGGTGAGGGGAAACCTCATTGTGGCTTTGATTTGCATTTCCCTGATTGCTAGTGATCTTGAACATTTTTTCATGTGTCTGTTATCCATTTGGATTTCCTCTTTGGAAAGATGTCTGTTGAGGTCTTTGGCCCATCTCTTAAGTGGGTTGTTTGTTTTGATGTTGTGCAGTTTCTTGTGTTCTTTATAGATTCTGGTTATCAACCCTTTATCTGTAGCGTAGTTTGCAAATATTTTTTCCCATTCTGTCGGTTGCCTTTTCACTTTCCTGACTGTTTCTTTTGAAGTACAGAAACTTCTCAATTTGATGCAATCCCAAATGTTAATTTTGGCTTTGATTGCCTGTGCTCCTGGGGTCTTTTCCATGAAGTCTTTGCCAGTACCTATATCTTGCAGAGTTTCTCCAATGCTCTCTAATAATTTGATGGTGTCGGGTCATAGATTTAAGTCTTTAATCCATGTTGAGTGAATTTTTGTGTAAGGTGAAAGATAGGGATCTTGCTTAATGATTCTGCACGTGGAAATCCAGTTTTCCCAGCATGATTTATTGAATAGACTGTCCTTACTACAGGGATTGGTTTTGGATCCTTGATCAAATATGAGTTGGCTGTAGATGTTTGGGATGATTTCTGGTGTTTCTATTCTGTTCCATTGGTCTATCCATCTGTTTCTGTACCAGTACCATGCTGTTTTGATAACAACTGCCCTGTAGTATGTCCTGAAATCTGGTATTGTGTTGCCTCCGGCTTTGTTTTTGTTGTACAAGATTGTTTTAGCTGTTTGAAGTCTCCTGTGTCTCCATATGAATTTCAGCATCATTTTTCCAGATGTGAGAACAAGGTCTTCGGTATTTTGATTGGTATTGCATTGAATCTGTAAATTGATTTTGGGAGAATGGACATTTTGATGATGTTGATTCTTCCAATCCATGAGCATGGAAGATTTCTCCATTTTTTGGTATCCTCTTCTATTTCTTTCTTTAAGGTTTTGTAATTTTCATCGTAGAGATCTTTAATGTCCTTGGTTAAGTTTATTCCAAGGTATTTGATTGTTTTTGTAGCTATTGAGAATGGGATTGAATTTAGCAGTTCTTCCTCAGCCGTGGCATTGCTGTGTATACAAAGGCTGTTGATTTTTGTGCATTGATTTTATATTCTGCTACTTTGCCAAACTCTTCTATGAGTTCCAATATTCTCTTAGTAGAGTTCTTTGGATCCCCTAAATAAAGAATCATATCATCTACAAAGAGGGATACTTTGAGTTCTTCCTTCCCAATTTGTATCCCTTTAATTTCTTTTTCTTGCCTAATAGCGCTGGCTAAAACTTCCAGAACTATATTGAATAGCAGTGTTGAGAGTGGGCATCCCTGTCTGGTACCAGATCTCAGCGGAAATGCTTCTAACTTTTCCCCCATTCAATAGGATACTGGCCATGGGTTTTTCATAAATTGCTTTGATTGTATTGAGGAATGATCCTTCCATATCCAGTTTGCTTAGAGTTTTCATCATGAAAGGGTGTTGTATTTTATCAAATGCTTTCTCTGCGTCTATTGAGAGAATCATATGTTTTTTTCTTCTGTAGTCTGTTAATGTGGTGTATCACGTTGATTGTTTTGAGAACGTTTGAAACATCCCTGCATACCAGGGATAAATCCCACTTGGTCTGGGTGGATAATCTGTCTAATGTGATGTTGCATTCTATTGGCCAGAATTTTATTGAGGATTTTTGCATCTATGTTCATCAGGGATATTGGTCTGTAATTGTCTTTCAATGCTGCATCTTTTTCTGGCTTAGGAATTAAGGTGATGCTGGCTTCATAGAAAGAATTTGGGAGGATTCCCTCTTTTTCGATCGTTTTGAATAGTTTGAGGAGAATTGGAGTTAGTTCTTCTCTAAATGTCTGGTAGAACTCAGCAGTGAATCCATCTGGCCCTGGGCTTTTCTTTGTTGGGAGGGCCTTTATTACTGTTTCAATTTCTGTGTCAGTTATTGGTCTGTTTAGGTTTTCTATGTCTTCCTGGCTCAATTTAGGTAGGCTGTATGTGTCCAGGAATCTATCCATTTCTGATAGATTTCCCTGTTTGCTGGCATACAAGTCCTTGTAGTAATTTCTGATGATTCTTTTTATTTCTGTGGTGTCCGTTGTTACATTTCCTTTTTCATCTCTGATTTTATTGATTTGAGTCTTTTCTTTTTTAGTTAGTTGGGTCAATGGGGTGTCAATTTTGTTTATTTTTTCAAAATACCAGCTCCTCATTTGGCTGATTTTTTGCAATGTTTATTGGATTCAATCCTGTTGATTTCTTCCCTGATTTTAATTATATCTCTTCTCCTACTAGCTTTGGGTCTGGTTTGCTGCTGATTTTCTAGATCCTTGAGATGAACTGAAAGCTCATCTATTTGGTGCCTTTCCAATTTCTTGATGTAGGCACCTATTCATATAAACTTTCCTCTTAATACTGCTTTTGTTGTATCCCATAGGTTTTTGTATGATGTGCTGTTATCCTCATTTACTTCCAGAAAATTTTTGATTTCTCTTTTAATTTCTTCTATGACCCATTGTTCATTCAGGAGCATGTTGTTCAATCTCCATGTGTTTGTACGTGCTCTAGGGATTCCCGAGTTGCTAATTTCCAACTTTATTCCTTTATGGTCTGAGAAACTGCATGGTATGATTCTAATTTTTTTGAATTTGCTTAGACTTGCTTTATGGCCTAGTATGTGGTCAATCCTAGAGAAGGTTCCATGTACTGCTAAGAAGAATGTAAATGCTTTCTGTGTAACATGAAAGTTCTGTAGATATCTGTTAGGTCCATTTGGGCTATGGTGTCATTTAAATCTACTGTCTCCTTGTTGATCTTCTGTCCTGTTGATCTGTCTATCTCTGAGAGTGGAGTATTGAAGTCCCCCAGTACTATTGTATTGGTGTCTAAGTCCCCATTTAATTCCATTAACAGGTCTTTTAAATAAGCTGGTGCCCTGTAATTAGGTGCATATACATTGATATTCGTTATATCTTCCTGTTGAATGGATCCCTTAATCATTATATAGTGCCCCTCTTTTTCTCTCCTAATAGTTTTTGTGGTAAAGTTTATGTTATCTGATATTAAGATGGCTACGCCCACTCTTTTTTCATTTCTGTTGGCATGGTATATCTTTTTCCAGCCTTTCACTTTCAGTCTGTGTGCATCTTTGTTAAAAAGATGTGTTTCTTGTAAGCAGCAGATAGATGGGTTTTGTTCCTTAACCCAATCAGCCAATCGGTGTCTTTTAACTTGATTGTTCAGGCCTTTAACATTTAATGTGACTATTGAGAAGGAGTAACTTTGCCCTACCATTTTTGGGTTTCCTGTGATCTTTTGCTGTGAGGTTTCCTTCCTTTACCTTCTTTCATATTGGTGACCGTGTTTCTGTGTTTCTGTATGTAACACATCTTTAAGCATCTTTTGCAGGGCTGGACGAGTGGCGACAAATTCTTTCAATTTCTGTTTGCTGTGAAAGGTCTTTCTTTCACCTTCATTCACAAATGAGAGCTTTGCAGGATATAGTATTCTGTGCTGGCAGTTTTTCTCTCTTAGTACCTGGGCTATATCTCGCCATTCCCTCCTCGCTTGTAGGGTTTCTGATGAGAAATCAGCTGTGAGTCTAGTTGGGGATCCTCTGAGAGTAATCTGTCGTTTCTCTCTTGCACATTTTAAGATCTTTTCTTTGTTTCACTGTGGTGAGTTTGATTACAATGTGTCGTGGTGAGGATCTCTTTTGGTCATGTTTATTAAGGGTTCTATGAGCTTCCTGTACTAAGATGTCTCTGTCCTTCTCCAAACATGGGAAATTTTCTGCAAGTATCTCACTAAAAAAGGCCTTCTAATCCTTTCTTCCTCTCCATGCCTTCAGGAACTCCTAGGTCCCGGATGTTCAATTTTTTAATAGTATCCTGTAGATTCCCATCAATATTTTTTAGATTTCTAATTTCCTCTTCTTTTCTTTGGTTTGCCTGTTTCCTTTCCTATTCTCTGTCTTCTAAGTCCAATATTCTCTCTTCTGCTTCACCCATTCTGTTTTTAAGGCTCTCTAATGTGTTTGTCATTTGATCTATTGAATTCTTCATTTCATTATGATTTCTCATCACTATCACAGTTTCATGTTCTACTAGTTGTTTCATTTCATTTTGATTCCTCCTTAATATTTCATTTTCGAGAAAGAGATTTTCTATCTTGTCCATTAAGGATTTCTGTAGTTCAAGAATTTGTTTTTGAGAACTTCTTAATGTTCTTACGAGTTTTTTGAGATCTGCTTCTTGCATTTCTTCTATCTCATCATCTTCATAATCTTGAATTGGGGTGTCTTTTTCATTTGGGGTCATCATAGTGTTTTCCTTGCTCCTGTTACCTTGGTTTCTACATTTGTTTGGCATCTTGGAGGTGTTCTTTCTTTCCTTCACTGTGGTGTTTTATCTCATTATACTATGACTCTATAGTATGTGGACTGCCTGCTTTTGATGGATCCTTAGAGGCTATGCTGAGTGTGGCCAAAGAGCTCTGTTTGGTTCTTCAGTGTTAAGGGTGTGCCCAAGGTGACTCACCCAGATTGTTCTCTGGCTTGCTCTCTTGCTCTCTCTCTCTCTCTCTCTCTTTTTTTTTTTTAGACTCAGTTGGGAAGAAATTCCACATAGCTCACCAGTATGCCTAGGTTATGGAGTTTGTTTTACATATGTAAAATTGTGCCTGCTCTTTGTCTTGCTCATGTTTGTAAGGTGAGTGCAGAGAGAGTCTAGTGACCCTGCCGGTTCCCCTTATTTATTCACTTTTTTTTCTCTCCTCCAGTCAGCCTGGTGCACTTCCCCCCCGTGGGACCTCAGACCACGCTCTAACCTTCCCAGCCAATGTCTCGGGTTACCTCTCCTTCCAGCACTGGTGCTCAAATTCTGTGGCTGGGCTTCTGTGGCTGGGCTCGCTGGGTTCCCTGCTCTCACGACTCTGCTCTCGCGGCATGGCTCGGCGCAGCAGTGGGCGAACTTTCTCTCCCCATAGGTCTTCTGTGTCACATCCACTAGATCCGGAAGAGTTTCCTCTGCAGATTTTTTTCTGAGTCTATTCCTGAGCGTACAGTAACTCCACTTTTGTTAAACTATCTTTTCCTGGACTGTTGGTGTGTGCCCTCACTCTTCCGCCATTTTGGCTCCGCCTGGGCTTTCTTTTGATGTGGGGATTGATTGTGATATACTTCACTCTTGGTGATGCTTCTGCTGTATCCCATCGGTTTTGGCTTGTTGTGTTTCAATTTTAATTCATTTCAAGGAATTTTTAAGTTTCTTACTATATTGCTTCTTTTATCCTTTGGTTTTTCAGGAGTAGGTTGTTTAATTTCATACATCTGTATGATTTACAGCACTTGCTCTCCCATGGTCTTTTTTTTTTTTTAGTTTTTGACAGGCAGAGTGGACAGTGAGAGAGAGAGACAGAGAGAAAGGTCTTCCTTTTTGCCATTGGTTCACTCTCCAATGGCCGCCGCGGTAGGCGCGCTGCGGCCAGTGCACCGTGCTGATCCGATGGCAGGAGCCAGGTGTTTATCCTGGTCTCCCATGGGGTGCAGGACCCAAGTACTTGGGCCATCCTCCACTGCACTCCCTGGCCACAGCAGAGAGCTGGTCTGGAAGAGGGGCAACCGGGACAGAATCCGGTGCCCCGACCGGGACTAGAACCCGGTGTGCCGGCGCCGCCAGGCGGAGGATTAGCCTATTGAGCCACGGCGCCAGCCTTTCCAATGTTTCCCATAAAGTTTCTTTATTTCTGTTGATTATTTCCCCTTTTTCTTTTCCAATTTTGTATTTTCAAACAGCCTGACTTTGAACTCATTGATTCTTATGTTTTTATCTATTACACTGTTGATGACTTCCATTGTATATTTATTTTCACTTAATGTATCAATTGAAGTTTGCATGACTTTGTTTAATTACTTTCAGTTATCTGTCCAATCTCTCTGTTAGAATATATAATTGTTTATCTGTTTTCTCTTTTTTTAATTTTTAAATTTTTTTAAAAAATTTATTTATTTTTAACTTTTATATAATGAATATAAATTTCCAATGTAGAACTTATGGATTACAATGGCTTCCCCCTCCCATAACTTCCCTCCCACCCACAACCCTCCCCTCTCCCGCTCCCTCTCCCCTTCCATTCACATCAAGATTCATTTTCAATTCTCTTTATATACAGAAGATCAATTTAGTATAAAGATTTCAACATTTTGCACCCACATAGAAACACAAAGTGAAACATACTGTTTGAGTAGTAGTTATAGCATTAAATCACAATGTACAGCACATTAAGGATAGAGATCACACATGATGAGCAAGTGCACAGTGACTCCTGTTGTTGACCCAACAAATTGACAGTCTAGTTTATGGCGCCAGTAATCAACCTAGGCTCTCATCATGAGTTGCCAAGGCTATGGAAACATTCCAAGTTCGCTGACTCTGATCATTTTTAGACAAGGTCATAAAAGATAGGGTGAGGATAGTAACCAATGATCCTAAGAGTGGCATTTACCAGGTTTGAACAATTATACAGCATTAAGTGGGGAAGAAGACCATCAGTACATACAGGTTGGGAGTAGAGCCATTGGTGGTAGAGTAGAGGTTATGATTACAAAGGAATGAGGCCCAAGTGCGCTAGACAGGGTCTAGAACAAAGGACAGAGTCATTATTAGAGGAGCTAAGAAAGGTGCTGTCCAAGCTACAATTAAGTTTTCTGATTGAGAGGCAAATGGAAGCTGACAGAAGGGGCTTGATAATAATCTGGTGGGCTTTAGGCCTTATAAGTTAAGAGGCCCAGACCTATCTATCTCTTCACATGGGGTACATCCTAAGGGAGGTGTGAACCACGTGAGGGAAGGCACCCTGTTGACTTTCATTACTTGGCTGGCCTGGGAGGAGAGCTGGCCAGGTAAAGGCAGGGGCATCTCTAACAAGAAATTTACAGTTCTGCCTTCAATGTTGCTGACCCTGCTTGGCCGTCCCCTCAGCTGCAGTGGTCACTTTGGAAGCTGGGCTGAGTGAAGGGCTTTTCAGCTTAGAGCCAATAAGATCTGTGGCTCTGACCTGTGCATCCTTTGACTCCAGGGCAGGTCCATTTCCAGTGATCCAACTCTTGGCAGAGCTGCCAGGGCTCTTCACAAGTTGACTTTTGCTGAAGCCCAGGCTTACCACATTGAAAGCCACTGCAGTGGACTGGCCTGTTAGGTCTCCTTGAGGGCAGATCACTGTACAGATCAGCCATTAATAGGCCTGCCACCCATTGCTTCTGATGCCTAGCTTTCTTTTCCTCCTGGTTTGTGTTAAAGCAGACCAGAGGATGCAAGTCAAGGGAGTGCCCAAGTCCCATCTCTAATCTTTGGTGGCCTAAACTACAAGTCTGTAGTCACAGGCAAGTTCTGCCCATGAGGAAAATTATATTCTCACTTTAAAACTTTCTTTCCCTTTGGTCTGAAAGGGAGGTTTTTTTTACTTACTGTTTACTTCACTGATGGCGAAGTAAATCTAGCTATGAGATTATTATTTACGTTCTTATTTTGGCTATGCTATTACAGAAAAATGTTAGCCGTCTCTTTTATAAGGTCTAAAGATTAAATTGTGCATCCTACAGATTCCTTCATAATAGAATTAGTTTCCTACCTTGAAGAGAATATAGAAAAGAAAGAACAAGTTGGGCTTAGAATAGAGAAATGAGGGAGCAAGTCCTAGATCACTTGCTGACAATAGCAATATCACATGAATACTTAGAAAACAGTTTCAACCATTAGATAACAACTTAAGAAAACATTTACCAGAAGGTCCAATGCCTTCTATAAATTTTAAGAATCATGTATTTGGAAACACCTCTTAAATATCTAACATGGTGTAGTTTGTTTAACCAGTAAACTTAAGCACAAACATATGAAATGTTTTTAGTTTCTTTCTACCAACAAGTATAAAACATATGATACAGAAATTCAGGTCACATGAATTAAAACGTATCTTTGATTAATTTTAGCAGCTTAAATTTGTGGACAGTCTTATCAATAAGCCAATTAAAATAAAACTCTTAATAAAATTTTCCCATGTGGACATACAATATGTACACACATATAACATAACATAATAGACCAATATAGCAATTTTAATAATAGCTTTTAAAATCTTTAACTATTTTTTGTAAATTGCCAATTGATTTGAATTGTTTTTTGTTTTTAGTAACCTCAGTTAACCATACTTTCTCTCAGTTGGTACTGTTAATACATTATTGGCTTCATCTGTTTACAGAGGCATCCCAAAGTACTGAATACAATAGAAGTGGCTGGAAAAAGTCCATAGCAACCTATAGGAGGACAGCTAAACACAGAACCAACAATGCTTTAGTTTTATGAGCAGTAAATCATATATAACTGTGGATGACAAAAGACTTTAAGTTGCCAAGTTTAAAATTATAAACTCATCAACCAACAAGAGGCACTTGCTTTCTTCACAGTATTTTTGAAAGCACCTGTAGGATTTTACAATTATTTAACCCTTTAGGCCTCTGGGACTTATTCATTAAGATAACTATCATGTCTAGTAACACAAGATCATTAGACTTTTTAATTCTCAAACATTTGTATTAATAGCATTTTCCATTATAGAAATTTAAAATTTAGTACCATGTCACATCTTGACAGTACTTCTAATATAATCCAAATAGCCTGATTAGTTGTTGTCTCTATAAGATGAGAGACATAGGTCCTTCGATTTTTTCAGTTGGGCCCAAACTGGAAAAACCAAAGTCCAAGATTTACTGGAAATTTTGGAGTCAAGATTGTTTGAAACTTTAATTTTTTGAATGCCTGTCAAGAATGCCAAGAAGGCTCAAAATCCAAAATATCTGGTTGAAATAAGATTCCTTAAAATCAGGACATAACATAGACCAAATTTGATCATTGTTAAGGTGATTATTCAAATCTTTGAAAATAAGCACATATTTAAATAACCCATAGTTCTTAATAAAAATTCAGCTGTTTTTGAACAATTAGAATTTAACAGATATCAAGACAACATAATAGATTACTTTAACACATTGCTTTAACAGAGCATCAGAGTTTAATTCTATGTCTAAGAGAAATCGAGCTTCCTGTGATCCTTTGCTGTGAGGTTTCCTTCCTTTACCTTCTTTCATATTGGTGACCATGTTTCTGTGTTTCTGTGTGTAACACATATTTAAGCATCTTTGCAGGGCTGGACAAGTGGCGAAACATTCTTTCAATATCTGTTTGCTATGAAAGGTCTTTATTTCACTTTCATTCACAAATGAGAGCTTTGCAGGATGTAGTATCCTGTGCTGGCAGTTTTTCTCTCTTAGTACCTGGGCTATGTCTCGCCATTCCCTTCTAGCTTGTAGGGTTTCTGATGAGAAGTCTGCTGTGAGTCTAATTGGAGATCCTCTGAGAGTAATCTGACATTTCCCTCTTGCACATTTTAAGATCTTTTCTTTATGTTTCACTGTGGTGAGTTTGATTACAACGTGTCGTGGTGAGGATCTCTTTTGGTCATGTTTACTAGGGGTTCTATGAATTTCCTGTACTAGGATGTCTCTGTCCTTCTCCAGACCCAGGAAGTTCTCTGCAAGTATCTCACTAAAAAAGGCCTTCTAATCCTTTCTCCCTCTCCATGCCTTCAGGAACTCCTAGGTCCCGGATGTTCTATTTTTAATAGTATCCTGTAGATTCCCATCAATATTTTTTTAGATTTCTAATTTCCTCTTCTTTTCTTTGGTTTGCCTGCTTCCTTTCCTGTTCTCTGTCTTTTAAGTCCGATATTCTCTCTTCTGCTTCACCCATTCTGTTTTTAAGGCTCTCTAATGTGTTTGTCATTTGATCTATTGAATTCTTCATTTCATTATGATTTCTCGTCACTATCACAGTTTCTTGTTCTATTAGTTGTTTCATTTCATTTTGATTCCTCCTTAATATTTCATTTTCGCGAGAGAGATTTTCTATCTTGTCCATTAAGGATTTCTGTAGTTCAAGAATTTGTTTTTGAGAACTTCTTAATGTTCTTACGAATTTTTTGAGATCTGCTTCTTGCATTTCCTCTATCTCTTCATCTTCATAATCTTGAGTTGGGGTGTCTTTTTCATTTGGGGGCGTTATAATATCTTCCTTGTTCTTGTTACCTCGGTTTTTGCGTTTGTTTGGCATATTGGAGATATTCTTTGGTTTCTTCACTGTGGTGTTTTTTCTTTTTATGCTATTGACTCTAGATTAAGTGGACTGTCTGCTTTCAATGGAGCCTTAGAGGCTTGAGATTGGTGTGGCCTAAGAGCTCTGTTTGGTTCCTCAGTGTTGAGGGATTGCCAAAGGTGACACTCCCAGGTTAGGCGTGGTAAATCTCTCTCTCTCTCTTTCTTTCTTTCTTTCTTTCTTTCTTTCTTTCTTTCTTTCTTTCTTTCTTTCTTTCTTTCTTTCTCTCTCTCTCTCTCTCTCTCTCTCTTTCTCTCTTCCACTCTCTCTCTCTTTCTTTCTTTCTTTCTTTCTTTCTCTCTTTCTCTCTTTCTCTCTCTCTCTCTCTTTCTTTCTTTCTTTCTTTCTTTCTTTCTTTCTTTCTTTCTGATTCAAAAGGGAAGTAATTCTGCACAGCTGAATGGAATTGGAGGTAGTTAGCAGGCGAATGATATACCCACAGGTGCCAGAGATCGGAAGCTCTTTCCCAATGACCACACAGGGAATCTGTGCTGCCCTCAATGTGGGCTCAAATTCTCCTGCAGTCTCCCACTGGGTTTGCCAAGGTTACCGAAGAGCACTCACGTGAATTCTGTGAGTTCTCTCCCCCACCTTCTCTTTTTTCACAGTCTCAGTTCATTAGCCACACACATTCATTAGATCCTAATCTCTTGTTATTTCACCACCCCCCCCCCCCCGAGCCAGGTTTTTCTGCTAGGCTCAGGGCCGGTGCAGACCTGAGGTCGCCCTGCTTATGACGTATGTCCAAAATGGCGCCTACTCTTTGTCTTGCTCGCCTTTGAGAGGTGAGCAGAGAAACTCGTGTCCATATCGGTCATTATTTTTTTCTTTTTCTCTCTCTCTTCTAGTTAGCCTGGTGAACCTTTCCCCACAGAGTTTCAAGCCTCGTTCCCTCTAGTCTCCTCTTTCCTCTTCCCTGCTATTCGGGCTATTGAGGTTCGGCTCAGCTCGCGTTCCAGCACTGGTGTGTTGAGTCTGCCGCTGGTGTCCTGAACTGCGGGCTCCCGTGCTCTCCATGCAGGTCCACTGTGAATCTCTAGTTCCAGAAGATGTTCCTCTGCTGTTTCTTCCTCTGCTCTTCCTTGAACCTGCAGTATCTCCACTTTTATTGAACTGTCTCTCCCCAGACTATCAGTGTGCTCCCTTCCTATTCTGCCATCTTGCTGCTCTCCAATTTTTTAAATTTTTAAAAGAATTTTTGACAGGCAGAGTGGACAGTGAGAGAGAGAGAGACAGACAGAAAGGTCTTCCTTTTTTCCGTTGGTTCACCACCCATTGGCTGCTGTGGCCTGTGAGTTGCGGCTGGCGCACTGCGCTGATCTGAAACCAGGAGCCAGGTGCTTCCTCCTGGTTTCCCATGTGGGTGCAGGGCACAAGGATCTGGGCCATCCTCCACTGCACTCCTGGGCCATAGCAGAGAGCTTGCCTGGAAGAGGGGCAACCAGGACAGAATCCGGCACCTGACCGGTACCAGAACCTGGTGTACTGGCACTGCAGGCAGTGGATTAACCTATTGAGTCACGGCGCCAGCCTCTGTATTCTCTTGAATTTCACTAAGTTTCATAAAAACAGCTATTTTGAAATCTTAATGTGAGCATTTAGAAATTTCAATTCATGCATTACTGGCTCATGGCACCTTATTTTGCTTTTTAGGTGAAGCCATAGCTCCTGGAAGTTCCTGAAATTTGTTGGAATATGATATAATCTGCATACTGAAGAATTCGTTTTAGTAATCTGGCTTCATTTATGGCTGTCCTAGAAATTCTAAGCAGTCTGTTCTTTTACTGAGGTGGACTGTGGTCTATCTGTTGTTTAGTGGGTTCATTGCCATTGGTGAAACTGGCTGGAGTCTAAGACTGCTCAACCTGGCTCAAGGAACTCCACAGGGTGTGGTGACTGTTCCTTGCCACCACCAGAGAATTAGGCAGGCTACCCGCAGCTTGCCTTGACCGAGGAGGGGAAGTGCACCACCCGCCACTCAGCCTTCCCCAAACCCAGGGGACAATCAGGCGTGGTGTGGAGTCCAGTAGAAGCAGGGTCTCACTTTATTGTAAAGGGAGGTGTATATATAGCTGAGGTACAGAGGGGATGGTACAGAGTGGATGAGTGGATGCGGGCAAGGGGTGGGGTGATGTGATGCAAAAGGGTCTTAGCCACTCCTATTATACCACCTTAATGATCCTTAGACAAAAGCGCCTTGTGGCTGGGGTGTTTTCCACCAGGGATTTGAAACTTAAAGACAGGTTTTCAAATTTGAAGCAGGCTCAGGAAGTTTCCTCTAGGCCTCTCCGGATTCAGCCTCCCCCACAACAGGGCACAGAAGCAGGTACAAAGACTGTCTGTAGGCACTGGACTAGGGACAAGGGACATTAAAATCTGCTTAATGGTGGGTTTTATCAGCCTGGCACCAAGTCCCCAAATAGCTTTGTGATTCTTTGCTGTCTGCCTATGGTTGTAACAGGTGTGATAGAGTTAGCCCTTCAGCTACTTAGCAGAGATGCTAGGTGCATCACACCTAGGCTTCAGTCACCAGGCCCTGCACAATCTTAGGGGTATGCACTGGGCCTGTGAGAGGCTGGTGGGGCTATATATCAATGCAACCTTTCCTCAGAGTACAGATCTCTGCCTGATATTGAGGCAAGTCCAGAGACTCCATACACAGGCACTTTTCTTGTGATGGAAACCATTAAGATCTGTCCAAAATTCGGCTTTACCAGCCCAGCACAGACTTCTAAGACTTAGTTCCTTGTCTGTGTGCTCAAGGTTGAAGGAGGGAGGCAGCCTGCTAACCACCCAGATGACTCCAACCTGGTCACACATGAGTTCTACCATCCCTGGGCCTCATAAAATCCCAAGGAGCTCCCTCTTCAGAACACACACATAACAATGTGAGTCCAATCCACCAGAGCTTGATGTCTGGTAGGCCTGGAGGCTCAGTTTGTGAGCAGAGTTCTTTCAGCTATATCATCTTGGCATATAGTCTGTTTTGCTTTGAGCTCCAAGGCATGGTCCAAAGCTCTCTCTCCTTGCCTCTCCATAGGGCTAGAGTTTTGTTTTTGTTGGTGGTTCGGGGAGGAATGGTGAAGTCTGCTTTGATGTGGAAGCACCAAATAATCACTCTGCGGGTGAGACCTGGTGGCAGGGACTGATGAGCTCATCCCAACCAACCCTTTTCACAGAGTGCCTGGTACTGGGATTCAGTTCATTGTCATTCTCCCAAGTAGAAGGTATCTCTTCTCATTGTGCTAATTGGAGTGTAGGGAAGGGTAATGTAGGCAACTCTTTCCTTCTTGCTTTCTTCAATGTGACATTTCTTATGATTATATTAAGGTGAGACACTATGATATCTCACCTGGCTTCTGTAGCTCTTGAGAAAGTGACTTGGTATATTTATATTTGTTGAATTGATGTCTCTTCAGGAAGGTTGTAATCAGAGCTTCTTATTCAGCAATCATCTTGACTCTGCTCCAATATTTATTTTTGATGAGTGACTGTTTACAAAGCTGTACTTGATTCATTTGTATAAAACACAAGATATATAAGAAAATAGTTTTTCCTAAATGAAAGAATGTGATGATTTTCTGAAAAATAGAGCTGGAAAAGGCTGGCATGGGTATTTGGGAGTGAACCAGTCAATGGGAGTTCTCTTCATCTCCTCTCTCTCTCTCTTTCTCTCTCTCTCTCTCTCTCTCTCAAACACACACACACACACAAATAAGCTTTCCTTAAAAAAGGACTTAGATTTATATATTTCAGGTGACATAATTATTTCATATGAAAAAAACTTATTTGGTACACTTAGCAATTTTCTTTTGGAGGAACACAGTTGGGAAAAGAGAGCATTGTTTAAAATCAAAACAATGAGCAGATTAGTGATGAATTTCATAAAATAGTGATTTTTCTATGAGTAGCCCTACGGAACTTCCTGAAATATTAAGTCTAGATGGTATGAGAGAATTTGGAGATGAGGTTGAAAGTGTAGACCTGTGGTATTAGAACAATGCTGAATCCTGTTGCTGATACAATGACATTCTATTGTCCTAAAGAGATTGAAAAGTACTGATGTGGCTGTTAGAAATTGGAACTCTCTCCTTGTGTTTATTTTCTCTTGTTTTGTTGAAAATGAAGAATCAGTAATTTATTTTAAAATAAAATAAATAAAATGAATTGCTGCAGAATCTTCTTGAAGCTGTTGCTTAATAGAATCCAATTTTGACCCAAACTCTGTACTACTGTCACTCACTAGTCAGGGATCACAGCCTTGAGCCAGGCCTCCTGTTTAGAGGCCTCTGCACCAGGTAGAGGAGAAGCTGCATGACTCAGGTCTTTGACGTTGGTGAGAAGCAAGTCATTCTCAGTCACTGGATATGGAACACTCTGGGTCTTGGTCTAAGGGCATTTTTGAGGAAGCAGTTTGTATTAAAGCCCTATACAACTTGATTGATGCCTTTTCCTCATTATATTCTGAAACTCTTCCAGGGCTCACTGTGTTAGCCTGCTCAGGGTGTTCACCACACTTGAATCCATTCCTGGTTACTCGCCACATCTGCCTGGTGGGGAACAAAGTAAGGACTACAGTTTGACAATGAGAGAGCCAGGCTCTTCTTCTGAAGGTATTTCATGATATGAGGCTCCATTCTTAAAGTTCTTCTGGTCAGTAGTGCTTTAGATCTTCCTGGACAAGTCTGACTTGAGCTCAACTGGTAAGAGAGATTGAGAAAAATAGTCTTCATATGACTACTTTGGAATATATAAAAAGGTAAGACAAGAGGAGATTCACCAAACACAAAGCTCACTGCAATTATCTGAAACTTATCTTATAATTTCTACTACCAAAAGCTTTGATACTTTTACTTTCTGGTGGAATAAAAAAATTCTGAGTTGTCTATCTTCATTCAAGTGCTCCCTTCAGAACCTGTGACTGTGTAGAAAGAGGGGATGTAGAGAGCAGACAGGAGATGTGTGGCTCAGTTTAAAAAAGATACTACTGACCATGCAACTCTGACCAGTGCATGGAGTCAGGTAAAATCAAAGTAATTCCCACTGTGGTCACAAGGCTGGGAGTAGGGAGGGAGGCACAGGTCTATGAACACCAGGGAGAGCTGGGCAAACTACCACCAAATCTCCTGTTCTCTCTGCCATTCCTGTTAATGACTCTCTGCATTCCTCTTCCTCTCTCTCCTCATGTCTTTTTTCTCTATTTCCTGTCTTCCTGATACAAAATAAAGGCAGAATAGTGTAATTCCTTGCACCCTTAGGTACTTAGAACAGAATAAAGCTAATCGAGTGAATCATTCTCAATCTTATATTTCTGGATGCCCTCCTGATAGCAACAAGGCGATTCCTTCTGTGAAATAGGCATGTGTATAGTTTTGACCTTTTAATTGTCTTTCAGTTCTCTGGAATTGTACAGAACTGCTTCATTGTCTTTGAGCCACACTGAGCTGCCACCTCCCCCTGATGTTGAATGGGCCTTGCAAGTCCAGCTCCTGACAGTTGTACCCCAGTGTCCGTGAAGCCTTTCCCCTGCAGCCACCATTCTACTGTAGCGAAGTTTCAGTTTTGTCATCTAATTACTATCATCGATAATTTCCAGGTACCTAAGAGTTAAGATTTAGTCATGTCCTTGAGGATCATAAATTTTCCCCAAATCTGGGCTTTCTGTTACAATAATTAGGGATTTACTGCTTATGTTAAAAGAGACTCATCAGAATTTCAATATCTCTAATGATTTGAGGTTGGGGATTATTACTCGAAATTCACTAACAACTTAAAATTTCAAATAATTTTCTACTGCACAAGTTCTTCACAGAATAAGGATTCTGTTTTTGCTAAAACCAGGGTTCCCAGAATATATATATATATATATATATATATATATATATATATATATTCCTAGAATAAAATAAAATAAAAAATAAGTCATTTAAAGCAACTTTAATATTTAGAATAAAACAACATTTCATCTTATTGATATTCAGTTTTTTCCTAAAGAAATCATAAAATAAGGGCAGATCATTGAAAGATATCTTTTCTTAACTAATCAGATTGGTACTGTCCAAACATTTGATAGTATTCCACTATTTAGGATAATGCTTTTTGTACTATGGATAGTATTTTATTTTTATAATTATTTGTTTTGAAATAATACATAAAACAGGCTGGCACTGTTGTGCAGTAGTTTAATCCTCTGCCTGCGGTGCCAGCATCCCATATGGGCACTAGTTCTAGTCCCGCCTGCTCCTCTTCCAACCCAGCTCTCTGTTGTGGCCTGAGAAAGCATTAGAAGATGGCCTAAGTCGTTGGGCCTCTGCACACATGTGGGAGACTGGGAGGAAGCTCCCGGCTCCTGGCTTTAGATAGGTGCAGCTCCGACCATTGTGGCCCCTGGGGAGCGAACCAATGGATGGAAGACCTTTCTCTCTGTTTCTCCCTCTTGCTGTCTGTAACTCTACCTCTCAAATAAATAAAAAAAATTTTTAAAAAGAAATGATATATAAATCACATATCAATCAGATATATCATTGTTTAACCTGAGCAAAAATAAAATTATTCTATAAATTTAAAATAAAATACTAAGCAAACCAGTAAAACTAACATTTAGTTATGGCATATTAATATTAGATTAATACACAGCAAAAACTTTTGAAGAATTTATGTCATCATTATTAAGCTATTGTTATACATGATTTACAGTTAAGGAAACTGAGTCACATAGAAGATGTTACACAATGTGACATTGCTAATAAAGATGACACCAAGGGAAATGAGTATTTAGTCTATTGGTTACGTCACCTCATCTCACATTTGGGTACCTGCATATGATTCCAGGCTCTAGCTCTTAATTCCAGCAGCCTCCTATTGCAGACCCTGGGAGGCAGTGGTTATGTCTCATGACATATGTCTCATGAGGGTTATGCCACCCTCATGGGGTTCCTGGATTGCATTCCTGACTCCTGTGTTTGGCCCCAGCCCAGCCCTGGCCTTGTGGGCATCTGGGGAGTGAAACAATGGATGTGAACTCTCTGTCATGTGTGTGCTCTCACTCTTGCCTCTATCTCTATCATTGCTTCTCAAATAATAATAATGAAAATCTGATGGCAAGAGCATATTCATAACCACACCAGTGTAAGCAGATGTTATTGCAGGTTAGTAGATGAAATTGTGAATTCTAATAATTCCAAATCAGGAATTGCCAGCTTAAAGTATTGGGAGGAGGTAACAGTCACTTACACTGGTTGTGGGAATAAAACAAAATTATGCAAGAAGGGCAGTTGGCAAAAACCCATACAAACAAGCTAAATACATTACAACTTTTAAGAGTGGAATGAGACAGTCTCCAACAAGGCTGGAGTGATTTTCTAGGTCCATATTCTAGTCACTCTTTCCTAGGGGGTAATTCCTATGACTTTACTCACATCCAAATGAGGATATCGACTATTATTAATGTTTATAGCAGGAAAATAGCATGGGTTTAATCTTCCATCAATAAGAAGTTGATTAAATAGTGGTGTTTCCATGTCAAAGAGCAGCATGCAGCCATGAAAAAAATGAGCTAAATATTTAGTGATAACCTGAAGATACATTGTTAAAAGATAAATACATTATAGGATGCATATTATGAACTTGAGGAAACAGTTTGCTTTACTGAGTTCTTTCTTATTTTTTGGGAAATCCCACAGACAAAGTGGTAAGAACCAAAGTCCTGGAAGGTTCACTCAGATAGTGATAAAGGATGTTCTTATGGATGGCCCAGGCAGTAAGGCAAGGTAAACTAGGCTATTTTATTTAAAGGCAACATGGGCTAAACATTTGGTGCAGCAGTTATGTAGCTGCTTGGGAGGCCCACATCCCATACCAAAGAGCCTGATTTGAATCCTATTTACTCTACTTCCTATTCAGCTTCCTGTTAATGTGCACCCTCAGAGGCAGCCAATGATAGCTCGAGTACTTGGGACTGTGACACTGTTGTGGGACACCCAGATCCAATTCCAGGCTCCTGGATTCAGTCTGGCCAAGCTCTGTTATTGCTGGCATTTGGAGAATTAGCCAGCTGATAGAAGATCTCTCTTTCTCAAATAAAATTAAAACAAATAGATAAAAATTTAACAATATAAAGTCAACATGAATGTGTGTTATGTGTACCTAGTGCCTGTTTCTGGTCTGTAGCCTCGTTGGGCAAGTGAATATGTGTGATTAGCACCATTAAGAACTCTATACTATTAACTGTGAGTGGATTCCTTCAGGTTGCTGCTGATGTGTCTCTGCTTTTTGTGGCTTAAGGGAATGTGTCTGTGCCATTCTCACAGTGAGGGAAGGCTTGGAGCCCTGTGCCTGATCTCTCCAGTCTTTAACTATACATACTTTTATCTCAGTTCCTGCACAGTACTCTTGGTAGTAATAAATCTTGGGTTTGAGTACAACTTGTTGACTTGTGTGAATCCTTCCTGTGAATCAGTGAGCAAATCATGACCTTGGCTAAAATATATTCTCATTTGAAAATTTCCAGAAAAGATGAATTCACATTTATGCATATAAGATTATGGAATATTTCTGGAAAGACATTCAAGAAATTATTAGTGCTCATCTACTCCCAAGGAAGGGAGTCAGAGGTATAAGGTGGGTGATATTTTTAACCACATACAAATATAGTTTTTCAGTATATACCAGTTAATTTAAAGGCTTTTTAAAATAAATTATGAAATAGTCATTATACTCAAAATTTTACCATGGCACTGGAGTCATTATCTTTTAAAATGCATTTTTTAAAATTTATCTGAAAAGCAGAGAAACAGATAAACAGAAGTCCTCCAGTTTTTGGTTTAATTTCTAAATGCAAAGATCAGCTGGGGGTGGGCCAGACCAAAGCCAGGGTCCAAGAACTAATTTGAATATCCCACATGGTTGACCAACCTCCCATATGTATCAGAATTTGAGTCAGGATTTGAACCCAGGCATTCTATCATCAGATGCAGGCATACCAAGTGACAGCTTTGCTGCTGCACCAAACCCACACACCAGGATTATTGTATTAAGATGACAGGTTGGGGATATTTAAGGTACATGTGGGAGTAAGAGGCCTTGAATGAGATGCTGGGTCTTCTCTAGGCTATAGGTGAGCAACAGATTCCAGTGAGCTTTGGATAGGATAAGACAGTTTGGATGAAAGAAACAGAGTGGCATGCTCAGGAAATGATCCATATGTGCATACTGGATATATAAGAACAATAGATAATGGGATTTCCTCATGCACTATATGATACCTAAAGTATAGAATATTCATAACCTTGTATTATTTATTAGTGGTAAAAGTGTAAGGAAAATAAATATGGCAATTTTGTTCTTTCATATTTCTTTTCCTTATAACTGACATAATCTGCACTATTTACTTGTTTACTGGTTGCAGTGCTTATGCAGGTCTGTGTCACCTTATTGGGACTGTGCTGTGAGATGTGAACAGAACAGCAGACAAAGAGGTAGGAGATGTACTTCTTTGTATGAAAGGGCACTCACAGGAAGAAGGCCAAGAACTAATTATTCAACAGGTGTGAACTTTTTTCTGTGGTTAAAAAATGTGGTTTAGACGATCTGTGAGAAAATTACAGCTTTTTGTAGAAGAAAAATTTGCAAAAGATCTTTCCAAAGATGATGTGCCACAGATCTTTTGTTTGTTGTTCTCTGTAATGAGGATTAAATGCTGTTTAAACAAAGAATTGACTTGTTCATCTTGGAATTCTGCCTTTCCACAGAAGGATCGAGCTGCATAAAAAAATAATAAAGGTTTAGAGAAATAAAAAAAAAATGTGGGTTAGAATGAAATCCTGAGGTGGGTCTCAATGAATCTTAATTTTCTCTTCCTTTAAAAACTGCACATTTCTGGGGGTTGACATTGTGGGTAAAGCTGCTACATGCCACACTGGCATTCCATGTGAGTGCCAGTCCATGTCCTAGCTGCTCCACTTTTGGTCCATCTGCATGTTAATGGCCTGGTAAAAACAGAGGAAGATGGTTCAAGTGTTTGGGTCTTTGCCACCCATGTGGGAGAAGTGGATGAAGCTTCTGATTCCTGTCTTCACCCTGGCCATTGTGGCAATCTGAACAGTGAACCAGTGGATTGAAGATCTCTGTCTCTGTCTCTGTCTCCCTCTCTCTCTCTTGCTGTCTCTCAATTTCTTTCTGTAACTCTGACTTTCAAATAAATAAGTGATTGCACGTTTCTGCTGCAATCTCATAGAGAAGCAAAAAAGTAGCTTCACTTTACCACTGAAGAAACTTTGTTTGAAGTATTAAGTTCCCATAAAACTCACAGTTACTTCTGCTCCACTTGTAAAAATTGTATAATTTTGACTTTTTGTTCCATGCCAATATTCATGAGTGCACAAGCCTGGCAAATAATAATGATATGTTTTACTGAAAAAGAAATCCAATAGGGTCTGGACTACTAGGTCACCATATTATATGAATATTGTATGAATAAGCTCCCTAATTATCTTTTTAAGTTAAATGGTATCGTATGACATCTTGTTCAAAAAGTATGCATTAAGATCTAAACCTGGCCAGCGCCGTGGCTTAACAGGCTAATCCTCCACCTTGCGGCACCGGCACACTGGGTTCTAGTCCCGGTTGGGGAGCCAGATTCTATCCCGGTTGCCCCTCTTCCAGGCCAGCTCTCTGCTATGGCCCGGGAAGGCAGTGGAGGATGGCCCAAGTCCTTGGGCCCTGCACCTGAATGGGAGACCAGGAGAAGCACCTGGCTCCTGGCTTGGGATCAGCACGATGCGCCGGCCGCAGTGGCCATTGGAGGGTGAACCAATGGCAAAAAGGAAGACCTTTCTCTCTGGCTCTCTCTCTCACTATCCACTCTGCCTGTAAAAAAAAAAAAAATCTAAACCTGAGACTTGGCGTCCATTTGATTGAGCTGGCTCTCCTCTGGGCTTTTATGCTTCAATGAGCTTTCAGTGGTTGAGCCCCAGAGTTTCAGCTGAAACACAGTTATATTTACTGCTGGGAAATGATTCATGCCAAATGCATACAATGCACATTGTTGTTTGTTATTAAGAGATGCAATTCTGCTGCCAACTATGATGTTCTGTCCACTATTCTGAAGCTACCTATTTCTAGTGGCCTCCTTTCCTTACTTCCTGATCTGATCTCTGAATCTTGACAATAGACGTCCTCCAGAGTTTTCTGTTCTTCCACATCTCCATTATCATAGCTCTCCTACTAAGGAAGTTTGCCCTCTCTACTTATAGCATTCTTTGCATATGAATTTTTTTTCATGAATGTCCTGTGGAGTCACAGCTGGTTATGCCTGTCCTAGAAGTAGCTGCTAGCATGAAAACAATGGTAGTGCAAGAACCAGGACATGGGCTTCAGAAATGGATGTATTCAACACAGATAGAACAAAAAAAATCTCCAAATAGAAGTTTGATTTGATTTAAGCTCCTCAGGCCGAAACACTGAGAGGGCTAGTAGGAGTCAAGGAAGGAATTTATTCTAGTGTTGAGCTGGGTAGGTGGGCATTGAGGTCAGGCAGAGTTGGAAGGGGCATTGTTACAGGACAATGAAGGTGATCTCAGTTCTTGTCTCATGCAGGCAGAGACAGTGAGCAAAGCAAGATTTATTTAAGTAAGAAACTTCTTGCCTCAGCAGTCAGGAGGGGGGCTCCATGGCAGGGATTGCCTGCAAAACTTGCCAGTACTGTCATTTATACACAAAGATGGCTATCTAGATTTAATCCATAGGAGAAGTAGAATAGCAGCCAACATCTAATCAGAGGACTAGGATAACAACCAGAGTCTGGGATAACCACAAATCAAAGGCAAGCGCAAAACCCATCAGAGAGGGAGATTGATAAGCTTGTCTAGCCTGCTCATGACAAAAACAAAAACAAAATGTTGCTACAGGCAGCCTCTGTGAGGAGACAAGCAACTTGTCCACTCTTAAAAGGATTCTGCCCATTTTTTCATTCCAATGGGGATCTGACTTAACTGCCTATTAACCCGTATAACTCTTCACAGCATCAGAAGGAGAAAGAGAATGTTAATGTTGCTCCTGAGGCTTGAAGTAGGTACAATGAGAGAGTGCGAGACAGTCCTTGAAAGATCTTGAGGTCTATTAAGGGGCAGTTCACAAGTTCCAAGCAGGTGCATGGCATGAACGTGGATGTGGAACAGCAGTGATACTCAATCACGTGGGAAGGAATTGCAACTCCTTGGCCTTAGGTGTCACCTACAAGGATACTTAAGATTTACAAATTGAAAGGATGATGATGGATGTGAGAAAATGACCAGAGCTTGGTAAATGATGCTGATCAGAAAGGGCAGAGGTTGTTATAATCAGTTGATGTTTCTCTGTAAGGGGAAGTGACAGTGTTTTGTTTACTTGTCTATTTTTATGGTAATCAATAATCAGGAACTGATGAGAGCTTACTAGAAATGTTCCCTGAAACAATGGTAAATAAACTATGGGGATGAATCCCACAAGGTCACTGGAATTAGTAATTGGATTTCAGTGGAGTTGAGGATGTAGAATTAACTTTTTCCTGTGTCATTGCTTGTTAGGTACCAGGCATCAGGTTATGCATTTTATTCATATCATCTTCTTTAATCTTCATTGTTAGGGCAAAAAGTACTCCACCCACAAACACCTTCTTCAACTCAGAATAAAATATACCTTCTGATAATTTTTTTCACACTTTCTCTGAGTCTTCTCCCTACTGCTGCTTCTTAAGACACAGCCCTTCACAGCCCTTTCTCTGTGAAGTAAAACTTTATGTCTCTTCTCCCCAGCCCTTCAGGAATATTTTACTTTTTCTTATAAATTTCCTCTTCTTCATAGCCTCTTCTTCCTCCTCTTTGCCTGTTGCTATGGATTTTTAAGGCATAGCCCTTCCTCTGTAAGGTAAAACTTTGCCAGTAAATTATTGCTAATACAATTTTGTTGCCCTGTTTACCTTGGCCCATTGAGGGCCTGTCAGTCATTAGTACCTTTATTTTGCAGTAGAAGAAACAGGTTCAGAGGCATTGAGTAAATGAAGGAGTTGGCATTGAGAAATCCAGAGGGTTGACTGTAAGCTATGATCTCAAATGCTGTGCTCTGTTGGAACATTGGTTGTGCCCTCTGTGATGAAGCCAGGCTGGAAGGAGAGCAGGGCAGCAACTAGATGATGGGGTTAGTGTAACGGTGTTGGTGTTGGGGTCTTAAGCCTGAGACTGTCCCCTGACCAGCAGGGGGCAGTACAAGCACTCCTTGACAAGGCTAACGGGAGAGGTAAGATCGACAGGTCAAGCACACCACAGCAAGCACCCGTTGAGTTCTGTCGAAGCAGGAACCACTTTATTGAGGAAGTGTACAGGCTTATAAAGCTTATGAAGGACATGCGCAGTAGGGGAGCCAATCAGCGAAAAGGTCACGCAGGCACAGGTAGACCATGCACAGGGGCACCTTAAGTGAGGTATAGGCATCACACACTGTCCACGTGTCTGGAACTAAATCAGACCTATCCCTGCAGGTGGTCCGATCTCCCGCGGTTTAACTGCAGTGGCCTCAGACATGCCCCCGGATAATCCGCCAGGCGTCATGTTGTTAGGGACTATTTTAGGCAATGCCCAACATAATGGGAGTATTTGTAGTAAAGGAAAAGACAGACTTGTCTGAGGGCTTTTGATTTGGGATTTGAGAGAGTGCCCATAGAAGGAAGAAATGAGAAGCATAAGACAGCAGTACTGGCTGTGGGGGTCCCCAGCAGACCTCTGCAGTAGTAAGGCTGCATTTTCAGCCCTATTCATGCCCTCTATTCCTGAATGTCTATTGAAAGATGCTCAGGTTACCATACGAAACATGCTTTCCAGAAGTTTTATGCTACTTGGAATGTGTTTTGAGTAGGCATAGGAGATTTGGCACAACTGTTTGCACTCCACTTCGGAAAATCAATGAGATTAGTTTTTTGCAGAATTTTTAACCCTGGGGCCGGCTCTCTGCTATGACCTGCAAAAAGCAGTAGAAGATGGCCCAAGTCATTGAACCATGCACCCTTGTGGGAGACCTGGAAGAAGCTCCTGGCTCTTGGCTTCGGATCCACACAGCTCCAGCTGCTGCGGCCAGCTGGGGAGTGAACAGCGGATGAAGACCCCTCTCCCTCTTTCCCTGCCTCTCCTCTCTCTGTGTAACTGCGACTTTCAAATAGATAAATGAATCTTCTAAAAAAATTTGTATCCCCTATAAGGATGTTAATGTTTCTCAAACCAAGGAACTTGAGACACTTTTATAGATAAAAGGACATTACATGATGAAAAACTTGAGCTTTTGCTTTGTTTCTACCACTGATTTGCCAGGTGACTTTCAGCAGCTCACAGCTTCTTCAAGCCTCAGGTTTCTTTTTTTTTAAACTCAGAAATTCTCAAGATTTCTTATACTCTAAAGGCCTGGATACATGGAATGTCTTCCTCTATGATCTGTCCCCCAATCCATAGTCCTAGTTGTCTATCACTGTAATAATAATTTAGTGAATTAATGTGCTGCATCGACTTAATGGAGGAACAGGGAAAAAGTTACTGAGCAGCTGTAAGTTGCAGTTCTTCAGGTGGCAGCCAATGGTAGAGTTCTGTGAAAGCTTCTGCAGCTTTATGCACCTGGAATAAAATGGATTGAACAGATCAAGGCTGGTTGAGAATCTTACTAGGGCCATTCCATGTGACTAGCTTAGTTTAGGGTTCCCCACATCATGGGTATCTCAGGCTGGTCAGAGATTTTGTATGGAACCTGACTCCCCATAGGTTCTCCTGTGGTCCATGAGATCCAGTTGCCTAGAATTTTATGACCTAACCCTAAACCTGTCCTCATTTTCTACAGGCAAATCCAGATGAAGGAGGGTAGAGAAATAGATTCTATCTTACAGTGGGGGAATGATTTGCTTGAAAAAGAAGGGAGGAAAGGAAGGTAAGCTCACAGTCATTTCATCTAAATAAATCTCAGTCCAGATTGTTGATCCTACACAAATTCCCCAATTCTAAAGATTCAAAGAGGGAAAAGGAGAAAACAATCTACTGTTTAGAAAGAAACCGAAATTAACAGGAAGACATATTTTCATTTCATCCCATGTCTGGAGGTGAAATCATTTAATCATGTTAATTTTCTTTTGAGTCATGATTTGCTCAGCCAGTTAATTTTAAAATTTGTTTTCTAATTTCATCTTTCTTCAAGGTCTGACCTTGTCATGTTTTGTTTTCTGCTTGTTTGTTGATTTTTTTTTGCCATATTCCAACTAAATTACAATTCTTTAGTATGTACTTTCCTTTTGTTATTAGAAAAAATTCCCACTTTTATTGTTTGATGTCTGATTGACAATAACCTGAGATGTAAATGGCCATTTCAGAGTCAGTTTCATAAAATTCTTTCTATTTCAATTTCACTGTTTTCAGTGGGGAGCAGTTTAATGAGAACAGCTGATCATCAAAGATGAACATTGCTATAGGTTGAGTAAGATTTTCCCCCCAAAACCCATGCAGCCACTTAAACCCTGATGTCTTATTGTTAATGGCCCATTGATTAAGGGAGGAAACTTGATCTAATGATAGTGTTTGAGGGGTAGAACTTGTGGAAGGTCTTTGGGCCACTGGGAGAATGCTCTTGAGGCTTGGTTCTTGTGAGAGGTTTCAGTATGTCAGTGCAAATTCATTATGGGCTCTCTTTCTGCTTCATTACTCCCCTCCCCCACTAAGCAGCCTCCACCAGACACTAGGCTGTGGGCTACCCAATCCTGCAACTCCAGCTATCAACTGAAGTAAACCTTTTGTTTCTGAAAGAAGCGCCTGTCAGATATTTCAGTTAGGTAATGAAAAGCTGGTTAATACATGTATACTTCAAAAAATTTGTGGAAAAATGAATTAAAACATAAGTTTAAGAACAGGCATTTGTCCAGCAGTTATGATACCCACCTCTCTTGCTGGAATATCTGACTTCAGTTCCCAGCTCTGTCTTTAGACTCCAGCTTCCTGGCAATGCAAACCTTGGAAGGCAGTGGTGATGACCAAATAATTGGGTTCTTGCCTCCACATAGAATATCTGGATTGGGTTGCCAGCTCCTGGATCTGAGCATTGGAGACAGCGGGCATCAACAGAACAATACTTAATGGCAAATGTTATTTTTATTTATTTTTAAAAATTTAAAACATTTTTATTTTATTTGAAAGGTGTAGTGACAGAAAGACAAACTTCCATTTGCTAGTTCACTCCCAAAATGTCCACAGCAGTTGGAAATGGAGCTAGCCTAAGCTGGTATCTGGGAACTCTAAGTCTCCTATAGATGTGGTAGGGATCCATGTACTTGAGCCATCATTTGCTGCCTCTGAAGGTCCTCATTAACAAGAAGCTGACTATAGAAGTGGAGATGGGACTTGAACCTAGGTATTCCAGAATGGGATGTGAGTGTCTCAAGCAGCATCGTAATTGCTACACCAAACACCACCCCTATTTTTTATTTCTTGAAAAGTGATTTTTATTACAGAAAACATTTGTTAAAAGGCAGAAAAGTTAAATGGGAAATATCCTTAAGGTGAAATATATAAATAAGCAAAACTTTAAAATTCCTAAGAGCTTTTCTTTTTTAATATTTATTTATTTATTTATTTGAAAGATGAGTTACAGGGAGGGGGGGTCAGAGAGAGAGAGAGAAAGAGAGAGAATCTTCCATCTTCTGGTTCACTCCCCAGATGGCCACAACTTCCGGAGCTAGGTTGATCTGAAGCCAGGAGCCAGGAGCTTCTTCCAGGTCTCCCACTAGGGTTCAGGGGCCCAGGAATTTGGGCCATCTTCTAATGCTTTCTCAGGCCATAGCAGAAAGCTGAATTGTAAGTGGAGCAGCCAGGACTCAAACCGGCGACTACATGGGATGCCGGCACAGAAGGCAGCAGCTTTACCTGCTACACCACAGCAGTGGCTCCCTTAAGAGCTTTAAAAATTTATTTGAGTAGATTGGTATTTAAGTACTTCTGAATAACTGATACTATGATCTACCATAGTTGACTCAATTTATTAAGATGACATTTCAAAAGCTACACTGAATTAGGTCTTCCAACTTGAAAACCATTATTATTTTCTCCAAAATAAGATGGGTCAAGGACAGATAAAAATATTCTAGCATCAGGTATCATCTGAACTTCACATCTCTCCTTCCAGAGAGACAGCATGTACTGAGCTGGGTCTGTGGAGGGAGACCCTGGGATCTCTAAGGGGAGGAAGCAAAGATCAGCAACCTTGGAAGATGGAAGAGCCAGAAATGTCCCACCACCTTGAGAATTCTAGGCCACACTAAGACACAGCAAAGCAAGGCAGCTGGTCATCTGGCCACCCTTTATTGGTCCAAACTTGAAGCTAGGAAAACAAAGCTGCTCCAGGATTTGGGTACTTTGCATGGCACCAACAATAGGAGGCTGGTTTGGTGATAGCAAAGGGACAACCTGTTACAAAGCTGTGGAGCATGCAGATTTTGTTTGGGTTCTTTGAGAAATATTCTTATATACTTGCACTGTTTGTGCTATATCCATCATAGGATATTATGCTGTCTTGTAAATTTTATGTGGAGGAAATAGGGCCCTAGTGGTGTTTGCCATTCATCAATGCAGCATATTCAGTGCAGAACTGGGACAGATTCCTATAAGTGACATTTTAAAAGATGAGAAATTGACTTTATCACTTCCCTGCTTAAAACAGATTTCCATTTCTCCAAAGACAACACCTAGTTCCTTGTCCATCCCCAGGTCTGCAGTGACTTGGCCTCCTTCCTGTCTTCTGTCACTGGGCATTGTCATCCCCCAACTCTCCTCTTGCACAAAATTCTTCCCTGATTCAAGGCCTTTGCTTAGGTAATTTCTCTCTCTCTCTCTCTCTCTCTCTCTCTCTCTCTCTCTCTCTCTCTCTCTCTCTTTCTTCCTTTGGCAAACCACAAATAATCATTTGGTCTCAGCTGGAATGTCACTTCCTGAGAAATTACTTCGCTGTGATTCTAAATTGGGCTTCAGTTCTAAGAACTCTGCACATTTCTGTGTCTCTGTGTTTCCTGAAAGGAATGCAACTCAACACAGAATTCATTAGTGGAAGTATTTACTGATTGTCTGCCCATTTCAGTCATTTCTTAAGATTATATTAATTGGGATCATTGATGAGGAGAACAGAGTTCTCTTTCTTTGTTAATTTACATTCTAGTGGAGGGAGACAGAAAATAAGAAAAAGCAATTATAGGAGATGTTAGGAGGTGATAAGTGTTATGGGAAAGCATTAGAGGAGTCAAGAGTTTGGGACTACAATTTTTATATGATAAACAAGGAAGGCAGCATTGAGAAGACACCAAGACCACGACTTGAACGTGACTTGGAGTAGGTGGGGAAGGAAGGATTAAGGCATATGGGGAAAACAGTGAAAACCTGAGGGTCAAATACTCTTTACTGTTGCAGCACACCTAGCAGTGATCTTGGAGTGAAAACTTTCAACCGGAAGAAAAAACCATTAAGAAAATGACATAAAATAGACAAGTATTTGAAAAATATGAATGTAAATAGTTTTCATTAAATGTGATGCAACATGCAAATAAAATTCATACCTAAATATTCAAATAATGGTGATTTTAAAGTTCAAGCAAGTATATAGGTAATGACATTCTATGACTTTGAAAGGTCAGTTGAAAAATAGCTTATTTTTTTTTAAAATGCATTCATTTAATTAGAGTTAGGTAAACCTCAGATTACAAAACCAACACCAAAATAATTCTGCAAAATTAGAAAGTATCTAAGAAACTAGTTATAATTTAATTGTATGAGATTTCAACATGGGGGCGATTGTGCTCCTCTAACCTTCACCAAGGAAGATGACCTCCCTCTAATCTGTGCAGACATTGTTTCCTCCTCTCCTCTCCGTCACCAAGGAAGAAACTTTTCCTGCATTGATCCAGCCTATTTCCTTTTTGCTGCTCTTTCTGCTTCTCCTTTCTTTATTTTCCTCTTTCTACGATGGATTTCCTCTTTCTACAGATGGATTTGCACCTCCCTAAAATCCTGATGTTCACCCTGTAGTCCCATGAGCACGAAATATGCATTGTCATTCATATACAAGTCCCAAGTTCCCTCTGCCAGAGACTGCAATGAAACCATAATCCTTTCATGCATTTGGAATCAGAAGGCCTAGCAACTCTCCAGAAAGCCGGGCACTCAGCAAGGTAAATTCTAAAAGTGAAGACATTGCATGAGCAGTAAGGATTCAGAGTCCTTAGGACTTTCTAGTGCTTTTGTATGCATCTTTTTTACTTTTTCCATTTTGTGTGGGCCAGACTGTCTCCCTTTCCACAACATGCCCAGACTCCAAGAAGCCTATCCTTTCCCCAGGGTCAACCTCTGTTGTCCACCACTTCTAACAGAGCCACAGAGGAACAGAGCCAGGTCTCATATATATATATATATATATATATATATATATATATATATATTTGACAGGAGGAGTGGACAGTGAGAGAGACAGAGACAAAGGTCTTCCTTTTTCTGTTGATTCACCCCCCAATGGCTGCTGCGGCTGGCGCACTGCACTGATCCGAAGCCAGATGCTTCTCTTGGTCTCCCATGAGGGTGCAGGGCCCAAGGACCTGGGCCATCCTCCACTGCCCTCCTGGGCCACAGCAGAGAGCTGGACTGGAAGAGGAGCAACCGGGACAGAATCCGGCGCCCTGACTAGGACTAGAACTCGGGGTGCTGGTGATACAGGTGGAGGATTAACCTATTGAGCCACAGTGCTGGCCCAGGTCTCATATTTGATTTGGTTTTCCCAGCATTTATACAATATATTTTGAAAAAAGAAATACCTTTTCTTTAACTTTCTTACTTCTGAGGTGAAAAGGTGTGTGAAAATTTCCTGGATTAGATGATTTCCTCTGTGTATCTTTTTCAGGATGTAGCCAACAGAGATAGATACTCTTTGAAAAAATGACATGTAACTTGATGGTTTGTGAAAGCTTGTCAAGGAATACAGCAAAAAGGACAGGGATGTGATTACCACCATATACAAGAAAACATCCCTTTCAATGTTGTCAAAGCAAAGCTTGCTCTGAAAAGCAAGTGGAGAAGCAAATTGGGTTTGCCTTTTTTCAGTTTAAATCAAAAGTAATATATCTCTTACTGAAGATACCGAGTACATACTGGAAGTGTTTTTGGATAACTTTCTAAAATGTGCATGCATGTGTGTATGAATATGTGTGTGTGTGTGTGTGTGAGAGAGAGAGAGAGAGAGAGAGAGAGAGAGAAAAGAAGAAGAAGAAGAAGAAGAAGAAGGAGGAGGAGGAGGAGGAGGAGGAGGAGGAGGAGGAGGAGGAGGAGGAGGAGGAGGAGAAGTGCTCTGATTGTTTCAGGGGTTACAAAGCATTTATTTTGAGTAGACATTTTCTTTAACTTTGTGACTAGCTGAAGAATATTTCCATTTACATAGCTGCCATCTTGAAATACAAAAAGATACAGATAATCAAATGTTTTGCTTATTTGTTTTTATGAAAAGAATAAATGGACGTTTGTTTTCAAGATGTTCTGTATAAGATGGGAGCAGTATGTAGTATGTTATTGCAAACTTATATATCCAGTTGATACTTTTTTTTTATAAATTAGGAAAAGCTAACAATGGAACCTCTGGCACTGAGGCAGGAGACAGCTAAAGGTTAACTGCGAAGGTGAGAAAAGCAAATTGCAAAACACTTTAGTGGTCTGTTTCTCTGCCTCCCTTATCTGTGACCTTGAATCTGGAGATAAAAATGGGCTAATTGAAGAAGGCGGGGGAAAAAAAATAAATGGCCATCCTTGAAAAAGCTCATTTAGAAAGCATAAATGGCCAGATGGCCTACACAGCAGGTTACTTCAAAACCACATTAAGAGCCACATCAAGACCAACCCCTATGAAATCATAGCCCCAATTATCTTTGGGGCCTCATGTTTTAGTCTCAGTCTGAGCTTTGATTCTTGCCCCACGTCTACTCTTTTAAGACAGGTACCTTCTTTCCTGTAATAAGCCTTTGCTATTTTACTTCTTGTCTGAGCGAGCTTCATTCAATTAATTGTTAGAGGTTTAAAGGAACCTGTACCTGTTGTGATATTAGGTATTGACACTTTATCACACATATTTGTATAATTTGCAAATAATTTTCCATTCTATGTTGTGTCTTTATGTTCTGCTGTTTTTCTTTGCTGCCGTAAAGCTTCGACCACTTTTTTTAACTCTATACGTATCTTGCCATTACAAACATTCTTAAACAATTTTTAAGTTCCTCTATAAACACATTTATTGGCTACTGAAAATTGAAATGGCACATCAAAAATTTCTTTATTACTACAATTCAACCATTTAAAACTAGAATATTTAAGTATGTGCTCTAATTATTATTTTTTTTTGGACAGGCAGAGTGGACAGTGAGAGAGAGAGAGAGACAGAGAGAAAGGTCTTCCTTTGCTGTTGGTTCACCTCCACAACGGCTACTGTGGCCGGTGCACCGCGCTGATCCGAAGCCAGGAGCCAGGTGCTTCTTCCTGGTCTCCCACGCGGGTGCCATGCTTTCCATCCTCCACTGCCTTCCTAGGCCACAGCAGAAAGCTGGACTGGAAGAGGAGCAACTGGGACAGAATCCGGTGCCCAGACTGGGACTAGAACCCAGGGCACCGGCACCGCAGGCGGAGGATTAGCCTATTGAGCCGTGGCGTCGGCCATGTGCCCTGATTATTATGCTCCAGCCAAAATATCCAATGTTTTGCTTACATTTGTTTTCCACAAGTTATTTTGCACGTCAGTCTTGGGGCTGAGTTTCATCCTATTGACTTCTGAAACTGAGGGGAATACTTGAAATTTACTGGTACAAAAGACCTGGAATATGTTGAAAGTCATTCAAATAGAGTCAAACTACAGATTCCATTTGAATTACTGGTATCAGGGTAGGAAGAGAAAGACATCAATAAGCTCATATCATAGATTATCAATGTTGTACTTATGAGATACATACAAACAAATTTAGAAAAATTCAAAGAAAGAATTATAGCGAGAAAGTATCAGTATACAAATTTTTCTTAGCATAGATAAATTTGTCTACTATATAAGATTACTTACAAACACAGTGTAATAAGGCTTATGCCTAAACTCTTTGTCATAATTCATTCCTATCCAAGCATTTTCACAAGGATCCCATCCATGACAGAGGCAGGAATTGCAGTAACATCTGAATTTCTCACTTTCTGATTCACTCTGAACTCCCTTAAGACCAATGTCTCTGCATTCTTTTTAAGCTGTTAATATCTGTTCATTAAGAGGTATCCCCTGTTAAAATGAAAAAAAAAAAAAGGAGGTATTTCAGTTTTACCAGCTTTTCTCTCTGGTCAGATAATGTCCTTACTCCTTTCCCACTTTTGAGTATCTGGAAGATAATCTTGTAAATTCTGTCAGGCTGTTGTGGATTTTCTGATCCATGGAAAGAAATTTGGTAGCAGGGTTGAGAATCAAATTATTGAGCTCCTTTGTTAACATTTCTGGACAGGTAGAATGAGAGGCTGCTGAATCCTGAACATTTTCTTCAGTGGATATCCAAAAACACTCAGGAGTCAAGGTTGGGTTATGCTTTTGTGGTAGGTTCATAGCAGTCCAGTTATAGCTCTTAGCTGTTAGATCTCAGGGAAAGGGGTGTTGGACGAAATGATTTAATTTATATATATAATTAAAAATGCAAACTTTTAAAGCAAGAACAAAAAGATAAAAAAAAACCCTCTAGAGAGATGAGATTTTATTCCACAAAGAAGAACAAAATGGAAGGAAAAGTCTTTGTTACACCCCATCAGGCAGTACGCTCAAAAATATTTTTGTTGTTTTACATTTTGACAATTTGTACAATAAGCTCATCTTTGATAGTCTTTGTTATAGTACTGATGTTACCACATAGCTATGTACTGCTCTCAAAAGGAAATTTTAGAGTTACTAACAGGGAGAAAAGAGAACATTTAATGAACACTGAGTGAAATGAGTAATGATGATTTAGGTGATTTGGGAGGAATTACAACTTGGTTGAGAGGATGTGGCATGCAAGCCCTAAATAACTAATATTTGAGATGCGAGTGTATATGCAGCATGTAAGTATATAATTGTAGTACATAATGTTAAATTTAATGGTGAGCAATGATAACCCTCAAAATTAAAACTACAAGCCGGCGCTGCAGCTCACTAGGCTAATCCTCCGCACACGGGGTTCTAGTCCTGGTCGGGGCGCTGGATTCTGTCCCGGTTGCCCCTCTTCCGGTCCAGCTCTCTGCTGTGGCCAGGGAGTGCAATGGAGGATGGCCCAAGTCCTTGGGCCCTGCACCCCATGGGAGACCAGGAGAAGCACCTGACTCCTGGCTTCGGATCAGCGTGGTGCGCCGGCCGCAGCGGCCATTGGAGGGTGAACCAACAACAAAGGAAGACCTTTCTCTCTGTCTCTCTCTCTCTCTCACTATCCACTCTGCCTGTCAAAAAATTTTAAAAAATTAAAACTACAATAAATAAAAATAAAAACTACTTGTTATAATTGAGAGTTTAGAGAATGTTTCATTGTCTTCCCTTGACACCTAGGTGACCACTCCCTTGGCATGGGAATGCCATCCTCAAGGACTGCCTTAGCACATGGGTCAGCTCAACCTTGAGAAAGCATACTCAGCACTTCCCTGGAAAAGGGAGAGTCCAGTTAATTGTATTTTGATTATCAGGTATGAAAACTATATCTCATGTATTACAGATTTTATGTCACTCATAGTTCTGGGATTCGATAATCTGGAAACTCCTCTTGAGAGTTCCATCAACCTGGGTCATAGTCAAGTATACCACCATCCATTCTGTCCAGACATCCAGAAAGGAGTTCCCAGAGTTCTGTTGAAGGAGCATATCTGCAATTGTGTTTATATATTCTAGGTAAGTAAAGAACAGGCCTTGTTGATAAACCATAGGAAAAATGTTTGATTTAGAAGAGAAGGCCATTTGGGTAGGTGGAGAGGTGTCTCTCTATTTTTGTGCCTCTGGGGCCTAAACACAGAGCCTGGAAAATAGCATCAGACAAATTACTATTGAATTCAATTATTATGAGATTCCTTCACTAAAGCTGAGAAGTAGAGAAGGCAGAATTTTATGTATGGGGAAATAAAAAAAGAAAGGCTTTATATTTTAAAATTTTATGTATTTTTCTTTTTCATTTTTTTTTGCCTGTAACACCACAATAGCTGTGAAGAGGACAGGCCAAAACCAGGAGATTAGAAGTTCATCTAGATCTCCCATTTGGGTGGCAGAGATCCAAATACTTGAGCCATCATCTTCTGCCTCTCAGGGGGAGCCTTAGCAGGAACATGGATTGAGTAGAATAGCCCAAACTCCAGCTAGAATGCCAGTTGTTTGCCCCCAAAATAGAGAAAGGTTTGCTTTATTGAAACTCATTTTGGTTTGAAAGTCCTTTAAAATAAATATTATGAATTTGATATAAGTGGGCAATTTTTAAAGTGCTAATTTATAAGTCTATAAGAAACTTTTGTAAAATCCCTGTGACCCTTTAGTAAGTTAGAAATGTCACTTGAAGACCCTCTTTATATCACAATTTACATATTTGCTGGACAACATGTAGTTCCCTGGTTTCACACCTCAAAGTCCCTATAACTTTTTTGAGTCCCAGATGTCAGTAGGCCTTGTCTCTCCAATGAGGATGGACTTTCTGTCACCAGTAAAGTTTTAACAGGAAACAAGCAGAATGTTTGCTGTCCAGTGGACTTTAAATGTTTCAGTGAGTCTCATCTTTGTTCCTATTGATGGAAAACTCAAATTGGATATCTCCCAGCTAGGACATTTACCAACAGTTGTAATGAAAGTATTCTGTAAGAAATGCACACATGTTGGAAAAGTCTTCTCTGTTGTCTGCCACAAACTTCATGCACAAAGGAAGTTAATCATTTTGTAAAAACAATGCTTCTGGTTATGAGATACTCAGAAAACTTACAGGAATTCCATTCCAATACTCTACTAAAAAGAAACAGTATGTCCTAGGTACATATGTAATGTTTGAAAAAGTCAATTCCCATTAGGTGTCACAATTAGTAGATTACTGAAAATAATGTCAAACAAACACAGACCTTTCCCCTTTTGCCTAAACCCACTGACAAGGTCATACCCAGATCTTCCAACATGATGATTTTGTTGTCTTATCATTAATTTGCTGAAATTTAGTCTATCTTCTGAAATGAACAAGATTCAGAGAAACAATTTCAACTATACATCAGACAACCAGCTACACAGTTTCTCATCTGGATAAATAGACTGGAAACTAAGTTCAGGTGAGTTGGATCATCGGTGAGATGCCCACCGATGCATCTGTTGTATATAGGAGCAGGATGCATACCCAGACCTCACCCCAGTTGTACAGCTGAGAGGGTCACCAACACTTCTCTTAGAAAAAGAGGTGGAAGGTAGGAATGAGTTTTTTCCACTGTGCACCACTCTCTTTTTTCTACCATGGACAAGTATAAGACAGGTGTCTCTTGTTCTCACTTTGAGGTACCATTTTTGGTTTTTCTTTCTCATTTATGGGCAACTTTTTATCCCACTCATATTGAGTATTTCTCACTGTGGGGTGGCCCAAACTTGTGAGTGAACGTGTGCTACTTACTGTTAAATAAATTCTGTTCTTGTTTCCACTTAGTGTTTTTGCCTCTGGGAGACAAGAACCTGGACTGGAAATTAATACATTCATTGATCACATCAAAGACAGGTTGCAATTACTTTGCTCAGGGCCTGGAGTTCTGGAAAAAGCCTTCAAGTCAACATCAAGCTCAAAGTGTTATCTATAGAGAAGATAAATGATCTAATGAGGCCTGTGATCAAGGACCAGCAGAGGGGCTAACAGTACTACTTCCTCAGTTTAGTGAGTCAATTTGGTAAGAGGTTGGTTGCAAAGAAATTTTAAGCTAAAGGAGGTAGACTGAGAGACTGAGGAAGATGAGGGCCTGATAGTATCTAGTTACATCTAGTTACATCACAGGCATTATGGATAGGGACTCAGTTGCACTACTTGTCTCCTTTGAGAAAGCTGCTTAACTTGCATAAACCTCAATTATTTCATTTGTGAAATGGTAAATATAAGATTTTCAATGTTAACACAGTGGATTAAAACCCATTTTCTTAGTGGAAATATCTCCCCAGTCCCAACACACACACACACACACACACTACTTCTGTTAGGAAATGCTTCCATTTACTTGTTAGGTTAGGAGGTGCAATCCCTAGGTGACTGTTTTGTTTAACAACAGGTAAGCATGTGAGCATTCTGCTTTCCCAGATGCGGATAAAGAGAAAGTCAGCTGTTTCTTTGCTGATGAAATTATAAACAGAGCCAAATCTTGACACCTGGGGACAAAATAAGACCATTTCGGGGGCACTGGATGTTCAAAGTAGTCATGCAGAGTGCATTCTCAAATTATATCTGTTTTTGTCCAGATGCCTTGTTGACTAGTGTAAGAGGAAATGCAAATCAAACACAAGAGAAAAAAATTCTCCTTGATAGAAAAAGGGAGAAAGTCCCTCTCTAATTTTCTTAGGGTACTTCATTTAGTAAACAAATTCTTTCTCTGCTTGAGATATATCTTTTTTTTAAAAAAAGATAAATGTCTCTTTCCCGTTTTATCACCTGGGAATATTTTGCTTGAAGATCATAGGATTGATTTATGGGTTACAAATACATTTTAGTGAGTAAGTGAATTTTCAAATACAAATTTTATTAAGTGAATTTGTAAATACAGAATCTGAAAATAATGATCAACTTTATGTAGCTTTTTCATGAGAAATGGAAAACCTATTTTCTATCTTTTCAAAACTCTTTGAAAGATGAATTTATTTCCTAATGCATTATTTATATAGAGTATATATATTATATATATATATATATATATATATATAATTATTTTCTTGGGTACCTCTAAGAGCTGAGTAGGATTGCTACAGTACTGGTATTCATTGTCAGTTGGGATTCAGCTCCACATATGGGTTATAAAATGTAATTTTAAAAGGAATCCATATAAAGTCAGTGTATGTTTTATTGATACCAGAAAACCAGGCTCCAGCTGCTAGCTGGAAGATCAGTTTACCAGAGACAAGAGTCAATGCAACTCAAGAGAGGCCCCTGCACAGATTGGACTTTGCTCACTTGAGTGCCTGGTTCGGTTTCCTCAGGATCATGTCTGAAAAACTTGATATGTCTGAGATGGAGAAATCTGATAAATGAAAATTGAAGAAGGCAGAAAAGCAAGAGAAAAATCCACTGCCTGTGAAAGAAAGGACTGAACAAGAGGAGCAAGCAGAGGAATTGTAATTGTTATATAATAATGTTAGCTGTCGCAAAACACACTGAACACTGGAGTAAGGGAAAGGGTTTATTGGGGAACACCCAACAGACTGGAGTGAAGGGGCAGCGAAGGGAAAAGAGAAAGAGTGTAAGAGAGAAACAGAGAGGAGAGGAGCTAGCAAGGAGAGAAGAGAGCAGAGAGGAGCCAAGAGAGAGAGCAAAGAGACCAGAGGAGGAGGCTAGAGAGAGGAACCAAGAGAGTGCAGGAGAGAAGGGCCAAGAGAGAAGAACCAAGAGGGCAGGAGAGGAGAGCCAAGAGAGCACGTGTGCAGGAACAGACCCTTTTAAAACTTCACCTGAGTGCAGGCAGGGAAGCAGGAGCAACGATTCCCATTAGGATAGGGGTGGAGCCTGGTACAAGTAGCTGGGCCACGTGGCCACCTGGCTAAAACTGCACCAGTTTCCTAACAGTAATGAGGCTTGAGCCACCAATATGCACTGCACATTCCACAAACATTGTCTTCTTATTTTACTTCTTTTAGCTGTTTAATTCTGTAAGATGCAAAGAGGTTGGGATCAAGTTTAGGTGACTGTGCTGCCCCTTTCACATCAAAGAATGGAGAACCAATGGCAAAGATGGCCATGCCTGCCTCCCCATCCCCCTCCTTCCTTGCAGTGAGGAAAAAGAATGTGTATGTTGGTGCAGGAGGAAGCTGAGTGGGATAAAGGTGAAATCTAGAGGAAAATCCAAGCTGGCCCAAAGTATCCTGCAAGCTGTAAAATGCAGTTTAATCAGAGTTTCTGTTCAAATGATTTTAATTATTGGAATGAATAATTTTTAAAACCTGAACAAAGTTGATACAAGCGAATTAGTTTTATTCAAGAAGATGGCAATGTTGGGGAAAAACTTAGGCACTTTTGTCTTTATAAAAGGGAGGGGGCTTTTTCCTGTTAGCTTGGAACTTTTAAAGGAGGAAAGGGCAGCTGAGGGAGTTTAAGGGAAATAATGGGTGTAGTCAATTATCATGGAAATTTTCCAGAGGAAGCTTGAAACTGGTTGGATGGGTGATGCTCCCTTTGATTTAAGGCTTGACTGTTTTCAGTTCCTAGTCAGCCAGCGGTCACCTCCTTGTTGGACTTGGTGGTAGCAAATCCCTTGAGGTCTCACAATTCTAGCCATTTCCTGAAGTTAGTCATTGGCATTCTTAAGCATTATTTATTTGTTGAGTTAAATATGGATCTGATAAGTCAAAAGTCAGTAATTAACTCTTGTTAAGAAGCCTATGAAAGGAGAAAATAAATTGTATTCACTTTAGTGAATACAGTTACAGTACTAAATGTATTCAATGTCTACTTTAGGGCATTTTAGGAGTGTTAGTGCCTCTGCACTTAAAATGCCATAACTCTGGGCTGGGAATTTTGTGTTCATTCATCTCTTACATTTAGAATTATATCCATGGAAAATTTCCACAGGATGGTCATGTTGGTGATAATGATTTATCAAGGTGGGTTCCTACAATTGCAACTTAACCTGTTATCTAGACAAAGCAGATTATATTGGTTACCTATGTGACAACAAATAATGACCTCCCAAAGATGTCCCCATACTAATCTCTGGAATCTGTGGCTATGTTATCTTAAATGAAAAAAAAGGAGGGAAATTCAGGTTGCAGACTGAATTAAAGTTGTTGATCAACTGACTTCGAAATAAGCAGATAATTCTGAATTATTCAGTTGGGTCTAATCACAAGTCCTTAAAGGTAGAATTGAGGGCTGAATAGACAAAGAGATGACAGCGTTAGAACCTGACAATGCTGGTTCTGGAGGAATGGGCTAGATATGCAGGCAACCTGTGACTGTTAGAAAAGGCTAGGAAACAGGAGCAGAGCCTGTAGGAAAAAAATTTCAGCCCTACACATCTTGATTTTAGACCAGTAGGACCCATGACAAGCTTCTGACCACAGAACTTCAAGAAAATATGTCTGTATTAAGCCACAGAATGTGTGGGAATTCGTTATAGCAGCAAGAGGAAGGTGTCTGGCAGAACAACTCCTTGGACAATCACCTGCTGCCTCCCAGGGTCTGTATTAGCAGGAAGCTGGAATCAAAAACACAGCCAGAACATGAACCCAGTACTGTGATAAGGGATGCCAGTGTCCCAGCCTGGCAGTTTAACATCTGTGCTAAATGTGTACCCCAGCAAAGACTTGACATAAGTGACACAAATACTGCAATATTTGATAATTAAACTTGAGATATGACTTTAAGCACATTCTCAGCATTCATTATAAGACTCTTTAAATATAATAATGTATTTACTCATTTGTTAGGTTCAGCAAAAATTCTTGGGGGCCATTGTTTGGTCTGAGGTCATGCACTAAGTCCCAACAGCCCAGACCAAGCCAAAAGGGAATCACTCCTGCTAAATGCCATTCAGCAAACTGAAACTTGAGGGAAGGATATGGAATTCAAAACAGATCAGCTGTTAACTGAAAACAGAAGATTCTAATTTACATGAGTCAGTGACTTCTTTATTCAAGAAAGTCTCTTTCACCTTAAACCCATACCACAGAAAGTTAACTGAAGTAACCTAATGTTAACCAATTAGCTTCTTTTCTATTGTTCTGTTTGCTTGGTCTCACCTCACAAAACCCTTCTGCTAGTGCCCAGTGCTAGCTTTCATTCTGTTTTGTACAGTGCAGGCTGTTCCATTCATGAATCTCAAATAAAACCAGTTAGATCTACAAATGTATTGTTATTTTATCTTTTGGTAATTATCATCAAGAATTAAATATTTTTCATTAAAAAGCTTAACATATTCTTAGCTATTGAGGATGTATACTGAATATAGTTAATGTCTCAAAGATATTATCTTTTGAAAATGTTAATGTTTTTATTGAATATGGAGTGAATTGAATTAAACCCAGATAACAATATTCATTATCATTTTATTCTCTTGCAATGTTTCCAAAATGCTTATGCATATTTAAATTTATTTTGCATATGCTTATTTAAATTTTATTTTTAATGAATTATTTTATCCTATTGGAGATTAATGTACTGGCTTTTACCAGAAAAAAAAAATCCTTGCCATCTCAGTTTGTCTTACAGATGTCAAGAGAAAGTGCCTGTAGAATGCATTAAGAGATTTACAAAGCAAGATAATCCTGCTTTTATTAAAGCACATCATTATTCTATCTAAATATTTGTCTGTTTCTATAAATGGCCACCCTAGAGCATTCCTGGCCTAAAAGTTTGTTTACTTTACTTTTCCAGAACAGCAGTTTTTCCATTAAAAACATATTTCTCATAAAAGTTCGGACTTCTAACTTCTCACGAAAAATAAGATTTGATAACACTGGATAGCTTTCCCTTCTTGAGTAGAGCTGCCCCTTTCAAGAAGCTAGGCCCTCCCTGATAGATATCATTCCCTTCCAATTCAATTTCTCCTTACCTGTCCTTGAAGGCTTTGATTATAAGTTTCCTGTACAATTTCAGCAACTCTGCTGCCCATAGGGGAAATCTATGTATGTAGCTAACAGTAGCAGGTCAGGCAGTACCAGAATTACAGCATTTGAAATATATCTGTGTTGTTCACATCAAGTGTTTAGTGATGGCTACAGGCTTTCTTTGCCTTGCCTGATTCAGGAAAAACCATTTTCCCTTTTACCTCTGACCATTAGAAAGATTCCACATCAAAGCTAATCTACTTAATTCTTTAAGTTCTTGCTCCCATCCAAAGAAGGAAAGTTTTCTAACTTATTTTAATCTGACAAGAGTAATTCTAGGGACCAGTGCTGTGGCAGCACAGCAGGTTAAAGCCCTGGTCTGAAGCACCGGCATCCCGTATGGGGGCTAGTTCTAGTCTCGGCTGCTCCACTTCTGATCCAGCTCTCTGCTATGGCCTGGGAAAGCAGAAGATGGCCCAAGTCATGGGAGACTCTGAAGAAGCTCCTGGCTCCTGACTTCGGATAGGCTTAGCTCCGGCTGT
This sequence comes from Lepus oiostolus, assembly GCA_036325905.1. Lineage (NCBI taxonomy): Eukaryota > Metazoa > Chordata > Mammalia > Lagomorpha > Leporidae > Lepus > Lepus oiostolus. The sequence goes on along the minus strand of CM070808.1, from coordinate 55,826,904 downwards.
TGCAGACACTTGGTGAGTGAACCAGCAGATGGAGGACCTTTCTCTCTCTGTCTCTACTTCTCTCTGTAACTCTGACTTTCAAATAAATAAAAAATAAATAAATCTTTTTTTAACAAGAGTAATTCTAAACCCTTAATGCAGAGTACATGATCAAACTGGCTACACAGGAACAATTTAAGGACAAATCTTTATAGACTAGCAATAGCTTAAATACTTAAACCCTGACTAAAAAGCAGCATACAGTATATTTTCCCTTGTAAATCTCATGCGTAGGGATTGCCAGTTCAAGTCACGGTGATAGTCATTTATTTCTTCAATACATTTTTGTGTAAAATTGAAACAGATATTAGAATTTTATATTCTTCAAGGAATGGATATAAACTATGTTCTTCCTTCTGTGTTCTTTGTGTAATAGTAGTTGGAGAATGGGAAGAGAAAAGAGTTCTCGCTCCACATTCCCATGGCCTACTCACTATCAATGCCTGTGATCATTATGGACAGACACTCTCCTTTGGTCTTAGGTTTGCTCATAAAAAGTGAGAGGACAGGAATACAAGAACATGATTGCAGATGAGTCCGAGGATAGGTTGATGTTCCTCACCTGCCTCCCCCCACCTCACCCACCTTCCCTCACCATCAAGTCATGGTGTCTCCTTCTTGAAAATGGAACATTCATATGAGTGATAGTGAGGAGTCCATGTCAGTGAAGCTCTTAACATGGGTATTGTTACTAACAACTCAAGAATACTTATTTAAAACAATTTTAATTATTTTATTTGAAAAGCATAAAGACAGAGAGAGGAATCTCATCTGCTGATTCAAACCCCAAATGCCCACACCAGCAAAGGCTGTGCCAGGCTAAAGCCAGGTGTCTGGACCTCAATCCTGATCTTTCCTGTGGGTGGAGGAACTTCCAAGGTGTGCATTAACAGGAAGTTGGATAAGAAATGGAGCTGGAACTGGTTCCCAGGTATTCCAATATGGGATGTGAAATCCCAATATTTTTATTATCAAAAAATGAAAGAAAGACAAATGCCTCCAAAACCTGGATTTTATGGACAATGCCTGGTTAATGTGGAAGTAATGTAATTCATAATTTTTGGTTAGCCAAAAATTAATTAATTAATTAACTATGAGCAACAAATTGTGGAGGTTATTTTCTCAATATTTTCGTGAAACATTTCCAATACCTTTTAGGAAAAGGTACGTCAGAGGTTACAGGACCCTTACTCTTGCTGCTTTCAATAGTCACAACCCCTCCATAGAGAGTCCCAATTTATTCACTATGCTTCTCTTATGATTTCATCTTCTAAAGGGTGGGTGCAGTCGAGGGTGAACTTCAGAAATTTCTTTAAAAACTTACTGAAAAGTAGCATAGCAGAGAGATAGAAGGAGAGATCTTCCATCTGCTAGTTCACTCCCCAAGTGGTCACAACAGCCGGGGCTGGGCCAGGCAAAGCCAGGAACCAGTAGCTCCATGTGGGTCTACCACATGGGTGGCAGGAGACCAGTTACTGGGACCATTGTTCTCTGCCTTCCCAGGCACATTATTAGGAAGCTGGATTAGAAGCAGAGCAGCTGGAACTGAAACTAGCACTCCAAAATGGGATGCTGGCATCATAAGCAGTGACTTAACCTGCTATGCCACAATGTCAGCTGTAGGAGTTTTTTCATTTTAAAATCTTCTGCAGTTGTCTAACTTGTCTCAGGAGTTGAGAGGAGAAGGTGGAATATTGTGCTTAGCCAGTTAAATTTATTTCTTGGGAATCTCATGTATGGCAGTTTTGACTCCCCATTCTGCTTCTTATTGAGCTTCCTGCAAATGTCCTCCCACCCTGTCAGGTAGCAGGTGATGGCCCAAGTATTTGGGTCCCTGCCACCTGATGGAGTTCCTGACTCCTGGCTTTGGCCTGGCCCAGTCTCACCTATTGTAGTCATTTAGGAAATGAATCAGCAAATGGAAGATGTCTTTCTGTCTGTGTCACTCTGCCTTTCAGATAAATAAAAATAAACTTTTAAAAAATGTTGGGAGGAGAAGTGATGGGATAGAGTTAACTTTAATCTCTAGAGTGTCAAAGGTGAAAATACATTGATATTCCCATTTCCACTCTTTGGCATTAGTGTGAACTGTGAAAATGCTTTTCTCTCAGAAAGGGGAATGAGTTGCACACATTTGAAAGAAAATCATACGATCAAAATCATCTTTGGGATAGGCGTTTGCTGCAGAGGTTCAGGTGCTGCACAAGATGCCTATAATTCCTATAGGACTGCCTGGGTTCAAGTCATGGTTCTACTTCTGATTCTAGCTTCCTGCTAACTTTCATGCAGGGAGGCAACAAGTGATGGCTCAAGTAGTTGAGTCCTTGCCACCAGTGTGGAAAATCTGGATTGAGTTCCTTGTTCCTGACTTTAGCCCAGCCTTGGCTGCTGTAGGTATTTGGGGAAGTGAATCAGTAATGAGAGCGATTCCTCTCTCTTTTTCGAATAAATAAAACAAATAAAGTTTTAAAAATCAACCTTAAGACATGCATAGAAAACACAGGCCATTCACTTTTTAAAGTTAAGTGATGAATCATATTGAAATGCAATGTCATTCATTGTGTAGGCAAGTATCTTCTACTAAAAGTCAGGCATAAGACTATATCTCTGAAAGAATATTCTAGAATGACTTTCTAAATGTTGTTCTTTGAAAATACCTCCAGATGTTAAAAATAGATCAAACTCTGTCAACATGTTTAGGGAGCTGTCTATGCAAAGTCTTTCAGTATAGAAAAACAAATGGTCATTTTGGAAGAAATGTTTACATTTCTTTCTGCTTTTCATCTTCCTGCTAAAATGTAGGGTGTCATCTGGTGATCTGTATCATTAAAATATATATCTTAAATGTGTAAGTACACTCCTGCACTATAGAGTCATAACAATTTCTATTTTTTTTCTGGCTGAGCTTTTGACTCACAGGCCATTCATAGTCTTGACATTTTTATCTGGTTCTGTAAACATCATCAGGTTAGAGTCATGAAGTCTTGTGAAAAAAATGACCCAGTATTATTTTTAAAACTAGGCATTATTTCTAACGTGGCTCTTTGCAAGTTTAGAATAATTTTTCCTTGGTCAGTCCCACCTTGACTTGACCCTGAAAATCTCTGGAGATTTGTGTGCTAAGTTGTACTACTGTTCCCAATTACTTGCTATCCTCCAAGTAAAGGATTCAATTTATATGTCCCTGACACATGGGTGCAGGGGCCCAACTTGGGCCATCCTCCGATGCTTTCCCAGGTGCATTAGTATAGAGCTGGATAGGAAGTGAAGCAGCAGGTAAACAGTCACTGTGTGGGGAAATTAGGCACACATGGCAATTTAAAGATGGCGCCCAAAGCAAGTAAGGTGGGCAGTACCCAAAGTCGTTTACCACCAAAGCTGATTGCCGCACAGCATCAGGGGAAGTGACAACTGATGATGAGTGTACAGACATATGGCTGGTCCTATAAAAAGTCACCCAGTAAAATGACCTTTTAAGTAATTGGTTGGTCCTTATACCCTGCCCCAGTAATCCTGCAGTCTTGTGCTTTAAAAGGTTTTGCTACACGTGCAATAAACTGAGTTCTTGCTTGCCTTGATTCCCCGCTGTGTCTGACTGTCTCCGGGATCAGGAGGCTGGGGAATGGGTGAGCGGCACACTTACCTTTCTTCGGACCCAGTCCATCCTCGTTCAGCTGGACTAAGACCCTACATCACTGTAATATGTGATGCTGGTATCACAAACAATTGTTTAACCACTGCCCCACACCAGCCTCCCATATTGTTCTTTAAGTATTTGCCACTTACAACTGATTTTGTAATCTCCTGTATCAGGGAAAAAGTCAAACTAATACATCAACCAGTTATCTTATTTAAGAGCTATAATTTTTAGATTAAAAGATTTCAAAACACTAAAAGGAATAGGAAGAAAGTTCCCAAATAATTCATTAAATAATACAAAAGGAAATAGGCTGGGAAAATGATTGTATAATAATATATATAGCATCATATTTCATACTTTAATATTTACGTACCAGGTTTCATAGTTAAATGTATCTCCATAAATTTTATAAATGTAGACATCCTAATGTAGAAAATGCTTTTGAGCTGTTTTATAGTATATATTTAGTTTTATTTTTACACACATCACAAATACATGTTTAGAGGGCCAGCATTGTGTCACAGCAGCTTAATCTATTATATGTGATGCTAGCATCTCCTATCAGAGTGCCAGGTGGAGTCCTGGCTTCTCCACTTCCAATGTAGCTTCCCGTTAATGTGCCTAGGAGGGTGGTAGAAAATGGCCTAAATGGTTGGGCACCCGTCATCCACATGGGAGACCCAGATGGTCTGGTGGCTAGTTTTGGCTTGACCTAGCCCTGGTTGTTGGAGCCATTTGGAGAATGCACCAACAGATGGAAGATTTCCCTCTTTCACTCTGCCTTTCAAATAAATCTTATTTACAACAAAATGGAGGAAGCTGGAAAACATCATGCTGAGTGAAATAAGCCAGTCCAAAAGGGACAAATATCATATGTTCTCCCTGATCGATGGCAACTAAACGAGCATCTAAAATGATACCCATTGAAGTGAAATGGACACTATGAGAGACAATGACATGATCAGCCCTTGTCTTGACTGTTGAGCAGCAACTTACTATTTTATTCCTTTTAGTATTTTTGTTGTTGTTGTTGCTAAGTGAAATGGACACTATGAGAGACAATGACAGGATCAGCCCTTTGTCTAGACTACTGAGGAACAACTTACTATTTTATTCCTTTTAGTATTTTTGTTGTTGTGGTTGTTGTTGTTGCTCTGTTTGTTCTACATAAGACCACTGGTTGAACTCTGTAATCAATGCACAATCATTCTTAGGCATTTAAAATTAACAGAAAAGTGATCTATGTTAAACATAGGAGTGGGAATAAGAGAGGGATATTGGCACATGCTCACTCGGACTTCCCTTTGTGTTTCTGCGTGGGTACAAACTGATGAGATCTTTACTAATTATATACTGAATCGATCTTCTGTATATAAAGATAATTGGAAATGAAAAAAAAAAACCTGGTGTTAAATTGGAAATGGCATAGAAAATTAATTAATTTAAAAAAATTATGTAGGATCTATGTCTTTAATGTGCTGTACACTCTTATTTAATGCTATAACTAGTACTCCAACATTATTTTTTTTCGCTTTGTGTTGCTATATGGGGGCAAACTGTTGAAATCTTTACCTAATATATACTAAACTGATCTTCTGTATATAAAGAGAATTGAAAAAGAATCTTGATGTGATTGGAAGGGGAGAGGGAGTGGGAAAGGGGAGGGTTGTGGGTGGGAGGGAAGTTTTGGGAGGGGGGAAGCCATTGTAACCCATAAGCTGTACTTTGGAAATTTATATTCATTAAATAAAAGTTTAATAATATTAGGGGTGAGCGGCAAGATGGCGGAATAGGAAGGAAGCACATTGATAGTTCGTCAAGACACACGTTAATATAAGTGGAGATACTGCAGGGTCAAGGAAGAATAGGGGAAGAAACAGCAGAGGAAACTCTTCCGGAACTAGTGATTCACAGTGGACCTGCGTGGAGAGCGTGGGAGCCCAAGTTCGGGACACCAGCGGCAGACTCAACGCACCAGCGCTGGAACGCGAGGTGAGCCGAACCTCCATAGCCCGAGACACCAGCGGGCAAGCAGAAAGAGGAGGCTAGAGGGAACGAGGCTTGAAACTCCGTGGGGAAAAGTTCACCAGGCTAACTAGAAGAGAGAGAGGAAAAAAAAAGTGACTGATACGGACACGAGTCTCTCGCTCTCCGCTCACCTCTCAAAGGCGAGCAAGACAAAGAGCAGGCGCCATTTTGGAGATACGTCATAAGCAGGGCGACCTCAGGTCTGCACCGGCCCTGAGCCTAGCAGAAAAACCTGACTCTGGGGGGAGGGGTGAAATAACAGGAGATTAGGATCTAACTTGGCAACCCAGTGGGAGACTGCAGGAGAATTGGAGCCCACACTGAGGGCAGCAGAGATTCCCTGTGTGGTCCTTGGGAAAGAGCTTCCAATCTCTGGCTCCTGTGGGTATATCATTTGCCTGCTAACTACCTCCAATTACGTTCAGCTGTGCGGAATTACTTCCCTTTTGAATCAAAAAAAAAAAAAAAAAAAAAAAAAGAAAGAGAGATTTACCACGCCTAACCTGGGAGTGTCATCTTTGACACACCCTCAGCCCTGAGGAACCAAACACAGCTCTCAGTCCACACTCATCTCAAGCCTCTAAGGCTCCACCGAAAGCAGACAGTCCACTTAATATAGAGCCATAGTGTAACAAGAAAAAACACCACAGTGAAGAAACCAAATATCTCCAACATGCCAAACAACAAACGCAAAAACCAAGCTAACAAGAACAAGGAAGACACTATGACGCCCCCAAATGAAAAAGACACCCCAATGCAAGATTATGAAGATGATGAGATCGAAGAAATACAAGAAGCGGATCTCAAAAAACTGATAAGAACATTAAGAACTTCTCAAAAACAAATTCTTGAACTACAGAAATCCTTCATGGACAAGATAGAAAATCTCTCTCGTGAAAATGAAATATTAAGGAGGGCTCAAAATGAAATGAAACAACTAGTGGAACAAGAAACTCTGATAGTGACTAGAAATCATAATGAAATGAAGAATTCAATAGATCAAATGACAAACACATTAGAGAGCCTTAAAAACAGAATGGGTGAAGCAGAAGAGAGAATATCGGACTTAGAAGACAGAGAACAGGAAAGGAAACAGGTAAACCAAAGAAAAGAAGAAGAAATCAGAAATCTAAAAAATATTGTTGGGAATCTACAGGATACTATTAAAAAACCCAACATTTGAGTTCTAGGAGTTCCTGAAGGCATGGAGAGGGAGAAAAGATTAGAAGGCATTTTCAGTGAGATACTAGCAGAAAACTTCCCAGGTTTGGAGAAGGACAGAGGCATCTTAGTACAGGAAGCTCATAGAACCCCTAATAAACATGACCAAAAGAGATCCTCACCACGACATGTTGTAATCAAACTCACCACAGTGAAACACAAAGAAAAGATCCTAAAATGTGCAAGAGAGAAATGTCAGATTACTCTTAGAGGATCTCCAATTAGACTTACAGCAGACTTCTCATCAGAAACCCTACAAGCTAGAAGGGAATGGCAAGACGTAGCCCAGGTACTAAGAGAGAACAACTGCCAGCCCAGAATACTATATCCTGCAAAGCTCTCATTTGTGAATGAAGGTGAAATTAAGACTTTTCATAGCAAACAGAAACTGAAAGAATTTGTTGCCACTCATCCTGCCCTGCAAAAGATGCTTAAAGATGTGTTACACACAGAAACACAGAAACATGGTCACCAATATGAAAGAAGGTAAAGGAAGGAAACCTCACAGCAAAAGATCACAGGAAGCTCAATTTCTCTTTGACATAGAATTAAACTCTGATGCTCTGTTAAAGTAATGTGTTAAAGTAATCTATTATGTTCTCTTGATGTCTGTAAAATGCTAATTGTTCAAAAACAGCTGAATTTTTATTAAGAGCTATGGGTTATGTAAATATGTGCTTATTTTCAAAGATTTGAATAATCACCTTGTAACAAGATCAAATTTGGTCTATGAGTTTATAATTTTAAACATGGTGACTTAAAGTCTTTTGTCATCCACAGTTATATATGATTTGCTGCTCATAAAACTAAAGCGTTGTTGGTTCTGTGTGTAGCTGTCCTCCTATGGGTTCCTATGGACTTTTTCCAGCCACTTCCATTGTATTCAGTACTTTGGGATGGTTCTGTAAACAGATGAAGCCAATAATGTATTAACAGTACCAACTGAGAGAAAGTATGGTTAACTGAGGTTACTAAAAAAGCAATTCAAATCAATTGGCAATCTACAAAAAGAGTTAAAGATTTTAAAAGCTATTATTAAAAATGCTATATTGGTCTATTATGCTATGTTATATGTGTGTACATATTGTATGTCCACATGGGGAAATTTTATTAAGAGTCTTATTTTAAATGGCTTATAGATAAGATTGTCCATAAATTTAAGCTGCTAAAATCAATCAAAGATACATTTTAATTTGAGTGACCTGAATCTGTGTATCATATGTTTTAAACTTGTTGGTAGAAAGAAACTAAAAACATTTTATATGGTTGTGCTTAAGTTTGCTGGTTAAACAAACTACACCATGTTAGATATTTAAGAGGTGTTTTCAAATACATGATTCTTAAAATTTATAGAAGGCATTGGACCTTCCGGTAAATGTTTTCTTAAGTTGTTATCTAATGGTTGAAACTGTTTGCTAAGTATTCATGTGATATTGCTATTGTCAGCAAGCGATCTAGGACTTGCTCCCTCATTTCTCTTTTCTAAGCCCAACTTGTTCTTTCATTTCTCTATTCTCTTCAAGATAGGAAACTAAATCTATTATGAAGGAATCTGTAGGACGCACAATTTAATCTTTAGACCTTATCAAAGAGATGGCTAACATTTTTCTGCAATAGCATAGCCAAAATAAGAACTTAAATAATAATCTCATAGCTAGATTCACTTCACCATCAGCAAAGTATACAGTAAGTAGAAAAAACCTCCCTTTCAGACCAAAGGGAAAGAAAGTTTTAAAGTGAGAATATAATTTTCCTCATGGGCATTGTCTACCTTAGAAAAACTACTACAGAACATGCCTGTGACTATAGACTTGTAGTTCAGGCCACCGAAGATTAGAGATGGGACACGGGCACTCCCTTGACTTGCATCCTCTGGTCTGCTTTAACACAAACCAGGAGGAAAAGAAAGCTAGGCATCAGAAGCAATGGGTGGCAGGCCTATTAATGGCTGATCTGTACAGTGATCTGCCCTCAAGGAGACCCAACAGGCCAGTCCACTGCAGTGGCTTTCAATGTGGTAAGCCTGGGCTTCAGCAGAAGTCAGCTTGTGAAGAGCCCTGGCAGCTCTGCCAAGAGTTGGATCACTGGAAATGGACCTGCCCTGGAGTCGAAGGATGCCCAGGTCAGAGCCACAGATCTTATTGGCTCTAAGCTGAAAAGCCCTTCACTCAGCCCAACTTCCAAAGTGACCACTGCAGCTGAGGGTGTGGTCAAGTAGGGTCAGCAACATTGCAGGCAGAACTGTAAATTTCTTGTTAGAGATGCCCCCTGCCTTTACCTGGCCAGCTCTCCTCCCAGGCCAGCCAAGTAATGAAAGTCAACAGAGTGCCTTCCCCTAGGAGGTTCATACCTCCCTTAGGATATACCCCATGTGAAGAGATAGGTAGGTCTGGGCCTCTTAACTTACAAGGCCTAAAGCCCACCAGATTATTATCAAGCCCCTTCTATCAGGTTCTATTTGCCTCTCAATCAGAAAACTTAATTGTAGCTTAGACAGCACCTTTCTTAGCTCCTCTAAGAATGACTCTGTCCTTTGTTCTAGACCCTGTCTAGCGTACTTGGGCCTCATTCCTTTGTAATCATAACCTCTACTCTACCACCAATGGCTCTACTCCCAACCTGTGTGTACTGATGGTCCTCTTCCCCACTTAATGCTGTATAATTGTTCAAACCTGGTTAATGCCACTCTTAGGATCATTGGTTACTATTCTCACTCTGTCTTTTATGACCTTGTCTAAATATGATCAGAGTCGGCAAACTTGGAAGGCTTCCATAGCCTTGGCAACTCATGACGACAGCCTAGGGTGGTTACTGGTGCCATAAACTAGAGTGTCAATTTGTTGGGTCAACAACAGGAGCCACTGTGCACTTGCTCCTCATGTGGGATCTCTGTCCTTAATGTGCTGTACATTTTGATTTGATGCTATAACTAGTACTCAAACAGTATGTTTCACTTTGTGTGTCTATGTGGGTGCAAACTGTTGAAACCTTTATACTAAATTGATCTTCTGTATATAAAGAGAATTGAAAATGAATCTTGATGCAAATGGAAGGGGAGAGGGAGCGGGAGAGGGGAGGGTTGCGGGTGGGAGGGAAGTTATGGGAGGGGAAAGCCACTGTAATCCATAAGCTGTACACTGGAAATTTATATTCATTAAATAAAAGTTTAAAAAAAAAGTTTAATAATATTAATAAAAAAAGAAATGTGCCAGGGGATTTCAAATCAATCTTACCAAGGAGGCAGGTACCAATGCCAGCGCACTTGGTAAAGTGATAAGTATAAATACACAACCGGTCAAAAAGATAGGGTATGTGTCGAAGAGATTTCACAAATAAGACCAGTGTAAGCAAATAATGAAGGATAGAATTAAAAGGGAGAGAATGATCCTGCGGGGGAAGCAGGGCACACAGCAGACTCATAGAATGGCAAATACCCAAAACAGCACTCCTGCCTCAGAATCAACCCTTGGGACATTTGGATCTGGCTAAAAGGTCCATGAGAGTCTCACAGGCATGGAAAGCCATGACGTGTTGGCAAAAAACAATCTAAATGAAAGACCCTGGTGAACAAGACCCCAGCAGAAGGAACAGGCCATCAAGGAGAGAGGCGCCTTTCTCTGAAGGGAGGAAGGAACCTCCACTGTGAGATGGCCTTGACTAAACAAGTTCAGAGTCGGTGAACTCAAGGGGATTCCATAGCCTAGAAAGCTATGAGTCTCGGGTGATTGCTGACGTCATAAATAAGAGTGCCAATTGTTAAATCAACAACGGGAGTCACTGGGTACATGCTCCCCATGTAGGATCTCTGTCCTTAATGTGTTTTACTATGAAACTTAAAAACACTACTACTCGAACAATACCCTATACCTTGTGCAGTTGTGTGAATGCAGCCTGTTGAAATCCTTGCCTAGTATATACTAAGTTGATCTTCAGTATATGAAGGTAATTGAAAATGAAACTCGATAAAGGGCGGGATGGGAGAGGGAGAGGGAGAGAGGAGGGCCACGGGAGGGAGGTTGGGGGGGAAGCCACAACAATACAAAATTTGCACTTTGTAAATTCACATTTATGAAATAAAAAATAAAAAAAGAGAATATAAGCAATAATATCTACCTCTGATCAAACTGAACATTTGTTAATCTTGTTCTATACCAAATATAGACAAATAGTAGATGAATCCAGCACCATAACAAATACAGGGGCACATGCTCTGAATTGTAGGTCAAATGAAAACATTTAAGCTGTAAAATGAAATATAAGGTTTTGAAAAGGTCATTTAGGGTGCAAGTGAAATTTTTTAAAGGCAAAATCTAAATGAAAGCTGTTGTTTAAGAACACAGAGGTTCATCTTGCTCTCAGATGAAAATGACATATTGATGACTATTTACACCTTTTTCCAACAGTCTTGTAATGAGATTTTCACAATAAAAGTGTGTGAATTTTTAAAATAATTTGATTACATATTTACCTGGATTTTTATAATGAAACTTACTACAGTACAGTTTTTAAATAAAGAGTGGTTTCTCTAAAAAAAAAGAAAAATTATAAGTTCTGTGAAATAATATATATGTATCCATCTCTTACTTGAGAAATTGAAAATTGAAATTGAGAAATTGAAAAACACTAGTATTTATCAGTTCCTCAGGTTAACACTATTCTAAATTCGGTGTTAATTATACCTTTATTTGGTGCCGGCGCTGTGACGCAGTAGGTTAATCCTCCGCCAGCAGTGCTGGCATCCCATATGGGCTCTGGTTCTAGTCCTGGCTGCTCCACTTCCAGTCCAGCTCTCTGCTTTGGCCTGGGAAAGCAGTAGAAGATGGCCCAAATGATTGGGCCCCTGAACCTAGGTGGGAGACCAGAAAAAAGCACCTGGCTCCTGGCTTCAGATTGGTGCAGCTCCAGCTGTTGCGGCCATTTGGGGAGTGAAGCAGCAGAAGGAAGACCTTTCTCTCTGTCTCTCTCTCACTGTCTATAACTCTACCTCTCAAATAAAAAGAAATAAAATCTTTAAAAAATTATACCTTTATTTTTATTTAGCAATTTATCACATGTATGATTCTTCACATAAAATATTACTTTTCCTCTTTTAAAACACTGTATATTTAGGATATACAGTCTGTAAATTTTTTTAAAAACTGTTACTGTTCAACTTATATTTTTGAGATTCAGGCATACTGAAATATGTAGTTAATGTTCTTAATGTTCACTGCTATATGATACTCTATTGAATGCATAAGCTACATTTATTTATCCCATTGGATAATTTTATGGGTTTTAGGCATTTTAGTTTTTCCTTTTATCCTTGTTTTGCCACTACAAAAGTTACTTGCATGAAGGTTTTAGTTTATGAGTCCTTTTTCTAGTGACTGGATTTTCTAATTCGAAGCCTATTTAATTGAGATTAGTGGTTTGATTAGAGTATTTAGGAGAATGAACATGATGTCATTTAGCTGATATATGACTGTTTAGTTGAAGGCATGTGTACATAAGTGGAAAGTTTAGATCAGTTGCTCACATACATGCCCTGTTTCTCAGCCAGGTCTATGACCTATCTGGCAAATTAGAGCTGGGAGGAACTAAAAAATCATGACTAATTTGAAAATTGAGCATTGGGGTTTCAAAAATATATGTTGTTTCCTCTGAGAAGCAAGTCAAATCAGAGTCTTAAAATTAAACTTATAGTAGATGAGTTTACTTCATTGTTGCATTCTTTCTGTTATGATTTTATGTGAGTACTTAGAGCAGAAATAGAGATACAAGTTGACAATGTGCAGTTTTTTTTCCCAGCTAATTTACAAATTTAGACTGACCTAAATTTAATAACAGCTGCAAACTCTATTTTGATTCCTATAGTGTAATTTGAATTAGTGACTTAAACTAGACACAATACATGGATACAAGAGCAATAATTTTGGGGGAGGGGCAAGGAGAGGAATATGGACTATTCAAAAAACTCAAGTAATACATTACACAAAAAACAGGCATTAATGTGCTGACATCAGATAAAGGCAAACTTCATTTTGATAAAAGGATATTTAAAGGAGAAAAGCTTAATAGCCATCGTTTTCTGGTTCTCAGTAGATTTATTAAAATACCAAGTTTAATTCACTGACATGATCTCTTTGTGTGAGGACCTCACAATCCCCAAATATGTTTACAGATTCTCCAGTTTTGATTTTGGTAAAGTGGAGTAACCTTGGCTTCAGGTATTTTGAAGGGTTTCCTCTACACCAAAGGTCATAGTCTGTAGTTTTTTGTGTCTAACTCTAGGTGCACCTTGTATAGAATCTGTTGTAGGTGAGGTGAATGAAGAACTTGTAGGAACACAATTTAATGGAGAACCACAAAACTCAGTAATCAAGATAAATAATATCTTAATACCTCAAGAGTAGGGTTAACTATGTGATCATTAAGTATATTTAAAAGAGATCATTGTGAAATTAAGAACGAGAATCCGAGAGAAAGAGGGAGGAAGGTTTGGAGCGTGAGTGGGAGGGAGGATAGAGGGGGAAGTGCTACTATGTTCCTAAATCTGTATATATGAAACACATGAAACTTGCGGAACTTAAATAAAATTTAAAAATATAAACGGAAACAAATGCAAAAAAATCCATCATGAGCAGAATATCAAAATTTAAATATGGCAGAGTCTTACCCCTCACTCGCCTAATTCTCTGGCTCACCTCACCCTAATTCCTGTTCTGTCAGTTTCCCTTTCAGAAGGGCAAAAATATGTTGGCCTTGGTAAAAAAGATCCAATTTGTGCCTTGCAGAAATATTTGGTCTACTAAAGATCATTTACTTAGGAAGAGAGTATTAATGTTTATTTCTTCAGGCACTGTCTTTACAACAAACATCTCATAGTCTTGGAACCTCTGTGACCACTTATATCTATCAGTTTCCAACTGTCTATCACTGTATAGTCAATTACATTGTTTTGTAAGGTTTTTACAACAAATGCTGATTTGTTTGTCTTTCTGTCATTATTGGGTGACCATATACTTTTTCATAAAATTAGTCTTTCATTAAAAAGAATATTATTAAAATTATGCTAGTGGGCAGGAATTATGGCTTAGTTGGTTTAGCTACAGCTTAGGATGCCTGGGTTCCACTTTGAAGTAGCTGGTTTGTGTCCCCACTACTCTGCGCTTCTGATTCAGCTTCCTGATAATGCATTATGGCAGGCAGCAGATGATGGACCAAATATTTGGGTTCCTGCCACCCACGTGAGAGATTGGGATGTCCTCATCCTGCATCAGTGTGCCTGGGTTCGAGTTCCCTCTCAACTACCAATCCAGTTTATGCTTGTGTGCATCCTGGGAGGTGAAAGGCAATGGCTCAAGCACTTGGATACATGCCACCTATGTTGGAGACCCAGTTGGAGTTCCTGGCTCTTGGCTTTTGCTGGTCCCAGATCTGGTTATTGTGGGCACTTGGAGAGTAAACAAGCAGTTGGAAGCTTGTTCTCTCATTCTCTCTCTCTCTGCCTTTCAAATAAATATAAACTAATTGATTAAATAAAATGATTAACTCCTTAATAAAAATATTTGGTCTTTGGATTTATGTCTTTGTGGTATTTTCATCAGACAGTGTGCATGCTACATTTTGCACAATGTACATAATTTTGAATTTATGCATTTTGTTTACTTTTTATTTTTTAAAATTTTATTTATTTTTATTCATTTGAAATGCAGAGTATGAGACAGAGAAAGAGAGAGAGAGAGAGAGAGAGAGAGAGAGAGAGAGAGAGAGAGAGAGAGAAATCTTCCATCTGCTAGTTGACTCTTCAAATACCTGCAAAGCCAGGGCTGGGTTAGACCAAAGCCAGCAGCCAGGAACTCCAGAACTCCAATTGGGTCTCACATGGATGGCAGGGAGCCAAGTACTTGAGCCATCATTTGCTGCCTCTGAGGTACACATTAGCAGGAAGTTGGATCAGAATCAGAAGCAGGATTCAATCCCAGGCACTCTGATATGGGATGCAGGCCACTCAAGTAGCAGCTGAACCCACTGTACCACAATGCCTAGCCCCTAGATATCCATTTAAATTCATGTTTATGGCATCTTTGTTATTCAGTAACTCATATTGTACCAAAATGCTGGAAATAGTAAATTATGTTCAAATTTTCCACATCATTGTTAGTGAAATATTACTAAGCCAGTGAACCTATATAGTAATGAAATCTTATTCTTATATCCTATGTTTAGTGTGACTTAGAGGGTCTTAGTTTTACTGATTCTTTCAATAAGTGGACACATTTCATTCAACCAGAGTTTTATCTTTGCTGCTCAATTTTTTCCCCATATAAGGAGAGTACTTAAGGCATCCGGAGAGAGGCAATCAGCAGAACTATTGTTCTCCTAGAATATGAGTTATTCTCTCTCTCTCTTCTTCCATATACACATACATAACAGTACACATACACATATACTCACGTGGCATTTTCAAAAAGTTAATTGTAATATGTATTATTTAAAAACTATGCATGGATTTCAATATTTTTTGCACCAAAATAAACTTTTCTTTTAGTTCTATTTTCTCACAAAGTTTTGAAGTAACCACACATATAAATAATAGTTGTCAGGTTTTTTCCCCAGTGTCTTTGATTATAAATGAGGTGCTGTAGAAGACATACAAAGACATGTCCTAAATCTAATCCAATTATATCCCATATTCAGAGAATTTTGTTTATCATCTGAATTCTGTTTCCACATGTTTTTTAAAACAATAAACCAAAGGCTTCACAGCAGACTCATAGAATGGCAGATGTCCTAAACAACACTCTGGCCTCAGAATCAGCCCTCAAGGCATTCGGATCTGGCTGAAGAGCCCATGAGAGTATAGCAGGCATGGAAAGCCAAGATACCATGGAAAAGAAAAAAAGACCTAAATGAAAGATCTCTGTGAGTGAGATCCCAGTGGAAAGAACGGGGCCATCAAAGAAGGAGGTACCCTTCTCCGAAGGGAGGAGAGAACCTCCACTTTGACTATGACCCTATCGGAATAAGATCAAAGTCAGCGAACCCTAAAGGCTTCCATAGCCCTGGCAACTCATGACTAGAGCCTAGGGAGATTACTGACGCCATGAACAGGAGTGTCAAATTGTTAAATCAGCAACAGGAGTCACTGTGTACTTACACCCCATGTGGGATCTGTCCCTAATGTGTCGTCTAAAGCGAAGTGATGCTATAACTAGTACTGAAACAGTATTTTTATACTATGTGTTTCTGTGTGGGCACAAACTGATGAGGTCTTTACTAATTATATACTGAAGTGATCTTCTGTATATAAAGAGAATTGGAAATGAAAAAAAAAACAACCTGGTGTTAAAATGGAAATGGCATAGAAAATTAATTAATTTGAAAAAAAATTATGTAGGATCTCTGTCTTTAATGTGCTGTACATTGCTATTTAATGCTATAATTAGTAATCCAATGGTAGTTTATTCACTTTACATTGCTATGTGGGCAAAATGTTGAAATCTTTACCTAATATATACTAAACTGATCTTCTGTATATAAAGAGAATTGAAAATGAATCTTTACATGAATGGAAGGGGAGAGGGAGTGGGAAAGGGGAGAGTTGCGGGCGGGAGGGAAGTTATGGGAGGGGGGAAGCCATTGTAACCCATAAGCTATACTTTGGAAATTTATATCCATTAAATAAAAGTTTAATAAAAAAATCTTTAATAATGACATTAAATTGCAAACCTCAAAGTCTCTGAGGCTTTATGTATAAGATTTCAATGTCTTGGAAACAGTTTTAAATATGATGCAAGCTTCTACTCTAGGAAGCTAAAGTTTAATTATTAAAATATTAATGAGGCATGACAATTGCCAATAATATACAACTCCAAATAAAGTAAACAATTACTTTTCATGAAAATTCAGTAGGAAAAACCCACTGTGGATAGTAGAGAACTCAAAGGCTGAACCTTCCTTTCCTACTCATAGTAACTGTACTAGTGATTTACAACCATAGAAATGAAAAAGATTAATGCAGAATACATCAGAACAGTAGGTAAATTCTATACTTCATGAAATACTTATTCCACTCAATGAAAAATTAGCACATTATCAAGAAAAAGCAACTTTGGTGTTATAACTGTTAGTATTTATAGTATGTAGTCTTGTAAATATTAATATTTAAATGACAATATATATAATCAAAGAAAAAAATCTATTAAAGCAACTTAGTCCATGAAAGAAAGAGAATATGGTGCCTCTGGACTCAATGTAAAGGTGGTGTTAGGAGACAAAAGATCGAATTCAAATCTAGAAAGCCAGACACTAATGATATTAACAAATTCATATTTTTCACATTGAAACCATTATGAAATGCCATATTCATATACTAAAATATCACACTAAATATATGCCTTCTTATTTTGCTATATACATATTTTCCTCCAAATATCTGCTTTTAACTCTAGCATGCATTTTCATGTTTGTGTTATGCATTTTGTGGCACAAAATCTAAATTCCATTTCAAAATGTGTGTATTGTAGTTCAAGAGTAGGTGGGAGAGGATTCAAATTCATTATTTTCCTACATGCTTTGGCTGATATGCCTGTGAAGAAATTCTGCTTGATTTAGGTCTCAGGTCTGTCCTTGCTGAGAGGTTCTGTAAGATTATTGCCCTACTGTGAAGCTCAGATGTATAAAGGAAAACTACCTCCTAGCTACACCATTTGTAATTTGGCTGAAACTAGATGGTTGTCATAGGGATTTCTAAACTAACTTTTAATTTTGTAAATAAACTGTGTATTTTATTTCCACTTTGTAGAACAGACTTTTTATTTTTAAAAATCATGTGCTATGCCATAACTGAATAGTACAGGTTTTTTTGTGTATTTTTTATCATTTTTTAAGATTTTATTCATTTATTTGAGTGGTAGAGTTACAGACAGAGAGAGAGGCAGAGAGAGTGGTCTTCTCTCCACTGTTTCTCTCCTTAGATGGCTGCAACAATCAGAGCTGAGTTGATCTGAAGCCAAGAGCCAGGAGCTTCTTCTGGGTCTCCCATGTGGGTGCAGGGCCCAAGCACTTGGGCCATCTTCTACTGCTTTCCCAGGCCATTAACAGAGAGCTTGATCATCGGAGGAGCAGCTTGGATATGAAATGGCACCCATATAAGATTCTGGCACCAGAGACAGAGGCTTAGCCCACTATAACATGGTGCAGGCCCTAAATTTTTAACAATACTTTTGGAAGATAATACTTGATTATATATTTGACTAAAGTCTCTAATAAAAGTAAATATTAGAGAAATGAATATAAATATTCTAAATCATTATAGTAATTTGTGTTAAAGTGTGTTCAAACACAAACACACATACATGGGACACATACACACTTGTACATACAACATATACACAATTTAAATACAGTGTTTAACATCATGTTAAATGAATGGCATGGTTTCCCTAACTACATTTTGTTTTAATAGTATTTTTAAAACTGTATAAACCTATCAACTCCTATTTATATATGATGTGGCCTATAATTTTATTTCTCAATTTAGTTCCATTTGTATTTAATTTCTTTCACTTGTACAATTTGTTGCCAAAACAACAGTATGTTTCTTAAGCGAGATTTCAAAAAATATTTTAAGCTGTCTTTCAATTAATGAACAGTAACTTTAGTTTTCCGACTTTTAAGATTTAACATCATCTCATTTACTTATATCCCCAATTCCTGGTATAATTTTAATGGTCTACCCATAATAATCTGTGCTTTGGTCACTTTAATAGGGGGCAAAGCAACCGTATCATTTTAAATGGGAATCCTCTTCTTGGGTGTCAATAAACAAGAGGAAACAGCAGTCTTTCATAAAATAAATATGTGGAATATTTTTGTCATCACTAATGTTTCCCTCATGTGTGTGTCTCTATGTTCAGGCTGCTTCAGCAACAGCTCTGGCTCTGGATATGGCAGCCCTGTGCAGGGTGGGGTTCAGGGCTGCCTGAGGTTTACTGGCACACCTCCTGACAGTTAATTTTATATGTCAATTTGAGCTGGCCACAGAATGCCCAGATACTGGTCAAACACTGTTTTGAGTGTGTCTATGAAAGCCTTTGGATAAGAACATTTCAATTACTAGATCAGATAAGGCAAATTGTCCTCCCAAGGTAAGTGGCCCTCATCCCATCAGTTGAAAGCTTGAGGAAATGGAAAGGCTTACCCTTTCCTGAGTCGGGGAGCTCTTTCTGCTTTGAGCTGCAACTTCATCAGTCTTTTCCTGCTTTCAGCCTTGAAATGAAGCATTATACCATGTGCTTCAAGCCTGATTTGACTGCAATTTGTGTATCTATACGTGTGTATATGCCTGTTCTGGTTTCTGGAGAATGTTGACTAATAATCTAGGCAAAAAACAAATAAATAAAAAGTATTTCTATATTATACAATGTCTAATTTACTGCCTTCCCCTCTGGTAAGATAAATAAATGAACAAAAATTACAAACTTACAAATAAAACTTTTTTTCTATTTTTATGAACAATTGAATCAGAAAAAAAATTCTTATTTTTACTGTGGTACAATTCTTAAAAATTTATTTTACTTTTCTACTTTGTAGAGTTGAGTCTGTCAACATTTCAACATGTCAGTCCTGCTTTAAACAGTGTAGAAATGAAAAGGTAATACTAGTTATAGTTGACAAGTTATATTTGGAAAACTAGTAGAAGGATATAACTTCACTAATTGAAAAAAAGGCTTTTATCAATTTCATTTTTTGAAAAAGATTTATTTATTTGAAAAGGAGAGAAAGAGAGAGAGAGAGAGAGAATCAATCTTCAATCTACTGGTTCACTCTCCAAACAGCTGCAATGGCTGGGACTGAGCCAGGCCAAAGCTAGGAGCTCAGAATTCCATCCAGGTCTCCTACGTGAGTGGTAGGGGTCCAAGTACTTCTGCTACTTTCCCAGGAGCACCAGTAGGCATTGGATATGAAGTGGAGCAGCCGTTACTCAAACCAGTACCCATACAAGATGCCAGCATCACAGTGATGGCTTAACCTGCCAGGCTACAACACTGACTGCATAAACTATATTTCTTTAACATGAAATAATGTTCCTAGATGTGTGCATTCTATTAATTTTCAGGAAGAAATTATTCAATAATGACAAGTCCATAAAATTAGCATTTGTGCAATAACTCAGTTTTAATTCTTTGGGGTGGGAAACCTCTTGGCTCAGACTTTGTGACCATATTTAGCAGTTATTGCCACAGGAGCTTTCAAGTATAGAGGTTAGGAAGGCTTTGGCTTCTTGCTTTCTGGAGGGCCCACTCACAGGGCCAGGGGGGAGACTCTGCCCACCAAACAGGTTTCAGGTCTGCACACACACAGGGCCCAGGGTTGTCAGTGCCTCTGTGATGCATATTTGATGTTCTCCACAGTAGTGACTTTTTAAAATATCCTGTCAATTCTAAAGCAACACTTTACATACACCCGCTTGGTGTATGTAGCTCTGACAATATAAACTACTGGAGCTGGGGGAAAAGTCATTTAGGTAATAAGCCTAAAAAAGATTTTCAGAAATATTTACCAACTTAAAGATAAACCTGGGATATGGGTTTATTCTTTTGAGTCAAAACTTCAGCCCAGTAGGCAGACAAAGAGCAATAGGCATTCAAGCAGTGCAATCTTTGAATAATTGTAACTTCTTTTTTAATTAGTTATTTATTTGAAAGGAAGAGAGAGAATGAAACAACAGGGGGTGGAGAGACAGAGATCTTCCATCTGTTGGTTCATTCCTCCAATCCCTGCATAGGCAGGGCTGAATCAAGATGAAGCCAGGAGCCTGGAAATCTTTCCAAGTCTCCCAGATAGGTGGACTGGAAACAGGACTGGGACTAAAGTCATGGACTTAGATAAAGGATGCTGGTGTCTCAAGCAGTGACATAACTGCTGCACCACATGCTGCCCTGATTTTAACTTTAAATACAATCATTTTAAAGAAAAAAAAAACAAGAGGGACAGAAAATAATGGGGCAAAAGTCAGGCACCAGATGCTCTGGTAAGAATTTCACAGCAATTATTTCAGTTAATCTCCCCCAAAATCTACAATTGGGTATTTTGCATCCTACAAAAGCGAAACACAAGCAGAGAGGTCAAGTAACTTGCCTGAGGTCTCACTACCAAGAAGGGTGGAGCAAGAGCTCAGCTTCAGCACCCGGTTCCAGAGACCCTGTTCCAACCACTGCATTTCACTGCTTCCTGAACAGACCATACAATCTCCCAGAGCAGGCACACTGTTCTGGAAAATGCAATATTTAAAATCAAATTATTGGTACCCCCATGTTCATTTCAGCTCAATTTATAATAGCTAAGATATGGAATCAACCCAGATACCCATCAACTGAAGACTAGATATAGAAATTATGGTATATATACACTATGGGATATGACAAAGAGGTAAAAAAATGAAATCCTTCATTTGCAACAAAATGGATGCAACTGGAGACAGTTACACTTAGTGAAATAAGCCAGTCTCTCTGATCTATGGTAACTAATAGAATAGTTAAAATATAATCTACAGGAGCGAAACTGACACCTTGTGATGTGATGATTTTGAAGAGCCCTTGCCTTGGCTGTTGATGAACAATGTTTTCTTGTTTGTTTTTGTTTTTTCTTCATTCTATTCAGTGAACTATCTACTCAGTGTAGGGTGAATCTTATGAGTGTAAAATTAACTGAAAATTGATCTCAGCAAAAATAAGAATGGGAAAAGAAGAGGGAGAAGGGAGAAAAGTGGGAGTATGGGTGGGACTGATGTAGGGGGGAAGAATCACCATGTTCTCAAATTTATATATATTAAATGCATGAAGTTGTATTCTTTAAAATATTAAAAAATAAATAAAATTAAATTATTGGTGCTTTGTGTTAATTAATATACAGGATACTTCAAAAAGTTCATGGAAAATGGAATTAAAAAGATAAAATTTGGTGGTAGACATTATGATGCAGCAGGTTAACCTGCTCCTTGGGACACCTACGTCCCATGTCAGTGTACCCGGGTTTGAGTCCCCACTCTGCTTCTAATCAAGATTTCTGCTAATGTGGTAGAGGCCTTTTCTTTTAATTGAACTTGTTTCTAACTAACATATTTCAAGTTTTGGTAGAGGCCTTCCCAAAGACTGAATTAAAAAAGAAAAAACGGAGGAACATGTCCTGGGAATGAAATGTAGTTAACACCTGCTTGCCTGTGAAGTTACTACATGCTTGGATTCCTGCTTCTTAGCACCCAGCAATGATGTTAACCCTTCCTAAGCATCATGTAGCCACATATGTGTGTAAAAAACACATAATCAGTGAATATGTGTACATGCATTATAACAATTTCCATAGCTGCCGTGTAATATTAGAATATCCAATCAAACATTTATGTGTAACCATATAAGGGAGGCAAAGAAGCTAAAACCATATATAAGGAATACACCTCTTTGTTCAGGGTTCAGGCGTTTGGATAAAAATCCAACCGGGCCTTGTCCTGGCATAATAATAATAATAATAATAATAATAATAATAATAATAATGGCTGCTTACTGGCCTTGTTGTCTCCTCTCTGTTCGTGAATCCCACTACACTAACACATGCCCTAGGAAACAGAACATGGCTCAAGTACTTGGCTCCCTGTCACTTCCATGGGAGAATTGGAAAAAGTTCCTGGCTCCTGGCTTTGGCCTGGCCCAGATCTGGCTATCATGGGCATTTGTGAAGTGATAGAAGATCTCTATCTTTGTCTAACTCTCTCTCTGTCTTTTCTCTCTCTCTGTGTCTGGATTTAAAATAGAAATATACAAATTTAAATAATGACTAATCTTTTTAAATTTTATTTAATAAATATAAATTTCCAAAGTACAACTTTTGGATTACAGTGAATTTTTCCCCCATCACCTCACTCTCACCTGCAACCATCCCATCTCCCATTCCCTCTCCCATCCCATTCACATCAAGATTCATTTTCAATTATCTTCATATAAAGGAGATCAATTTAGAATATATTAAGTAAAGATTTCAACAGTTTGCACTCACACAGAAACACAAAGTATAAAGCACTGTTTGAGTACTAGTTATACCGTTAATTCACATAGTACAACACTTTAAGGACAGAGATCCTACATGGGGAGTAAGTGCACAGTGACTCCTGTTGTTGATTTAACAATTGACACTCTTGTTTATGGCGTCAGTAATCACCCGAGGCTCTTGTCATGAGCTGCCAAGGCTATGGAAGCCTCTTGAGTTCGCCAACTCCGATCTTATTTAGACAAGGCCACAGTCAAAGTGGAAGTTCTTTCCTCCCTTCGGGGAAAGATACTTCCTTCTTTGATGGCCCATTCTCTCTGCTGGGTTCTCACTCACAGAGATCTTTCATTTAGGTCATTTTTTGTTTTTTCGCCCCAGTGTCTTGGCTTTCCATGCCTGAAATACTCTCATGGGCTTTTTAGCCAGATCCAAATGCCTTAAGGGCTGATTCTGAGTCCAGAGTGCTGTTTAGGACATCTACCATTCTATGAGTCTGCTGTGTATCCTGCTTCCCATGTTGGATTGTTCTCTCCTTTTTAATTTTATCAGTTAGTATTAGCAGACACTGGTCTTGTTTATATGATCCCTTTGACTCTTATTCCTATCATTATGATCAATTGTGAACTGAAATTGATCACATGGACTAGTGAGATGGCAGTGGTACATGCCACCTTGATGGGATTAAATTGGAATACCCTGGCATGTTTCTAACTCTACCATTGTGGGTAAGTTTGATTGAGCATGTGCTGAACTGTACATCTCCTCCCTCTCTTTTTCCCACTCTTATATTTAACAGGGATCAATTTTTCAGCTAAATTTGAACAACTAAGAGTAAAAATACATGCTAAGATGCGCAAAAACTTTGAAGTCTATACATGACGGGTCTTCAAGAATCCACTGAGAATATATATTATGAAAAAAATGTATGGAGTTCAGATTTAAAATAAACAATTTTAATTTCATTTTACATAAACTTTTGAAGTACTCTTGTACATCAGCTATAGGCACACTACGTAACACCTTTTTAATGTTTCACATTATGTTTCCAATTCTGAAAAATGTACAATTCTACATGCATATTTTACATCTGAGAGGCTCCAAAGAAACAAGACTTTTGAACACTCAATTGAGAAGTGCAACCTCTGGTCGCATAGGAGCAGTGGGACATTCCTGTTGCACTCCCATGAGGCTGGTTCTTACTTCTGTTTTGATTGTTGTGGTGTTCCATTCTTTTTTTCTTTTTGTCTTTTTTTATTGGTAGTTTTATATTTTTTTTTAAACTTTTATTTAATGAATATAAATTTCCAGTGTACAGCTCATGGATTACAATGGCTTCCCCCTCCCATAACTTCCCTCCCACCCGCAACCCTCCCCTCTCCCACTCCCTCTCCCCTTCCATTCACATCAAGATTCATTTTCAATTCTCTTTATATACAGAAGATCAATTTAGTATAAAGATTTCAACAGTTTGCACACACATTGAAACACAAAGTGAAACATACTGTTTGAGTACTAGTTATAGCATTAAATCACAATGTACAGCACATTAAGGACAGAGATCCCACATGAGGAGCAAGTGCACAGTGGCTCCTGTTGTTGACCCAACAAATTGACACTCTAGTTTATGGTGCCAGTAACCACCCTAGGCTGTCGTCATGAGTTGCCAAGGCTATGGAAGCCTTCCAAGTTTGCCGACTCTGATCATATTTAGACAAGGTCATAAAAGAGAGAGTGAGGATAGTAACCAATGATCCTAAGAGTGGCATTTACCAGGTTTGAACAATTATACAGCATTAAGTGGGGAAGAGGACCATCAGTACACACAGGTTGGGAGTAGAGCCATTGGTGGTAGAGTAGAGGTTATGATTACAAAGGAATGAGGCCCAAGTGCGCTAGACAGGGTCTAGAACAAAGGACAGAGTCATTATTAGAGGAGCTAAGAAAGGTGCTGTCCAAGCTACAATTAAGTTTTCTGATTGAGAGGCAAATAGAACCTGACAGAAGGGGCTTGATAATAATCTGGTGGGCTTTAGGCCTTGTAAATTCAGAGGCCCAGACCTATCTATCTCTTCACATGGGGTACATCCTAAGGGAGGTGTGAACCTCCTAGGGGAAGGCACTCTGTTGACTTTCATTACTTGGCTGGCCTGGGAGGAGAGCTGGCCAGGTAAAGGCAGGGGGCATCTCTAACAAGAAATTTACAGTTCTGCCTGCAATGTTGCTGACCCTACTTGGCTGTCCCCTCAGCTGCAGTGGTCACTTTGGAAGTTGGGCTGAGTGAAGGGCTTTTCAGCTTAGAGCCAATAAGATCTGTGGCTCTGACCTGGGCATCCTTCGACTCCAGGGCAGGTCCATTTCCAGTGATCCAACTCTTGGCAGAGCTGTCAGGGCTCTTCACAAGCTGACTTCTGCTGAAGCCCAGGCTTACCACATTGAAAGCCACTGCAGTGGACTGGCCTGTTGGGTCTCCTTGAGGGCAGATCACTGTACAGATCAGCCATTAATAGGCCTGCCACCCATTGCTTCTGATGCCGAGCTTTCTTTTCCTCCTGGTTTGTGTTAAAGCAGACCAGAGGATGCAAGTCAAGGGAGCACCCAAGTTCCATCTCTAATCTTCGGTGGCCTGAACTACAAGTCTATAGTCACAGACATGTTCTGTAGTAGTTTTTCTAAGGTAGACAATGCCCGTGAGGAAAATTATATTCTCACTTTAAAACTTTCTTTCCCTTTGGTCTGAAAGGGAGTCTGGTTGCTCCTCTTCCAGTCCAGCTCTCTGTTGTGGCCCGGGAAGGCAGTGGAGGATGGCTCAAGTGCTTGGGTCCCTGCACCTGCTTGGGAGACCAGGAGGAAGCACCTGGCTCCTGGCTTTGGATCTGCGTAGCTCACCCGTTGTAGTGGCCATTTGGGGGGTGAACCAATGGAAGGAAGACCTTTCTCACTCTCTCTCTCACTGTCTAACTCTACCTGTCAAATAAAAAAAAGAATAAGTATTTTAGAAACTACTTTCAAAGGTTTTTATTTTTAATCTTCTTCATTTTAATGGGAAAAGAACACAGAACATGGGTAAAAACAATAAGAAAAGTGCATTATTATTCCCACATGAACACAAATGTACAGATATCTTGTTAAAATGCTTGCTCTGAGTAATAATTTTAATTCTGAGAATCCTTGCAGCCAAAGAAAGGTTGAAATGTCATCAGTTAGAAAACTATAAAGATTAACTAAATAAAAGGTTTTCAGAAAAAGGAATGGATTGGGATGCTGTATGGTTAGATATCAGATCCCATTTTTTATGATGAAGATGACGATATTGCTGTTAATAATCTTAGATAACATTCACTGAGTATTTATAATGTGCCTATGTTGTTTTAGCATTGTTCATGCATTAGCTCAACTAATCTTCAAAGAAGCCTTAGGAGATGAGATTATGTTCTACAGATGAAGGAACACAGAAGAAGCCAATGCCACAGAGAATACTGGTTTGCTGAGTACACCGCAATGAATTACCAAAACAATCTTACTCTAACCTAGACTCTATCTCTGAAGAAGTTCTGGGTTCTGAGGTATTCAATGTTTAGGAATTCAACATATGAATTTTGAGAGACACACAATTTGACCCATTGCACATGGTTAACTGGCAGAATGAGGTCAGAGCACAGGCAGTCTGGTCCTAGAACTCAGGCTCAGTGCTAACCAAAGTGGGGTCTGGGGACCAGCAACCTCTGCATCACTGGGAGCCTTCTAAGGACACACGTTTCTGGGCCCCACTTCAGCCGTGTCAGAGCCACTGCTGGCTCACAGCCGCCACTCTGCTATGTTTTTGCATCACCACAGCTCTTTCTTGAAGTCTTTTCTTGGAGAACCCCTGACCCTGGGTCAACTCACCTGGCAATCACTTAGCCAATCATTGACACTGGGGTGGTGGAAGAAAGTAGGTATTTATGTGCAAAAATCAGCACAAGAGTATGGGCAACTATCAGTGAATTTCCAACTCCTCAAGGAGTTAAGGGTAAGGAACCTTATAGATTGAAATTGGGGTTAACAAGTGTGTGTTCAGCTCATGGGCTAATTTGTCCCAGAACCTGGAATCTTGAAAAAAAATCCACAAGACAGAAAATCAAGATGTTATTCTACAAACTAGATATATGAGCTTATGAGTTTGTGATTATGGAGCCTGTGGAGTTGGAATCACTTTTCCAGTTTAGTTTCTAGGTTTTGGCTATGTATGTTTAAGTCTGTGCCACTTCACTGATCTCTAACTTATTAACTAGAATTTACTGGCTGATGCCCTGTGATATTCCTGTGATTTCCTATGTCCTACTGTGCTCTGTATTTTACCTTTGCCCTTTCTGTGCAACCTCTGTTTCATATTCTTTACAGACCCACAGTCATTAGTGACAGAGGTGGAAGCAAAATCAGAAGCATCGCTCTCCATCCCTTCCCTGAGGTTATGCCTTGTACTTCTGAGAATCCTGTCCTATAGATTATCTTATTTGGCTTTTAAGGAAGCTGTGTGAGGAAGTCAGGGCAACTGTTAAATTCCACTTTCCAGTGTGTTAATGGACTCTCATGGAGCCTGGTGTGGGGGTGGGTGACAACCTGTGCTCTAGCCTTTGGGGGTTTGGAGGCAGGAGAGCCTCTAGCTCCCTGGTAAGGCCAGGAGGTATCATTTCAGAGCGTTCCTTTTCACCCACAGTGATCCGTTGCCAGCCCTTCTAACTACTGATGTGTCAAGTAACCTTTTGTGGGTATGCAGAACAGTTTTTTTCTCTGGCTGAAGTTACTGTGTTCTGTAGGAGCACTGTTCATTTTGACATTGTAGGTTGAGTAGCTTGACCAGGTCTCCATGCAGGTACAGGGACAGCAGCCTTTACTTTAAAATTTTCCATGACACCCAGCATATTCTCTAATATGTTATAACTGGTGAATTTTTCATACTAAAGCATGATCATTAACAATAATCAAAATTAATTTTAAACAATTTTGAGAGAAAAAATCCTGGAATATAAAAAGAGCATTTCAATCATGGCTCATAATTTAACCTAATATTTGGATTATTATAGTGCAGTTCTCAAATACATAGACCAAAAGAAAGTAAAATGTTGCCAAACTCACAGCGATAGGCTAAATAACACACCCAGTTATAATTGTTTGACCACAACTTTTTGTTTGCGGGGGGTAAGTGGTGTGTATGTATTCTTAAAACGCAAAGTTCTAAGTATACAATTAATGCATATATGCTGTAATTTAAAACTCAAGCAGTATATATAAAACCAAATCCCCTTTATCATCCTTCTTCAATTCTAATTTCCTGTCAAATACCAGCTCCTACATAAAAGGTAGCCTTTGCTAACCATTTGTGTGTTCTCTCCAGAATTATTTCTCAACATATGAATGTATGCATAGAGATATGTACATGAGAGGAATTGAAGCATGGTGGAAGGAGCTAGCATTTTTTCACACTGGGTTAAGCCACCATCTGTGTTGCTGGCATCTCATATGGGCCCCTGTTTGAATCCTGGCAGCTCCAGTTCTGATCCAGTTCCCTGCTAATGCATCTGGGAAAGCAGCAGAAGATGGCCCAAGTACTTGGGCCCTGGCCCAGATGGAATGCTAGGCTCCTGGCTTTGGCTTGGCTCAGCCCCCGTCATTGTGGCCACTTGGAGAATAAACCAGCAGATCTAAGACCACCCACCTCCCGTCCTGAGAGACCTGACCCTGGATCAAGGTGCAGCTATTTTAGACTAGGCCTCCATCTTGTAACTCAGGCCTGACCGGGCCCTGAACCCTAAGCCAAAAGCTCCTAAAAGAAGAAAATAAAACTCCCCTTGCGATAAACTCTCCTAGCAACAGACAATTAGCAGGTAGCAGGGAAATACGTAAAGTTCCAGGTGTCTTTTCTGGCAGTTAAGGTGATTGATAACATCCCAAAACCCTGCAGTTTGGCACATACACCCTAGCAGCTCGAACCCTATACTTTATCCAATCATAAAACAACAAGTATAAATTTAAACTTGTTTGTTCAACTGTCTAAAAACCCTAACGACCTTATTGTAGGGGCCACCAATCCAGCTCAGCTGCACCTGGTGCAGCCGTCAGTCCAGACTTGAGTTTGAAATAAAACTCTTGCGTTTGCATCAGCCTTGGCTCCTGGTGGTCTTAATTGGTGGTTATCAGATGTTTCGGGTACAACAGTCTCTGTCTCTCCCTCTCTGTCTTTCCATCCCCCTGTTTCTCTGTAACTGTGACTTTCAAACAAATAAATAAAGCTTACCAAAAAAGTATGGCAAAGATAGATTTACTCTGTGTATATTCCCACATATGTAACTTATAATAGGAACAATTTTGATCTAGTGCCATTTCCTGTGAAACAGATTTCATTGGGCATTTGGATGCATTTACCTCCCCCAAATATTTATCTTTATAATTTTCTTTTATGCAAGAAAATATTCCTTTAAATTTCTTATTATTGGTCCTGGCACTGTGAAGTAGCAGGTTTAAGCTGCTGCCTGCAAGGCACTGGTTCAAGTCCTGGCTGCTCCATTTCTAGTTCAGCTCCCTGCTAATGCATCTGGGAGAGCAGCTGATGGCCCAAGTGTTTGGGCCCATGCACCTATGTGGGAGACCCAGAAGAAGCTCCTAATTCCTGGCTTTGCCCTGGCTCAGTCCCAGTTATTTTGGCCCTTTAGAGAGTGAAACAGTGGATGGGAGCACTCTCTGTTCTCCCTCTCTAACTCTTTCAAATAAATAAATCTTTAAAAAACAAGGTAAGTAAAATTTTGAAATTCTTATTATTTAAAGTAAGAGAAATATATATCCACACACCTTCCTCGATTTCCCTTAGATTTTTGAAAATTTATTTTCCAGTAAGATTTTGGGAAGGTAAACTAATATGAAAAAGTCATTCAAAGAACATATGTAGTCCCAATAATTATATCAATGCACTTTGTCCGATTTTAGCTGGATTATTTTATTTGCCCTCCCTAGACACTCATGAAGTCTGTCTGGGCTGAAGCAGCAGTCTGAGTTCCAGAGTTCTTAGCTGAGTGTCAGACCTGTGACAGTATCAGCCATGGGTTTTGTCCAGCAGCCATTAACCCCCAGTACTTCTTTATAGAGGCTCTTCCTTCCAGCTATTCCGAAGCTGTTCATGGACTGATCTTTTATTTATTTAAGTACATTCTGAAAATTAACAATATCCATCACCTGTGGATATTAACCCCATATCATGAACACGAGTATAGTAAAATATTTACTTGCATACCTTGAAATAGTCAATTATAATTCAGAATAAATTAAAACACAGTGGAAATTTATCTAAATCAGTAGAGGTTTAATTTAAATATGTACCTTATCTTTTGTTCTAGATTTTGATTATAATGAATTTAGATTTGCAGAATAGTTAAGGAAGTTTCTGTTTTAAACTAGCCTTAAATGGTATTCATTTCTATCTTTGAAATAACTACTTTCCATTTGCAAAATGCTTACTAGTTAACAAAAGGGAGGGGCGGAGCCAAGATGGTGAATAGTGAGGATGCACATTGATAGTCCGGGAAAAGATAGGTTGATAAAAGAGGAATTACAATAAATACAGGGGAAGGCCCAGGGAAAAAAATGCAGAGGAAACTCTTCTGGATCTAGTGGAGGAGACACAGATGACCTGCAGCAAGAGCAAGGATGCCCACAGCTCCAGCTCCGAGTCTTCACATCCGCACTGGAGGGGGAGGTAAGCTCAGTAATCCGAGACGTTGGCTGGAGAAGCGGCAGACAGAGAGGGAACTGGGCTGGAAGCTGCACAGGGAGAGCTCACCAAACTAACTTCAGGAGAGGACAAAAAGAAATAGGGGAGGGGGGGACCAGTACAGATGAGTTTCTCTCTTCGCCCACCTTGCAAAGGTGTGCAAGAGACAAAGAGCAGGCGCCATTCTCGATATATGTAAAAGGTGTGCGCCCTCAGGGCTGTGCGTGACATCAGAGCTGTGCGCAACAGGGCCATGCGCGAACTCAGAGCTGAGCTCGAACTAAGTCAAACAGAAAATCCTGACTCTGGGGGGAGGGGGAGGTGAAATACCAGGAGGTTAGGATTTAATAAAAGGGTAGAGCTAATGAACCGAGGTGGGGGAAAAAAAAAGATGTGGGTGAGAGAGCTTGCAGAGGTCACGTGAGTACTCTCCAGAGACGCTACAATTCGGTAACCTTAGCAACCCAGTGGGAAACTGAAGGAGAAACCGAACCCACACAGAGCGCAGCACAGATTCTTTGGGTGATCTGTGGGAAAAAAAAAAAGCAGACGATTCCTATACCCACAGAAGCCAGAGACTGGAAGCTAACTACCATCAATTCTGCTCAGCTATGTGGTATTACTTCCCTCCTGAAAATAAATAAATAAATAAATAAAGAGCGCGAGAGAGATCTACCACGCCTAACCCTGAAGAACTAAGGAGAGCTCTCTGCCCTCACACATCTCAGGCCACCAAGGCTACTCCAATAGCAGACAGCCCACTTAACACAGTCATAGTATAACAAGAAAAAAAAAAAACACTGTAAGGAAATAATTCAAAGAATTCCTCCAAAATGCCAAGCAATAAACACAGAAACTGAGGGAACAAGATCAACGAACACATTATGACGCCCTCAAATGAACAAAACACCCCAGGCCAAGATTATGAAGATGATGAGATAGAAGAAATGCAAGATACGGATTTCAAAAAATTTATGATAAAAACATTTAGAAGTTTTCAAAAGCAAATTCTTGAACTACAGAAATCCTTACTGGACAGAATAGAAAATCTCTCTCGTGAAAATGAAATCTTAAGGAGGAACCAAAATGAAATGCAGAAACTAGTAGAACAGGAAAGTGTGATAGTGTAGAGAAATCAAAATGAAATGAAGAACTCTATAGACCAAATGACAAGCACATTAGAGAGTCTTAAAAACAGAGTCAGTGATACAGAAGAGAGAATATTGGATTTAGAAGACAGAGCACAGGAAAGCATACAGTCAAACCAAAGAAAAGAAGAGGAAATTAGAAATCTAAAAAATGTTGGGAATTTACAGGATACTATTAAAAAACCCAACATATGAGTTCTAGGAATTCCTGAAGGTATGGAGAGAGAGAAAGGATTAGAAGGCCTTTTTAGCGAGATACTAGCAGAGAACTTTCCAGGTTTGGAGAAGAACAGAGACATCCAAGTACAGGAAGCTCACAGAACCCCTAATAAACATGACCAAAAGAGACCCTCACCACGACACGTTGTAATTAAACTCACCACAGTGAAATATAAAGAAAAAAATCTTAAAATGTGCAAGAGAGAAATGCCAGATTACTCTCAGAGGATCCCCAATTAGACTCACAGCAGACTTCTCATCAGAAACCCTACAGGCTAGGAGGGAATGGCGAGACATAGCCCAGGTACTAAGAGAGAAAAACTGCCAGCCCAGAATACTATATCCTGGAAATCTCTCATTTGTGAATGAAGGTGAAATAAAGACCTTTCACAGCAAACAGAAATTGAAAGAATTTGTTGCCACTCGTCTGGCCCTGCAAAAGATGCTTAAAGATGTGTTACACTCAGAAACACAGAAACACGGTCATCAATATGAAACAAGGTAAAAGAAGAAAACCTACCAGTAAAAGATCATAGAAAACTCAAAGCATATACCAGAAAATATCTTTGGGAAAACGGCAGGGCAAAGTTATTACCTATCCATAGTCACATTGAACATTAATGGATTGAAATCTAAAGTTAAAAGGCAAAGACTGGCTCAGTGGATTAAGGAACAAAACCCATCTATTTGCTACCTACAAGAAACACATCTTTCCAACATAGAAGCATACAGACTGAAAGTGAAAGGTTGGAAAAAGATATTCCTCACCAACAGAAACCAAAGAAAAGCAGGTGTAGCCATATTAATATTAGACAAAATAAACTTTAATACAAAATCTGCTAAGAGAGACAAAGAAGGGCACTATATAATGATTAAGGGTTCAATTCAACAGGAAGATGTAACTATTATAAATGCATACGCGCCTAATTACAGGGTACCGGTTTATTTAAAAGATATGTTAAGGGACTTAAAGGGAGACTTAGACCCCAATACGATAGTACTGGGAGACTTCAATATTCCACTCTCAGAAATAGACAGATCATCCGGACAGAAGATCAACAAAGAAACAGCGGATTTAATCGATAATATTGCCCAAAGGATCTGACAGATATCTACAGAACTTTCAATCCTACATCTAAAGATTTTACATCCTTCTCAGCAGTGCATGGAACCTTCTCTAGGATTGACCACATAATAGGCCATAAAGCAAATCTCAGCAAATTTAAAAGAATTAGAATGGTACCATGCAGCTTCTCAGACCACAGTGGAATGAAGGTGGAAATTAGCAACTCAGGAATCCCTAGAAAGTATTCAACCACATGGACACTGAACAACATGCTCCTGAATGAACAATGGGTCATAGAAGAAATCAAAAGAGAAATCAAAAAATTTCTGTAAGTAAGTGAGGATAACAACACAACATTTCAAAACTTATGGGATATGGCAGAAGCAGTGTTGAGAGGAAAGCTTATATCAGTAGGTGCCTATATCAAGAAATTGGAAAGGTACCAAATAAAAGAGCTTTCAGCGCATCTCAAGGATCTAGAAAAACTGCAGCAAACCAGACCAAAGCTAGTAGGAGAAGAGAAACAATTAAAATCAGAGAAGAAATCAACAGGATTGAATCCAAAAAAACATTGCAAAAAAACAGCCAAGCGAAGAGCTGGTTTTTTGAAAAAATAAATAAAATTGACACACCATTGGCCCAACTAACTAAAAAAAGAAAAGACCCAAATCAATAAAATCAGAGATGAAAAAGGAAATGTAACAACCGACACCACAGAAATAAAAAGAATCATCAGGAATTATTACAAAGAGTTGTATGCCAACAAACAGGTAATTTATCAGAAATGGACAGATTCCTGGACAGATGTAATCTACCTAAATTGAACCAGGAAGACATAGAAAACCTAAATAGGCCCATAACTGAGACAGGAATTGAAACAGTAATAAAGGCCCTCCCAACAAAGAAAAGCCCAGGGCCAGATGGATTCATGGCTGAATTCTACCAGACATTTAAAGAAGAATTAACTCCATTTCTTCTCAAACTATTCAGAGCAATTGAAAAAGGTGGAATCCTCCCAAATTCTTTCTATGAAGCCAGCATCACCTTAAACCTAAGCCAGAGAAAGATGCAGCATTGAAAGAGAATTACAGACCAATATCCCTGATGAACATAGATGAAAAATACCCAATAAAATTCTGGCCAATAGAATGCAACAACACATCAGAAAGATCATCCACCCAGACCAAGTGGGATTTATCCCTGGTATGCAGGAATGGTTCAACGTTCGCAAAACAATCAATGTGATACACCACATCAACAGACTACAGAAGAAAAACCATATGATTCTCTCAATAGACACAAAGAAAGCATTTGATAAAAGACAACACCCTTGCATGATGAAAACCCTAAGCAAATTGGGTATAGAAGGAACATTCCTCAATACAATCAAAGCAATTTTTGAAAAACCCACGGCCAGCATCCTATAGAATGGGGAAAAGTTGGAAGCAATTCCACTGAGATC
Organism: Lepus oiostolus; assembly: GCA_036325905.1. Taxonomy (NCBI): domain Eukaryota; kingdom Metazoa; phylum Chordata; class Mammalia; order Lagomorpha; family Leporidae; genus Lepus; species Lepus oiostolus. Next base: position 55,792,311 of record CM070808.1, on the reverse strand, counting down.
GGGTACCAGACAGGGATGCCCACTCTCACCGCTGCTATTCAATATACTTCTGGAAGTTTTAGCAAGAGCTGTTAGGCAAGAAAAAGCAATTAAAGGGATACAAATTGGGAAGGAAGAACTCAAACTATCCCTCTTTGCAGATGATATGATTCTTTATTTAGGGGACCCAAAGAACTCTACTAAGAGCCTATTGGAACTCATAGAAGAGTTTGGCAAAGTAGCAGGATATAAAATCAATGCACAAAAATCAACAGCCTTTGTATACACAGGCAATGCCACAGCTGAGGAAGGACTTCTAAGATCAATCCCATTCACAATAGCTACAAAAACAACCAAATACCTTGGAATAAACTTAACCAAGGACATTAAAGATCTCTGCGATGAAAATTACAAAACCTTAAAGAAAGAAATAGAAGAGGATACAAAAAATGAAAAAATCTTCCATGCTCATGGATTGGAAGAATGAACATCATCAAAATGTCCATTCTCCCAAAAGCAGTTTACAGATTCAATGCAATACCATTCAAAATACAGAAGACATTCTTCTCAGATCTGGAAAAAATGATGCTGAAATTCATATGGAGACACAGGAGACCTCGAATAGCTAAAGCAATCTTGTTCAACAAAAAGAAGGCCGGAGGCATCACCTTACCAGATTTCAGGACATACTACAGGGCAGTTGTTATCAAAACAGCATGGTACTGGTACAGAAACAGGTGGATAGACCAATGGAACAGAATAGAAACACCAGAAATCATCCCAAACATCTATAGCCAACTCATATTTGATCAAGGATCCAAAACCAATCCCTGTAGTAAGGACAGTCTATTCAATAAATCGTGCTGGGAAAACTGGATTTCCACGTGCAGAAGCATGAATCAAGACCCCTACCTTTCACCTTACACCAAAATTCACTCAACATGGATTAAAGACTTAAATCTACGACCCGACACCATCAAATTATTAGAGAGCAGTTGAGAAACCCTGCAAGATATTGGCACCGGCAAAGACTTCCTAGAAAAGACCTGGCAGGCTCAGGCAGTCAAAGCCAAAATTAACTATTGGGATTGCATCAAATTGAGAAGTTTCTGTACTGCAAAAGAAACAGTCAGGAGAGTGAAGAGGCAACCGACAGAATGGGAAAAATATTTGCAAACTATGCTACAGATAAAGTGTTGATAACCAGAATTTATAAAGAACTCAAGAAACTCCACAACATCAAAACAAACAACGCACTGAAGAGATGGGCCAAGGACCTCAATACACATTTTTCAAAAGAAGAAATCCAAATGGCCAACAGACACATGAAAAAATGTTCAAGATCACTAGCAATCAGGGAAATGCAAATCAAAACCACAATGATGTTCCACCTCACTCCGGTGAGAATGGCTCACATTCAGAAATCTACCCACAACAGATGCTGGAGAGGATGTGGGGAAACAGGGAAACTAACCCACTGTTGGTGGGAATGCAAACTGGTAAAGCCACTATGGAAGTCAGTCTGGAGATTCCTCAGAAACCTGAATATAACCCTACCATACAATCCAGCCATCCCACTCCTTGGAATTTACCCAAAGGAAATTAATTTGGCAAACAAAAAAGCCATGTGCACATTAATGTTTATTGCAGCTCAATTCACAATAGCTAAGACCTGGAATCAACCCAAATGCTTATCAACAATAGAGTAGATAAAGAAATTATGGGACATATACTCCATAGAATACTATACAGCAGTAAAAAAACAATGAAACCCGGTCATTTGCAACAAGATGGAGCAATCTGGAAAACATTATGCTGAGTGAAATAAGCCAGTTCCAACGGGACAAATATCATATATTCTCCCTGATCAGCGACAACTAACTGAGCACCAAAGGGGAAACCTGTTGAAGTGAAATGGACACTATGAGAAACAATGACTTGATCAGCTCTTGTGCTGACTGCTGATGTACAATGTAATACTTCATCCATTTTAGTATTTTTTCTCTGTTTTGTTCTAGTACTAGTGGTTGAACTCTGTAATTAACACACAATTATTCTTAGGTGTTTATAGCTTACGGAGGAGATGTACAATTTGTGACATGCTCAATTGGACTTGACCCAAATGATGGGGTTAGAAATGTGCCAGGGGATTCCAATACAATCCCATCAGGGTGGCATGTACCAATGCCATCTCACTAGTCCAAGTGATCAATTCAGTTCACAATTGATCACACTGATAGATCTAAGAGTCAAAGGGATCACACAAACAGGACTAGTTTCTGCTAACATTAACTGATAGAATCAAAAAGGGAGAGAAAGACCCATCATGGGAAGCGGGATACATAGCAGACTCATAGAATGACAGATGTCCTAAACAGCACTCTGGCCTCAGAATCAGCCCTTAAGGCATTCAGATCTGGCTGAAGAGCCCATGAGAGTATTGTAGGCATGGAAAGCTAAGACACTCTGGAAAAAAAAAAAGAAGACCTAAATGAAAGATCTCTGCAAGTGAGATCCCAGTGGAAAGAACGGGGCCATCAAAGTAGGAGGTACCTTTCTCTGAAGGGAGGAGAGAACTTCCACTTTGACTATGACCCTGTCGGAATAAGATCAAAGTTGGCAAACTCAAAAGGCCTCCATAGCCGTGGAAACTCATGACTAGAGGCTAGGGAGATTACTGCCACCATAAACAAGAATGTCAAATTGTTAAGGCAACAACAGGAGTCACTGTGTACTTACTTCTCATGTGGGATCTCTCCTTAAATTATGGTCTAATGTGAAGTAATGCTATAACTAGTACTGAAACAGTATTTTACACTTTGTGTTTCTGTGTTGGTGCAAACTGATGAAATCTTTACTTAATATATACTAAATCAATCTTTTGTATATAAAGATAATTGAAAATGGATCTTGATGTGAATGGAATGGGAGAGGGAGCGGGAGATGGGAGGGGTGTGAGGGGGAGGGAAATTGTGTGTGTGGGGAAGCCATTGTAATCCACAAAGTGTACGTTGGAAATTTATTTTTACTAAATAAAAATTAAAATAATAAAATAAAAATGTAATTGCAGAACTTGAAAAAAAACAAGTTAACAAAAGTTGTAATTACTGAATTATAAAAAAATCTTAAGGTATGTTTATTGGATAATAGTGATCATACAGGGAGATTAAACAGGTGAATATCAGATGCTCAGTTATTATAGTCTACTATCGGACTGACTTACTTCATTAATTATAGGGTTTAATATTGAATTCCAATTATGATGGTTTTGAGAAGATTGTGCTTGCAGAGCATTTACCCTGTGAAACCTCTTCCATCTTTTACACTACACCTCATAATCCTTCTGTCTCCTACTTAAAGATGGAGCACTTCACTAGAGAAAGCAGGATATTCACACCTCCAAAATGGCTGTCACTAGATGATGGCATCAGATGCTGTCACCATGCCTTCCCACTTAAGCACAGTTGCATTGTTTCCTTCCTTAAGATATCTGTAAAGAGATAGAGTATTCAATAATAAACAGTGTTTAGCATTTATATTCATGTTGACAGCTAATTTAATTCTAATTACAGCGTATAGATTCATTTCCCCTCATTCTGATGGGTAGTTTTCCTACAACTGTCTAGGAGCACTTGAGAACCCTTCTAACTTTCCTATGTCTATGCAGAAGGCAAAAATAATCATAAATGAGTAACTAGTCACAAGATACGTAATTATCTTCTAAATCCTCAGCTATAGTGAGACCCCCTACAGAGGACTCAGGGTCAAAGCCAGAAATATGTGGCTAGTTTGCTAGTTCTGTGATCACTTATCTAGAACTCATTTTCCTCTTCTGTGTGAAAAGACCATTAAGTAGATAAATAAACACCCTCACTGGGGCTGGTGTTGTGCTAAAGTGAGCTAGGCTGGCACAAGCAATGCTGGCCTCCCATGTCAGAGTTCTGGTTTGAGTCCTGTTTGCCCCACTTCTGCTTCCAATCCAATAACCTGCTAACGTGCCTGGGAAAGCAGCAAAGGATGACCTGTGTACTTGGGCTTCTGCTACTCATGTAGTCCATCCAGATGGAGCTGTGGGCTACTGGGTTAAGGCCACCTGGGGAATGAACCAGTGGATAGAAAGTTTCTTTCTCTCTGTTCCTCCCTCTCTCCGTAATAAAAAAGCTATGTGTATGTTTATCTATATCTATAAATAGATATACACATGCCCTAACCAATGTCCTTGTCTCTCAGATGGAAATCTTTTTTTTTATATACAGACAGAGTTAGACAGTGAGGGAGACAGAGAGAAAAGTCTTTCTTCAGTTGGTTCACCCCCAAATGGCCGCTACAGCTGGCACACTGTGCTGATCTGAAGCCAGGAGCCAGGTGCTTCCTCCTGGTCTCCCATGCGGGTGCAGGGCACAGCATGTGGCCTTCCCAGGCCACAGCAGGGAGCTGGACTGGAAGAGAAGCAACTGGGACAGAATCCAGTGCCCTGACTGGGATTAGAACCCGGGGTGCCGGCGCCGCAGGCAGATTAGTCTTGTGAGCTATGGTGCCGGCCTAGGATGGAAATCTTGTAGTATTTCTGTCTATTACTATCTTGCACTGCACTGCCAAACTCATAAAGTGGCATCTCGTCTCTGGGCATTGAACCTGTTGTGTCAATCACTCATTTCTTGTTAACAGGAGTCCAAGTCATTACTCGGTTCTTTATTTAAAGATACAGTGTGCTATTTTCCAGTGAGGTTTGGAACCATAAGTCAAAGGATGGGCAGGGACTACTGTTAGAGCAATAGTCAAATTTTACTAGTTTCACAAGTGCTTTTATACTCCCACAATCACAGCATGCTTCTTCCCCCAGGTGTTAGTACACGATTAGTTCAAGGAAATATGTTTTCTATCAAAGGAGGTAATATTCGTATTTCATATAATCTGAAGGAACAATCTGTATTAAAAAAGGTGGCCAAAACATTTGCCTTCAAGGACAGAGACAGCCTGTAGCTGCATGAGAAAAGGGGGTAGTGGTATCTGGGCAAGGAACATTCTCAGACTAGTCCCATTCCCTGAAATGTTCTTCAGGCGTCTCAGTACATCTTAGATTTGATCTAGCCCGGTCTCCACAGCAAAGCGTTACAGAGTAGGTCAAATATGTGTGCTTACTTCCCAATTTCTTAATGATCTGCATCCCCTTTTCTCACCAGAATCAATGCTTCCCGTTTTGACTATTTTTTAAAATTTATTTAGTTGAATGAGTGATTAATAGAGAAGGAGAGAGATGAAAGACAGAGATGTTCCATCAACTGGTTCATTCTCCAAAAACCCTCAACAGGCAGGGCTGGGTCACACCAAAGCCAGGAGACAGGAATCCCATCTGGGTTTCCTGTATGAATGACAGGGAGCTAAGTCCTTGAGCCAGCATCTGCTGTTTGTCCAGGTGCATCAGCAGGAGGCTGAATTAGAAGAGGAGCAGCCAGGACTCAAACTGGCACTGTTGTCTGGAATGCTGGCATAGCAAATGACAGCATAATGCCTGTCCCAAGCTCTTCATTTTATAACAGGTAGTCTTTTAACAGAAATGAGATTTATTTTTGCTTTGTGTTCACCTGAAAACCTGGCAATAAAGAAGCCCTCAGCAAAACTTCCCATCACGAGGAAATCAGTAAGTCTGTAGCCAGTGGCAATCTGCCTTAGATAAATACCTCCCAGATTAGCATCCAAGTTTCAGCACTTGTCAGTTAACAGATGGATTGTTTGCCTGCTGCTCCCTTGCAGCATATGGCAACCGTATTCAGACCCTACATGACCTGCATGCCTGCTGCCCCCCCCCCAGTGTATAGGTCTAACTCTGCTCACTCTGTGTTCTACTGCTCTGGTAAGTTCTCACCATCATTGATACTTGCCTCACCTGGTGGCTTCTTGCTACATTCTATGAGAAAGGGAATTTTTTCCTCTACTTTTGTGGCAGTCAATTTCCAAATCATGAGAGGGACTTACCAATTACAGCAGTGTCTGTTGGTAATTCTTGGCAGCATTTTCAATTTTTTCTCTCTAGGGGACTTGGGAATGAGTGTTTTTATATAATGTGAAAAATCAAGTACATATTGCTATTCCATAGTGCCACCAATTTTCTTATAAACCACATTGATGGACTCTTTACATCACTTCATAGGAAGATTATAAAGTCTATTAAAAAGTTATAATACTAGAAAATAGATGTAATATGACTAAAAATGAACTGACATATGGGATTTTGTATGATATAATTAAGGGTCCACCTTTTGTCAGGCAGAGGTACTCCAGTAAATCATAATTTATTGAAATGTCTGATTCCACATCAGGAAGCTGTTTCAACATTTAGTTATTCTTAATATTAACTCACCCCAAGCCTGCTGCATGATTCAGCTTGTAGTGAATATCAACTATATACTTTCATATTGCACAGGTCACTATGATTCCTCAGTTTATTTTTCCCTCATCTTCTTTAATGAAAATGAAGCTGAAGCTCTCTTCCTAATGCCCTTGTTGTAGATTTTCTTAGGTCCCCATCTCTGTCCCTTCGCTTGCAGTTCCTGTCTTTCCTTTGATGATTGCAAATCAACTCCTTACTAGAGATTAATTGACATCTTGTGAACTCTGTAAGATCCTAGGTCACAAGATTCAGAATTCAATTATCATCTCTATAGTTAACATAGTAATGACTAGCCTCTACTTTGAGATGCTTTACAGGAACCCCAGGTGCTGATCAAACAAATTGAAGGAGACTCACAGAGACTGCAAGTTCAGGCCACAACGTTTTATTATGGCAAACAAAGTACACTTCACAAGGAGAGTGGAAGCAGGCATCTGAGAAGAACTCAGCTTGGAACCTTTCTCTCTGTCTCTCTCTCTCACTGTCTAACTCAATCTTTCAAATAAAAAAAAGAAAAAGAAAAAAAGGAAAAAAAAAAGAACTCAGCTTATAGTTCAACAAAGACTCAACTCAGAGCCTCCTCTCAGGACCACAAAACAAAAGGACTGTGGGAGTGGGCCGCTGAGAGAGATCAGGGCTCCGAATTTGATTTGCACTGTTAATATATAGCCACATTTTTAGAGAGGGGAGGGTGGATCATTGCCAGGTGGAGACTCTGGGCAGAAGTTATTGGTGGAGCTATCACTGGGGACTCTGGTCAGGGGCTCTTATAAAATGCCTTGTATGTTTCTCCATGTTAGTTTTAGCTGCTCTCTCCTTGGCTTTCCTATCTTGACTAGTCAAAAGAAGGTCATGAACACTGGGGACAAACCAGGGCCCTGCACACAAGCTGATTACACATGCAATGTACAACACAAACCTTAATCTGAAAGATTCACCACACTTAGTCCCTCTGGGAATTGAGGAATAGCTGCCAGACTCCTTGCCAGAACATTGTCAAATAAACTACTTTCCTCTACAACCCCTGTGTTTGGGACTAGCTTGCTAAGTGTTGTCTGAGCAGATCTAGGTTTTTCTGCATTCTGCAACAATAGCAAGTAATGAACAATTAGAGAAACAACATAATTGTCAGCATCCTTGCTTGGGTTTTTGAAATAATCTGCACACACACATACACACACCCACAGCATCTCATATCACTTACTGCTTACTATTCAATGCTTTTTTTTTTTGACAGGCAGGCAGAGTGGACAGTGAGAGAGAGAGAGAGACAGAGAGAAAGGTCTTCCTTTGCTGTTGGTTCACCCTCCAATGGCCACCACGGCCTGCGCGCTGCGGCCGGCGCACCACGCTGATCCGAAGGCAGGAGCCAGGTGCTTCTCCTGTATATAGACATCTAAGCTACACATTCAAGAATTACTCTTTCCTGGAAGGCTTGCTTAGGGTAGAAATAGGAAGATAATGTTATATTTTGCAACACTGTAGAATGAAACACCATCTGGCTTAATTACATATAGCTCTGTTGAGCCAGCCTTATAATGAGAAGATGGAAAATATGATAGTTTAGCTAACTACTGACTTCTTAAAGATATCCTCACTTTATTCTCAAAGTGAATTTTTGTTACTTTTCAAATCTATTTTATTTTTCATTTTTATTTATTTGAAAGACAGAAAGAGAGGTAAAGACAGGCAGAGAGATATCTTCCATCACCTCCCCCACCCACCCCGGTTCCCAAATGCCTAAACAGTCAGGGCTGGACCAGGCTGAAGCCAGGAGCTGGGAATTCATTCTGGGTGTCTCCTATGTGGGTGGCAGGCACCCAACTACTTGAGTCATCTGCTGTCTCCCAGGGAGCACATACCAGCTGGAAGCTGAAATCTAGCAGAGCTGGGACTCTAACCCAGGTACTCTGCTATGGTGTCCCAAGTGACATATTAACCAGTGAGCCAAATACACATCCTCTATACTTTTTTGAAAAGTAACGCACACCACAAAATTAATCATGCAATATTGTTCCTATGTCAATAAATAATGTGCTATTGGCACAGTACACATTCTAAAATGAAGCCATGATTGTGGGTTATTAAAAAAGTAATACACAATAAATTGCATGTTTAAAATAGATACTCATAGGCTAGGAAACTGAACTGTCAGTATGTGGGAAAGATGAACCTGTGCCTGTGAAAGTCACTTAGGATTGAATCTGGAGACACAGAGGGCTGTGAGCCAGAAGCTGAAATAACTCAGGGAGTTATTTGTAATTTTATTTCTTATTTCTGCTTTTCAGAATCTGACATTTTCATATAATTTCCTTGTAGTCTCCTAAATCCTTTACAACATTTAAAAAAGCCTTCAATGGACCCCAAACCATTTGCTACTTTAATAAATATTTCCTGTGTTATACAGAAGATGAGAGATTTAGATGTAAACACACAATTTTGTATTCAGATACAATGAATCATGACACAATGAATCTTTTCAATATCTGAATATATGAAGATATATTCCAATAAAGTTATATAAGTGACATGCTCAAGATACTTTAAAAATTACTGATCATGTTAAAGACTCTATTCATATTTTAATAAAAGGAATATGGTAACATTTTAATATTGCTAATGCATTTTTTTAAATTTAAAATGTTGGTTAGCTCAGAGCTGGTAGAAGGAAGAAGGTATGGAACACACTCACGTGAGGTTATTTGTTGATGATCAGAAACACATTCATGGATCAGAAGCAACTGCATGAATGCTCACTTATCACTGCAGGTATGATGCTGATAGCAATGAGTTGTGACTTTCTTGTGATTTCTCTGAGATGTAGGAATTAAACACACACACACATAATATAGAAGTTAGACAGATACTGAATACCCTAGCATAGGGAAAGAAATAAAGTATGCCTTAGCAAATAAAAGAATGTAATTTTGGATGAAATAAAATATAATTAATCTGAACCATAAACACAAACATCCAGGGTTTTCTGTCAAACTGTGAATCACAGATCATGTGCATTTTACTTTGATAACTAAAGTAATAGAAACACAGGCATGGCTACCACTCACTAGAAGTCAAACACATCTATATGAAGTTCAAAGGGGTGGCGCTGTGGCTTAACAGGCTAATCTTCCGTCTTGCGGGGCCGGCACACAGAGTTCTAGTCCTGGTCGGGGCGCCGGATTCTGTCCCGGTTGCCCCCTTCCAGGCCAGCTCTCTGCTGTGGCCAGGGAGTGCAGTGGAGGATGGCCCAAGTCCTTGGGCCCTGCACCCCATGGGAGACCAGGAGAAGCACCTGGCTCCTGCCTTCGGATCAGCGTGGTGCGCTGGCCGCAGCGCGCAGGCCGTGGTGGCCATTGGAGGGTGAACCAACAGCAAAGGAAGACCTTTCTCTCTGTCTCTCTCTCTCTCTCTCACTGTCCACTCTGCCTGTCAAAATAAATAAATAAATAAAAAATAATGTTCAAAGGGGGATGGCAGCATTATGATACAACATTTTGAGCCCCCACTTGGGACTTGTACAATCATATATTGGAAAGCTGGTTCTAGCTTTCTGCTAAGGCTCATGGAATTGAGGTTCCCGCTACTCATGTGGGAGATCCAGGTGGAGTTTCTGGCAACAGGCTGAACCAGACCCTTCTGTTATACATTTGGTGTGTGAGATAGCAGATAGAAGATTTATCTGTCTCTGTCTCTCTTTCTGTCATTCTGCCTTACAGAAAATAAATTAAAATACTAAAAATTTTTCAAGTTCATTTAATAAGAGAAAGTGACTTTTAAATCTCCAGATTAATTTATTAATTCATAGGCAACACACAGAACTGTTTACACAGCCATTGCCTCACCATTTAATCATGCAGTGTACATTTATTTTTAAGGTCAATCTGGGTGTGCATTTGATTAATCTGGCTATAGAATGTCAGTTGTATTTATATTCTTGGTTTAAGAAACAGGATATACTCTATATACTTTTATTTAATGTTGATTACATAAGATGTTTAGTAATAAAGATATGATCCACCCATACTATTTTTATAATTAACTTATTTGATTTATCATTCTCATAACATTTTATTAGGATGAAAAGGAATACTAAGTCTATTTGGAATTCTGAATTCATTCTCAGCAAGTAACAGATCAAAAAAGGCAATTTATTTAAGATTGGTTTGTATATATCACACAGGGATATATCTGAGGCAAATTTCCTAGGAAACCGTATGCTCTTTTTCTTTTTAAAAGATTTATTTATTTATTTTAAAGCCAGAGTTACACAGAGAGAGTGAAGTCTTCCATCTGATGGTTCATTCCTCAATTGACCACAACAGCCAGAGCTGTGCCAATGCAAAGCCAGGAGCCAGGAGTTTCTTCCTGGTCTCCCATGCAGGTGCAGGGGCACAAGGACTTGGGCCATCTTTCACTGTTTTCCAAGGCCTTAGCAGAGAGGTGGATTGTAAGAGAAGCAGACAGGACTAGAACCGGTGCCCATATGGGATGCTGGCACTTCAGGCCAGGGCATTAACCCACTGCACCATAGCACTGGCCCCCATATGTTCTTTTTGTGATAATGACTGACACCCTTTCATTGTGCACAGTGCCGGATTATACCACTTATTTTTATTCCTTAAATTTAATAAAAGGAATAATAAAATTATTTTTATACTGGAAGTAAATATTGTTAATTCATTGTAAATAATTAGCTTTATCCCATAAAAATTCACAAAGATTAAAAATAAATACACTTTCTATTAAATCTTTAAGCACTGAAAACTGTTCTGTTGATTCATAGACTCACACATTGATGGCAGCAATGCCATGAAAATGAATTGTCTACAATGAAATTCATCATGTCTTTCATTTCTACTTTTGTTTTAACTATTATGTGTTAGTTTTGCAAATTTTCTACATAAATTAGTAGCTTCTGAGAAACTTTTAGAAACATTTCTAAAAATGAGCCATTATTAAAGCTAGCAGAACAAGAATGCAGCATTAATAAATATAATCCATGAAAATATGATGATTCTATTTTTGTCTTCAAGAGTATAAAAGGCAGGCCGGTGCCGTGGCTCACTTGGTTAATCCTCTGCCTGTGGTGCCGGCATCCTATATGGGTGCCAGATTCTAGTCCCAGTTGCTCCTCTTCCAGTCCAGCTCTCTGCCGTGGCCTGCCGTGGTGGCCATTTGGGGAGTGAACCAACAGAAAGAAGACCTCTCCCTCTCTCTCTCTCTCTCTCTCTCTCTCTCTCTGTTTATAACTCTGTCAAATAAATTAAAAAAAGAGTATAAAAATCATATCTAAAATTACTAAGGGCATCAGAGTTGATTTTTCACATCTGAAGAAAACTTTGTTTTAACCTTTCACTCAACATTGCACATGCAAAAACTATATACTGAAAAAAGTCTTTAGTCATGCTAAGAAGAACTCCTAGCCAACTAGGGATCATACATACATGTATATAATGATGTGTTGTATATAAATATATAATGACCAACTATTATGTCCAATTTAACTTAATCTTGACTTCAATTTCCCTGGTTTATTTATTAGGCATCCAGTTATTGTAAACATCAGTTTTTAGCCTTTAGACATAATTTTTCACTAAATTCTGATTACTTTTTTTTCTAAAATTTCCATAGGTTTGGCTATGTCTTATCAGTTCCCCTTAGAATTATCACTGCACTCAACTCTATAAATAAGTATCTGATTAAAAGTCATAGGCATGTTTATCACCAATGCTCATTCCTCAGCAGCTGTTAAGGAGGAGACTCAATTACTGTACATCCTCCCAATGTGAACTCTTCCCGATGTAAGAGGCATCAGTAATATGAGGAAAATAGTTAAGTCAGTAAAAAAAAAATAAAAAAACTTCATTCCATGACCATCTGTTAGTCTAAGACCTTGCTTCAGTTGCTCTGTGCTCATCTATGTATTAAATGACATTAACATTGTTTGACAACTGCTCATTATCAATTATAAATGAATTTTTTGCCCAACAGTTGTTGTATCATGAAAATATATTTCTACATCAATCATTTTTACTGTGCATCTGGTTGGATAATACTGGACTTTATATGAATTCCTCTAGGATGAAGGCAGACATGACTCTTGGACATTAAATAAACTCTATCAATGAAGGTGCAGTGATGACTTACTGCCTATGATATGTCTGAGAACCCTTCAGGTATCCAGAAGAGAAATGAGCTGCTAACAGCACAAATGAGGTAGAACAGCATTCTAGATTTTCATAAGCACTTCTTTTCAAGTCATCTGATTACCTAAGACTTGCAGCTAACATCATAGTTAGAAATAATGCCTTAAAGCTTTTGCCTTTTAAAGCATCTCAAATTATTATTTGCAATAAAAGAATGTTCTAATAACATTTCCTGTCTTCAGGAATGACTATAAAATTTGGCATAAATTAATTTGTAGGTCATCCTACAAGCATATAATATTACCATTGATTGAATTTAACCAGGCTAATATGTGTTTTTCAGATAGTAACTTTGTTGTAAAAAAACTAGATGAGAATCCCCTGTCCCCATATATTTTTCCTCCCCTTTGAGATCTTTCTCTATGAATATAACATATTTCTGAAAGTTCAGCTCCTAAGGCAAAGTATCTACAGAAAGTTTAGCAATGTTTATGTAAGGAGACATTACAAGGAAGTAAAATTGGAGACATGTCCATGCCTGGAAATATCCAAAGTACTATTATTATTTTATTACCCAGGAAAGATTTGCTTAAATTATGAGTACTTCAAAAATTTGTAGGGGTCAGCACTGTGGTGTAGCGGGTGAAGCTGCCACTTGCAGTGCTGGCATCCCATCAAGACTTGGCTGCTCCACTTCCAATCCAGCTCTCTGCTATGGCCTAGGAGAGCAGTAGAGTATGGCCCAAGTCCTTGGGCCCCTGCACCCACGTGGGAGACCTAGGGGAGGCTCCTGCTCCTAGCTTCAGATTGGTGCAGCTCCGGTTGTTGTGGCCAATTGGGAAATGAACCAGTGGATGGAAGACCTCTCTCTCTCCTCTCTCTCTCTTTCTCTGTCTCTCTCTCTCTCTCTGCCTCTCCTTCTCTCTGTGTAACTCTGACTTTCAAAAAAATAAATAAATCTTTAAAAAATTTGTGAAAAATGGAACTAAAAGATAAGTTTATTTTGGTGTAAAATATTTTGAAATCCATGCAAGGTTTTTCTAATATTCATGAACTTTTTGAAGACTCCTCATAAGCACTGATTTCTATATTTTGCACCAAAATAAATTTACTTTTTAATTTAATTTTTCCAAAATTTTTGATGTACTCTCATGAAAGATTTTCTCATTCTTTCTTTCTCTCCGTTAGATAACATCAGAGTTGGCTGACTTGAGGTTGCTTTCTTATAATGCACCCAATGCATCTGAGAACACCCTATGCTCCTCACCAAGTTGCCCTGTGAAAATTGAAAAAAACAATGCAAAATGTTGCTCTGCCTGCAGTTTTCAGTTTTCAGACAATGAGTCTGAATTGGGTTTTTCAGGATGGATCTGGAGTCTGGGGCTTGGCCTTTGCCTGCAGGGTCTGTCATGAAACTGACATGGCCCTGGGGTCAGCATCTATGGGAGTAGGCCTAGGCCTCAGGCCCGCTGTATCCTGGACCTGCAGGAGTAGGTCTTGATCCTGGTGCCCTGGTGTTTCCCTGACTCTGGGTAGGCCTGGAACCTGAATCCATAGGTTCAGGCCTGGATCTGGGGGTCCCTGTGAGCTGCCTTCATGCTAGGTTTCACTGGGGGGCGAGCCTTGGGCTGGGGCCTCAGCAAAGATGGCTGCTCATTTTTCTTTCCTTCCTCCAAGCATAGGGTCTTCCTTTCACTTCTGCTCTGAGGCTTGGGAAAGAGGAGGCCTGGGTAAGGTGGAAATGTCCCTCCGAACTCCTCAATGCATTTGTTATTATTTCTGTGTTAAACCCAGGCACTATATCTCTCATCTGGGTTCCACAGCTCTTGTGAAAGTATTTTTAATATGTGGATATTTATTTAAATAGATGTTTTATGAGCAGACAAAATCTGGAAAGTTCTGTTCCACTGCTGATGTCACTCCTTGCAGTGGATGCTTTTATTTTTTGTTAGTGTTCCACCATACTGTGGCAAGCTTGCAAGAAGATTAAAGCTACATATCAATGAGTGTGATTAATTTTAACAGATGTTCCACTTTGTGAAATACCAAATAGTTTATACCGTTTCACCTGCATCTGAACTTGAGTTGACTCCACAGTGCGGGTTTCTTTTCTTTTTTAAATTTTATTTAATAAATAAAAATTTCCAAATACAGCTTTTGGATTATAGTGAATTTTTCCCCCCATAACTTCCCTCCTACCAGCAACCCTCCCATCTCATTCACATCAAGATTCATTTTCAATTATCTTCATATACAGAAGATCAATTTAGTATATATTAAGTAAAGATTTCAACAGTTTGCACTCACACAGAAACACAAAGTATAAAGCACTGTTTGAGTACTAGTTATACCGTTAATTCACATAGTACAACACATTAAGGACAGAGATCCTACATGGGGAATAAGTGCACAGTGACTCCTGTTGTTGATTTAACAATTGACACTCTTGTTTATGGCGTCAGTAATCACCCGAGGCTCTTGTCATGGCTGCCAAGGCTATGGAAGCCTCTTGAGTTCGCCAACTCCGATCTTATTTAGACAAGGCCATAGTCAAAGTGGAAGTTCTCTCCTCCCTTTGGAGAAAGATACTTCCTTCTTTGATGGCCCATTCTTTCCACTGGGATCTCACTCACAGAGATCTTTCATTTAGGTCATTTTTTGTTTTTTCGCCCCAGTGTCTTGGCTTTCCATGCCTGAAATACTCTCATGGGCTTTTTAGCCAGATCCAAATGCCTTAAGGGCTGATTCTGAGTCCAGAGTGCTGTTTAGGACATCTACCATTCTACGAGTCTGCTGAGTATCCCACTTTCCATGTTGGGTTGTTCCAACATGGATTGTTGGAACAACAATGGAAAAACAACCCATGTTGGAATGTTTTTAATTTTATCCGTTAGTATTAGCAGACACTGGTCTTGTTTATGTGATCCCTTTGACTCTTAATCCTATCATTATGATCAATTATGAACTGAAACTGGTCACTTTGACTAGTGAGATGGCATTGCTACATGCCACCTTGATGGGATTGAATTGGAATGGCATTAAGCTTCACAGTGACAAGGGCACATTCCGAGCCAGCCGACTTTGGCTCACATGCAACAATGCCTGCAGATTTCTGCTGAAGGGCAGCTTTGTGAACCCTGAGCTGCTCTGTGCCTATGAAACTTTCCAGTGACTCAAGCAAACAAGGGTTCCAGAGTCTGCCATGTAAAGCATGTCTTCTTTAAGGGCATCCATTCTTTTCTTTTTAAATTATTTAATTTAATTAATTATGTTAAACTAGTTAATTATATATTATTATATATTATATCGTAATATAATATATTATATTATATATCATATAAACTAATTTATACCTCTTAAAAATGTGTCTCTGGAGTGGTATTTGACCTACCTGTTGAGACACTGGTTGGAGCACTTGCATCCCACATCAGAGTGCCCAAGTTAAAGGCCCAGCTCTGGCTTCCAAATCCACCTTCCCATCAATATAGAGCCTGGGAGGCTGTGGTGATGGCTCAAATAATTGAATTTCTGCTACCTGGGGAAACCTGGACTGCATTCCCAACTCTAGGCTACAGCTTTAATCCATTCAGGCTGATGTAGGCATTCAGGGAATCCAGTGGATTGAAGTACTTTTTCTTTCTCCCTTTCCTCTCAAATAAATAAATAAATAATAAATTGGTAACCCCCATTTTTTAAAAATTTCCCAGGCTATTTTTGCTAATTTCTCCTTTCTCTCCTCATATCAGTCAGGCTTGTTATCCCTTTTCCCCAGTAGTTGACTGAGCCAGTTCCACATAACAGCTGAGGAAACTGAAGGAATAGCAGGAGGCACTTGCTCAAGTCCCTCAACTATGAAGTGATGGAGCCAGGATTCTCCTTCAGGCAGTCTGACCTCTTCCTCACTCCTCAGTAGATCAGCATCAGAGCTGGGCAAACTGAAGGGAAGTATCTCAGGTGGAAGCAACTCCATAACAGAGTTTCAGAACAGGCACAGTGGAGCTCATGCATGCAAAGATGACATTGGAAATTTGGGTAAAAGTTGCAAAGAAATTTCATAGTTATAGGGTTTGGTTTAAAAACATGTTTTATATTATAAAGGCAAAGTATTAATCCTTAAAATACAAATCAAGATACATAAGCTACAAAGGAGTACAAAAATAATAATGAAGATTTTTTTCTTTAAGATGATTGACATTTTCCCTCTGACTAACCTTATGATGTGGGTCATGTCATTATACCACATTATGAAGTGATTTTGATGCTCAGATATGAATGACTCAATGTCTTGCTGAACGTGGCAGGGTAGGAAGAAGGCATTCATATCCAGGCATTTATACTACCTATTCTGTAGCCTTTCACAGTATCTGCAGATCATATGTATTTATGTATGTATGTATGTATTTATTTATTTTAGTATTTATTTTTAATCAAAGACCTTTCACATTCTCACTGCAAATGCATAGTGTCATTCAAAATTGCTCTGTGTAAAACAACTTCAGACACTGAAATGCAAATGTAGTGTCCAGTTGCTATCCCCTTTCTATAATTTGCATCAAAAGAGAAAAGACAGATTTCAAAATATTCTTTCCAATCTCAAACAAGGCACTAGTGAAATAAAATTCTTTGAGATGCAGTTGCCATAAATTCACCCCCTTATTCACTATCCAGTGGAACGTTCAGCAATTAAAGTATAAAATCTGATAGAGAATTTTAGTAAATTTAGGATTGCTATTTTAGAATAATCCTAGTTGAGGCTTTTTGTCTTTTTTTTCTTAGCACATATAGTTTTGTTTTGGCTTTTTATCAAATCTTGATTTTTATGAGTTCCATCACAGATTTTTAGATGTAGAAAAATTCCACATGGTACACTTCACTGACCTCCTCACCTCCTGGTTCCTTGGGGGAAGATGGGGGCTCTTCAGAAAGCCAACTCCGTGCATCAGGAAGCTTTTCTAGAACAAACTTCTACTCTCACTCTGGGTGCACAGAAGGCCAAATAAACTCTAGGACACACACACATACACACAGAGAGACACATGCCAACAACAACAAGAAAAAAAAAACACAAAAAAACAGATCCTGCGATCAATTCAATTTAATAAAGTTTACATAAGCAGGAAAAGAGTTCTATAACCGGGCAGCATTCCATACTAAAGATAGTTCAGAATTCGGTCCATGCAATTCCAGATCATTTAGTTGCCTGACTTACACATAGTAGATACTTGATCAGTATTAATTGACACAGACATGCATAT
This sequence comes from Lepus oiostolus, assembly GCA_036325905.1. NCBI lineage: Eukaryota > Metazoa > Chordata > Mammalia > Lagomorpha > Leporidae > Lepus > Lepus oiostolus. The sequence continues at coordinate 55,774,540 of CM070808.1, read as the reverse complement.
AGGAGGGAGTTCTAAAAATTTCAAGGAGGATCCATCACTGAGGCACAGCAGGTTAAGTCATCTGAAGTGACAGCGTCCCATATGGGTGCCAGTTCGAGCCCTGCTCCACTTCTGGTCCAGCTCCCTGCTAATGCACTTGGGAAATCAGTGGGAGATGGCCCAGGTGATTGCACCCCTACATGTGGGCCTCTCATGTGGAAGGCCCAGAAGAAGTTTTGGGCTCCTGGATTCAACTTGGCTCAACCTCAGCCATTGTAGCCTTTTGGGAGTGAACTAGCAATGGAAGACCTCTTTCTGTCTCTCCATCTCGCTCTCTATAATTCTTTCAAAAAAGTAAATAAATACATATTTTAAAAATGTTCATGGAAATTTATATATTTAAAATTGTATTTTTCATGATATTAGTACAATTAAAATATTTTCTTACAATTTAATCTGTTAGGCAGGTGGGGCCAACGTTACGCAGGGGAAAAGTAAATGAGGAAAGCTAGGAATAGTGTATATATATTTTTAATGCCAGGGAGCTTTTAAAATTTTTATTTATTTATTTATTTAAAAGGGAGAGAATGAGAGAGAGAGAGAGAGAGAATCTTCCATTTTCAGATTAATTTCCCAAATGCCTCAGGAGCTGGGCCAGGCTGAAGTGAACAGTCAGGAACTTCCATCCAGGTTTCCCACATGGTAGCAAGCACTTGAACTGTCATCGCTTGCTGCCTCCCAGGGTGTGTATAAGCAAGATGCTGGATTCAGCAACAGAGTTAGGACTCACCTGATATGGGGTGCATGTGTCCCAAGTGGCATCATAACTGTTGCATCAAACACCTGCCTGCATTTGAGTCTATCTATAGTGTTATGCAAGTCACTGGTGTGTGAATGTGACAAAATGTGACAAATTATTGAGTCATACAAAATTCTAACATTGAGGTTTCATGGATAGAGAACTTATTATTTAAATAAATTAATGAATATTTCCATTTCCCATCTGCTGGTTTCCTTTCCAAATGCCTACAACAGTCAGAGCTGGGCTTAGGTGAAAGCCAGGAGTTGGGAACTCAATGCAGATCATGAACAGCAGCGATGCAACTGAGCCATCACTGCTGCCTCCCAGAGTAAACAGCTTCACTGTGACCTATTCTTTTTTTAAAGCTTTTATTTAATGAATGCAAATTTCTTCCTCCCAAACCTTCCCTCCCACCCCTACTCCTGTTCCACCTCCTACTCCCTCTCCCATCCCATTCTTCATTAAGATTCATTTTTAATTAACTTTATATACAGAAGACCAACTCTCTACTAAGTAAATATTTCAACAGTTTGCACCCCCCCACAACATATAAAGTACCATTCGAGAACAAGTTTTGCAGTTAATTCTCATAGTACAACTCATTAAGGACAGAGGTGTAAGTGCACAGTGACTTCTCAAGTTAATTTGACAATTAACACCCCTATTTATGACAACAATGATCACCTGAGGCTCTTGCCGTGAGTTGCCAAGGCTATGGAAGACTTTTTTGACCACAAACTCTGTCAGTATTTAGACAGGGTAGTAAGCAAAGTGGAAGCTCTCTTCTCCCTTCAGAGATAGGTATCTCCTTCTTTGATGGCCTGTTCTTTCTGCTGGGATCTCAGAGAGATCTTTCATTTAGGTCATTTTTTGCCCCAGTGTCTTGGCTTTCCATGCCTGAAATACTCTTCTTTGACTGCCCCTTCTTTCCACTGGGGTCTCTCCACAGAGATTCTCCATGTAGGATATTTTTAAGCCACGATTTGTCTTGGCTTCCCATAGCTGAAAGGCTCTCATGGGTTTTTCAGCCAGATCTGAATGCCTTAAGGGCTGATTCTGAGTGACATACTCTTAATTGATTACAGGAACCTTCTTCTAGTTTGGTAGTGGAGACTTTACAGGATGTGTTCAGACACAAGGAAATCCCCGCTTCCCACCCCAGTGTTGGCAGAAAATACCCACCTCAATCTTAGAACTTCTCTGAAATCTTACATATTTATACTGCTCAGTGAGCTCTAAGATGACTTAACGTGATCTGTCAAGAAGGTTCAGTTCATATGAGGGGGATCTCAAACCTGTGTGTGCATCAGAATCACATGGAGGGCCTGTTTTCTGTGATGCTCCCATAAAGGTCTGACTCAGTAGGTCTGGGATGGAGTCTTGGAATTGGTATTTCTAACAAGTTCCTAGGTGATACCTATGTTGTTGATCAGGAAACCATGCTTGTGAACAAAATGCTGTGAGCAGGGTACATAATTTCCTCCCTGTGATGATCTTTGCATCTTTTTCAATAAATATACTTTAGTTCTAGAGGCCATGATGTCTCTGTGTCAAGTCATTAACAAGGTAGCAACCATACACACAATGTAAATGTGTGGGCATAGCCAGATTTGGTGCTTTGGGTCATAGCTTTCCCTACCTCCATATTTAGAGGGTTAGCAAGAGTTCTACCAATTCTAAATTCTATATCAAGACAATATACAATTAAATTATTGATATAATTACTGATTGTAATTACTATATGGCTTCAGTAAAAGGAGAGACTACTTTGAGTTGAAACAGTTGTGTAAAGAATGAAGGAGGAGATGAAGACAACAATTTCAGAAGTTGGCAATATATTTACTGAGTAAACCTTTTTCTACTTGTTAATTAATCATCCTTGGTACCTGTTAGTCAATTTGTGCTTTATTTCAAATTACAACAGTGATTCTGAATTACAATTTAGTTCTCAATTTTTTTTAATTTCATATTCTTTTTTTTAACTTTTATTTAATGAATATAAATTTCCAGTGTACAGCTTATGGATTACAATGGCTTCCCCCTCCCATAACTTCCCTCCCACCGCAACCCTCCCCTCTCCCACTCCCTCTCCCCTTCCATTCACATCAAGATTCATTTTCAATTCTCTTTATATACAGAAGATCAATTTAGTATAAAGATTTCAACAGTTTCCACCCACATAGAAACACAAAGTGAAACATACTGTTTGAGTACTAGTTATAGCATTAAATCACAATGTACAGCACATTAAGGACAGAGATCCCACATGAGGAGCAAGTGCACAGTGACTCCTGTTGTTGACCCAACAAACTGACACTCTAGTTTATGGTGCCAGTAATCACCCTAGGCTGTCGTCATGAGTTGCCAAGGCTATGGAAGCCTTCCAAGTTTGCCGACTCTGATCATATTTAGACAAGGTCATAAAAGACAGGGTGATGATAGTAACCAATGATCCTAAGAGTGGCATTTACCAGGTGTGAACAATTATACAGCATTAAGTGGGGAATGGGACCATCAGTACACACAGGTTGGGAGTAGAGCCATTGGAGGTAGAATAGAGGTTATGATTACAAGGAATGAGGCCCAAGTGCGCTAGACAGGGTCTAGAACAAAGGACAGAGTCATTATTAGAGGAGCTAAGAAAGGTGCTGTCTAAGCTACAATTAAGTTTTCTGATTGAGAGGCAAATAGAACCTGACAGAAGGGGCTTGATAATAATCTGGTGGGCTTTAGGCCTTGTAAGTTAAGAGGCCCAGACCTATCCATCTCTTCACATGGGGTACATCCTAAGGGAGGTGTGAACCTCCTAGGGGAAGGCACTCTGTTGACTTTCATTACTTGGCTGGCCTGGGAGGAAACCTGGCCAGGTAAAGGCAGGGGGCATCTCTAACAAGAAATTTACAGTTCTGCCTGCAATGTTGCTGACCCTACTTGGACATCCCCTCAGCTGCAGTGGTCACTTTGGAAGTTGGGCTGAGTGAAGGGCTTTTCAGCTTAGAGCCAATAAGATCTGTGGCTCTGACCTGGGCATCTTTTGACTCCAGGGCAGGTCCATTTCCAGTGATCCAACTCTTGGCAGAGCTGCCAGGGCTCTTCACAAGTTGACTTTTGCTGAAGCCCAGGCTTACCACATTGAAAGCCACTGCAGTGGACTGGCCTGTTGGGTCTCCTTGAGGGCAGATCACTGTACAGATCAGCCATTAATAGGCCTGCCACCCATTGCTTCTGATGCCTAGCTTTCTTTTCCTCCTGGTTTGTGTTAAAGCAGACCAGAGGATGCAAGTCAAGGAAGTGCCCAAGTCCCATAGTTTCTTATGTAATAAACTTGTATTCTAAAAAAAGAAAATAGTTTAATTTGGCAATTGAAAAAAGAGGATTATTTCAAGCCTGTCTTATGCTCAAATTCAAAATTACTAAATTTATATTGCCCTAACCAATTATTATTTGTAGTTACTATTGGCAGTTTCACATCATTAATAGCTAGAGAGAGAAGTAAACCTTTTATTTGGTTCACAAGTAGATAAAGAGTTTTGGTTGTACTATTATTGATGCTAATACATTTCTGACTTCTCCCTTGTGATGTGATAATCAGTAGGTAGATGCATATCCATAATATTTCCAATCTCCTTCTTGAAAAATCTACTCTACATTTAGGAAATTATAGATTAACAAAATAAATTAAAGGAATATTTTACTGTTAAATATGGATTTATGAAAATAGATGTATTTGATAGTCATTTATTTTTTTGTCTCAGGGAAAGTACACAAAACATAATAGTATTAATTGATAATATGGAGATGTTTCTTGAATTTTTTCACATTATTAATTATGGTGAACAAAGAGTAGGTCATACAGTCAATGAGCAGCCACAGGAAAAAAAAAATGACACGACATGATGTACATTTCTCCAATCAAAGTTCTTTAAGCAAATAATTAGGACAGATCCCACATGGGGTGTAAGTACACAGTGACTCCTGTTGCTGATTTAACAATTTGACACTCCTGTTCATGGCGTCAGTAATCTCCCTAGGCTCTAGTCATGAGTTGCCAGGGCTATGGAAGCCTTTAGAGTTCTCTGACTTTGATCTTATTCCGATAGGGTCATAGTCAAAGTGGAAGTTCTCTCCTCCCTTCGGAGAAAGGTACCTCCTTCTTTGATGGCCCTGTTCTTTCCACTGGGATCTCACTCACAGAGATCTTTCATTTAGGTCTTTTTTTTCCCATGGTATCTTTTTTTTAATTTATTTTTAATTTTTTTTTTATTTTTGACGGGCAGAGTGGACAGTGAGAGAGAGAGAGAGAGACAGAGAGAAAGGTCTTCCTTTGCCATTGGTTCACCCTCTAATGGCCGCCGCGGTAGCGCGCTGCGGCCGGCGCACTGCGCTGTTCTGATGGCAGGAGCCAGGTGCTTATCCTGGTCTCCCATGGGGTGCAGAGCCCAAACACTTGGGCCATCCTCCACTGCACTCCCTGGCCACAGCAGAGAGCTGGCCTGGAAGAGGGGCAACCGGGACAGGATCGGTGCCCTAACCGGGACTAGAACCCGGTGTGCCGGCGCCGCAAGGCGGAGGATTAGCCTGTTGAGCCACGGCGCCGGCCCCCATGGTATCTTGGCTTTCCATGCCTACAATACTCTCATGGGCTCTTCAGCCAGATCCGAATGCCTTAAGGGCTGATTCTGAGGCCAGAGTGTTGTTTAGGACATCTGCCATTCTATGAGTCTGCTGTGTATCCCGCTTCCCATGTTGGATCCTTCTCTCCCTTTTTGATTATATCAGTTAGTATTAGCAGACACTTGTCTTGTTTGTGTGATCCGTTTGACTCTTAGACCTATCAGAGCCATCAATTGTGAGCTGAAATTGATCACTTGGACTAGTGAGATGGTATTGGTACATGACACCTTGATGGGATTGTGTTGGAATCCCCTGGCACATTTCTAACTCCACCATTTGGGGCAAGTCCGATTGAGCATGTTCCAAATCGTACATCTCCTCCCTCTCTTTTTCCACTCTGAAATTTAACAGGGATCACTTTTCAGTTAAAATTTAAACACCTAAGAATAATTGTGTGTTAATTACTGAGTTCAACCACTAGTACTAGAACAACAACAACAACAACAAATACTAAAAACGATAAAGTATTGCATTTTACATCTAGAGTCAGGACAAGAGCTGATCAGGTCATTGTTTCTTATAGTGTCCATTTCACTTAACAGGTTTCCCCTTTGGTGCTCAGTTGCCACCGATCAGGGAAAACAAATGATATTTGTCTCTTTGGGACTGGCTTAATTCACTCAGCAAGATGTTTTCCAGATTGCTCCATCTTCTTGCAAATGACCGGGTTTCATTGTTTCTTACTGCTGTATTGTATTCTATGGAGTACATGTCCCATAATTTCTTTATCCAGTTTACTTTAAGCAAATGCACCAAACTAAGAGTTTGTGACTGTATTTTTACACTACTAAATGTATTTGAAAATCACATGGGTGTTACTCAAAATTTAAATGCCAAATTTGCTACATCATTGAATCTCTTTTGCTGGTATGTACAGAAATTTCTCATTCTCTCTCTCCCTTTCCTTCCCCTACTTTCTTCATTCCTCTCTTGCTCCTTTCTTCCTATCAGTTTTCATTAATTATAACATTTGGACCCTCATAAAAAGTGCTATGGATCTTTCATGAGGATTATTACTTCTATTCTGTTGCTGATAGGAAGCTATGTTTCTGCTCTATATGGAAAAAGTAAAATAGTGAACTGAAAAAAACATGATGGAGATGAACTTGTAAAGAGCCAAATCTGCTCTGAGAAAGCATGGGTGTGGATATAGCCATAGGAATTCGAATGTGTTCTCCAGACCAGAGCTTATCTGAAGTAAGAGTTGGGAGTTCATGGTAATTCTACGTGTAACTGGAAAAAAGATGCTTATGTGACTTATGTGCAAATAAAATCACTAAATAAATAAAAACATGTCAAAGAATCCATACCATTTAAATCCCACTGGCAATGTGTGAAAGTTCTACTTCTCAGTCTTGTCAACAATTGTCCTTATATGTCCTTTTGATTGTAACCAATGAATTAAATGTGAAAAGGATCTCCTTGTGGCTCTGATTTACATTTTTATAATAACAAATAATGTAGAAATATTTTTAGGATCTCATTAACTATTCTTTGGAAGCATAGAACTCAGATCCTTTGTTCAGTTTTAGAGTGTGTTTTTTGTTCATATAATACTGAGTGGTAAGTGTTGATTATAAATCTTGAAGACAATCCTATTTATTTTTTTAATATTTATTTAATGAATATAAATTTCCAAAGTACAGCTTATGGATTACAATGGCTTACCCCATCCATAACTTCCCTTCCACCTGCAACCCTCCCCTTTCTCGCTCCCTCTCCCCTTCCATTCACATCAAGATTCATTTTCAATTCTCTTTATATACAGATCAGTTTAGTATGTATTAAGTAAAGATTTCAACAGTTTGCACCCACATAGAAACACAAAGTGAAAAGTACTGTTTGAGTACTAGTTATAGCATTAAATCACAATGTACAGCACATTAAGGACAGAGATCCTACATGAGGAGTTAGTGCACTGTGATTCCTGTTGTTGACTTAACAAATTAACACTCTAGTTTAAGGCATCAGTAATCACCCTAGGCTCTTGTCAGGAGTTGCCAAGGCTATGGAAGCCTTTTGAGTTCACCAACTATGATCATATTTAGACAAGGTCATAGTCAAAGTGGAAGTTCTCTCCTCCCTTCAGAGAAAGGTACCTCCTTCTTTGATGGCCCATTCTTTCCACTGGGATCTCACTTGCGGAGATTTTTCATTTAGGTCATTTTTTTTTGCCAGAGTGTCTTGGCTTTCCATGCCTGAAATACCCTCATGGGCTTTTCTGCTGGATCCGAATGACTTAAGGGCTGATTCTGAGGTCAGAGTGCTGTTTAGGACATCTGCCATTCTATGAGTCTGCTGTGTATCCTGCTTCCCATGTTGGATCGTTCTCTCCCTTTTTCATTCTATCCGTTAGTATTCTCAGACACTAGTCTTGTTTATGTGATCCCTTTGACTCTTCGTCCTATCATTATGATCAATTGTGAACAGAAATTGATCACTTGGACTAGTGAGATGGCATTGGTACATGCCACCTTGATGGGATTGAATTGGAATCCCCTGGTATGTTTCTAACTCTACCATTTCCGGCAAGTCAGCTTGAGCATGTCCCAAATTGTACATCTCTTCCCTCTCTTATCCCCACTCTTATACTTAACAGGGATAACTTTTCAGTTAAGTTTCAACACTTAAGAATAACTGTGTATTAATTACAGAATTCAACCAATAGTATTAAGTAGAACAAACAAACAAAAAATACTAGGAGGGATGAAGTATTAAGTTGTTCAGTATTAAGTTGTAACAGTCAGGGCAAGGGCTGATCAAGTCACCGTTTCTCATAGTGTCCATTTCAGTTCAACAGGTTTCCTTTTTTGGTGCTCAGTTAGTTGTCACCGATCAGGGAGAACGTATGATATTCGTCCCTTTGGAACAGGTTTATTTCACTCAACATAATGTTTTCCAGATTCCTCCATATTGTTGCAATTGACCAGATTTCATAGTTTTTTTTTTTTATTTTTTTTTACTGCTGTATAGTATTCTGTAGAGTACACGTCCCATAATTTCTTTATCCGGTCTACTGTTGAAGGGCATTTAGGTTGATTCCAGGTCTTAGCTATTGCGAATTGAGCTGCAATAAACATTAAAGTGAAGTCCACTTTTTGTTTGCCAATTTAATTTCCTTTGGGTAAATTGCAAGAGGTGGGATGGCTGGGTTGTATGGTAGGGTTATGTTCAAGTTTCTGAAGAATCTCCAGACTGACTTCCATAGTGGCTTTACCAGTTTGTATTCCCACCAACAGTGGATTAGTGTTCCTTTTTCCCCACAACCTCGCCAACATCTTTTGTTGGTAGATTTCTGAATGTGAGCCATTCTCACCGGAGTGAGGTTAAACCTCATTGTGGTTTTGATTTGCATTTGCCTGATTGCTAGTGATCTTGAACATTTTTTCATTTATCTGTTGGCCATTTGGATTTACTCTTTTGAAAAATGTCTATTGAGGTCCTTGGCCCATCTCTTAAGTGGGTTGTTTGTTTTGTTGTGGAGTTTCTTGCTCTCTTTGTAGATTCTGGTTATTAATCCTTTATTTCTGGCATAGTTTGCAAATATTTTTTCCCATTCTGTCGGTTGCCTCTTCACTTTCCTTACTGTTTCTTTTGAAGTACAGAAACTTCCTAATTTGATGCAATCCCAATAGTTAATTTTGGCTTTGACTGCCTGTGCTTCCAGGGTCTTTTGCAAGAAGTCTTTGTCGGAGCCAATATCTTGCAGGGTTTCTCAAATGTTCTCAAATAATTTGATGATGTTAGGTCATAGATTTAGGTCTTTAATCCATGTTTAGTGGATTTTTGTGTAAGGTGTACGGTAGGGGTCTTGATTCATGCTTCTGCACGTGGAAATCCAGTTTTCCCAGCACTATTTGTTGAATAGATTGTCTTTACTCCAGGAATTGGTTTTAGATCCTTGATCAAATATAAGTTGGCTATAGATGTTTGGGTTGATTTCTGGTGTTTCTATTCTGTTCCATTGGTCTATCCATCTGTTTCTGTACCAATACCATGCTGTTTTGATTAGAACTGCCCTGTAGTATGTCCTGAAATATGGTATTGAATGCCTCAAGCTTTGTTTTTGTTGAACAAGATTGCTTTAGCTATTCGAGGTCTCCTGTGTCTCCATGTGAATTTCAGCATCATTTTTTCCAGATCTGAGAAGAATGTCTTCAGTATCTTGATTGGTATTGCATTGAATCTATAAATTTCTTTTGAGAGAATAGACATTTTGAAGATATTGATTCTTCCAATCCATGAGCATGGAAGTTTTTTTCCTTTTTTGTACCCGCTTCCATTTCTTTCTTTAAGATTTTGTAATTTTCATTGTAGAGATCTTTAATGTCCTTGGTTAAGTTTATTCCCAGGTATTTGATTGTTTTTGTAGCTATTGAGAATGGGATTGAACTTAGAAGTTCTTCCTCAGCTGTGGCATTGCCTGTGTATACAAAGGCTGTTGATTTTTGTGGATTGATTTTATATCCTGTTACTTTGCCAAACTCTTCTATGAGTTCCAATAGTCTCTTAGTAGAATTATTTGGATCCTCTAAATAAAGAATCATATCATCTGCAAAGCGGGATAGTTTGAGTTCTTCCTTCCTAATTTGTACCCCTTTAATTTCTTTTTCTTGCCTGATGGCTGTGAATAGTACTTCCAGAACTATGTTGAATAGCAGTGGTGAGAATGGGCATCCCTGTCTGGTACCAGATCTCAGCTGAAATGCTTCCAACTTTTTCCCATTCAATAGGATGCTGGCCACGGCTTTTTCATAAATTGCTTTGATTGAATTGATGAATGTTCATTCTATGCCCATTTTGCTTAGGGTTTTCATCATGAGAGGGTTTTGAATTTTATTGAATGCTTTCTCTTCATCTGTTGAGATAGTCATATGATTTTCCTTCTGCAGTTTGTTAATGTGGTGCATCTCATTGATTGATTTGCAAACATTGACCCATCCCTGCATACCAGGGATAAATCCCACTTGGTTTGGGTGGATGATCTTTCTGATTTGTTGTTTTATTCTATTGGCCAGATTTTATTAAGGATTTTTGTGTCTATGTTCATCAGGGATATTGGTCTGTAATTCTCTTTCAATGCTTAATTTTCTCTGGTTAGGGATGAAGGTGATGCTGGTTTCATAGAAAGAATTTGGGAGGATTCCCTCTTTTTTGATTGTTCTGAATAGTTTGAGAAGAAATGGAGTTAGTTCTTCTTTAAATGTCTGGTAGAATTCAGCAGTGAATTCATCTGGACCTGGGTTTTTCTTTGTTTAGGGGGCCTTTATTACTGTTTCAATTTCTGTCTCTGTTATGGGTCTATTTAGGGTTTCTGTGTTTTCATGATTCAATTTAGGTAGATTGCATGTGTCCAGGAATCTATCCATTTCTGATAGCTTTCCCTGTTTGCTGGCATACAAGTCCTTGTAGTAATTTCTGATTATTCTTTTTATTTATGTGGTGTCTTTTGTTACATTTCCTTTTTCATCTCTGATTTTATTAATTTGGGTCTTTTCTCTTCTTTTTTTAGTTAGTTGGGCCAATGGGGAGTCAATTTTGTTTATTTTTTCAAAAAACCAGCTCCTTGTTTGGCTGATTTTTTGTAATTTTTTTTGGATTCAATCCTGTTGATTTCTTCTCTGATTTTAATTATTTCTCTTCTCCTACTGGGTTTGGGTCTGGTTTGCTGCAGATTTTCTAGATCCTTGAGATGAACTGAAAGCTCATCTATTTGGTGCCTTTCCAATTTCTTGATGTAGGCACCTATTGATATAAACTTTCCTTTCATACTACTTTTTCCATATCCCATAAGTTTTGATATGTTGTGTTGTTCTCCTCACTTCCAAAAATTTTTTGATTTCTCTTTTGATATTTTCTATGACCCCGTGTTCATTCAGGAGCATGTTGTTCAGTGTCCATGTGTTTGCATGCTCTCTAGGGATTCATGAGTTGCTAATTTCTACCTTCATTCCACTGTGTTCTGACAAGCTGCATGGTATGTTTCTAATTCCTTAAATTTGCTGAGACTTGCTTTACGGCCTAGTATTTGGTCAATCCTAGAGAAGGTTCCATGTACTGCTGAGAAGAATGTAAATTCTTTACGTGTAGGATGAAAAGTTCTGTAGATATCTGTTAGATCCATTTGGGCAATAGTGTCGATTAAATCTGCTATTTCCTTGTTGATCTTTTGTCTGGTTGATCTGTCTATTTCTGAGAGTGGAGTATTGAGGTCACCCAGTATTATTATATTGAAGACTAAGTCTCCCTTTAAGTCTGTTAACATACATTTTAAATAAACTGGTGCACTGTAATTAGGTGCATATACTTTTGTAATAGTTAGATCTTCCTGTTGAATTGAACCCTTAATCATTATATAGTTTTACTCTTTGTCTCTCTTAACAGTTTTTGTGTTAGTTTATTTTGTCTGCTATTAATATGGCTACACCTGCTTTTTTTCATTTCTGTTGGCATGGAATAACTTCTTCCAATCTTTCACTTTCAGTCTGCATGCATCTTTGTTTGAAAGATGTGTTTCTTGTAGGTAGCAAATAAATGGGTTCTGTTCCTTAATCCATTCAGCCAGTCTGTGCCTTTTAACTGGAGAGTTGAGCCCATTAACGTTAAATGTGACTATTGATACGTAGTGACTTTGCCCTGCCATTTTTTCAAAGATATTTTCTAGTATATGCTTTGAGCTTCCTATGATCTTTTACTGGTAGGTTTTCTTCCTTTACCTTCTTTCATATTGATGGCCGTGTTTCTGTGTTTCTGTCTGTAGCACATCTCTAAGCATCTTTTGCAGGGCTGGATGAGTGGCAACAAATTCTTTCAATTTCTGTTTTCTATGAAAGGTCTTTATTTCACCTTCATTCACAAATGAGTGCTTTACAGGATATAATATTCTGGGCTGGCAGTTTTCTCTCTTAGTACCTGGGCTATGTCTCGCCATTTCCTCCTAGCCTGTAGGGTTTCTGATGAGAAGTCAGCTATGAGTCTAATTGGAGATCCTGAGAGTAATCTGGCGTTTCTCTCTTGCACATTTTAAGATGTTTTCTTTATGTTTCACTGTGGTGTGTTTGATTACAATGTGTCATGGTGAGGATCTCTTTTGGTCATGTTTATTAGGGTTTCTATGTGCTTCCTGTACTTGGATGACTCTTTCCTTCTCCAAACCTGGGAAATTTTCTGCTAGTATCTCACTAAAAGGACCTTCTAATCCTTTCTCCCTCTCCATGCCTTCAGGAATTCCTAGAACCTGAATGTTGGTTTTTTAAATAGTATCCTGTAGATTCCCGACAATATTTTTTAGATTTCTGATTTGCTCTTCTTTTCTTTGGTTTGACTGTATACTTTCCTGTTCTCTGTCTTCTAAGTCCAATGTTCTCTCTTCTGCTTCAGTCATTCTGTTTTTAAGGCTCTCTAATGTGTTTGTCATTTGATCTACTGAGTTCTTCATTTCTTTATGATTTCTCATCACTATCACAGCTTCCTGTTCTACTAGTTGCTTCATTTCATTTTTTTTTTGACAGGCAGAGTGGATAGTGAAAGAGAGAGAGACAGAGAGAAAGGTCTTCCTTTTTGCTGTTGGTTCACCCTCCAATGGCTGCTGCAGCTGGCGCATCTCGCTGATCCAAAGCCAGGAGCCAGGTGCTTCTCCTGGTCTCCCATGGGGTGCAGGGCCCAAGGACTTGGGCCATCCTCCACTGCCTTCCCGGGCCATAGCAGAGAGCTGGCCTGGAAGAGGGGCAACCAGATAGAATCCGGCACCCTAACCGGGACTAGAACCTGGTGTGCCGGCTCCACAAGGTGGAGGATTAGCCTGTTAAGCCACGGCGCCGGCACTTCATTTCATTTTGATTCCTCCTTAATATTTCATTTTCGCATGAGGGTTTTTCTATCCTGTCCAGTAAGGATTTCTGTAGTTCAAGAATTTGTTTTTGAGAACTTCTTAATGTTCTTATCAATTTTTTTGAGATCCGTTTCTTGCATTTCTTCTATCTAATCATCTTCATAATCTTGAATTGGGGTGTCTTGCTCATTTGGGGGCATCATAGTGTCTTCCGTGTTCTTGTTTCCTTGGTTTCTGCCTTTGTTGTTTGGGATTGTGGAGATATTCTTTGGTTTCTTCACTGTGGTGTTTTTTTCTCATTATACTATGACTCTAGATTAAGTGGACTGTCTGCTTTTGATGGATCCTTAGAGGTTGTGATGGGTGTTGCCAGAGAGCTCTGTTTGGTTCTTCAGGGTTAAGGGTGTGCCAAAGGTGACTCACCCAGTTTGTTCTCTCTCTCGCTTGCTCTCTCTCTCTCTCTCTCTCTCTCTCTCTTTTTTTTGACTCAGAAGGGAAGTAATTCCGCACAGCTGAGTGGAATTGAAGGTAGTTGATGTATGAAATCTGGCCCCTGTGGGTATTAGTCTGCTCTACCCCAAGGACCACACAAAGGATCTATGCAGCCCTCAGTGTGGTCTCAAATGTCTCCACAGTCTCTCACTGGGTTGGCAAGGTTACCGCGTTTGTGTACTCAGTGAGTTCTCTTGCCCACCCTTAGACTTTCACAGTCTCAGTTCGTTAGCTCCACACTTTCACTAGGTTCTAACCTCCAGTTATTTCTCCCCACCAGAGTCAGGTTTTTCTGCTTGGCTGATGGCCGGCGCCACTTTATGTATGTCCAAAATGGCGCCTGCTCTTTGTCTTGCTCGCCTTTGTAAGGTGAGTGGAGAGAGAGGCTAGTGTCTGTGCTGGTTCCCCTTATTTATTCATTTTTTTTCTCTCCTCCAGTTAGCCTGGTGAACTTTCCCCAGTGGGGCTTCAAGCCTCGTTCCCTATAGGTTCTTTTTGCCTTTCCCCACCAATGACTTGGGTTACTGAGGTTTTTGTCTCACCTCCCCTTCCAGTGCTGGTGCGCAGACTCCGCGGCTTGGCTTCCGCACCATGGGCGTCCTTTCTCTCCCTGTAGGTCCTCCGTGTCACATCCACTAGATCTGGAAGAGTTTCCTCTGTAATTTTTTCCTGAGCCTTTTTCTGAGACTACAGTAACTCCACTTTTATTAAACTATCTTTTTCCTGGACTATCAGTGCGCACACTCACTATTCTGCCATCTGACAATCCCTTTTCAAATATAAAATTTACATACATCTCCTATTCTGCAGTTTGTATTTTCACCTTATGAATGGAATGCTTTGAAATATAAATGTTGTATTTACTCTATTTAAAATATTTTTACTGACAATAATTGTGCATGTTTATGTATATGTATTTGAGGGAACTTCAAAAGCTTTGTAGAAAAATGGAATTAAAAAAATAAAAATAGAGGAGATTCCAAGATGACAGGATAGGTCACTTAACACTCTGCTAGGGGAAGATAGTTAAAAAATGAAAGTGGAGAGAGTATAGTCTTAGGGAACAGTTAGGGGGAAAACTGTGGAGGAAACTCCACAGAAGGAAGAGGGACACTGTGGCTCTACATGGAGGGTCTAGATGCACAACACAAGCATGGACACAACACAAGATGGCAGCAGCTGAGAGCCTCAGTCCAAGCTTTGGAGAGTGCAGTGAGACTAGACTGCAGTAACCCAAGCCACTGGCGATATAGCTGTGGGGAGAGCCTAGTGTGAGTTTGACCTGTTAGTGGGAAACAGAATGTCTGCCAACCTAGGAGGAAAAATGGACACATTTCTCTCTCTCTGTCCCCTCACCAATAGTGCCCTACAACTGACTGACAGAGGTCAGGTGCCATTTTGAAAATATGTAACAGCAGTGCCAGCTTGTGTCCACAAGCCCAGAAACCAACAGAGGAGAGATTCCAGAGTGCAGCTGGGAGGATTGACAGGGGGCTGAGCACACATGTAGAACTGTCAGGTGCCCCCAGCTTCCCAACATATCACAGGCTCTGGGGCTCAAACTGCCTAGGTAGAGTACCCAAAGGCAGCTGGCTCTGGAAGTGTCTTCACCTCTCTGTGGACAGACTGGCAGGGCAGAGTGGATCCTTGGTGCCTGATGACTTTGGGAGCCTTGTGTTCTGGAGTTGTGGAAACCCTGTGGCTGTGTGGGAGGGCACAGGGTGTGGCTGGATCTCTGGGTAGTCACTATGGGCAGTTCCACAACTCAGAGCTCCCTGATTGCTTGGGGTAGATCATTGTAGTGAGATGTGTCCTCACACTGAGGACTGCACAGATCCCTTGTGTGGTTCTTGTGGCAGCGCAAATGAATGTTGCACACACTAGGGCTAGCACCCAAGTATTGATCGCTTTGAAAGAGAGGAAGAAAGGGTGAGACTATGGCAACAGAGCTGACTAAACCCTCCTCTATGGTTAAAAAAAGAGATAAAATAGAGATCTATCACACCCAAGTTGGGTGTCACCTTGGATACTCCCCCAACCCTGGAGCACTGAACAGAGCACTGTGGACATACCTAACAGACTGAAGAACAAAAGCCATATGATTTTCTCAATAGATGAAGAGAAATAAAATAAATACTTTCATAATGAAAATCTTAAACAAATTGAATATATAAGGAACATTCCTCAAGATATTCAAGGTAATTTATTAGAAAACCATGGCCAGAGTCTTATTAAATGGGGAAATGTTGGAAGCATTCCCACTTAGATCCAGAAGCAGACAAGGATGTCTATTCTCACTATTGCTATTTAATATAATCATTGGAATTTTAGCTAGAGATATTAGACAAGAAAAAGAAATCAAAGGGATAGAAATTGTGAAGGAAGACATCAAATTATTCATATTGCTGATGACGTGATTCTATACATAGGAGATCCAAAGACTCCACTAAGAGACTATTGGAACTCATAAGGAGTTTGATAATGTGGCAGGATATAAAATTAACACACAAAAATCATTAACCTTTGTATACACAGAAAATGCCATGGCTGAGAAGGAACTTCTCAGATTTATTCCCTTTACAATAGCTATAAAAAAGAATTAAATGCTTTAGAATAAATTTAACCAAGTATGTCAGAGACCACTACAATGAAAATTACAAAACAGTAAATAACGAAATAGAAAATGACATAGAAAAATGGAAAAATCTTTCATGTTCATGGATTGGAAGAATCAATATCACCAAAATATCCATACTACCAAAAGCAATTTACATATTCTATGTGATACCAATAAAAATTCCAAGGACAATCTTCTCAGACCTAGAGAAAAAGATGTTGAAATTCATATAGAACCGCAGGAGACCCTGAATAGCTAAAAAATTTTATAAAGCAAAAATGAACTTGGAGGTATAACAATATCAGATTTCAAGACATACTAAGGACAAATGCAACAGAACAGAAATTCCAGAAATTAATCCATGCATCTACAATCTACTTATCTTTGACATAGGAACTAAAACCAATCCCTGGAAAAAAGGCAATCTCTTCAACAAACAGTGCTGGGAAACCTCGATCTCCACATTAATATGAAGCAAGACCTCATCATAAACTTACACAAAAATCCACTCAAAATAGATCAAAGACCCAAATGTAAGACTTGATACAATCAAGTTATTAGAAAACATTGGTGAAACCCTTCAAGATGTTGATATAGATAAAGACTTCTTGGAAAAGATCACAGAATCACAGGCAATAAAAGCCAAAATTGACAGATTGGATTACAATAAAGCTGAGAGCTTCTGCACTGCAAATGGAACACCCAGCAAAATGAAGAGGAAACCAATAGAATTGGAGAAATGATTTTAAAACTGTGAAAACTGATACAGGGTTAATATCCAGAATCTATGAAGAGCTCAAGAGACTACATAACAACAAAACAAAAAAATCCAGTTAAGAAATAGGCAAAGGACTTGAATAAGCATGTTTCAAAAGAGGAAAATCAAATGGCCATCAAACACATGGAAAAATGCTCAAGATCCCTAGTCATCAAGGAAATGCAAATCAGAACCACAATGAAGTTTCACCTCAACCCGATTAGAATGGCTTTCATACAGCAGTCAACAAACAACAAACACTAGAAAGGATGTAGGGGAAAATGTGTTTTCTAATCCATTGTTTGTGAGAATGCAAGCTAGTATAGCCATTGTGGAATACAGTATGGTGATAACTCAGAAATCTGAAAATAGATCTACCATATGACCCAGCCATTTCACTCCTGGAAAAATGAAATTGGCATGTGGAAGAATTATCTGTATCTCCATATTTATTTCAGCTCAATTCACAGTAGTTAAGAAGTGGAATCAACCATGATCTCAGATGTTCATCAGTTGAAGACTGGATAAAAAATATTGATTATGCACAACATGAAATACTACATAGTGTTAAAAATTAAATCATATATTTTTCTTTTTTTAAAATGATTTTGTTTATTCCTTTGAAAGAGTTAAACAGAGAGAGAAGGAGAGGCAGAGAGAAAGAGAGGTCTTCCACAAGCTGATTCACTTCTCACTTGGCCACAATGGCCAGTGCTGCACCGATCTGAAGCCAGGAGCCAAGAGCTTCTTCTGGGTCTCCCATGAAGGTACAGGGGCCCAAGGACTTGGGCCAACTTCTACTGCTTTCCCGGGCCATAGCAGAGAGCTGGACCGGAAGTGGACCAGTGGGGATGTGAACAGGAGCCCATATGGGATGTCGGTACTGCAGGCCACAGTTTTACCAACTAAATCACAGTGTTGGCCCCCAAATCATGTATTTTTCAATAAAGTAGATGCAATTGGAATCCATTCTACTTAGTGAAATAAGCCATTTCCAAACAAATACCATATGTTCTCCTTGATCTGTGTTGACTAATACAGTACCTTAAAAGTAACCTAAAGAAGTGAAATTGACACTTTGAGATATGATGATTTTGAACAGCCTTTGTTTCAACTATTGAGGAACAGGTTTTTTTCAAACTATTTGTTGAACACATTAAATGTAGGGTTAATCTTATGTATATAGTTAATTAAAAATAGATCATTGATAAATATAAGAATGGGAATAGAAGAGGGAGAAAGAAAAAGACTCAGGGTGTGTGCAGAAGGGAGGGTTGAATGGGTAGAATCACTATGTCCCTAAATTTGTATATATGAAATTCATGAAGTTTATATTCCTTAAATAAATGGTTTTTATCTAAAAACAGAAAAGTCCCAGTAGAAAATTAAAAATAAAAAGAAAATGTAGCTTTATTTCTCAATATAAGCTCTGTCAAGTTCAAGATAATTTTATAAGCAATGATAGCAGTTATTTAGCCTATCCCTAAATAATTGAGGTTTCTGTAAATTTAACCTTATCAATGTAGTTTTTTAATATTAACTGGTGCCTTATACACTTTTTTAAAATTGTGAACAGAAAAGAAGACAGAAGAAGTCAAATTAGGACTGTAGAAACATGATTTCCCACAGAAACTCTCCCAGTATTGACCTTGTTTGATGAGAATAATAAACAATAGCATTGTTAGGATAAAGAAGGACTTCCTGTTGAATATGCCCTAGATGTTTTTTTTTCCTATTTTCTGCTAACACTTTTGCCAAACTTTCATAAAAATTATATTATATAATTATATCAGTAATTATTAAGATATAGCAATTATTTCATTCAGCCATTTGAAGAATGAAATTCTGTCATTTGCAGCAAAATGAATGGAAATGGAAGACATCATGATCATTGAGATTCATGAGACACAGAAAGAAAAATTTTGCACGTTCTCCCTGTTGTGTGGGAAGATTCTAAAACAACTGAAGGAAAACAAAAAAGTGAAGGTAAAACAATGTATCAGAATATAAGTGACAGAACAAAAGCAGTAGGTATAGAAAATTTCAGGTCGTGAATGTGTAAACTAAAATGTAAAACTAAATAAAATGTATTTAGTAAGACAATCAAAAGGAAAGAAACAAATTATTATCAGTGAATAAACAAATTTAAACCAAAAATTACAAAAGATCCCTGAAATGAAGTTGGATTTTTGAAAAAATAAATAAAATTGATACAACTTTGGCCCAACTAGCCATAAAAGAGGAAGAAGACCTACACCAATAAATTCTGATATGAAAAAGGAAATGTAATATTGCACACCATATAAATAAAAAGAATGATCAGGAATTACTACAAAGGGATATATGCCAAGAAATTAGAAAATCTAGAAGAAATGGATGGATTCCTAACACACTCTACCAAAATTGAGTCATGAAGACATAGAAAACCTAAACCTAGCTAAGACCTGGAATCAACCTAAATGCCCTTCAACAGTAGACCGGATAAAGAAAATATGGGATATGTACTCTATAGAATACTATACAGCAGTAAAAAAAACCAGTGAAATCCGGTCATTTGCAACAAAATGGAGGAATCTGGAAAACATTATGCTGAGTGAAATAAGCCAGTCCCAAAGGACAAATATATGTTCTCCCTGATTGGTGACAACTAACTGAGCACCAAAAAGGAAACCTGTTGAACTGAAATGGACACTATGAGAAATGGTGACTTGATCAGCTGAGCGGAAATACTTCCCTTCTCAATAAAAAAAAAGAGAGAGAATATTTGCCACGCCAAACGTGGGTGTGTCACATCCTTAACACTGAAGAACTGAACAGAGCTCTCTGGCCACACCCACCACAAGCCTCTAGAGATTCACCAAAAGCAGACAGTCCACTTAATCAAGAATCATAGTATAATAAGAAAAGTCACCAAAGTGAAAAAAAGAAGAAACCAAAGAATATATCCACAATGCCCAACAACTAATGCAAAAGCTGAGGAAACAAGAACAAGGAAGACATCATGATGCTCCCAAATGAAAAAAAAAAAACACTCCAATATGAGATTATGAAAATGATGAGATAGAAGACATGCAAGATATAGAGTTCAAAAATTTTGAGAAGAACATTTAATCGTTATAAAAAACAATGCTTGAACTATAGAAATTCATACAGGACAAGACAGAAAATCTCTCTCATGAAAATGAAATCTTCAGGAGGCATCAAAATGAAATGAGGAATTTGGTAGAACATGAAATTGAGATATTGAAGAGAAATCAAAATGAAATGAAGAATTCAATACAACAAATAAAATACATAATTGAGAGCCTTAAAAACAGAATGGGCGAAGCAGAAGAGAGAATATGTGACTTAGAAGACAGAGCACAGGAAAGTATACAGTTGAACCAACGAAAAGTAAAGAAATTAAAAATCTAAAAAAATTGTTGGAAATCTACAGGATACTATTAAAAACCCCAATATTCAGGTTCTAGGAGTTCCTGAAGGCATGGAGAGGGAGAAAGGATTAGAAGGCATTTTTAGAGAGATACTAGCAGAAAACTTCCCATGTTTGGAGAAGGAAAGAGTCATTCAAGTACAGGAAGCACATAGAACCCCTAATAAACATGACCAAAAGAGATCCTCACCATGACACATTGTAATCAAACACACCACAGTAAAACAAAAAAAGATCCTAAAATGTGCAAAAGGAAACATCAGATTACTCTAGAGGATCTCAATTAGATTCACAGCAGAACATCAGAAAGCCTAATAGACTAGATAGGAAAGGTGAGATATAGCCCAAGGTCTAAGAAAAAAAAAACTGCCAGCCCAGAATATTATATCCTGCAAAGCTCTCATTTGTGAATGAAGCTGAAATGAAGACCTTTCATAGAAAACAGAAATTGAAAGTATTTGCCACCATTCGTGTAGCACTGCAAAAGATGCTTAAAGATGTGTTACACACAGAAACACAGAAACACGGCCATCAATATGAAAGAAGGTAAAGGAAGAAAATCTCTCAGTAAAAGATCACAGGAAGTTCAAAGCATATATTAGAAATATCTTTGGAAAAATGGCAGGGCAAAGTCACTACTTATCAATAGTCACATTGAGAATTACTACTGGAGGCGGAGCCAAGATGGCAGATAGTGAGGGTGTGCACCTATAGTCTGGGAAAAGATAGTTTAATAAAAGTGGAGTTACTGTAGCCTCAGGAAAAGACTCAAGAAAAAAACTGCAGAGGAAATGCTTCTGGATCTAGTGGAGGTGACACAGAGGACCTATGGGGAGCCCACTGCATGGAAGCCCAGATGCAGGAGCCGAGCTGCAGAATCTCTCCAGTGCGGGAACGGGAGGTAAGACAAAAAACTCAGAAACCCGAGACATTGGCGGGGAAAGGCAGAACAAGGCCTGAGGCCCCACTGGGGAAAGTTCACCAGGCTGACTAGAGGAGAGAAAAAAAAAGAATAAATAAGGGGAACTGGCATGGGCACTAGCCTCTCTCTCCAATCACCTTACAAAGGCAAGCAAGACAAAGAGCAGGCGCCATTTTACATATGTAAAGCGGCAACCGCGAATAGCCAAGCAGCAAAACTTGACTCTGGTCGGGAGAAATAACAGGAGGTTAGAATCTAGTGAAAGTAGGTAGAACTAATGATCTGAGACTGAAAATCCGAGGAGGGACTAGCGAACTCACCAAGTATACAAACTCGGTAACCTTAGGACTGTGCAGAAACTTGAGAACAAATTGAGGGCTGCATAAATTCTTTGTGTGGTCCCAGGGGTAGATCAAACGAATACCCACAGAGGCCAGATTTCAACTACCCTCAATTCCACTCATCTGTGCGGAATTACTTCCCAACTGAGTAAAAAAAAAATATAAGAGAGAGTGAGCAACGGAGAGAACAATCTGGCTGAGTCACCTTTGGCACACCCTTAACCCTGAAGAATCAAACCGAGCTCTCTGGCCACATCCATCACAGCCTCTAAGGATCCATGAAAGCAGACAGCCCACTTAATCTAGAGGCACAGTATAATGAGAAAAAAACACCACAGCAAAAAACCATAAATTATCTCCAAAATGCCAAACAACACAGAAACCAAGGTAACAAGAGCAAGGAAGTCACTATTATGCCCACAAATGAACAAGAAACCCCAATTCAGGATTATGAGGATGAAGAGATAGAGTAAAGGCAAGAAGCAGATCTCAAAAAGTTGATAAGAACATTAAGAAGTTCTCAAAAACAAATTCTTGAACTACAGAAATCCTTAATGGACAAGATAGAAAATCACTCTCGCAAAAATGAAATATTAAGGAGGAATCAAAATGAAATGAAACAACTAGTAGAACATGAAACCGTGGTAGTGACAAGAAACCATAATGAAATGAAGAATTCAATAGATCAAATGACAAACACATTAGAGAGCCTTAAAAATAGAATGGGTGAAGCAGAAGAGAGAATATCGGACTCAGAAGACAGAGAACAGGAAAGGAAACAGGCAAACCAAAGAAAAGAAGAAGAAATTTGAAATCTAAAAAATATTGTCGGGAATCTACAGGATACTATTAAAAAAACCCAACATTCAGGTTCTAGGAGTTCCTGAAGGCATGGAGAGGGAGAAAGGATTAGAAGGCATTTTCAGTGAGATACTAGCAGAAAATTTCCCAGGTTTGGAGAAGGACAGAGACATCCTAATACAGGAAGCTCATAGAACCCCTAATAAACATGACCAAAAGAGACCCTCACCACGACATGTCGTAATTAAACTCACCACAGTGAAACATAAAGAAAAAATCATAAAATGCACAAGAGGGAAACGTAGATTACTCTCAGAGGATCTCCAATTAGACTCATAGCTGACTTCTCACTAGAAACCCTACAAGCTAGGAGAGAATGGCGAGATATAGCCCAGGTACTAAGAGAGAAAAACTGCCAGCCCCGAATATTATATCCTGTAAAGCTTTCATTTGTGAATGAAGGTGAAATAAAGACCTTTCACAGCAAACAGAAATTGAAAGAATTTGTCGCCATTCGTCCAGCCCTGCAAAAGATGCTTAAAGATGTGTTACACGCAGAAACACAGAAACATGGTCATCAACATGATAGAAGATAAAGGAAGGAAACCTCACAGCAAAAGATCACAGGAATCTCAAACCATATATTAGAAAATATCTTTGGCAAATGGTAGGGCAAAGTTACTCCTTCTCAATAGTCACATTGAATGTTAATGGCCTGAACTGTCCAGTTAAGACACTGATTGGCTGATTGGGTTAAGGAACAAAACCCATCTTTTTGCTGCTTACAAGAAACACATCTTTCCAACAATGATGCATACAGACTGAAAGTGAAAGGCTGGAAAAAGATATACCATGCCAACAGAAGTGAAAAAAGAGCAGGCGTAGCCATCTGAATATCGGACAACATAAAATTTACCACAAAAACTATTAGGAGAGACAAAGAGGGGCACTATATAATGATTAAGTGATCCATTTGACAGGAAGATATAACGATTATCAATGAATATGCACCTAGTTACAGGGCACCGGTTTATTTAAAAGACTTGTTAAGGGACTTAAAGGGAGACTTAGACCCCAATACAATAGTACTGGGGGACTTCAATACTCCACTCTCAGAGATAGACAGATCAACAGGACAGAAGATCAACAAGGAGACAGTAGATTTAAATGACGCTATAGCCCAAATGGACCTAACAGATATCTACAGAACTTTTCATCCTACACTTGTAGAATACACATTTTTCTCAGCAGTGCATGGAACCTTCTCTAGGATTGACCACATACTAGGCCATAAAGCAAGTCTCAGCAAATTCAAAAGAATTAGAATCATACCATGCAGTTTCTCAGACCATAAAGGAATGAAGTTGGAAATTAGCAACTCAGGAATCCCTAGAGCATATGCAAACACATGGATATGGAACAGCATGAACCTGAATGAACAATGGGTCATAGAAGAAATTTAAAGATAAATAAAAAGTTTTCTGGAAGTAAATGAGGAAAACAGTACAACATACGTAAACTTATGGGAAACAGCAAAAACAGTGTTAAGAGGAAAGTTTTTTATAAATAGGTGCCTACATTAAGAAATTGGAAAGGCATCAAAGAAATGAGCTTTCAAGTCATCTAAAGGATCTAGAAAATCTGCAGCAAACCAGATCCAAATCCAGTAGGAGAAGAGAAAAAATTAAAATCAAAGAAGAAATCAATAGGATTGAATCCAAAAAAAATTACAAAAAATCAGCCAAATTAGGAGCTGTTTTTTTTAAATAAGCAAAATTGACACCTCATTGGCCCAAATAACTAAAAAAAGATGAGAAAAGACCGAAATCAATACAATCAGAGATGAAAAAGGAAACATAACAGACACCATAGAAATAAAAAGAATCATCAGATTACTGCAAGGGCTTGTATGCCAGCAAACAGGGAAATCTATCAGAAATGGACAATTTCCTGGACACATACAACTACCTAAATTGAACCTGGAAGACATAGAAAACTTAAACAGACCCGTAACAGAGACAGAAATTGAAACAGTAATAAAGGCCCTCCCAACAAAGAAAAGCCCACTGCTGAATTCTACCAGACATTTAAAGAAGAACTAACTCCAATTCTTCTCAAACTATTCAGAACAATCGAAAAAGAGGGAATCCTCCCAAATTCTTTCTATGAAGCCAGAATCACTTTAATTCCTAAGCCGGAAAAAGATGCAGCATTGAAAGAGAATTACAGACCAATATCCCTGATGAACATAGATGCAAAAATACCCAATAAAATTCTGGCCAATAGAATGCAACAACACATCAGAAAGATCATCCACCCAGACCAAGTGGGATTTATCCCTGGTATGCAGGGACGGTTCAACGTTCACAAAACAATCAATGTAATATACTACATTAACAGACTGCAGAAGAAAAACCATATGATTCTCGCAATAGATGCAGAGAAAGCATTTGATAAAATACAACACCCAAACATGATGAAAACTCTAAGCAAACTGGGTATGGAAGGAACATTCCTCAATACAATCAAAGCAATATATGAAAAACCCACGGCCAGTATCCTATTGAATGGGGAAAAGTTGGAAGCATTTCCGCTGAGATCTGGTACCAGACAGGGATGCCCACTCTCACCACTGCTCTTCAATATAATTCTGGAAGTTCTAGCCAGAGCTATTAGGCAAGAAAAAGCAATTAAAGGGATACAAATTGGGAAGGAAGAACTCAAACTATCCCTCTTTGCAGATGATATGATTCTTTATTTAGGGGACCCAAAGAACTCTACTAAGAGACTACTGGAACTCATCGAAGAGTTTGGCAAAGTAGCAGGATATAAAATCAATGCACAAAAATCAACAGCCTTTGTATACACAGGCAATGCCATGGCTGAGGAAGAACTCCTAAGATGAATCCCATTCACAATAGCTACAAAAACAATCAAATACCTTGGAATAAACTTAACCAAGGACATTAAAGATCTCTGCGATGAAAATTACAAAACCTTAAAGAAAGAAATAGAAGAGGATACAAAAAATGAAAAAATCTTACATGCTCATGGATTGGAAGAATCAATATCATCAAAATGTCCATTCTCCCAAAAGCAATTTATACATTCAATGCAATACCAATCAAAATACCAAAGACCTTCTTCTCAGATCTGGAAAAAATGATGCTGAAATTCATATGGAGACACAGAAGACCTAGAATAGCCAAAGCAATCTTGTACAATAAAAACAAGGCAGGAGGCATCACAATACCAGATTTCAGGACATACTACAGGGCAGTTGTTATCAAAACAGCATGGTACTGGTACAGAAACAGATGGGTAGACCAATGGAACAGAATAGAAACACCAGAAATCAATCCAAACATCTACAGCCAACTTACATTTTATTAAAGATCCAAAACCAATCCCTGGAATGAGGATAGTCTATTCAATAAATGGTGCTGGGAAAATTGGATTTCCACATGCAGAAGCATGAAACAAGACCCCTACCTTTCACCTTACACAAAAATCCATTCAACATGGATTAGACACTTCAATCTACGACCCGACTCCCTCAAATTATTAGGGAGCATTGGAGAAACCCTGCAAGATATTGGCACCGACAAAGACTTCTTGGTAAAGACCCTGGAAGCACAGGCAGTCAAAGCCAAAATTAACATTTGGGATTGCATCAAATTGAGAAGTTTCTGTACTTCAAAAGAAACAGTAAGGAAAGTGAAGAGGCAACCGACAGAATGGGAAAAATATTTGCAAGCTATGCTACAGATAAAGGGTTTGATAACCAGAATCTACAAAGAAATCAAGAAACTCCACAACATCAAAACAAACAACCCACTTAAGAGATGGGCCAAGGACCTCAATAGACATTTTTCAAAAGAGGATATCTAAATGGCCAACAGACACATGAAAAAATGTTCAAGATCACTAGCAATCAGAGAAATGCAAATCAAAACCACAATGAGGTTTCACCTCACCCCGGTGAGAATAGCTCACATTCAGAAATCTACCAACAACAGATGCTGGAGAGGATGTGGGGAAAAAGGGACACTAACCCACTATTGGTGGGAATGCAAACTGGTAAAGCCACTATGGAAGTCAGTCTGGAGAATCCTCAGAAACCTGAATATAACCCTACCATGCAACCCAGCCATCCCACTCCTTGGAATTTCCCAAAGCAAATTAAATTGGCAAACAAAAAATCTGTCTTCACCTTAATGTTTATTGCAGCTCAATTCACAATAGCTAAGACCTGGAACCAACCTAAATGCCCATCAACAGTAGACTGGATAAAGACATTATGGGACATGTACTCTACAGAATACTATACAGCAGTCAAAAACAATGAAACCCAGTCATTTGCAACAAGATGGATCAATCTGGAAAACCTCCTGCTGAGTGAATTAAGCCAGTCCCAAAGAGACAAATATCATTTGTTCTCCCTGATCGGAGACAACGGAGCACCGCAAAGGAAATCTGTTGAAGTGAAATGGACACTATGAGAAACATTGACTTCATCAGCTCTTGTCCTGACTTGTGATGTACTATGTAATACTTTATCCTTTTTAGTATTTTTGTTGTTTTTGTTGTTGTTCTAGTACTAGTGGTTGAACTCTGTAATTAACATACAATTATTCTTAAGTGTTTTTAAATTTTAACTGAAAAGTGATCCCTGTTTAAGACAATTCGGATCTGGCTAAAAGGTCCATGAGAGTCTCACAGGCATGGAAAGCCATGACATGTTGGCAAAAAACAATCTAAATGAAAGATCCTGGTGAACAAGACCTTAGCAGAATGAACAGGCCATCAAGGAGAGAGGTGCCTTTCTCTGAAGGGAGGAAGGAACCTCCACTGTGACATGGCCTTGACTAAACAAGTTCAGAGTCGGTGAACTCAAGGGGATTCCATAGCCTAGACAGCTCATAGCAAGAGTCTTGGGTGATTGCTGACGTCATAAATAAGAGTGCCAATTGTTAAATCAACAACTGGAGTCACTGGGTACATGTCCCCATGTAGGATCTCTGTCCATAATGTGTTTTATTATGAAACAGAAAAACACTACTAGTCGAACAGTACCCTATACCTTGTGCAGTTGTTTGAGTGCAGCCTGTTGAAATCCTTGCCTAGTATATACTAAGTTGATCTTCAGTATATGAAAGTAATTGAAAATGAAACTTGATAAAGGGTGGGATGGGAGAGGGAGAGGGAGAGGGGAGAGCTACGGGAGGGAGGAAGTTTGAGGGGGGGGAAGCCACAACAATGCAAAAGTTGCACTTCGTAAATTCACTTTTATGAAATAAAAAATAAAAAAAGAGTGGGAATAAGTGAGGGAGGAGATGTACAATTTGGGACATGCTCAATCAGACTTGCCCCAAATGGTGGAGTTAGAAATGTGCCAGGGAATTCCAATACAATCTCATCAAGGTGGCATGTACCAATTCCATCTCACTAGTCCATGTGATCAATTTCAGTTCACAATTGATCACTCTGATAGGTCTAAGAGTCAAAGGGATCACATAAACAAGACTAGTGTCTGCTAATACTAACTGATAGAATCAAAAAGGGAGAGAATGACCCAACATGGGAAGCAGGAGACACAGCAGACTCATAGAACGACAGATGTCCTAAATAGCACTCTGGCCTCAGAATCAGCCCTTAAGGCATTCGGATCTGGCTGAAGAGCCCATGAGAGTATTGTAGGCATGGAATGCCAAGACACCCTGGAATAAAAAAAAGAAGACCTAAATGAAAGATCTCTGCGAGTGAGATCCCAGTGGAAAGAACGGGCTACCTTTCTCTGAAGGGAGGAGAGAACTTCCACTTTGACTATGACCATATTGGAATAAGATCAAAGTCAGCGAACCCTAAAGGCTTCCATATCCTTGGCAACTTATGACTAGAGCCTACGGAGATTACTGACACCATAAACAAGAGTATCAAATTGTTAAGTCAACAAGAGGAGTCACTGTGTACTTGCATCTCATGTGGGATCTGTCCTTAATGTATTGTCCAATGTGAAGTGATGCTATAACTAGTACTAAAAGAGTATTTTTACACTTTGTGTTTCTGTGTGGGTGCAAACTGATGAAATCTTTACTTAGTATATACAGAATCGATCTTCTGTATATAAAGATAATTGAAAATTTTTTAAAAAAACAAACCTAGTGTTAAATTGGAAATTACTTAGAAAATTAATTAATTTAAAAAAAATCATGGAGGGGGGGCGGAGCCAAGATGGCGGATAGTCTGCAAAATAAAGTTTCATAAAAGTGGAATTACTGTAGCCTCAGGAAAAGATTCAAGAAAAAAACTGCAGAGGAAACGCTTCTGGATGTAGTGGATGTGACACAGAGGACCTACAAGGAGCCCACCGCGTGGAAACCCAACCACGGGAGCTGAGCCGCAGAATCTCCCCAGCGCAGGAACGAACAGGAGGTAAGACAAAAGCCTCAGAAATGCGAGACATTAGTGGGGAAAGGCAGAGGCCCCTCCCTCCACTTGAGCAAAACAGAGAGCAGGCACCAATTTACATATGTAAAGTGGCAATGAGTACACAAACTCAGTAACTTTGGGTCTAAGGTGAAACTGGAGAACACATTGAGAGCTGCATCAACTCTGTGTGTGGTCCCAGGGGTAGTTCAAACGAATACTCACAGAGGCCAGATTTCAACTACCCTCAATTCCACTCAGCCATTCGGAATTACTTCCCAACTGAGTCAAAAAAAAAAAGAGAGATTGAGAGAGAGGAGCAAGGTGAGTCACTTTTTGCACAGCCTTAAACCTGAAGAATCAAGCAGAGCTCTCTGGCCACACCCATCACAGCCTCTCAGGATCCATCAAAGCAGACAGCCCACTTAGAGGCATAGTATAACGAGAAAAAAACACCACAGAAAAAAAAAAACATAAATTATCTCCAACATGCCAAACAACAAACGTAGAAGCCGAGGTAACAAGAGCAAGGAAGACACTATGATGCTCCCAAAATGAACAAGACATCCCAATCCAAGATTATGAAAATGAAGAGATAGAGGAAATGCAAGAAGCGGATCTCAAAAAACTGATAAGAACATTAAGAAGTTCTCAAAAACAAATTCGTGAACTACAGAAATCCTTAATGGACAAGATAGAAAATCTCTCCCGTGAAAATGAAATATTAAGGAGGAATCAAAATGAAATGAAACAACTAGTAGAACATGAAACTGTGATAGTGACAGAAAACCATAATGAAATGAAGAACTCAATAGATCAAATGACAAACATATTAGAAAGCCCCAAAAACAGAATGGGTGAAGCAGAAGAGATAATATTGGAATTAGAAGACAGAGAACAGGAAAGGAAACAATCAAATCAAAGAAAAGAAGAAGAAATCAGAAATCTAAAAAATACTGTCAGGAATCTACAGGATACTATTAAAAAATCCAACATTCGGGTTCTAGGAGTACCTGTAGGCATGGAGAGGGAGAAAGGATTAGAAGGCCTTTTTAGTGAGATACTAGCAGAAAATTTCCCAGATTTGGAGAAGGACAGAGACATCCTAGTACAGGAAGCTCATAGACCCCTAATAAACATGACCAAAAGAGACCCTCACCATGACATGTCGTAATCAAACTCACCACAGTGAAACATAAAGAAAAGATTCTAAAATGTGCAAGAGAGAAATGCCAGATTACTCTCAGAGGATCTCCAATTAGACTCATAGCTGACTTCTCTTCAGAATCCCTACAAGCTAGGAGAGAATGGCGAGATATAGCCCAGGTACTAAGAGAGAAAAACTGCCAGCCCAGAATACTATATCCTGCAAAGCTCTCATTTATGAATGAAGGTGAACTAAAGACCTTTCACAGCAAACAGAAATTGAAAGAATTTGTCGCCATTCGTCCAGCCCTGCAAAAGATGCTTAAAGATGTGTTACATACAGAAACGCAGAAACACGGTCACCAATATGAAAGAAGGTAAAGGAAGGAAACCTCACAGCAAAAGATCACAGGAATCTCAAACCATATATTAGAAAATATCTTTGGCAAATGGCAGGGCAAAGTTACTTCTTCTCAATAGTCACATTGAATGTTAATGGCTTGAACTGTCCAGTTAAAAGACACCGATTGGCTGATTGGGTTAAGGAACAAAACCCATCTTTTTGCTACTTACAAGAAACTCATCTTTCCAACAATGATCCATACCGGCTGAAAGTGAAAGACTGGAAAAAGATATACCATGCCAACAGAAATGAAAAAAGAGCGGGCGTAGCCATCTTAATATCGGACAACATAAACTTTACCACAAAAACTATTAGGAGAGACAAAGAGGGGCACTATTTAGTGATTAAGGGATCCGTTCAACAGGAAGATATAACGATTATCAATGTATATGAACCTAATTACAGGGCACCGGTTTATTTAAAAGAATTGTTAAGGGACTTAAAGGGAGACTTAGACCCCAATACAATAGTACTGGGGGACTTCAATACTCCACTCTCAGAGATAGACAGATCAACATTACAGAAGATCAACAAGGAGACAGTAGATTTAAACGACGCTATAGCCCAAATGTATCTAACAGATATCTACAGAACATTTCTTCCTACATCTAAGGACTTTACATTCTTCTCAGCAGTACATGGAACCTTCTCTAGGATTGACCACATACTAGGCCATAAAGCAAGTCTCAGCAAATTCAAAAGAATTAGAATCATACCATGCAGTTTCTCAGACCACAAAGGAATGAGATTGGAAATTAGCAACTCAGGAATCCCTAGAGCATGTGCAAACACATGGTGATTGAACAACATGCTCCTGAATGAACAATGGGTCATAGAAGAAATTAAAAGAGAAATCAAAAATTTTCTGGAAATAAATGAGGTTAACAGCACAACATACCAAAACCTATGGGATACAACAAAAGCAGTGTTAAGAGGAAAGTTTAAATGAATAGGTGCCTACATCAAGAAATTGGAAAGGCACCAAATAGATGAGCTTTCAAGTCATCTCAAGGATCCAGAAAATCTGCAGCAAACCAAACACAAACCCAGTAGAATAGAAATAATTAAAATCAAAGAAGAAATCAACAGGATTGAATCCAAAAAATTACAACAAATCAGCTAAACGAAGAGCTGTTTTTTTGAAAAAATAAACAAAATTGACACCGCATTGGTCCAACTAACTAAAAAAGGAAGAGAAAAGACCCAAATCAGTAGGATCAGAGATGAAATGGGAAACGTAACTACAGACACCACAGAAATAAAAAGAATCATCAGAAATTACTACAAGGACTTGTATGCCAGCAAACAGGGAAATCTATCAGAAATGGACAGATTCTTGGACACATACAACCTACCTAAATTGAGCCAGGAAGACACAGAAAACCTAAACAGACCAATAACTGACACAGAAATTGAAACAGTAATAAAGGCCCTCCCAACAAAGAAAAGCCCAGGGCCAGATGGATTCACTGCTGAGTTCTACCAGACATTTAGAGAATAACTAACTCCAATTCTTCTCAAACTATTCAGAACAATCGAAAAAGAGGGAATCCTCCCAAATTCTTTCTATGAAGCCAGCATCACCTTAATTCCTAAGCCAGAAAAAGATGCAACATTGAAAGAGAATTACAGACCAATATCCCTGATGAACATAGATGCAAAAATACTCAATAAAATTCTGGCCAAAAGAATGCAACAACACATCAGAAAGATCATCCACCCAGACCAAGTGGGATTTATCCCTGGTGTGCAGGGATGGTTCAACATTCACAAAACAATCAAGGTAATACACTACATTAACAGACTGCAGAAGAAAAACCATATGATTCTCGCAATAGACGCAGAGAAAGCATTTGATAAAATACAACACCCTTTCATGATGAAAACTCTAAGCAAACTGGGTATGGAGGGAACATTCCTCAATACAATCAGAACAATATATGAAAAACCCACGGCCAGTATCCTATTGAATGGGGAAAAGTTGGAAGCATTTCCGCTGAGATCTGGTACCAGACAGGGATGCCCACTCTCACCACTGCTCTTCAATATAGTTCTGGAAGTTTTAGCCAGAGCTATTAGGCAAGAAAAAGCAATTAAAGGGATACAAATTGGGAAGGAGGAACTCAAACTATCCCTCTTTGCAGATGATATGATTCTTTATTTAGGGGACCCAAAGAACTCTACTAAGAGACTACTGGAACTCATCGAAGAGTTTGGCAAAGTAGCAGGATATAAAATCAATGCACAAAAATCAACAGCCTTTGTATACACAGGCAATGCCACAGCTGAGAAAGAACTTCTAAAATCAATCCCATTCACAATAGCTACAAAAACAATCAAATACCTTGGAATAAACTTAACCAAGGACGTATAAGATCTCTACAATGAAAATCACAAAACCTTAAAGAAAGAAATAGAAGAGGATACCAAAAAATGGAGAAATCTTCCATGCTCATGGATTGGAAGAATCAATATCATCAAAATGTCTATTCTCCCAAAAGCAATTTATACATTCAATGCAATACCAATCAAGACACCAAAGACATTCTTCTCAGATCTGGAAAAAATGATGCTGAAATTCATATGGAGACACAGAAGACCTAGAATAGCCAAAGCAATCTTGTACAACAAAAACAAAGCTGGAGGCATCACAATACCAGATTTCAGGACATAGTACATGGCAGTTGTTATCAAAACAGCATGGTACTGGTACAGAAACAGAAGGATAGACCAATGGAACAGAATAGAAACACCAGAAATCAATCCAAACATCTACAGCCAACTTCTATTTGACCAAAGATCCAAATCTAATCCCTGGAATAAGGACAGTCTATTCAACAAATTGTGCTGGGAAAATTGGATTTCCACGTGCAGAAGTTTGATTCAAGACCCATACCTATCACCTTACACAAAAATTCACTCAACATGGATTAAAGACTTAAATCTACGACCCGAAACCATCAAATTATTAGAGAGCATTGGAGAAACCATGCAAGATATAGGCACAGGCAAAGACTTCTTGGAAAATACTCCAGCAGCACAGGCAGTCAAAACCAAAATTAACATTTGGGATTGCATCAAAATGAGAAGTTTCTGTACTTCAAAAGAAACAGTCAGGAAAGTGAAGAGGCAAGCAACAGAATGGGAAAAAATATTTGCAAGCTATGCTACAGATAAAGGGTTGATAACCAGAATCTACAAAGAAATCAAGAAAATCCACAACAACAAAACAAACAACCCACTTAAGAGATGGGCCAAGGACCTCAATAGACATTTTTCGAAAGAGGAAATCCAAATGGCCAACAGACACATGAAAAAATGTTCAAGATCACTAGCAATCAGGAAAATGCAAATCAAAACCACAATGAGGTTTCACTTCACCCCGGTGAGAATGGCGCACTTTCAGAAATCTACCAAAAATAGATGCTGGAGAGGATGTAGGGAAAAAGGGACACTAACCCACTGCTGGTGGGAATGCAAACTGGTAAAGCCACTATGGAAGTCAGTCTGGAGAGTCCTCAGAAACCTGAACATAACCCTACCATACAACCAAGCCATCCCACTCCTTGGAATTTACCCAAAGGAAATTAATTTGGCAAAGAAAAAAGTCATCTGCAGCTTAATGTTTATTGCAGTTCAATTCACAATAGCTAAGACCTGGAACCAACCCAAATGCCCATCAACAGTAGACTGGATAAAGAAATTATGGGACATGTACTCCGTAGAATACTATACAGCAGTAAGAAACAACGAAACTCGGTCATTTGCAACAAGATGGAGCAATCTGGAAAACATCATGCTGAGTGAATTAAGCCAGTCCCAAAGAGACAAATATCATTTATTTTCCCTGATCGGTGACAACTGAGCACCCAAGGGGAAACCTGTTAAGTGAAATGGACACTATAAGAAACAATGTCCTGATCAGCTCTTGTCCTGACTTTAGATGTACAATGTAATACTTTATCCTTTTTAGTATTTGTTGTTGTTGTTGTTGTTCTAGTACTAGCAGTTGAACTCTGTAATTAACACACAATTATTCTTAGGTGTTTAAATTTTAACTGAAAAGTGATCCCTGTTAAATTTTAGAGTGGAAAAAGAGAGGGAGGAGATGTACAATTTGGGACATGCTCAATCGGACTTGCCACAAATGGTGGAGTTAGAAATGTGCCAGGGGATTCCAATACAATCTCATCAAAGTGGAATGTACCAATACCATCTCACTAGTCCAAGTGATCAATTTCAGCTCACAATTGATAGCTCTGATTGGTCTAAGAGTCAAAGGGATCACATAAACAAGACAAGTGTCTGCTAATACTAACTGATAGAATCAAAAAGGGAGAGAAGGATCCAACATGGGAAGCAGGATACACAGCAGACTCATAGAATGGCAGATGTCCTAAATAACACTCTGGCCTCAGAATCAGCCCTTAAGGCATTCGGATCTGGCTGAAGAGCCCATGAGAGTATAGTAGGCATGGAAAGCCAAGATATCATGAAAAAAAAAAGACCTAAATGAAAGATCTCTGCGAGTGAGATCCCAGTGGAAAGAACAGGGCCATCAAAGAAGGAGGTACCTTTCTCCGAAGGGAGGAAAGAACTTCCACTTTGACTATGACCCTATCGGAATAAGATCAAAGTCAGCGAACTCTAAAGGTTTCCATAGCCCTGGCAACTCATGACTAGAGCCTAGGGAGATTACTGACGCCATGAACAGGAGTGTCAAATTGTTAAGTCAGCAACAGGAGTCACTGTGTACTTACATCCCTTGTGGGATCTGTCCTTAATATGTTGTCTAATGTGAAGTGATGCTATAACTAGTACTGAAACAGTATTTTTATACTTTGTGTTTCTGTGTGGGTACAAACTGATGAGGTCTTTATTAATTTTATACTGAATCGATCTTCTGTATATAAAGAGAATTGGAAATGAAAAAAACAACCTGGTGTTAAATTGGAAATGGCATAGAAAATTAATTAATTTAAAAAATATTATGTAGTATCTCTGTCTTTAATGTGCTGTACATTGTTATTTAATGCTATAATTAGTACTCCAATGGTAGTTTTTTCACTTTATGTTGCTCTATGGTGCAAACTGTTGAAATCTTTACCTAATATATACTAAACTGATCTTCTGTATATAAAGAGAATTGAAAATGAATCTTGATGTGAATGGAAGGGGAGAGTTAGCGGGAAAGGCGAGGGTTGCAGGCGGGAGGGAAGTTATGGGAGGGGGGAAGCCATTGTAACCCATAAGCTGTACTTTGGAAATTTATATTCATTAAATAAAAGTTTAATAAATGAAAAAAAGAAGAAAAAAATCATGTAGGATCTCTGTCTTTAATGTGCTATACACTGTTATTTAATGCTATAACTAGTGCTCCAACAGTATTTTTTCACTTTGTGTTGCTATGTGGGGGCAAACTGTTGAAATCTTTACTTAATATATACTAAACTGGTCTTCTGTATATATAGAGAATTGAAAATGAATTTTGATGTGAATGGAAGGGGAGAGGGAGGAGGAAAAGGGTAGTTGTGGGTTGGAGGGAAGTTTTTGGGGGGAAGCCATTGTAATCCATAAGCTGTACTTTGGAAATTTATATTCATTAAATAAAAGTAAAATATATATATATAAAAAATAAAAAATAGTCACATTGAATGTAAATGGCCTCAACTCTTCAGTTAAAAGGCATAGACTGGCTGAATGGATTAAGGAAGAAAACCCATCTATTTGCTGCCTACAAGAAACACATCTTTCCAACAAAGATGCATGTAAACTGAAAGTGAAAGGTTGGAAAAAGATATTCCATGCCAACAGAAACCAAAAAAGAGATGGTGTAGCCATATTAATACCAGACAAATTAAACTTTAACACAAAAACTGTTAAGAGAGACAAAGAGGGGCACTATATAATGATTAAGGGATCCATTCAACAGGAAGATGTAAATGTATATGCACCTAATTTCAAGGTACCGGTTTACTTAAAAGACATGTTAAGGAACTTAAAGGAAGTCTTAGACTCCAATATAATAGTATTAGGGGACTTCAGTACTCCACTTTCAGCAGTAGGCGGATCTACCAGGCAGATCAACAGGAAAATAGCAGATTTAATCGACACTATTGCCCAAATGGATCTAACAGATATCTACAGAACTTTTCATCCTACACTTGTAGAATACACATTCTTCTCAGCAATGCATGGAACCTACTCTAGGATTGATCACATACTAGGCCGTAAAGCAAGTCTCAGTAAATTCAAATGAATTGAAACCACACCATGCAGCTTCTTAGAACGCAGTGGAATGAAGGTGGAAATTAGCAACTCAGGAATCCCTAGAGCATATACAAACACATGGACACTGAACAACATGATTCTGAATGAACACTGGAACATGGGAGAAATCAAAATGGAAATCAAAAAATTTTGGAAGTGAGGAGAATAACACAACATATCAAAACTTATGGGATACAGTAAATGCAGTGTTAAGAGGAAAGTTTTTATCAATAGGTGCCTACATTAAGAAATTGGAAAGGCACCAAATAAATGAGCTATCAGTGCTTCTCAATGATATAGAAAAACTGCAGCAAACCAGACTCAAAACTAGTAGGAGAAGAGACATAATTAAAATTAGAAAAGAAATAAACAGAATTAAATCCAAAAAAATACAAAATATAAGCAAAACAAAGAGCTGATTTTTTGAAAAAATAAAGAAAATTGACACGCCATTGGCCCAACTAACTAAAAAAGGAGAGAAAAGACCCAAATCAATAAAATCAGAGATGAAAAAGGGAATGTAACAACTGACACTGCAGAAATAAAAAGAGTCATCAGAAATTACTACAAAGAGTTGTATGCCAGCAAACAGGAAAATCTATTAGAAATGGATAGATTCCTGGACATATACAACCTACCTAAATTGAGCCAGGAAGACAGAGAAAACCTAAACAGACCCATAACAGAGACAGAAATTGAAACAGTAATAAAGGCCCTCCCAACAAAGAAAAGCCCAGGTCCAGATGGTTTCACGGCTGAATTCTACCAGACATTTAAAGAAGGATTAATTCCTGTTCTTCTCCAACTATTCAAAATAATTGAAAAGAGGGAATCCTCCCAAATTCTTTCTGTGAAGCCAGCATCACCTTAATTCCTAAATCTGAAGAAGATGCAGCAGAGAAAGAGAATTACAGACAAATTTCCCTGATGAGCATAGACACAAAAATCCTCAATAAAATTCTCGCCAATAGAATAAAACAACAAATCAGAAGGATCATCCGCCCAGACCAAGTGAGATTTATACCTGGTATGCAGGGATGGTTCAATGTTCACAAAACAATCAATGTGATGCACCACATTAACAGACTGCAGAAGGAAAACCATATGATTCTCTCAATAGACACAAAGAAAGCATTTGATAAAAGACAACACCCTTGCATGATGAAAACCCTAAGCAAACTGGGTATAGAAGGAACATTCCTCAATACAATCAAAGTAATTTATGAAAAACCCACGGCCAGTATCCTATTGAATGGGGAAAAGTTGGAAGCATTTCCATTGAGATCTGATAACAGACAGGGATGCCCACTCTCATCATTACTATTCAATATAGTACTGCAAGATTTAGCCAGAGCCATTAGGCAAGAAAGGAAATTAAAGGGATACAAATTGGGAAGGAAGAACTCAAACTATCCCTCTTTGAAGATGATATGATTCTTTATTTAGGGGATCCAAAGAACTCTACTAAGAGACTTTTGGAACTCATAGAAGAGTTTGGCAAAGTAGCAGGATATAATATCCATAAACAAAAATCAGCAACCTTTCCATACACAGGCAATGTCATGGCTGAGAAAGAACTTCTAATATCAATCCCTTTCACAATAGCTACAAAAACAATCAAATACCTTGGAATAAACTTACCCAAGGATGTCAAAGATCTCTGTGATGAGACTTATAAAACCCTAAGGAAAGAAAAGGAAGAGTATACCAAAAAAATGGAACAATGTTCCATGCTCATGGATTGGAAGAATTAATATCTTCAAAATGTCCATACTCGCAAAAGCAATTTATAGATTCAATGTGATACCAATCAAAATACCAAAGACATTCTTCTCAGATCTGGGAAAAATGATGCTGAAATTCACATGGAGGCACAGGAGACCTCGAATAGCTAAAGTAATCTTGTAGAACAAAAACAAAGCTGGAGGCATCACTATACCAGGTTTCAAGATATACTATAGTGCAATCATAATCAAAACAGCATAGTACTAGTACAGAAACTACAGATGGAAAGACCAATGAACAGAATAGAAACACCAGAAATCAATCCAAACATCTACAGCCAAGTTATATTTGATCAAGGATCTAAAACCAATTCCTGGAGTAAAGACAGTCTATTCAACAAATAGTGCTGGGAAAACTGGATTCAAGACCCCTACCTTACACCTTACACAAAAATCCACTCAACATGGATTAAAGATCTAAATCTACAACCTGACACCATCAAATTATTAGAGAACTTTGGAGAATCCCTGCAAGATATAAGCACAGGCAAAGACTTCTTGGAAAAGACCCTGAAGCACAGGCAGTCAAAGCCAAAATTAACAATTTAGATTACATCAAATTGAGAAGTTTCTGTACTGTAAGTCCAGTTTTGTTTTGTTTAAATTCTCCTCATGACTGTCTTGCTAAGGTAAAGGCTCTGATACCACATTTCTACTAAGCTTACACAAGAGTGATGTTATTAGGGAAAATTTTGAGAGTGAGATCTATACTATTCTGCAAATTGAGGAGTATTTTCCATTACCTGTAGGCGGAAGAAACTGTAAGTAGTTTCTGTTCTTCAAGTAAGAGGGAAATCCAATTAGCAGTCAAGTCACATCCTAAATAGTGAACTTCTTCCATTGAAAGCTAAACTTATTCTATATAGATCATGGGACCTTTATGTGAAAGTTGGTAAGAGGTGAATTGAATACTGAAATGAGCATTCTGATGAGAGATCTCACAAATCTTTTGTGCAGTACCCTTCTTTGTCTCTTTTAACATATTTTGTGTATAAGTCTATTTTGTCTGATATTAGGATGACTGCACCAGCTCTTTTTTGTTTCTGTTAGCGTAGAATTTCTTCTTGTAGGCAGCAAATAGATATATTTTGTTTTTTAGTCCATCAGCCAGTCTGTGTCTTTTTACTGGAGAGTTGAGGCAATTTACCTTCAAGATGACTAAAGTTATGACGTGGCTTGACATTTTTCCATAAATATTCCTATAGTTCACTTTGTATTTCCTTTGTACATATATTGAGAGATTTTCTGCCTTCACCTTTCATGATGATGACCATGTTTCTGTCTTTCTATGTAGCACATCCTTACGTATCTTTTGTAAGTATGGACAAGTAGTGACAAATTCTTTCGAGTTCTGTTTTTTATGGAAGGTCTTTATTTCACATTCATTAATAAATGAGAGTGTTTCAGGGTACAGTATTCTGTTGATAGTTTTTTTTTCTCTTAAGACTTGAAATATATCTTGCCATTCTCTCCTAGCCTAGAGTTTCTGATGAGAAGTCAGCTGTGAGTCTAACTGCAGATCCTCTGAAAGTAATCTGATGTTTCTCTCATGCACGTATTAGAAACTTTTCTTTATGCTTTACTGTGGAGAGTTTTACTATGGTTCCAATTTCAGTGTGCATGCATGTTTCTTGGTAAGATGTGTTTCTTATAGGCTGCAAACAGATGGGTCTTGTTTTTTAATCCATTCAATCAGTCTGTATCCTTTTAATTCAAAAATTATGTCATTTACATTCAAGATTATTATTGATAAGCAATGACCTGGTTCTGCCATTTGTCCATAGTCATATTCTTGGGTTTGGATTTCCATTGTACTTTGACTAGGATATTTTCTGCATTTACATTTTTATAGATTGGAAGAATTAATATCTTTAAAGTGTCCATACTACCCAAAGCTATTTAAAGATTCAATGCAGACCCAATCAGAATACCAAGGACATTCTTCTCAGATCTAGAGAAAATGATACTAAAACTCATATGGAAGCACAAGGCACTTCATATAGCTAAGCAATCTTAAACTTTGAAAACAAAGCTGGAGCCATAACAATACTATATTTGAACCCATATTGCAAGACAGTTATAATCAAAACAGTCTGGCACTGCAACAAAAATAGACATGTGGCCAATGGAAAAAATTAGAGGCCCTAGGATTTAATCCATGCCCCTACAACCAACTAACGTTTGAAAGACTAGCTAAAATAACTCTCTCAAGACAGAACAGTCTCAGACAATCCCAGATGGCTGAGGACTTCAAGACCCCACTTTCATCAATGGACAGATCAACAAAACCAACAAGGAAACCATAGAGCTAATCTACACTAAGACAAAATGGATCTAACTGATATCTTCATAGCATTTCATCCCACAAATGCAGGACATACATTCTTTCCATCAGTGCAGGGGATCCACTCTCAGCCCTGTGAGCCTGCTGCATACAAAGAGAGCAGAGGCATTCACACAGCCAGCAGTCTATCTGCGCTCCAACTTGGTGCTAGAGCATCAAAAAGTGTGACAGAGTTGGAGAATGGGAGCACCTCACACTCCCTGCCAGGGTGCCCAGTTCCCTGAAAGCCCTCCAGGCCAGACTCAAAATCAGTGGAGAATGCTGATTTATTCCTCTGATAAAATCCCTGTGACTCGTGTTATTAAGATAACAGTTTTTCCCTATTAGTCACCTGGTGCCTAGTAGAAGGATGAGGAGAAAGAAGTGTGCTCTCTCTTCACAAGGTTGGTGAGTACCCTACTCCTGGCTAGTGCTCCAGGCCAGAATCAAAGTCAGTGTGGACCACACTGGACCACACTGGACCACACTGAGGCCTGCAAAATCATTTGGTCTGGTCCCACCAAGGCAACCTTCGGGGAACTTGAAATTCTGTACATCTATAGCAGGGTAATTTTTAAGTTGATAATTTTCTATGGCCATGAATGATGCTGTAAGTATACAAAAGGCCTATGGCAGTGAAAAGGTTCTGCACCTCTGCCTGAAACCATGGTAAGTTTCTAGGACAATACAAGGGGTAGTGTACAGCCTCACATGGCCTGCTGGCTGTTATGTTCCCCACCCCTGTTTTAAGGAGATTTTTAACTTAGCCCTGCCATTCTCTCTGACTATTCCCTAATGCCAACTCAGATATACACTCTCAGATCAATACACTGGATTATTTTATTCCAACAACATGCTGCACACTTGAACATCACTTAAATTTTGCTTGTTTATGCCAAATATTTTTTTACTTTCCATATGCAATATTATTCTCCATCCTATAGGTTCACTTCAAATTTTCTGGGAAAACTTAACTACTGCCTCTTCAGAGCCTTTGAATTCCATGAAGTTCTTAGTTCCTAAAGATTTTTAAGTGCATGTTTATATATAGTGTAGAAGAACTCCTTAAGCTAGCTAGTGGTATTACTTTAGAACAATGAAGCCTGGGTTGGCCCACCTGTCATGTTGAATCATTGACATTATTGTGGTGGAAGAAAGTAGGTATTTATTTGCAAAGTACAAGGAGTCAGGCAGCTATCACCTAATTCCAGAGCTCCCTCATGAAATTATGAGTGAAGATTCTTCTGGTTTGATGTTGGGACCAAGAGATGCTTATTTAGTTTGTGTCCAAGTTCCTGGTTTGTGAGTGGTCCTCATGACCTTCCTTTTTCAACAGTGCCATGCTCTTTAGGGAATTTTATGGTGGCCAAGGGAACTTTCAGAAATCAAGGGGGTTATATACAGGTGGTAGTTACATTCTATCCCAAACCTTCAATTTTGCTATCCAAACCTAGAATTTTCTTAAGCCAAATTCCTCTGGACAGTGCTGGTCAAGAGGGTTTTATCTGTTGGAAGAGCAACTAGCTTCTTGAGTCCAGTGATTAGAGCCTTTTAGAACCAGCTGTATCACTCCCTCAATTCAGTGAATTTATTTTGATAAGTGATTAATCATAAAGGATGGACAAGCATATGTTGGGCTAAGGTAGATAAATGTGAGAATGTGTCCTGTCTCTCTGTTGGGGACATTCATGTAAGAGGTTTAGTCTTGTTTAGAATGAAAAATTTCCCCTTTTCTCTGTTTGATTTATCCCCAGTAAAAAGGCTGGTCCAGAGGAGAGATAAAAGTGTATATTGAGCCACAGAAAGTAGAGATGCCAAAGACAGCTTGCAGCTGTCTTGGGAGACAGATATCATGCAGTTGTGTTAGTGTGGGTTGTGAACTAAGGAAGAATGCTGCACTCCTCTGACCCTTCCTAGGTTACTCAGGAATCTCAAGGCCAGTAATTGGGAGTGAGGATAACAGGATTATGAAATTTACAAGGGATATGTACTGGAATTTAAGAGATACTTGAAGACAAAAGGAGGTCTTCAGGTGGGGAGTATATAAGAGGAAAATTGAAGAAACTATTAAATTTACCAATAAATTACTATAAACCAGGCAAAAGCTTTATATCATCCCAATTATCTTAACAAAAAACAGAATGTGGCTTCTGTTTTGGTGGTAAAAGATCTTGAGGCACAGGGAAATAGTTAAAAACTGTGTAGTCACACCTGGTATCTGTGTAAAACAGGAATCCAGCCCATGCAGTATGGTACTTATCCAGAGAAAACATGGAACCTGGCATAGAGCCAGAGGGCCTAAAGGGAGTGGTCAGGACTTGGAGAGTTACTGGTTCCATCTGTACAGAGTCTTGTGTACTACATCTTAGAATTCAGATTTATACAGACTTTGCAAGGAAACCAAAGGCAAGGAAGCTCATAGCGACTTGCCACAGACCTCCAGGGAAAGAAGGCATGCATTTTTCTCAAGTCATCAGAACTTCATATGCCAATGACGACAAGGACAAGGAGGAAGGACTGATGTAAAGCAGGCTGAGGAAGTTTACTCATCTGAATCAGGTTTGGAAATAGACACAGAGGATGGCAGATAGGAAATGGAGAAGGCTGATTGGACAGTACCAGGATATCAGGTAAGAAGGTCTGCAAGAGTCGTCAAGAAGGTCCAAAGAGTAGCAGAGGAGGCAGAGCCAAGATGGAGGAATAGTGAGGGCGCACACCAATAGTCCAGGAAAAGATAGTTTAATAAAAGTGGAGTTACTGTAGCCTCAAGAAAAGACTCAGAAAAAAAAAACAAACTGCTGAGGAAACTCTTTCGGATCTAGTGGATGTGACACAGAGGACCTAGGGGAGAGCAAGGTCGCCCCCCACGTGGAGGCATGCCACGGGAGCAGAGCCACGGGAACCAGTCACAGAAGCCCAGCCACAGAATCGGCGTGCCAGCGCTGGAAGGGGAGGTGAAACAAAAACCTCTCGGTAACCCAAGACATTGGCAGGGAAAGACAGAACGAGGCCTGAGGCCCCACTGGGGAAAGTGCACCAGGCTGACTGGAGGAGAGAAAAAAAAAATGAATAAATAAGGGGAACTGGCACGGACACTAGCCTCTCTCTTCACTCACCTTACAAAGCCGAGCAAGAAAAAGAGCAGGCACCATTTTACAAATGTAGCAGGTTAGATCTAGTGAAAGTGGGTGGAGCTAACGAACTGAAACTGTGAAAATCTAAGGGGGGCCAGAGAACTCACTGAGTAAACAAACTCGGTAACCTTGGAAACCCGGTGAGAGACTGCGGAGAAATGCCAAACAAATGTAGAAACCGAGGTAACAAGAACAAGGAAGACACTATGATGCCTCCAAATGAAAATGACACCCCAATTCAAGATTAGGAAGATGATGAAATAGAGTAAATGCAAGAAGCGGATCACAAAAAAATTGATAAGAACATTAAGAAGTTCTCAAAAAAACATTTTTGAACTACAGAAATCTTTAATGGACAAGATAGAAAATCTCTCTCACGAAAATGAAATATTAAGGAGGAATCAAAATGAAATGAAACAACTAGTAGAACAAGAAACGGTGATAGTGATGAGAAATCATAACGAAATGAAGAACTCAGTAGATCAAATGACAAACACATTAGAGAGCCTTAAAAACAGAATGGGTGAAGCAAAGAGAGAATATCAGAATTAGAAGACAGAGAACAGGAAAGGAAAAGTCAAAACAAAGAAAAGAAGAGGAAATCAGAAATCTAAAAAATATTGTCGAGAATCTACAGGATACTATTAAAAAACCCAACA
This sequence comes from Lepus oiostolus, assembly GCA_036325905.1. NCBI lineage: Eukaryota > Metazoa > Chordata > Mammalia > Lagomorpha > Leporidae > Lepus > Lepus oiostolus. The sequence goes on along the minus strand of CM070808.1, from coordinate 55,729,743 downwards.
TTCGGGTTCTAGGAGTTCCTGAAGGCATGGAGAGGGAGAAAGGATTAGAAATCCTTTTTAGTGAGATACTAGCAGAAAATTTCCCAGGTTTGGAGAAGGACAGAGACATCCTAATACAGAAAGCTCATAGAACCCCTAATAAACAAGACCAAAAGAAATCCTCAACACGACACATTGTAATTAAACTCACCACAGTGAAACATTAAAAAAAATCTAAAAGGTGCAAGAGAGAAACATCAGATTACTCTCAGAGGATCTCCAATCAGAGTCACAGCTGACTTCTCACCAGAAACCCTACAAGCAGGAGGGAATGGCAAGATATAGCCCAGGTACTAAGAGAGAAAAACTGCCAGCCCAGAATATTATATCCTGCAAAGCTCTTGTTTGTGAATGAAGGTGAAATAAAGACCTTTCAGAGCAAACAGAAATTGAAAGAATTTGTTGCCACCCATCCAGCCCTGCAAAAGATGCTTAAAGATGTGTTACATACAGAAACACAGAAACATGGTCATCAACATGATAGAAGGTAAAGGAAGGAAACCTCACAGCAAAAGATAATAGGAAGTTCAAAGCATATATTAGAAAATATCTTTGGCAAATGGTAGGGCAAAGTTACTACTTATCGACAGTCACATTGAACGTTAATGGCCTGAACTGTCCAGTTAAAAGACACCGATTGGCTGATTGGGTTAAGGAACAAAACCCATCTTTTTGCTGCTTACAAGAAACACATCTTTCCAACAATGATGCATACAGACTGAAAGTGAAAGGCTGGAAAAAGATATACCATGCCAACAGAAGTGAAAAAAGAGCAGGCGTAGATATCTGAATATCAGACAACATAAACTTTACCACAAAAACTATTAGGAGAGACAAAGAGGGGCACTATATAATGATTAAGTGATCCATTTGACAGGAAGATATAACGATTATCAATGAATATGCACCTAATTACAGGGCACCGGTTTATTTAAAAGACTTGTTAAGGGACTTAAAGGGAGACTTAGACCTCAGCACAATAGTACCTGGGGACTTTAATACTCCACTCTCAGAGATAGACAGATCAACAGGACAGAAGATCAACAAGGAGACAGTAGATTTAAATGACACTAGAGCCCAAATGGATCTAACAGAGATCTACAGAACATTTCTTCCTACATCTAAGGACTTTACATTCTTCTCAGCAGTGCATGGAACCTTCTCTAAGATTGACCACATACTAGGCCATAAAGCAAGTCTCAGCAAATTCAAAAGAATTAGAATCATACCATGCAGTTTCTCAGACCATAAAGGAATGAAGTTGGAAATTAGCAACTCAGGAATCCCTACAGCATATGCAAACACATGGAGACTGAACAAAATGCTCCTGAATGAACAATGGGTCATAGAAGAAATTAAAAGAGAAATCAAAAATTTTCTGGAACTAAATGAGGATAACAGCACATTATACAAAAACCTATGGGATACAGCAAAACCAGTGTTAAGAGGAAAGTTTAAATGAATAGGTGCCTACATCAAGAAATTGGAAAAGCACCAAATAGATGAGCTTTCAAGTCATCTCAAGGATCTAGAAAATCTGCAGCAAACCAAACCCAAAACCAGTAGGAGAAGAGAAATAATTAAAATCAAAGAAGAAATCAACAGGATTGAATGAAAAAAAAACATTACAAAATATCAGCCAAATGAATAGCCATTTTTAAAAAAAAATACACAAAATTGACACGACATTGGCCCAACTAACTAAAAAAAGAAAAGACCCAAATCAATAAAATCAGAGATGAAAAAGGAAACATAAAAACAGACACCACAGAAATAAAAAGAATCATCAGAAATTACTACAAGGACTTGTATGCCAACAAAGAGGGAAATCTATCAGAAATGAATAGATTCCTGGACAGATGCAACCTACCTAAATTGAGCCAGGAAGACATAGAAAACCTAAACAGACCCATAACTGACACAGAAATTGAAACAGTAATAAAGGCCCTCCCAACAAAGAAAAGCCCAGGACCAGATGGATTCACTACTGAATTCTACCAGACATTTATAGAAGAACTAACTCCAATTCTTTTCAAACTATTCAGAACAATGGAAAAAGAGAGAATCCTCCCAAATTCTTTCTATGAAGCCAGCATCACCTTAATTCCTAAGCCGGAAAAAGATGCAGCATTGAAAGAGCATTACAGACCAATATCCCTGATGAACATAGATGCAAAAATCGTCAATAAAATTCTGGCCAATAGAATGCAACAACACATCACAATATCATCCACCCAGACCAAATGGGATTTATTCCTGGTATGCAATGATGGTTCAACGTTCGCAAAACAATCAATGTAATACACCACATTAACAGACTGCAGAAGAAAAACCATATGATTCTTTCAATAGACGCAGAGAAAGCATTTGATAAAATACAACAACCTTTCATGATGAAAACTCTAAGCAAACTGGGTATGGAGGGAGCATTCCTCAATATAATCAAAGCAATATATGAAAAACCCACGGCCAACATCCTATTAAATGGGGAAAATTTGGAAGCATTTCCGCTGAGAACTGGTACCAGACAGGGATGCCCACTCTCACCACTGCTCTTCAATATAGTTCTGGAAGTTTTGGCCAGAGCTATTAGGCAAGAAAAAGCAATTAAAGGGATACAAATTGGGAAGGAAGAACTCAAACTATCCCTCTTTGCAGATGATATGATTCTTTATTTAGGGGATCCAAAGAACTCTACTAAGAGACTGTTGGAACTCATAGAAGAGTTTGGCAATGTAGCAGGATACAAAAATCAATGCACAAAAATCAACAGCCTTTATATGCACAGGCAATGCCATGGCTGAGGAAGAACTTCTAAGATCAACCCCATTCACAATAGCTACAAAAACAATCAAATACCTTGGAATAAACTTAACCAAGGACATTAAAGATCTCTGCAATGAAAATCACAAAACCTTAAAGAAAGAAATAGAAGAGGATACAAAAAATGGAGAAATCTTCCATGCTCATGGATTGGAAGAATCAATATCTTCAAAATGTCCATTCTCTAAAAAAGCAATTTATACATTCAATGCAATACCAATCAAAATACCAAAGACCTTCTTCTCAGATCTGGAAAAAATGATGCTGAAATTCATATGGAGACACAGAAGACCTTGAATAGCCAAAGCAATCTTGTACAACAAAAACAAAGCCGGAGGCATCACAATACCAGATTTCAGGACATACTACAGGGCAGTTGTTATCAAAACAGCATGGTACTGGTACAGAAACAGATGTATAAACCAATGGAACAGAATAGAAACACCAGAAATCAATCCAAACATCTACAGCCAACTCATATTTGATCAAAGATCCAAAACTAATCCCTGGAATAAGGATAGCCTATTCAATAAATGGTGCTGAGAAAATTGGATTTCCACATGCAGAATCATGAAGCAAGACACCTACCTTTCACCTTACACCAAAATTCACTCAACATGGATTAAAGACTTAAATCTACGACCCGACTCCCTCAAAATATTAGAGAGCATTGGAGAAACCCTGCAATATAAAGGTACAGGCAAAGACTTCTTGGTAAAGACCCTGGAAGCACAGGCAGTCAAAGCCAAAATTAACTATTGGGATTGCATCAAATTGAGAAGTTTCTGTACTGCAAAAGAAACAGTCAGGAGAGTGAAGAGGCAACCGATGAATGGGAAAAAATATTTGCAAACTATGCTACAGATAAAGGGTTGATAACCAGAATCTACAAAGAAATCAAGAAAATCCACAACAACAAAACAAACAGCCCACTTAAGAGATGGGCCAAGGTCCTCAAGGGACCTTTTTTCGAAAGAGGAAATCCAAATGGCCAACAGACACATGAAAAAATGTTCAAGATCACTAGCAATCAGAGAAATGCAAATCAAAACCACAATGCGGTTTCACTTCACCCCGGTGAGAATGGCTCACATTCAGAAATCTACCAACAATAGATGCTGGGGAGGATGTGGGGAAAAAGGGACACTAACCCACTGCTGGTGGGAATGCAAACTGGTAAAGCCACTTGGAAGTCAGTCTGGAGATTCCTCAGAAACCTGAACATAACCCTACCATACAACCCAGCCATCCCACTCCTTGGAATTTACCCAAAGGAAATTAATTTGGCAAAGAAAAAAGCCATCTGCAGCTTAATGTTTATTGCAGCTCAATTCACAATAGCTAAGACCTGGAACCAATCCAAATGCCCATCAACAGTAGACTGGATAAAGACATTATGGGACATGTACTCCATAGAATACTATACAGCAGTAAGAAACAATGAAACCCGGTCATTTGCAACAAGATGGAGGAATCTGGATAACCTCCTGCTGAGTGAATTAAGCCAGTCCCAAAGAGACAAATATCATTTGTTTTCCCTGATCGGTGACAACTGAGCACCAAAGGGGAAACCTGTTGAAGTGAAATGGACACTATAAGAAACAATGTCCTGATCAGCTCTTGTCCTGACTCATGATGTACAATGTAATACTTTATCCTTTTTAGTATGTGTTGTTGTTGTTTTTGTTGTTGTTCTAGTACTAGTGGTTGAACTCTGTAATTAACACACAATTATTCTTAGGTGTTTAAATTTTAACTGAAAAGTGATCCCTGTTAAATTTCAGAGTGGGAAAAAGAGAGGGAGGAGATGTACAATTTGGGACATGCTCAATCAGACTTGCCCCAAATGATGGGGTTAGAAATGTGCCAGGGGATTCCAATACAATCCCATCAAGGTGGCATGTACCAATGCCATCTCACTAGTCCAAGTGATCAATTTCAGTTCACAATTGATGACTCTGATAGGTCTAAGAGTCAAAGGGATCACACAAACAAGACGAGTGTCTGCTAATACTAACTGATAGAATCAAAAAGGGAGAGAATGATCCAACATGAGAAGTGGGAGACACAGCAGACTCATAGAATGGCAGATGTGCTAAACAACACTCTGGCCTCAGAATCAGCCCTTAAGGCATTCGGATCTGGCTGAAGAGCCCATGAGAGTATTGTAGGCATGGAAAGCCAAGACACCATGGAAAAGAAGAAGATCTAAATGAAAGATCTCTGCGAGTGAGATCCCGGTGGAAAGAACGGGGCCATCAAAGATGGAGGTAACTTTCTCCAAAGGGAGGAGAGAACTTCCACTTTGACCATGACCCTAACAGAATAAGATACAAGTTGGCAAATTCTAAAGGCTTCCATAGCCTTGGAAACTCATGACTAGAGCCTAGGGAGATTACTGACGCCATAAACAAGAGCGTAAAATTGTTAAGTCAACAACAGGAGTCACTGTGTACTTGCATCTCATTTGGGATCTGTTCTTAATGTGTTGTCCAATGTGAAGTGATGCTATAACTAGTAATAAAAGAGTATTTTTACACTTTGTGTTTCTGTGTGGGTGCAAACTGATGAAATCTTTACTTAGTATATACTGAAGTGATCTTCTGTATATAAAGATAATTGGAAATGAAAAAAAAACCTGGTGTTAAGTTGGAGATGGCACAGATAATTAATTAATTTAAAAAAGATATCATGTAGGATCTCTGTCTTTAATTTGCTGTACACTGTTATTTAATGCTATAACTACTACTCCAACAGTATTTTTTCACTTTGTGTTGCTAATGGGGACGAACTGTTGAAATCTTTACTTAATATATACTAAACTGATCTTCTGTATATAAAGAGAATTGAAAATGAATCTTGATGTGAATGGAAGGGGAATTGGACCGCGAAAGGGGAGGGTTGCGGGTGGGAGGGAGGTTATGGGAAGGGGGAATCCATTGTAATCCATAAGCTGTACTTTGGAAATTTATATTCATTAAATAAAAGTTTAATGAAAAATATTCAGGTGCATTTCCAAAAAGAACCAGAGTATAATTTGCCCCAGGTTGTGGAATATTTCTTGATATAAATAAGGATATGTTGGTTCTTATTAATTACACAGGTACCAGTGGTCCCATTTACTCTATTAAATTATCCTAGAAAGTGATTTAGGATATAATATAAAGATATTAGTAAATTAAGGCAGTTCTGCAGGATTTGTAGGACTATTATTCTCCTTCTATTCATCATTTATGGAAGGTTCTTGAAGTAGTTCATGTCTATCTTGCCAAGAGTGATGAATGCTATGCCAACAGGCTAAAATTTGAAAGCTTTTATTTAATAAATATAAATTTCATAAGTACAACTTTTGGATTATTGCGGTTCTTCCTCCCATCCTGCCCTCCCACCCACAAACCATCCCACCTCCTACTCCCTCTCCCATCCCATTCTTCATTAAGATTCATTTTTAATTATCTTTATATACAGAAGATCAACTCTATACTAAGTAAATATTTCAACAGTTTGCACCCACACAAATACACAAAGCATAAAGTACTGTTTGAAGATTAGTTTTACTGTTAATTCTCATAGTACAACACATTAAGGTCAGAGGTCCTATGTAGGGAACAAGTGCACAGTGACTCCTGTTGTTGATTTAACAATTGATACTCTTATTTATGATGTCAGTGATCATCTCAGGCTCTTGTCATGAGCTGCCAAGGCTATGGAAGCCCCTTGAGTTCACGAACTCCAACATTATTTAGACAAGGCCATAATCAAAGTGGAAGTTTTCTCCTCCTTTCAGAGAAAAGATCTCCTTTATTGATGGCCCCTTCTTTCCACCGGAATCTCACAGAGATATTTCATTTAGGTCATTTTTTGCCACAGTGACTTGGCTTTCCATGCCTGAAATGCTCTCGTGGCGTGCCAAATTTTTAATTTTGTTTATTTATTTGAGAAGCAGGGAAGCAGAACTTTCATCTGCTAGTTCACTCTCCAAATGTCAGCAAGAGTTAGGACTGACCCAATGGTTGAAGTTGAGATCTGGGAACTCAATGCAGGTTTCCCATGTGGGTTGCAAGGACTCAATTACCTGACCTATCACCACTGCTTCCCAGGGTGTGCATTAGCAGGAAGCTGGAGTCAGGAGCTGGCCAGCTATCAACCTCAGCTAACATGATATGGGATGTGGGTGTCTTAACTTCTAGGCCAAATAACCCTCCCCTTTCCCTTCTTAAAAGTCTTTCACTTAATAAAGAGTTCTGGGGCCAGCACTGTGGCACAGTGGGTTAACACCCTGGCCTGAAGCACTGGTATCCCATATGGGCGCCGGTTCTAGTCAGTTGCTCCTTTTCTGATCCAGCTGTCTGCTATGGCCTGGGATAGCAGTAGAAGATGGCCAAGTCCTTGGGCCCCTGCACCCATGTGGAAGACCTAGAAGAAGCTCCTGGCTCCTGCCTTCGGAATGGCACAGCTCCAGCAGTTGCAGCCATCTGGGGAGTGAACCAGTGGATGGCAGACCTTTCTCTCTGTCTCTACCTCTCCCTGTAACTCTTTCAAATAAATAAAAGAAGTCTTTAAAAAAAGATTTATTTTTCAAAAAAAATAAAGAGTTAATGAACCCTTCCCTCTGGTCCATTTGTTAGGTTGTAGCTAATCAGTGATGGGGAAGTGGCGATATCTGTAGAATGCTATTACTTGGTGCAAGCAAATGACTATACCCAAAACAACAGAGCTTGATAGACATGTTCTAAAGCTCACTTCCACCTGGAACATTAGCTGTCCTTGCACACTCTGGCTGCTCTTTAGTCTCTAAAATAAGGCTTCTATTTCAGATGACTTAAAATCATTGCATCCATTAGAATTCCCTTAATTACATACTGATATGCCAATTTGTATATATCATAAGACATTTTATTACTACTTACTGGTAAAGTTAAATATATACAGATATGTAAAAAAAACTAAATTTCTTTTTCTTTTAGAGATTTATTTATTTATTTGAGAGGTAGAGTTACAGGCAGAGGAGGGAGAGACAGAGAGAGGTCTTCCATCTGCTGGTTCACTCCCCAAATGGCCACAACAGCTTGAGCTGGGCCAATTAGAAGCCAGGAGCCAGGAACCTCCTCTAGGTCTCCTACATGGGTGCAGGGGCCCAAGCACTTGGGCCAATTTCTATTGCTTTCCCAGGCCATAGCAGAGAGCTGCATCAGAAGTGGAGCATCTGGGACACAAACCATAGCCCATACAAGATGCCAGTGCTGCAGGTGGAGGCTTAGCCTACTACGCCACAGCACCAGCCCTCTAAATTTCTATGAAGTGGTATGTCTCTAAATATTTCAATTTTTTCAAATACATTATCAAAGCACTAATATTTAGCTGCACCCGCCCCACCTTCCCTCAATATAGACACTTCTGGAGATGGCATTACAGAAATGCACTGAACCAGAAAAACTCTCGGATCCTTCTTTACCTGAATTTTTCCTGTTAGAGGACAACAACGGTGCACAGGAGCTGTGCTGTGTGCCTTTCAAGTTATCTCAGTGACTTGAAGATAGGCGTCCAAGCAAGTGACTACAATACAATATGATAAATGCATCAGTGGTTGGCTCTGTGGGGAAACAGAACTTGGCTGAGTCTCAGAGAACTCAGAGAAGACTGATCTAAGTCCTGATTATTATGAAGGAGGCAGCAAAGTGAGGGAGGCAATATGATCATTTCAGTTGCAAGAAGGAGCAGGCAGAACAACATGAAAACAACATATGAGGAATCAGGCTTAAAAAGTAAGTGATTATACAGCAGAACATTCTTTTTTTTTTTTTTTACAGGCAGAGTGGACAGTGATAGAGAGACAGAGAGAAAGGTCTTCCTTTGCCGTTAGTTCACCCTCCAATGGCTGCCACAGCCAGCGCGCTGTGGTTGGCACACCACGCTGATCCGAAGGCAGGAGCCAGGTGCTTCTCCTGGTCTCCCATGGGGTGCAGGGCCCAAGCACTTGGGCCATCCTCCACTGCACTCCCGGGCCACAGCAGAGAGCTGTTCTGGAAGAGGGGCAACAGGGATAGAATCCGGCGCCCCGACCAGGACTAGAACCCAGTGTGCCGGCACACACTAGCCAGAGGATTAGCCTATTGAGCCGTGGTACCAGCCTGCAACAGTACATTCTACTGTTTATACCACCTATGTCTTGTTCCCCTTGCTCAGGCACCATTGTGATTAACCCAGATATTTGCTGTAATTAAAAACTGAGGAACATAATACAAAAAACTCAAACATGACTAAGGGAAACACATTAGCTGATAATTATGCTAAGCTAGCATCCTTTTCACTGACTACCTGACAAATCCAAGAAGTCTCCAAACCTGTGACTATGCAGCTAAGTTTTCCTGCAAATGGACAATCTTGAAATTATTCATCCACCCTTGACAGAGGCAATATCTTTAGGATGCCTCCAAAATAAATATTAAAAGAAGAGGCAACCGACAGAATGGGAAAAAATATTTGCAAACTATGCAACAGATAAAAGATTAATAACCAGAATCTACAAAGAAAGCAAGAAACTCCACAACAACAAAACAAACAACTGAGTTAAGAGATGGGCCAAGGACCTCAATAGACATTTTTCAAAATAGGAAATCCAAATGGCCAACAGACACATGAAAAAATATTCAGGATCACTAGCAATCAGGAAAATGCAAATCAAAACCACAATTAGGTTTCACTTCACCCTGGTTAGAATGGCTCACATTCAGAAATCTACCAACAATAGATGCTGGAGAGGATGTGGGGAAAAAGGAACACTAATCCACTGTTGGTGGGAATGCAAACTGGTAAAGCCACTATGGAAGTCAGTCTGGAGATTCCTCAGAAACAGGAATATAACCCTACCATACAACCCAGCCATCCCACTCCTTGGAATTTACCCAGAGGAAATTAAATTGGCAAACAAAAAATCTGTCTGCAGCTTAATGTTTATTGCAGCTCAATTCACAATAGCTAAGACCTGGAATCAACCTAAATGCCCTTCCACAGTAGACTGGATAAAGAAATTATGGGACGTGTACTCTACAGAATACTATACAGCAGTCAAAAATAATAAAATCCAGTCATTTGCAACAAAATGTAGGAACCTGGAAAACATGCTGAGTGAAATAAGCCAGTCCCAAAGGGACAAATATCATATGTTCTCCCTGATCGGTGACAACTAACCGAGCACCAAAAAGGAAACCTGTTGAAGTGAAATGGACAATATGAGAAATGTTGACTTGATCAGCTGTTGTCCTGTCTGTGACGTACAACTTAATACTTTATCCATTTTAGTATTTTTTTGTTCTACTTAATACTATTGGTTGAACTCTGTAATTAGTACACAATTATTCTTAGGTGTTTAAATTTAACTGAAAAGTGATCCCTGTTAAATATCAAAGTGGGAATAAGAGAGGGAGGAGATGTACAGTTCGACACATGCTCACTTGGATTTACCCCTAATTGTAGAGTGAGAAATGTGCAGGGGATAACAATTCAATCCCATCAAGGTGGCATGTACCAATGCCATCTTACTTGTTAAAGGGATAAGTTTAAGTTCATAATTTATCAAAAAGATAGGATTAAGTGTCAAAGGGATTACATAAATAAGACCAGCGTCTGCTAATATTAACTGATAAAATTAAAAAGAAGAGAATGATCCTACATGGGAAACAGGATACACAGCAGACTCATCAAATGGCAAATTCCCTAAACAGCACTCTGGCCTCAGAATCAGCCCTTAATGCATTTGGATCTGGCTACAAAACCCATAAGAGTTTTGCAGGCATGGAAAGCCAAGACAGTGTGGCAAAAAATGACCTAAATGAAAAATCTCTGTTAGTGAGATCCCAGCGGAAAGAATGGTCCATCAAAAAAGAAGTATCTTTCTCTGAAGAGAGGAGAGAATTTCCACTTTGAATATGGCCTTGTCCAAATAAGATTGGAGTTGGTGAACTCAAGACGCTTCCATAGCCTTGGCAGCTCATGACAAGAGCCTTAGGTGACTACTGATGCCATAAACAAGAGTGTCAATTGTTAAATCAATAACGGAAGTCACTGTGCACCTGCTGCCCATGTAGGACCTCTGTCTTTAATGTGTTGTACTATGAGAATTAACGGTAAAACTACCCAAATAGTACTCTATACTTTGTGTGTCTTTGTGGGTGTAGTCCATTGAAATCTTTACTTAGTATATACTAAGTTGATCTTCTGTATATAAAGATAATTGAAAATGAATCGTGATGAAGAATGGGATGGGAGAGGGAGTGGGAGATGGGATGGTTGTGGGTGAGAGAGAGGTTATGGGGGAAAAGCCACTATAATTCAAAAGGTCTACTTTGGAAATTTATATTTATTAAATAAAAGTTGAAAAAAATACATCTGAAAGATCATTCACCCAAATCAAGTGAGATTTATCCCTGGTTTTAAGTGATGGTTCAAGATTTGCAAATCAATCAATGTGCTACTGCACATTAACTAACTGAAGAACAAAAACATATGATTATCTCAATAGATGCAGAGAAAGAATTTGATAAAATACAACATATTTTCACGATTAAAACCTTAAGCAATAGCCGGCGCCACGGCTTAACAGGCTAATCCTCTGCCTTGCGGTGCCGGCACACCAGGTTCTAGTCCCGGTCGGGGCGCTGGATTCTATCCCAGTTGCCCCTCTTCTAGGCCAGCTCTCTGCTGTGGCCTGGGAGTGCAGTGGAGGATGGCCCAAGTGCTTGGGCCCTGCACCCCATGGGAGACCAGGAGAAGCACCTGGCTCCTGTCATCGGATCAGCGCGGTGTGCCGGCTGCAGCGTGCCTACCGTAGCGGCCATTGGAGGGTGAACCAATGGCAAAAGGAAGACCTTTCTCTCTGTCTCTCTCTCTCACTGTCCACTCTGCCTGTCAAAAAAAATTAAAAAAAAAAAACCTTAAGCAAATTGGGGATAGTAGGAACATTCCTCAGCACAATCAAGGCAATCTACAAGAAACCCACAACCATCATTTTATTGAATGAGAAAAAGTTGGAAGCATTTCCACTATGATCTGGAACCAGGCAAGCATGCCCACTTCCACCATTGCTATTCAATATATTCCTTGAAATTTTAGCAAGAGGCATTAAGGAAGAAAAAGAAATCAAAGGGATAGAAATTGAGAAAGAAGAAGTCAAATTATCCCTATGAGATAATTTTATGCACAGGAGAACCAAAACACTCCACGGGGACTATCAGAACTCATAAAAGACTTTGGTAAAATGGCAGGATATAAAATTAACCCACAAAATTGGTAACTTTTCTATACACAGACAATGCCATGGCTGAGAATGAATTTCTAAGATCAATTCCATTCACAATAGCTACAGAAGAATTTAAATACCTTGGAATATATTTAACCAAGGAGGTAAATGATGTCTACAATGAAAATTACAAAGCATTAATTAAAGAAATAGGAAACTCAAAAAGTGGAAAAAAATCTTCCATTTTCATTGATTGGAAGAATTAATATCATCAAAATGTCCATACTACTGAACCAAATTACAGATTCAAATGTGATCCCAATCAAATTACCAATGGCATTCTTTCCAGATCTAGAAAAACTTGATTTTAAAAGTCATGTGAGGCCGGTACCGCGGCTCACTAGGCTAATCCTCCACCTTGTGGCGCTGGCACATCAGGTTCTAGTCCCGGTTGGGGTGCCGGATTCTGTCCCGGTTGCCCCTCTTCCAGGCCAGCTCTCTGCTATGGCCCGGGAAGGCAGTGGAGGATGGCCTAAGTGCTTGGCCCTGCACCCCATGGGAGACCAGGAGAAGCACCTGGCTCCTGCCTTTGGATCAGCATGTCGGCTGCGGCGGCCATTGGAGGGTGAACCAATGGCAAAGGAAGACCTTTCTCTCTGTCTCTCTCTCTCACTGTCCACTCTGCCTGTCAAAAAAAAAATCATGTGAAAACATAAGAGACCCCAAATAGCTAAAGCAATCTTATACCCAGAGGTGTGTGCTGGGTGTGGCCAGGGAGCTCTCCTCAGTGCTCCAGGGTGGGAGTGAGTATCCAGAGAGACACCCAAGTTGGGCAAGGTATATCTATTCTATTGTCAGCAGGGAAGAGGATATGATCATCTCTGCTGGTGTAAACACACTCTCTCCTTTCCCCATCCAAGGTAATCATTGCCCTGAGTTAGCCCACAGTGGATGCATCACTCTCCCAAGATACCACATGAACCACATAAAGGATCTGTGTAGTCCTCTGAACATGGATCCCACTACAATGACCCACTCCAGGTAATCATGGAGCTCTGAGCCTTTGTTGTACACAGAGTGATTGCCTACAGGCCCAGCTATACTCTTGAGTTCTATTGCGCAGTCACAGAATTCCCACCATCTCAGGCTATGTGGTTCTAATAGCCATGGGGTACAGAGGATCCAATCCACCTCACTAGCCTATCTCATCCCTGCCTGTGGGAGTTCTGTCTTTGTGTTTTGAGCTTGTTATATTTCATGATATTTTGAGAAGCTGGGACATCTCAGAGTCCTACATGGGTGCCAAGTCCCTGTCAATCCTCCTAGTCAGGCTCAAAGTCAGCTGCAAAAGTGGATTTTTCCCTCTGGTAAAATCCCTGCATCACTGTATGCACAAGAGCTTCTACAGCTGCTACAATTTCAAAGCAACTTTAATTAGTTAAGAGGAAAACTGAGTTCATTTTTTGAGCTATTACTTTGCTATCATAATCTTAGAAAAATCATAAATACACAGTACTTCAGAGATCAATGGTAGTTATAAATCTCAATACAAAAAGAGTGTATAAAATATTGACAAACAAGAATCAATAACCATAAAGGAATGCTAACAAAATTCCACATTAGAAAATACATCATGTATTATATGTCATTAAATTAAATTAAGGAAAAATCAGATGATCATATCTAATTCAAGTTATTCAGAAATCCAAAAACAATGAAAGAATTAGAAAATCGCTATTTTTAATACCTAATGAGAAAATGTTCAGTTGTCGCTGATCAGGGAAAACAAATGATATTTGTCTCTTTGGGACTGGCTTAATTCACTCAGCATGATGCTTTCCAGATCCTTCCATCTTGTTGCAAATGACTGGGTTTCATTGTTCCTTACTGCTGTATAGTATTCTATGGAGTACATGTCCCATAATTTCTTTATCCAGTCTACTGTTGATGGGCATTTGGGTTGGTTCCAGGTCTTAGCTATTGTGAATTGAACTGCAATAAATATTAATGTGCAGATGGCTTTTTTATTAGCCAAATTAATTTCCTTTGGGTAAATTCCAAGGAGTGGGATGGCTGGGTTGTATGGTAGGGTTATGTTCAGGTTTCTGAGGAATCTCCAGACTGACTTCCATAGTGGCTTTACCAGTTTGCATTCCCACCAACAGTGGGTTAGTGTCCCTTTTTCCCCACATCCTCGCCAGCATCTATTGTTGGTAGATTTCTGGATGTGAGCCATTCTCACAGGGGTGAGGTGAAACCTCACTGTGGTTTTGATTTGCATTTTCCTGATTGCTAGTGATCTTGAACATTTTTTCATGTGTCTGTGGAGAAAATGGAATTGAGAAATTGTCAACATTAGTAGAAAGGTTGATGTAGGGCTTACCGAAGGATTGGGTTAACACATCCTCCCAGTAATCAACTTTAAAATCATTTAAAAACAGTGCTATGATTCTATTATATGCGCTTGATGTGAGGCAATCCACAGTACATAGAACCTTACTTATTTTGCTCTTCCAACCCCATGCAAAATATGAAATTCAAAATATGATAGAGATATCTCTATCAGTGGTTTTTAAATTTCAAAGATAATAATTATATGTTATTGGTCTTTGGACCACCAGAAAGTCAACAAGAATAATGCCCCAAACATAAAAAAATGTTGCAGTAATCTTAGCTCGGCTAGTCTGCTTTCGCTGGGACTGCAATCCTTCCATCTGTTGGTAGCAATTATGTGTTCGTGTGTGTGTGTATGTGTGTGTGCATGCATTGTCATCAGGATTGTACTGGTAAGTCCATATGTCATTTCTTGTTACAATTCTTGGAAGAAATGCTTTGGGATTTTGATCCCATTTGTTTAAAATTTCTGTTGAAAGCTCTGTTCTTATCTTCAACTAATTTGAACACCATACTTTTGGTACCCATTGATCAGAAAGTTTGCTTTACTTAAATTTTTCAGTCAGAATTGTATATCTGTATTGTTTATCACTGGACCTGATTAACAATTTATCTGAGATGGATAACTCACAAAAACACAATCATTGTCTCAAATTACAAATAATTTTATGGAAAACATAATGTACCTCTGATTCTAGTGCTTTTTCTCTTCTTCTTTGAGCAATAAAAAATTATTTGGCTTCTCAGCTTTTTCAAAAGAGAAGGTATAATCTTTTTTTTTTGACAGGCAGAGTAGATAGTGAGAGAGAGAGACAGAGAGAAACGTCTTCCTTTTTGCCGTTGGTTCACCCTCCAATGGCCACTGCGGCTGGCGCATCTCGCTGATTCGAAGGCAGGAGCCAGGTGCTTCTCCTGGTCTCCCATGGGGTGCAGGGCTCAAGCACTTGGGCCATCCTCCACTGCCTTCCCGGGCCATAGCAGAGAGCTGGCCTGGAAGAGGGGCAACCAGGATAGAATCTGGCACCCTAATCGAGTCCCGGGACTAGAACCCGGTGTGCTGGCACCGCAAGGCGGAGGATTAACCTGTTAAGCCACAGCGCCGGCCTAAAGAGAAGGTATAATCTTGATATGCATTCCTCACACTATTTATTCCAGAAGAAGATAACCAAGATGAATATAAGTTGACACCTGCCATATTTAATAGCTGCTCTCCTTGACAATTCAAGACATTATGATGGGCCGGCGCCACGGCTCAATAGGCCAATCGTCGGCCTTGCGGCATCAGCACACTGGGTTCTAGTCCTGGTCGGGGCGCCAGATTCTGTCCCGGTTGCCCCTCTTCCAGGCCAGCTCTCTGCTGTGGCCTGGGAGTGCAGTGGAGGATGGCCCAAGTGCTTGGGACCTGAACCCCATGGGAGACCAGGAGAAGCACCTGGCTCTTGCCTTTGGATCAGCACGATGTGCCAGCCGCAGCGCGCCAGCCGCGGTGGCCATTGGAGGGTGAACCAATGGCAAAGGAAGACCTTTCTCTCTGTCTCTCTCTCTCACTGTCCACTCTGCCTGTCCAAAAAAAAAAAGACATTATGATGAAAATAAATCTCTCTCAGTTCAAATATTTGCACTTAAGTTCACACTATAAATTTATTAAAATGAAAGTAGAAAAATGAGAAGAAATTATTAAATACTGTAATATTAATTATATTGAATCAATATTTTAAAAATGAAGATATATAGGATTTGTGACCCCTTAATACATATATAAATTTTTCTAGTGGGTTTTACACAACTTTTATTGACTGATTAATGGAGATAATCATGCTAAATTTTAAGAACAATTGTAATGGAAGTATTATTGTGACAATGCCTTTATGAAGAATGTGCTATAATATATTTATGCAAAGTTAACCTGGGAGCTAAGGTGCTATAAAGTCTTTAGTGTGGCATTTGGAGTAGGTTCATCAGGTGACCACAATTAGTTTCTTACTTTGCCATCTGATTCTCATTAGCTATCCATACAAATGCAGTGCTGACTGCAGACTTGAAAGTTTAGTTCTAAGTATTTGCACATATGACTTAAGTATTGCCAAAGGAGCAGAGGAGAAATGAAGGAAGTCATCATCTTATATTTGGTGTCAGGTTTTGACAATGATCCAAATTATTATAAATGTTCCCCCACCCCCAAAATAGAACCCAATGACAAAGCAATTCAGTTTTTCATTCTTGTGAGATTATCAGATGTGAATTGCCAGTAGAGGTTAAAAACAGTACAATGCAACTAGCCTGTGAGTCACTCTGATTACACTAGCTTAACCATGGGCAATTTCAACCAAAGGTAATACAAAAAAAGAGCACATGAGTATATGGGGAGGAAACATGGAGAGAAGATATGTTACTTCAGCTGTCAGAGTTACAAATGCAGATATTTTCCACTTGTTTATTTCATTTAAAAATTTTTAATATAAAGAGGACAGATTTCATGTACTTTACAGGTACAATTCTAAGAAAATAACCATATTTCCTTTTCTCCCTCTCTACCTTCCCCAAATCCCCTCCTTTCTTCCTTTTTAAAATTTGTTTGTAAAAAACATAATTTCAGGGGCTGGCACTATGGTGTAGCGAGTAAAGCCACTGCCTGAAGTACTGGCATCCCATATGGGCACTGGTTCATGACCCAGCTGCTCCACTTCTGATCCAGCTCTCTGCTATGGCCTGGGGAAGCAGTGGAAGATGGCCCAAAACCTTGGGCCCCTGCACCTGTGCGAGAGACCTGGAAGAAGTTCCTGGCTCCTGGCTTTGGATCATGACAGCTCCAGCTGTTGTGGCCATCTGGGGAGTGAACCAGCAGATGAAAACCTCTCTCTCTCTCTCTCTCTCTCTCTCTCTCTCTTTCTCTCTCTCCCTTTCTCTCTGCCTCTCTTTCTCTCTCTGTGTGTAACTGTGACTTTCAAGTTAAATAAATAAATCTTAAAAAAACCCACATTATTTCAATCCACTCTATAATCATAGGTTTAATGCACCACTGAACATAATATTCAACAAGTAAAAAGTAGAAGGGCCACAGTTCCATACAAACATAAACAAGTAGTAAAAATAACATTCAGATCACAAAATGTCTGTTTCATTCCTATACTTTTTTGTATTGTACATTAACTACCACGTATCTTAGAAAACATGTGATATGTGTCTTTTGGGGGCTGGCTTATTTTATTAAGCATAAAGAAACACAAAGTACTTTATACTTTGTGTTTCTGTGTGAGTACAAACTGTTGAAATCTTTACTTAGTATATACTAAATTGATCTTCTGTATATAAAGATAATTGAAAAAGAATCTTGATGTGAATGGGATGGGAGAGGGAGTGGGAGATGGGATGGTTGTGGGTGGGAGGGAGGTTATGGGGGGAAAAGCCTCTATAATCCAAGATTTTTACTTTGAAATTAATATTTATTAAATAAAAGTTTAAAAAGAAAGGAAAAAATTGTTATATAATTGTTACTTAGAAAAAGGTCCTTGGGAATATTTTTAAAAATACATAACTAAGAATTGCTTAGGTGTATTTGCAATGCTTTCCTCTTGAG
Source organism: Lepus oiostolus (assembly GCA_036325905.1). Lineage (NCBI taxonomy): Eukaryota > Metazoa > Chordata > Mammalia > Lagomorpha > Leporidae > Lepus > Lepus oiostolus. The sequence continues at coordinate 55,711,672 of CM070808.1, read as the reverse complement.
TAGAATTCTTACAAAAATTTCCAAATGTATGCCACTTGTTCCTCCTCCTCTATAAAGAAATTAATGATGTGACTACTGAGAATTAACAAAGGTTAAAGGAACGGGAGGACAAGAAGAAGAAAGGCTGCCTCAAGCAGCTGTGAAAACTGTCTTCCCAAATAACACAGTTTCTGTTGATTTTCTTTATGTTAAAGCTGTTTTTTTCTTTATTTTATTACTTATTTATTTATTTGCAAGGCAGAGTTATGGAGAGGCAGAAGCAGAGAGAGAGAACAAGTCCACTGGTTTACTTCCCAAATGGCCACAATGGCCAGGGCTGGGCCGATTCGAAGCCAGAAGCCTGGAGCTTCTTCTAGGTTTCCCATGTGGGTGCAGGGGCCCAAGGACTTGGACCATCTTCCACTGCTTTCCCAGGCCATAGTGGAGAACTGGATTGGAAGTGGAGCAGCCAGAACTTGAATTGTCACCCATACGGGATGCCTACACTGCAGGCAGCAACTTTACCCTCTATGCGACAGCACTGGCCACTAAAGGTGTTTCTCAAAACCTTACATTGTTACCCACTACTTTTTGCCTATACATAATTACTAACATATTACAAATTTAGGTCTCTATTTAATATTCAAGATTTTGTGTTTGTCAATAGCAAGATTAATTTTGTCTCACTGGCTTAATAATAATAGATTGTTATGAAAGAATTCTTGTTAATTTGAGTATTCTTGTATTTATCCCCTTAAATTTTATATCCTTAATAAATGAATATATAGCAATTAATAGAATTTTTTTATTTTTCACCACAGCCTTTTTGAAATATATTTCATGTATTGTACAAATTGACCTATTTAAATTTTTTGTTTCAATGATTTTCATATCTTCAGAGTTGCACATACATTACCAAATCTAGAACATTATCATTAGCATCCCCATCAAAAAAATAAAAACCTAAACCCATAGCCATTGCTCCCTATCACCATTAACACTAGTCCTAGGCAACCAACAATCTCTTTCTGTCTTTATAGATTTACCTATCTTGTTTTTTGTATATATTCTTCTCTTTTAGCATAATGCTTTCAAAGTTCATTCATGCCATAACTTATATCGATACCTCATTCTTTCTTATTGAGAAAAATACTGTTATCTGAATATACCACATTTTTGTTTAGCCATTAATCGGTTGATGTGCATTTGCATCATTTCTACTTTTTTGGCTATTATAAATAACGCTGGTATAAAAATATCACCACGTACAAGTGTTTCTGTGGACCTGTATTTTTTCATTTACTCTGGGTATTTACTTTTTTTTAAACCTGGAAAGCCAAGACACTGGGGAAAAAAAGCAAAAAATGACCTAAATGAAAGATCTCTGTGAGTGAGATCCCAGTGGAAAGAATGGGCCATCAAAGAAGGAGGTACCTTTCTCTGAAGGGAGGAGAGAACTTCCACTTTGACTATGACCTTGTCTAAATATGATCAGAGACGGTGAACTCAGAAGGCTTCCGTAGCCTTGGCAACTCATGACAAGAACCTCAGGTTATTACTGACACCATAAACAAGAGTGTCAAATTGTTAAGTCAACAACAGGAGTCACTGTGCACTTACTCCTCATGTAGATCTCTGTCCTTAATGTGCTGTACATTGTGATTTAATGCTATAACTAGTACTCAAACAGTATTTTTCACTTTGTGTTTCTGTGTGAGTGCAAACTGTTGAAATCTTTACTTAATATATACTAAATTGATCAATTATAAAGATAATCGAAAATGAATCTTGATGTGAATGGAAGGGGAGAGGGAGAGGGAGGTGGGAGGGTTGCGGGTGGGTGGGAAGTTGTTGGGGGGAAAAGCCATTGTAATGCATGAGCTGTACTTTCAAAATTTATATTCATTAAATAAAAGTTAAAAAAAAAGAAAAAAAAAGAAACATAAAAAAAAACAGTCAGGCCTGGACTGGCATATCAGCCACAGACCTGCAACTGCACGCTGTGTTTGGTGCAATGAAAATACAAAAGAAAAATAAAACATGATTCTTGGCCATAAATAACATAATTGAACACATTAGAGAACTGGTCTTTCCTGTCTAGGCTTCCTGATCCATATGTGTACAGTTGTGAAAGCAAATATCTTCTTCATTTGATCATTTCAAAGATAAAGTGCTACTTGTCAAATACTCATATTTGTTGAATGACAGTACTTTTTTAAATAAATGTGGCCATTTTATTGTTGTAATTTTGAGTTTATAGAATCTGACAAGAAATTTTCAACTGAGAAATTAGTTATAAATCCCCAAACAATGTAATGTATGTATCTAAGACATTAAAATGACAGAAAGGACTTTAGGAACACAGTGGGGCTGGAGGCTTATTTCTTTCAACTGTCCTTGAATTAAGACAGCAATGCTTTTAGTTTGCAGAAATAACTACAGACTTTGACCTAAGAAGTTAAGGGTCTAGAACAGAGAAATAAGCTGTATTGATGATGTAACCATATCAAAGCCTGAAGCTAGATTTATATATCACACAAAAAACTGGAAGAGAGAAGCTGGTATAATCCAAAAGTAGAGAAAATGGAGATATTGATTGTCTGACTTGTTAGTTTACACTATGTGCATGTGTTGAAATATTGTACCATGCCAAAGCCAAGACACTCTGGGGGAAAAAAAAAGAAGACCTAAATGAAAGATCTCTGTGAGTGAGATCCTAGTGGAAAATATGGGCCATCAAAGAAGGAGGTACCTTTCTCCGAAGGGAGGAGAGTACTTCCACTTTGACTATGACCTTGTTGGAATAAGATCGAAGTCGGTGAACCCAAAAGGCTTCTGTAGCCTTGGCAACTCATGACTAGAGCCTAGGGAGATTACTGACACCATAAACAAGAGTGTCAAATTGTTAATTCAACAACAGGAGTCACTGTGTACTTACGTCTCATGTGGGATCTGTGTTGTCCAATGTGAAGTAATGTTATAACTAGTACTGAAACAGTATTTTTACACTTTGTGTTTCTGTGTGGGTGCAAACTGATGAAATCTTTACTTAATATATACTGAATCGATCTTCTGTATATAAAGATAATTGAAAATGAATCTTGATGTGAATGGAATGGGGGAGAGAGCGGGAGATGGGAGGAGGGCGAGTGGGAGGGAAATTATGCAGGGAAAAGCCAATGTAATCCATAAACTGTGCTTTGGAAATTTATATTAACTAAATAAAAAATAAAAATAAAAAAAATTTATACACTTATAAAAGTGTATAAATATTACATGTTAATCAAAAATTAAACAAAGAAAAAGAAACTAGTTGCTTTTTTGGAAATTAATGCAGTGTTTTTAATAAGACAATCTGGGTTTATACCTCAGACCTCAAATCAAAGCTGTCTTTTAGAACTATATTTTTAGCTGACATGCTTATGGCAAACTTGCATCAAAATGGCCTTTCAGCAGGAGAAGGTTTTTCATTTTCTCCAAATCGACTTTGACTGTTATTTTCTGGTTAAAATCCTTCTTATTTCCACAGCAATAGGGCCGGTGAAGGGTGGATCAAAGTGGAAAAATTCGATTCTCAGGATGCTAACTAAATCTTAGATATTCCCATAGCCTGTGGTTTCTTAGTCCCTTTTTTGCATATTTTTCATGTAATTTAAGTTTTTAATGCATTTTTTGTTACATCTTGTGTTCTTGCTAGACAAGAAATTCGAGTAACTGGATGAATGCTTTTCAAAATCATGGCATAAGCTTTTGGCTTTTTGGATTTCAAGGTTTGTTTTATTGTTTGGGTGCATCAACTGATTTTTCCTTTGTTTATCAGCAATCCCTTACATTTTTTTCTGGTTTGGAATTTTTTTTTCTCCTTTCTTTCTTTTAGTTACTCAGACTCAAAAAACAACACTTTGGGCATAGTAATCATTAGGATATACAAAAAACCTACAAACTGCAGTTTTAGGGCTGCAAACCTACTGGCAACACAGACCAAGGTGATTTTTGTGTTTGTGAAAATGAAATTTAAGCCTTTTGTGGAAGAGAAGGTTCTTCACTTTCTCCAAATCAAGTTTGACTGTGATTTTTCTGGTTAAAATCCTTCAGATTTAAACAGTAATGTGTCTGGTTTAGGGTGGGTCAAACCAGAAAAATCCAGTTCTCTGGTTGCTAACTAAAACTCAGATCTTGCCATAGCCTCTTGTTTTTTTGTCCATTTTTGCATAATTTTCATGTATTTCAGTTTTTAAAGCATTTTAGGATGTGTAAGACCCCCGAAAGGTATCTCACACTTCTACCGACCCCAGAAACACGAATTCCAGTCCAATCGCTGCAAGTGCATGAGGAAGTTTATTACATCTGCGCAGATGGGCCAACTCTAAGCACAACAACACCCTCTGGTGGAGTGCGAGAAGAGAGGCCCCGATCATCAACCGCTCAGAGTATTTAAGGCTTAAAACCACAACATTAGCATATCCCCACAGCAGTACACAGAGAATCACAAGATAAACCGCAGCATGACGAATTCTCATAAGATAAAGGGTTTTTCCAGGGTGAGGGGACAGAAAACCTTGAGCAAGCATAAACACGGGGTCATCATGACCAAAAACTTAACATAGCTCCTAAAATAATTGTCACATGCTCAATTATCTCATGAAAGCATTGGCACAATCATCACATGTTACAAGGTCAGCTAAAGTCCAGTTATTTTAAACAAAAAGCATTTTTGCAAGCCAAAGCATTTTGCACAGAAGCAAAATATGCAGTTAGCTCAAGCGACTTCATTTTAAACCTAGCCTGCCTTATCTTCTCATTCCCTCCTCTTTTCATGTGCAAATTTTAATCTTAAAATTTTAAAGAATTTCTATATATATTCTCTCTATAGTTTCGGTCTCAACACTTTGGTCCTGTCTTTGGTCCTGCCTTCGGTCCCGCCTTGCTAGGATCATGGCATAGGCGGCAGCAGAAAGCCCATGTATTACAAAAACTAAAAATAAAAGTAGTATTATTGAAAGAGTATCCGACCGTACAGTAGGGGGCAAATCAGTCGAATTAAAACTTTTAGATGTATTTGCTATCTGGGGGAGTGTAAAGGTCGTGGGTTGGCCCTGGGATTTTATAGTTGTGGCCCCAGGGACAGGCCTTTGGTGGGAAGTCGAGGTTACAACTTCAGTCACAGGCCCTTGTCTAAACAATGTAGGCCATGACCTTTGATCCTCCCACCTCCCCAACATACTGGGACCTCCAATTTGGGGAAGGGCTTCCTCTTTAAGTTGAATTTTAAATAGGAGCCCGGGATTATAGTCAGAAACATAAAACCTTAAGCCCCATATTCTTCCCCTTTTCCAGTCAGTAAGGTTGGCCTTTTTTCCTTTTTCTGTGAAAGAAATATTAAGGGGCATAGAGCAGTTGGGATCTCTCCCAGGAATAAAATTACGGTGTACAGTAATCCAATCCCAACTAGAGGAGGGTTTCCAATATATGTGACCAGTGGTTTCACATCCCCAGGCCTTACAGTAGAAAGATTCTGCTCCCCCGCATCGTCTCTTTTCTTTTGTAGACCTGCCATCCTTAGGGCACACATAAAACTCTTGTTGTTGTAACTGGCATTTTTTTTATCTTAGACTCGCACCCAAGCCGCGCGGGGCCACTGACCAATGCACCAGGGGCGAACGCGACACCATAGGCTGCCAAGTTATCCATTCCCTTTACTAGCTTACATACATCAGGGTGCAAGGCAGGCCACCATGTCCCGGAGGGGGCCACGCGGGTAACGGACCATACGACCTCCGTGGTACCAGATTGCACCTCCCACGTGAGCCTCACCGGGGCATGCGGGCCGCCCATAATAGGGGTAAAAAGAATTGTAAGCAGTACTAAACAGTTTTTGAAATTCTTATCTTGAGTGGGTTTTGAGTACGTTGTAGTTTCCATTTTGGTGTCGGCTCGTCGGCAGGGTCGTCAGTCTCTTGTCTCTGTTCAGCTGTTGCCCTCTTGACGTGTGACACGTGTATCCAGGCGGCAATTCCGTCTACCTTTATCGCGGTCGGCGTAGTCAATAATACCGTGTAGGGTCCCTTCCAATGTGGCTCAAGCGTCTTAATCTGGTGTCTGCGGACGTAGACAATGTCCCCAATCTGGAACGAATGCGGGAGCGTAGGGCACTTGGACTGGTATACGGCAGTCAGCTGCTTCCCTATTTGCCTGTGGATGAGCTGCAAAGCTCGGAAGCGGGTCTGTAAAGTAGAGGATGTTGCAAATGAGTCAATACTGGGTCCCAACAAATCTGCTGCGGGTGGAGGGCCTCCATACAATATTTCATAGGGTGTTAATCCACATACAGAAGGTGTGTTACGAGCCCTAAACAAAGCCATCGGCAGCAGTTCGACCCAGTCTCTAGTGCCAGTCTCCATTGTTAATTTAGTCAAGGTCTCCTTAATTGTTCTGTTCATTCGTTCTACCTGACCTGAACTCTGGGGCCTATACGCACAGTGCAATTTCCAATCAATCCCCAGCACTTTGGTCACCAACTGACTTACCCTGGAAACGAAGGCGGGTCCATTATCCGACCCCAATACCTTAGGTAAGCCGAACCGCGGGAAGATTTCTTCTAATAGCTTCTTAACCACGACTTGTGCTGTCTCCTTCTTCACTGGAAATGCTTCAGGCCAGCCGGAAAAGGTATCTACGAACACTAGAAGGTACTTAATTCCATATCTGCTTGGGCGGACCTCTGTGAAATCTATTTCCCAATTAATTCCAGGCCTAGCCCCCCGTATCCGGACTCCTTCAGGTATTTTAGAACATCTGGGATTTACCTTGGCGCATGGGATGCAGGCCTCTACGGTTTGTTTTACTGCTGTAGGTAGTCCCAATAAAAAATAAGAAATCTCCTCTCTATCCAGTAAGGTCTTTAATTTCTTATACCCTAAATGTGTCCATCTATGTAGATCTTGCACTAATCTTCTGGTTTCTTTTGTGGGCAGCACGACTTTGCCCTGTATTTTCCAGCTTTTAGTGGTCTCGTCGTAGATTCCCCCTAGCCTTTGTATGGCTGCCACATCTTGTTCGGTATAATTCCATTCCGGCCCCCGGCTGGGAGGGTCTTGCACATCGATGTTTAACACGCAGCTACCCAAGGCGCTAGTTCTGGCCACCTCATCCGCCATCCGGTTACCCTGTGCCACTGGATCCTCTCCTTTTTGGTGGCCAGGGCAATGTATGATGCTCACCTTCTTTGGCAAGAAGAGGGCCTGTAGGAGGTCTAGGATTTCCTGCTTATTTTTAATTTCTCTGCCTGCTGAAGTAAGCAGTCCCCTTCTTTTATATATTTCACCATGCACATGCGCCGTAGCGAAGGCGTATCGACTGTCTGTATAAATGTTTACCCTCTTCCCTTCTGCCTGTTTTAAGGCCTCAGTCAGAGCTACCAACTCAGCTTTCTGTGCTGAAGTGCCTGGTGGTAAGGCAGAGGCCCAAACAACAGTCTTTCCGTCGACCACCGCCGCCCCTGCCCTCCTCTCACCTTGATGGAGGAAGCTGCTGCCATCTGTATACCAGGTGTACTCCGCGTCTGGCAGGGGCTGGTCTGTCAAGTCCTCACGGGCCCCGTAGACTTCAGCCAGTACCTGTTGGCAATTGTGACTGACCTGCGTATGGTCTCCTGGTTCCGGCAGTAGAGTGGCGGGGTTGAGAGAGGCCGTCGTTCCAAACCGGATGCGCTCGGGGTTGAGTAACATTGCTTGGTAATGGGTAATTCTGGCATTTGATAGCCATCGATCAGGTGGCTGACGTATGACCGTCTCAATAGCATGAGACGTCACTACGGTCAGTGGCTGTCCCAGAGTCAGTTTGTCGGAATCTTTCACAATCGTGGCCACCGCCGCTATCATGCGAAGACACGGGGGCCACCCAGAGGCGACACTGTCCAATTTCTTTGAAAAATAGGCCACTGGCCTCTTCCAAGGCCCTAATTTTTGGGTCAAGACTCCCTTTGCAATCCCCCCTCTTTCGTCTATATATAGGATAAAAGGCTTGTTGGGGTCAGGCAGGCTTAGTGCGGGGGCTTCCAAGAGGGCCTTTTTTAGTTGATCGAAGGCCAACTGCTGTTCTTCTCCCCAGATGTAAGGGGAATTGTTTTTTGTGAGGGGATATAGGGAAGCCGCAATCTCCGCAAACCCAGGAATCCACAGGCGGCAGAAACCGGCGCTTCCCAGAAATTCCCTCAACTGGCGTGGGTTTTTAGGTGGGGGTATAAGCGCCACCGCCTGTTTACGTCCCTCCGTTAGCCACCTCCTGCCCCCTCTCAATTTATAACCCAGGTAAACTACCTGTCGGGCACATATTTGGGCCTTTTTGGCAGAGGCGCAATATCCCAGCTCGCCTAGCTTCTGGAGCAGGGATTCCGTGCCCTGTTTACAGTCCTCTTCGGTTTCTGCTGCCAGGAGTAAATCATCCACATACTGTAAAAGAGTCCATTGAGGGTTACTCACCCTAAAACTTGCCAAGTCATGATGTAAGGCCTCATCGAATAGTGTGGGCGAATTTTTAAATCCTTGTGGGAGTCTGGTCCAAGTCAATTGCCCTGAGAATCCAGTCTCCGGGTCCTTCCATTCGAATGCAAACAAAGGTTGGCTCTGGGGGCTCAATCTCAGACAAAAGAAAGCATCTTTTAAATCTAGCACTGTATACCAAGTGCGCGATGGAGGCAACGTGCTTAAAAGTTGTACGGATTTGGCACGGTCGGGTGAATGTCTTCAACCCGACGATTTACCTCACGTAAGTCCTGCACAGGTCGGAAGTCATTGGTGCCTGGTTTTCGTACCGGCAGTAAGGGTGTGTTCCAAGGGGATTGGCAGGGTTTTAATATTCCCAAGTCCAGCAGTCTCTTAATGTGGGGCCGGATTCCATCCTTTGCTTCCTTGGTCATAGGATACTGCCGTACAGATATTGGTTCAGCTGTAGGCTTTACATTTACTATAATAGGTGGCTGCTGAATTGCTAATCCTATCCCTCTGGTCTCTGCCCAAGAACTCGGAAACCTTTCAATCCACTCAGGGGCTAGTGAGGTCTTTATTTTTTCTTTGTCATATAGACGATGTTCATCTCTTAATTGTAAAGTCAATACCTGCAGAAGGCGTCCTCCAGAGTCCGTCACCGAGGCCCCTTCCTTCTGGAAATGAATCTGGGCTCCCACCTTAGATAACAAATCTCTTCCTAATAATGGATACGGGCAGTCTGGTACTAAAAGAAATGAGTGGGTGACTTGGCCAGTGGCTAGATCTACCTGTCGTTCTGTGGTCCAACGGCACATTTTTCTTCCAGTTGCCCCCTGGACGCAAGAAATTTTTGAGCTAAGGGGGCCAATATTTTTGTTTAAAACAGAGTGCTGAGCTCCGGTATCCACCATAAACGTGACCGGCCTGCCTCCCACTCTCAGGGTTACCCGGGGCTCAGGGGGAGGCTCCTGGCCCTGACCCCCCTAGTAATCGTCCTCTTCCCCCAGGGGAAGAACTGGAATGTCAGTCTCCTTTCTTCTTCTGGTGGCATTTTTGTTTGGACAATCTCTGGCCCAATGTCCTCTTTCCTTACAGTACACACACTGGTCTCGTTCTACCCGCGGTTTATTTGTGTCTCCCGGGTATTTCTTTGTTTGACCTCTACCATAACCTGACCTATCCTGCCTATTAAATTCGCTTACTGCGGTGACCAAAATTTTAGCTAGTTCCCTATTTTTCTTTTTGTCTCTCTGATCCTGTTCTTTTTGCATTCTTTCCTCTTTTTCTTCCTTAGTTTCCCTCTTATTAAAGATTCTCTCTGCCTCTTTTAGGAGATCCTGCAATGTATAACCCTGTAAGCCCTCCAGTCTCTGCAGCCGCGCTCGGATATCTGGGGCCGATTGGCCAATGAAAGACATTATTACATCCGACTGCCGGTCAGGAGCCTGGGGGTCAAACGGGGTGTACATCCGGTATCCCTCCATCAATCTTTCTAGAAACCCCGCTGGGGTCTCCTCATTACCTTGGGTTATGGCACGTACCTTAGCCAAATTGGTGGGGCATCTCCCTGCCCCTCTGAGACCTGTCAGGAGAATCTGGCGATAGAGACGAAGTCGTTCCCTACCGGCTGCCGTACTAAAATCCCAATCTGGTCTGGTCAACGGGAATGCTGCGTCAATCTCGTTTGGCAGTTGAGTAGGTTGACCGTTGTCCCCTGGAACATTTTTTCGAGCTTCCGTGAGAACTCGCTGTCTCTCCTCCGTGGTCAGGAGAGCCTGCAGAAGCTGCTGGCAGTCATCCCAGGTCGGTTGATGGGTTAAAAGAATAGATTCAATTAGTCCTGTCAAAGCTTGTGGATCTTGAGAAAAAGGCGGGTTATGGGTTTTCCAATTGTACAAATCTGAAGCTGAAAACGGCCAATATTGCATCTGATCCCCCACCGAGCGAAGTGGGAAAGCCTGTGCCTCCCACTGGCCACCCTCACTCCCCCCTCCCCGATGCAAGCGCAGCCTGGCACCCATGGGGGTTGTACGAGCCGGGGGGTCCTCCCCCCCTTCTCCCTGCGTAGAATCCGGGGAAGGTGCCGCAGGCTCTCTCGGGAGGGGTGCGTAAGGTGGTGGGGTATCAAAAAGCAAAAGATCCTCCTGCCCACCTGGGAGGACCGAGGGTTTCTTTGCCTTGTGGGAGTCTAACTCCTTTAATGGGCAAAGGGCCGAGGCAGGGGCAACCAGCGAATTTTGCGCTGGATCTTCCCACACAAAGATGTCAACTGACGGGAGCCCGCTCTGATCCGCGGGTTGCGGTTGTAAAGGTGTTACGGACGGGGGCGGGGCGGGTAAGGCACCCGCCACGACCCGGTCAGCCGGGAGAAAGGGTTTTACCCATTTCGGGGGGGAATTGTGCCAGGTCCTCCCACACAAAGATATAGGGCACTTGATCCGGGTGCCCTTCCTTGCCTTCTCTGCAGACCTGGCTCTTCACCTGTAAGATAATTCGAGAGTCAAAAGTCCCATCCCGCGGCCACCCGATGTTGAAGGCTGGCCACTCGGACATACAAAAACTTGTCCAGTTCTTCTTCTGCACTCTCACAGACAAGTTTTGGGCCCGCTCCCGGACCTCTCTCCAATGATCTAAAGTAAGGCTCAAAGGTGTAGTTAATTCCTGTCCCATGTTGGAGGGGAAAGGCAAATCAGGAGAGTATATTAGAACACAGAAACAATCACAAGATTCACAAATGACAAGACTCACAAAGACACTGCGCGCAAAACCAAGACAAAACCGAAACCACAACTTCCGACGGGAGTGGCTGCTGCCACCAGCCCTTCTCCCGGGGAAGAAGACCGAGACAAAACTGAAACCAAGACTTCCGACGGGAGTGGCTGCTGCCACCAGCCCTCTTCTCCCGGGGAAGAAAACCTTGTACCTGGTGGGAGAGCGGCCTAGCCAGCCTCCCCCGAAACACCGCCACTGGAGCGTCCCCCAGGGCCCGAGCCAGGGGTCGTGGACACGTCTGTCCTTTCCTACTACTGGCTCAACTCTTTCGGCGCCTAGCGCCCGGACGCCTAGCGCCCGTACAACATAAACCTCCGGTACGTCAAGCGCCCCGGGAAAAAATAAAAAAATCAACCAGACACACAAAAACACTTAAAACAGCAAAAACTTACCTCCGATTGGAAAATGGAGCGTGGGTCTGGGGTCTCCAATCCCGGACGAGCCCCCAAGAATGTAAGACCCCCGAAAGGTATCTCACACTTCTACCGACCCCAGAAACACGAATTCCAGTCCAATCGCTGCAAGTGCATGAGGAAGTTTATTACATCTGCGCAGATGGGCCAACTCTAAGCACAACAACACCCTCTGGTGGAGTGCGAGAAGAGAGGCCCCGATCATCAACCGCTCAGAGTATTTAAGGCTTAAAACCACAACATTAGCATATCCCCACAGCAGTACACAGAGAATCACAAGATAAACCGCAGCATGACGAATTCTCATAAGATAAAGGGTTTTTCCAGGGTGAGGGGACAGAAAACCTTGAGCAAGCATAAACACGGGGTCATCATGACCAAAAACTTAACATAGCTCCTAAAATAATTGTCACATGCTCAATTATCTCATGAAAGCATTGGCACAATCATCACATGTTACAAGGTCAGCTAAAGTCCAGTTATTTTAAACAAAAAGCATTTTTGCAAGCCAAAGCATTTTGCACAGAAGCAAAATATGCAGTTAGCTCAAGCGACTTCATTTTAAACCTAGCCTGCCTTATCTTCTCAGATGGTACATTTTGTTTTCATGCTGGATATGGAATTTGGGTAAGTGGATGGATGAATTGTTTTCTAAATTAGGGAACAAGCTTTTGGCTTTCTGGATTTCAAGGTAGTTTTATTATTCTGGGTGCATCAGCCGGTTTTTTTGTTTATCAGCAATTCCTTATATTTTTTCTGGTTTGGAATTTGTTTTTTCCTCCTTTCTTTCTTTCTTTTTGTTATTCAGACCCACTTTGGACATAGTAATCATTAGGACATACAAAATACCTACAAACTGCAGTTTTATGGGTGGAACTTGAGAGGCAACTCTGCCCAAGGAGATTTTTGTGTTTGTCAATAGGAAATTTAAGCCTTTTGTAGAAGAGAAGGTTTTACATTTTATCCAAATCGAGTTTGACTGCGATTTTGTGGTTGAAATCCGTGACATTTCCACAGCAAATGGGCTGGTTTAGGGTGGATCAAACCGGAAAAATCTGGTTCTTTGCTTGCTAACTAGAGCTCAGATCTTGCCATAGTCTCTTTGTTTGTGTATTTTTTCAGATTTTTCATGGATTTCAAGTTTTTAACACATTTTAGGTTGGTATACTTTGTTTTCATGCTGGATAAGGAATTCGGGTAGCTGGATGTATGCTTTTCTACATCAGGGCACAAGCTTTTGGCTTTCTGGATTTCAAGGTTAGTTTTATTGTTTTGGATGCATAAGCGGATATTTCCTTTATTTATCAGAAATTTCTTATATTTTTCTGGTTTGGAATTTCTTTTTTCCACCTTTCTTTCTTTCTTTTTGTTATTTAGAAACAAGAAACACCACTTTGGACACACTTTGTGTTTGTTAAAATGAAATTTAACCTTTTGTGGAAGAGAAGGTTTTCATTTTGTCCAAATCGAGTTTGCCTATGATTTTCTGGTTAAATCCTTCAGATATCCATGGCATTTGGGCCAGTTTAGGGTGGATCCAACCAGAAAAAGCTGGTTTTCTTGCTGCTAACTAAATGTCAGATCTTGCCATAGTGTCTTTTTTGTGTATTTTTTGTATATTTTTTAGGTATTTCAAGTTTTAACGCATTTTAATGTATTAAATTTTGGGTTCTTGCTGGATAAGCAATTCAGGTAACTGGATGCATGTTTTTCTAATTTGGGCATAAGCTTTTGGCTTTCTGTATTTAAAGGTTTGTTTTATTGTTTTGTGTGCATCAGCCATTTTTCCTTTGTTTATCAGAAATTCCTTTCATTTTTTCTGGTTTGGAATTTGTTTTTTTCTCCTTTCTTTCTTTGTTTTTGTTCTTCAGATCCAAGAAGCAACACTTTGGACACAGTAAACATTAGGATAAACACACAACCTATGAACTGAAGTTTCATGGCTTTAACACTACTGACAACACAGACCAAGGTGATTTGTGTGTTTATGAAAATGAAATTTAAGCCTTTTGTAGAAGAGAAAGCTTTTCATTTTCTCCAATTTGAGTTTGACTGAGATTTTATGGTTAAATCCTTGGGATATCTACAGCATTTGGGCCCATTTAGGGTGAATCAAACCGGAAATTCTGGTTCTCTGATTGGAGTTGTAGATTTCTACCTAGAAAACTCAAATTTGTAGGGTTTTTGTATCCAGTTCCCTCCATTCCATTTGCCAGCATGCAAACAAAATGGAACATCCTAAAATTCTTTCAAAACTGGGAAGTCCATGGATAATATCCAGAAAACACAAACAAACACAGAGGCTGTAGCAAGATCTGGGATCGAGTAAGCCACAACAGAACCAGATATATCTGCCTGGATCCAGCCATATCCAGACAAAATGTTGTGGAATTCAAGTGGATTTTACCCAATAAATCAAGTCAAACTGGTTTTGAAGAAAAGTCTAATACTTCACTTCGACTAGTGGCTTCCATTTCTTGTTCACAAACACAAATATCATGTTGGCCGCTGTTGCAGTGGATTTCTACAAAGAAAACTCGAATTGGTAGGGCTTTTGTATCCAATTCCCTCAATTCCATTCTACAGCAAGAAAAGAAAATGGAACATCCTAAAATTCCTTCCAAAGTGTAACCTCCATGGATAATGTTGAGAAAATACAAACAAACACAGAGGCTGTAGCAAGATCGCAGGTTGAGTTAGCCACAAAAAGACTGGATATTTCTGTTTGGATCCTGCCATATCTGAACAAAATGCTGTGCAATTTGTGTTGATTATTCCCAAAATATCACAGTCAAACTGCTTTTGGATAGAGGGAAAAATCCTTCTAATCGGCAAATGGCTTCCATTTCATGTTCACAGACACAAATATGCTGTTGGCCACTGAACTGTAGATTTCTGATTAGAATTCTGAAATTTGAAGGGTTTTGGTATCCAGTACCCTCCATTCCGTTCGGCAGCATGAAAACAAAATGTAACATACTAAAATTCATTCAAACATGGGAAGTCCATGGATAATGTCCTGAACAAAAAAACAAAAACACAGTCTGTAGCAAGGTCTGGAATTGAGTTAGCAATAACAGAACCGGATATTTCTGGTTGGATACAGCCATATATGGACAAAGTGCTGTGGAATTTGGGTTGATTATACCCAGAAAATCAAAGTCAAACTGGTTTTGGAGAAAAATAAAATCCTCTCTTCGGCAAGTGGCTTCCATTTCATATTCACAAACACAAATAAAATGTTGGATGCTTTTGCAGTGGATTTCTACCTGGAAAACTTGAATTGGTAGGGCTTTTGTATCCAGTTTCCTCAATTCCATTCACCACCATGAAGACAAAATGGGACATCCTAAAATTCATTCAAACCCATGAAGTCCATGGATAAATGTCCAGAAAACACAAACAAACACAGAGGCTGTAGCAAGATCTGGGATTGAGTTAGCCACAACAGAACCGGGTGTTTCTGGTTGGATCCAGCCATATCCACAAATAAGTGCTGTGGAATTTTGTGGATTTGACCTAGAAAATCACAGTCAAAATGCTTTTGGAGAGAGGGAAAATCTTTCTCTTCAGCAAGTGGCTTCCATTTCATGTTCAAAAACACAAATATCTTGTTGGCCACTGTTGCTGAGGATTTCTACCTAGAAAACTCAAATTGGTAGGGCTTTTGTATCCAGTTTCCTCAATTCAATTTGCCAGCATGAAGACAAAATGGGGCTTCCTAAATTATTGAAAACCCTTAAGTGCATGGATAATGTAGAAAACGCAAACAAACACAGAGACTGTAGCAAGATCTGGGATTGAGTTAGCCACAACAGAACTGGATTTTTCTGGTTGGATCCAGCCATATCTGGACAAAGTGCTGTGGTATGTGGCTGGATCTGACTCAGAAAATCACAGTCAAGCTGGTTTTGGAGATAGCTAAAGCACTTCTCTTCATCAAGTGGCTCCCATTTCATGTTCACAAACACAATTTCGGTGGCTGATGCTGTTTCTTTCTACCTAGGAAATTTGTATTGTTAGGGCTTTTCTATCCAGTTTCCTGACTTGTCTTCCCGAGCATGAAGACAAAATGGGACATCCCAAAATTCCATCAAAAATGGGAAGTATATGGATAATGAGCAGAAAGCTCAAACAAACACAGAGGCTGTAGTAAGATCTGGGATTGAGTCAGCCACAATAGACCTGGATGTTTCTGGTTGTATCTAGCCCCGTACAGAAAAAGTGCTGTGGAATTTGGGTGGATTTGACCAGAAAATCACAGTCAAACTGGTTTTGCAGAGAGGTAAAACCCTTCTCTTTGGAAAGTGGATTCAATTTCGTGTTCACAAACACAAATATCCTGTTGGCCACTGTTGTTGTTCTTTTCTACCTAGAAAATTGGTAGGGTGTTAGTATCCAGCTTTTTCAATTCTGTTTGCTAGAATGAAGAAACAATGCAACATCCTACAATTCATGCAAAACCGTGAAGTTCATGGGTAACGTCCAGAAAACACAAACACACACAGAGGCTGTAGCAAGACCTGGGATTTAGTTAGCCACCACAGAACCGGATGTTTCTGGTTGTATCCAGCCATATCTGGACAAAGTGCTGTGGAATTGGGTGTGTACTTGACCCAGAAAATCATAGTCAAACTGCTTTAGAGAGAGGTAACAATCCCTCTCTTCAGCAAGTGACTTCAATTTCATGTTCACAACACAAATATCATGTTAGTAGCTGTTGCTGTGGATTTCTACCTAGAAAACTCGAATTGCTAGGGCTTTTGTATCCAGTTTCTTCAATTCCATTCACCAGCATAAAGACAAAATGGGATATTCTGAAATTCATTCAAAACCGTGAAGTACATGGATAATGTCCAGAAAACACAACCACACACAGAGCCTCTAGCAAGACCTGGGATTGAGTTATCCACAACTGAACATGATGTTTCTGGTTGGATCCAGCCATATGCAGACAAAGTGCTGTGGAATTCAGGTGGATTTGACCCAGGAAATCATAGTCAAACTGCTTTGAGAGAGAGGTAAAAATCATTCTGTTCCACAAGTGGCTTAAAATACATGTTCACAAACACAAATATCATGTTGGCTGAAGTTGTGGATTTCTACCTAGAAAATTAGAATTGGTAGGGCTTTTCTATCCAGTTCCTCGATTCCTTTTCCCAGCATGAAGACATAATGGAACATCCTAAAATTCATTCAAAACTGTGAATAACATGGATAATGTGTAGAAAGCTCAAACACAGAGGCTGTATCAAGATCTGGGATTGAGTTAGCCACAACAGAACCAGATGTTTCTGGTTGGATCCAGCCCTATCCAGACTTAGTGCTGAGGAATCTGGGTGGAATTGACTAGAAAATTACAGTCAAACTGGTCTTTCAGAGAGTTAAAACACTTCTCTTTGGAAAGTGGCTTCAATTTCATTTTCACAATCACAAAATAATGTTGGAAGCTGTTGCTGTGGATTTCTACCTAGAAAACTCGAATTGGTAGGGTGTTTGTAACCAGTTTCTTCAATTCTCTTCACCAGAATGAAGCCAAAATGGACATCGTAAAAGTCATTCAAAACCCTGAAGTACATGGATAATGTCCAGAAAAAAAAAAAAAAACAGAGTCTGTAACAAGATCTGGGAATGAGTTAGCCACAGGAGAACCGGATGTTTCTGTTTGGATCCAGCCATATCCGGACAAAGTGCTGTGGAATTCAGGTGGATTTGACCCAGGAAATCACAGTCAAATTGGTTTTGGTGAGAGGTAAAACCCTTTTCTTCATCAAGTGGCTTCCATTTCATGTTCACAAACACAAATATCATGTTGGCGGAAGTTGTTGTGGATTTCTACCTAGAAAATTAGAATTGGTAGGGTTTTATATCCAGTTTCCTCAATATTATTCACCAACAGGAAAACAAAACGGGACATCCTAAATTCATGCAAAAGCGGTGAGTACATGGATAATGTCCAGCAAGTGACTTCCATTTCACGTTCACAAACACAAATATCATGTCGGTAGAAATGTGAATTGGTAGGACATTAGTGTCCTGTTCCCGCAATTATGTTTTCCCGCATGAAAAAAAGGAACATCCTTAAATTCTTAAATTCATGCAAATCTTGAAGTACATGGATAATATTCAGAAAACACAAACACAAAGGTTGTTGCAAGATCTGGGATTGAGTTAGCCACAACAGAACCAGATATTTCTGGTTGGGTCGAGTCCTATCAGGACAAAGTGCTGGGAATTCGGGTGAATTTGACAAAAAAAAATCACAGTCAAATTGGTTTTGGAGAGAGGTATAACCCTTCTCTTGGGCAAGTGGTTCAATTTCAGGTTCACAGACACAAATATGCTGTTGGCTGCATTTCATGTGGATCGCTACCTAGAAAATTCGAAATGGTAGGCTTTTGTATCCAGTTTCCTCAATTCCATTTGCTAGCATGAAGACAAAGTGCAACATCGTACAATTCATTCAAAACCATGAAGTACGTGGATAATGTCAAGAAAACACAAACAAA
Organism: Lepus oiostolus; assembly: GCA_036325905.1. Classification (NCBI taxonomy): domain Eukaryota; kingdom Metazoa; phylum Chordata; class Mammalia; order Lagomorpha; family Leporidae; genus Lepus; species Lepus oiostolus. The sequence continues at coordinate 55,693,513 of CM070808.1, read as the reverse complement.
CACAGAGGCTGTAGCCAGATCTGGGATTGAGCTAGCCACAACAGAACCGGATGTTTCTGGTTGGATCTAGCCATATCCAGACAAAGTGCTGTGGAATTCAGGTGGATTTGAATTAGAAAATCACAGTCAAACTGGTTTTGGAGATAGGTAAAATCCTTCTCTTAGACAAGCAGCTTCCATTTCATGTGCACCAACATAAATACCATGTCAGCCGCTGTTGTTGTGGATTTCTACCTAGAAAACTCGAATTGGTTCAGCTTTTGTATCCAGTTTCCTCAATTCCGTTTGCCATTGAAAACAAAATGGGACATCCTAAGATTCATTCAAAACTGTGAAGTACATAGATAATGTGCTGAAAACACAAAGAAACACAGAGGTTGTAGCCAGATCTGGGATTCAGTTAGCCACAAGAGAACCAGATGTTTCTGGCTGGATCCAGCCATATCCAGACAAAGTGCTATGGAATTTGGGTGGGTTTGACCCAGAAAATAACAGTCAAACTGGTTTTGGAGAAAGGTAAAATCCATCTCTTCTGCAAGTGGCTTCTATTTCATGTTCCCAAACACAAATATCCTGTTGGCCGCTGTTGTTGTGGATTTCTACCTAGAAAAATTGAATTGGTAGGGCTTCTCTATGCAGTTTTCTCAATTCTGTTCACCAGCATGAAGACAAAATGGGACATCCTAAAATTTATGGGAAACTGAGAAGTACACGGATAATGTCGAGAAAACACAAACACATAGATTGTAGCAAGATCTTGGATTGAGTTAGCCACAACAGAACCAGATGTTTCTGGTTGGATCCAGCCATATCTGGACAAAGTGCTGTGGAATTTGGGTGGATTTGGCTCAGAAAACCACAGTCAAACTGGTTTTGGAGACAGGTATAATCCTTATCTTCATCAAGTGTCTTCAGTTTCATGTTAACAAACACAAATATCTTGTTGGCCGCTGTTGCTGTGCATTTCTACATAGAAAACTCGAATTGGTAGGCTTTTGTACCCAGTGTCATCAATTCTGTTTGCTAGCATGAAGACAAAATGTGGCATCCTAAATTCATTCAAACCCTTGAAGCACATGGATAAAGTCTAGAAAACAGAAATGCAGAGGATGTAGCAAGATCTGGGATTCAGCTAACCTCAACAGAACCAGATGTTTCTGGTTGGATCCAGCCATATCCAGACAAAGTGCTGTGGAATTCAGGTGGGTTTGACCCAGAAAATGGCAGTCAAACTGGTTTTGGAGAAAGGTAAAATCCATCTCTTCCACAAGTGGCTTCTATTTCATGTTCACAACACAAATATCCTGTTGGCCGCTGTTGTTGTGGATTTCTAACTAGAAAACTCAAATTGGTAGGGCTTCTCTATCCATTTCCTCAATTCTTTCACCAGCATGAAAACAAAATGGAACATCCTAAAATTCATGCAAAACCATGAAGTACATGGATACTGTCCAGAAAACACAAACAAACACATAGGTTGTAGCAAGATCTGGGATTGAGTTAGCCACAAGAGAACCATGCTTTCTGGTTGGATCCAGCCATATCCAGACAAAGTCCTGTGGAATTTGGGTGGATTTGACCCAAGAAATCACAGTCAAACTGTTTTTGAGAGAGAGGTACAAATTCTTCTCTTCTGCAAGTGGCTTCCATTTCATGTTCACAAACACAAATATCCTGTTGACCACTGTTGCTGTGGATTTCTACCTAGAAAACTCGAATTGCTAGGGCTTTTGTATCCAGTTCCCTCAATTCCATTCATTAGCATGAAGACTGTAAGACCCCTTAAGCAGGTGTCCCACAATCCGGACCCCCAGAAACACAGACTCCACTCCAATCGCTGCAAGAACAAGAGGAAGTTTATTACATTTGCAAATGGGCCGTCTCACAGCACACTCTAGTGACGTGCAGAGAGAGCGGCCCCGATCATCAATTTCACAGAGTATTTAAGGCTTAAAACCACAACATTAGCATATTTTCACAGTGTTACAATTTCATTTGGTAACCTAAAGGATTACAGGGTAAAAAGGGGGTTTCCAGGGTAAAAGGGAAGAAGTTGCATGCTGTACGTGCCTTGTGGTTTTCATTTTTAGCTTGAGCAAGCAAGGGCAGGGGTCAATGTAGTGTGTAATAACTTGTGGTATTGTAACAGGACATAGGTTGGGTACAATTTTTTTGTTAACTTCTGCCTTTATAGTTCCTAAAACGGTTACAAAAACGATTACATACTGCAAGTTCAGCTAAAGTTCAGCTATCTTATGAAAGCATTTTTATTTCTTTGCAAAAATTATTGCAAGCCCAGCCAATTTGCACAGAAGCAGAACAATATGCAGTTAGCTCAAGCAACTCCATTTTAAACCTAACCTGCCTAATTCTTTCAAAGACAAAATGGGAGATAATAAAATTCATTCAAAACCATGAAGTACATGGATAATGTCCAGAAAACACTAATAAACATAGAGGTTGCAGCAAGTCCTGGGATTGAGCTAGCCACAACAGAACTGCATGTTTCTGGTTGGATCCAGCCATATCCAGACATGGTGCTGTGGAATTCAGGCAGATTTCAATTAGAAAATCACAGTCAAACTGGATTTGGAGAGACGTAAAAAGCTGCTCTTAGGCAAGTAGCTTCAATTTTATGTTAACAATCCCAAACACCATCTTGGCCACTGTTGTTATGGATTTCTACCTAGAAAACTCGAATTGGTAGGGCTTTGGTATCCAGTTTAGAGAATTCCATTCACCAGCATGAAGACAAAATGGGACATCCTAAAATTCATGCAAAACCATGAAATACATGGATAATGTCCAGAAAACACAAACAAAAGCAGAGGCTGTAGCTAGTTCTGGATATGAGTTAGTCACAACACAACTGGATTTTTCTCGTTGGACCTAGCCATAGTGGATAAAATGCTATGGAATTCAGGTGGATTTCTATCAGAAAATCACAGTCAAACTGGTATTGGAAAGAGGTAAACTCCTTCTCTTCGGCAAGTGGCTTCCATTTCATGTTCCCAAACACAAATATCCTGTTGGCTGCTGTTGTTGTGGATTTCTAACTAGAAAACTCAAATTGGTAGGGCTTCTCTATTCATTTCCTCAATTCTTTCACCAGCATGAAAACAAAATGGAACATCCTAAAATTCATGCAAAAACATGAAGTACATGGATACTGTCCAGAAATCACAAACAAACACATAGGCTATAGCAATGTCGGGGCCAGTGGCCCTGGCCCGACATGAGATGCAGCAGGCTGAGGCTGTCCCTTATCTAATCCTGTTTCCTGCACTTATTGTCCTGATGGCCGAAGGCACAAGATTTTTCATCCCACATTCCTGCAGGCAGGATGTGACTTCTGATGAAGGTCTATGATGTTCTTTGCTCTATCTGCAGAGCTTGTACCCTGACCATTGCTACTTTGTAAACTTGCTCTGTTCCTGTGCTATGCATGATTGCACACAATGAATGTTATCTGTATGGGGTCTGGGGTATATAACCTTGTCTTTCTGCGTGCTCGGGGCTGGAGGCTGAAGAGTTTCTTCAGGGAGACTGCCTTCAGTCCCTCTCGCCGGGCCCCCTACTTTGGCCTGGAATGCGATGAGGCAATAAACGTGGTGATGAATTGACTGAGTGCTGCGTGTCGCCGTGTGGTTTGTCGGGTGGCCTCCGACAAGCAAGATGTGGGATTGAGTTATCCACAACAGAACATGATGTTTCTGGTTGGATCCAGCCTTATGTGGACAAAGTGCTGTGGAATTCGGGTGCATTTGACCCAGAAAATTACAGTCAAACTGGTTTTGGAGAGATGAAAAATTTATCTCTTTGAGAGTGGCTTCAATTTCATGTTCAGAAACACAAATATCATGTTGGCCATGGCTCTGTGGATTTCTACCTAGAAAACTTGGATTTCTGAGCTTTTGTATCCAGTTCCCTGATTCCTTTCAGCAGCATGTAGACAAATTTAGACAATATAAAATTCATTCAAAACTGTGACGTTCATGGATAATGACCCAAAAACACAAAAACAGAGGCTGTAGCAAGATCTGGGATTCAGTTAGCCACAACAGAACCGGATGTTTCTGGTTGGATCCAGCCATATCCACAAATAAGTGCTGTGGAATTTGGCTGGATTTGACCCAGAAAATCCACTCAAACTGTTTTTGGAGGAAGGTAAAATACTTCTCTTCATCAAGTGGCTTCCATTTCATGTTCCCAAACACAAATCTCCTGTTGGCCGCTGTTGCTGTGGATTTCTACCTAGAAAACTTGAATTGGTAGGGCTTTTGTATCCAGTTTCCTCAATTCTGTTAGCCAGCATGAAGACAAAATGGGACATGTAAAATTCGTTCAAAATCGTGAAGTCCATGGATGATGCCCAGAAAACACAAACACAGAGGCTGTGGGAAGATCTGAGAATGAGTTAGCCACAACAGAATCGGATGTTCCTGGTTGCATCCATCCATATCTGGACAAAGTGCTGTGGAATTCTGGTGGATTTTAATTAGAAAATCACAGTCAAACTGGTGTAGGAGAGATGGAAAATCCTATTCTTTGGCAAGTATCTTCAATTTCAAGTTCACAAACACAAATATCATGTTGGACTCTGTTGCTGTGGATTTCTACCTAGAAGACTCAAATGAGTAGGGCTTTTGTATCCAGTTTCCTCAATTCTGTTTGCCAGCATGAAGACAAAATGGGACATCCTAAAATCCATTCAGAACCGTGAAGTCCATGGATAATGTCCAGAAAACACAAACAGAGTCTGTACCCAGATCTGGGATAGAGTTAGCCACCAGAGGACCAGATGTTTCTGGTTGGATCCAGCCATATCTGGACAAAGTACTGTGGAATTAAGTGGATTTGACCCAGAAAATCACAGTCAAACTCGTTTAGGAGTGAGGTAAAATCCTTTTTTTCGTCAAGTGGCTTCCATTTCATGTTCACAAACACAAATATCATGTTGACCACAGGTGCTGTGGATTTCTACCTAGAAAATTCTAATTAGTAGGGCTTTTGTGTCCCATTTCCTCAATTCTGTTGGCCAGCATTAAGGGAAATGGGACATCCTAAAATCCATTCAAAATTGTGGAGTCCATAATGAAGTCCAGAAAACACAAGCAAGCACAGAGGCTGTAGCAAGATGTGGGATTGAGTTATCCACAAAAGAACCACATGTTTCTGGTTGGATCCAGCCATGTCCAGACAAAGTGCTGTGAAATTTGACCCATAAAATCATAGTCAAACTGTTTTTGGAGAGACGTAAAACACTTGTCTATGGCAAGTGGCTTCAATTTTATGATCAGAAACACAAATATCATGTTGGTAACTGTTACTGTGGAATTCTACCTAGAAAACTCGAATTGGTAGGGCTTTTGTATCCAGATTCCTCAATTCCATTTGCCAGCATGAAGGTAAAATGGGACATGTAAAATTCGTTCAAAACCGTGAAGTCCATGGATAAGTCCAGAAAACACAGACAAACACAGAGGCTGTAGCCAGATTTGGGATTTGAGTTAGCCAAAACAGAAGCGGATGTTTCTAGTTGGAACTAGCCATATCTGAACAAAGTGCTGTGGAATTCGGGTGGATTTGACCCAGAAAATCACAGCAAAATGGTTTTAAAGGAAGCTAAATTCCTTCTCTTCAGCAAGTGGCTTCAAACTCATGTTCACAAACAAAATATCATGTTGTCCATTGTTGCTGTGGGTTTCCACCTTGAAAACTCGAATTGGTAGGGCTTTTGTATTCAATTTCCTCAATTCTGTTTGCCAGCATGAAGAGAAAATGGGACATCCTAAAATTCAATCAAATCCGTGAAGTCCATGGATAATGTCCAGAAAACACAAACACACACAGAGGCTGTAGCAAGATCTGCGGTTGAGTTAGTCACAAAAGAACTGCATGTTTCCAGTTGAATCCAGCTGTATCTGTACAAAGTGCTTTTTTTTTTGATATTGAAATAAATTTTATTCAGTGTAGATTTTTTTTAACTTTTATTTAATGAATATAAATTTCCAGTATACAGCTTATGGATTACAATGGCTTCCCCTTCCCATAATTTCCCTCCCACCTGCAACCCTCCCCTCTCCCGCTCCCTCTCCCTTTCCATTCACATCAAGATTCATTTTCAATTCTATTTATATACAGAAGATCAATTTAGTATAAATACTTCAACAGTTTGCACCCACATAGAAACACAAAGTGAAACATACTGTTTGAGTACTAGTTATAGCATTAAATCAAAATGTACAGTACATTAAGGACAGAGATCCCACATCAGGAGCAAGCGCACAGTGGCTCCTGTTGTTGACCCAACAAATTGACACTCTAGTTTATGGCGCCAGTAACCACCCTAGGCTGTCGTCATGAGTTGCCAAGGCTATGGAAGCCTTCCAAGTTTGCCGACTCTGATCATATTTAGACAAGGTCATAAAAGACAGGGTGAGGATAGTAACCAATGATCCTAAGAGTGGCCTTAACCAGGTCTGAACAATTATACAGCATTAAGTGGGGAAGAGGACCATCAGTACACACAGGTTGGGAGTAGAAAGTGCTTTGAAATTTGTATGGATTTGACCCAGATAATCACAGTCAAACTGGTTTTCAAGAGAGGTAAAACAAACAAGGTCTGCGATAGAGTTAGCCAAAACAGAACTGGATATTTCTGGTAGGATCCAGCCATATCCGGACAATGCGTTGTGGAATTCAGGTGGATTTGACCCAGAAAATCACAGTCAAACTGGTTTTGGAGTGATGCAAATCCATCTCTATGCGAGTGGCTTCAATTTCATTTTCAGAAACATTTAAAACTGAGAAGTACATGGATAATATCCATAAAACACAGACACACACAGAGCCTCTAACAAGACCTGGGATTGAGTTAGTCACAGCAGAACTGGATGTTTCTGGTTGATCCAGCCATATCCAGAATTGCTATGAAATTTGGGTGGATTTGACCGAGAAAATCACAGTCAAACTGGCTTTGGACAGAGGTAAAATCCCTGTCTTCAGCAAGTGGCTTCCATTTCAGGTTCACAAACACAAATATCATGTTGGCCACTGTTCCTGTGCATTTCTACCTACAAAACTCGAGTTGGTAGGGCTTTTGTATCCAGTTTACTCAATCCCATTGGCCAGCATGAAAACAAAACGGGACATCCTAAAATTCATTCAACCGGGAAGTGCATCGATACTATCCAGAAACACTAATAAACACAGAGGCAGTAGCAATATCTGCGATTGTTAGCCACCACAAGACCGGAAATTTCTGGTTGGATCCAGCCATATCTGGACAAAGTTTTGGGGAATTCACATGGATTTGCCCCAGAAAATCACAGTCAAACTGGTTTTGAGAGGGGTAAAATCTTTCTTTTCGTCAAGTGGCTTCAATTTCATGTTCACAAACACAAATAGCATGTTGGTCTCTGTTGCTTTGGATTTCTACATAGAAAACTCGAATTAGTAGGGATTTGTATCCAGTTTCCTCAGTTTAATTCGCCAGCATGAAAACAAAAAACAAAATGGAGCATCCAAAAATTAATGCAAAACAGTGAAGTACATGGGTAATGTCCAGAAAACAAAAACAAACACAGAGGCTGTATCAAGATCTAGGATTGAGCTAGCCACAAAAGAACCAGATGTTTCTGGTTGGATCCAGCCATATCCGGACAGAGTGCTGTGGAATTCAAGTGGATTTTACCCAGAAAATCACAGTCAAACTGGTTTGGGAGAGAGGTATATACTTTGATTCGGCAATTCGCTTCAATTTCACGTTTATAAACACAATATCCTGTTGGCCGCTGTTGCTGTGGATTTCTACTAGAAAACTCGAATTGCTAGGGCTTTTGTATCCAGTTTCCTCAAATCCGTTCACAAGCATGAAAACAAAATGAGACATCCTAAAATTCACTCAAAACTGTGAAGCACATGGATAAAGTCCAGAAAACACAAACAAACACAGAGGCTGTAGCCAGATCTGGGATTGAGTTAGCCACAAGAGAACCATGCTTTCTGGTTGGATCCAGCCATATCCAGACAAAGTGCTGTGGAATTCAGGTGGGTTTGACCCAGAAAATCACAGTCAAACTGGTTTTGGAGAGGGGTAAAATCCTTGTCCTCGGCAAGTGGCTTCCATTTCATGTTCACAAACACAAATATCCTGTTGGCCGCTGTTGCTGTGGATTTCTACCTAAAAAACTTGAATTGGTAGGGCTTTTGTATCCAGTTTCCTCAATTCCATTCACCAGTATGAAACCAAAATGGGGCATCTTTAGATTCATGCAAAACCTTGAAATACACGGATAATGTCCACAAAACACAAAGAAACACAGAGGCTGTAGCAACTTCTGGGATTGAGTTAGCCACAAAAAGAACTGGATGTTTCTGGTAACATTGAGCCATATCTGGACAAAGTGCTGTGGAATTTGGGTGGATTTGACCAGAAAATCACAACTTGTTTTGGGGAGAGGAAAAACGCTTCTCTTCTCTTGGTAGGGCTTTTGTATCCAGTTTCCTCAATTCCAGTATCCAACATGAAGAGAAAAAAACCTAGCTAGGGCTATGGCTATGTTTAGATTTACGGTTATGGCTAGTTATGTTTAGGGCTATGGCTAAGGCTAGGGTTAAGCTAGAGCTATGGCTTGGTCTAGGGCTAGGGCTAGGCTTAGGGTGGTGTTAGGGTTAGGGTCAGTGTAAGGGTTAGTGCTTGGGCTACAGCTAGGGTTAGGTTTAGATCTTGGGCTTGGGCTAAGCTACAGTTAGTGTTAGGGCTATGACTAAGCCTATGGTATTGTTAGTGTTAGGGTTATGGCTAGGGCTATGTTTAGTTTTAGCTTTAGGGCAAGGGTTATCATTAGTGTTATGGTTAGGGTTAGGTTTATTTTTAGGTTTTAGTTTTAGGGTTAGTAAGATTGTTAAGTTTAGTGCTAGAGCTAGTGCTATAGTTAGGGTTAGGGTTAGGGCTCAGGCTACGGCTAAACTAGGGTTAGGGTTTGGGCTAGGGCTAGGCCTATGGTTATTTTTAATGTTAGAGTTAAGATTATGGCTAGCACTACATTTACTGTTAGGTTTAGGGATAGGGTTAGCGTTAGGGTTAGGTTTAGTGTTGGGGTTATTGTTAGGGTTTAGTGTTATTGTTTGAGTTTGGGTTAAGGCTAGGGCTAGTGCTAGGGCTAGGGCTAGGGTTAGGGTTAGGGTTAGTGCTAAAGCTAGGGCTATGGCTAGGTCTAGGGTTAGGGTTCGGGTTAGGGGTAGGTTTGGGTTAGGGTTAGGGTTAATGTTAGTTAGGGTTATTCTTAGGTCTAGGCTATGGTTAGGGTTACAGTTAGGACTAGGGTTAGGCCTAGGGCAAAGGCTAGTTCTAGGGTTAGTTCTAGGTTGAGTGTTAGGGTTAGGGTTAGGGATAGGCTGAAAGTTAGGTTTACAGTTAGGGCAAAGTGTAGTTCAAAGTCTAGGGTTAGTGTTAAGGTAGGGGTTAGTGTTACGGTTAGTGTTAGGGATGGTTTTGGGGTCAAGGCTAGGACTTGGTTTAGGGCTAGGGCTAGGGTTAGGGTTAGGACTAGGTTTTAGGTTAGGATTAGGGCTAGGGCTAAGGCTATGGAAGGGCTAGGGCTAGGACTAGGACTACATTTAAGATTAGGGTTAGGGTTAGGGTTAGTTATGGGTTAGGGTCAGGCCACGTCTAGGGTTAAGGATAGGATTAGGGCTAGGTTATAGTTAAGGTTAGGGTTAGGGCTAGGGCTAGGGTTAGGGCTATGGCTATGGCAAGGGCTAGGGCCAGAGTTAGTTCTAGGGCTAGGGTTAGAGTTAGGTATGGGTTTAGGGTTGGGGATAGGGCTAGGGCTAGGGATAGTGTTAGGGTTAGGTTTAGAATTAGTGCTAGGGCTAGGGTTAGGGTTAGGGCTACAATTGGGGTTTCAGTTAGAGTTAGGGTTAGTGTTTGATTTAGGGCTAGGGCTAGGGCTAGGGTAAAGTTTAGAGTTAGGGCTAAGGCTGTGGTTAGGGTTAGGGTTAGGTTTAGCATTAGGTTTATTGATAGGGTTAGGGTTAATAGTAGGGTTTGGGTTAGCACTAAGTCAAGGCTAGGTCTAGGGTTAGGGGAATGGTTAGTGTTATGGTTGGGGTTATGGCTAGAACTACAGCTAGGGCTAGAGCTAGAGTTAGGAATAGGGCTAGGGTTAGGGTTAGGGTTGGGTTAGGGTAAGGTTTAGAGTTAGGGTTAGGTTTATGGCTAGGGCTAGGGCTAGGGTTAGGGTTAGGGCTAGGGCTAGGATTAGGTCTAGGATTATGGCTAGGGTAAGCGTTCAGTTTAGAGTTGGGCTTAGGTTTATGTTTAGGGCTAGGGCTAGGCTTGGGTTAGTTTTAGGTCTAGGGTTAGGGCTAGTGTTAGGGTTCAAGTTAGGGTTAGGGCAATGGCTACGCTAGGGTTAAGATTAGGTTCAGTGTTAGGGTCAGAGCTAGGGTTAGGTTTAGGATTAGAATTAGGGTTATTGTTAGGGATAAGGTTAAGCTTTAGGGTTAGGATTACGGTTTGGGTGGGCTAGTGCCTGGGCTAGGCTAGAGATCGTGTTGGGGCTTGGGCTAGGGTTAGGATTAGGGTTAGGGTTAGGTCAGGGGTAGGGTTATGGTTATTACTAGGGCTAGGTTTATTGCTAGCGCTAGTCCTAGGGTTAGTGCTAGGGCTATGGCTAGGGTTAGGGTTAGGGTTAGGGCTAGGGTTAGGTTTAGAGTTAGTGTTAGGGTTAGGTTTAGGGCTAGGGTTAGTGCTAAAGTTAGGGTTAGGGTTTGGGCTAGGGCTAGGTTTAGGGCTAGTGTTAGGGATAGTGTTAGAGTTATGGCTATTGTTAGGTTTAGGGCTAGGTCTAGGGCTAGGGCCTGGGTTCAGTTTAAGGTTAGGGCTAGGGCTACAGTTAGGGCTAGGGTTATGTATAGTTTTAGGGTTATTGTTAGGGTTAGTGTTAATAATAGGGTTTGGGTTAGCACTGTCTAGGGCTAGGTCTAGGTTTAGGGCAATGGTTAGTTTTAGGGTTAGGGTAAGGGCTAGGGCTAGGTCTAGTTCTAGGGTTGGGGTTAGGGTTAGGGTTAGGGTTAGGGTTATGGCTAAGGCTAGGGCTAGCTTTACTACTAGGGTTAGGGTTAAGGTTAGGTTTAGGGTAAGGGTTAGGCCTAGGGCAATCATTAAGGTTATGCTATGGTTAGGGTTACGATTAGGGTTAGAATTAGCTTATGATTAAGATAATGTTAGGGTTAGTGTTATGTTTAGGGTTAGGGCTAGGGTTAGGTTAGGGCTTGGTTTACACTTAGGGTAGGGGTAGGGCTATGGCTAGGTCTAGTGCTAGGGTTAGTGTTAGGGCTACGGTATGGCTAAGGCTAGTGTTAGGGTTATGGCTAGGTTTAGGGCTATGGTTAGGGCTAGGGTTAGGGTTAGAATTAGGATTAGCATAAGGGTTAGGGCTAGGGCTATTGTTAGTGTTAGGGTTAGATTTAGGGTTTTTGTTCAGATTAGCATTAGGGTTAGGGTTAGTGCTAGGGTTGGGGTTAGGGTTAGGGTAAGTGTTAGGGCTAGGGATAGGGTTAGGGCTAGCGCTAGGGCTAGGACAACAGTTAGGGTTAGTTAGGGTTAGGGTTAGGGTTGGGGTATGGCTAAGGCTCATTTTAGGGCTATGGCTAGGTTTAGGGCTACGGCTAGGGCTAGGGCTACGGCTAGGGCTAGGGTTAGGGTTAGAATTAGGATTAGCATAAGGGTTAGGGCTAGGGTCAGGGTTAGGGTTAGATTTAGGATTTTTGTTCAGGTTAACATTAGGGTTAGGGCTAGGGTTACGGTTAGTGCTAGGGTTAGGGTAAGTGTTAGGGCTAGGTTTAGGGCTAGGGCTGGGGCTAGCGCAATTGTTAGGGTTAGTTTTATGGTTAGGGCTTCGGTTAGGGTTAGGGCTAGCATTATGGTTAGGATTAGGGTTAGGTTTAGGTATAGGGTTAGGGTTAGGGCTAGGGTTACACCTAGAGTCAGTGATAGGTTTAGGGCTATGTTTTGGCTAGGGCTCAGGTTAGGGCTAATGCTTTGGTCAGAGTTATGGTTACGGTTATGGTTAGATTTTTGGTTTCGGCTAGGTTTAGGGCTAGAGTTAGGGTTAAGTTTAGTGCTTGGATTAGACTAGGGCTATGGCTAGTGCTAGCACTCTTCCTGCTAGGATTTGGGCTAGGGTTAGGGTTAAGACTTTGGATTGGGTTAGGTTTAAGAGTTAGGGTTAGGGTTATGTTTAGGGTTAAAGCTAGGCTAGGTCTAGTGTTAGGTTTAGTGCTAGTGCTAGGGTTATGTCTAGGGTTAGGGCTAGGGTAAGGGTTAGGGTTAGAGTTAGGCTTAGGTTTAGGTTTAGGGCTATGATAGGCTAGGGCTAGGGCTAGGACTACGGTTAGGGTTAGTGTTATGATTAGGGCTAGGGTTTGGGTTAGGGTTAGGGCTAGGCTAGGGCTAGGGCTAGATCTAGGGGTAGGGTTATGGCTAGAGTTAGGTTTAGAGTTAGAGTTATGGATATGGTTAGTTTTAGGGCTAGTGTTTGGGCTTGAGTTAGTGATAGGGTTAGGGCTATGGTTTGTCTAGGACTAGGGCTAGGGCTAGGGCTAGGGCTAGGGCTAGGGCTAGGTTTAAACAGGTTAGGGTTATGGTTTCAGCTAGGATTAGGGCCAGAGTTAGGGTTATTGTTAGTGCTTGGGTTAGACTAGGGCTAGGGCTTGTGCTAGTGTCTGCCTAGGGTTAGGGTTAGAGTTCGGGTTAGGGTTAGGTCTAAGGTTAGGATTAGGGTTAGGGCTAGGGCTACATTTAGGGTTAGGTTTAGGTTTAGCATTAGGGTTAGGGCTAGGGTTAGGGTTAGTGTTAGGGTTTGGGTTAGGGCTAGGTCTATGGTTATGGCAAGCATTAGTGTTAGGGTTAGGGTTATGGGTAGGGCTACATCTTGGTTGAGTTCTAGGGCTAGGTTTAGGGTTAGGGTTATGGTTATGTTTAGGGCTAGGTCTAATATTAGGGTTGGGCTAGGGCTAGGGCTAGGGCCTGGGCCAAGGTTAGGGCTAGTACTATGGCCAGGGTTAGGTTAGGATTAGAGCTATGGTTAAGGTTAGAGTTAGAGTTAGAATTAGGGTTATGGTTATGGTTAGGGCTAGTGTTAGTGCTTGGGCTAGGGTTAGGGCTAGGGATTAGGCTATGATTAGGGTTAGGGTTAGGTGCACAGTTAGTGTTAGGGTTAGGCAAATTCTAGGTTAGGTTTAGGGCTAGGGCTAGGGCTAGGGCTAGGGCTACGACTAGGGTTAGGGTTAGAGCTAAGTCTAAGGTTAAGGTTAGTGTTAGGTCTACGGTTAGGGCTACGGGTAGGGCTAGGCATAGGTTTAGTGTCAGGGTTAGGGTTAGGTTTAGAGCTAGGGTAAAGGCTAGAGTAAGGGTTAGGTTTTGTGATTGGGTTAGGGTTAGGGTAAGAGTTAGGTTTAGAGTTAGGTTTAGTGCTTGTTTTAGGGCTAGGGCTTGTGCTAATGTTAGAGCTAGGTCTAGGTTTAGTGTTAGGGTTATGGTTTTGTCTAGGGTCAGGGCTACTGTTAGTGCTTGAGTTAAACTAGGGCTAGGGTTAGGGCTAGTGCTCTGCCTAGGGTTAGACTTAGGGTTAGGGTTAAGGTTATGTTTAGATTTAGGGCTAAGGCTAGGTCTACTGCTTCGGCTAAGGCTAGGTTTGGGGTTAAGGTTATGGTTGGGACTATTGTTAAGTTTAGGTTTAGTTTTAGTGTTAGGGTTAGGGCTAAGGCTAGGGCAAGGGCTAGCTTTGTGGCTATCGCTAGTGTTAGGGTTAGGTTTAGGGCTAGGATAGAGTTAGTGCTAGTGTTAGGATTAGGGTTAATTTATGGTTAGGGTTAGCTTTGGGATTAATGTTAGGGTTATGGTTAAGGTTAGGGTTAGGGTTAGGGTTAGTGTTAGTAATAAGGTTTGGGTTAAGCCAAGGCTAGCGATATGGCTAGTGTTATGGTTAGGTTTAGGGCTTGATAGAACTTGTGCTAGTGTTAGGATTAGGGTTAGTTTAAGGTTAGGGTTAGGTTTGGGGTTATTTTTAGGGTTAGGGTTAGGCCAAGGCTTGGGCTAGAGCTAGGGTTAGGGTTAGGGTTAGTTTTATTGTTAGGGTTTAGCTTAGGGTTAGGGTTATGGTTAAGGCTAGGGTTAGGTTTAGGACTATATTGGGGTTAGCATTAGTGTTGGGTTTAGGGTTATTGTTTGGTTAGAGCTAGGGTTAGGGCTAGAGTTAAGGCTAGGGTTAGGGTTAGGATTATGGTTAGTTTTAGGGTTAGGGTTAGGTCTAGGGTTAGGGTCAGAACTAGGTTTAGAATTAGTGTTAGTGTTATGGTTAGGGTTAGGGCTTAGGTTAGGGCAGGGTTAGGGCTAGGGTTAGGGTTAGGCTTAGGGTTATGGTTAGGGTTGGGCTTAGGTTTAATGTTAATGTTATGGTTATGGTTATGTTAGTGTTAGGGCTAGCTCTCTGCTATGGCCCTGGAGTGCAGTGGAGGATGGCTCAAGTGCTTGGGCCTTGCACCCCATGGGAGACCAGGATAAGAACCTGGCTCTTGCCTTTGGATCAGCGTGGTGCGCTGGCCACAGTGCGCCGGCCGCAGTGGCCATTGGAGGGTGAACCAACGGCAAAGGAAGACCTCTCTCTCTTCTCTCTCTCTCTCTCTCACTGTCCACTCTGCCTGTCAAAAATTAAAAAAAAAATTTTAAAAAGGGTTAGGGCTAGGGCTAGGGTTTGGTTAGGGTTAGTTTTAGGGTTAAGGTTAAGTTTATGGTTAGGGTTAGTGCTAGAGTTAGAATTAGGTTTAAGCCAAGGTTAGTGGTAGACCCAGGGTTAGGGTAAGGTTTAGGGTTAGAGTTAGGGATAAGGCTAGGGCTAGAATTAGGGTTAGGGTTAGTGTTAGGGTTAGGGTTAGCACCAGTGCTAGAGCTAGGGCTAGGGCTAGGGTTAGTGCTTACGCCAGTGCTATGGTAAGGGTTAGGGTGAGAGTTTGGGTTACGGTTAGGGTTAGGGTTATGCCAAGGCTAGGTCTAGAGCTAGGATTAGGGTTAGGATTATGGTTTAGGGTTAGGATTAGGGTTAGAATTATGGTTTGTGTTAGGTTTAGGGTTACGGTTAGGATTAGGGTTATGCCAAGGCTAGGTCTAGAGCTGGGATTAGGGTTAAGATTATGGTTAGTTTTAGGTTTAGGGTTAGGTCTGGGGTTAGGGTATGGGCTAGGTTAACAGTTAGGGTTAGGGTTAGTGTTAGGGTTAGGGTTAGGGTATGGTTAGGGCTAGGTTTAGGGTTAGATCTAGGATAGGTTTAGGGTTATGGTTAGGGCTATGCATAGGGTTGGAGCTAGGTTTAGGGTTATGATTAGGGATAGGGCTAGGTTTGGGGTTGGGGTTAGAGTTAGGGTTATGGTTAGAGTTAGGGTTAGGGCTAGGGTTAGGGTTAGGGTTAAGGTTAGGTTAGGGTTAGGGTTAGCATTAGGTTCATGGTTAGGGTTAGGGTTATGTCAAGACTAGGTCTATAGCTAGGGTTAGGGCTAGAGCAAGGGTTAGGGCTAGGGCTAAGACTGGTTTGTGGTTAGTTTTAGGGATAGGGTTAATGTTAAATTTAAGGTTAGGTTTAAGCCCAGGTTAGAGCTAGAGGTAGGATTATGGTTAGGGTTATAGTGATGGATAGGGCTAGGGTTAGGTTTAGGATTATAGTTAGTGTTATTGTTAGGGTTAGGTCTAGGGTTAGGGTAAGTGCTAGGTTTAGACTTAGTGTTAGCATTAGAGTTAGGGTTAAGTCTAGGGTTAGGTCCGTGGCTAGATTTTGGTTTAGGGTTAGGGTTAGGGTTAGGTATTGGACTTAGGTTTAGGGTTAGTGTTAAGGTTATGGTTATGATTATGGTGGGAGTTAGGGTTATTGCTAGGGTTAGGGTTGTGGTTAGGGTTAGTTTTAGGGTTAGGGTTAAGTTTATGGTTAGTGTTAGTGTTAGATTTAGGATTAGGGTTAGGCCAAGGTTAAGGGTTGACCCAGGGTTAGGGTTAGGGTTAGGGTTCTAGTAAGGTTTAGGATTAGAGTTACAGATAGGGATAGGGTAGAATTAGGAAGAGTTTTTGTTAGGCTTTGGGTTTTAGTTAGGCCAGGGCTAGGTCTAGGGCTAGGGCTAGGGTTAGTGCTAGGTCTAGTGCTATGGTTAGGGTTAGGGGTTTGGGTTAGGATTATGGTTAGGGTTAGGGTTAGGCCAAGGCTAGGTCTAGAGCTAAGGTTTGGGCTAGAGCTAGTGCTAGGGCTAGGGCTAGGACTAGGGCTAGGGCTAGTTTTAAGGTTAAGGTTAGGTTTACGGTAGGGCTAATGTCAGAGTTAGGGATAGGTTTAGGCCAAGGTTTGGGTTAGAGCTAGGGTTAGGGTTAGGGTTAGCATAGGGTTAGTGTTAGGGCTAGAGTTAGAGTTGGGGTTAGGGTTAGGGTTAGGCCAAGGCTAAGTATAGGTAGTGTTAGGTCTACTGCTAGGGCTAGGGTTAGGGCTAGGGCTGGGACTAGGGTTAATGTTAGTTTTAGGGTTTGGGTTGGGCTAGAGTTAGGATAGTGCTAGGTTTAGGTCTAGGGCTAGGGATTTGTTAGGGTTAGGGCTAGGGCTATGTCAGGGACCATGCAGTAGGTGGCCTTACCTCCTGGTAATAGAAAAACCTGGCGTGTCAGATAAAATGTACTATAAGCCATGCGCCTGTAACCGCCCTGCCCCCCTCCCTAATCTCGTAGAAGCCATACGCCTGTAACCGCCCTACCCCCCTTCCTTAATCTTGTAGCTTCCCGTAACAGGGCCCCTTCCCGTAATAGGGCCCCGCGGGTTTTTCTTGATTGCGTCAGCACTGCAGTAGCGAAGACAAGCCCTTCCTCTTTCCCATGCCTCAATGATATATAGCGAGCAGTTCAAAAAATAAAGTTGCAGCTTGATCAGCACTTGTCTTGCTGCCATCCTTGTGTCTCCTGCCCCTCTCATTTCTCCTTCTAGGTACTCGACCCCAGTTGCTGTCCCGCGGGTCGGGGCATCTGGCGCCCAACGTGGGGCTCGAGTGTGGCCCTTGGGGCTCGAAGTGCCTGTAAGATTGGAGAAACGCCGCCTTCCAGGAGGAAAACTTGGATCCAAGTGATTGTGCGACCAGCTCGGAGCTGCCCACCCGAGATCATCAGCATCGGTCGACGCTGAGGAGCGAAGACAGCGCAAGGTAAGTGACAGCCATGGGGCAGGCATTATCGTCACGGGAAATGTTCATTAAAAGCCTCAAAGATACTCTCAAGACACGTGGAGTTCGGGTTAAAAAGAAAGATTTAAAAGTGTTTTTTGATCATATAGAAAGACTGTGTCCCTGGTTTCCCAAGGAAGGCACAATCGACGAGGTTAAGTGGCATAGAGTTGGAAGTTGTCTAAAAGATTTCCATGAGACTTTTGGCCCTGCCAAGGTGCCTATTACCATCTTTTCATATTGGAACCTAATTAATGATATTATAAAAACCCGGCATACAGATAAAGCTGTCGACGCCCTGGTGAGGGAAGGCGAGGAGACGCTACGGCGATGCTCCCAACCCCCCTCTAGATGCCCTTCTGTCATTCTAGATATGCCCCCTGTTTCTGATAATGGCACCCCAGATGACCCCCCAGATGTGATCGAGGAGCCCACCCCTTCCCTCTCCAACAAGACGGGCCAATTATATCCTGTTATTCGAGACCGGTCAGCCTTTGAAGAGAGAGAGGAGACTGCCCATAGTGCCCCAGATCCCCCTAAACCCCCGCCATATAATCCTCACCTACCCCTTACCGTTTGCGCCCCCTCCTTCCACGATCTTAACCCACCTATACCTGACTTGTCGGCTCTGCGGCAGTCACTTCAAGCCAGGCGGGAGCACATCCAGCTCCTTAAAGAACTAAGAACCCTCGATGATGAGCTCCGCCATCTCGCCTTGGAACGACCCCTTCCACGATCTAAGCAAAATAACACCAAGCCCAAAACCCAACCCCTTCTGGCTTTCCCTGTAACCAGGAGACAAGCCCAAGGCCAGCCCGACCCTACCACTGATGGGGAAGATGAGGATGAGGATAATTCACCCCACCAACATGAGGAAGACAGTGAGGATCCGGGGTCAGAGGGAGAGGATCAGGCCCCCCATCAGGGACCGGGAGATGGACAACCGTCATCTTACAAAAGGCTTAGTCTCAAATTTATTGAAAAACTTAAAACAGCTTGCACCCAATACGGCCCCACCGCCCCGTACACTCAGGCCTTATTAGAAAACCAAAAAACCCGCTGGTTCACGCCTAATGATTGGGATTTTCTTGCCCGAGCCACTCTCAGCGGGGGTGATTACGTCCTGTGGAGGGCTGATTATGTTCAAATTTGTAAAGAATTAGCTCAACAAAACCTTACTAAAGTCTCATCAAAACATTGGACACTCAAAAAACTTTTGGGAGATCCCCCGTATAACTCCAATAATTTACAAGCCCAATTCCCTACTGGGTTATTAACACAAATTAGCACTGCCGGCATGGGGGCATGGAGAAAACTCCCTCAGAGAGGAGCGGTCACCGCCTCTTTAGCTAAAGTTCAACAAGGGCCGGACGAGCCTTATAGTGATTTCGTTTCGCGCCTTAATATGGCAGCTGAGAGACTTGTCGGCCCGGGAGAGAGTGGAAGCGCGTTCGTTACACACCTTGCCTTTGAAAACGCCAATCCAGTTTGTAAGGACGTTCTTCGGCCTCATAAACATAAAAATGACCTTTCAGAATTCGTGAGGCTCTGCGCTGGCGTGGGATCAGCCCACGCTATGGGTCTGGCTATCGGAGCTGCATTTAAGTCGGCTCACAACCCCTCCGCAAAAACCTCCACTTGCTATGCTTGTAAACAGCCTGGACATTTTGCCCGTGATTGTCCCACTGCCTCATCAACCAGGCCTATGGCACAAAATATAACCCCATCCCCTCCAGGTAGGCCACTTCCTTCCACCCTGTGCCCTCGATGCCATAGGGGTTATCACTGGGCAAATGAATGTAGGTCAAAGACTAATTCTTCAGGCCAACCCCTCCCTCCTAGGCTGCCGGGAAACTCCCAGAGGGGCCAGCCCCTGGCCCCAAATTATCCAAGGACAAACCCTGGGGCGATACGGTTTGTCCCTCCTCAGGCCCAAGCCCAACAACAAGTTCCTCAAATGCCTCAACAATTACTTCCCTCCAACGAGCAACCCCAGGTAGCGCAGGACTGGACCTCTGTGCCGCCTCCGATACAATATTAGATTCCACCCAGGGCCCACAAATTATCCCTACAGGGGTGTGGGGCCCTCTGCCTTCGGGTACCTGTGCTCTTATTCTTGGTAGAGCATCAGCCACCCTTAAGGGCATTCAAGTTTTTCCTGGCATTATTGACGGTGATTTTACCGGACAAATAAAGATTCTAGCAGCCACTATTAACGGAGTGGCTGCCGTTCCACAGGGCACCCGCCTAGCACAACTAATTCTTATGCCTTTAATTACTAAAAATACATCCTCCATTTCCTCCAGGCCCCGAGGCATTACCCCTTTGGGCTCCTCGGATGTCTATTGGGTCCAGCCAATCACAAAAAATAGACCTACACTAACCCTTACTATTGAAGGAAAGGATTTTAAGGGCATTCTAGATACGGGGGCGGATGCCACGGTCATATCTCAAGATCATTGGCCCACCCACTGGCCGCTGACCGCATCTTTTACTGACTTACAAGGTATAGGCCAATCTAATAACCCCCAAGTCAGCTCAAAGGTATTACACTGGAAGGATAGTGAAGGCAATCAGGGCACTGTAACTCCTTTTGTATTACCAGGCCTTCCTGTTAATTTGTGGGGACGTGACATTCTCTCCCAAATGGAAGTTATCCTGTGCAGCCCTAGTAACGTGGTCACACAACAAATGCTGCGCATGGATTATGTGCCTGGCACGGGACTTGGAAAAACAAGACAGGGCATAACTCAACCCATTACAACTCCCTCTAAAACAGATAAACACGGGCTCGGATATTCGGATTTTTAGCAACGGCCACTGGCCTTCCTGTACCCCATGCAGATAAAATCACATGGAATACTCAAACTCCTGTTTGGGTGGACCAGTGGCCGCTTACTCAAGAAAAACTAAATGCCGCTACAGCGCTTGTACAGGAGCAGCTCGAGGCTGGACACTCGAAAGCCTTTATCCTTCTCTCCAATACCACCCTCTGGCTAACACCCGATCTCGAGGAATGGAAGGCTTAGATGCCAACACCGCCGATATCCTCACCGAGTCCCATAAATTACTTAATATCTCTAACCCCTCCCTTGCAAACAGCTGTTGGCTCTGTCTGCGCCAGGGACCCCCCCTTCCTCTTGCCGTATTTTTACCGCTTAATAGTACCTCTATGTTTAATGATTCCTCTAACGCTCAGCCTACACATCCCTTTCCTGTTCTTCCTTACCCAGCTGAAAACATCACTTGCCTTTATAAACCTCCCCTTAATAATTCCTTTGATATTGATGTAGGCCTCGCTCCCTTTTGTACAGATAATAAAACCATAGATTTCCCTCTTTACGCCCCCAATTCCACCGTATTTGTATGCAAGGATAATTTAGCCTATACTGTCCTACCAGCAAATTGGAGCGGTAGTTGCGCACATGCTACGCTTTTCCCCAATATTGAAATCATTTCGGGAGATACCCCTGTTCCCATCCCCTCCTTCGATTATATTGCGGGGCGACCGAAACGAGCTGTTCAATTTATTCCTTTAATAGCTACATTGGGAATCTCCTCAGCGATGGTTACAGGTTCAACAGGACTAGGAATTGCGGTCCACAAATATAGACAATTGTCCCAACAGCTTATTAATGATGTACAAACCCTATCCACCACCATTCAGGACCTTCAGGATCAAATTGACTCCCTAGCGGAAGTCGTTCTCCAAAACCGTAGAGGCTTAGACTTGCTTACTGCCGAACAGGGAGGTATTTGTTTGGCTTTACAGGAAACATGCTGCTTCTACGCCAACAAGTCCGGCATTGTTCGTGATAAAATCAAAACACTTCAAGAAGACCTGAAACGTCGTCGACGTGCCCTGGCTGAAAACCCCTTCTGGACTGGATGGAATGGACTGCTTCCCTATTTGTTGCCACTTCTAGGCCCCTTTGCTGGAATACTTATTATACTATCTGTAGGTCCTTGTCTCTTCAATAGACTCGTGGCCTTCATCAAACAACAAGTAGACAATTTGGCAGCCAGGCCAATTCAAATACATTACCAGAGTCTAGCCATGCAAGATCCCATGGAAACTTATCATCCCCTCTCCGGCCAATAAAGTATAGCCAATAAGGTCACGGTCCTTTCAACAGCTGACCTTCCCCCGTTCATTGCTGTCCAGTCGGGAGCCCAGGAAGGGCCCCAGGCCTATCAATAAAGTGAGCAGTAAGCCAATGACGGGCACCTTCCCGTACCCACACCCGCCTAAGACAGGAGTCCTTGGGGACTGGCAAGGATATCCAGCGACGGGTAAGAGGTGTTAGGGTTTCGGGTCGATTCCTAAGACAGGCACTGCTCGTTCGTCAAACTCGGCCTAAACCACAGCTGTCCTTCTTAAATTGATAAAGAAGGGGGATATGTCAGGGACCATGCAGTAGGTGGCCTTACCTCCTGGTAATAGAAAAACCTGGCGTGTCAGATAAAATGTACTATAAGCCATGCGCCTGTAACCGCCCTGCCCCCCTCCCTAATCTCGTAGAAGCCATACGCCTGTAACCGCCCTACCCCCCTTCCTTAATCTTGTAGCTTCCCGTAACAGGGCCCCTTCCCGTAATAGGGCCCCGCGGGTTTTTCTTGATTGCGTCAGCACTGCAGTAGCGAAGACAAGCCCTTCCTCTTTCCCATGCCTCAATGATATATAGCGAGCAGTTCAAAAAATAAAGTTGCAGCTTGATCAGCACTTGTCTTGCTGCCATCCTTGTGTCTCCTGCCCCTCTCATTTCTCCTTCTAGGTACTCGACCCCAGTTGCTGTCCCGCGGGTCGGGGCAGGGCTAGAGTTAGGACTATGGTTAGGTTGATGTTTAGGATTAAATCTAGGGCTAGGGCTAGGGCTAGAACTATGCTTAATGTTAGTGTCAGGATTATTTCTAGAGCTGGAGCTAGGGCTAGGGCTAGAGTAAGGGCTAGGTCTAGGTCTAGGACTAGGGTTGGGGTTAGTTTCAGGGTTAGGTTTAGGTTTAGTGTCAGTGTCAATGTTAGAGTTAGGGTCAGGTTTAGGCCAAGGTTATGGCTAGAGCTAGGGTTAGAGCTAGGGTTAGGGCTATGGTTAGGGCTGTGGTTAGGGCTATAATTCAGGCTAGGTTTAGAGTTAGTATTATGGTTAGTGTTAGGGTTAGGGTTAGGTGTAGGGTTAGGGTAAGGACTGGGTTTAGAGTTAGTGTTAGGGTTAGGGTTAGTGTTAGGGCTAGGGTTAGGTCTATGGCTAGAGTTGGGTTTAGGGTTAGGGTTAGGGTTAGGGTTATGGTTATGGTTAGGGTTAGGGCTTGGATTAGGGCTATGGGTAGTGTTGGTTTTAGGGTTAGTGTTACAGTTAGGGTTACAGTTAGTGTTATGGTTAGGGTTACGGTTAGGTTTAGGGTTAGGGTCATGGCTTTGATTAGGGCTATGGGTAGGGTTAGGGTTAGGTTTAAGGTTAGAGTTAGGGTTTGGGCATAGGGTTAGAGTTAGGGTTAGGTTTAGGGTTATCGTGAAGTTTAGGGTTTGGGTTAGGTTTAGGGCTAGGGCTAGGGTTGGTTTTAGTGCTACATTTAGGGTGACGGTTAGGGTTATGGTTAGGCCAAGGCTAGGTCTAGAGCTAGGGTTAGGGTTAGAGCAAGGGCTAGTGCTAGGGCTAGGACTAGGGTTAGGGTTTGTTTTAGGGTTAGGTTAGTTTTAGGGTTAGGGTTATTGTTAGAGTTAGGGTTAGGTTTAGGTCAAGGTTAGGGCTAGAGCTAGGGTTAGGTTTAGGTTAGGGTTAGGGTTAGAGATAAGGTTATGGCTAGGATTAGGGTTGACGTTAGGGTTCAAGTTCGGGTTATTATTAGGGTTTGGACTTAGTATTAGGGTTAATTTAGTGTTAGGGATAGGGTTATGTTTAGGGTTAAGGTTAAGTTTAGCATTAAGGTTAGGGTTATGGTTAGGGTTAGGTTTATCCCTAGTCTATGTTAGAGCTACTGTTAGGGCTAGAGCAAGGGCTAGTTTAGGACTAGGACTAGGGTTTGGGTTAGTTTCAGTTTTAGGGTTAGGGTTAATGTTAGAGTTAGGGTTAGGTTTAGACCAAGGTTACGGCTAGAGCTGGGATTAGGTTATGGTTAGGGTTAGGTTTAGGGTTAATATTAGATTTAGGGTTAGGTTTCAACCAAGGTTAGGACTAGAGCTAGGATTAGGGTTAGAGTTAGGATTAGGGTTAGGACTAGGTTTAGGGTAAGGACTATGGTTATGGTTAGGGTTTGGGTTAGGGATCGGATTACTGTTAGGGCTAGGGCTAGGGTTGATGTTAGGTTTAGTGTTAGGGTTAGGCTTAGGCTTAGGGTAGGTTTAGGTTTAGCTTTTGTTCTGGGAGTAGGGTATGGGCTAGGGTTATGGTTAGGTTTCTGGTTGGGGCTAGGGTTAGAGCTATGGCTAGGGTTAGGGTTTTTGTTATATTTAGGGTTAAGGTTAGGTTCATGGCTAAGTCTAGGTCTACAGCTAGGGCTAGTGCTAGGGCTAGGTTTGGGGTTAGGGTAGGTTTGGGACTAGGGATAATTTTAGCATTAGTTTTAGGGTTAGGACTAGGGCTAGGGATGAGGCTAGGGTAGTGTTAAGGTTAGTTTTAGGGCTAGGATAGAGCTAGTGTTAGGTCAGGATTAGGCTTAGTTAGGGCTATAGTTAGGTTTGGGGTTAGTGTTAGGTTTATGGTTACGTCTAGGGCTTGTATTAGAGTTAGAGTTAGGGTTAGAGTTAGTTTCAGTGTTAGGGTTATGGCTAGGGCTAGGGTTAACATTAGGGCTAGGTTGAGGGCTTGGATTTGGGTTAGGTTTTGGGTTGTTAGGGTTAATGTTAGGGTTACGGTTATGATTAGGGCTAAGGTTAGGGCAAGGTGAGGTCTAGAGTAAGTTTTAGGTTTAATGCTTGATTTGGGACTAGGGCTAGGTCATGGGCTAGTGTTGGGGTTAGTGTTACTGTTAGGGGTTGGGTTAGGTGTAGTTCTAGGGCTAGGGCTAGGACCAGGGCTGGGGCTTGGGCTAGGACTATGGCTAATGGTACAGTTAGGGTTAGTGATAGGGTTAGGGTTATGATGAGGTTGAGGGTTAGTGTAAGAGTCACATTTATTACTTGGGTTAGGGCTAGGGCCAGGGCTAGGGTTAGCTTGAGGGTTAGGGTTAGGGTTAGTGGTTAGGTAGGGCTAGGGCTAGGGCTATGGTTTGGTCTAGATTTAGAGCTGGGGCTAGGGTTAGGGTTAGGGTTAGGGCTAGGGTAATGGCTAGGGCTAGGGCAATGGCTAGGGCTAGTGTTTGGTTTAGGGTTAGGATTAGGGCTAGGCAAAGGCTAGGACTAGGGCTATGATTAGGGTTAGGGTTTGGGCTAGGGCTAGGTCTAGGTCTAGTGCTAGGGTATGGCTAGGGCTAGGTTTAAGTTATTGTTAGGGTTAGGGTTAGGGCTAGGGATAGGCCTAGGGCTATGGTTAGGTTTACTGTTAGGGTTAGGGTAAGTGTTAGGGTTAGGGTTAGAGTTTAGTGTTATGCCAAGGCTCCAGCTAGGGTTTGGTTTAGGGTTAGGATTAGGGTAATGTATTGGGTTAGGGTTATCGTTAAGTCAAATCTAGGGATATGGCTAGGGTTAGGGTTAGGGCTAGGGTTAGGGTTAGGGCTTAGTGTTAGTGTTATGGTTAGGGTTAGGGCTAGGGTTAGAGTAAGGGCTAAGTTTAGGTTTAGGGCTAGGGTTAAGTTTAAGGCTAAGATTAGGGCTATGGCTAGGGTTGTTGTTAAGGTTAAGTTTAGGGTTAGGGTTTCAGCTTAAGTTTAGTGTTAGGGTTATTGTTAGGTGCTAGGGCTAGGGTTGGCATCAGTGTTAGTTTTAGGCTTAGGGTTAGGTTGAGGTTTAGGGTTAGTGTTAGAGTTAGGGTTAGGTTTAGGCCAAGGTTAGGTAGAGCTAGGGTTTGGACTAGAGCTAGGGCTAGGGCTAGGGCTAGTACTCGGGTTAGGGTTAGTTTTATTGTTAGGGTGAGGGTTAGGTTAGTGTTAGAATTGGGCCAAAGCTTTGGTTATTGTTAGGGTTAGGCTAGGGTTAAGGTGAAATTTAGGGTTAGTGCTAGTGCTAGCTTTAGGGCTAGGGGCATTATTGCTAGGGCTAGGGTTAGGGTTAGGCCTAGTGTTATAACTCGAGTTAGTGTTAGGGTGAGAGCTATGGTTTGGCTAGGTCTAGGTCTAGGGCTAATACAACGGCTAGGGTTAGGGTTAGGCTTAGGGTTATGGTTTTGGCTAGGGTTAGTACTAGGGCTAAGGCTAGGACTAGGGTTAGGGTTAGTTTTCAGGTTAGGGTTAGGTTTAGGGTTATGGTAAGTGTTATTAGAGTTAGGGTTAGGTTTAGGCCAAGATTAGGACTAGAGCTAGGGTTAGGGTTAGAGTTATGATTAGGGCTAGGTTTAGTGCTAGTTTTAGGGTTGTTGTTAGGGTTAGGATTAGAGTCAGGGTTAGGGTTAGGGTTTGGGCTTAGGGTTAGTGTTAGATTTAGTGTTATTATTATGGTTAGGGTTAGAATTAGGATAAGGGCTATGTTTAGGTGTGGGGTTAGGGTTAGAGCTAGGGTTAAAGTTATGGCAGGGTTGGGTTAGAGTAGGATTAGGGTTAGGGTTATGCTTAGTGTTATAGTTAAGGTTAGTGTTAGTGTTTGGGCTTAATGTTAGGCCACTTCTAGTGCTAGGACTAGGTTTAGGGCTAGGGCTAAGGCTAAGGTTTAGGGCTAGGCCTAGGGCTAATGTTATGTCTAGCGCTAGGAATAGAGTTATGGTTATGTCTAGGGCTAGGATAAGGAATAGGGTTAGGTTTTTGGTTAGGATTAGGTCTACGTCTAGAGTAGGACTAGGGCTAGGTGTAGGGCTATGACTAGGGTTAGGGTTAGGGTCAGGGCTATGGTTACACAAGGCTTGTGCTAGGGCTAGGGTTAGGTCTAGGACTAGGGCTAGGGTTAGGGTTAAGTCTAGGGCTAGGGTTAAGACTAGGGTTAGGTTTAGGGTTAGGAATAGGTCTAGGGCTGGGGGTAGGGCTAGGGCTGTGTCTAGGGTTATCACTAGGTTTAGGGTTGTGGCTATGTTTAGGGTTTGGGTTTGGGCTAGGGCTAGGGCTAAAGTGAGGTCTAGGGCTAGGGATAAGTTAAGGGTTAGGGCTAGTCCTAAATTTTGGACTACGGTTAGGTTTAGGGTTAGGATTAGGTCTAAGGCTAGTGGTAGGGCTAGGGTAGATCTAGGGCTATTACTAGGTTTATGTTTAGGGTTAGGGTTAGGGTTAAGCCAAGGCTTGTGCTAAGCTAGGGTTAGAGTTAGGGTTAGTGTTAGTGTTTGGGCTTAGAGTTAGGGTTAGGGTTAGGGTTAAGTTTAGGGCTAAGACTAGGAATACGGCTAGGGCTAGGCTAGGCTTTGTGCTAGGGTTCTGATTGGGACTAGGGTTCAGTTTAGTATTAGTTTAGGGTTAGGGTTAGGGTTAGGGTTAAGGCTAGTGTTAGGCTAAGGCTTGTGATAGGGCTAGGGTTAGGGCTAGGGTTAGGGTTAGGGTTAGGGTTAGGGTTAGGGCTAGGGCTAGGGTTAGGGTTAGTATTGGGATTTTGGTTAGGGTTAGGTTTAGGGTTAGGGTTAGTCCAAAGCTAGTGCTAGGGCTGGGGTTAGGGCTAGTGTTTGGGTTAGTGTTGGGGTTTTGGTTAGGGTTAGGTTTAGTGTTAGTTTTAGGCCAAAGCTAGTGCTAGGGCTGGGGTTAGGGCTAGGGTTAGGGTTAGGTTTATTGTTTGGGCTATGTCTAGTGTTAGCGTTATGGCTAGGTTTAGGACTAGTGCTATGACTATGGTTAGTGTTAGGTTTAGGGTTAGGGTTTGAGCTTAGGGTAAGTGTTAGTGTTAAGCTTTTGGTTAGTGTTAGGTATAGGGTTAGTTTTAGGTTTAGGCCAAGGCCAGTGCTAGGGCTATGTTTAGGGTTAGGGCTAGTGCTAACGTTAGGTCTAGGGCTAAGGGTTAGTGTTAGGGCTAGGACTAGGTTTAGGACTAGGGTTAGGTTTAGGGTTAGGATTAGATCTAGGGCTAGGTGTTGGGCTCGGGCTAGGTCTACTGCTATGACTAGGGTTAGGGTTAAGGCTATTGTTATGCTAAGGCTTGTGCTAGGGCAAGGGTTAGGGCTCAGGTTAGATTTAAGTTAGGGTTAGTTTTAGGGGTAGGGTTAGTTTGGGATTAGAGTTAGAGTTAGGGTTAGGGTTAAGCCAAGGCTAGGGCTAGGGTTAGGGCTAGGGTTAGGTCTTGAGCTAGTGTAGAGTTAGGGTTAGGGTTAGGGTTAGGGTTAGGACTATGGCTAGGTTTTGGGCTAGGGCTAGGGCTAAGATTAGGTCTAGTGCTGTGGATATGTTTTGGGTTAGGGCTAAGGCTAGGATTAGGACTAGGTTTAGGTTAGGGTTTTTATTAGGTCTATGGCTGGGGTAGGACTAGGTTTAGGTTTAGTGTTAGGATTAGGTCTAGGGCTAGAGGTGTGGTTAGGGATTGGTCTAGGGCTAAGACTAGGGTTACGGTTAGGGTCAGGGTTAGGGTTAGGCCAAGGCTTGTGCTAGGGTTAAGGCCAGGGCTAGAGTTAAGTTTAGGATTAGGGTTAGGGTTAGGGTAGGTGTTCTATGGCTAGGTTTTGGGCTAGGGCTAGTGCTAAGGTTAGGTCTAGGGCTCGGGCTACGGTTTGTGTTAGGGCTAAGGCTAGGATTAGGTCTGGGTTTAGGTTAAGGTTAGTATTGGGTCTAGAGCTGGGGTAGGACTAGGGTTAGGTTTTGTGTTAGGATTAGGTCTAGAGCTTGGGGTAAGGCTAGGGCTTGGTCTAAGGCTATGGCTATGTTTAGGTTTAGGGTTAGTGTTAGGGTTAGTCCAAGGCTTTTGCTATGGCTAGGGTTAGGGCTAGGGTTAGGCTTAGGGCTATGGTTAGGGCTAGGGCTAGGATTAGGGTTAGGGTTAGGATTAGGATTGGGGTTAGGGTTAGAATTAGGTTTATGGTTAAGCCAAGGCTAGGGATAGGGCTAGGGTTGGGGCTAGTGCCAGGTTTAGGATTAAGGTTAGGATTAGGGTTAGGGTTATGGTTAGGCCAAGGCTAGTGCTAGGGCTAGGGTTAGGGCTACCCTTAGCATTAGGGTTAGGGTTATTAGTAGGGCTAGGATTTGGGCTAGGGCTAGGGTAGGGCTATTGTTAGGTTTAGAGCTAGGGCTAGGGCTAAGGTTAGTTCTAGGGATAGCAATATTGTTAGGTTTAGGCTAATGCTATGGTTAGGACTAGGTTTAGGTTTAGGTTTAGTATTGTGTCTGGGGCTAGGGATAGGTCTAGGGCTAGGTCTAGGGCTATGACTAGGCTTAGTGTTAGTGTTAGGGTTAGGTCAAAGCTTGTGCTCAGACTAGGGTAATGGCTATGGGTAGGGTTAGGGTTAGGTTTAAGGTTAGGTTTAGATTTGGTTGGGGTTAGGTTTTCAGTTAGGGTTAGGGTTAAGCCAAGGCTATGGTGAGGGATAGGGTTAGGGCTAGGGCTAGGGCTATGGCTAGATCTAGGGGTAAGGTTAGGACTAGCTTTAGGGTTGGGATTAGTGTTAGGGTTTGGGCTTGATCTATGGCTAGGTTTAGGGCTAGGGCTAGAACTAGGGTTAGGGTTAGGGTTAGGATTCATTCTAGAGCTAGGGCTAGCGCTAGGTTTAGAACTAAGTTTAGTGTTAGGTTATGGTTATGGTTAGGGTTAGTGCTATGTCTAGGGCTAGGGTTAGGACTAGGGTTAATCTTAGAGTTAGGGGTAGGGGTAGAGGTAGGCATAGGTGTGTCAGGTTAGTGTTGGGCTTAGGATTATAGTTATGGTTAGGGTTAGACTAAAGCTTGGACTAGGGCTAGGGTAAGACCTAGGGCTGTGGCTAGGTGTACTGTCAGGGTAGGGCTATGACTAGGGCATGACTAGGCCTAGGGCAAGTGTTAGGAGTAGGTTTAGGTTTAGTGTTAGGGTTAGGGTTTCAGCTTGGGCTAGTGTTATTGCTAGGGCTAAGACTAGGGTTAGGGTTAGGTCTTGGGTTAGGGTAGGGTTTTGGTTATGACAATGGTTAGGGCTAGGGTTAGGACTAGGCTAGGGTTAGGTTTAGGGTTCGATCTAGGGTTAGGGTAAGGTGTAAGTTTAGGGTTAATTTTAGGGTTAGGTTTAGGGTTAGGGCTAGGGTTAAGGCTATGCTAGGGTTGGGTTTAGTGTTAGGTTTATGGGTAGGGTTAGGGTTAGAGCTAGAGTAAGGGTTAGGTTTATGTTTGGGGTTAGGGTTAGTGTTAGGTTTAGGGTTAGGGTTTGGGCTTAGGTTCAGGTTTAGGGTTAGGATTAGTGTTAGTGTTAGGGTTATGGTTAGTATTAGGTATAGGGTTAATGTTAGGGTTAGGGTTAGGTTTAGGCCAAAGCTAGTGCTAGGGCTAGGTTTAGGGTCGGTCTCTGCTAAGATTTTGTCTAGGGTTAAGTGTTAGTGTTAGACTAGCACTAGGGTTAGGACTAGGGTTAGGCTTAGAGTTAGGATTAGGTCTAGGGCTATGGGTAGGGTTTGGACTAGGTCTAGGGCTATGACTAGGGTTGGTTAGGGTTAGGGTTAAGGCAGTGTTAGGCTATGGCTTGTGCTTGGCTAGGGTTAGGATTAGGATTAGAGTTAGTGTTAGGGTTAGGTGGAGTGTTCGGTTTGGGATTAGGGTTAGAGTTAGCCAAAGCTAGGTCTAGGGCTAGGGTTAGGGCTAGGGCTATTTTTAGGTTTAGGGTTAGGGTTAGGGTTTGGGTTAGGCCAAGTCTTGTGCTAGGTCTAGTGTTAGGGCTAGGGTTATGTTAGGGTTAAGGCTAAGGTTAGGGTTTCGCTAGGGTTAGGGCTAGGCTATGGTTAGGTTTGGTGATAGGGTTAGGGTTAGGGTTAGGGTTAGTGTTAGGCCAAGGCTAGTGCTAAGGCTAGGGTTAGGGCTATGTTTAGGGTTAGGTTTAGGGTTTGTGCTAGATCTTGGGTTAGGGCCATGTTTAGGTTTAGGGCTAGGGCTAGGACTAAGGATAGTTCTAGGGATGGGTAGTGTTAGGTTAAGGGTTAAATCTAGGTTTAGAACTAGGTTTAGGTTTAGGTTTAGGATTGTGTCTAGGGCTAGGGGTAGGTCTAGGGCTAGGTCTATGGCTATAACTAGGAATAGGGTTAGGGTTAGGGTTTGGTCAAGGCTGTGCTAGGACTAGGGTTAGGGCTATGGGTCAGGTTAGGGTTAGGGTTAGGTTTAGGGTTGGGTTTAGGTTTTGAGTTTGGGTTAGCATTAAGCTAAGGCTAGGGAGAGGGATAGGATTAGGGCTATTGCTGTGGCTATGGCTATGGCTATGGCTAGGGCTAGCATTAGAACTACGGTTAGGGTTATGGTTAGGGTTAGGGGTAGGTGTATTGTTAGGTGTAGGGTTAGCGTTAGAGTAGAGTTAGAGTTAGGCCAAGGCTAGGGGTTAGGGCTAGGGTAAGACCTAGGGCTAAGGTTAGGTCTACTGTTAGGCTAGGGCTAGGACTAGGGTACAGCTAGGACTAGGGCTAGGGTTAAGACTAGGTTTAGCTTTAGTCTTATGGTTAGGTTTTTGGCTCGGGATAGGGTTAGTTCTAGGTCTAAGAATAGGGTTAGGGCTAGGGTTGAGGTTAGTGTTCGTGTTGGGACTAGTTTAGGATTAGTTTTAGGTTTAGGGTTAGGGCTAGGGCTTGGGCAATGGTTAGGGTTGGGGCTAGGGCTAGTGTTAGGTTTAGGTTTAAGGTTAGGATAGAGCTAGTGCTATGGTTATGATTATGGTTACTTTGCGTTTAGGGTTAAGTTTTGAGTTAGTGTTAGGGTTAGGGTTATGTCTAGGGATAGGGCTTGTATAGGGTTAGGGTTAGGGTTATGACTCATTTTAAGGCAAGCTAGGGTTAGGTTTATGGCTAGGGTTAAGGCTAAGTGTAATCTTAGGGTTAGGGTTAGGTTTGTGGCTAGGGCAAGGTTTAGGATTAGGTTTAGGTTTAGAGTTAGCTTTAGCATTAATGGTATGGTTATGATTTAGGTTTTGTGTTAGTGTTTGGGTTAGGGTTATGTATACAGTTATGGTTATGGTTACGGTTAGGGTTAGGCTAGGCTAGGCAAGGGCTAGGGCAAGGGTTAGTACTAGGGTTAGGTTTAGGATTAGGGTTAGAGCTAGGGCTAGGGCTAGGGCTAGGACCAGGTTATTGTTAGGTTTAGGGTTAGGGTTAGGGTTAGGCCAGGGCTAGGGAAGGGCTAGGGTTAGTGCTATGGTTAGTGCTATGGTTAAGGTTAGGTTTAGGGTTCAGGTTAGTGTTAGGGTTACAGTCAGGGTTAGGGTTAGGTCAAGGCTAGGTCTAGAGCTAGGGTTAGGTCTAGGTTCGGGGTTAGTTTTAGTTCTAATGTTTGGGTTAGTTTTAGGGTTAGGGTTATAGTTAGGGTTAGGTTTAGGCCAAGGTTAGGGCTAGAGCTAGGTTAGGGTTAGGGTTTTGTTTGGGCTTAGGGTTAGGATTAGGGTTAGGGTTATGTTTAGGGTTAAGGTTATTGTTAGGGTTAGTGTTATGGTTAAGGTTAGGGTAAGTGTTAGGCCAAGGCTAGGTGTAGAATTTGGGTTAGGGCTAGATCAAGGGCTAGGGCTAGGACTAGGTTTAGGGTTAGTTTTAGGGTTAGGTTTAATGTTAGGGCTAGTGTTGGGGTTATAGTTAATGTTAGAGTTAAGGTTAGGTTTAGGCCTTGGTTAGGGGTAGAGCTAAGATTAGGGTTAGGTTTAGGGTTAGAGTTAGGGCTAGGGTTAGGCTAAGTCTTGTGCTAGGGCTAGGGTTAGGGTAGGGTTAGTGTTAGGGTTCGTGTTATAGTTAGAGTTAGGGTTAGGGTTAAGCCAAGACTACGGTTAGGGCTAGGGTTAGGGTTAGGTTTAGGGTTAGGCCAAGGCTAATTCTAGGGCTAGTGTTAGGACTAGGGTTAGGGTTGGGTTAGGGTTAGGATTTGAGCTAGGGCTAGTATTAGGGCTATTGCTATGTTTAGGGCTAGGGCTAGGGTTAGGGTTTTGGCTAGGTTTATGACTTGGGTTAGGTTTTGGTTTAGGATTAGGACTAGGGCTAGTGTTATGTCTAGGGCTAGGTCTAAGGCTATGACTAGGCTTAGGGTTAAGGTTAGGGTAGACCAAAGCTTTTGCTAGGGCTGTGGATAGGGCTAGGGTTAGTGTAGGGTTCGTGTTAGGGTTAGGTTTGGGTTAGTTTTAGTGTTTGGGTTGGTGTTAGGGTTAGAGTTAGAGTTATGGTTAAGCTAAGGCTAGGGTAGGGATAGGCTTAGTCCCCTAGGGCTAGGGCTAAGGTTACGGCTAGGTCTAAGTCTAGGGCTAGAACTAGGGTTAGGGTTAGGGTTAGTATTAGGGCTAGTGCTAGGTCTATGGCTAGGATTAGGGTTAGGGTTAGAGTTAGGGTTATGCCAAGGCTAGTGCTAGGGCTAGGGCTAGAACTAGGTTTAGGGTTAGGGTTAGGATTACTATTCTGGCTCTGTCTAGGACTAAGGCTAGGTCTAGGGCCAGGGCTATGGTTAGGAGTAGGTCTATGGTTAAGATTAGGGTTAGCTATAGGTGTGGGGTTAGGATTGGGGTTAGCTTTAGACTTAGGGTTAGGGTTAGGCCAATGATACCACTAGGGCTAGGGCTAGGGCTATGGCTATGTCTAGGTCTACTTTAGGGTTGGGCAAGGGCTAGGGTATTGCTAGGGCCTGGGCTAGGGTTAGGACTAGGTTTAGGTTATGGTTAGTGTTTTGGCTCAGGCTAGGGTTACAACTAGTGTTAGGGTTAGTGTTAGGTTAGGGTTAGAGTTAGGCCAAGGGTATGTTTAGGTTTAGGGTTAGGACTAGGGTTAAGGTTAGGGTTAGAGATAGTGCTATACCTAGGGTCAGGACTAGGGATAGGGTTATGGCTAGGGCTAGGTTTAGGGTTAGGGTTAGGGTTTGGGCTAGGTTTAGGGCTAGATTTTGGGTTAGGGTTAATGCTTGGGTTAGACATGGTCTAGGCCTAGTGCTTGCACACTGCCTAGGGTTAGGGTTAGGATTAAGGTTAAGGTTAAATTTAGGGCTAAGACTAGGACTATTGCTAGGGTTGGGGTTAGGGTTCAGGTTGGGACTTAGGTTAAGTTTAGGATCAGTTTTAGATTTAGGGTTAGGGCTGGGGCTTGGACAAAGTCTAGGGTTGGGTCTAGGGGTAGTGTTAGGTTTAGGGTTAAGGCTTGGTTTAGGGTAAGCTAGTGTTAGGGTTAAAGCAAGGGCTAGGCCTACGGGTAGTGTTAGGTTTAGAGTTAGGTTTGTGGCTATAACAAGGTTTAGGATTAGTTTTAGGTTTTGGGCTAGCATTAGGGGTAGGGTTAGTTTTATTGTTACGGTTTAGGGTTAGGGTTTGGGTTAGGGTTACTATTAGTGTTAGGCCACAGCAAAGGCTAGGGCATGGGTTAGTACTAGGGTTAGGGTTAGGATTAGGGATAGATATAAGGCTATGGTTAGGACTAGGGTTACTGTTATTTAGGGTTAGGTTAAGGGCTAGGCTTAAGGTTAGTGTTAGAATTAGGGATAGGTTTAGGCCAAGGTTAGGGTTAGAGGTATGGTCATGTTTAGGGTTATGTTAAGGTTGGGGTTAGGGTTAGGGTTAGGGTTAGGGTTAGGGTTAGGGTTAGGGTTAGCGTTAGGCCAAGGCTTGGTCTAGAGCTAGGTTCAGGGCTACAGATAGGGCTAGGGATAGGCCTAGTGTTAGGGTTAGTTTTAGGGTTAGGGTTAGTGCTAGAGTTCGGGATAGGTTTAGGCCAAGGTTAGGGTTAGAGCTATGGTTATGGTTGTGGTTAGGGTTAGGGATAGCATTATGGTCATGGTTAGGGTTAGGTTTAGGGTTATAGTTAGATTTAGAGTTAGGCCAAGGCTAGGTCTAGAGCTAGGGTTAGGGCTGGAACAAGGTTTAAGGTTAGGGCTAGGACTAGGTTTAGGGTTACTTTTAGGGTTAGGGTTAGGTTTAGTTTTAGGTTACTGTTAGGGTTAGGGTTAGGTTTAAGGTTATGGTTAGGGTTAGGGTTAGGGTTAGGGCTAGGGTTAGGCTAGGGCTAGGGTTGAGGTTAGGGTAAAGGTTTGGGTTAGGTTTAGGGTTAGGTCTAGGGTTAGGGTAGGGCTAGGGTTAGGGTTAGGACTAGAGCTGGGGTTAGGGTTAGGATTAGGGTTAGGGTAGGGCTAGGGTTGGGGTTAGGGTTATTTTCAGGGTTTGGTTTAGGTTTAGATTTAGGGTTAGTGTTAGAGTTAGGGTTAGGGTTAGGTTTAAGGCTCAGTTTAGTGTAAGCTAGGGTTAGGGTTAATGCTAGGACTTGGCCTAGGTGTAGTGTTAGGTTTAAGGTTAGGTTTGTGGATAGGGCAAGGTTTAGTATTAGGTTTAGGTTTAGGGTTAGTGTTAGGGGTAGGGTTAGGTTATTTTTTTAATAATTAAACTTTTATTTAATGAATATAAATTTCCAAAGTACAGCTTATGGGTTACAATGGCTTCCCCCTCCCAAAACTTCCCTCCCACCCGCAACCCTCCCCTTTCCCGCTCCCTCTCCCCTTCCAATCACATCAAGATTCATTTTCAATTCTCTTTATATACAGAAGATCAGTTTAGTATATATTAGGTAAAGATTTCAACAGTTTGCCCCTATATAGCAACACAAAGTGAAAAAAAATACTGTTGGAGTACTAGTTATAGCATTAAATAAGAGTGTACAGCACATTAAAGACAGAGATCCCACATAATATTTTTTAAAAAAATAATTAATTTTCTATAGCATTTCCAATTTAACACCAGGTTTTTTTGTTTCATTTCCAATTATCTTTATATACAGAAGATCGATTCAGTATATAATTAGTAAAGATCTCATCCGTTTGTACCCACACAGAAACACAAGTATAAAAATACTGTTTCAGTACTAGTTGCAGCATCACTGCACATTAGACAACACATTAAGGACAGATCCCACATGGAATGTAAGTACACAGTGACTTCTGTTGCTGACTTAACAATTTGACACTCCTGTTCATGGCGTCAGTAATCTCCCTAGGCTCTAGTCATGAATTGCCAGGGCTATGGAAGCCTTTAGAGTTCACTGACTTTGATCTTATTCTGGTAGGGTTATAGTCAAAGTGGAGGTTCTCTCCTCCCTTCAGAGAAAGGTACCTCCTTCTTTGATGGCCCCGTTCTTTGCACTGCGATCTCACTAACAGAGATCTTTCATATAGGTCTTCTTCTTTTTTTTTTCTTTTCCATGGTATCTTGGCTTTCCATGCCTACAATACTCTCATGGGCTCTTCAGCCAGATTTGAATGCCTTAAGGGCTGATTCTGAGGCCAGAGTGTTGTTTAGGACATCTGCCTTTCTATGAGTCTGCTGTGTATCCCACTTCCCATGTTGGATCTTACTCTCCCTTTTTTATTCTATCAGTTAGTATTAGCAGACACTTGTCTTGTTTGTGTGATCCCTTTGATTCTTTGACTCTTTGACCTATCAGAGCCATCAAATGTGAACTGAAATTGATCACTTGGACTAGTGAGATGGTATTGGTACATGCCACCTTGATGGGATTGTATTGGAATCCCCTGGCACATTTCTAACTCCACCATTTGTGGCAAGTCCGATTGAGCATGACCCAAATTGTACTTCTCCTCCCTCTCTTTTTCCACTCTTAAATTTAACAGGGATCACTTTTCAAGAGCTGATCAGGTAATTGTTTCTTATAGTGTCCATTTTACTTCAACAGGTTTCCCCTTTGGTGCTCAGTTACTGCTGATCAGGGAAAACAAATGATATTTGTCTCTTTGGGACTGGCTTAATTCACTTAGCATGATCTAGTCCAGATTCCTTCATCTTATTGCAAATGAGTAGGCTTCATTGTTTCTTACTGCTGTATAGTATTCTATAGAGTATATGTCCCATAATTTCTTTATCCAGTCTACTGTTGATGGGCATTTAGGTTGGTTCCAGGTCTTAGCTATTGTGAATTGAGCTGCAATAAACATTAAGCTGCAGATGGCTTTTTTCTTTGCCAAATTAATTTCCTTTGGGTAAATTCCAAGGAGTGGGATGGCTTGGTTGTATGGTAGGGTTATGTTCAGGTTTCTGAGGACTCTCCAGACTGACTTCCATAGTGGCTTAACCAGTTTGCATTCCCACCAACAGTGGGTTAGTGTCCCTTTTTCCCCACATCCTCGCCAGCATCTATTGTTGGTAGTTTTCTGAATGTGAGCCATTCTCACTGGGGTGAGATGAAACCTCATTGTGGTTTTGATTCGCATTTCTCTGATTGCTAGTGATCTTGAACATTTTTTCATGTGTCTGTTGGCCATTTGGATTTTCTCTTTCGAAAAATGTCTATTGAGGTCTTGGCCCATCTCTTAAGTGGGTTGTTTGTTTTGTTGTTGTGGATTTTCTTGATTTCTTTGTAGATTCTGGTTATCAACCCTTTATCTGTAGTATAGTTTGCAAATATTTTTCCCATTCTGTCGGTTGCCTCTTCACTTTCCTGACCGTTTCTATTGCAGTACAGAAACGTCTCAATTTCATGCAATCCCAAATGTTAATTTTGGCTTTGACTGCCTGTGCTTCCAGGGTCTTTACCAAGAAGTCTTTGCCTGTACCTATATCTTGCAGGGTTTCCCCAAGGCTCTCTAATATTTTGATGGAGTCGGGTCGTAGATTTAAGTCTTTAATCCATGCTGAGTGAATTTTTGTGTAAGGTGAAAGGTAGGGGTCTTGCTTCAAGCTTCTGCACATGGAAATCCAATTTTCCGAGCACCATTTATTGAATAGACTGTCCTTATTCCAGGGATTAGTTTTGGATCTTTGATCAAATATAAGTTGGCTGTAGATGTTTGGATTGATTTCTGGTGTTTCTATTCTGTTTCATTGGTCTATCCATCTGTTTCTGTACCAGTACCATGCTGTTTTGATAACAACTGCCCTGTAGTATGTCCTGAAATCTGGTATTGTGATGCCTCTGGCTTTGTTTTTGTTGTACAAGATTGCTTTGGCCTTTCGAGGTCTTCTGTGTCTCCATATGAATTTCAGCATCATTTTTTCCAGATCTGAGAAGAAGGTCTTTGGTATTTTGATTGGTATTGCAATGAATGTATAAATTGCTTTTGGGAGAATAGACATTTTGATGATATTGATTCTTCCAATCCATGAGCATGGAAGATTTCTCCATTTTTTGGTATCCTCTTCTATTTCTTTCTTTAAGGTTTTGTGATTTTCATTGTAGAGATCTTATACGTCCTTGGTTAAGTTTATTCCAAGGTATTTGATTGTTTTTGTAGCTATTGTGAATGGGATTGATCTTAGAAGTTCTTACTCAGCCATGGCATTGCCTGTGTATACAAAGGCTGTTGATTTTGTGCATTGATTTTTGTAGCCTGCTACTTTGCCAAACTCTTCGATGAGTTCCAATAGTCTCTTAGTAGAGTTCTTTGGGTCCCCTAAATAAAGAATCATATCATCTGCAAAGAGGGATAGTTTGAGTTCTTCCTTCCCAATTTGTATCCCTTTAATTTCTTTTTCTTGCCTAATAGCTCTGGCTAAAACTTCCGGAACTATGTTGAATAGCAGTGGTGAGAGTGGGCATCCCTTTCTCGTACCAGATCTCAGTGGGAATGTTTCCAACTTTTCCCCATTCAATTGGATGTTGGCCGTGGGTTTTTCATATATTGCTTTGATTATATTGAGGAATGTTCCTTTCATACCCAGTTTGCTTAGAGTTTTCATCATGAAAGGGTGTTGTATTTTATCAAATGCTTGCTCTGTGTCTGTTGAGAGAATCATATGGTTTTTCTTCTGCAGTCTGTTAATGTAGTGTATTACGTTGATTGTTTTGCAAACGTTGAACCATCCCTGCATACCAGGGATAAATCCCACTTGGTCTGGGTGGATGATCTTTCTGATGTGTTGTTGCATTCTATTGGCCAGAATTTTATTGAGGATTTTTGCATCTATGTTCATCAGGGATATTGGTCTGTAATTCTCTTTCAATGTTGCATCTTTTTCCGGCTTAGGAATTAAGGTGATGCTGGCTTCATGGAAAGAATTTGGGAGGATTCCCTCTTTTTCGATTGTTTTGAATAGTTTGAGGAGAATTGGAGTTAGTTCTTCTCTAAATGTCTGTTAGAACTCAGCAGTGAATCCATCTGGTCCTGGGCTTTTCTTTGTTGGGAGGGTCTTTATTACTGTTTCAATTTCTGTGTCAGTTATGGGTCTGTTTAGGTTTTCTATGTCTTCCTGGCTCAATTATGTAGGTTGTATGTGTCCAAGAATCTGTCCATTTCTGATAGATTTCCCTGTTTGCTGGCATACAAGTCCTTGTAGTAATTTCTGATGATTCTTTTTATTTCTATGGTGTCTTTTGTTACATTTCCCTTTTCATCTCTGATCCTATTGATTTGGGTCTTTTCTCTTCTTTTTTTTAGTTAGTTGGGCCAATGGGGTGTCAATTTTGTTTATTTTTTCAAAAAAAACAGCTCCTTGTTGGGATGATTTTTTGTAATTTTTTTAAATTCAATCCTGTTGATTTCTTCTCTGATTTTAATTATTTCTCTTCTCCTACTGGGTTTGGGTTTGGTTTGCTGCAGATTTTCTAGATCCTTGAGATGACTTGAATGCTCATCTATTTGGTGCCTTTCCAATTTCTTGATGTAGGCACCTATTGATATAAACTTTCCTCTTAACACTGCTTTGGTGGTATCCCATAGGTTTTGGTATGTTGTGCTGTTATCCTCATTTACTTCCAGAAAATTTTTGATTTCAATTTTAATTTCTTCTATGACCCATTGTTCATTCAGGAGCATGTTGTTCAATCTCCATGTGTTTGCACGTGCTCTAGGGATTCCCGAGTTGCTAATTTCCAATTTCATTCCTTTGTGGTCTGAGAAGCTGCATGGTATGATTCTAACTCTTTTGAATTTGCTGAGACTTGCTTTATGGCCTGGTATGTGGTCAATCCTAGAGAAGGTTCCACGTACTGCTGAGAAGAATGTAAAGTCTTTAGATGTAGGATGTAATGTTCTGTAGATGTCTGTTAGATCCATTTGGGCTATAGTGTCATTTAAATTACTGTCTCCTTGTTGATCTTCTGTCCTGTTGATCTGTCTATCTCTGAGAGTGGAGTATTGAAGTCCCCCAGTACTATTGTATTGGTTTCTAAGTCTCCCTTTAAGTCCCTTAACAAGTCTTTTAAATAGGGTTAGTGTTTTGTTATAGTTAGTGTTACTGTTAGGGTTAGGCCACTGCAAGGGCTAGGGCATGGATTAGTACTAGGGTTAGGGTTAGGTTTAAGGATAGATATAGGGCTATGGCTAGGACCAGTTTTACTGTTGTCATTTAGGTTTATTGTAAGGGCTAGGCTTAAGGTTAGTTTTAGAGTTAGGGATAGTTTTAGGCCAAGGTTAGGGTTAGAGGTATAGTTAGGGTTAGGGTTATATTTAGGGTTATGGATAGGGTTAGGGTTAGGGTTAGGGTTAGGGTTAGGGTTAGCGTTAGGGCTAAGCCTAGGCTTGGTCTAGAGCTAGGGTCAGGGCTACAGATAGGGTTACGGCTAGGACTAGGGTTTT
This sequence comes from Lepus oiostolus, assembly GCA_036325905.1. NCBI lineage: Eukaryota > Metazoa > Chordata > Mammalia > Lagomorpha > Leporidae > Lepus > Lepus oiostolus. The sequence continues at coordinate 55,653,640 of CM070808.1, read as the reverse complement.
GGTTAGGTTTAGGGTTAGGGTTAGTGTTAGAGTTCAGGATAGGTTTAGGCCAAGGTTAGGGTTAGAGCTAGATTTGGGTTATGGTTATGGTTATGGTTATGGTTATGGTTAGGGTTACGGTTAGGTTTAGGGTTATGTTTAGGGTTAGGGTTAGGCCAAGGCTAGATCTAGAGCTAGGTTTAGGGCTAGAGCTAGAGCTAGGGCTAGGGCTAGGGCTAGGACTAGCGTTATGGTTAGTTTTAGAGTTATGGTTAGGTTTAGGGTTAGGCTTAGTGTTAGAGTTAGGGTTAGTTTTAGGCCAAGGTTGGGGTAGAGGTATGGTTATGGTTAGGGCTAACCCTATGGTTAGGTCAAGTCTAAGTCTAGAGCTAGGGTTAGAGCCAGAGCTAGGGCCAAGTGTAAGGCTAGGGTTAAGGTTAGTTTTAGGGTTAGGTTTAGGTTTAGGTTTATTGTTGGTGTTCGAGTTAGGTATAGGTTTAGGCCAAGGTTAGGGTTAGAGCTATGGTTATGATTATGGTTATGGTTATGGTTAGGTTTAGGCAAGGCTAAGTCTAGAGCTAGTATTAGGGCTAGAGTGAGTGCTAAGACCAGGGTTAATTTTAGTTTTAGGGTTAGGGTTAGTGTTAGTGTTAGAGTTAGAGATAGGTTTAGGCCAAGGTTAGGGTTAGAGCTATCATTATAGATAGGGTTAGGGTTAGGGTTAGGCCAAGGCTAGTTCTAGGCCTAGGGTTAGGACTAGGGTTAGGGTTAGGGTTATATCTAGGGCCAGTAGTAGAGTTAGGGCTATGCCTAAGACCAGGGTTAGGGTTAGGTCTAGCGTTAGGGTTAGGTTTAGTGTTAGGGTGAGACCAGTGCTAGGGCTAGGGCAAGAATTAGTGCTAGGGCTAGTGCTATGGTTTTGTTAGGTTTAGGTGTTGGGTTACGGTTAGGGTTAGGGTTAGGCCAAGGTAAGTCTAGAGCTAGGGTAAGGGCTAGAGCAAGGGTTAGGGCTAGGGTTAGTATTAGTTTTAGGGTTAGGGTTAGTTTTAATGTTAGAGTTTGGGTAAGTTTAGGCTAAAGTAGGGCTAGAGCTAGGGTTAGGGATAGAGTTAGGTTAAGGTTAGGGCTAGGGTCAGGGTAAGGTCTAGGGTTACACTTAGGGTTAGGATAAGGGCTAGGGTTGGGAAAGTGCTAGAGTTGATGTTAGGGTTAGGTTTAGGATTAGGGTTAGTGTTATGGTTAGGTATATGGTTAGGGTTAGGTTTGGGATTAGGGTTAGTGTTATGGTTAGGTCTATGGTTAGGGTAAGGGCTAGTTTTAAGGTTAGTGTTAGGGTTAGGGTTAGTTCTAGGGTTAGGGTAAGGGTTAGGGTTAGAGCTAGGGCTAGTTAGGGCTAGGGCAAGGGTTAATGTTAGAGTTAGGGTTAGGGTTAAGTCAAGTCTTGTGCTAGTGCTAGGGTTAGGGCTAGGGTAAAGTTTAGGGTTAGGGTTTGGGTTAGGGTTGAGTTTAGGGTTAGAGTTAGGGTTAGGGTTAAGCCAAGGCTAGGGCAAGTGACATGGGTAGAGCTGTGGCTAGTGCTAGGGCTACGGCTAGGTCTAGGGCTAGCATTAAGTTTAGGTTTAGGGTTGGTTTAGCATTATTTTTAGGGTTTGTCTAGATCAAGTCCTGGGTTAGGGCTAGGGTTAGGGCTAGAACTAGGGTTAGAGTTAGTATTAGAATTAGAGCTAGAGCTAGGGCTAGGGCTAGGACCAGTGTTAGGGTTAGGTTTAGGGTTATGGTTAGGTTTAGAGTTAGAGTTAGAGTTAGGCCAAGGCTAGTGCTATGGCTAGGGTTAAGACTAGGGTTAGGGTTAGGTTTGGGGCTAATGCTATTGAAAGGGCTAGGGGTAGTGTAGGACTAGTGCTAGGGCTAGGGTTAGGAATAGGGTTAGTGTTAGGCCTAAGGTGAGGGTTAGGCTTAGAGTTAGGGTTATGGGTAGGGGTAGGGTTAGGGTTGGGATTAGGGTTAAGGTTATATTTAGGTTTAGGGTTATGCCAAGGCTAGGGCCAGGGCTAGCATTAGGGGTAGGGCTATGGCTTTGTCTACTGTTAGGGTAGCGCTACGGCTAGGGTACGGCTAGGATTAGGCTAGGGTTATGACTAGGTTTAAGTTTAGGGTTAGGATTATTGTTTCAGCTCATTCTAGGGTTAGTGCTAGTGCTAACACTTTGGTTAGAGTTAGGGTTATGGTTAGTGTTAGGTTAGTGTTAGATTTAGGCCAAAGGTATGTTTAGGGTTAGGGTTAGGACTAGGGTTAAGGTTAGGGTTAGGGATAGAGCTAGACCTAGGGTTAGGGCTAGTGATAGGGTTGTGGCTAGGGCTAGGGTTAGTTTTAGGGCTAGGTTTAGAGCTAGAGTTAGTGTTAGGCTTAGGTCAACAGTTTGGCTATGGCTAGGGTAGGGTTAGTGTTACGCTTAGGGTTTTGGTTTTGGCTAGGTTTATGGCTAGATTTCGGGTTAGGGTTAATGCTCTCGTTAGACATGGGCTAGGCCTAGTGCTTGCACATGGCCTAGGATTAGGGTTAGGGTTAGGGTTAATTTAGTGCTAAGACTAGGACTATAGCTAGGGCTAATGCTAGAGTTGGTGTTAAGGTTAGGATTGTGAGTAGGGTTAACTTTAGGATTATTTTTAGGGTTAGGGTTAGGGCTGGGGTTTAGGCAATGGCTAGGGATGGGCCTATGGCTAGTGATAGGTTTAGGCTTAGGGTTAGGATAGAGCTAGTGCTAGGGTTATGATTAGGGTTAGTTTGTGGTTAGGGTTAAGTTTTGAGTTAGTGTTAGTGTTAGAATTAGGGTTAGTGTTACGTCTAGGGCTAGGGCTTGTGTAGGGTTAGGGTGAGGTTTAGGGTTAGTGTTAGAGTAATGGTTAGGGTAAGGCCAAGGCTAGGTCTAGAGCTAGGGTTATGGTTAGGGTTTCAGTTAGGGCTAGGGTTAAGGTTAGGTTTAGGGTTATGGTTATGGTTTGGGTTAGGTTTGGGCCAAGGCTAGGTCTAGAGCTAGGGTGAGGACCAGGTCAAAGGCTAGGGCTAGAGCGAGGACTAGGGATAGGATTAGTTTTAGGGTTAGGGTTAGGTTTAGTGTTACAGTTAGGTCAAGTTTATGGCTAGAGCTAGGGTAATTGATAAGATATGGTTTGGGTTAGGTCTAGGGTTAGTGTAAGGTCTATGGTTAGGGTTAGGGTTAGGGTTATGGATAGAGTTAGGGCTTGGGCTTGAGTTGAGGTTAGTGTTAGGGTTAGGGTTATGGTTAGGGTTACACTTAGGTTTAGGGTTAGGCTTAGGTCTAGTGTTAGGGTGAGGGCGAGGTTTAGGGTTAGTGTTAGGGTTAGGGCTAGGATTAGAGCTAGGGTTAGGGCTATGGCTAGAGTTGGGCTACGGCTAGGGTTAGGTTTAGGCCAAGGCTAGTGCTAGGGCTCGGGTTAGGGTCAGCATTAGGGTTAGGTTTAGGGTTAAAGTTTGTGCTAGAGCAATTGTTAGGCTATGGCTAGGTTTAAAGCAAGGGCTAGGGCTAATGTTAGGTCTAGGGCTAGGGATGGGTTTAGAGTTAGGGCTAGGTTTAGGACTTGAGTTAGGGTTAGGGTTAGGGATAGGGATAGGGTAAGGGTAGGGTTAGAGTTATGGTTAGGGCTAGGATTAGAGTTAGTGTTAGTTTTGGGTTAGGGTTATGACTCGGTTTAGGGCAAGCTAAGGTCAGAGTTAAGGCTAGGGCTAGTCCAATGGGTAGTGTTTTTGTCAGAGTTATGTTTGTGGCTAGGGCAAGGATTAGGATAAGGTTAAGGTTTAGAGTTAGCATTAGCATGAGGGGTAGGATTAGGTTTACTGTTAGGGTTTAGGGTTAGGGTTAGGTTTAGTGTTATGTTTAGGGTTAGGTTTAGGGTAGGGGTAGGGTTAGAGTTGGGGTTAGGGTTAGAGTTAGGGTTAGGGTTTGGGCTAGGGCTAGGGTTAGGGCTATGGCTAGGTTTAGCGCTAGGACTAGGGCTAAGGTTAGGTCTAGGGCTGGGTATAGGTTTAGGGTTATGGCTATGTTTAGGACTAGATTTGGTGTTAGGGGTAGGATTAGGTCTAGGGCTAGGGGTAGGGCTAGTGGTAGAGTTTGGGTTAGGGTTAGGGCTAGGATTAGGGCTATGGCTAGGTTGGGGTTAGGGTTAGCTTTAGAGTTAGGGTTTGGGCATAGGGTTAGCGTTAGGTTTATGGTTAGGGCTAGAGTTAGTGTAAGGGCTTGGGTTAGGGTTGGGCTAGTGCTAGGGTGAGGTTAGTGTTTGCTTTAGTGTTAGGGTTAGGTTTAGGGTTAGGGTTAGTGTTAGAGTTTGGGTGGGGTGTGGGTTAGGGCTAGGGCTAGGGTTAGGGTTAAGTTTAGGGTTAGTGTTGGAGTTAGGGCTAGGGCTACAGCTAGGGTTAGGGTTAGGGTTATGGTTAGGGCTAGGGCAAGTGCTAGGGTTTGAGTTAGGCTTTGGTTTAGGGTTTGGGCTCAGGCTTAGCGTTTGCTTTAGGGTTACTGTTATGGTTATGGTTAGGGTTAGGGTTAGTGTTAGGGCTAGGTTTCGGACTAGGGTTATGTTTAGGGTTAGTGTTAGGGTTTGCGTTAGGGTTAGTGTTATAGTTAGGGCTAGGGTTAGGGCTAGGTTTATGGTAAAGGCTTGGATTAGGTTAAGGTTAGGGTTTGTGTTAGGCCTAAGGTTAGGGCTTTACTAGGGTTAGGGTTAACATTAGGGTTACGGTTCATGTTAGAGTTAAGGTTAAGTTTAGTCCAAGATTAGGGCTAGAGCTAGGGTTAGAGTTAGGGTTGGGGCTAGGATTAGGGTAAGGCTAGGGTTAGGGTTATGGCTAGGGTTAGGGTTAGGGTTTAGGTGGGCTTAGGGTTAATTCTAGGGTTAGGGTTAGGGTTTTGGCTTAGGGTTATGTTAAGTTTAGGTTTAGGGTTAAGGTTATTGTTAGGTATAGGGTTAGGGTTAGTTTTAGGGTTTGGCCCAGTCTAGTGTTATTTCTATTTTTAGGGCTAAGGCTGTGTCTAAAGTGTTGCCTAGGGGCAGAGATAAGTTTAGAGTTAGTTCTCAGGCTAGAGTTAGGATTAGGGTTAGGTTTAGGGTTATGTTGAAGTCTAGGGCTATGTTTTGGGCTAAAACTAGGGTTAGTGATATGGTTTGTTAGGGTTAGGGTTAGGCTAAAGCTTGTTCTAGGGCTGGGGTTAGAGCTTGGGCTAAGGTTAGGGTTAGGTTTAGGGTTAGGGTTAAGCCTAGGCTAGGGCTAGGGTTAGGGCTAGGGCAAGTGTTAGGGTTAGGATTTGGGTTTAGGGTTAGGGTTTGTGTTAGTTTTAGTGTTATGGTTATGGTTAGGTTAGGGTTAAGGCTATGGTTAGGGTAAAGGCTAGGTTTAGGGTTAATGTTAGGGTTATGGCTTGGCCTAGGGTTAAGGTTAGGGTTAGGGTTTGGTTATGTTTAAGTTTAGGGTTAGGGTTAGGAATAATGCTATGGCTAGGTTTGGGGTTAGACTTAGTATTCAGGTAAGGGTTAGGTTTAGGGTTAGGGTTAGTGTTAGAGTTAGGGTTCGGTTTAGGGCAAGGTTAGGGCTAGAGCCAGAGTTAGGATTAAGGTTATATTAGGGTTAGTGTTAGCGTTAGGATTAGTGTTAGGGTAAGGTTTAGGGATAGGATTTGTTGGGTTTAGGGTTAGGGTTTGGTTTAGATTTAGGGTTAGTGTTTGGATAGGGTGAGGGTTACAGTTAAGGATAGGGTTAAGTTTAGGGTTAGGGTTAAGGTTAGAGTTTGAGCTAGGGCTAGGTCTAGGACTAGGGTTAGTGTTAGGTTTAGGGTTAGGGTTAGTCTTAGGATTAGGGCTAGGGCTAGAATTGTGTTTAGGGTTAGTTTAGCATTAGGGTTAAGTTTAGAGTTAGGGTTAGTGTTAGAGTTAGGGATAGGTTTAGGCCAAGTTTAGGGTTGGAGCTAGGGTTGGGGTTAGGGTTATAGTCAGGGTTAATGTTAGGGCTAGGGTTAGAGTTAGAGCTAGAGCTGGGTTTAGGGCTAGGGTTAGGGTTAGGTTTAGGGTTAGGGCTAGGGCTAGAGTTGAGTTTAGGGTTAGTTTTAGCATTAGGGTTAGGTTTAGAGTTAGGGTTAGTGTTAGAGTTAGGGATAGGTTTAGGCCAAGGTTAGGGTTGGAGCTAGGGTTAGGGTTAGGGTTATAGTTGGGGTTATGGTTAGGGGTAGGGTTAGAGTTAGGTTTAGGGTTAGGGTCAGGGATAGGTTTAGGGTAAGGGCAAGGGTTAGGGTAGGTTTAGGGTTAGGGCTAGGGTTATGGCTATGGCTAGGTTTGGGGTTAGGTTTAGGGTTAGGGTTAGAGTTTGGGCATATGGTTAAGGTTCAAGTTAGGGTTATGGTTAATGTTAGGGTTAATGTTAGGTTTAGGGCTAGGGCTAGAATTGGGGTAAGGACTAGCATTAGAGTAAGGGTTTATGGTTAGCTTTAAGGTTATGGTTATGCTTAGGGGTAGGACTATTGCTCGGTATAAAGCAAAGTCTTTTCGTTAGGCAAGTGCATAAAATGTCATATAGACAAACAGAAATATCATGTTTGTTTGCCGCAGATCCTCTAGCTTCCTCCCTAGAAAATACGAATGTGTAGAGCCGGTGTCTCCTGTGGAACCAATTCGTGTTTCAACGGTACAAAATTAAATGTTCCCTGATAAAAAACATTCAAAACAATAAAGTCCGTTGATAATATCAGGAATGCACAAACTCAGAGGCTGTAGCAATATCTGGGATTAAGTTAGCCAAAACAAAACAGGACATTTCCGGTTTCATCCAGTCATATCTGGACAAACTGGTGTGGAATTCGTATGCAATGGACCGAGAAAATCACAGTACAAATGGTTTTGGAGAAAAGCAAAGTCTTTTCATTAGGCAAGTGCATCAAATGTCATCGAAACAAACAGAAATATCATGTATGTTTGCCGCAGTTCCTCTAGCTTTCTCCCTAGAAAATACGAATGTGTAGAGCTGGTGTCTCCATGTGGAACTAATTCGTGTTTCAACGGTACAAAATTAAATGTTCCCTGAAAAAAGCATTCAAAAAAATAAAATCAGTGGATAATATCAGGAATACACAAACACAGAGGCTGTAGCAATATTTCGGACTGAGTTAGCCAAAACACAACCAGATATTTCTGGTTTCATCCAGTCATATCCGGACAAACTGGTGTGGAATTCGTATGCAATGGACCGAGAAAATCACAGTACAAATGGTTTTGGAGAAAAGCAAAGTCTTTTCATTAGGCAAGTGCATAAAATGTCATCTATACAAACAGAAATATCATGTTTGTTTGCTGCAGTTCCTCTAGCTTTCTCCCTAGAAAATACGAATGTGAGAAGCTGGTGTCCCAATGATGAGCCAATTAGCGTTTCCCAGCACAAAATTAAATGTTCCCTGATAAAAACATTCAAAACAATAAAGTCCATCGAATATATCCAGAAAACACAAACACAGAGGCTTTCACAATATTTCAGATTGAGTTAGCCAATACACAACCGGATATTTCCGGTTTCATCCAGTCATATCCGGACAAACTGGTGTGGAATTCGTATGCAACGGACCGAGAAAATCAGAGTAAAAATGGTTTTGGAGAAAAGCAAAGTCTTTTCGTTAGGCAAGTGCATAAAATGTCATCTATACAAACAGAAATATCATGTTTGTTTGCCTCAGTTCCTCTAGCTTTCTCCCTAGAAAATACGAATGTGTGGAGTTGGTGTCCACATGATGAACCAATTAGTGTTTCTACGGTACAAAGTTAAATGTTCCCTGATAATAATATTCAAAACAATGATGTCCATCGATAATATCCAGAAACCACAAACACAGAGGCTTTCACAATATTTCGGATTGAGTTAGTCAAAACACAACCGGATATTTCTGATTTCATCCAGTCATATCCGGACAAAGTGGTTTGGAATTCGTATGCAATGGACTGAGAAAATCACCGTAAAAATGGTTTTGGAGAAAAGCAAAGACTTTTCATTAGGCATTGCATAAAATGTCATCTATAGAAATAGAAATATCATGTTTGTTTCCGGCAGTTCCTCCAGCTTTCTCCCTAGAAAATACGAATGTATAGAGCTGGTGTCTCCATGTGGAACCAATTCTTGTTTCAACAGTACAAAATTAAATGTTCCTTGATAAAAAACATTCAAAACAATAAAGTCTGTGTGTTAATATCAGGAATGCACAAACACAGAGGCTTTCACAATATTTCGGATTGTGTTAGCCAAAACAAAATCGGATATTTCCAGTTTCATCCTGTCATATCCGTACAAACTGGTGTGGAATTCGTATGCAATGGACCGAGAAATTCACAGTATAAATGGTTTTTGAGAAAAGCAAAGTCTTTTCATTAGGCAAGTGCATCAAATGTCATTGATAAAAAACAGAAATATCATGTATGTTTGCCGCAGTTCCTCTAGCTTTCTCCCTAGAAAATACGAATGTGTAGAGCTGGTGTCTCCATGTGGAACTAATTTGTGTTTCAACGGTACAAAATTAAATGTTCCCTGAAAAAAAAAACATTCAAAAAAATAAAATCAGTGGATAATATCAGGAATACACTAGCACAGAGGCTGTAGCAATATTTCGGATTGAGTTAGCCAAAACATAACCAGATATTTCTGGTTTCATCCAGGACTATCCGGTAAACTGGTGTAGAATTCGTATGCAATGGACTGAGAAAATCACAGTAAAAAAGGTTTTGGGGAAAAGCAAAGTCTTTTCATTAGGCAAGTGCATAAAATGTCATCGATACTAACAGAAATATCAGGTTTTTTTTGTCTCATTTCCTTTAGCATTCTCCCTAGAAAATAGGAATGTGTAGATCTGGTGTCTCCATGTTGGAACTATTAGTGTTTCTATGGTACAAAATTAAATGGTAGCTGATAAAAAACATTCAAAACAATAAAGTCCATCCATAATATCCAGAAAACACAAATCCAGAGGCTTTCACAATATTTTGGATTGAGTTAGCCAAAACATAACCGAATATTTCTGGTTTCATCCAGGCATATCGGGACAAAGTGGTGTGGAATTCGTATGCAATGGACTGAGAAAATCTGAGTAAAAAATTGTTTTGGAGAAAAGCAAAGACTTTTCCTCTTTTCCTTCGGCAAGTGAATAAAATGTCATCTAAACAAACAGAAATATCCTGTTTGTTTGCCGCAGTTCCTCTAGCTTTCACCCTAGAAAATACGAATGTTTAGAGCTGTTGTCTCCGTGTTGAACCAATTAGTTTTTCCCAGTACAATATTTAATGTTTCCTGATAAAATACATTCAAAACAATAAAGTCCATCGATAATATCCAGAAAAAAGAAACACAGAGGCTGTAGCAATATCTGGGATTGAGTTAGCCAAAACATAACCGGATATTTCTCGTTTCATCCAGTCATATCCATATAAAGTGATGTATATTTGTATACAACGGACCGAGAAAATCACAGTAAAAATGGTTTTGGAGAAAAGCAAAGTCTTTTCATTAGAGAACTATATAAAATAACATCTATACAAACAGCAATATCATGTTTGTTTGCTGCAGTTCCTCTAGCTTTCACCCTAGAAAATACGAATGTGTAGAGCTGTTGTCTACATGTTGAATCAATTAGTGTTTTTATGGTACAAAATTAAATGTTCCCTGATAAAAAACATTCAAAAAAATAAAGTCCATCGATAATATCCAGAAAACACAAACACAGAGGTTTTCACAATATTTCGGATTGAGTTAGCCAAAACACAACCGGATATTTCTGGTTTCATCCAGGCATATCCGGACAAAGTGGTGTGGAATTCGTATGCAATGGACCGAGAAAATCACAGTAAAAATGGTTTTGGGGAAAAGCAAAGTCTTTTCGTTAGGCAAGTGCATAAAATGTCATCTATACAAACAGAAATATCATGTTTGTTTGCCGCAGTTCCTCTAGCATTCTCCCTAGAAAATAGGAATGTGTAGAGCTGGTGTCTCCATGTTGGAGCAATTAGTGTTTCTATGGTACAAAATTAAATGTTCCCTGAAATACAAAAACGTTCAAAACAATAAAGTCCATCCATAATATCCAGAAAACACAAACACAGGGGCTTTCACAATATTTTGGATTGAGTTAGCCAAAACACAACCGGATATTTCTGGTTTCATCCAGTCATATCCGGAAAAACTAGTGTGGAATTCGTATTCAATGGACTGAGAAAATCACAGTAAACATGGCTTTGGGAAAAGCAAAGACTTTTCCTTCGACCAGTGCATAAAATGTCATGTATACAAACAGAAATGTTAGGTTTGTTTGCCACAGTTCCTCTAGCTTTTCCCTTGAAATTACAAATGTGTAGAGCTGGTGTCTCCATGTTGAACGAGATAGTATTTCTACAGTACAAAATTAAATGTTCCCTGATAAAAACATTCAAAACAATAAAGTCCATCGATAATATCCAGAAAACACAAACACAGAGGCTTTCACAATATTTCGGATGCAGTTAGCCAAAACACAACAGGATATTTCTGGTTTCATCCAGTCATATCCGGACAAACTGGTGTGGTATTCGTATGCAATGGACTGAGAAAATCACAGTAAAACTGGTTTTGGAGAAAAGCAAAGTCTTTTCCTTCGGCAAGTGCATAAAATGTCATCTATACAAACAGAAATATCATGTTTGTTTGCCGCAGTTCCTCTAGCTTTCTCCCTAGAAAATACCAATGTGTGGAGCTGGTGTCTCCATGTGGAACCAATTGGTGTTTCCAAGCACAAAATTAAATGTTCCCTGATAAAAAACATTCAAAACAATAAAGTCCATCGATAATATCCAGAAAACAGAAACCCAGAGGCTTTCACAATATTTCAGATTGAGTTAGCCAAAACATAACCGGATATTTCTGGTTTCATCCAGTCATATCTGGACAAATTCGTGTGGAATTCATATGCAATGGACTGAGAAATTCAGAGTAAAAAATGGTTTTGGAGAAAAGGAAAGACTTTTTCTTCGGCAAGTGCATAAAATGTCATCTATACAAATAGAAATATCATGTTTGTTTGCCGCAGTTCCTCTAGCTTTCTCCCTAGAAAATACGAATGTGTAGAGCTGCTGTCTTCAGGTGGAACCAATTAGTTTTCCCCAGTACAATATTTAATGTTCCCTGATAAAATACGTTCAAAACAATAAAGTCCATCGATAATATCCAGAAACACAAACACAGAGGCTTTCACAATATTTCAGATTGAGTTAGCCAAAACACAACTGGATATTTCTTTTTTTTTAACTTTTATTTAATGAATATAAATTTCCAGTGTACAGCTTATGGATTACAATGGCTTCCCCCTCCCATAACTTCCCTTCCACCCGCAACCCTCCCCTCTCCCGCTCCCTCTCCTCTTCCATTTGCATCAAGATTCATTTTCAATTCTCTTTATATACAGAAGATCAATTTATTATAAAGATTTCAGCAGTTTGCACCCACATAGAAACACAAAGTGAATCATACTGTTTGAGTACTAGTTATAGCATTAAATCACAATGTACAGCACATTAAGGACAGAGATCCCACTGAGCAGCAAGTGCACAGTGGCTCCTGTTGCTGAACCAACAAATTGACACTCTAGTTTATGGCGCCAGTAACCATCCTAGGCTGTCGTCATGAGTTGCCAAGGCTATGGAAGCCTTCCAAGTTTGCTGACTCTGATCATATTTAGACAAGGTCATAAAAGACAGGGTGAGGATAGTAACCAATGATCCTAAGAGTGGCATTTACCAGGTCTGAATAATTATACAGCATTGAGTGGGGAAGAGGACCATCAGTACACACAGGTTGGGAGTAGAGCCATTGGTGGTAGAGTAGAGGTTATGATTACAAAGGAATGAGGCCCAAGTGCACTAGACAGGGCCTAGAACAAAGGACAGAGTCTTTATTAGAGGAGCTAAGAATGATGCTGTCTAAGCTACAAGTAATTTTTCTGATTGAGAGGCAAATAGAACCTGATAGAAGGGGCTTGATAATAATCTGTTGGGCTTTAGGCCGTGTAAATTCAGAGGCCCAGACCTATCTATCTCTTCACATGGGGTATATCCTAAGGGAGGTGTGAACCTCCTAGGGGAAGGCACTCTGTTGACTTTCATTACTTGGCTGGCCTGGGAGGAAACCTGGACAGGTAAAGGCAGGGGGCATCTCTAACAAGAAATTTACAGTTCTGCCTGCAATGTTGCTGACCCTACTTGGCTGTCCCCTCAGCTGCCATGGTCACTTTGGAAGTTGGGCTGAGTGAAGGGCTTTTCAGCTTAGAGCCAATAAGATCTGTGGCTCTGACCTGGGCATCCTTCGACTCCAGGGCAGGTCCATTTCCAGTGATCCAACTCTTGGCAGAGCTGCCAGGGCTCTTCACAAGCTGACTTCTGCTGAAGCCCAGGCTTACCACGTTGAAAGCCACTGCAGTGGACTGGCCTGTTGGGTCTCCTTGAGGGCAGATCACTGTACAGATCAGCCATTGATAGGCCTGCCACCCATTGCTTCTGATGCCGAGCTTTCTTTTCCTCCTGGTTTGTGTTAAAGCAGACCAGAGGATGCAAGTCAAGGGAGTGCCTGTTTCCCATCTCTAATCTTCGGTGGCCTGAACTACAAGTCTATAGTCACAGGCATGTTCTGTAGCAGTTTTTTTAAGTTAGACAATGCCCATGAGGAAAATTGTATTCTCACTTTAAAACTTTCTTTCCCTTTGGTCTGAAAGGGAGGTTTTTTCTACTTACTGTATACTTCGCTGGTGGCGAAGTGAATCTAGCTATGAGATTATTATTTAAGTTCTTATTTTGGCTATGCTATTACAGAAAAATGTTAGCCATCTCTTTTATAAGGTCTAAAGCTTAAATTGTGCGTCCTACAGATTCCTTCATAATAGAATTAGTTTCCTACCTTGAAGAGAATAGAGAAATGAAAGAACAAGTTGGGCTTAGAATAGAGAAATGAGGGAGCAAGTCCTAGATCGCTTACTGACAATAGCAATATTACATGAATACTTAGCAAACCGTTTCAACCATTAGATAACAACTTAAGAAAACATTTACCAGAAGGTCCAATGCCTTCTATAAATTTTAAGAATCATGTATTTGAAAACATCTCTTAAATATCTAACATGGTGTAGTTTGTTTAGCCAGTAAACTTAAGCACAACCATCTAAAATGTTTTTAGTTTCTTTCTACCAACACGTTTAAAACATATGATACACAGATTCAGGTCACACCAATTAAAATGTATCTTTGATTGATTTTAGTAGCTTAAATTTATGGACAATCTTATCTATAAGCCATTTAAAATAAAACTCTTAATAAAATTTCCCCATGTGCACATACAATATGTACACACAGATAACATAGCATAATAGACCAATATAGCAATTTTAATAATAGCTTTTAAAATCTTTAACTCTTTTTGTAGATTGCCAATTGATTTGAATTGCTTTTTGTTTTTAGTAACCTCAGTTAACCATACTTTCTCTCAGTTAGTACTGTTAATACATTATTGGCTTCCTCTGTTTACAGAGCCATCCCAAAGTACTGAATACAATAAAAGTGGCTGGAAAAAGTCCATAGGAACCTATAGGAGGACAGCTAAACACAGAACCAACAACACTTTAGTTTTATGAGCAGCATATCATATATAACTATGGATGACAAAAGACTTTAAGTCGCCATGTTTAAAATTATAAACTCATCAACCAACAAGAGGCACTTGCTTACTTCACAGTATTTTTGAAAGCACCTGTAGGATTTTACAAGAATTTAACCCTTTAGGCCTCTGGGGCTTTCTCATTTAGATAACTATCATGTCTAGTAACACAAGATCATTAGACTTTTTAATTCTCAAACATTTGTATTAATAGCATTTTCCATTATAGAAACTTAAAGTCTGGTACCACATCACATTTTGACAGTCCTTCTAATATAATCCAAATAGACTGATCAGTTGGTGTCTCTATAAGATGATAGATATAGGTCCTTCAATTTTTTCAGTTGGGCCCAAACTGGACAAACCAAAGTCCAGGATTTACTGGAAATTTTAGAGACCAGATTGTTTGAAACTATGATTTTTTGAATGCCTGTCAAGAATGCCAAGAAGGCTCAAAATCCAAAATATCTGGTTGAAATAAGATTCCTTAAAATCATGACATAACATAGACCAAATTTGATCATTGTTACAAGGTGATTATTCAAATCTTTGAAAATAAGCACATATTTACATAACCCATAGCTCTTAATAAAAATTCAGCTGTTTTTGAACAATTAGAATTTAACAGACATCAAGAGAACATAATAGATTACTTTAACACATTGTTTTAACAGAGCATCAGAGTTTAATTCTATGTAAAGAGAAATTGAGCTTCCTGTGATCTTTTGCTGTGAGGTTTCCTTCCTTTACCTTCTTTCATATTGGTGACCATGTTTCTGTGTTTCTGTGTGTAACACATCTTTAAGCATCTTTTGCAGGGCAGGATGAGTGGCAACAAATTCTTTCAGTTTCTGTTTGCTATGAAAAGTCTTAATTTCACCTTCATTCACAAATGAGAGCTTTGCAGGATATAGTATTCTGGGCTGGCAGTTTTTCTCTCTTAGTACCTGGGCTATGTCTCACCATTCCCTTCTAGCTTGTAGGGTTTCTGAGGAGAAGTCTGCTGTGAGTCTAATTGGAGATCCTCTAAGAGTAATCTGACGTTTCTCTCTTGCACATTTTAGGATCTTTTCTTTACTGTGGTGAGTTTGATTACAACATGTCATGGTGAGGATCTCTTTTGGTCATGTTTATTAGGGATTCTATAAGCTTCCTGTACTAAGATGCCTCTGTCCTTCTCCAAAACTGGGAAATTTTCTGCTAGTATGTCACTGAAAATGCCTTCTAATCCTTTCTCCCTCTCCATGCCTTCAGGAACTCCTAGAACCCGAATGTTGGGTTTTTTAATAGTGTCCTGTAGATTCCCGAAAATATTTTTTAGATTTCTAATTTCTTCTTCTTTTCTTTGGTTTGCCTGTTTCCTTTCCTGTTCTCTGTCTTCTAAGTCTGATATTCTCTCTTCTGCTTCGCCCATTCTGTTTTTAAGGCTCTCTAATGTGTTTGTCATTTGATCTATTGAATTCTTCATTTCATTGTGGTTTTTTGTCACTATCACAGTTTCTTGTTCCACTAGTTGTTTCATTTCATTTTGATTCCTCCTTAATATTTCATTTTCACGAGAGAGGTTTTCTATCTTGTCCATTAAGGATTTCTGTAGTTCAAGAATTTGTTTTTGAGAACTTCTTAATGTTCTTATCAATTTTTTGAGGTCTGCTTCTTGCATTTCTTCGATCTCATCATCTTCATAATCTTGAATTGGGGTGTCTTTTTCATTTGGGGGCGTCATAGTGTCTTCCTTGTTCTTGTTAGCTTGGTTTTTGCGTTTGTTGTTTGGCATGTTGGAGATATTTGGTTTCTTCACTGTGGTGTTTTTTCTTGTTACACTATGGCTCTATGTTAAGTGGACTGTCTGCTTTCAGTGGAGCCTTAGAGGCTTGAGATGAGTGTGGACTGAGAGCTGTGTTTGGTTCCTCAGGGTTGAGGGTGTGTCAAAGATGACACTCTCAGGTTAGGTGTGGTAAATGTCTCTTTCTTTATTTGATTCAAAAGGGAAGTAATTCCGCACTGCTGAACGTAATTGGAGGTAGTTAGCAGGCGAATGATATACCCACAGGAGCCAGAGATCGGAAGCTCTTTCCCAAGGACCACACAGGGAATCTCTGCTGCCCTCAGTGTGGGCTCCAATTCTCCTGCAGTCTCCCACTGGGTTGCCAAGTTAGATCCTAATCTCCTGTTATTTCACCCCTCAAACCCAGAGTCAGGTTTTTCTGCTAGGCTCAGGGCCAGTGCAGACCTGAGGTCGCCCTGCTCATGACGTATGTCCAAAATGGTGCCTGCTCTTTGTCTTGCTCGCCTTTGAGAGGTGAGCGGAGAGAGAGAAACTTGTGTCCGTATTGGTCACTTTTTTTATTTTTTTCCTCTCTCTCTTCTAGTTAGCCTGGTGAATTTTTCCCCACGGAGTTTCAAGCCTTGTTCCCTCCAGTCTCCTCTTTCCACTTGCCTGCTGGTGTCTCGGGCTATTGAGTTTGGGTCACCTCCCGTTCCAGCACTCGTGTGTTGAGTCTGCCGCTGGTGTCCCGAACTTGGGCTCCCACGCTCTCCACGCAGGTCCACTGTGAATCACTAGTTCCGGAAGAGTTTCCTCTGCTGTTTCATCCCCTACTCTTCCCTGACACTGCAATATCTCCACTTATATTAAACTGTCTCTCCCCCGGACTAATAGTGTGCTCCCTGCCTGTTCCGCCATCTTGCTGCTCTCCCCACAACCGGATATTTCTGGTTTCATCCAGTCATATCCAGACAAAGTGATGTATATTCGTATGCAATTGACCGAGAAAATCACAGTAAAAATGGTTTTGGAGAAAAGCAAAGTCTTTTTGTTAGGGAAGTACATAAAATATCATCTATACAAACAGAAATATCATGTTTGTTTGCCGCAGTTCCTCTAGCTTTCACCCTAGAAAATACGAATGTGTAGAGCTGTTGTCTACATGTTAAATCAATTAGTGTTTCTATGTTACAAAATTAAATGTTCCCTGATAAAAACATTCAAAACAATAAAGTCCGTTTATAATATCCAGAAAACAGAAACACAGAGGTTTTCACAATATTTTGGATTGAGTTAGCAAAAACATAACCGGATATTTCTGGTTTCATCCAGGCATATCCGGACAAAGTGGAGTGGAATTCGTATGCAATGGACTGAGAAAATTGAGTAAAAAATGGTTTTGGAGAAAAGGAAAGACTTTTCCTTCGGCATGTGCATAAAATGTCATCTATACAAGTAGAAATATCATGTTTGTTTGCCGCAGTTCCTCTAGCTTTCTCCCTAGAAAATACGAATGTGTATAGCTTTTGTCTCCGGGTGGTAAGAATTAGTTTTTCCCAGTACAGTATTTAATGTTCCCTGATAAAATACATTCAAAACAATAATGTCCATCGATAATATCCAGAAAACACAAACACAGAGGCTTTCACAATATTTCGGATTGAGTTAGCCAAAACACAACCGGATATTTCTGGATTCATCCAGTCATATCCAGACAAAGTGATGTATATTCTTATGCAATGGACTGAGAAAATCAAAGTAAAAATGGTTTTAGAGAAAAGCAAAGTCTTTTCATTCAGGAAGTACATAAAATATCATCTATACAAACAGAAATATCATGTTTGTTTCCGGCAGTTCCTCCAGCTTTCACCCTAGAAAATACGAATGTGTAGAGCTGGTGTCTCCATGTTGAACGAGATAGTATTTCTACGGTACAAAATTAAATGTTCCCTTATAAAAAACATTCAAAACAATAAAGTCCATCGATAATATCCAGAAAACACAAACACAGGGGCTTTCACAATATTTTGGATTGATTTAGCCAAAACACAACCGGATATTTCTGGTTTCATCCAGTGATATCCGGATAAACTGGTGTGGAATTAGTATGAAAGGACCGAGAAAATCACAGTAAAAATGGTTTTGGAGAAAAGCAAAGTCTTTTCTTCAGGCAAGTGTATAAAATGTCATTTATACAAACAGAAATATCATGTTTGTTTGCCACAATTCCTCTAGCATTCTCCCTAGAAAATAGGAATGTGTAGAGCTGGTGTCTCCATGTGGAACCAATTATTGTTTCCGAGCACGAAATAAAATGTTCCCTGATAAAAAACATTCAAAACAATAAAGTCCGTTGATAATATCTGGAAAAAACAAACACAGAGGCTGTAGCAATATCTGGGATAGTGTTAGCCATAAGAGACCGGATATTTCTGGTTACATCCAGTCATATCCGGAAAAAGTGGTGTGAAATTCGTATATCATGTCCTGAGAAAATCACATTAAAAATGGTTTTGGAGAAAAGTAAAGTCTTTTTGTTAGGCAAGTGCATAAAATGTCATCTATACAAACAGAAATATCATGTTTGTTTGCCGCAGTCTTCTAGCTTTCTCCCTTGAAAACACGAATGTGTAGAGCTGGTGTCTCCATGTGGAACCAATTATTGTTTCCCAGCATGAAATAAAATATTCCCTGATAAAAAACATTTAAAACATAAAGTCCATCGACAATATCCAGAAAACATAAATAGAGAGGCTTTGGCACTATTTCGGATTGAGATAGCCAAAGCACAACCGGATATTTCTGGTTTCATCCAGTCATATCCGGACAAAGTGGTGTGGAATTCGTATGCAATGGACTGAGAAAATCACAGTAAAAATCGTTTTGGGGAAAAGCAAAGTCTTTTCGTTAGGCAAGTGCATAAAATGTCATCAATACAAACAGAAATGTCATGTTTGTTTGCCGCAGTCCTCTAGCTTTCTCCCTAGAAACTAGGAATGTGTAGAGCTTGTGTCTCCATGTTGAATCAATTAGTGTTTCTACAGTACAAAATTAAATGTTCCCTGATAAAAAAACATTCAAAATAATAAAGTCCATCGATAATATCCTCAAAACACATACAATGAGGCTTTCACAATATTTCGGATTGAGTTAGCCAAAACACAACCGGATATTTCTGTTTCCATCCAATCATATGCAGACAAAATGGTGTGAAATTCATATGCAATGGACTGAGAAAATACCAATAAAAATGATTTTGGAGAAAAGCAAAGTCTTTTCGTTAGGCAAGTGCATAAAATGTCATCTATACAAACAGAAATGTCATCTTTGTTTGCTGCAGTTCCTCTAGCTTTCTCCCTAGAAAATACGAATGTGTAGAGCTGGTGTCTCCATGTTGAATCAATTAGTATTTCTACTGTACAAAATTAAATGTTCCCTGATAATAACATTCAAAACTATAAAGTCCGTCGACAATATCCAGAAAACACCAACACAGAGGCTTTCACTATATTTCGGATGAAGTTAGCCAAAACACAACAGGATATTTCTGGTTTCATCCAGTCATATCCGTACAAACTCATGTGGAATTCTTATGCAATGAACCAAGAAAATCAGAGTAAAAATGGTTTTGGAGAAAAGCAAAGTTTTTCCTTCGGCAATTGCATAAAATGTCATCTATGCTAACAGAAATATCATGTTTTTTTGCCGCAGTTACTCTAGCTTTTACCCTAGAAAAAACGAATGTGTAGAGCTGCTGTTTCCATGTGGAACCAATTAGTGTTTTTACGGTACAAAATTAAATGTTCCCTGATAAAAAACATTCAAAACAATAAAGTCCATCGATAATATCCAGAAAACAGAAACACAGAGGCTGTAGCAATATCTGGGATTGAGTTAGCCAAAACACAACCGGATATTTCTGGTTTCATCCAGTCATATGTGGACAAAATTTTGTGAAATTCATATGCAATGGACTGAAAAATCACAGTAAAAATGGTTTTGGAGAAAAGCAAAGTCTTTTCATCAGGCAAGTGTATAAAATGTCATTTATACAAACAGAAATGTCATGTTTCTTTGCCACAGTTCCTCTAGCTTTCTGGCTTGAAAATACGAATGTGTAGAGCTGTTGTCTCGATGCGGAACCAATTAGTGTTTCCTACCACGAAATAAAATCTTCCCTGATAAAAAACATTCAAAACAATAAAGTCCATTGATAATGTCCGAAAAAAACAAACACAGAGGCTCAAGCAAAACCTGGGATTGAGTTAGCCAAAACACAACCGGATATTTCTGGTTTCATCCAGGCATATCCGGACAAAATGGTGTGAAATTCGTATGCCATGGACTGAGAAAATGACAATAAAAATGGTTTTGGAGAAAAGCAAAAGTCTTTTCGTTAGGCAAGTGCATAAAATGTCATCTATACAAACAGAAATATCATGTTTGTTTGCCTCAGTTCCTCTAGCATTCTGTCTAGAAACTAGGAATGTGTAGAGCTGGTGTCTCCATGTTGAAACAATTAGTGTTTCTACGCTACAAAATTAAATGTTCCCTGATAAAAATATTCAAAACAATAAAGTCCATCGATAATATCGTTAAAACATGTACACTGAGGCTTTGACAATATTTCGTATTGAGTTAGGCAAAACACAACCGGATATTTCTGGTTTCATCCAGGCATATCCGGAGAAAATGGTGTGAAATTCGTATGCAATGGACCGAGAAAATGACAATAAAAATGGTTTTGGAGAAAAGCAAAGTCTTTTCTTCAGGCAAGTGCATAAAATGTCATCTATACAAACAGAAATGTCATCTTTGTTTGCCGCAGTTCCTCTAGCATTCTCCCTATAAAATACAAATGTGTAGAGCTGGTGTCTCCATGTTGAAACAATTAGTGTTTCTATGGTACAAAATTAAAAGTTCCCTGATAAAAAACATTCAAAATAATAAAGTCCATTGATAATATCCTGAAAACACAAACACTGAGGCTTTCACAATATTTCGGATTGAGTTAGCCAAAACAAAACCGGATATTTCTGGTTTCATCCAGCCACATCCGGACAAAGTCTTCTGGAATTCATATGCAATAGACCGAGAAAATCACAGTAAAAATGCTTTTGGAGAAAACCAAAGTCTTTTCATTAGGCAAGTGCATAAAATGTCATGTATAGAAACAGAAATATCATGTTTGTTTGCCGAAGTCCTCTAGCTTTCTGCCTAGGAACTAGGAATGTGTAGAGCTTGTGTCTCCATGTTGAATCAATTAGTGTTTTTACGGTACAAAATTAAATGTTCCCTGATAAAAACCATTCAAAACAATAAAGTCCCTCGATAATATCCAGAAAACACATACACTGAGGCTTTCACAATATTTCAGAATGATTTAGCCAAAACACAACCGGATATTTTTGGTTTCATCCAGTCATATGTGGACAAAATTTTGTGAAATTCATATGCAATGGACTGAAAAATCACAGTAAAAATGGTTTTGGAGAAAAGCAAAGTCTTTTCATCAGGCAAGTGTATAAAATGTCATTTATACAAACAGAAATGTCATGTTTCTTTGCCACAGTTCCTCTAGCTTTCTGGCTTGAAAATACGAATGTGTAGAGCTGTTGTCTCGATGCGGAACCAATTAGTGTTTCCTACCACGAAATAAAATCTTCCCTGATAAAAAACATTCAAAACAATAAAGTCCATTGATAATGTCCGAAAAAAACAAACACAGAGGCTCAAGCAAAACCTGGGATTGAGTTAGCCAAAACACAACCGGATATTTCTGGTTTCATCCAGGCATATCCGGACAAAATGGTGTGAAATTCGTATGCCATGGACTGAGAAAATGACAATAAAAATGGTTTTGGAGAAAAGCAAAAGTCTTTTCATCAGGCAAGTGCAGAAAATGTCATTTATACAAACAGAAATGTCATGTTTGTTTGCCGCAGTTCCTCTAGCTTCCTCCCTAGAAAATAAGAATGTGTAGAACTGGTGTCTCCATGTGAAACCAATAAGTGTTTCCCAGCACAAAATTAAATGTTCCCTGATAAAAAACATTCAGAATAATAAAGTCCGTTGATAATATCCGGAAAACACAAACACAGAGGCTGTAGCAATATCTGGGATTGAGTTAGCCAAAACACAACCGGATATTTCTGGTTTCATCTAGTCATATCCAGACAAACGGGTCTGAAATTCGTATGCAATGGACTGAGAAAATGACAATAAAAATGGTTTTGGAGAAAAGCAAAGTCTTTTCGTTAGGCAAGTGCACAAAATGACATCTGTACAAACAGAAATGTCATGTTTGTTTGCCACAGTTCCTCTAGCTTTCTCCCGAGAAAATACGAATGTGTAGAGCTGGTGTCTCCATGTGGCACCAATTAGTGTTTCCCAGCACGAAATAAAATATTCCCTGATAAAAAACATTCAAAATAATAAAGTCCATGGACAATATCCCGAAAAAACAAACACAGGGGCTTTCACA
Organism: Lepus oiostolus; assembly: GCA_036325905.1. Taxonomy (NCBI): domain Eukaryota; kingdom Metazoa; phylum Chordata; class Mammalia; order Lagomorpha; family Leporidae; genus Lepus; species Lepus oiostolus. The sequence goes on along the minus strand of CM070808.1, from coordinate 55,631,705 downwards.
ATATTTCAGATTGAGAAAGCCAAAGTACAACCGGATATTTCTGGTTTCATCCAGTCATATCCGGACAAAGTGGTGTGAAATTCATATGCATTAGACTGAGAAAATCACAGTAAAAATGTTTTTGTAGAACAGCAAAGTCTTTTCATCAGGCAAGTGCAGAAACTGTCATCTAAACAAAGAAATATAATGTTTGTTTGCCACAGTTCCTCAAGCCTTCTCCGTAGAAAATACGAATGTCTAGAGATGGTGTCTCCTTGTGGAATTAACTAGTGTTTCCCAGCACAAAATTAAATGTTCCCTGATAAAAAACATTGAAAACAATAAAGTCTGTCGATAATATCAAAAAAAACACACACAGAGGCTGTCGGTATATCTGGGATTGAATTAGCCAAAACAGAACCGGATATTTCTGGTTTCATCCAGTCATATCCGGACAAAGTGATGTGGAATTCGTATGCAATGGACCGAGAAAATCACAGTAAAAATGTTTTTGGAGAAAAGCAAAGTCTTTTCGTCAGGCAAGTGCATAAAATGTCATCTATACAAACAGAAATATCATGCTTGTTTGCCGCAGTTCCTCTAGCTTTCTCCCTACAGAATACGAATGTGTAGAGTTGTTGTCTACATGTTGAATCAATTAGTGTTTCTACGGTACAAAATTAAATGTTCCCTGATAAAAAACATTCAAAACAAAAAAGTCCATCGATAATACCCAGAAAACACAAACACAGAGGTTTTCAGAATATTCCGGATTGAGTTTGCCAAAACACAACCGGATATTTCTGGTTTCATCCAGTCATGTGCGGACAAAGTTGTATGGAAATCGTATGCAATGTCCTGAGAAAATCACATTAAAAATGGTTTTGGAGAAAAGCAAAGTCTTTTCATTAGGCAAGTGCATAAAATGTCATCTATACAAACAGAAATGTCATGTGTGTTTGCCGCAGTCCTCTAGCTTTCTCCCTAGAAACCAGGATTGTGTAGAGCTGGTTTCTCCATGTTGAATCAATTAGTGTTTCTACGGTACAAAATTAAATGTTCCATGATAAAAAACACTCAAAACAATAAAGTCCATCAACAATATCCTGAAAACACATACAATGAGGCTTTCACAATAATTTGGATTGAGTTAGCAAAACACAACCGGATATTTCTGGTTTCATCCAGTCATATCCGGACAAAATCGTGTGAAATTTGTATGCAGTGGACTTAGAAATTGACAATGAAAATGGTTTTGGAGAAAAGCAAAGTCTTTTCGTTAGGCAAGTACATAAAATGTCATCTATACAAACAGAAATGTCATGTGTGTTTGCCGCAGTTCCTCTAGCTTCCTCCCTAGAAAATAAGAATGTGTAGATCTGGTGTCTCCATGTGTAACCAATTAGTGTTTCCCAGAATGGAATTAAATGTTCCCTGAAAAAAACATTCAAAATAATAAAGTCCGTTGATAATATCCGCAAAACACAAACAAAGAGGCTATAGCAATATCTGGGATTGAGTTAGCGAAAACACAACCGGATATTTCTGGTTTCTTCCAGTCATATCCGGATAAAGTGGTGTGGAATTCGTATGCAATAGACCGAGAAAATCACAGTAAAAATAGTTTAGGAAAAAGCAAAGTCTTTTTTTAGGCAAGTGCATAAAATGTCATGTATAGAAACAGAAATATCAAGTTTGTTTGCCACAGTTCCTCTAGCTTTCTCCCTACGAAATATGAATATGTGGAGCTGGTATCTCCATGTGGAACCAATTAGTGTTTTCCAGTACAAAATTAAATGTTCCCTGATAAAAAACATTCAAAACAACAAATTCCAATGATAATATCCAGAAAACACAAACACAGAGGCTTTCACAATATTTCGGATTGAGTTAGCCAAAACACAACCGGATATTTCTGGTTTCTTTTTTTTAAAATAAACTTTTATTTAATGAATATAAATTTCCAAAGTACAGCTTATGGGTTACAATGGCTTCCCCCTCACAAAACTCCCTCCCACCTGCAACCCTCCCCATTTCCACTCCCTCTCCCCTTCCAATCACATCATGATTCATTTTCAATTCTTTCATATACAGAAGATCAGTTTAGTATATATTAGTTAACGATTTCAACAGTTTGCCGCCATATAGCAACACAAAGTGAAAAAAAATACTGTTGGAGTACTAGTTATTACATTAAATAAGAGTGTACAGCACATTAAAGACAGAGATCCTACATAATATTTTTTTAAAAAAATTAATTAATTTTCTATGCCATTTCCAGTTTAAAACCAGTTTTTTTTTCATTTCCAATTATCTTTATATACAGAAGATCGATTCAGTATATAATTAGTAAAGATTACATCAGTTTATACCCATGCAGAAACACAAAGTGTAAAAATACAGTTTCAGTGTTTGTTATAGCATCACTGCACATTAGATAACACATTAAGGACAGATCCCACATGGGATGTAAGTACACAGTGACTCCTGTTGCTGACTTAACAATTTGACACTCCTGTTCATGGCATCAGTAATCTCCCTAGGCTCTAGTCATGAATTGCCAGGGCCAAGGAAGCCTTTAGAGTTCGCTGACTTTGGTCTTATTCCGATAGGGTCATAGTCAAAGTGGAAGTTCTCTCCTCCCTTCAGAGAAAGGTACTTCCTTCTTTGATGGCCCCGTTCTTTCCACTGGGATCTCACTCACAGAGATCTTTCATTTAGGTCTTCTTCTTTTTTTTTTCTTTTCCATGGTGTCTTGGCTTTCCATGCCTACAATACTCTCATGGGCTCTTCCGCCAGCTCCGAATGCCTTAAGGGCTGATTCTGAGACCAGAGTGTTGTTTAGGATGCCTGCCATTCTATGAATCTGCTGTGTATCCCATTTCCCATGTTGGATCTTTCTCTCCCTTTTTGATTCTCTCAGTTAGTATTAGCAGACACTTGTCTTGTTTGTGTGATCCCCCTGACTCCTAGACCTAGCAGAGCCATCGGTTATGAACTGAAATTAATCACTTGGACTAGTGAGATGGCATTGGTACATGCCACCTTGATGGGATTGATTTGGAATCCCCTGGTACATTTCTAACTCCATCATTTGCAGAAAGTCAGATAGTGCATGTGCAAAATTGTACATCTCCTCCCTCTCTTATTCCCACTCTCATATTTAACAGGGATCACATTTCAGTTAAAATTTACACACCTAAGAATAATTGTATGTTAATTACAGAGTTCAACCACTAGTACTAGAACAACAACAACAACAACAAATACTAAAAAGAATAAAGTATTACATTGTACATCTAGAGCCAGGACAAGAGCTGATCAGGTCACAGTTTCTTATAGTGTCCATTTCACTTCCACAGGTTTCCCCTTTGGTGCTCAGTTGTCGCCAATCAGGGAAAACAAATGAAATTTGTCTCTTTGGGACTGGCTTAATTCACTCAGCATCATGTTTTCCAGATTCCTCCATCTTGTTGCAAATGACTGGGTTTCATTGATTCTTACTGCTAAAAAATCAGCCAAACAAGGAGCTGGTTTTTTGAAAAAATAAACAAAATTGACACCCCATTGGCCCAACTCACTAAGAAAAGAAGAGAAAAAACCCAAATCAATAGGATCAGAGATGAAAAGGGAAATGTAACAACAGACACCACAGAAATAAAAAGAATCATCAGAAATTACTACAAGGACTTGTATGCCAGCAAACAGGGAAATCTATCAGAAATGGACAGATTCTTGGACACATACAACCTACCTAAATTGAGCCAGGAAGACATAGAAAACCTAAACAGACCCATAACTGACACAGAAATTGAAACAGTAATAAAGGCCCTCCCAACAAAGAAAAGCCCAGGACCAGATGGATTCACTGCTGAGGTCTACCAGACATTTAGAGAAGAACTAACTCCAATTCTCCTCAAACTATTCAAAACAATCGAAAAAGAGGGAATCCTCCCAAATTCTTTCTATGAAGCCAGCATCACCTTAATTCCTAAGCCAGAAAAAGATGCAGCATTGAAAGACAATTACAGACCAATATCCCTGATGAACATAGATGCAAAAATACTCAATAAAATTCTGGCCAATAGAATGCAACAACACATCAGAAAGATCATCCACCCAGACCAAGTGGGATTTATCCCTGGTATGCAGGGATGGTTCAACGTTCACAAAACAATCAATGTAATATACTACATTAACAGACTGCAGAAGAAAAACCATATGATTCTCTCAATAGATGCAGAGAAAGCATTTGATAAAATACAACACCCTTTCATGATGAAAACTCTAAGCAAACTGGGTATGGAAGGAACATTCCTCAATATAATCAAAGCAATATATGAAAACCCCATGGCCAACATCCTATTGAATGGGGAAAAGTTGGAAGCATTTCCACTGAGATCTGGTACCAGACAGGGATGCCCACTCTCACCACTGCTCTTCAATATAATTCTGGAAGTTCTGGCCAGAGCTATTAGGCAAGAAAAAGCAATTAAAGGGATACAAATTGGGAAGGAAGAACTCAAACTATCCCTCTTTGCAGATGATATGATTCTTTATTTAGGGGACCCAAAGAACTCTACTAAGAGACTACTGTAACTCATCAAAGAGTTTGGCAAAGTAGCAGGATATAAAATCAATGCACAAAAATCAACAGCCTTTGTATACACAGGCAATGCCACGGCTGAGGAAGAACTTCTAAGATCCATCCCATTCACAATAGTTACAAAAACAATCAAATGCCTTGGAATAAACTTAACCAAGGATGTTAAAGATCTCTACGATGAAAACTACAAAACCTTACAGAAAGAAATAGAAGAGGATACCACAAAATGGAGAAATCTTCCATGCTCATGGATTGGAAGAATCAATATCATCAAAATGTCTATTCTCCCAAAAGCAATTTATACATTCAATGCAATACCAATCAAGACACCAAAGACCTTCTTCTCAGATCTGGAAAAAATGATGCTGAAATTCATATGGAGACACAGAAGACCTCCAATGGCCAAAGCAATCTTGTACAACAATAACAAAGCCGGAGGCATCACAATACCAGATTTCAGGACATACTACAGGGCAGTTGTTATCAAAACAGCATGGTACTGGTACAGAAACAGAAGGATAGACCAATGGAAAAGAATAGAAACACCAGAAATCAATCCAAACGTCTGCAGACAACTTATATTTGAACAAAGATTCAAAACTAATCCCTGGAATAAGGACAGCCTATTCAATAAATGGTGCTGAAAAAATTGGATTTCCACGTGCAGAAGCTTGAAGCAAGACCCATACCTTTCACCTTACACAAAAATTCACTCAACATGGATTAAAGACTTAAATCTACAAACCGAAACCATCAAATTATTAGAGAGCATTGGAGAAACCCTGCAAGATATAGGTACAGCAAAGACTTCTTGGCAAAGACCCCAGGAGCACAGGCAGTGAAAACCAAAATTAACATGTGGGGTTGCATCAAATTGAGAAGTTTCTGTACTTCAAAAGAAACAGTCAGGAAAGTGAAGAGGCAACCGACAGAATGGGAAAAAATATTTGCAAACTATACTACAGATAAAGGGTTGATAACCAGAATCTACAAAGAAATCAAGAAAATCCACAACAACAGAACAAACAACCCACTTAAGAGATGGGCCAAGGACCTCAATAGACATTTTTTGAAAGAGGAAATCCAAATGGCCAACAGACACATGAAAAAATGTTCAAGATCACTAGCCATCAGAGAAATGCAACTCAAAACCACAATTAGGTTTCACCTCACCCCGGTGAGAATGGCTCACATTCAGAAATCTACCAACAATGGATGCTGGAGAGGATGTGGGGAAAAAGGGACACTAACCCACTGCTGGTGGGAATGCAAATTGGTTAAGCCACGATGGAAGTCAGTCTGGAGATTCCTCAGAAACCTGAACATAACACTACCATACAACCCAACCATTCCACATCTTGGAATTTACACAAAGGAAATTATTTGGCTAATAAAAAAGCCATCTGCACATTAATATGTATTTCTGGTTTCATCTAGTCATATCCGGACAAACTAGTGCGGAATTCGTATGCAATGGACCGAGAAATTCAGAGTAAAAATGGTTTTGGAGAAAAGCAAAGTCTTTTCTTTCGGCAAGTGCATAAAATGTCATGTATAGAAGCAGAAATATGTTTGTATTCCGCAGTTCCTGTAGCATTCTCCCTAGAAAATAAGCATGTGTAGAGCTGGTGTATCCATGTGAAATCAACTTGTGTTTCCCAGCACAAAATTAAATGTTCCCTGATAAAAACATTCAAAACAATAAAGTCCATAGATAATATCCAGAAAACACAAACACAGAAGCTTTCACAATATTTCAGATTGAGTTAGCCAAAACAGAACCGGATATTTCTGATTTCATCCAATCATATCCGGACAAATTGGTGTAGAATTCGTATGCTATGTACCGAGAAAGTCACAGTAAAAATGGTTTTGGAGAAAAGCAAAGTCATTTCCTTCTGAAAGTGCATAAATGTCATCTATACAAAGAGAAATGTCATGCTTGTTTCCGCAGTTCCTCTAGCTTTCTCCCTAAAAAATGTGAATGTGTGGACGTGGTGTCTCCATGTGGAATCAACGAGTGTTTGCCAGCACAAAATTAAATGTTCCCTGATATAAAACATTCAAAACAATAATGTCCGTTGATAATATACAGAAAACACAAACACAGAGGCTGTAGCAATATCTGGGATGGAGTTAGCCAAAATACAAAAGGATATTTCTGATTTTATCCAGTCATATCAGGTCAAAGTTGTGTGGAATTCGTATGCAATGAACCAAGAAAATCAGAGTAGAAATGGTTTTGGAGAAAAGCAAAGTCTTTTCCTTCAGCAAGTGCATAAAATGTCATCTATACAAATAGAAATATCATGTTTGTTTGCCACAGTTCCTCTAGCTTTCTCCATAGAAAATATGAATATGTAGACTGGTGTCTCCATGTTGAACTAATTAGTGTTTCTACGGTACAAAGTAAAAAATTCCGTGAGAAAAAATTTCAAAACCGTAAAGCCCTTCAATAATATCTAGAAAACACAAACACAGAGGCTGTAGCAATTTTTCGGATTTAGTTAGCCAAAACACAACCGGATATTTCTGGTTTAATCCCATCATATCGGGACAAAGTGGTGTAGAGTCGTATGCAATGGACTGAGAAAATCACAGTAAAAATGGTTTTGGAGAATAGCAAAGTCTATTCGTTAGGCAAGTGCATAAAATGTCATCTATACAAACAGAAATATCATGTTTGTTTGCCGCAGTTCCTCTAGCTTTCTCCGTAGAAAATACGAATGTGTAGAGCTGGTGTCTCCATGTTGAACCAATTAGTGTTTCCCAGCACAAAATTAAATGTTCCCTGATAAAAAACATTCAATACAATAAAGTCTGTTGATAATATCTGGAAAAAACAAACACAGAGGCTGTAGCAATATTTCGGATTGAGTTAGCCAAAACACAACAGGATATTTCTGGTTTCATCCAGGTATATCCGGACAAAGTGGTGTGGAGTCGTATGAAATGAACCAAGAAAATCACAGTAAAAATGGTTTTGGAGAAAAGCAAAGTCTTTTCCTTCAGCAAGTGCATAAAATGTCATATAGACAAACAGAAATATCATGTTTGTTTGCCACATTTCCTCTAGCTTTCTCTCTAGAAAATACGAATGTGTAGAGCTGGTGTCTCCATGTGGAATCAACTAGTATTTCCCAGCACAAAATTAAATGTTCCCTGATAAAAAACATTGAAAACAAAACAAAACAAAAAATATTGAAAGCAATAAAGTCCATTGAAATATCCGGAAAACTGAAACACAGAGGCTCTAGCAATATCTGGGATTGAGTTAGTCAAAACACAACTGGATATTTCTGGTTTCATCCAGTCATTTCTGGACAAAGTGGTGTGGAATTCCTATGCAATGGACCGTGAAAATCACAATAAAAATGGTTTTGGAGAAAAGCAAAGTCTTTTAGTTAGGCAAGTGCATAATATGTCATCCATACAAAAAGAAATATCATGCTGGTTATCCGGAGTTACTCTAGCTTTCTCCCTAGAAAATAAGAATGTGTAGAGCTGGTGTCTCCATGGTGAAACAATTAGTGTTTGAATGGTACAAAATTAAATGTTCCCTGATATAAACATTCAAAACAATAAAGTCCGTTCATAATATCCAGAAAACAGAAACAGAGAGCCTGTAGCAGTATCTGGGATTGAGTCAGCCAAAACACAACCGGATATTTCTGGTTTCATCCAGTCATATCCGTACAAAGTGGTGTGGAATTCGTATGCAATGGACTGAGCAAATCAGAGTAAAAATGTTTTTGGAGAAAAGCAAAGTCTTTCCGTTAGGTAAGTGCATAAAATGTGATGTATACAAACAGAAATATCATGCTTTTGTGGTGCAGTTCCTCTAGCTTTCTGCCGAGATAATATGAATGCATAGAGCTGCTGTCTCCATGTTGAACCAATCAGTATTTCTACGGTACAAAATATATATTCCCTGATAAAAATTTTCAAAGCAATAAAGTCCATAGATATTATCCAGAAAACACAAAAACAGAGACTGTAGCAATACCTGGGATTGAGTTAGCCAAAACACAACCGGATATTTCTGGTTTCATCCAGTCATATGCGGACAAAGTTGTGTGGAATCCGTATGCAGTGGATAGAGAAAATCACAGTAAAAATGGTTTTGGAGAAAATGAAAGTCTTTTCGTTAGGCAAGTGCATAAAATGTCATCTATACAAACAGAAATATCATGTTTGATTGCCACAGTTCCTCTAGCTTTCTCCCTAGAATATACGAATGTGTAGAGCTTGTGTCTCCATGTGGAACCAATTAGTGTTTCTACGGTACAAAATTAAATGTTCCCTGATAAAAACATATAAAACAAAAAGTCCATTGATAATATCCAGAAAACAAAAACACAGAGGCCTTCACAAAATTTTGGATTGAGTTGCCAAAACACAACCGGATTGTTCTGTTTTCATCCAGGCATATCCGGAAAAAGTGGTGTGGAACTCGTATGCAATGGACCGAAAGAAGCACAGTAAAAATGGTTTTGGAGAAAAGCAAAGTCTTTTTGTTAGACAAGTGCATAAAATGTCATCTATACAAACAGAAATATCATGTTTGTTTGCTGCAGTTCCTCTATCTTTCTCCCTAGAAAATACGAATATGTAGAGCTGGTGTCTCCATGTGGAACCAACTAGTGTTTCCCAGAACAAAATTAAATGTTCCCTGATAAAAACACTCAAAACAATAAAGTCCATTGATAATATCCAGAAAACACAAACACAGAGTCTGTAGCAATATCTGGGATAGAGTTAGCCAAAACACAACCTGATATTTCTGTTTTCATCCAGGTATATCCGGCCAAAGTGGTGTGGATGTCGTATGCAATGCACCGAGAAAATCACAGTAAAAATGATTTTGGGGAAAAGCGAAGTCTTTTCCTTCGTCAATTGAATAAATTTTAAATTATACAAACAGAAATGTCATGTTTGTTTGCCGCAGTTCCTCTAGTTTACTCCCTAGAAAATACGAATCTGTAGAGATGTTGTCTCCATGTGGAGTCAACTAGTGTTTCCCAGCACAAAAATAATTGTTCCCTGATAAAAAACATTGAAAATAATAAAGTCCGTTGATAATATCCAGAAAACAGAAACACTTAGGATGTAGCAATATCTGGGATTGAGTTAGCCACAACACAACTGGATAAATCTGGTTTCATCCCGTCATATACAGACAAATTGGTTTGGAATTCATATGCAATGGACTGAGCAAATCAGAGTAAAAATATTTTTGGAGAAAAGCAAAGTCTTTTCCTTTGTCAATTGAATAAATTGTCAACTATACAAACAGAAATGTCATGTTTGTTTGCCACAGTTCCTCTAGCTTTCTCCCTAGAAAATACGAATGTGCAGAGCTGGTGTCTTCATGTGGAGTCAAAAAGTGTTTATACGGTACAAAATCAAATGTTCCCTGATAAAAAAAACATTCAAAAGAAAAAGTCCATTGATAATATCCACAAAACACAAACAGAGGCTGTAGAAATATCTGGGATTGAGTTAGCCAAAGAACATCCAGAAATTTCTGTTTTCATTCAGTCATATCCGGGCAAAGTTGGATGGAATTCGTATGCAATGCACTGAGAAAATCACAGTAAAAATGGTTTTGGAGAAAAGCAAAGTCTTTTCATTAATCAAGTGCATAAAATGTCATCTATACAAACAGAAATATCATGTTTGTTTGCCGCAGTTCCTATAGCTTTCTCCCTAGAAAATACGAATGCGTATAGCTGGTGTCTACATGTGGAACTAATTAGATTTCCCAGCAGAAAATTAAATGTTCCCTGATAAAAAACACTCAAAACAATAAAGTCCATCGACAATCTCCAGAAAACACAAACACAGAGGCTGTAGCAATATCTGGGATTTAGTTAGCCAAAAAACAACTGGATATTTCTGGTTTCATCCAGTCATATCCGGACAAAGTGTTGTGGAATTCTTATGCAATGGACCGAGAAAGTCACAGTAAAAATGGTTTTGGAGAAAAGCAAAGTCTTTTCCTTCAGGCAGTGCATAAAATGTCATCTATTCAAACAGAAATATCATGTTTGTTTCTCGCAGTTACTCTAGCTTTCTCCCTATGAAATATGAATATGTAGAGCTGGTGTCTTCATGTAGAACCAATTACTGTTTCCCAGCAAAAAATAAAATGTTCAATGGTAAAAAATATTCAAAACAAGAAAGTCCGTCGATAATTTCCAGAAATCACAAACACAGAGGCAGTCGCAATATCTGGGATTGAGTTACTCAAAACACAACTGGTTATTTCTGGTTTCATCTAGTCATATCTGGAAAAAGTCGTGTTGAATTCGTATGCAATGGACCGAGAAAATCAGAGTAAAAATGGTTTTGGAAAAAAGCAAAGTCTTTTCCTTAGGCAAGCACATAAAATGTCATCTATACAAACAGAAATATCATGTTTGTTTGAAGCAGTTCCTCTAGCTTTCCCCCTAGAAAATACAAATGTGTAGAGCTGGTGTCTCCATGTGGAACCAAGTAGCGTTTTCCGGCACAAAATTAAATGTTCCCTGATAAAAAACATTCAAAACAATAAAGTACGTTGATAATATCCACAAAACACCAACACAGAGACTTTCACAATATTTCAGATTGAGTTAGCCAAAACACAACTGGATATTTCTGGTTTCATCCAGTCATATCTGGACAAACTGGTGTGGAATTCGTAAGCAATGGACTGAGAAAATCACAGTAAAACTGGTTTTGGAGAAAAGCAAAGTCTTTTCGTTAGGCAAGTGCATAAAATGTCATCTATAGAAACAGACATATCATGTTTGTTTGCCGCAGTTCCTCTAGCTTTCTCCCTAGAAAATACGAATTTGTAGAGCTGGTTTCTCCATGTGGAACTAATGAGTGTTTCCCAGCACAAAATTAAATGTTCCCTGATAAAAAACATTCAAAAAATAAACTACATTTATAATATTCAGAAAACACAAACACAGAGTCTGTAGCAATATCTGTGATTGAGTTAGCCAAGCAGAACCGGATATTTCTGGTTTCATCCAGTCATATCCGGAAACAGTGGTATGGAATGCGTATGCAATGGACCAAGAATATCACAGTAAAATGGTTTTAGAGAAAAGCAAAGTCTTTTCGTTAGGCAAGTGCATTAAATGTCATCTATACAAACAGAAATGTCATCTTTGTTTGCCGCAGTTCCTCTAGCATTCTCCCTAGAAAATACGAATGTGTAGAGCTGTTGTCTCCATGTGGAACCAATTAGGGTTTCTTCGGTACAAAATTGAATGTTCCCTGATAACAAACATTCAAAACAGTAAAGTCCATCGATAATATCCAGAAAACACAAACACAGAGGCTGTCACAATATTTCAGATTGAGTTAGCCAAAACACAACCGGATATTTCTGGTTTCATCCAAGCATCTTCAGACAAACTGGTGTGGCATTCCTATGGAATAGACCGAAAATCACAGTAAAAATGGTTTTAAGAAAAGCAAAGTCTTTTCGTTAGGCAAGTGCATAAAATGACATTTCTATGTACAGAAATGTCATGTTTGTTTGCCGCAGTTCCTCCAGCTTTCTCCCTAGAAAATAGGAATGTGTAGAGCTGGTGTCTTCATGTGGAGTCAAAAAGTGTTTCTACGGTACAAAATTAAATGTTCCCTGATAAAAAATATTCAAAACAATGAAGTTCATCAATAATATCCTGAAAACACATACACTGAGGCTTTCACAGTATTTCGGATTGAGTTAGCCAATACACAACCGGATATTTCTGGTTTCATTCAGTCATATCCGGACAAACTGCTGTGGAATTCGTAAGCAATGGACCGAGAAAATCACAGTAAAACTGGTTTTGGAGAAAAGCAAAGTCTTTTCCTTAGGCAAGTGCATAAAATGTCATCTATAGAAACAGACATATCATGTTTGTTTGCCGCAGTTCCTCTAGCTTTCTCCCTAGAAAATACGAATTTGTAGAGCTGGTTTCTCCATGTGAAACTAATGAGTGTTTCCCAGCACAAAATTAAATGTTCCCTGATAAAAAACATTCAAAAAATAAACTACGTTTATAATATTCAGAAAACACAAACACAGAGTCTGTAGCAATATCTGTGATTGAGTTAGCCAAGCAGAACCGGATATTTCTGGTTTCATCCAGTCATATCCGGAAACAGTGGTATGGAATGCGTATGCAATGGACCAAGAATATCACAGTAAAAATGGTTTTAGAGAAAAGCAAAGTCTTTTCGTTAGGCAAGTGAATTAAATGTCATCTATACAAACAGAAATGTCATCTTTTTTGCCGCAGTTCCTCTAGCATTCTCCCTAGAAAATACGAATGTGTACAGCTAGTGTCTCCATGTTGAACCAATTAGTGTTCCCCAGCACAAAATTAAATGTTCCCTGATAAAAAACATTCAAAACAATTAAGTCCGTTGATAATATCTGGAAAACACAAACACAGAAGCTATAGCAATATCTGGGATTGAGTTAGCCAAAACACAACCGGATATTTCTGGTTTCATCCAGTCCTATCCGGACAATATGGTGTGAAATTCGTATGCAATGGACTGAGAAAATGACAATAAAAATGGTTTTGGAGAAAAGTAAAGTCTTTTTGTTAGGCAAGTGCATAAAGTGTCATCAATAGAAACAGAAATGTCATCTTTGTTTGCCGCAGTTCCTCTAGCATTCTCCATAGAAAATACGAATGTGTAGAGCTGTTGTCTCCATGTGGAACCAATTAGGGTTTCTTCGGTACAAAATTGAATGTTCCCTGATAACAAACATTCAAAACAGTAAAGTCCATCGATAATATCCAGAAAACACAAACACAGAGGCTGTCACAATATTTCAGATTGAGTTAGCCAAAACACAACCGGATATTTCTGGTTTCATCCAAGCATCTTCGGACAAACTGGTGTGGCATTCCTATGGAATAGACCGAAAATCACAGTAAAAATGGTTTTAAGAAAAGCAAAGTCTTTTCGTTAGGCAAGTGCATAAAATGACATTTCTATGTACAGAAATGTCATGTTTGTTTGCCGCAGTTCCTCCAGCTTTCTCCCTAGAAAATAGGAATGTGTAGAGCTGGTGTCTTCATGTGGAGTCAAAAAGTGTTTCTACGGTACAAAATTAAATGTTCCCTGATAAAACATATTCAAAACAATGAAGTTCATCAATAATATCCTGAAAACACATACACTGAGGCTTTCACAGTATTTCGGATTGAGTTAGCCAATACACAACCGGATATTTCTGGTTTCATTCAGTCATATCCGGACAAACTGCTGTGGAATTCGTAAGCAATGGACCGAGAAAATCACAGTAAAACTGGTTTTGGAGAAAAGCAAAGTCTTTTCCTTAGGCAAGTGCATAAAATGTCATCTATAGAAACAGACATATCATGTTTGTTTGCCGCAGTTCCTCTAGCTTTCTCCCTAGAAAATACGAATTTGTAGAGCTGGTTTCTCCATGTGGAACTAATGAGTGTTTCCCAGCACAAAATTAAATGTTCCCTGATAAAAAACATTCAAAAAATAAACTACGTTTATAATATTCAGAAAACACAAACACAGAGTCTGTAGCAATATCTGTGATTGAGTTAGCCAAGCAGAACCGGATATTTCTGGTTTCATCCAGTCATATCCGGAAACAGTGGTATGGAATGCGTATGCAATGGACCAAGAATATCACAGTAAAAATGGTTTTAGAGAAAAGCAAAGTCTTTTCGTTAGGCAAGTGAATTAAATGTCATCTATACAAACAGAAATGTCATCTTTTTTGCCGCAGTTCCTCTAGCATTCTCCCTAGAAAATACGAATGTGTACAGCTAGTGTCTCCATGTTGAACCAATTAGTGTTCCCCAGCACAAAATTAAATGTTCCCTGATAAAAAACATTCAAAACAATTAAGTCCGTTGATAATATCTGGAAAACACAAACACAGAAGCTATAGCAATATCTGGGATTGAGTTAGCCAAAACACAACCGGATATTTCTGGTTTCATCCAGTCCTATCCGGACAATATGGTGTGAAATTCGTATGCAATGGACTGAGAAAATGACAATAAAAATGGTTTTGGAGAAAAGTAAAGTCTTTTTGTTAGGCAAGTGCATAAAGTGTCATCAATAGAAACAGAAATGTCATCTTTGTTTGCCGCAGTTCCTCTAGCATTCTCCATAGAAAATACGAATGTGTAGAGCTGTTGTCTCCATGTGGAACCAATTAGGGTTTCTTCGGTACAAAATTGAATGTTCCCTGATAACAAACATTCAAAACAGTAAAGTCCATCGATAATATCCAGAAAACACAAACACAGAGACTGTCACAATATTTCGGATTGAGTTAGCCAAAACACAACCGGATATTTCTGGTTTCATCCAAGCATCTTCGGACAAACTGGTGTGGCATTCCTATGGAATAGACCGAAAATCACAGTAAAAATGGTTTTAAGAAAAGCAAAGTCTTTTCGTTAGGCAAGTGCATAAAATGACATTTCTACGTACAGAAATGTCATGTTTGTTTGCCGCAGTTCCTCCAGCTTTCTCCCTAGAAAATAGGAATGTGTAGAGCTGGTGTCTTCATGTGGAGTCAAAAAGTGTTTCTACGGTACAAAATTAAATGTTCCCTGATAAAAAATATTCAAAACAATGAAGTTCATCAATAATATCCTGAAAACACATACACTGAGGCTTTCACAGTATTTCGGATTGAGTTAGCCAATACACAACCGGATATTTCTGGTTTCATTCAGTCATATCCGGACAAACTGCTGTGGAATTCGTAAGCAATGGACCGAGAAAATCACAGTAAAACTGGTTTTGGAGAAAAGCAAAGTCTTTTCGTTAGGCAAGTGCATAAAATGTCATCTATACAAACAGAAATATCATGTTTGTTTGCTGCAGTTCCTCTACCTTTCACCCTAGACAATAAGAATGTGTAGAGCTGGTGTCTCCATGTGGAACCAATTAGTGTTTCCCAGCAGAAAATTAAATGTTCCCTGACAAGAAATATTAAAATCCATAAAGTAAATTGAAATATCCCGAAAACAGAAACACAGAGGCTGTAGCAATATCTGGGATTGTGTAGCCAACACACAACCGGATATTTCTGGTTTCATCCAGTCATATCCGGACAAAGTGATGTGAAATTCATATGCAATGGACTGAGAAAATCACATTATAATTGGTTTGGGAGAAAAGCAAAGACTTTTCGTTAGGCAAGTGCACAAAATGTCATCTATTCAAACTGAAATATCATCATTGTTTGCCATAGTTCCTGTAGCTTTCTCCCTAGAAAATACGAATGTGTAGAGCTGGTGTCTCCACGTTGAACCAATTAGTGTTTCTATGGTACAAAATTAAATGTTTCCTGATAAAAACATTCAAAACAATAAAGTCCATCGATAATATCTAGAAAACACAAAGAAAGATGCTTTCAAAATATTTCTTATTGAGTTAGCCAAAACACAACCGGATATCTCTGTTTCTATCAAGGCATATCTGGAAAAAGTGGTGTGGAATTCGTATGTAATGGACTGAGAAAATGAGAGTAAAAAATGGTTGTGGAGAAAAGCAAAGTCTTTTCCTTCGGCAAGTGCATAAAATGTCACCTATACAAACAGAAATATCATGTTTGTTTGCCGCAGTTCCTCTAGCTTTCTCCCTAGAAAATATGAATGTGTAGAGCTGGTGTCTCCATGTGGAATCAACTAGTGTTTCCCAGCACAAAATTAAATGTTCCCTGATAAAAAATATTCAAAACAATAAAGTCCGTTGATAATATCTGGAAAATAGAAACACAGAAGCTGTAGCAATATCTGGGATTGAGTTAGCCAAAAAACAACCGGATATTTCTGTTTCTATCCAGGCATATCTGGACAAAGTGTTGTGGAATTCATATGCAATGGACCGAGAAAATTACAGTAAAAAGGTTTTGGAGAAAAGCAAAGTCTTTTGGTTAGGCAAGTGCATAAAATGTCATGTATACAAACAGAAATATCATGTTTGTTTGCCGCAGTTGCTGTAGCTTTCTCCCTAGAAAATACGAATGTGTAGAGCTGTTGTCTCCATGTGTAACCAATTAGTGTTTCTACGGAACAACATTAAATGTTTCCTGATAAAAAACATTCAAAATAATAAAGTCGGTCGATAATATCCAGAAAACACAAACACAGAGGCTTTCACAATATTTCGGATAGAGTTAGACAAATCACAACCGGATATTTCTGGTTTCATCCAGTCATATCTGGACAAACTGGTGTGGAATTCCTATGCAATGGAACGAGAAAATCAAAGTAGAAATAGTTTTGGGGAAAAGCAAAGTCTTTTCCTTCAGCAAGTGCATAAAATGTCATCTATACAAACAGAAATGTCATGTTTGTTTGCCGCAGTTCCTCTAGCTTTCTCCCTAAAAAATACGAATGTGTAGAGCTGGTGTCTCCATGTTGAAGCAATTAGTGTTTCTATGGTACAAAATTAAATGTTTCCTGATAAAAACATTCAAAACAATAAAGACGATCGATAATATCCAGAAAACAAAACACAGAGGCTGTAGCAATATCTGTGATTGAGTTAGCCAAAACACAACTGGATATTTCTGTTTCATCTAGTCATATCCGGACAAACTGGTGTGGAATTCGTATGCAATGGACCGAGAAAATCACAGTAAAAATGGTTTTGGGGAAAAGCAAAGTCTTTTCCTTCAGCAAGTGCATAAAATGTCATCTATACAAACAGACATATCATGTTTGTTTGCCGCAGTTCCTCTAGCTTTTTCCCTAGAAAATACGAATGTGTAGAGCTGGTGTCTCCATGTTGAAGCAATTAGTGTTTCTATGGTACAAAATTAAATGTTTCCTGATAAAAAACATTCAAAACAATAAAGTCCATCAATAATATCTAGAAAAAACAAACACAGAGGCTTTCACAATATTTCGGATTGAGTTAGCCAAAACACAACCAGATATTTCTGGTTTCATCCAGTCATATCCGGACAAAGTGATGTATATTCGTATGCAATGGACTGAGAAAATCACAGTAAAAATGGTTTTGGAGAAAAGCAAATTCTTTTCCTTTGGCAAGTGCATAAAATTTCATCTCCACAAACAGAAATATCATGTTTGTTTGCTGCAGTTGCTGTAGCTTTCTCCCTAGAAAATACGAATGTGTAGAGCTGTTGTCTCCATGTGTAACCAATTAGTGTTTCTACGGAACAAAATTAAATGTTTCCTGATAAAAACATTCAAAACAATAAAGTCCTTCGATAATATCCAGAAAACAAAACACAGAGAATGTAGCAATATCTGGGATTGAGTTAGCCAAAACACAACCGGATATTTCTGGTTTCATCCAGGCATATCGGGACAAAGTGGTGTGAAATTTATATTCAATGGACTGAGAAATCACATTAAAAATGGTTTTGGAGAAAAGCAAAGTCTTTTTTTTAGGCAAGTGCATAAAATATCATCTATACAGAGAGAAATGTCATGTTTGTTTGCTGCAGTTCCTCTAGCTTTCTCCCTAGAAAATACGAATGTGAGAAGCTGGTGTCTCCACGTGGAATCAACTAGTGTTTTCCAGCACTACATTAAATGTTCCCTGATAGAACTCATTCAAAACAATAAAGTCCATTGATAATATCCAGAAAGCAGAAACACAGAGTATGTAGCAATATCTGGGATTGAGTTGGCCAAAACACAACTGGATATTTCAGGTTTCATCCAGTCATCTCCAGAAAAATTGATCTATATTCGTATGCAATGGACCGAGAAAATCACAGTAAAAATGGTTTCGCAGAAAAGCAAAGTCTTTTCGTAAGGGAAGTACATAAAATATCATCTATACAAACAGAAATATCATGTTTGTTTTCCGCATTTCCTCTAGCTTTCACCCTGGAAAATAAAAATGTGTATAGCTGGTCTCCAGGTTGAATCAATTAGTGTTTCTATGGTACAACATTAAATGTTTTCTGATAAAAACATTCAAAATAATAAAGTCCATCGATAATATCCAGAAAACACAAACACAGAGGCTTTCACAATATTTCGGATTGAGTTAGCCAAAACACAAAAGGATATTTCTCATTTCATCCAGGCATATCCGGACAAAGTGGTGTGGAATTCATATGCAATGGACCCAAAAATCACAGTAAAATTGGTTTTGTAGAAAAGTAAAGTCTTTTCGTTAGGCAAGTGCATAATATGTCATCTATACAAACAGAAATATCATGTTTGATTGCCGCAGTTCCTCTAGCTTTCTCCCTAGAAAATACGAATGTGTAGAGATGGTGTCTCCATGTGGATCAATTAGAGTTTCCCAGCACAAAATTAAATGTTCCCTGATAAATAACATTCAAAACAATAAAGTCCATCGATAATATCCAGAAAACACAAACACAGAAGCTTTCACAATATTTCGGATTGAGTTAGCCAAAACACAACCGGATATTTCTGGTTTCATCCAGTCATATCTGGACAAAGTGGTGTGGCATTCATATGCCATGAACCGAGAAAATCACAGTAAAAATGGTTTTGGAGAAAAGCATTGTAAACTTGCTCTGTTCCTGTGCTATGCATGCTTGCACACGATGGATGAATGTTATCTGTATGGGGTCTGGGGTATATATCCTTGTCTTTCTGTGTGCTCGATGTTGGAGACTGAAAGGTTTCCCCAGGGAGACTCCCTATAGTCCCTCATCGCCGGGCCCCCTACTTTGGCTTGGAACACGATGAGGCAATAAACGTGGTGATGAATTAACTGAGTGCTGCGTGTCTCCGTGTGGTTTGTCGGGTGGCCTCCGACACAGCTTATGGGTTACAATGGCTTCCCCCTCACAAAACTCCCTCCCACCCTCAACCCTCCCCCTTCCCACTCCCTCTCCCCTTCCAATCACATCATGATTAATTTTCAATTCTCTTTATATACAGAAGATCAGTATAGTATATATTAGGTAACGATTTCAACAGTTTGCCGCCATATAGCAACACAAAGTGAAAAAAAAATACTGTTGGAGTACTAGTTATAGCATTAAATAAGAGTGTACAGCACATTAAAGACAGAGATCCTACATAACATTTTTTTAAAAAATTAATTAATTTTCTATGCCATTTCCAATTTAACAGCAGGATTTTTTTTTTCATTTCCAATTATCTTTATATACAGAAGATCGATTCAGTATATAATTAGTAAAGATCTCATCAGTTTGTACCCACACAGAAACACAAAGTGTAAAAATACTGTTTCAGTACTAGTTATAGCATCACTGCACATTAGACAACACATTAGGGACAGATCCCACATGGGATGTAAGTACACAGTGACTCCTGTTGCTGACTTAACAATTTGACACTCCTGTTCATGGCGTCAGTAATCTCCCTAGGCTCTAGTCATAAGTTGCCAGGGCCAAGGAAGCCTTTAGAGTTCGCTGACTTTGATCTTATTCTGATAGGGTCATAGTCAAAGTGGAAGTTCTCTCCTCCCTTCAGAGAAAGGTACTTCCTTCTTTGATGGCCCCGTTCTTTCCACTGGGATCTCACTCGCAGAGATCTTTCATTTAGGTCTTCTTCTTTTTTTTTTCTTTTCCATGGTATCTTGGCTTTCATGCCTACAGTACTCTCATGGGCTCTTCCGCCAGCTCCGAATGCCTTAAGGGCTGATTCTGAGGCCAGAGTGTTGTTTAGGACGCCTGCCATTCTATGAGTCTGCTGTGTATCCCATTTCCCATGTTGGATCTTTCTCTCCCTTTTTGATTCTCTTAGTTAGTATTAGCAGACACTTGTCTTGTTTGTGTGATCCCCCTGACTCCTAGACCTATCAGAGCCATCGGTTATGAACTGAAATTAATCACTTGGACTAGTGAGATGGCATTGGTACATGCCACCTTAATGGGATTGTATTGGAATCCCCTGGTACATTTCTAACTCCATCATTTGCAGCAAGTCAGATTGTGCATGTCCCAAATTGTATATCTCCTCCCTCTCTTATTCCCACTCTCGTTTTTAACAGGGATCACTTTTCAGTTAAAATTTACACACCTAAGAATAATTGTATGTTAATTACAGAGTTCAACCACTAGTACTAGAACAACAACACAACAACAACAAATACTAAAAAGAATAAAGTATTACATTGTACATCTAGAGCCAGGACAAGAGCTGATCAGGTCATAGTTTCTTATAGTGTCCATTTCACTTCCACAGGTTTCCCCTTTGGTGCTCAGTTGTCGCCAATCAGGGAAAACAAATGAAATTTGTCTCTTTGGGACTGGCTTAATTGACTCAGCATCATGTTTTCCAGATTCCTCCATCTTGTTGCAAATGACTGGGTTTCATTGTTTCTTACTGCTAAAAAATCAGCCAAACAAGGAGCTGGTTTTTTGAAAAAATAAACAAAATTGACACCCCATTGGCCCAACTCACTAAAAAAAGAAGAGAAAAGACCCAAATCAATAGGATCAGAGATGAAAAGGGAAATGTAACAACAGACACCACAGAAATAAAAAGAATCATCAGAAATTACTACAAGGACTTGTATGCCAGCAAACAGGGAAATCTATCAGAAATGGACAGATTCTTGGACACATACAACCTACCTAAATTGAGCCAAGAAGACATAGAAAACCTAAACAGACCCATAACTGACACAGAAATTGAAACAGTAATAAAGGCCCTCCCAACAAAGAAAAGCCCAGGACCAGATGGATTCACTGCTGAGTTCTAACAGACATTTAGAGAAGAACTAACTCCAATTCTTTTCAAACTATTCAAAACAATCGAAAAAGAGGGAATCCTCCCAAATTCTTTCTATGAAGCCAGCATCACCTTAATTCCTAAGTCAGAAAAAGATGCAGCATTGAAAGACAATTACAGACCAATATCCCTGATGAACATAGATGCAAAAATACTCAATAAAATTCTGGCCAGTAGAATGCAACAACACATCAGAAAGATCATCCACCCAGACCAAGTGGGATTTATCCCTGGTATGCAGGGATGGTTCAACGTTCACAAAACAATCAATGTAATATACTACATTAACAGACTGCAGAAGAAAAACCATATGATTCTCTCAATAGATGCAGAGAAAGCATTTGATAAAATACAACACCCTTTCATGATGAAAACTCTAAGCAAACTGGGTATGGAAGGAACATTCCTCAATACAATCAAAGCAATATATGAAAACCCCATGGCCAACATCCTATTGAATGGGGAAAAGTTGGAAGCATTTCCGCTGAGATCTGGTACCAGACAGGGATGCCCTCTCTCACCACTGCTCTTCAATATAATTCTGGAAGTTCTGGCCAGAGCTATTAGGCAAGAAAAAGAAATTAAAGGGATACAAATTGGGAAGGAAGAACTCAAACTATCCCTCTTTGCAGATGATATGATTCTTTATTTAGGGGACCCAAAGAACTCTACTAAGAGACTACTGGAACTCATCGAAGAGTTTGGCAAAGTAGCAGGATATAAAATCAATGCACAAAAATCAACAGCCTTTGTATACACAGGCAATGCCACGGCTGAGGAAGAACTTCTAAGATCCATCCCATTCACAATAGCTACAAAAACAATCAAATGCCTTGGAATAAACTTAACCAAGGATGTTAAAGATCTCTACGATGAAAACTACAAAACCTTAAAGAAAGAAATAGAAGAGGATACCATAAAATGGAGAAATCTTCCATGCTCATGGATTGGAAGAATCAATATCATCAAAATGTCTATTCTCCCAAAAGCAATTTATACATTCAATGCAATACCAATCAAGACACCAAAGACCTTCTTCTCAGATCTGGAAAAAATGATGCTGAAATTCATATGGAGACACAGAAGACCTCCAATAGCCAAAGCAATCTTGTACAACAAAAACAAAGCCGGAGGCATCACAATACCAGATTTCAGGACATACTACAGGGCAGTTGTTATCAAAACAGCATGGTACTGGTACAGAAACAGAAGGATAGACCAATGGAACAGAATAGAAACACCAGAAATCAATCCAAACGTCTGCAGACAACTTATATTTGAACAAAGATCCAAATCTCATCCCTGGAATAAGGACAGTCTATTCAATAAATCGTGCTGGGAAAATTGGATTTCCACGTGCAGAAGCTTGAAGCAAGACCCATACATTTCACCTTACACAAAAATTCACTCAACATGGACTAAAGACTTAAATCTATGAACCGAAACCATCAAATTATTAGAGAGCATTGGAGAAACCCTGCAAGACATAGGTACAGGCAAAGACTTCTTGGAAAAGACCCCAGGAGCACAGGCAGTAAAAACCAAAATTAACATGTGGGGTTGCATCAAATTGAGAAGTTTCTGTACTTCAAAAGAAACAGTCAGAAAAGTGAAGAGGTAACCGACAGAATGGGAAAAAGTATTTTCAAACTATACTACAGATAAAGGGTTGATAACCAGAATCTACAAAGAAATCAAGAAAATCCACAACAACAGAACAAACAACCCACTTAAGAGATGGGCCAAGAACCTCAATAGACATTTTTCAAAAGAGGAAATCCAAATGGCCAACAGACACATGAAAAAATGTTCAAGATCACTAGCCATCAGAGAAATGCAACTCAAAACCACAATGAGGTTTCACCTCACCCCGGTGAGAATGGCTCACATTCAGAAATCTACCAACAACGGATGCTGGAGAGGATGTGGGGAAAAAGGGACACTAACCCACTATTGGTGGGAATGCAAATTGGTTAAGCCACGTTGGAAGTCAGTCTGGAGATTCCTCAGAAACCTGAACATAACCCTACCATACAACCCAGCCATCCCACATCTTGGAATTTACACAAAGGAAATTAATTTGGCTAATAAAAGCCATCTGCACATTAATGTGTATTTCTGGATTATCTGGACAAACTGGTGTGGAAATCGTATGCAGTGCACCTAGAAAATCACAGTAAAAATGGTTTTGGAGAAAAGCAAAGTCTTTTCCTTCGGCAAGTGCATAAAATGTCATCTATACAAACAGAAATATCTTGTTTGTTTGCCGCAGTTCCTCTAGCTTTCTCCCTAGAAAATACGAATGTGTAGAGCTGGTGTCTCCATGTGGAATCAACTAGTGTTTCCCAGCACAAAATTAAATGTTCCCTGATAAAAATCATTCAAAACAATAAAGTCCATTGATAATATCCAGAAAACACAAACACAGAGGGTGTAGCAATTTCTGGGACTGAGTTAGCCAAAATAAAACCGGATATTTCTGGTTTCATCCAGTCACATCCGGACAAAGTGGTGTGGAATTTGTATGCAATGGACCTAGAACATCAGAGTATAAATGGTTTTGTAGAAAAGCAAAGTCTATTCCTTCGGCAAGTGCGTAAAATGTCATCTATACAAACATAAATACCATGTTTCTTCTCCACAGTTTCTCAAGCTTACTCCCTAGAAAATACGAATGTGTAGAGATGGTTTCTCCATGTGGAACTAATTAGTGTTTCTAAGGTACAAAATAAAAAATTCCCTGAAAAAATTTCAAAACAATAAAGTCCATCGATAATATCCAGAAAACACAAACATAGGGGCTTTCACAGTATTTCGGATTGAGTTAGCCAAAACACAACCTGATATTTCTGGTTTCATCCAGGCAAATCCAGACAAAGTGGTGTGGAATTCGTTTGCAATGGACAGAGAAAAAAACAACAAAAATAGTTTTGGAGAAAAGCAAAGTATTTTCTTTAGGCAAGGGCATAAAATGTCATCTATACTAACAGAAATATCATGTTTGTTTGCCACAGTTCCTTGAGCTTTCTCCCGAGAAAATACGAATGTGTAGAGCTGGTGTCTCCATGTGGAATCAACTAGTGTTTCCCAGCACAAAATTAAATGTTCCCTGATAAAAAACACTCATTACAATAAAGTCTGTTGATAATATCTGGAAAACACAAACACAGAGGCTGTAGCAATACCTGGGATCGAGTTAGCCAATACACAACCGGATATTTCTGGTTTCATCCCGTCATATCTGGTTAAAGTGGTGTGGAATTCATATGCAATGGACCGAGAAAATCACAGTGAAAATGGTTTTGGAGAAAAGCAAAGTCTTTTCGTTAGGCCATTATATAAAATGTCATCTATACAAACAGAAATATCATGTTTGTTTGACGCAGTTCCTCTAGCTTTCTCCCTAGAAAATACGAATGCGTAGAGCTGCTGTCTCCATATTGAACCAATTAGAGTTTCCCAGCACAAAATTAAATGTTCCCTGATAAAAAAATATTCAAAACAGTAAAGTTTGTTTATAATATCCGGCAAACAGAAACACAGAGGCTGCACAATATCTGGGATTGTGTTAGCCAAAACACAACCAGATATTTCTGGTTTCATCCAGTCATATCCGGAGAAAGTGGTGTGGAATTCATATGCAATGGACCGAGAAAATCACAGTAAAAATGGTTTTGGAGAAAAGCAAAGCCTTTTCGTTTGAAAGTGCATAAAATGTCATCTACACAAACAGAAATATCATGTTTGATTTCCGCAGTTCCTCTAGCTTTCTCCCCAGAAAATACAAATGCGTAGAGCTTGTGCCTCCAATTGGAACCAATCAGTGTTTCCCAGTACAAAATTAAATGTTTCCTGATAAAAAACATTCAATACAATGTAGTCTGTTGATAATATCTGTAAAACACAAACACAGAGGCTGTAGCAATATCTGAGAATGAGTTAGCCAAAACACAACCGGATATTTCTGGATTCATCCAGTCATATCCGGAACAAAGTGGGGGGGAATTCGTATGCAATGGACCGAGAAAATCAGAGTAAAATAATTTTGGAAAAAAGCAAAGTCTTTTCGTTAGGCCAGTATATAAAATGTCATCTATACAAACAGAAATATCATGTTGGTTTCCCGCAGTTCCTCTAGATTTCTCCCTAGAAATACGAATGTGTAGAGCTGATGTCTCCTGTGGAATCAACTAGTGTTTCCCAGCAAAAAATTAAATGTTCCCTGATAAAAACATTCAAAACAATAAAGTCCATCGATAATATCCGGAAAACACAAACACAGAGGCTCTAGCAATATCTGGGATTGAGTTAGCCAAAACACAACCGTATATTTCTATTTTCATCCAGGCATATCCAGACAAAGTGGTGTGGCATTCTTATGCAACGGAATGACAAAATAACAGTAAAAATAGTTTTGGAGAAAAGCAAAGTCTTTTCATTAGGCAAGTGCATAAAATGTCATCTATACAAACAGAAATGTCATGTTTGTTTGCCGCAGTTCCTCTAGCTTTCTCCCTAGAAAATACAAATGTGTAGAGCTGGTGTCTCCATGTGGAACCAATTAGGATTTCTACAGTACAAAATTAAATGTTCCCTGATAAAAACACTCAAAACAATAAAGTCCATCGATAATATCCAGAAAACACAAACACAGAGCCTGTATCTATATCTGGGATTGAGTTAGCCAAAACACAACCCGATATGTCTGCTTTCATCCAGCCATATCCAGACAAAGTGGTGTGGAATTCTTATGCAATGGAATGACAAAATAACAGTAAAAATGGTTTTGGAGAAAAGCAATGTCTTTTCGTTAGGAAAGTGCATAAAATGTCATCTATAAAAACAGAAATATTATGTTTGTTTGCAGCAGTTCCTCTAGCTTTCTCCCTAGAAAATACGAATGTGTAGAGATGGTGTCTCCATGTGGAATCAACTACGGTTTCCCAGCACAAAATTAAATGTTCCCTGATAAAAACATTCAGAACAATAAAGTCCATCGATAATATCCAGAAAACACAAACACAGAGATTTTCACAATATTTCGGATTGAGTTAGCCAAAATGCAACCGGATAGTTCTGGTTTCATCCAGTCATATCCGGACAAACTGGTATGGAATTCGTATGCAACGGACCGAGAAAATCACAGCAAAAATGGTTTTGGAGAAAAGCAAAGTCTTTTAGTTAGGCAAGTGCATAAAATGTCATCTATGCAAACAGAAATATCATTTTGTTTGCGGAGTTCCCCTAGCTTTCTCCCTAGAAAATATGAATGTGTAGAGCTGGTGTCTCCATGTGGACCCAATTACGGTTTGATGGTACAAAATTAAATGTTCCCTGATATAAACATTCAAAACAATAAAGTCCATCGATAATATCCAGAAAACACAAAGACAGAGCTGTAGCAATATCAAGAATGAGTTAGCCAAAACACAACCGGATATTTCTGTTTCCATCCAGTCATATCCGGACAAAGTGGTCTGGAATTCATATGCAATGGACCGAGAAAATTACAGTAAAAAGGATTTTCAAGAAAAGCAAAGTTTTTTTCCTTCGGCGGGTGCATAAAATGTCTTCTATACAAACAGAAATATCATGTTTGTTTGCTGCAGTTCCTCTAGCTTTCTCCCTAGAAAATACAAATGTGTAGAACTGGTGTCTCAATGTATAACCAATTAGTGTGTGTATGGTACAAAATTAAATGTTCCCTGATAAAAACATTCAAAGCAATAAACTCCATCAATAATATCCAGAAAGCACAAACACTGAGGATGTAGCAATATCTGGGACTGAGTTAGCCAAAAGACAACCGGACATTTCTGGTTATATCCAGTCATATCCGGACAAAGTAGTCTGGAATTCGTATGCAATGGACTGAGAAAATCACAGTAAAAATGGTTTTGGAGAAAAGCAAAGTCTTTTCGTTAGGCAAGTGCATAAAATGTCATCTATACAAACAGAAATATCATGTTTGTTTGCCGCAGTTCCTCTAGTTTCTCCCTAGAAAATACGAATGTGTAGAGCTGGTGTCTCCATGTGGAATCAACTAGTGTTTCCCAGCACAAAATTAAATGTTCCCTGATAAAAAACATTCAGAACAATAAAGTCCTTTGATAATATCCAGAAAACAGAAACACAGAATTTTTCACAATATTTCGGATTGAGTTAGCCAAAACACAACCGGATAGTTCTGGTTTCATCTAGGCATATCCGGACAAACTGGTGTCCAATTCAGATGCAATGGACCGAGAAAATCACAGTGAAAATGGTTTTGGAGAAAAGCAAAGGCTTTTCGTCAGGTAAGTGCATAAAATATCTATACAAGGCATAGGGAAAGATGGCGGAATAGGAAGGGAGCACATTGATAGTTCAGCAAGACACACAGGTTAATAACAGTGGAGATACTGCAGGGTCAAGGAAGAGTAGGGGAAGAAACCGCAGCGGAAACTCTTCCAGAGCTAGTGATTCACAGTGGACCTGCGTAGAGAGCGTGGAAGCCCAAGTTCGGGACACCAGCAGCAGACTCAATGCACCAGCCCTGGAACGCGAGGTGAGCCGAACCTCAATAGCCTGAGACAGCAGCGGGCAAGCAGAAAGAGGAGACTAAAGGGAATGATGCTTGACACTCCATGGGGAAAAGTTCACCAGGCTAACTAGAAGAGAGAGAGGAAAAAAAACAAAAGTGACCGATACGGACACGAGTTTCTCTCTCTCCGCTCACCCCTCAAAGGCGAGTAAGACAAAGAGCAGGCGCCATTTTGGACATACGTCATAAGCAGGGCGACCTCAGGTCTGCACTGGCCCTGAGCCTAGCAGAAAAACCTGACTCTGGGAGGAGGGGTGAAATAACAGGAGATTAGCATCTAACTTGGCAACCCAGTGGGAGACTGCTGGAGAATTGGAGCCCACACTGAGGGCAGCAGAGATTCCCTGTGTGGTCCTTGGGAAAGAGCTTCCGATCTCTGGCTCCTGTGGGTATATCATTCGCCTGCTAACTACCTCCAATTACATTCAGCTGTGCGGAATTACTTCCCTTTTGAATCAAAAAAAAAAAAAGAAAGAGAGATTTACCACGCCTAACCTGGGAGTGTCATCGTTGACACACCCTCAACCTTGAGGAACCAAACACAGCTCTCAGGCCACACTTATCTCAAGCCTCTAAGGCTCCACTGAAAGCAGACAGTCCACTTAATATAGAGCCATAGTGTAACAAGAAAAAACACCACAGTAAAGAAACCAAATAAGTCCAAAATACCATACAACAAACGCAAAAACCGAGGTAACAAGAACAAGGAAGACACCATGATGCCCCCAATTCAAAAGACACCCCAATTCAAGATTATGAAGACAATGAGATAGAAGAAATGCAAGAAGCAGACCTCAAAAAATTGATAAGAACATTAAGAAGTTCTCAAAAACAAATTCTTGAACTACAGAAATCCTTAATGGACAAGATAGAAAATCTCTCTCGTGAAAATGAAATATTAAGGAGGAATCAAAATGAAATGAAACAACTAGTAGAACATGAAACTGTGATAGTGACAAAAAACCACAATGAAATGAAGAACTCAATAGATCAAATGACAAATACATTAGAGAGCCTTAAAAACAGAATGGGCAAAGCAGAAGAGAGAATATCAGACTTAGAAGACAGAGAACAGGAAAGGAAACAGGCAAACCAAAGAAAAGAAGAAGAAATTAGAAATCTAAAAAATATTGTCGGGAATCTACAGGATACTATTAAAATAACCAACATTCGGGTTCTAGGAGTTCCTGAAGGCATGGAGAGGGAGAAAGGATTAGAAGGCATTTTCAGTGAGATACTAGCAGAAAATTTCCCAGGTTTGGAGAAGGACAGAGGCATCTTAGTACAGGAAGCTTATAGAACCCCCAATAAACATGACCAAAAGAGATCCTCACCACGACACATTGTAATCAATCTCACCACAGTGAAACATAAAGAAAAGATTCTAAAAGGTGCAAGAGAGAAAAGCCAGATTACTCTCAGAGGATCTCCAATTGGACTCACAGCAGACTTCTCATCAGAAACCCTACAAGCTAGAAGGGAATGGCGAGATATAGCCCAGGTACTAAGAGAGAAAAACTGCCAGCCCAGAATATTATATCCTGCAAAGCTCTCATTTGTGAATGAAGGTGAAATTAAGGCTTTTCATAGCAAACAGAAACTGAAAGAATTTGTTGCCACTCATCCTGCCCTGCAAAAGATGCTTAAAGATGTGTTACACACAGAAACACAGAAACATGGTCACCAATATGAAAGAAGGTAAAGGAAGGAAACCTCACAGCAAAAGATCACAGGAAGCTCAATTTCTCTTTGACATAGAATTACACTTTGATGCTCTGTTAAAGCAATGTGTTAAAGTAATCTAAAAACAAAAAGTGATTCAAATCAATTGGCAATCTACAAAAAGAGTTAAAGATTTTAAAAGCTATTATTAAAATTGCTATATTGGTCTATTATGCTATGTTATCTGTGTGTACATATTGTATGTGCACATGGGGAAATTTTATTAAGAGTTTTATTTTAAATGGCTTATAGATAAGATTGTCCATAAATTTAAGCTACTAAAATCAATCAAAGATACATTTTAATTGGTGTGACCTGAATCTGTGTATCATATGTTTTAAACTTGTTGGTAGAAAGAAACTAAAAACATTTTACATGGTTGTGCTTAAGTTTACTGGTTAAACAAACTACACCATGTTAAATATTTAAGAGGTGTTTTCAAATACATGATTCTTAAAATTTATAGAAGGCATTGGACCTTCTGGTAAATGTTTTCCTAAGTTGTTATCTAATGGTTGAAATGGTTTGCTAAGTATTCATGTAATATTGCTATTGTCAGCAAGCGATCTAGGACTTGCTCCCTCATTTCTCTATTCTAAGCACAACTTGTTCTTTCATTTCTCTATTCTCTTCAAGGTAGGAAACTAATTCTACTATAAAGGAATCTGTAGGACGCACAGTTTAATCTTTAGACCTTATAAGAGATGGCTAACATTTTTCTGTAATAGCATAGCCAAAGTAAGAACTTAACTAATAATCTCATAGCTAGATTCACATCGCCACCAGCGAAGTATACAGTAAGTAGAAAAAACCTCCCTTTCAGACCAAAGGGAAAGAAAGTTTTAAAGTGAGAATACAATTTTCCTCATGGGCATTGTCTACCTTAGAAAAACTACTACAGAACATGCCTGTGACTATAGACTTGTAGTTCAGGCCGCAGAAGATTAGAGATGGGACTTGGGCACTCCCTTGACTTGCATCATCTGGTCTGCTTTAACACAAACCAGGAGGAAAAGAAAGCTCGGCATCAGAAGCAATGGGTGGCAGGCCTATTAATGGCTGATCTGTACAGTGATCTGCCCTCAAGGAGACCCAACAGGCCAGTCCACTGCAGTGGCTTTCAAAGTGGTAAGCCTGGGCTTCAGCAGAAGTCAGCTTGTGAAGAGCCCTGGCAGCTCTGCCAAGAGTTGGATCACTGGAAATGGACCTGCCCTGGAGTCGAAGGATGCCCAGGTCAGAACCACAGATCTTATTGGCTCTAAGCTGAGAAGCCCTTCACTCAGCCCAACTTCCAAAGTGAACACTGCAGCTGAGGGTATGGTCAAGTAGGGTCAGCAACATTGCAGGCAGAACTGTAAATTTCTTGTTAGAGATGCGACCTGCCTTTACCTGGCCAGCTTTCCTCCCAGGCCAGCCAAGTAATGAAAGTCAACAGAGTGCCTTCCCCTAGGAGGTTCACACCTCCCTTAGGATATACCCCATGTGAAGAGATAGATAGGTCTGGGCCTCTTAACTTACAAGGCCTAAAGTCCACCAGATTATTATCAAGCCCCTTCTATCAGGTTCTATTTGCCTCTCAATCAGAAAACTTAA
This sequence comes from Lepus oiostolus, assembly GCA_036325905.1. NCBI lineage: Eukaryota > Metazoa > Chordata > Mammalia > Lagomorpha > Leporidae > Lepus > Lepus oiostolus. Next base: position 55,600,492 of record CM070808.1, on the reverse strand, counting down.
TTGTAGCTTAGACAGCACCTTTCTTAGCACATCTAATAATGACTCTGTCCTTTGTTCTAGACCCTGTCTAGCACACTTGGGCCTCATTCCTTTGTCATCATAACCTCTACCACCAATGGCTCTACTCCCAACCTGTGTGTACTGATGGTCCTCTTACCCACTTAATGCTGTATAATTGTTCAAACCTGGTAAATGCCACTCTTAGGATCATTGGTTACTATCCTCACTCTGTCTTTTATGACCTTGTCTAAATATGATCAGAGTCAGCAAACTTGGAAGGCTTCCATAGCCTTGGCAACTCATGACGACAGCCTAGGATGGTTACTGGCACCATAAACTAGAGTGTAAATTTGTTGGTTCAGCAACAGGAGCCACTGTGCACTTGCTGCTCATGTGGGATCTCTGTCCTTAATGTGCTGTACATTGTGATTTAATGCTATAACTAGTACTCAAACAGTATGTTTCACTTTGTGTTTCTATGTGGGTGCAAACTGCTGAAATCTTTATACTAAATTTATCTTCTGTATATAAAGAGAATTGAAAATGAATCTTGATGTGAATAGAAGGGGAGAGGGAGCGGGAGAGGGGAGGGTTGTGGGTGGGAAGGAAGTTATGTGAGGGGGAAGCAATTGTAATCCATAAGCTGTACACTGGAAATTTATATTCATTAAATAAAAGTTAAAAATAAAATAAAATAAAATCTATACAAACAGAAATGTCATGTTTGTTTGCCGCAGTTCCTCTAGCTTTCTCCCTAGAAAATAAGAATGTGTAGAGCTGGTGTCTCCACGTGGAACCAATTAGTGTTTCCCAGCACGAAATTAAATGTTCCCTGATAAAAAATATTCAAAACAATAAAGTCCATTGATAATATCCAGAAAACACAAACACAGAGGCTTTCAAAATATTTCTGATTGAGTTAGCCAAAACACAACCAGATATTTTTGTTTTAATCCAGGACAATCCGGACAAAGTGTTGTGGAATTCGTATGCAATAAACCGAGAAAATCACAGTAAAAATGGTTTTGGGGAAAAGCAAAGTCTTTTTGTTAGGCAAGTGCATAAAATGTCATCTATACACACAGAAATATCATGTTTGTTTGCCGCAGTTCCTCTAGTTTCTCCCTAGAAAATATGAATGTGTAGATCTGGTGTCTCCATGTGGAAGCAATGAGTAGTTCCCAGCACAAAATTAAATGTTCCCTGATAAAAAACATTGAAAATAATAAAGTCCATGGATAATATCCAGAAAACACAAACACAGAGGCTGTAGCAATTTCTGGGATTGAGTTTGCCAAAACACAACCGGATATTTCTGGTTTCATCCGGTCATAACCGGACAATGTCCGGTGGAATTCGTATGCAATGGACCGAGAAAGTCACAGTAAAAATGGTTTTGGAGAAAAGCAAAGTCTTTTCCTTCAGCCAGTGCATAAAATGTCAATATACAAACAGAAATATCATGTTTGTTTGACGTAGTTCCTCTAGCTTTCTCCCTAGAAAATAGGAATGTGTAGAGCTGGTGTCTCCATGTGGAACCAATTAATGTTTCCCAGCAGAAAACTAAATGTTCCCAGATAAAAACATTCAAAACAATAAAGTCCATTGATAATATCCAGAAAACACAAACACAGAGGATTTCACAATATTTGGAATGCAGTTAGCCAAAGCACAACCGGTTATTTCTGTTTTCATCCCGGCATATGCATACAAAGTGGTGTGGAATTCGTATGCAATGGACTGAGAACATCACAGTAAAAATGGTTTTGGAGAAAAGCAAAGTCTTTTCGTTATGCAAGTGCATAAAATGTCATCTATACAAACAGAAATATCATGTTTGTTTGCCACAGTTCCTCTAGCCTTCTCCCTATAAAATATGAATGTGTAGAGCTGGTTTCTCCATGTTGAACCGATTAGTGTTTCTGCAGTACAAATTTAAATGTTCCCTGATATAAACATTCAAAACAATAAAGTCCCTCGATAATATCCAGAAAACACAAACACATAGGCTGTAGCAATATTTCGGATTTACATAAAATGTCATCTATACAAACAGAAATATCATGTTTGTTTGCCGCAGTTCCTCTAGCTTTCTCCCTAGAAAATAGAAATGTGTAGAGCTGGTGTCTCCATGTGGAACGAATTAGTGTTTCCCAGCACAATATTAAAAACTCCCTGATAAAAAACCTTCAAAACAATAAATTCCATTTATAATATCCAGAAAACACAAACACAGAGGGTTTCACAATATTTCGGATTGAATTAGCCAAAACACAAGAGGATATTTCTGATTTCATACAGTCATATCTGGAAAAACTGGTGTGGAATTCGTATGCATTGGACGAGGAAAAACACAGTAAAATGGTTTCGGCGAAAAGCAAATTATTTTCCTTCGGTTAGTGCATAAAATGTCATCTATACAAAAAGAAATATCATTTTTGTTGAATCAATTACTGTTTCTACGGTACAAAATTAAATGTTCCCTGATAAAAAGCATTCAAAACAATAAAGTCCATCGATAATATCCTGAAAACACATACACTGAGGCTTTCACAATATTTCGGATTGAGTTAGCCAAAACACAACCAGATATTTCTAGTTTCATCCAGTCATATCAGGACAAAATGGTGTGAAATTCGTATGCAATGGACCGAGATAATCACAGTAAAAATGGTTTTGGGAAAAAGCAAAGTCTTTTCATTAGGCAAGTGCATAAAATGTCATATAGACAAACAGAAATGTCCTGTTTGTTTGCCGTAGTCCTCTAGCTTTGTCCTAGAAAATACGAATGTGTAGAGCTGGTGTCACCATGTTGAACAAATTAGTGTTTCTGCGGTACAAAATTAAATGTTCCCTGATATAAGCATTCAAACAATAATGTCCGTTGATAATATCCGGAAAACAGAAACAGAGAGCCTGTAGCAGTATCTGGGATTGAGTCAGCCAAAACACAACTGAATATTTCTGGTTTCATCCAGTCATATCTGGACAAACTGGTGTGGAATTCGTATGCAATGGACTGAGCAAATCAGAGTAAAAATGTTTTTTTCAGGAAAGCAAAGTCTTCCCATTAGGCAAGTACATAAAATGTCATCTATAAAACAGAAATATCATGTTTGTTTGCCGCAGTTCCTCTAGCTTTCTCCCTAGAAAATATGAATGCTTAGAGCTGGTGTCTCCATGTTGAACCAGTTAGTATTTCTACGGTACAAAATAAATTTTCCCTGATAAAAACATTCAAAACAATAAAGTCCATCGATAATATCCAGAAAACACAAACACAGAGGCTGTAGCAATACGTGGGATTGAGTTAGCCAAAACAAAACCGGATATTTCTGGTTTCATCCAGTTGTGAAATTAAATGTGAAATTAAGATAGGATGGGGTTAAATTGAAATGTGGAGTTAAGATAGGAAGGGTTAAAATGGGGCTGCTGAGCTAACTGCATATTGTTCTGCTTTTGTACAAAATGCTTTGGCTTGCGAAATGCATTTTTTTAAGATAACTAAACTTTAGCTGACCTTGTAACATGTGATGATTGTGCTAATGCGGTTTATGAGATAATTGAGCATATGACAAGTTTTTGATCATGATGACCCCGTGTTTATGCTTGCTCAAGGTCTTCTGTCCCCCTCACCCTGGAAAAACCCCGTGTCTCATGAAAATTTGTCATGCATCTTATGAGAATTTGTCATACTGCGGTTTATCTTGTGATTCTTGGAAATGCTGTGGAGATATGCTAATGTTGTGGTTTTTAGTCTTAAATACCCTGGGCAGTTGATGATCAGTGCCTCTCTTCTCGCACTGCACCCGAGGGTGTTGTTGTGCTTAGAGTTGGCCCATCTGCGCAGATGAAATAAACTTCCTCTTGTTCTTTACAGCGATTGGTGGAATGGAATTCGTGTTTCTGGGGTCGGTAACAGTGTGAGGCACCTTTCGGGGGTCTTACATTCTTGGAGGTCCCACCGCGACTAGGGACCCCAGACCCACGCTCCATTTTCCAATCGGAGGTAAGTTTTTTTTTGCTGTTTTAAGTGTTTTTGTGTGCTCTGTTGATTTTTTTATTTTTTCCCGGAGCGCTTGACGTACCGGAGGTTTATGTTTTACTGAAATTGTGCCTGTAGAACCTGTATTTATATTGAGCCGATAGTGGGTAGGGGCAGACGTGCCCGGCGCCCTTGGCTCAGCCCTGGGGGACGCTCCAGAGGCGGTATTCTGGGGGGGCCTGGCGGGTGGCAGCCGCTTCGCTCCTATCACTAAGCTTACCAGGGGGGCGTGGCGGGTGGCAGCCACTTCGCTCTCATCGGAAGCTCATCACTAAGCTTACCAGGGGATCGTGGCGTGTGGCAGCCGCTTCGCTCTCATCGGAAGCTCTGGTTAGGTTTTAGTTTTCCCGGGAGAAGGGCTGGTGGCAGCAGCCACTCCCGTTTTGGTTTCAGTTTTGTTGCGCGCATGTCTCATTAGGGCGCGCAGGTCTCGTTCCAGTGTTGTGCGCAGTGTCTTTGTGAAGTCTTGTGACTGTTTCTGTGTTTTGAAATTATGATTGCGTATTTTGTGTGTCTTGGTGTTATGGTTATGACTTACTTTTTTTTCCCCAATATAAAACAGGTATTAATTGCATCTATAAGCCTCACTTTAGATTATTGGAAGGATAGGGTGAAACCTTCTTTTTCCCCCCACAGGGCGATGGCGGAGCTCGATCCTGTTGCCCCCGCCACCGCCTTAAGAATGGGACCCAGCTCTGCGTCGCCAACAATCACCCCGGCGGTGGAGTCGGGCCCTAAACCCAATCCGCCCCTATCCGCGATAATCTCAAAATTGTATGATTGGGACCCAACTTCTTTTCCAGACCCACAGGTTCTAACAGAGTTAACTAAATCCATAAACCACCAACTAACTGGGAATGATTATTGGCAGCTTTTCCAGGTCTTCCTAACCATGGAAGAAAAGCTTCTACAGGTTCTCCTGGCCAGGGAAAAACAACAGCGAAATCTCATAAAAGCTCAAAAGAGCATTCCGGGGAACAATAATAAACCGCGACTAGATCGAGACCAATGTGCGTATTGCAGAAAAAAAGGACATTGGTGTAAAGAATGTCCAAAGAAAAACACCGTCTAACCAGACCAGATTAAAATTTCAATACGGCGGCCAGTAAGAAATGACTCCGTCTCTATCGCCAGATTCTCTTGACAGGTTTTAAAGGGGCAGAGAGACGCCCTACCAATTTGACTAAGGTATGTAAAATTTATATATATGAATTTAACAAAAATCTTGGTCACCGCAGTAAATGTTTTTAGCCAATGGTTGTTACCAAATTTTAAAATAATTAATATTTGGCTGTATGATTTACCTCTCACCTAATGCCGAACTGGAATGGTACTCAAAGACGGGTAAGTTACTCAGCATCCTGCACCAACCTAAGACAGGGCTCTCGGCCAAGCTGCCAGAGTTACCGATGACGGGTAAGGGCAGTGATGACTGGGGACAACCTAAGACAGAGGCCATTCTCGGCTACAGCGCCTGTTAGTGGACACCCTTTCTGGCTGACCCGCAGTTTGGCCTGCCTAAGGTATTGGGGTCAGACAACGGACCCGCCTTCGTCTCCCGGGTAAGTCAGTTGGTGACCGAGTTGCAAAAAAAAAAAATATATATATAAATAAAAATTACATCGTACACATAGACCCCGGAGTTTGGGTCAGGTAAAACGTATAAATAAAACAATTAAAGAAACATTAACTAAATTAATAGTGAAGACTGGCGCTGGAGACTGGGTTAAGTTGCTGCTGGTGGATTTGTTTAGGGCTTGTAAAATTACTGTTGTGGCTTTGTTAGTCTTCTGGTGAGGTAAAAAGAGCCAATTAGGCTCCATGGAAAACATCAAGTATAAAAGTGTGTACTTAAAAGTGTGTACTCGGTAAAAAATGTTGTTAATAAAAAAAAAAAAAAAGAAAAGAGCTTTTTAAATAAGAAAAGGACATGGTTTGTAAATCCTGATGGCTAGATTGGAATAAGAATGGTAAAATGTTAAAGTAAGTTGAGGGTGTGTGAAAGTTACTAAAGGTTATATAAAAATTAATAATAATAAATAAATAATTAATAAGTCTAGGGCTATTGTCACATACCATAAAGCAGATAGCAAGAGGAAATACCCAAATTTCCCTCGACGCCCACATGCCAGCCTTGAAGAAGTTACAGAAGACGGAACTCCATCCATAATCCCAAAACTTTGGGTATTCCTCTTGAGGAAAAATATTAGGCAGGAAGTCAGTTATGAGTGTGTAACAGGCCTAAAGAGAAACACCCTGCCCCCCTCCTTTATTGCAGACCTTTAAAGTTTACCCAACAATAATAAAGACAGGGGTTTTATGCTCCCATACTCGTTCCAGGCTGGAACATCGTCTACACTCGTAAGCATCTGACCGAAACTCCTGAGCCGCGCTGAACTACTGACCACACCAACAGCAATATAGGTGGATGGGATCGCCGCCTGGGTTCACGTGTCACACCTGAAGAGAGCAGCAGCTAAACAGAGTCCAGGGACCGACAGTTCTGCCGACAGTTCTGCCGACGAGCCGACACCAGAAATGAAGACCACAACGCACTTAAAACCCATACAAGATAAGACTTTTAAAAATTGTTTAGTACATGTAATGCTTTTAATTTGTCTCACCCCAGTTATGGGCAGCCGGCATGCCCCAAGGAGGCTCACGTGGGAGGTAAGATCGGGTACCACTGAGGTCGTGTGGTCCATTTCCCACGTGGCCCTTTCTGGGACATGGTGGCCTTCATTGCACCCTGAGGTGTGTCAATTGGTAGCGGGACTAGACACCTGGGACATACCAGACTGGAGCCCAGCCGAACTCCCCAAGGAAGGAGTCCCCGCCAGCGCTGCTGGTTGGTACATCCCCATGGTCCCCGGCCACGGAGAGCTTGGATGTAGATATGAGGCAAAAAGATGCCGCTTACAAAAACAAGAGTTTTACGTATGCCCCAGGGATGGCAGGTCAACGAAAGAAAGTTGGCGGTGTGGGGGACCAGACTCTATGTACTGTAAAGCTTGGGGATGTGAGACCACGGGTCATGCATATTGGAAACCCTTCTCTAGTTGGGATTGGATTACTGTGTACCGTAATTTTACCCCGGGAACCGGGCCCTCCTGCTCTATGCCTCTAAACATTTCCTTCACAGAAAAAGGAAAAAAGGCCAACATTGCAGATTGGAAGAGGGGAAGAACTTGGGGTTTAAGGTTCTATCTTTCTGATTACGATCCTGGGTTTATATTTAGCATTCAACTTAAAGAAAATACTATCTCTCAGTCAATAGGCCCCAACCCAGTGTTGGCGGATCAGAGGCCGAGGCCCGCTTTAGCAGACCTGAGGCCTGTGCCTAGAGTTACACCCCCAAGATCCCGAGGCCAACCCCCGACCTCTCCACCCTCCCGGACGACAGGGGCGGTTGTGAGTCCTAACCCGTCTCTTGCCTCACGACTGGTTTCAACATGGTCGAGCACAGGAGACCGCCTTTTAAACCTAATATATGGGGCCTATCAGGCATTAAACAATTCTGATCCCAATAGGACCCAGGATTGTTGGATGTGCCTTGCCTCACCTCCCCCTTATTATGAGGGAGTGGCTGTCATTGGGAATTGGACCAACCATACTACCATCCCTCCCCAGTGCTCTAATCTGCCTTCCCACCGGCTTACTCTTACCGAAGTATCAGGACGAGGGCTTTGTGTAGGCTCCGTTCCCCCTCAATATCAGGGCCTCTGTAATAAAACCATGACCCTCAAACCGGGCGCCTATTATTTAACAGGGCCAGATGGGGTATATTGGGCATGCAATACTGGCCTAACCCCCTGCTTGGCAGGACAAGCTCATAATCAAACTCATGAATGGTGCGTCATGGTTGAAGTATGGCCTCGAGTTACGATACATAACTCTGAGGAAGTCTACCGACACTATGAGGGAAATCTCCGGCTCCCTAGGGAACCCGTATCCATAACACTAGCCCTCATATTGGGAGGACTCACAGTCGGAGGCATAGGAGCAGGCATAGGTACCGGAGCCACTGCCCTTTCTAAGGCAAATCATTATCATCAGTTACAGCAAGCCATGCATTTAGACTTACAAGCTCTAGAAGAATCGGTCAGTGCATTAGAAAAATCCTTAACCTCACTTTCGGAGGTAGTATTACAAAACAGACGGGGGCTGGATTTAATATTTCTGAAGGAAGGAGGACTTTGTGCAGCCTTAAAGGAAGAATGTTGTTTCTATGCGGATCACACTGGGGTGGTCAGAGATAGCATGGCAAAACTAAGAGAAAGATTAAAACAACGGCAGAGCCAATTTGAGGCAGGGCAATCATGGTTTCAGAGCTGGTTTAATTCATCCCCTTGGCTTACGACTTTAATCTCCTCTATTGCAGGACCCTTAGTAATATTACTCTTAATTTTAACCATCGGACCCTGCATACTAAATAGGCTTGTTCAGTTTGTTAACGATAGATTGTCTGTCACCCACGCCTTGATTCTAACTCAACAACACCAAAGTTTAAAATCAAAGGACATAGAAGATAAATTTTAAAATACGGCTATTTCTAAATTTTAAGATTAAAATTTAACCAAAAGAAAAGGGGGGAATGTGAAATTAAATGTGAAATTAAGATAGGATGGGGTTAAATTGAAATGTGGAGTTAAGATAGGAAGGGTTAAAATGGGGCTGCTGAGCTAACTGCATATTGTTCTGCTTTTGTACAAAATGCTTTGGCTTGCGAAATGCATTTTTTTAAGATAACTAAACTTTAGCTGACCTTGTAACATGTGATGATTGTGCTAATGCGGTTTATGAGATAATTGAGCATATGACAAGTTTTTGATCATGATGACCCCGTGTTTATGCTTGCTCAAGGTCTTCTGTCCCCCTCACCCTGGAAAAACCCCGTGTCTCATGAAAATTTGTCATGCATCTTATGAGAATTTGTCATACTGCGGTTTATCTTGTGATTCTTGGAAATGCTGTGGAGATATGCTAATGTTGTGGTTTTTAGTCTTAAATACCCTGGGCAGTTGATGATCAGTGCCTCTCTTCTCGCACTGCACCCGAGGGTGTTGTTGTGCTTAGAGTTGGCCCATCTGTGCAGATGAAATAAACTTCCTCTTGTTCTTTACAGCGATTGGTGGAATGGAATTCGTGTTTCTGGGGTCGGTAACAGTGTGAGGCACCTTTCGGGGGTCTTACACAGTCATATCCAGACAATGTGGTGTGGAATTTGTATGCAATGGACCAAGTAAATTAGAGTAAATATGTTTTTGGAGAAAAGCAAAGTCTTTTCTTTCTGCCAGTGCATAAAATGTGATCTATACAAACAGAAGTATCATATTTGTTTGCTGCATTTCCTCTAGCTTTCTCCCTAGAAAATACGAATGTGCAGAGCTCGTGTCTCCATGTGGAGTAAACTAGTCTTTCTACGGTACAAAATTAAATGTTCCCTGATAAAAAGATTCAAAACAATAAAGTCTATTGTTAATATCCCGAAAACACAAACACGGAAGCTGTTGCAATATTTCGGATTGAGTTAGCCAAAACACAACCGGATAGTTCTGTTTTCATCCAGGCATATCTGGACAAAGTGGTGTGGAATTTGTATGCAATGGACTGAAAGAATCACAGTAAAAATGGTATTGAAGAAAAGCAAAGTCTTTTCGTTAGGCAAGGGCATAAAATGTCATGTATACAAACAGAAATATCATGTTTGTTTGCCGCAGTTCCTCTAGCTTCTCCCTAGAAAATACGAATGTGTAGAGCTGGTGTCTCCATGTGGAACCAATTAGGGTTTTCCAGCACAAAATTAAATGTTCCCTGATAAAAAACACTCAAAACAATAAAGTCCATGGATAATATCCAGAAAACACAAACACAGAGTCAGTAGCAATATCTGGGATTAACTTAGCCAAAACAAAAGTGGATATTTCTGGTTTCATCCAGTCATATCCGGGCAAAGTGGTGTGGAGTCATATGCAACCGACAGAGAAAATCAGAGTAAAAATTATTTTGCAGAAAGCAAAGTCTTTTCATTAGGCAAGTGCTTAAAATGTCATCTATACAAACAGAAATATCATGTTTGTTTGCCGGAGTTCCTCTAACTTTCTCCCTAAAATAGGAATGTGTAGAGCTGGTTTATCCATTTGGAACCAATTAAAGTTTCCCAGCACAAAATTAAATGTTCCCTGATAAAAAACATTGAAATAATAAAGTCCATGGATAATATCGAGAAAATACAAACACAGAGGATGTAGGAATAACTGGGATTGAGTTAGCTACAACACAACCGGATATTTCTGGTTTCATCTATGCATATCCGGACAAAGTGGTGTGGAATTCATATGCAATGCACTGAGCAAATCAGAGTAAAAATGTTTTTGGAGAAAAGCAAAGTCTTTTCCTTCACCCAGTGCATAAAATGTGATCTATACAAACAGAAATATTATGTTTGTTGGCAGCAGTTCCTCTAGCTTTCTCCCTAGAAAATATGAATGTGCAGAGCTGGTGTCTCCATGTGGAGTCAACTAGTGTTTCTGCGGTACAAATTTAAATATTCCCTGATAAAAAAACATTCAAAAGGAAAGTCCATCGATAATATTCAGAAAATACAAACACAGAGGCTTTCACAATATTTCGGATTGAGTTAGCCAAAACACAACCGGATATTTCTGGTTTCATCCAGTCATATCTGGACAAAGTGGTATGGTATTCTTATGCAATGGACCGAGAAAATCACAGTAAAAATAGTTATGGAGAAAAGCAAAGCGTTTTCGTTAGGCAAGTGCATAAAATGTCGTCTATACAAACAGAAATGTTATGTTTGTTTGCCACAGTTCCTCTAGCTTCCTCCATAGAAAATATGAATCTGTAGAGCTGGTGTCTCTATGTGGAACCAATTACTGTTTCCAAGCCAAAATTAAATGTTCCCTGATAAAAAACATTCAAAACAATAAAGTCCATTTATAATATCCAGAAAACACAAACACAGAGGCTATAGCAATATCTTTGATTGAGTTAGCCAAAACACAACCAGATATTTCTGGTTTCATCCAGTCATATGCGCCACAGTGGTGCAGAATTCGTATGTAATGGACAGAGAAAATAACAGTAAAATTGGTTTTGTAGAAAAGCAAAGTCTTTTCGTTATGCAAGTGCATAAAATATCATGTATAGAAACAGAAATATCATGTTTCTTTGCCGCAGTTCCTCTAGCTTTCTCCCTAAAAATACGAATGCGTAGAGCTGGTGTCTCCATGTGGAATCAACTAGTGATTCCCAGGACAAAACTAAATGTTCCCTGATAAACATCATTCAAAACAATAAAGTCTTTTGATAATATATAGAGAACACAAACACAGAGGCTGTAGCAATATCTGGGATTGAGTTAGCCAAAACACATCCGGACATTTCTGGTTTCATCCAGTCATATCCGGACAAACTATTGTGGAACTGGTAACGAATGGACTGAGAAAATCACAGTAAAAATGGTTTTGGAGAAAAGCAATGTCGTTCCCTTTGGCCAGTGCATAAAATGTCATCTATACAAACAGAAATATCATGTTTATTTACTGCAGTTCCTCTAGCTTTCTCCCTAGAAAATATGAATGCTTAAAGCTGTTGTCGCCATGTGGAACTAATTACTTTTTCCCACCACAAAATTATATGTTCCCTGATAAAAAACATTCAAAACAATAAAGTCCATCGATAATATCCAGAAAACACAAACACAGAGTCAGTTGCAATATCTGGGATTGACTTAACCAAAACGAAAGTGGATATTTCTGCTTTCATCCAGTCATATCCGGGCAAAGTGGTGTGGAGTCATATGCAACAGACAGAGAAAATCAGAGTAAAAATTATTTTGCAGAAAGCAAAGTCTTTTCGTTAGGCAAGTGCTTAAAATGTCATCTATACAAACAGAAATATCATGTTTGTTTGCTGCAGTTCCTGTAGCTTTCTCCCTAGAAAATACGAATGTGTAGAGCTGGTGTCTCCATGTGGAGTCAACTAGTGTTTCCCAGCACAAAATTAAATGTTCCCTGATAAAAAACATTGAAAATAATAAAGTCCGTGGATAATATCCAGAAAACACAAACACAGAGCCTGTATCAATATCTGGGATTGAGTTAGCCAAAACACAACCGGATATTTCTGGTTTCATCCAGTCATATCCGGACAAACTGGTGTGGAATTCGAATGCAATGGACTGAAAAATCACAGTAAAAATGGTTTTGGAGAAAAGCAAAGTCTTTTCTTTAGGCAAGTGCATAAAATGTCATCTATTCAAACAGAAATGTCAAGTTTGTTTCCCGCAGTTCCTCTAGCTTTCTCCCTATGAAATATGAATATGTAGAGCTGGTGTTTCCATGTGGAATCAATTACTGTTTCCCAGCAAAAAATAAATGTTCCCTGGTAAATATTCAAAACAAGAAAATCCTTCGATAATTTCCAGAAATCACACACACAGAGCAGCCGCAATACCAGGGATTGAGTTAATCAAAACACATCCGGTTATTTCTGGTTTCATCTAGTAATATCTGGAAAAAATGGTGTGGAAATCGTATACATTGGACCCAGAAATATCATGTTTGTTTGAAGCAGTTCCTCTAGCTTACTCCATAGAAAATACGAATGTGTAGAGCTGGTGTCTCCATGTGGAGTCAACTAGTTTTTCCCAGCACAAAATGAAAGATTCCCTGATAAAAAACATTGAAAATAATAAAGTCCGCGGATAATATCCAGAAAATACAAACACAGAGTCTGTAGGAATAACTGGGATGGAGTTAGCCACAACACAGCCGGATATTTCTGGTTTCATCCAGTCATATCCGGATAAACTGGTGTGGAATTCGTATGCAATGGACTGAGCAAATCAGAGAAAACATGTTTTTGGAGAAAAGCAAAGTCTTTTCCTTCAGCCAGTGCATAAAATGTGATCTATACAAACAGAAATATCTTGTTTGTTTGCCGCAGTTCCTCTAGCTTTCTCCCTAGAAAATACGAATGTGCAGAGCTGGTGTCTCCATGTGGAGTCAGCTAGTGTTTCTGCGATACAAAATTAAATATTCCCTGATAAAAAAACATTCAAAACAAAAAGTCCGTTGATAATATCCACAAAACACAAACACAGAGGCTGTAGAAATATCTTTGATTAAGTTAGCCAAAACACACCAGGATATTTCTGGTTTCATCGAGTCATAACCGGACAAAGTGGGGTGGAATTGGGACGCAATGACTGAGAAAATCACAGTAAAATTGGTTTTGTAGAAAAGCAAAATCTTTTCGTTATGCAAGTGCATAAAATGTTATGTATACAAACAAAAATATCATGTTTGTTTGCCGCAGTTCCTCTAGCTTTCTCCCTAGAAAATACGAATGCGCAGAGCTGGTTTCTCCATGTGGAACTAATTAGTTTTTCCGAGCACAAAATTAAATGTTCCCTGATAAAAAACATTCAAAACAATAAATTCCATTTATAATATCCAGAAAACACAAACACAGAGGCTGTATCAATCTGGGATTGAGTTAGCCAAAACAAAACCAGACATTTCTGTTTTCATCCAGTCATATCCCGACAAAGTGGTGTGGAATTCGTATGCAATGGACCAAGAATATCAGAGTAAAAATGGTTTGGAGAAAAGCAAAATCTTTTCCTTCGGCAAGTACATAAAATGTCATCTGTACAAACAGAAATGTCATGTTTTTTTGCCGCAGTTCCTCTAGTATTCTCCCTAGAAAATAGGAATGTGTAGAGCTGGTGTCTCCAAGTGGAACCAATTAGTGTTTCCCAGCACAAAATTAAATGTTTCCTGATAAAAAGCATTCCAAACAATAAAGTAGATCGATAATATCCTGAAAACACATACACTGAGGCCTTCACAATATTTCGGATTGAGTTAGCCAAAGCATAACCGGATATTTCTGGTTTCATCCAGGCATATCTGGACGAAGTGGTATGGAATTCGTATGCTATGGACTGAGAAAATCAGAGTAAAAATGGTTTCGGAGAAAACCAAAGACTTTTCCTTCAGAAAGTGCATAAAATGTCATCTATACAAACAGAAATATCATGTTTGTTTGCCGCAGTTCCTCTAGCTTTCTCCCTAGAAAATAGGAATGTGTAGAGCTGGTGTCTCCATGTGGAGCCAATTAGTGTTTCCCAGCACAAAATTATATTTTCCCTGATAAAGAAAATTGAAAACAATAAAGTCCATTGACAATATCCAGAAAACACAAACAAAGAAGCTTTCACAAAATTTCGGATTGAGTTAGCCAAAACACAACCGGATATTTCTGGTTTCATCCAGTCATAACCGGACATAGTGGTATGGAATTCATATGCAATGGACTGAGAAAATCACAGTAAAAATGATTTTGGAGAAAAGCAAAGTCTTCGTCAGGCAAGTGCAGAAAATATTATTTATACAAACAGAAATGTCATGTGTGTTTTCCACTGTTCCTCTAGCTTTCTCCCTAGAAAATACGAATGTCTAGAGCTGGTGTCTCCATGTGGAACCAATCAGTGTTTCTATGGTACAAAATTAAATGTTCCCTGATAAAAACATCAAAACAATAAAGTCCATCGATAATATCCAGAAAACACAAACACAGAGGCTTTCATAATATTTCAGATTGAGTTAGCCAAAACACAACCGGATATTTCTGTTTCTATCCAGGCATATCTGGAAGAAGTGGTGTGGAATTCTTATTCAATGCACTGAGAAAATCATAGTAAAAATGGTTTTTGAGAAAAGCAAATTGTTTCTGTTAGGCAAGTGCATAAAATGTCATCTATACAAACAGAAATATCATGTGTGTTTGTTACAGTTCCTCTAGCTTTCTCCTTAGAAAATATGAATGTCTAGAGCTAGTGTCTCCATGGAACCAATTAGTGTTACTACGGTACACAATTAAATGTGCCCTGATAAAAACATTCAAAACAATTAAGTCCATTGATAATATCCGGAAAACACAAACAGAGAAGCTGTAGCAATATCTGGGATTGAGTTAGCCAAAACACAACCGGATATTTCTGGTTTCATCCAGGCATATCCGGACAAAGTGGTGTGGAATTCGTATGCAATGGACCCAGAAAATCACATTAACAATGGTTTTGGAGAACAGCAAAGTCTTTTCGTTAGGCAAGTGCATAAAATGTCATCTATACAAACAGAAATATCATGTTTCTTTGCCGCAGTTCCTCTAGCTTTCTCCCTAGCAAATATGAATGTGCAGAGCTGATGTCCCCATGTGGAACCAATTAGTGTTTCCCAGCACAAAATTAAATGTTCCCTGATAAAAAACATTGAAATCAATAAAGTCCATTGATAATATCTAGAAGCACAAACACAGAGACTGTAGCAATATCTGGCATTGAGTTAGCCATAACACAACCAGATATTTCTTGTTTCATCAAGGCATATCCGCACAAAGTGGTGTGGAACTCGTATAAAATGGACCGAGAAAATCAGAGTAAAAATGGTTTTGAAGAATAGCAAAGTGTTTTTGTTAGGCAAGTGCATAAATGTCATCTATACAGAGAGAAATCTCATGTGTGTTTTCCACTGTTCCTCTAGCATTCTCCCTAGAAAATAAGAATGTGTAGAGCTGGTGTCTCCATGTGAAACCAAATAGTGTTTCTTCGGTACAAAATTAAATGTTCCCTGATAAAAACATTCAAAACAATAAGTCCGTTGATAATATCCGGAAAACAGAAACATAGAGGCTGTAGCAATATCTGGGATTGAGTTTGCCAAAACACAACCGGATATTTCTAGTATCATCCGGTCATATCCGGACAAAGTTATGTATATTCGTATGCAATGCAGTGCGAAAGTCACAGTAAAAATCGTTGTGGAGAAAAGCAAAGAAATTTCATCAGGCAAGTGCATAAAATGTCATCTATAGAAACAGACATATTATGTTTGTTTGCCGCAGTTCCTCTAGCTTTCTCCCTAGAAAATACGAATGTGCAGAGCTGGTGTCTCCATGTGGAACCAATTAGTGCTTCCCTGCACAAAATTAAATGTTCCCTGATAAAAAACATTGAAAACAATAATGTCCGTTGATAATATCCGGAAAACATAAACACAGAGGCTGGAGCAATATCTGGGATTGAGTTAGCCAAAACACAACCGGATATTTCGGGTTTAATCCAGTCATATCCGGAAAAAGTGGTGTGAAATTTATATGCAATCGACTGAGAAATCACATTAATAATAAGTTTGGAGAAAAGCAAAGTCTTTTCCTTAGGCAAGTGCATAAAATATCATCTATACAGAGAGAAATGTCATGTTTGTTTGCTGCAGTTCCTTTAGCTTTCTCCCTAGAAAATACGAATGTGTAGAGCTGGTGTCTCCATGTTGAACCAATTAGTGTTTCTACAGTACAAAATTAAATGTTCCCTGATAAAAAACATTCAAAACAATAAAGTCCATCGATAATATCCAGAAAACACAAACACAGAGGCTTTCACAGTATTTCGGATCGAATTAGCTAAAACAGAACCGGATATTTATGTTTCCATCCAGGAATATCCAGACAAAATGGTGTGGATTTCATATGCAACCGACCGAGAAAATCACAGTAAAAATGGTTTTGGAGAAAAGCAAAATCTTTTTGTTAGGCAAGTGCATAAAAAGTCACGTATACAAACAGAAATATCATGTTTGTTTGCCGCAGTTCCTCTAGTTTCTCCCTAGAAAATACGAATGTGTAGAGCTAGTGTTTCCATGTGGAACCAATTATTGTTTCTCAGAACAAAATTAAATGTTCCCAGATAAAAAATATTCAAAACATTAAGTCCGTTGATAATATCCAAAAACACAAACACGGAGCCTGTAGCAATATCTGGGATTGAGTTAGCCAAAACACAACCGGATATTTCTGGTTTCATCCAGTCATATCCGGACAAACTGGTGTGGAATTCGTGTGCAATGGACCGAGAAAATCACAGTAAAAATGGCTTTGGAGAAAAGCAAAGTCTTTTCGTTAGGCAAGTGCATAAAATGTCATCTATACAAACAGAAATATCATGTTTGTTTGCCGCAGTTCCTCTAGCTTTCACCCTAGAAAATACGAATGTGTAGAGCTGGTGTCCCCATGATGAACCAATTAGTGATTCCAAGCACAAGATTAAATGTTCGCTTATAAAAAACATTCAAAACAATAAAGTTCATTGATAATAACCAGAAAACAAAAACACAGAGGCTTTCACAATATCTGGGATTGAGTTAGTCAAAACACAACCGGATATTTCCGGTTTCATCCAGGCATATCCGGAGAAAGTGGTGTGGAATTCGTATGCAATGGACCGAGAAAATCACAGTAAACATGGTTTTGGAGAAAAGCTAAGTCTTTTCGTTAGGCCAGTGCATTAAATGTCATTTATACAAATGAGGCCAGAGTGTTGTTTAGGACGCCTGCCATTCTATGAGTCTGCTGTGTATCCCATTTCCCATGTTGGATCTTTCTCTCCCTTTTTGATTCTCTCAGTTAGTATTAGCAGACACTTGTCTTGTTTGTGTGATCCCCTTGACTCCTAGACCTATCAGAGCCATCGGTTGTGAACTGAAATTAATCACTTGGACTAGTGAGATGGTATTGGTACATGCCACCTTGATGGGATTGTATTGGAATCCCCTGGTACATTTCTAACTCCATCATTTGCAGCAAGTCAGATTGTGCATGTCCCAAATTGTATATCTCCTCCCTCTCTTATTCCCATTCTCGTATTTAACAGGGATCACTTTTCAGTTAAAATTTACACACCTAAGAATAATTGTATGTTAATTACAGAATTCAACCATTAGTACTAGAACAACAACAACAACAACAAATACTAAAAAGAATAAAGTATTACATTGTACATCTAGAGCCAGGACAAGAGCTGATCAGGTCATAGTTTCTTATAGTGTCCATTTCACTTCCACAGGTTTCCCCTTTGGTGCTCAGTTGTCGCCAATCAGGGAAAACAAATGAAATTTGTCTCTTTGGGACTGGCTTAATTGACTCAGCATCATGTTTTCCAGATTCCTCCATCTTGTTGCAAATGACTGGGTTTCATTGTTTCTTACTGCTAAAAAATCAGCCAAACAAGGAGCTGGTTTTTTGAAAAAATAAACAAAATTGACACCCCATTGGCCCAACTCACTAAGAAAAGAAGAGAAAAAACCCAAATCAATAGGATCAGAGATGAAAAGGGAAACGTAACAACAGACACCACAGAAATAAAAAGAATCATCAGAAATTACTACAAGGACTTGTATGCCAGCAAACAGGGAAATCTATCAGAAATGGACAGATTCTTGGACACATACAACCTACCTAAATTGAGCCAGGAAGACATAGAAAACCTAAACAGACCCATAACTGACACAGAAATTGAAACAGTAATAAAGGCCCTCCCAACAAAGAAAAGCCCAGGACCAGATGGATTCACTGCTGAGGTCTACCAGACATTTAGAGAAGAACTAACTCCAATTCTTCTCAAACTATTCCAAACAATCGAAAAAGAGGGAATCCTCCCAAATTCTTTCTATGAAGCCAGCATCACCTTAATTCCTAAGCCAGAAAAAGATGCAGCATTGAAAGACAATTACAGACCAATATCCCTGATGAACATAGATGCAAAAATACTCAATAAAATTCTGGCCAGTAGAATGCAACAACACATCAGAAAGATCATCCACCCAGACCAAGTGGGATTTATCCCTGGTATGCAGGGATGGTTCAACGTTCACAAAACAATCAATGTAATACACTACATTAACAGACTGCAGAAGAAAAACCATATGATTCTCTCAATAGACGCAGAGAAAGCATTTGATAAAATACAACACCCAAACATGATGAAAACTCTAAGCAATCTGGGTATGGAGGGAACATTCCTCAATACAATCAAAGCAATATATGAAAAACCCACGGCCAACATCGTATTGAATGGGGAAAAGTTGGAAGCATTTCTGCTGAGATCTGGTACCAGACAGGGATGCCCTCTCTCACCACTGCTCTTCAATATAATTCTGGAAGTTCTGGCCAGAGCTATTAGGCAAGAAAAAGAAATTAAAGGGATACAAATTGGGAAGGAAGAACTCAAACTATCCCTCTTTGCAGATGATATGATTCTTTATTTAGGGGACCCAAAGAACTCTACTAAGAGACTACTGGAACTCATCGAAGAGTTTGGCAAAGTACCAGGATATAAAATCAATGCACAAAAACCAACAGCCTTTGTATACACAGGCAATGCCACGGCTGAGGAAGAACTTCTAAGATCCATCCCATTCACAATAGTTACAAAAACAATCAAATGCCTTGGAACAAAATTAACCAAGGATGTTAAAATTCTCTACAATGAAAACTACAAAACCTTAAAGAAAGAAATAGAAGAGGATACCATAAAATGGAGAAATCTTCCATGCTCATGGATTGGAAGAATCAATATCATCAAAATGTCTATTCTCCCAAAAGCAATTTATACATTCAATGCAATACCAATCAAGACACCAAAGACTTTCTTTTCAGATCTGGAAAAAATGATGCTGAAATTCATATGGAGACACAGAAGACCTCCAATAGCCAAAGCAATCTTGTACAACAAAAACAAAGCCGGAGGCATCACAATACCAGATTTCAGGACATACTACAGGGCAGTTGTTATCAAAACAGCATGGTACTGGTACAGAAACAGAAGGATAGACCAATGGAACAGAATAGAAACACCAGAAATCAATCCAAACATCTGCAGCCAACTTATATTTGATCAAAGATCCAAATCTCATCCCTGGAATAAGGACAGTCTATTCAATAAATGGTGCTGAGAATATTGGATTTCCACGTGCAGAAGCTTGAAGCAAGACCCATACCTTTCACCTTACACAAAAATTCACTCAACATGGACTAAAGACTTAAATCTATGAACCGAAACCATCAAATTATTAGAGAGCATTGGAGAAACTCTGCAAGATATAGGTACAGCAAAGACTTCTTGGAAAAGACCCCAGGAGCACAGGCAATAAAAACCAAAATTAACATGTGGGGTTGCATCAAATTGAGAAGTTTCTGTACTTCAAAAGAAACAGTCAGAAAAGTGAAGAGGCAACCAACAGAATGGGAAAAAATATTTGCAAACTATACTACAGATAAAGGGTTGATAACCAGAATCTACAAAGAAATCAAGAAAATCCACAACAACAGAACAAACAACCCACTTAAGAGATGGGCCAAGAACCTCAATAGACATTTTTTGAAAGAGGAAATCCAAATGGCCAACAGACACATGAAAAAATGTTCAAGATCACTAGCCATCAGAGAAATGCAACTCAAAACCACAATGAGGTTTCACCTCACCCCGGTGAGAATGGCTCACATTCAGAAATCTACCAACAACTGTTGCTGGAGAGGATGTGGGGAAAAAGGGATACAAACCCACTGTTGGTGGGAATGCAAATTGGTTAAGCCACTATGAAAGTCAATCTGGAGATTCCTCAGAAACCTGAACATAACCCTACCATACAACCCAGCCATCCCACATCTTGGAATTTACACAAAGGAAATTCATTTGGCTAATAAAAAAGCCATCTGCACATTAATGTGTATTTCTGGTTTCATCTAGTCATATCCGGACAAACTGGTGTGGTATTCATATGCAATGCACCGAGAAAATCACATTAAAATGGTTTTAGAGAAAAGTAAAGTCGTTTCTTTAGGCAAGTGCATAAAGTGTCATCAATAGAAACAGAAATGTCATGTTTCTTTGCCACAGTTCCTCTAGCTTTCTCCCTAGAAAATACGAATGTGTAGAACTGGTGCCCCCATGATGAACCAATTAGTATTTCTACGGTACAAAATTAATTGTTCCCTTATAAAAACATTCAAAATTATAAAGTCCATGGATAATATCCGGGTAACACTAACACAGAGGCTGTAGCAATATTTCGGATTGAGTTAGCCAAAACACAACCGGATGTTTCTGGTTTCATCCAGTCATATCCGGACAAAATTGTGTGGAATTCATATGTAATGCACCGAGAAAATCACAGTAAACATGGTTTTGGAGAAAAGCAAAGTCTTTCCGTTAGGCAAGGGCAAAAAATGTCATCTATACAAACAGAATTATCATGTTTGTTTGCCGCAGTTCCTCTAGCTTTCTCCCTAGAAAATATGAATGTGTAGAGCTGGTGTCTCCATGTGAAACCAATTAGTGTTTCCAAGCACAAAATTAAATGTTCCCTGATAAAAAACATTCAAAACAATAAAGTCCGTGGATAATATCAGGAATATACAAGCACAGAGGCTGTAGCAATATCTGGGATTGAGTTAGCTAAAACAAAACTGCATATTTCTGATTTCATCCAGTCATATCCGCACAAACTGGTGTGGAATTCGTATGCAATGGACCGAGAAAATCACAGTAAAAATGGTTTTAGAGAAAAGCAAAGTCGTTTCTTTAGGTAACTGTATAAAATGTCACCTATACAAACAGAAATATCATGTTTGTTTGCCGCAGTTCCTCTAGCTTTCTCCCTAGAAAATACGAATGTATAGAATTGGTGTCCCCATGATGAACCAATTAATGTTTCAATGGTAAAAAATTAATTGTTCCCTGATAAAAACATTCAAAACAATAAAGTCCGTGGATAATATCCAGAAAACACAAACACAGAGGCTTTCACAATATTTCGGATTGAGTTAGCCAAAACACAACCGGATATTTCTGGTTTCATCCAGTCATATCCGGACAAAGTTGTGTGGAATTCATATGCAATGCACCGAGAAAATCACAGTACAAACGATTTTGGAGAAAGCAAAGTCTTTTCATTAGGCAAGTGCATAAAATGTCATCTATAGAAACAGAATTATCATGTTTGTTTGCCGCAGTTCCTCGAGCTTTCTCCCTAGAAAATACGAATGTGTAGAATGGTGTCTCCATGTGGAACCAATTAGTGTTTCCAAGCACAAAATTAAATGTTCCCTGAATAAAAACATTCAAAAAATTAAGTCCGTGGATAATATCAGGAATACACAAACACAGAGGCTGTAGCAATATCTGGGATTGAGTTAGCCAAAACACAACCGGATATTTCTGTTTTCATCCAAATATATCCGGACAAACTGGTGTGGAATTTGTATGCAATGGACCGAGAAAATCACAGTAAAATTGGTTTTGGAGAAAACAAAGTCTTTTCGTTAGGCAAGGGCATAAAATGTCATCTATACAAACAGAAATATCAAGTTTGTTTGCCATAGTTCCTCTGGCGTTCTCCCTAGAAAATACGAATGTGTAGAGCTGGTGTCTCCATGTGGAAACAATTAGTGTTTCCAAGCACAAAATTAAATGTTCCCTGATAAAAAACATTCAAAACAATAAAGTCCGTGGATAATATCCAGAAAACACAAACACAGAAGCTGTTGCAATATCAGGGATTGAGTTAGCCACAACACAACCGGATATTTCTGTTTTCATCCAGTCATATCCGGACAAAATTGTGTGGAATTCATATGCAATGGACCAAGAAAATCACAGTAAACATGGTTTTGGAGAAAAGCAAAGTCTTTTCGTTAGGCAAGGGCATAAAATGTCATCTATACAAACAGAAATATAATGTTTGTTTGCCGCAGTTCCTCTAGATTTCTCCCTAGAAAATACGAATGTGTAGAGCTGGTGTCTCCATGTGGAACCAATTAGTGTTTCCAAGCACAAAATTAAATGTTCCCTGATGAAAAACATTCAAAACAATAAAGTCCGTGGATAATATCAGGAATATACAAACACAGAGGCTGTAGCAATATCTGGGATTGAGTTAGCCAAAACAAAACCAGATATTTCTGGTTTCATCCAGTCATATCCGGACAAAGTGGTGTGGAATTCGTATGCAATGCACCGAGAAAATCACAGTAAAAATGGTTTTGGAGAAAAGCAAAGTCGTTTCTTTAGGCAAGTGCATAAAATGTCATCGATACAAACAGAAATATCATGTTTGTTTGCCACAGTTTCTCTAGCTTTCTCCCTCGAAAATACGAATGTATAAAGTCCGTGTCCCGATGATAAACCAATTAATGTTTCAACGGTACAAAATTAATTGTTCCCTGATAAAAACATTCAAACCAATAAAGTCCGTGGATAATATCCGGATAATAAAAACACAGAGGCTTTCACAATATTTCGAATTGAGTTAGCCAAAACACAACCTGACGTTTCTGGTTTCATCCAGTCATATCCGGACAAAGTTGTGTGGAATTCGTAGGCAATGCACCGAGAAAATCACAGTACAAACGATTTTGGAGAAAGCAAAGTCTTTTCATTAGGCAAGTGCATAAAATGTCATATATAGAAACAGAATTATCATGTTTGTTTGCCGCAGTTCCTCTGGCTTTCCCCCTAGAAAATACGAATGTGTAGAGCTAGTGTCTCCATGTGGAACCAATTAGTGTTCACAAGGACAACATTAAATGTTCCCTGATAAAAATATTCAAAAAATAAAGTCCGTGGATAATATCAGGAATACACAAACACAGAGGCTGTACAAATATCTGTGATTGAGTTAGCCAAAACACAACCAGATATTTCTGGATTCATCCAGCCATATCCGGAAAACGTGGTGTGGAATTCGTATGCAATGGACCAAGAAAATCACAGTAAAAATGGTTTTAGAGAAAAGCAAAGTCTTTTCATTAGGCAAGTGCATAAAATGTCATATATAGAAACAGAATTATCATGTTTGTTTGCCGCAGTTCCTCTGGCTTTCCCCCTAGAAAATACGAATGTGTAGAGCTAGTGTCTCCATGTGGAACCAATTAGTGTTCCCAAGCACAACATTAAATGTTCCCTGATAAAAAACATTCAAAACAATAAAGTCTGTGGATAATATCCAGAAAACACAAACATAGAGGCTGTAGCAATATCTGGGATTGAGTTAGCCAAAACAAAACCGTATATTTCTGGTTTCATCCAGTCATATCCGGACAAAGTGGTGTGGAATTCGTATGCAATGCACCGAGAAAATCACAGTAAAAATGGTTTTAGAGAAAAGCAAAGTCGTTTCTTTAGGCAAGGGCATAAAAGAGTCATCAATAGAAACAGAAATGTCATGTTTGTTTGCCACAGTTCCTCTAGCTTTCTTCCTAGAATATACGAATGTGTAGAACTGGTGCCCCCATGATGAACCAATTAGAGTTTCAACGGTACAAAATTAATTGTTCCCTTATAAAAACATTCAAAACTATAAAGTCCGTGGATAATATCCGGGTAACACAAACACAGAGGCTGTAGCAATATTTCGGATTGAGTTAGCCAAAACACAACCGGATGTTTCTGGTTTCATCCAGTCATATCCGCACAAACTGGTGTGGAATTCATATGCAATGGACCGAGAAAATCAGAGTAAAAATGGTTTTGGAGAAAGCAAAGTCTTTTCGTTAGGCAAGTGCATAAAATGTCATCTATACAAACAGACATATCATGTTTGTTTGCCGCAGTCCCTCTAGGTTTCTCCCTAGAAAATACGAATGTGTAGAGCTGGTGTCTCCATGTGGAAAAAATTAGTGTTTCAACGGTACAAAATTAAATGTTCCCTGATAAAATACCTTGAAAAAAATAAAGTTCTTAGATAATATCAGGAATGGGCAAACACAGAGCCTGTAGCAATTTCTGTGATTGAGTTAGCCAAAACACAACCGGATATTTCTGTTTTCATCCAGTCATATCCGGACAAACTGGTGTGGAATTCGTATGCAATGCACAAGAAAATCATAGTAAAAATGGTTTTAGAGAAAAGCAAAGTCGTTTCTTTAGGCAAGTGCATAAAATGTCATCGATACAAACAGAAATATCATGTTTGTTTGCCGCAGTTCCTCTAGCTTTCTCCCTAGAAAATACAAATGTGTAGAGCTGGTGTCTCCATGTGGAACCAATTAGTGTTTCCAAGCACAAAATTAAATGTTCCCTGATAAAAACATTCAAAAAAATAAAGTCCGTGGATAATATCAGGAATACACAAACACAGAGGCTGTAGCAATATTTCGGATTGAGTTAGCCAAAACACAACCAGATATTTCTGGATTCATCCAGTCATATCCGGAAAAAGTGGTGTGGAATTCGTATGCAATGCACCGAGAAAATCACAGTGAAAATGGTTTTGGAGAAAAGCAAAATCTTTTCGCCAGGCAAGAGCATAAAATGTCATCTATATAAACAGAAATATCATGTTTGGCCCGCGCCGCGGCTCACTAAGGCTAATCTACCGCCTTGCAGCGCCGGCATACCGGGTTCTAGTCCCGGTCGGGGCACCGATCCTGTCCCAGTTTCCCCTCTTCCAGGCCAGCTCTCTGCTGTGGCCAGGGAGTGCAGTGGAGGATGGCCCAAATCCTTGGGCCCTGCACCCCATGGGAGACCAGGAGAAGAACCTGGCTGCTGCCATCGGATAGACGCGGTGTTCCGGCCACATCGCGCCTACCGCGGCGGCCATTGGAGGGTGAACCAATGGCAAAAAGGAAGACCTTTCTCTCTGTCTCTCTCTCACTACCCACTCTGCCTGTCAAAAAGAAAAAGAAAAAATAAAAAGAAATATCATGTTTGTTTGCCACAGTTCCTCTAGCTTTCTCCCTAGAAAATACGAATGTGTAGAGCTGGTGTCTCCATGTGGAAACAATTAGTGTTTCCAAGCACAAAATTAAATGTTCCCTGATAAAAAACATTCAAAACAATAAAGTCTGTGGATAATATCCAGAAAACACAAACACAGAGGCTGTAGCAATGTGTGGGATTGAGTAAGCCAAAAGAAAACCGGATATTTCTGGTTTCATCCAGTCATATCCGGACAAACTGGTGTGGAATTCGTATGCAATGCACCGAGAAAATCACAGTAAAAATGGTTTTAGAGAAAAGCAAAGTCGTTTCTTTAGGCAAGTGCATAAAATGTCATCGATACAAACAGAAATATCATGTTTGTTTGCCACAGTTCCTCTAGCTTTCTCCCTAGAAAATACAAATGTGTAGAACTGGTGCCCCCATGATGAACCAATTAGAGTTTCAACGGTACAAAATTATTTGTTCCCTTATAAAAACATTCAAAACTATGAAGTCCGTGGATAATATCCTGGTAACACAAACACAGAGGCTGTAGCAATATTTCGGATTGAGTTAGCCAAAACACAACCGGATGTTTCTGGTTTCATCCAGTCAAATCCGGACAAAATTGTGTGGAATTCATATGCAATGCACCAAGAAAATCACAGTATAAATGGTTTTGGAGAAAAGCAAAGTCTTTTCGTTAGCAAGTGCATAAAATATCATCTATAGAAACAGAATTATCATGTTTGTTTGCCGCAGTTCCTCTATTTCTCCCAAGAAAATACGAATGTGTAGAGCTGGTTTCCCCATGATGAACCAATTAGTGTTTCTACGGTACAAAATTAAATGTGCCCTGATAAAAACATTCAAAACAATAAAGTCCGTTGATAATATCCAGAAAAAAAAAAACACAGAGGCTGGAGCAATATTTTGGATTGAGTTAGCCAAAACACAACCAGATATTTCTAGTTTCATCCAGTCATATCCGGATAAAGTGGTGTAGAATTCATATGCAATGGACCAAGAAAATCACAGTAAACATGGTTTTGGAGAAAAGCAAAGTCTTTTCGTTAGGCAAGGGCAAAAAATGTCATCTATACAAACAGAAATATCATGTTTGTTTGCCGCAGTTCCTCTAGCTTTCTCCCTAGAAAATACGAATGTGTAGAGCTGGTGTCTCCATGTGGAACCAATTAGTGTTTCCAAGCACAAAATTAAATGTTCCCTGATGAAAAACATTCAAAACAATAAAGTCCGTGGATAATATCAGGAATATACAAACACAGAGGCTGTAGCAATGTGTGGGATTGAGTTAGCCAAAATAAAACCGCATATTTCTGGTTTGATCCAGTCATATCCGCACAAACTGGTGTGGAATTCGTATGCAATGGACCGAGATAATCACAGTAAAAATGGTTTTAGAGAAAAGCAAAGCCGTTTCTTTAGGCAAGTGCATAAAATGTCACCTATACAAACAGAAATATCATGTTTGTTTGCCGCAGTTCCTCTAGCTTTCTCCCTAGAAAATACGAATGTATAGAATTGGTGTCCCCATGATGAACCAATTAATGTTTCAACGGTACAAAATTAATTGTTCCCTGATAAAAACATTCAAAACAATAAAGTCCGTGGATAATATCCGGATAACAAAAACACAGAGGCTTTCACAATATTTCGGATTGAGTTAGCCAAAAGACAACCGGATATTTCTGGTTTCATCCAGTCATATCCGGACAAAATTGTGTGGAATTCATATGCAATGCACCGAGAAAATCACAGTACAAACGATTTAGGAGAAAGCAAAGTCTTTTCGTTAGGCAAGTGCATAAAATGTCATATATAGAAACAGAATTATCATGTTTGTTTGCCGCAGTCCCTCGAGCTTTCTCCCTAGAAAATACGAATGTGTAGAGCTGGTGTCTCCATGAGGAACCAATTAGTGTTTCCAAGCACAAAATTAAATGTTCCCTAAAAAAAAAAAAACATTAAAAAAATAAAGTCCGTGGATAATATCAGGAATACACAAACACAGAGGCTGTAGCAATATCTGGGATTGAGTTAGCCAAAACACAACCGGATATTTCTGGTTTCATGCAGTCATATCCGGACAAACTGGTGTGGAATTTGTATGCAATGGACCGAGAAAATCACAGTAAAATTGGTTTTGGAAAAAAGCAAAGTCTTTTCGTTAGGCAAGGGCATAAAATGTCATCTATACAAACAGAAATATCATGTTTGTTTGCCGCAGTTCCTCTAGCTTTCTCCCTAGAAAATACCAATGTGTAGATCTGCTGTCTCCATGTGGAACCAATTACTGTATCCAAGCACAAAATTAAATGTTCCCTGATAAAAAACATTCAAAACAATAAAGTCTGTGGATAATATCCAGAAAACACAAACACAGAGGCTGTAGCAATATCTGGGATTGAGTTAGCCAAAACAAAACCGTATATTTCTGGTTTCATCCAGTCATATCCGGACAAAGTGGTGTGGAATTCGTATGCAATGCACCGAGAAAATCACAGTAAAAATGGTTTTAGAGAAAAGCAAAGTCGTTTCTTTAGGCAAGGGCATAAAAGAGTCATCAATAGAAACAGAAATGTCATGTTTGTTTGCCACAGTTCCTCTAGCTTTCTTCCTAGAAAATACGAATGTGTAGAACTGGTGCCCCCATGATGAACCAATTAGAGTTTCAACGGTACAAAATTAATTGTTCCCTTATAAAAACATTCAAAACTATAAAGTCCGTGGATAATATCCGGGTAACACAAACACAGAGGCTGTAGCAATATTTCGGATTGAGTTAGCCAAAACACAACCGGATGTTTCTGGTTTCATCCAGTCATATCCGCACAAACTGGTGTGGAATTCATATGCAATGGACCGAGAAAATCAGAGTAAAAATGGTTTTGGAGAAAGCAAAGTCTTTTCGTTAGGCAAGTGCATAAAATGTCATCTATACAAACAGACATATCATGTTTGTTTGCCGCAGTCCCTCTAGGTTTCTCCCTAGAAAATACGAATGTGTAGAGCTGGTGTCTCCATGTGGAAAAAATTAGTGTTTCAACGGTACAAAATTAAATGTTCCCTGATAAAAAACCTTGAAAAAAATAAAGTTCTTAGATAATATCAGGAATGGGCAAACACAGAGCCTGTAGCAATTTCTGTGATTGAGTTAGCCAAAACACAACCGGATATTTCTGTTTTCATCCAGTCATATCCGGACAAACTGGTGTGGAATTCGTATGCAATGCACAAGAAAATCATAGTAAAAATGGTTTTAGAGAAAAGCAAAGTCGTTTCTTTAGGCAAGTGCATAAAATGTCATCGATACAAACAGAAATATCATGTTTGTTTGCCGCAGTTCCTCTAGCTTTCTCCCTAGAAAATACAAATGTGTAGAGCTGGTGTCTCCATGTGGAACCAATTAGTGTTTCCAAGCACAAAATTAAATGTTCCCTGATAAAAACATTCAAAAAAATAAAGTCCGTGGATAATATCAGGAATACACAAACACAGAGGCTGTAGCAATATTTCGGATTGAGTTAGCCAAAACACAACCAGATATTTCTGGATTCATCCAGTCATATCCGGAAAAAGTGGTGTGGAATTCGTATGCAATGCACCGAGAAAATCACAGTGAAAATGGTTTTGGAGAAAAGCAAAATCTTTTCGCCAGGCAAGAGCATAAAATGTCATCTATATAAACAGAAATATCATGTTTGGCCCGCGCCGCGGCTCACTAAGGCTAATCTACCGCCTTGCAGCGCCGGCATACCGGGTTCTAGTCCCGGTCGGGGCACCGATCCTGTCCCAGTTTCCCCTCTTCCAGGCCAGCTCTCTGCTGTGGCCAGGGAGTGCAGTGGAGGATGGCCCAAATCCTTGGGCCCTGCACCCCATGGGAGACCAGGAGAAGAACCTGGCTGCTGCCATCGGATAGACGCGGTGTTCCGGCCACATCGCGCCTACCGCGGCGGCCATTGGAGGGTGAACCAATGGCAAAAAGGAAGACCTTTCTCTCTGTCTCTCTCTCACTACCCACTCTGCCTGTCAAAAAGAAAAAGAAAAAATAAAAAGAAATATCATGTTTGTTTGCCACAGTTCCTCTAGCTTTCTCCCTAGAAAATACGAATGTGTAGAGCTGGTGTCTCCATGTGGAAACAATTAGTGTTTCCAAGCACAAAATTAAATGTTCCCTGATAAAAAACATTCAAAACAATAAAGTCTGTGGATAATATCCAGAAAACACAAACACAGAGGCTGTAGCAATGTGTGGGATTGAGTAAGCCAAAAGAAAACCGGATATTTCTGGTTTCATCCAGTCATATCCGGACAAACTGGTGTGGAATTCGTATGCAATGCACCGAGAAAATCACAGTAAAAATGGTTTTAGAGAAAAGCAAAGTCGTTTCTTTAGGCAAGTGCATAAAATGTCATCGATACAAACAGAAATATCATGTTTGTTTGCCACAGTTCCTCTAGCTTTCTCCCTAGAAAATACAAATGTGTAGAACTGGTGCCCCCATGATGAACCAATTAGAGTTTCAACGGTACAAAATTATTTGTTCCCTTATAAAAACATTCAAAACTATGAAGTCCGTGGATAATATCCTGGTAACACAAACACAGAGGCTGTAGCAATATTTCGGATTGAGTTAGCCAAAACACAACCGGATGTTTCTGGTTTCATCCAGTCAAATCCGGACAAAATTGTGTGGAATTCATATGCAATGCACCAAGAAAATCACAGTATAAATGGTTTTGGAGAAAAGCAAAGTCTTTTCGTTAGCAAGTGCATAAAATATCATCTATAGAAACAGAATTATCATGTTTGTTTGCCGCAGTTCCTCTATTTCTCCCAAGAAAATACGAATGTGTAGAGCTGGTTTCCCCATGATGAACCAATTAGTGTTTCTACGGTACAAAATTAAATGTGCCCTGATAAAAACATTCAAAACAATAAAGTCCGTTGATAATATCCAGAAAAAAAAAAACACAGAGGCTGGAGCAATATTTTGGATTGAGTTAGCCAAAACACAACCAGATATTTCTAGTTTCATCCAGTCATATCCGGATAAAGTGGTGTAGAATTCATATGCAATGGACCAAGAAAATCACAGTAAACATGGTTTTGGAGAAAAGCAAAGTCTTTTCGTTAGGCAAGGGCAAAAAATGTCATCTATACAAACAGAAATATCATGTTTGTTTGCCGCAGTTCCTCTAGCTTTCTCCCTAGAAAATACGAATGTGTAGAGCTGGTGTCTCCATGTGGAACCAATTAGTGTTTCCAAGCACAAAATTAAATGTTCCCTGATGAAAAACATTCAAAACAATAAAGTCCGTGGATAATATCAGGAATATACAAACACAGAGGCTGTAGCAATGTGTGGGATTGAGTTAGCCAAAATAAAACCGCATATTTCTGGTTTGATCCAGTCATATCCGCACAAACTGGTGTGGAATTCGTATGCAATGGACCGAGATAATCACAGTAAAAATGGTTTTAGAGAAAAGCAAAGCCGTTTCTTTAGGCAAGTGCATAAAATGTCACCTATACAAACAGAAATATCATGTTTGTTTGCCGCAGTTCCTCTAGCTTTCTCCCTAGAAAATACGAATGTATAGAATTGGTGTCCCCATGATGAACCAATTAATGTTTCAACGGTACAAAATTAATTGTTCCCTGATAAAAACATTCAAAACAATAAAGTCCGTGGATAATATCCGGATAACAAAAACACAGAGGCTTTCACAATATTTCGGATTGAGTTAGCCAAAAGACAACCGGATATTTCTGGTTTCATCCAGTCATATCCGGACAAAATTGTGTGGAATTCATATGCAATGCACCGAGAAAATCACAGTACAAACGATTTAGGAGAAAGCAAAGTCTTTTCGTTAGGCAAGTGCATAAAATGTCATATATAGAAACAGAATTATCATGTTTGTTTGCCGCAGTCCCTCGAGCTTTCTCCCTAGAAAATACGAATGTGTAGAGCTGGTGTCTCCATGAGGAACCAATTAGTGTTTCCAAGCACAAAATTAAATGTTCCCTAAAAAAAAAAAAAACATTAAAAAAATAAAGTCCGTGGATAATATCAGGAATACACAAACACAGAGGCTGTAGCAATATCTGGGATTGAGTTAGCCAAAACACAACCGGATATTTCTGGTTTCATGCAGTCATATCCGGACAAACTGGTGTGGAATTTGTATGCAATGGACCGAGAAAATCACAGTAAAATTGGTTTTGGAAAAAAGCAAAGTATTTTCGTTAGGCAAGGGCATAAAATGTCATCTATACAAACAGAAATATCATGTTTGTTTGCCGCAGTTCCTCTAGCTTTCTCCCTAGAAAATACCAATGTGTAGATCTGCTGTCTCCATGTGGAACCAATTACTGTATCCAAGCACAAAATTAAATGTTCCCTGATAAAAAACATTCAAAACAATAAAGTCTGTGGATAATATCCAGAAAACACAAACACAGAGGCTGTAGCAATATCTGGGATTGAGTTAGCCAAAACAAAACCGTATATTTCTGGTTTCATCCAGTCATATCCGGACAAAGTGGTGTGGAATTCGTATGCAATGCACCGAGAAAATCACAGTAAAAATGGTTTTAGAGAAAAGCAAATTCATTTCTTTAGGCAAGTGCATAAAGTGTCATCAATAGAAACAGAAATGTCATGTTTGTTTGCCACAGTTCCTCTAGCTTTCTTCCTAGAAAATACGAATGTGTAGAACTGGTGCCCCCATGATGAACCAATTAGAGTTTCAACGGTACAAAATTAATTGTTCCCTTATAAAAACATTCAAAACTATAAAGTCCGTGGATAATATCCGGGTAACACAAACACAGAGGCTGTAGCAATATTTCGGATTGAGTTAGCCAAAACACAACCGGATGTTTCTGGTTTCATCCAGTCATATCCGGACAAAATTGTGTGGAATTCATATGTAATGCACCGAGAAAATCACAGTAAACATGGTTTTGGAGAAAAGCAAAGTCTTTTCGTTAGGCAAGGGCAAAAAATGTCATCTATACAAACAGAAATATTATGTTTGTTTGCCGCAGTTCCTCTAGCTTTCTCCCTAGAAAATACGAATGTGTAGAGCTGGTGTCTCCATGTGGAACCAATTAGTGCTTCCAAGCACAAAATTAAATGTTCCCTGATGAAAAACATTCAAAACAATAAAGTCCGTGGATAATATCAGGAATATACAAACACAGAGGCGGTAGCAATATGTGGGATTGAGTTAGCCAAAACAAAAACGGATATTTCCGGCTTCATCCAGTCATATCCGGACAAACTGGTGTGGAATTCATATGCAACGGACCGAGAAAATCACAGTAAAAATAGTTTTGGAGAAAAGCAAAGTCTTTTCGTTAGGTAACTGTATAAAATGTCATCTATAGAAACAGAAATATCATGTTTGTTTGCCACAGTTCCTCTAGCTTTCTCCCTAGAGAATACGAATGTATTGAGCTGGTGTCTCCATGTGGAACCTATTAGTGTTTCCAAGGACAAATTAAATGTTCCCTGATAAAAAACATTCAAAACAATAAAGTCCATGGATAATATCTGGAATACACAAACACAGAGGCTGTAGCAATATCAGGGATTGAGTTAGCCAAAACACAATTGGATATTTCTGCTTTCATCCAGTCATATCCGGACAAAGTGGTTTGGAATTCGTAGTCAATGCACTGAGAAAATCACAGTAAAAATGGTTTTGGAGAAAAGCAAAGTCTTTTCATTAGGCAAGTGCATAAAATGTCATATATAGAAACAGAATTATCATGTTTGTTTGCCGCAGTTCCTCTGGCTTTCCCCCTAGAAAATACGAATGTGTAGAGCTAGTGTCTCCATGTGGAACCAATTAGTGTTCCCAAGCACAACATTAAATGTTCCCTGATAAAAAACATTCAAAACAATAAA
Organism: Lepus oiostolus; assembly: GCA_036325905.1. NCBI lineage: Eukaryota > Metazoa > Chordata > Mammalia > Lagomorpha > Leporidae > Lepus > Lepus oiostolus. The sequence continues at coordinate 55,566,936 of CM070808.1, read as the reverse complement.
GTCTGTGGATAATATCCAGAAAACACAAACATAGAGGCTGTAGCAATATCTGGGATTGAGTTAGCCAAAACAAAACCGTATATTTCTGCTTTCATCCAGTCATATCCGGACAAAGTGGTGTGGAATTCGTATGCAATGCACCGAGAAAATCACAGTAAAAATGGTTTTAGAGAAAAGCAAAGTCGTTTCTTTAGGCAAGGGCATAAAAGAGTCATCAATAGAAACAGAAATGTCATGTTTGTTTGCCACAGTTCCTCTAGCTTTCTTCCTAGAAAATACGAATGTGTAGAACTGGTGCCCCCATGATGAACCAATTAGAGTTTCAACGGTACAAAATTAATTGTTCCCTTATAAAAACATTCAAAACTATAAAGTCCGTGGATAATATCCGGGTAACACAAACACAGAGGCTGTAGCAATATTTCGGATTGAGTTAGCCAAAACACAACCGGATGTTTCTGGTTTCATCCAGTCATATCCGCACAAACTGGTGTGGAATTCATATGCAATGGACCGAGAAAATCAGAGTAAAAATGGTTTTGGAGAAAGCAAAGTCTTTTCGTTAGGCAAGTGCATAAAATGTCATCTATACAAACAGACATATCATGTTTGTTTGCCGCAGTCCCTCTAGGTTTCTCCCTAGAAAATACGAATGTGTAGAGCTGGTGTCTCCATGTGGAAAAAATTAGTGTTTCAACGGTACAAAATTAAATGTTCCCTGATAAAAAACCTTGAAAAAAATAAAGTTCTTAGATAATATCAGGAATGGGCAAACACAGAGCCTGTAGCAATTTCTGTGATTGAGTTAGCCAAAACACAACCGGATATTTCTGTTTTCATCCAGTCATATCCGGACAAACTGGTGTGGAATTCGTATGCAATGCACAAGAAAATCATAGTAAAAATGGTTTTAGAGAAAAGCAAAGTCGTTTCTTTAGGCAAGTGCATAAAATGTCATCGATACAAACAGAAATATCATGTTTGTTTGCCGCAGTTCCTCTAGCTTTCTCCCTAGAAAATACAAATGTGTAGAGCTGGTGTCTCCATGTGGATCCAATTAGTGTTTCCAAGCACAAAATTAAATGTTCCCTGATAAAAACATTCAAAAAAATAAAGTCCGTGGATAATATCAGGAATACACAAACACAGAGGCTGTAGCAATATTTCGGATTGAGTTAGCCAAAACACAACCAGATATTTCTGGATTCATCCAGTCATATCCGGAAAAAGTGGTGTGGAATTCGTATGCAATGCACCGAGAAAATCACAGTGAAAATGGTTTTGGAGAAAAGCAAAATCTTTTCGCCAGGCAAGAGCATAAAATGTCATCTATATAAACAGAAATATCATGTTTGGCCCGCGCCGCGGCTCACTAAGGCTAATCTACCGCCTTGCAGCGCCGGCATACCGGGTTCTAGTCCCGGTCGGGGCACCGATCCTGTCCCAGTTTCCCCTCTTCCAGGCCAGCTCTCTGCTGTGGCCAGGGAGTGCAGTGGAGGATGGCCCAAATCCTTGGGCCCTGCACCCCATGGGAGACCAGGAGAAGAACCTGGCTGCTGCCATCGGATAGACGCGGTGTTCCGGCCACATCGCGCCTACCGCGGCGGCCATTGGAGGGTGAACCAATGGCAAAAAGGAAGACCTTTCTCTCTGTCTCTCTCTCACTACCCACTCTGCCTGTCAAAAAGAAAAAGAAAAAATAAAAAGAAATATCATGTTTGTTTGCCACAGTTCCTCTAGCTTTCTCCCTAGAAAATACGAATGTGTAGAGCTGGTGTCTCCATGTGGAAACAATTAGTGTTTCCAAGCACAAAATTAAATGTTCCCTGATAAAAAACATTCAAAACAATAAAGTCTGTGGATAATATCCAGAAAACACAAACACAGAGGCTGTAGCAATGTGTGGGATTGAGTAAGCCAAAAGAAAACCGGATATTTCTGGTTTCATCCAGTCATATCCGGACAAACTGGTGTGGAATTCGTATGCAATGCACCGAGAAAATCACAGTAAAAATGGTTTTAGAGAAAAGCAAAGTCGTTTCTTTAGGCAAGTGCATAAAATGTCATCGATACAAACAGAAATATCATGTTTGTTTGCCACAGTTCCTCTAGCTTTCTCCCTAGAAAATACAAATGTGTAGAACTGGTGCCCCCATGATGAACCAATTAGAGTTTCAACGGTACAAAATTATTTGTTCCCTTATAAAAACATTCAAAACTATGAAGTCCGTGGATAATATCCTGGTAACACAAACACAGAGGCTGTAGCAATATTTCGGATTGAGTTAGCCAAAACACAACCGGATGTTTCTGGTTTCATCCAGTCAAATCCGGACAAAATTGTGTGGAATTCATATGCAATGCACCAAGAAAATCACAGTATAAATGGTTTTGGAGAAAAGCAAAGTCTTTTCGTTAGCAAGTGCATAAAATATCATCTATAGAAACAGAATTATCATGTTTGTTTGCCGCAGTTCCTCTATTTCTCCCAAGAAAATACGAATGTGTAGAGCTGGTTTCCCCATGATGAACCAATTAGTGTTTCTACGGTACAAAATTAAATGTGCCCTGATAAAAACATTCAAAACAATAAAGTCCGTTGATAATATCCAGAAAAAAAAAAACACAGAGGCTGGAGCAATATTTTGGATTGAGTTAGCCAAAACACAACCAGATATTTCTAGTTTCATCCAGTCATATCCGGATAAAGTGGTGTAGAATTCATATGCAATGGACCAAGAAAATCACAGTAAACATGGTTTTGGAGAAAAGCAAAGTCTTTTCGTTAGGCAAGGGCAAAAAATGTCATCTATACAAACAGAAATATCATGTTTGTTTGCCGCAGTTCCTCTAGCTTTCTCCCTAGAAAATACGAATGTGTAGAGCTGGTGTCTCCATGTGGAACCAATTAGTGTTTCCAAGCACAAAATTAAATGTTCCCTGATGAAAAACATTCAAAACAATAAAGTCCGTGGATAATATCAGGAATATACAAACACAGAGGCTGTAGCAATGTGTGGGATTGAGTTAGCCAAAATAAAACCGCATATTTCTGGTTTGATCCAGTCATATCCGCACAAACTGGTGTGGAATTCGTATGCAATGGACCGAGATAATCACAGTAAAAATGGTTTTAGAGAAAAGCAAAGCCGTTTCTTTAGGCAAGTGCATAAAATGTCACCTATACAAACAGAAATATCATGTTTGTTTGCCGCAGTTCCTCTAGCTTTCTCCCTAGAAAATACGAATGTATAGAATTGGTGTCCCCATGATGAACCAATTAATGTTTCAACGGTACAAAATTAATTGTTCCCTGATAAAAACATTCAAAACAATAAAGTCCGTGGATAATATCCGGATAACAAAAACACAGAGGCTTTCACAATATTTCGGATTGAGTTAGCCAAAAGACAACCGGATATTTCTGGTTTCATCCAGTCATATCCGGACAAAATTGTGTGGAATTCATATGCAATGCACCGAGAAAATCACAGTACAAACGATTTAGGAGAAAGCAAAGTCTTTTCGTTAGGCAAGTGCATAAAATGTCATATATAGAAACAGAATTATCATGTTTGTTTGCCGCAGTCCCTCGAGCTTTCTCCCTAGAAAATACGAATGTGTAGAGCTGGTGTCTCCATGAGGAACCAATTAGTGTTTCCAAGCACAAAATTAAATGTTCCCTAAAAAAAAAAACATTAAAAAAATAAAGTCCGTGGATAATATCAGGAATACACAAACACAGAGGCTGTAGCAATATCTGGGATTGAGTTAGCCAAAACACAACCGGATATTTCTGGTTTCATGCAGTCATATCCGGACAAACTGGTGTGGAATTTGTATGCAATGGACCGAGAAAATCACAGTAAAATTGGTTTTGGAAAAAAGCAAAGTATTTTCGTTAGGCAAGGGCATAAAATGTCATCTATACAAACAGAAATATCATGTTTGTTTGCCGCAGTTCCTCTAGCTTTCTCCCTAGAAAATACCAATGTGTAGATCTGCTGTCTCCATGTGGAACCAATTACTGTATCCAAGCACAAAATTAAATGTTCCCTGATAAAAAACATTCAAAACAATAAAGTCTGTGGATAATATCCAGAAAACACAAACACAGAGGCTGTAGCAATATCTGGGATTGAGTTAGCCAAAACAAAACCGTATATTTCTGGTTTCATCCAGTCATATCCGGACAAAGTGGTGTGGAATTCGTATGCAATGCACCGAGAAAATCACAGTAAAAATGGTTTTAGAGAAAAGCAAATTCATTTCTTTAGGCAAGTGCATAAAGTGTCATCAATAGAAACAGAAATGTCATGTTTCCTTGCCACAGTTCCTCTAGCTTTCTACCTAGAAAATACGTATGTGTAGAACTGGTGCCCCCATGATGAACCAATTAGAGTTTCAACGGTACAAAATTAATTGTTCCCTTATAAAAACATTCAAAACTATAAAGTCCGTGGATAATATCCGGGTAACACAAACACAGAGGCTGTAGCAATATTTCGGATTGAGTTAGCCAAAACACAACCGGATGTTTCTGGTTTCATCCAGTCATATCCGGACAAAATTGTGTGGAATTCATATGTAATGCACCGAGAAAATCACAGTAAACATGGTTTTGGAGAAAAGCAAAGTCTTTTCATTAGGCAAGTGCATAAAATGTCATATATAGAAACAGAATTATCATGTTTGTTTGCCGCAGTTCCTCTGGCTTTCCCCCTAGAAAATACGAATGTGTAGAGCTAGTGTCTCCATGTGGAACCAATTAGTGTTCCCAAGCACAACATTAAATGTTCCCTGATAAAAAACATTCAAAACAATAAAGTCTGTGGATAATATCCAGAAAACACAAACATAGAGGCTGTAGCAATATCTGGGATTGAGTTAGCCAAAACAAAACCGTATATTTCTGGTTTCATCCAGTCATATCCGGACAAAGTGGTGTGGAATTCGTATGCAATGCACCGAGAAAATCACAGTAAAAATGGTTTTAGAGAAAAGCAAAGTCGTTTCTTTAGGCAAGGGCATAAAAGAGTCATCAATAGAAACAGAAATGTCATGTTTGTTTGCCACAGTTCCTCTAGCTTTCTTCCTAGAAAATACGAATGTGTAGAACTGGTGCCCCCATGATGAACCAATTAGAGTTTCAACGGTACAAAATTAATTGTTCCCTTATAAAAACATTCAAAACTATAAAGTCCGTGGATAATATCCGGGTAACACAAACACAGAGGCTGTAGCAATATTTCGGATTGAGTTAGCCAAAACACAACCGGATGTTTCTGGTTTCATCCAGTCATATCCGCACAAACTGGTGTGGAATTCATATGCAATGGACCGAGAAAATCAGAGTAAAAATGGTTTTGGAGAAAGCAAAGTCTTTTCGTTAGGCAAGTGCATAAAATGTCATCTATACAAACAGACATATCATGTTTGTTTGCCGCAGTCCCTCTAGGTTTCTCCCTAGAAAATACGAATGTGTAGAGCTGGTGTCTCCATGTGGAAAAAATTAGTGTTTCAACGGTACAAAATTAAATGTTCCCTGATAAAAAACCTTGAAAAAAATAAAGTTCTTAGATAATATCAGGAATGGGCAAACACAGAGCCTGTAGCAATTTCTGTGATTGAGTTAGCCAAAACACAACCGGATATTTCTGTTTTCATCCAGTCATATCCGGACAAACTGGTGTGGAATTCGTATGCAATGCACAAGAAAATCATAGTAAAAATGGTTTTAGAGAAAAGCAAAGTCGTTTCTTTAGGCAAGTGCATAAAATGTCATCGATACAAACAGAAATATCATGTTTGTTTGCCGCAGTTCCTCTAGCTTTCTCCCTAGAAAATACAAATGTGTAGAGCTGGTGTCTCCATGTGGAACCAATTAGTGTTTCCAAGCACAAAATTAAATGTTCCCTGATAAAAACATTCAAAAAAATAAAGTCCGTGGATAATATCAGGAATACACAAACACAGAGGCTGTAGCAATATTTCGGATTGAGTTAGCCAAAACACAACCAGATATTTCTGGATTCATCCAGTCATATCCGGAAAAAGTGGTGTGGAATTCGTATGCAATGCACCGAGAAAATCACAGTGAAAATGGTTTTGGAGAAAAGCAAAATCTTTTCGCCAGGCAAGAGCATAAAATGTCATCTATATAAACAGAAATATCATGTTTGGCCCGCGCCGCGGCTCACTAAGGCTAATCTACCGCCTTGCAGCGCCGGCATACCGGGTTCTAGTCCCGGTCGGGGCACCGATCCTGTCCCAGTTTCCCCTCTTCCAGGCCAGCTCTCTGCTGTGGCCAGGGAGTGCAGTGGAGGATGGCCCAAATCCTTGGGCCCTGCACCCCATGGGAGACCAGGAGAAGAACCTGGCTGCTGCCATCGGATAGACGCGGTGTTCCGGCCACATCGCGCCTACCGCGGCGGCCATTGGAGGGTGAACCAATGGCAAAAAGGAAGACCTTTCTCTCTGTCTCTCTCTCACTACCCACTCTGCCTGTCAAAAAGAAAAAGAAAAAATAAAAAGAAATATCATGTTTGTTTGCCACAGTTCCTCTAGCTTTCTCCCTAGAAAATACGAATGTGTAGAGCTGGTGTCTCCATGTGGAAACAATTAGTGTTTCCAAGCACAAAATTAAATGTTCCCTGATAAAAAACATTCAAAACAATAAAGTCTGTGGATAATATCCAGAAAACACAAACACAGAGGCTGTAGCAATGTGTGGGATTGAGTAAGCCAAAAGAAAACCGGATATTTCTGGTTTCATCCAGTCATATCCGGACAAACTGGTGTGGAATTCGTATGCAATGCACCGAGAAAATCACAGTAAAAATGGTTTTAGAGAAAAGCAAAGTCGTTTCTTTAGGCAAGTGCATAAAATGTCATCGATACAAACAGAAATATCATGTTTGTTTGCCACAGTTCCTCTAGCTTTCTCCCTAGAAAATCCAAATGTGTAGAACTGGTGCCCCCATGATGAACCAATTAGAGTTTCAACGGTACAAAATTATTTGTTCCCTTATAAAAACATTCAAAACTATGAAGTCCGTGGATAATATCCTGGTAACACAAACACAGAGGCTGTAGCAATATTTCGGATTGAGTTAGCCAAAACACAACCGGATGTTTCTGGTTTCATCCAGTCAAATCCGGACAAAATTGTGTGGAATTCATATGCAATGCACCAAGAAAATCACAGTATAAATGGTTTTGGAGAAAAGCAAAGTCTTTTCGTTAGCAAGTGCATAAAATATCATCTATAGAAACAGAATTATCATGTTTGTTTGCCGCAGTTCCTCTATTTCTCCCAAGAAAATACGAATGTGTAGAGCTGGTTTCCCCATGATGAACCAATTAGTGTTTCTACGGTACAAAATTAAATGTGCCCTGATAAAAACATTCAAAACAATAAAGTCCGTTGATAATATCCAGAAAAAAAAAACACAGAGGCTGGAGCAATATTTTGGATTGAGTTAGCCAAAACACAACCAGATATTTCTAGTTTCATCCAGTCATATCCGGATAAAGTGGTGTAGAATTCATATGCAATGGACCAAGAAAATCACAGTAAACATGGTTTTGGAGAAAAGCAAAGTCTTTTCGTTAGGCAAGGGCAAAAAATGTCATCTATACAAACAGAAATATCATGTTTGTTTGCCGCAGTTCCTCTAGCTTTCTCCCTAGAAAATACGAATGTGTAGAGCTGGTGTCTCCATGTGGAACCAATTAGTGTTTCCAAGCACAAAATTAAATGTTCCCTGATGAAAAACATTCAAAACAATAAAGTCCGTGGATAATATCAGGAATATACAAACACAGAGGCTGTAGCAATGTGTGGGATTGAGTTAGCCAAAATAAAACCGCATATTTCTGGTTTGATCCAGTCATATCCGCACAAACTGGTGTGGAATTCGTATGCAATGGACCGAGATAATCACAGTAAAAATGGTTTTAGAGAAAAGCAAAGCCGTTTCTTTAGGCAAGTGCATAAAATGTCACCTATACAAACAGAAATATCATGTTTGTTTGCCGCAGTTCCTCTAGCTTTCTCCCTAGAAAATACGAATGTATAGAATTGGTGTCCCCATGATGAACCAATTAATGTTTCAACGGTACAAAATTAATTGTTCCCTGATAAAAACATTCAAAACAATAAAGTCCGTGGATAATATCCGGATAACAAAAACACAGAGGCTTTCACAATATTTCGGATTGAGTTAGCCAAAAGACAACCGGATATTTCTGGTTTCATCCAGTCATATCCGGACAAAATTGTGTGGAATTCATATGCAATGCACCGAGAAAATCACAGTACAAACGATTTAGGAGAAAGCAAAGTCTTTTCGTTAGGCAAGTGCATAAAATGTCATATATAGAAACAGAATTATCATGTTTGTTTGCCGCAGTCCCTCGAGCTTTCTCCCTAGAAAATACGAATGTGTAGAGCTGGTGTCTCCATGAGGAACCAATTAGTGTTTCCAAGCACAAAATTAAATGTTCCCTAAAAAAAAAAACATTAAAAAAATAAAGTCCGTGGATAATATCAGGAATACACAAACACAGAGGCTGTAGCAATATCTGGGATTGAGTTAGCCAAAACACAACCGGATATTTCTGGTTTCATGCAGTCATATCCGGACAAACTGGTGTGGAATTTGTATGCAATGGACCGAGAAAATCACAGTAAAATTGGTTTTGGAAAAAAGCAAAGTATTTTCGTTAGGCAAGGGCATAAAATGTCATCTATACAAACAGAAATATCATGTTTGTTTGCCGCAGTTCCTCTAGCTTTCTCCCTAGAAAATACCAATGTGTAGATCTGCTGTCTCCATGTGGAACCAATTACTGTATCCAAGCACAAAATTAAATGTTCCCTGATAAAAAACATTCAAAACAATAAAGTCTGTGGATAATATCCAGAAAACACAAACACAGAGGCTGTAGCAATATCTGGGATTGAGTTAGCCAAAACAAAACCGTATATTTCTGGTTTCATCCAGTCATATCCGGACAAAGTGGTGTGGAATTCGTATGCAATGCACCGAGAAAATCACAGTAAAAATGGTTTTAGAGAAAAGCAAATTCATTTCTTTAGGCAAGTGCATAAAGTGTCATCAATAGAAACAGAAATGTCATGTTTCCTTGCCACAGTTCCTCTAGCTTTCTACCTAGAAAATACGTATGTGTAGAACTGGTGCCCCCATGATGAACCAATTAGAGTTTCAACGGTACAAAATTAATTGTTCCCTTATAAAAACATTCAAAACTATAAAGTCCATGGATAATATCCGGGTAACACAAACACAGAGGCTGTAGCAATATTTCGGATTGAGTTAGCCAAAACACAACCGGATGTTTCTGGTTTCATCCAGTCATATCCGGACAAAATTGTGTGGAATTCATATGTAATGCACCGAGAAAATCACAGTAAACATGGTTTTGGAGAAAAGCAAAGTCTTTTCGTTAGGCAAGGGCAAAAAATGTCATCTATACAAACAGAAATATTATGTTTGTTTGCCGCAGTTCCTCTAGCTTTCTCCCTAGAAAATACGAATGTGTAGAGCTGGTGTCTCCATGTGGAACCAATTAGTGCTTCCAAGCACAAAATTAAATGTTCCCTGATGAAAAACATTCAAAACAATAAAGTCCGTGGATAATATCAGGAATATACAAACACAGAGGCGGTAGCAATATGTGGGATTGAGTTAGCCAAAACAAAAACGGATATTTCCGGCTTCATCCAGTCATATCCGGACAAACTGGTGTGGAATTCATATGCAACGGACCGAGAAAATCACAGTAAAAATAGTTTTGGAGAAAAGCAAAGTCTTTTCGTTAGGTAACTGTATAAAATGTCATCTATAGAAACAGAAATATCATGTTTGTTTGCCACAGTTCCTCTAGCTTTCTCCCTAGAGAATACGAATGTATTGAGCTGGTGTCTCCATGTGGAACCTATTAGTGTTTCCAAGGACAAATTAAATGTTCCCTGATAAAAAACATTCAAAACAATAAAGTCCATGGATAATATCTGGAATACACAAACACAGAGGCTGTAGCAATATCTGGGATTGAGTTAGCCAAAACACAATTGGATATTTCTGCTTTCATCCAGTCATATCCGGACAAAGTGGTTTGGAATTCGTAGTCAATGGACTGAGAAAATCACAGTAAAAATGGTTTTGGAGAAAAGCAAAGTCTTTTCGTTAGGAAAGTGCATAAAATGTCATCTACAGAAACAGAAATATCATGGTTTTTGTCCAAGTTCCTCTAGCTTTTTCCCTAGAAATTACGAATGTGTAGAGCTGGTGTCTCCATGTGGAACCAATTAGTGTTTGGACGGTACAAAATGAAATGTTCCTTTTAAAAACATTCAAAACAATAAAGTCCCTCGATAATATCCAGAAAACACAAACACAGAGGCTGTAGCAATATTTCGGATTTAGTTAGAAAAAAAACACAACTAGATATTTCTGGTTTCATCAAGTCATATCTGGACAAATTCGTGTGTCATTCGTATGCAATGGACCGAGAAAATCACAGTAACAATGGTTTTGGAGAAAAGCAAAGTCTTTTCGTTAGGCAACTGCATAAAATGTCATCGATACAAACAGAAATATCATGTTTTCTAGCCACAGTTACTCTAGCTTTCTCCCTAGAATATACGACTGTGTAGAGCTGGTATCTCCATGTGGAACCAATTAGTGTTTCGCAGGACAAATTAAATTTTCCCTGATAAAAGACATTCAAAACCATAAAGTCTGTGGATAGTATCAGGAGTACACAAACACAGATGCTGTAGCAATATCAGGGATTGAGTTAGCCAAAACACAACCGGATATTTCTGGTTTCATCCAGTCATATCCAGACAAAGTGGTGTGGAATTCGTATGCAATTGTCCGAGAAAATCACAGTACAAATGTTTTGGAGAAAATCAAGTATTTTTGCTAGGAAAGTGCATAAAATGTCAGCTATAGAAACAGAAATATCATGTTTGTTTGCTGCAGTTTTTCTAGCTTTCCCCCTAGAAAATACAAATATGTAGAGCTGGTGTCTCCATGTGGAACCAATTAATGTATCTAAGCTCAAAATTAAATGTTCCCCGATAAAAAAGATTCAAAACAAGAAAGTCCGTTGATAATATCCGGAAAACACAAAAACAGAGGCTGTAGCAATATCTGGGATTGAGTTAGCCAAAACACAACCGGATATTTCAGGTTTCATCCAGTCATATCGGGACAAAGTGCTGTGGAATTCGCATGCAATGGACCGAGAAAATAACAGCAAAATTAGTTTTGGAGAAAAGCAAAGTCTTTTCATTAGGCAAGTGCATAAAATGTCATCGATACAAACAGAAATATCATGTTTGTTTATTGCAGTTCCTCTAGCATTCACCCTAGAAAAGACGACTGTGTAGTGCTGGTGTCTCCATGTGAAGCCATTTAGTGTTTCCAAGGTCATAATAAAATGTTCCCTGATAAAAAACATTCAAAAAAATAAAGTCCATTGATAATATCCAGAAAACAAAAACACAGAGGTTGTAGCAATATTTCAGATTGAGTTAGCCAAAACACAACCTGATATTTCTGTTTTCATCCTGTCATATCCAGACATACTGGTGTGGAATTCGTATGCAATGGACTGAGAAAATCAGAGTAAAAATGGTTTTGGAGAAAAGCAAAGTCTTTTCGTCAGGCAAGTGCATAAAATGTCATCTATACAAACAAAAATATCATATTTGTTTGTCGCAGTTCTTCTAGCTTTCCCTTTAGAAAATTCAAATATGTAGTGCTGGTGTCTCCTTGTGGAACCAATTAGAGAATCTAAGCTCAAATTTAAATGTTCCCTGATAAAAAATATTCAAAACAAAAAATGCATGTATAATATCCAGAAAACACAAACACAGAGGCTGTAGCAACATCTGGGATTGAGTTAGCCAAAACACTACCAGATATTTCTGGTTTCATCCAGTCATAGCTGGACAAAGTGGTGTGGAATTCATATGCAGTGGTGTGGAATTCGTACGCATTGTTCCGAGAAAATCATAGTAAAAATGGTTTTGGAGAAAAGGAAAGTCTTTTCGTTAGGCAAGTGCATAAAATGTCATCGATACAAACAGAAATATCATGTTTGTATGCCACAGTTCCTCTAGCTTTCTCCCTAGAAAATAGGAATTTGTAGAGTTGGTGTCCCCATGATGAACCAATTAGTGTTTCTACGGAAAAAATTAAATGTTCCCTGATAAAACATTCAAAACAATAAAGTCCATCGATAATATCCAGAAAACACAAACACAGAGGCTCTTACAGTATTTCGGAGAGAGTTATCCAAAACACAACCGGATATTTCTGGTTTTATCCAGTCATATCCGGACAAACTGGTGTGGAATTCGTATGCAATGGACCGAGAAAATCACAGTACAAATGGTTTTGGAGAAAAGCAAAGTCTTTTCGTTAGGCAAGTGCATAAAATGTCATGTATACAAACAGAAATATCATGTTTGTTTGTCGCAGTTCCTCTAGCATTCTCCCTAGAAAATACAAATATGTAGAGCTGGTGTCTCCATGTGGAACCAATTACTGTATCCAAGCTCAAAATAAAATGTTCCCTGATAAAAAACATTCAAAACAATAAATCTGTGGATAATATCCAGAAAAAACAAACATAGAGGTTGCAGCAATATCTGGGATTGAGTTAGCAAAAACAAAACCAGATATTTCCGGATTCATCCAGTCATATCCGGAGAAACTGGTGTGGGATTCGTATGCAATGGACCGAGAAAATCACAGTAAAAATGGTTTTGGAGAAAAGCAAAGTCGTTTCTTTAGGCAAGTGCATAAAATGTCATCTATACAAACAGAAATATCATATTTGTTTGCCACAGTTCCTCTAGCATTCTCCCTAGAAAATACAAATATGTAGAGCTTGTGTTTCTTTTGCAACCAATTAGTGTTTCCAAGCTCAAAATTATAAATTCCCTGATGAAAAACATTCAAAACAATAAAGTCTGTGGATAATATCAGGAATACACAAACACAGAGTCTGTGGCAATATCTGGGATTGAATTAGGCAAAACAAAAGCGGATATTTCCGGTTTCATGCAGTCATATCCGGACAAAGTGGTGTGGAATTCGTATGCAATGGACCGAGAAAATCACAGTAAAAATGGTTTTGGAGAAAAGCAAAGTCTTTTCATTAGGCCAGTAGATAGAATATCAACGATACAAGCAGAGATATCATGTTTGTTTGTCGCAGTTCCTCTAGATTTGTCCCTAGAAAATAAGAAATTGTAGAGCTGGTGTCCCCCTGATGAAGCAATTAGTGTTTCAACGGTACAAAATTAAATGTTCCCTGATAAAAACATTCAAAACAATGAAGTCCATCGATAATATCCAGAAACCTCAAACACAGAGGCTGTAGCAATATCTGGGATTGAGTTAGCCAGAACAAAACCGGATATTTCCGGTTTCATCCAGTCATGTCTGGACAAACTGGTGTGGAATTCGTATGCAATGGATGGAGAAAATCACAGTAAAAACGGTTCTGGTCAAAAGCAAAGTCTTTTCGTTAGACAAGTGCATAAAATGTCATCGATACAAACAGAAATATCATGTTTGTGTGCCTCAGTTCTTCTAGCATTCTCCTTAGAAAATATGAATGAGTAGACCTTGTCCCCATGTGGAACCAATTGGTGTTTCAATGGTACAAAATTAAGTGTTCCCTGATAAAAATATACAAAACAGTAAATTCCATCGATAATATCCAGAAACACAAACATAGAGGCTTTCACAATATTTCCAATTGAGTTAGCCAAAACACAACGGGATTTTCTGGTTTCATCCAGTCATATCCGGACAAAGTGGTGTGGAATTCATATGCAATGGACCAAGAAAATCACAGTAAAAATGGTTTTGGAGAAAAGCAAAGTCTTTTCATTAGGCCAGTAGATAGAATATCAATGATACAAGCAGAGATATCATGTTTGTTTGTTGCAGTTCCTCTAGATTTGTCCCTAGAAAATAAGAAATTGTAGAGCTGGTGTCCCCCTGATGAAGCAATTAGTGTTTCAACGGTACAAAATTAAATGTTCCCTGATAAAAACATTCAAAACAATGAAGTCCATTGATAATATCCAGAAACCTCAAACACAGAGGCTGTAGCAATATCTGGGATTGAGTTAGCCAGAACAAAACCGGATATTTCCGGTTTCATCCAGTCATGTCTGGACAAACTGGTGTGGAATTCGTATGCAATGGATGGAGAAAATCACAGTACAAATGGTTTTGGAGAAAAGCAAACTCTTTTCGTTAGGCAAGTGCATAAAATGTCATCTATACAAACAGAAATATCATGATTGTTTGTCGCAGTTCCTCTAGCTTTCTCTGAGAAAATACGAATATGTAGAGCTGGTGTCTCAATGTGGAAACTATTAGTGTTTTGCTGCACAAAATGAAATGTTCCCTGATAAAAAATATTTAAAACAATAAAGTCTGTGGATAATATCAGGAATACACAAACACAGAGGCGGTAACAATATCTGGGATTCAGTTAGCCAAAACAATACCGGATATTTCCTGTTTCATACAGTCATATCCGGACAAACTGGAGTGGAATTCCTATGCAATGGTGTGAGAAAATCACAGTAAAAAAGGTTTTGGAGAAAAGCAAAGTTTTTTCTTTAGGCAAGTGCATAAAATGTCATCTATACAAACAGAAATATCATGTTTTTTGGCTGCAGTTCCTCTAGCTTTCTCCCTAGAAAATACGAATGTGTAGAGCTGGTGTTCCCATGATGAACCAATTAGTGTTTCAACAGTACAATATTAAATGTTCCCTGATAAAAATATTCAAAACACCAAGTACATTGATAATATCCAGAAAACACAAACACAGAGACTGCAGCAATAAACGGATTGAGTTAGCCAAAAAACAACCAGATATTTCTGGTTTCATCCAGTCATATCTGGACAAACTGATGTGGAATTCGTATGCAATGGACTGAATAAATAACAGTAAAAATGGTTTGGAGAAAAGCAAAGTCTTTTCATTAGGCAAGTGCATAAAATGTCACCTATACAAACAGAAATATGATGTTTGTTTGCCGCAGTTCCTCTAGCTTTCTCCCTGCAAAATAGGAATGTGTGGAGCTGGTGTCCCCATGATGAACCAATTAGTGTTTCTGAGGTACAAAATAAAATGTTCCCTGAAAAAAAAAACATTCCAAACAATAAGTCCATCGATAATATCCAGAAAACAAAAACACAGAGGCTTTCATAATATTTCAGATTGAGTTAGCCAAAACACAACCGTATATTTCTGGTTTCATCCAGTGATATCCGGACAAAGTGGTGTGGAATTCGTATGCAATGAACCAAAAAAATCACAGTAAAAATGGTTTTGGAGAAAAGCAAAGTCTTTTCGTTAGGCAAGTGCATAAAATGTCATCTATACAAACAGAAATGTCATGTTTGTTTTTCGCAGTTCCTCTAGCTTTCTCCCTAGAAAATTCGAATGTGTAGAGCTGGTGTCCCCATGATGAACCAATTCGTGTTTCTATGGTACAAAATTAAATGTTCTCTGATATAAACATTCAAAACAATAAAGTCTGTGGATTATATCCAGAAAAAAACAAACACAGAGGCTGTAGCAATATCTGGGATTGAGTTAGCCAAAAGAAAACCGGATATTTCCAGTTTCATCCAGTCATATCCGGACAAACTGGTGTGGAATTCATATGCAATGGAAAGAGAAAATCACAGTAAAAATGGTTTTGGAGAAAAGCAAGTCTTTTCGTTAGGTAAGTGCATAAAATGTCATCTATACAAACAGAAATATCATGTTTGTTTGCTGCAGTTCCTCTAGTTTCTCCCTAGAAAATACGAATGTGTAGAGCTAGTGTCTCCATGTGAAACCAATTACTGTATCCACGCTCAAAATAAAATGTTCCCTGATAAAAAACATTCAAAACAATAACGTCTGTGGATGATATCAGGAATACACAAACACAGAGGCTGTAGCAATATTTCGGATTGAGTTATCCAAAAGACATCCAGATATTACTGTTTTCATCCAGTGATATCCGGACAAACTAGTGTGGAACTCGTATGCAATGGACTGAGAAAACTAACTGAAAATGGTTTTGGAGAAAGGCAGTCTTTTTGTTAGGCAAGTACATAAAAAGTCATCATTACAAACAGAAATATCATGTTTGTTTGCCGCAGTTCCTCTAGCATTCTCCCTAGAAAATACGAATGTGTAGAGCTGGTGTCCCCATGATGAACCAATTAGTGTTTCTACGGTAAAAAATTAAATGTTCCCTGATAAAAAACATTCAAAACAGTAATGTCTATTGATAATATATTAAAAACACAAACACAGAAGCTTTCACAATATTTCGGATTGAGTTAGCCAAAACACAACTGGATATTTCCGGTTTCATCCAGTCATATCCGGACAACGTGCTGTGGAATTCATATTCAACGGACGGAGAAAATCACAGTAAAAATGGTTTTGGAGAAAAGCAAAGTCTTTTCGTTAGGCAAGTGCATAAAATGTCATCTATACAAACAGTAATGTCATGTTTGTTTGCCGCAGTTCCTCTAGCTTTCTCCCTAGAAAATAGGAATGTGTAGATCTGGTATCTCCATGTGGAACCAATTATTGTTTCCAAGAGCAAAATTAAATATTCCCCGATAAAACATTCAAAACAATAAAGTCCGAGGATAATATCAGGAATACACACACACAGAGGCTGTAGCAATATCTGGGATGGAGTTAGCCAAAACAATTCCAGATATTTCCGGTTTCATCCAGTCATATCCGGACAAACTGGTGTGGAATTCGTATGGAATGGACCGAGAAAATCAGAGTAAAAATGGTTTTGGAGAAAACCAACGTCTTTTCGCCAGGCAAGAGCATAAAATGTCATCTATACAAACAGAAATATCATGTTTGTTTGCCGCAGTTCCTCTAGCTTTCTCCCTAGAAAATAGGAATGTGTTGAACTGGTGTCTCCATGTGGAACCAATTAGTGTTTCCAACATCAAAATAAAATGTTCCGTGATAAAAAACATTCAAAACAATAAAGTCCGTGGATAATATCAGGAATACACAAACACAGATGCTGTAGCAATATCTGGGATTGAGTTAGCCAAAACACAACCGGATATTTCTTTTTTCATCCAGTAATATCCGGACAACGTGGTGTGGAATTCGTATGCAATGGACGGAGAAAATCACAGTAAAAATGGTTTTGGAGTATAGCAAAGTCTTTTCGTTAGGCAAGTGCATAAAATGTCATCGATACCAACAGAAATATCATGTTTGTTAGTCGCAGTTACTCTAGCTTTCTCCCTATAAAATACGATTGTGTAGAGCTGGTGTCTCCATGTGGAACTAATAAGTGTTTCTAAGGACAAATTAAATGTTCCCTGATAAAAAACATTCAGAACAATAAGGTCCGTGGATAAATCAGGAATACACAAACACAAAGGCTGTAGCAATATCTGGGATTGATTAGGCCAAAACAAAACCGGATATTTCCGGTTTCATCCAGTCATATCCGGACAAACTGGTGTGGAATTCGTATGCAACAGACCGAGAAAATCACAGTACAAATGGTTTTGTAGAAAAGCAAAGTCTTTTCGTTAGGCAAGTGCATAAAATGTCATCTATACAAACAGAAATATAATGTTTGTTTGCCGAAGTTCCTCTAGCTTTCTACCTAGAAAATACGAATGTGTAGAGCTGGTGTCTCCATGTGGAACCAATTACTGTATCCAAGCTCAAAATAAAATGTTCCCCGATAAGAAACATTCAAAGCAATAAAGTCCGTTGATAATATCCAGAAAACACAAACACAGAGGCTGTAGCAATATTTCGGATTGAGTTAGCCAAAACAGATCCGGATATTTCTGGTTTTATCCAGTCATATCCGGACAAACTGGTGAGGAATTCGTATGCAGTGTATCGAGAAAATCACAGAAAAATGATTTTGGAGAAAAGCAAAGTCTTTTCGTTAGGCAAGTGCATAAAATGTCGTCGATACAAACAGAAATATCATATTTGTTTGCCGCAGTTCCTCTAGCCTACTCCCAAAAAATACAAATATGTAGAGATGGTGTCCCCATGATGAACCAATTAGTGTCTCTACGTACAAAATTAAATATTCCCTGATAAAATATTCAAAACAATAAAGTCCATCGATAATATCCAGAAAGCACAAACACAGAGGCTTTCACAATATTTCGGATTGAGTTAGCCAAAACACAACCGGATATTTCTGATTTCATCCAGTCATATCCGGACAAACTGCTGTGGAATTCATATGCAATGGACTGAGAAAATCACAGTAAAAATGGTTTTGGAGAAAAGCAAAGTCTTTTCTTTAGGCAAGTGCATAAAATGTCATCTATATAAACAGAAATATCATGTTTGTTTGCCGCAGTTCCTCTAGCTTTCTCCCTAGAAAATACGAATGTGTGGAGCTGGTGTCCCCATGATGAACCAATTAGTGATTCCAAGCACAAGATTAAATGTTCCCTTATAAAAAACATTCAAAACAATAAAGTCCATCGATAATATCAGGAATACACAAACACAGAGTCTGTAGCAATATCTGGGATTGTGTTAGCCAAAACAAACCCGGATATTTCTGGTTTCATCCAGTCATATCCAGAAAAACTTGTGTGGAATTCATATGAAGTGTACCGAGAAAATCACAGAAAAATGATTTTGGAGAAAAGCAAAGTCTTTTCGTTAGGCAAGTGCATAAAATGTCGTCGATACAAACAGAAATATCATGTTTGTTTGCCGCAGTTCCTCTAGCCTACTCCCAAAAAATACAAATATGTAGAGATGGTGTCCCCATGATGAACCAATTAGTGTCTCTACGTACAAAATTAAATATTCCCTGATAAAATATTCAAAACAATAAAGTCCATCGATAATATCCAGAAAGCACAAACACAGAGGCTTTCACAATATTTCAGATTGAGTTAGCCAAAACACAACCGGATATTTCTGATTTCATCCAGTCATATCCGGACAAACTGCTGTGGAATTCATATGCAATGGACTGAGAAAATCACAGTAAAAATGGTTTTGGAGAAAAGCAAAGTCTTTTCTTTAGGCAAGTGCATAAAATGTCATCTATATAAACAGAAATATCATGTTTGTTTGCCGCAGTTCCTCTAGCTTTCTCCCTAGAAAATACGAATGTGTGGAGCTGGTGTCCCCATGATGAACCAATTAGTGATTCCAAGCACAAGATTAAATGTTCCCTTATAAAAAACATTCAAAACAATAAAGTCCATCGATAATATCAGGAATACACAAACACAGAGTCTGTAGCAATATCTGGGATTGTGTTAGCCAAAACAAACCCGGATATTTCTGGTTTCATCCAGTCATATCCAGAAAAACTTGTGTGGAATTCATATGAAGTGTACCGAGAAAATCACAGAAAGATGATTTTGGAGAAAAGCAAAGTCTTCTCGTTAGACAAGTGCAGAAAATGTCATCTATACAAACAGAAATATCATGTTTGTTTGCCGCAGTTCCTCTAGCTTTCTCCCCTAGAAAATACGAATATGTAGAGCTGGTGTCTCCATGTGGAACCAATTACTGTATCCAAGCTCAAAATAAAATGTTCCCTGATAAAAAACATTCAAAACAATAAAGTCCATTGATAATACCCAGAAAACACAAACACAGAGGCTTTTACAATATTTCGGATTGAGTTAGCCAAAACACAACCGGATATTTCTGTTTTGATCCAGTCATATCCAGACAAAGTGGTGTGGAATTTATATGCAATGAACCAGAAAAATCACAGTAAAAATGGTTTTGGAGAAAAGCAAAGTCTTTTCATTAGGCAAGTGCATAAAATGTCATCTATACAAACAGTAATGTCATGTTTGTTTGTCGCAGTTCCTCTAGCTTTCTCCCTAGAAAATAGGAATGTGTAGATCTGGTATCTCCATGTGGAACCAATTATTGTTTCCAAGAGCAAAATTAAATATTCCCCGATAAAACATTCAAAACAATAAAGTCCGAGGATAATATCAGGAATACACACACACAGAGGCTGTAGCAATATCTGGGATGGAGTTAGCCAAAACAATTCCAGATATTTCCGGTTTCATCCAGTCATATCCGGACAAACTGGTGTGGAATTCGTATGGAATGGACCGAGAAAATCAGAGTAAAAATGGTTTTGGAGAAAACCAACGTCTTTTCGCCAGGCAAGAGCATAAAATGTCATCTATACAAACAGAAATATCATGTTTGTTTGCCGCAGTTCCTCTAGCTTTCTCCCTAGAAAATAGTAATGTGTTGAACTGGTGTCTCCATGTGGAACCAATTAGTGTTTCCAACATCAAAATAAAATGTTCCGTGATAAAAAACATTCAAAACAATAAAGTCCGTGGATAATATCAGGAATACACAAACACAGATGCTGTAGCAATATCTGGGATTGAGTTAGCCAAAACACAACCGGATATTTCTTTTTTCATCCGGTAATATCCGGACAACGTGGTGTGGAATTCGTATGCAATGGACGGAGAAAATCACAGTAAAAATGGTTTTGGAGTATAGCAAAGTCTTTTCCTTAGGCAAGTGCATAAAATGTCATCGATACCAACAGAAATATCATGTTTGTTAGTCGCAGTTACTCTAGCTTTCTCCCTATAAAATACGATTGTGTAGAGCTGGTGTCTCCATGTGGAACTAATAAGTGTTTCTAAGGACAAATTAAATGTTCCCTGATAAAAAACATTCAGAACAATAAGGTCCGTGGATAAATCAGGAATACACAAACACAAAGGCTGTAGCAATATCTGGGATTGATTAGGCCAAAACAAAACCAGATATTTCCGGTTTCATCCAGTCATATCCGGACAAACTGGTCTGGAATTCGTATGCAACGGACCGAGAAAATCACAGTACAAATGGTTTTGTAGAAAAGCAAAGTCTTTTCGTTAGGCAAGTGCATAAAATGTCATCTATACAAACAGAAATATAATGTTTGTTTGCCGAAGTTCCTCTAGCTTTCTACCTAGAAAATACGAATGTGTAGAGCTGGTGTCTCCATGTGGAACCAATTACTGTATCCAAGCTCAAAATAAAATGTTCCCCGATCAGAAATATTCAAAGCAATAAAGTCCGTTGATAATATCCAGAAAACACAAACACAGAGGCTGTAGCAATATTTCGGATTGAGTTAGCCAAAACAGATCCGGATATTTCTGGTTTTATCCAGTCATATCCGGACAAACTGGTGAGGAATTCGTATGCAGTGTATCGAGAAAATCACAGAAAAATGATTTTGGAGAAAAGCAAAGTCTTTTCGTTAGGCAAGTGCATAAAATGTCGTCGATACAAACAGAAATATCATATTTGTTTGCCGCAGTTCCTCTAGCCTACTCCCAAAAAATACAAATATGTAGAGATGGTGTCCCCATGATGAACCAATTAGTGTCTCTACGTACAAAATTAAATATTCCCTGATAAAATATTCAAAACAATAAAGTCCATCGATAATATCCAGAAAGCACAAACACAGAGGCTTTCACAATATTTCGGATTGAGTTAGCCAAAACACAACCGGATATTTCTGATTTCATCCAGTCATATCCGGACAAACTGCTGTGGAATTCATATGCAATGGACTGAGAAAATCACAGTAAAAATGGTTTTGGAGAAAAGCAAAGTCTTTTCTTTAGGCAAGTGCATAAAATGTCATCTATATAAACAGAAATATCATGTTTGTTTGCCGCAGTTCCTCTAGCTTTCTCCCTAGAAAATACGAATGTGTGGAGCTGGTGTCCCCATGATGAACCAATTAGTGATTCCAAGCACAAGATTAAATGTTCCCTTATAAAAAACATTCAAAACAATAAAGTCCATCGATAATATCAGGAATACACAAACACAGAGTCTGTAGCAATATCTGGGATTGTGTTAGCCAAAACAAACCCGGATATTTCTGGTTTCATCCAGTCATATCCAGAAAAACTTGTGTGGAATTCATATGAAGTGTACCGAGAAAATCACAGAAAAATGATTTTGGAGAAAAGCAAAGTCTTTTCGTTAGGCAAGTGCATAAAATGTCGTCGATACAAACAGAAATATCATATTTGTTTGCCGCAGTTCCTCTAGCCTACTCCCAAAAAATACAAATATGTAGAGATGGTGTCCCCATGATGAACCAATTAGTGTCTCTACGTACAAAATTAAATATTCCCTGATAAAATATTCAAAACAATAAAGTCCATCGATAATATCCAGAAAGCACAAACACAGAGGCTTTCACAATATTTCGGATTGAGTTAGCCAAAACACAACCGGATATTTCTGATTTCATCCAGTCATATCCGGACAAACTGCTGTGGAATTCATATGCAATGGACTGAGAAAATCACAGTAAAAATGGTTTTGGAGAAAAGCAAAGTCTTTTCTTTAGGCAAGTGCATAAAATGTCATCTATATAAACAGAAATATCATGTTTGTTTGCCGCAGTTCCTCTAGCTTTCTCCCTAGAAAATACGAATGTGTGGAGCTGGTGTCCCCATGATGAACCAATTAGTGATTCCAAGCACAAGATTAAATGTTCCCTTATAAAAAACATTCAAAACAATAAAGTCCATTGATAATATCAGGAATACACAAACACAGAGTCTGTAGCAATATCTGGGATTGTGTTAGCCAAAACAAACCCGGATATTTCTGGTTTCATCCAGTCATATCCAGAAAAACTTGTGTGGAATTCATATGAAGTGTACCGAGAAAATCACAGAAAGATGATTTTGGAGAAAAGCAAAGTCTTCTCGTTAGACAAGTGCAGAAAATGTCATCTATACAAACAGAAATATCATGTTTGTTTGCCGCAGTTCCTCTAGCTTTCTCCCCTAGAAAATACGAATATGTAGAGCTGGTGTCTCCATGTGGAACCAATTACTGTATCCAAGCTCAAAATAAAATGTTCCCTGATAAAAAACATTCAAAACAATAAAGTCCATTGATAATACCCAGAAAACACAAACACAGAGGCTTTTACAATATTTCGGATTGAGTTAGCCAAAACACAACCGGATATTTCTGTTTTGATCCAGTCATATCCAGACAAAGTGGTGTGGAATTTATATGCAATGAACCAGAAAAATCACAGTAAAAATGGTTTTGGAGAAAAGCAAAGTCTTTTCATTAGGCAAGTGCATAAAATGTCATCTATACAAACAGTAATGTCATGTTTGTTTGTCGCAGTTCCTCTAGCTTTCTCCCTAGAAAATAGGAATGTGTAGATCAGGTATCTCCATGTGGAACCAATTATTGTTTCCAAGAGCAAAATTAAATATTCCCCGATAAAACATTCAAAACAATAAAGTCCGAGGATAATATCAGGAATACACACACACAGAGGCTGTAGCAATATCTGGGATGGAGTTAGCCAAAACAATTCCAGATATTTCCGGTTTCATCCAGTCATATCCGGACAAACTGGTGTATGGAATGGACCGAGAAAATCAGAGTAAAAATGGTTTTGGAGAAAACCAACGTCTTTTCGCCAGGCAAGAGCATAAAATGTCATCTATACAAACAGAAATATCATGTTTGTTTGCCGCAGTTCCTCTAGCTTTCTCCCTAGAAAATAGGAATGTGTTGAACTGGTGTCTCCATGTGGAACCAATTAGTGTTTCCAACATCAAAATAAAATGTTCCGTGATAAAAAACATTCAAAACAATAAAGTCCGTGGATAATATCAGGAATACACAAACACAGATGCTGTAGCAATATCTGGGATTGAGTTAGCCAAAACACAACCGGATATTTCTTTTTTCATCCGGTAATATCCGGACAACGTGGTGTGGAATTCGTATGCAATGGACGGAGAAAATCACAGTAAAAATGGTTTTGGAGTATAGCAAAGTCTTTTCCTTAGGCAAGTGCATAAAATGTCATCGATACCAACAGAAATATCATGTTTGTTAGTCGCAGTTACTCTAGCTTTCTCCCTATAAAATACGATTGTGTAGAGCTGGTGTCTCCATGTGGAACTAATAAGTGTTTCTAAGGACAAATTAAATGTTCCCTGATAAAAAACATTCAGAACAATAAGGTCCGTGGATAAATCAGGAATACACAAACACAAAGGCTGTAGCAATATCTGGGATTGATTAGGCCAAAACAAAACCAGATATTTCCGGTTTCATCCAGTCATATCCGGACAAACTGGTCTGGAATTCGTATGCAACGGACCGAGAAAATCACAGTACAAATGGTTTTGTAGAAAAGCAAAGTCTTTTCGTTAGGCAAGTGCATAAAATGTCATCTATACAAACAGAAATATAATGTTTGTTTGCCGAAGTTCCTCTAGCTTTCTACCTAGAAAATACGAATGTGTAGAGCTGGTGTCTCCATGTGGAACCAATTACTGTATCCAAGCTCAAAATAAAATGTTCCCCGATCAGAAATATTCAAAGCAATAAAGTCCGTTGATAATATCCAGAAAACACAAACACAGAGGCTGTAGCAATATTTCGGATTGAGTTAGCCAAAACAGATCCGGATATTTCTGGTTTTATCCAGTCATATCCGGACAAACTGGTGAGGAATTCGTATGCAGTGTATCGAGAAAATCACAGAAAAATGATTTTGGAGAAAAGCAAAGTCTTTTCGTTAGGCAAGTGCATAAAATGTCGTCGATACAAACAGAAATATCATATTTGTTTGCCGCAGTTCCTCTAGCCTACTCCCAAAAAATACAAATATGTAGAGATGGTGTCCCCATGATGAACCAATTAGTGTCTCTACGTACAAAATTAAATATTCCCTGATAAAATATTCAAAACAATAAAGTCCATCGATAATATCCAGAAAGCACAAACACAGAGGCTTTCACAATATTTCGGATTGAGTTAGCCAAAACACAACCGGATATTTCTGATTTCATCCAGTCATATCCGGACAAACTGCTGTGGAATTCATATGCAATGGACTGAGAAAATCACAGTAAAAATGGTTTTGGAGAAAAGCAAAGTCTTTTCTTTAGGCAAGTGCATAAAATGTCATCTATATAAACAGAAATATCATGTTTGTTTGCCGCAGTTCCTCTAGCTTTCTCCCTAGAAAATACGAATGTGTGGAGCTGGTGTCCCCATGATGAACCAATTAGTGATTCCAAGCACAAGATTAAATGTTCCCTTATAAAAAACATTCAAAACAATAAAGTCCATCGATAATATCAGGAATACACAAACACAGAGTCTGTAGCAATATCTGGGATTGTGTTAGCCAAAACAAACCCGGATATTTCTGGTTTCATCCAGTCATATCCAGAAAAACTTGTGTGGAATTCATATGAAGTGTACCGAGAAAATCACAGAAAGATGATTTTGGAGAAAAGCAAAGTCTTCTCGTTAGACAAGTGCAGAAAATGTCATCTATACAAACAGAAATATCATGTTTGTTTGCCACAGTTCCTCTAGCTTTCTCCCGTAGAAAATACGAATATGTAGAGCTGGTGTCTCCATGTGGAACCAATTACTGTATCCAAGCTCAAAATAAAATGTTCCCTGATAAAAAACATTCAAAACAATAAAGTCCATTGATAATACCCAGAAAACACAAACACAGAGGCTTTTACAATATTTCGGATTGAGTTAGCCAAAACACAACCGGATATTTCTGTTTTGATCCAGTCATATCCAGACAAAGTGGTGTGGAATTTATATGCAATGAACCAGAAAAATCACAGTAAAAATGGTTTTGGAGAAAAGCAAAGTCTTTTCATTAGGCAAGTGCATAAAATGTCATCTATACAAACAGTAATGTCATGTTTGTTTGTCGCAGTTCCTCTAGCTTTCTCCCTAGAAAATAGGAATGTGTAGATCTGGTATCTCCATGTGGAACCAATTATTGTTTCCAAGAGCAAAATTAAATATTCCCCGATAAAACATTCAAAACAATAAAGTCCGAGGATAATATCAGGAATACACACACACAGAGGCTGTAGCAATATCTGGGATGGAGTTAGCCAAAACAATTCCAGATATTTCCGGTTTCATCCAGTCATATCCGGACAAACTGGTGTGGAATTCGTATGGAATGGACCGAGAAAATCAGAGTAAAAATGGTTTTGGAGAAAACCAACGTCTTTTCGCCAGGCAAGAGCATAAAATGTCATCTATACAAACAGAAATATCATGTTTGTTTGCCGCAGTTCCTCTAGCTTTCTCCCTAGAAAATAGGAATGTGTTGAACTGGTGTCTCCATGTGGAACCAATTAGTGTTTCCAACATCAAAATAAAATGTTCCGTGATAAAAAACATTCAAAACAATAAAGTCCGTGGATAATATCAGGAATACACAAACACAGATGCTGTAGCAATATCTGGGATTGAGTTAGCCAAAACACAACCGGATATTTCTTTTTTCATCCGGTAATATCCGGACAACGTGGTGTGGAATTCGTATGCAATGGACGGAGAAAATCACAGTAAAAATGGTTTTGGAGTATAGCAAAGTCTTTTCGTTAGGCAAGTGCATAAAATGTCATCGATACCAACAGAAATATCATGTTTGTTAGTCGCAGTTACTCTAGCTTTCTCCCTATAAAATACGATTGTGTAGAGCTGGTGTCTCCATGTGGAACTAATAAGTGTTTCTAAGGACAAATTAAATGTTCCCTGATAAAAAACATTCAGAACAATAAGGTCCGTGGATAAATCAGGAATACACAAACACAAAGGCTGTAGCAATATCTGGGATTGATTAGGCCAAAACAAAACCAGATATTTCCGGTTTCATCCAGTCATATCCGGACAAACTGGTCTGGAATTCGTATGCAACGGACCGAGAAAATCACAGTACAAATGGTTTTGTAGAAAAGCAAAGTCTTTTCGTTAGGCAAGTGCATAAAATGTCATCTATACAAACAGAAATATAATGTTTGTTTGCCGAAGTTCCTCTAGCTTTCTACCTAGAAAATACGAATGTGTAGAGCTGGTGTCTCCATGTGGAACCAATTACTGTATCCAAGCTCAAAATAAAATGTTCCCCGATCAGAAATATTCAAAGCAATAAAGTCCGTTGATAATATCCAGAAAACACAAACACAGAGGCTGTAGCAATATTTCGGATTGAGTTAGCCAAAACAGATCCGGATATTTCTGGTTTTATCCAGTCATATCCGGACAAACTGGTGAGGAATTCGTATGCAGTGTATCGAGAAAATCACAGAAAAATGATTTTGGAGAAAAGCAAAGTCTTTTCGTTAGGCAAGTGCATAAAATGTCGTCGATACAAACAGAAATATCATATTTGTTTGCCGCAGTTCCTCTAGCCTACTCCCAAAAAATACAAATATGTAGAGATGGTGTCCCCATGATGAACCAATTAGTGTCTCTACGTACAAAATTAAATATTCCCTGATAAAATATTCAAAACAATAAAGTCCATCGATAATATCCAGAAAGCACAAACACAGAGGCTTTCACAATATTTCGGATTGAGTTAGCCAAAACACAACCGGATATTTCTGATTTCATCCAGTCATATCCGGACAAACTGCTGTGGAATTCATATGCAATGGACTGAGAAAATCACAGTAAAAATGGTTTTGGAGAAAAGCAAAGTCTTTTCTTTAGGCAAGTGCATAAAATGTCATCTATATAAACAGAAATATCATGTTTGTTTGCCGCAGTTCCTCTAGCTTTCTCCCTAGAAAATACGAATGTGTGGAGCTGGTGTCCCCATGATGAACCAATTAGTGATTCCAAGCACAAGATTAAATGTTCCCTTATAAAAAACATTCAAAACAATAAAGTCCATCGATAATATCAGGAATACACAAACACAGAGTCTGTAGCAATATCTGGGATTGTGTTAGCCAAAACAAACCCGGATATTTCTGGTTTCATCCAGTCATATCCAGAAAAACTTGTGTGGAATTCATATGAAGTGTACCGAGAAAATCACAGAAAGATGATTTTGGAGAAAAGCAAAGTCTTCTCGTTAGACAAGTGCAGAAAATGTCATCTATACAAACAGAAATATCATGTTTGTTTGCCACAGTTCCTCTAGCTTTCTCCCGTAGAAAATACGAATATGTAGAGCTGGTGTCTCCATGTGGAACCAATTACTGTATCCAAGCTCAAAATAAAATGTTCCCTGATAAAAAACATTCAAAACAATAAAGTCCATTGATAATACCCAGAAAACACAAACACAGAGGCTTTTACAATATTTCGGATTGAGTTAGCCAAAACACAACCGGATATTTCTGTTTTGATCCAGTCATATCCAGACAAAGTGGTGTGGAATTTATATGCAATGAACCAGAAAAATCACAGTAAAAATGGTTTTGGAGAAAAGCAAAGTCTTTTCATTAGGCAAGTGCATAAAATGTCATCTATACAAACAGTAATGTCATGTTTGTTTGTCGCAGTTCCTCTAGCTTTCTCCCTAGAAAATAGGAATGTGTAGATCTGGTATCTCCATGTGGAACCAATTATTGTTTCCAAGAGCAAAATTAAATATTCCCCGATAAAACATTCAAAACAATAAAGTCCGAGGATAATATCAGGAATACACACACACAGAGGCTGTAGCAATATCTGGGATGGAGTTAGCCAAAACAATTCCAGATATTTCCGGTTTCATCCAGTCATATCCGGACAAACTGGTGTGGAATTCGTATGGAATGGACCGAGAAAATCAGAGTAAAAATGGTTTTGGAGAAAACCAACGTCTTTTCGCCAGGCAAGAGCATAAAATGTCATCTATACAAACAGAAATATCATGTTTGTTTGCCGCAGTTCCTCTAGCTTTCTCCCTAGAAAATAGGAATGTGTTGAACTGGTGTCTCCATGTGGAACCAATTAGTGTTTCCAACATCAAAATAAAATGTTCCGTGATAAAAAACATTCAAAACAATAAAGTCCGTGGATAATATCAGGAATACACAAACACAGATGCTGTAGCAATATCTGGGATTGAGTTAGCCAAAACACAACCGGATATTTCTTTTTTCATCCAGTAATATCCGGACAACGTGGTGTGGAATTCGTATGCAATGGACGGAGAAAATCACAGTAAAAATGGTTTTGGAGTATAGCAAAGTCTTTTCGTTAGGCAAGTGCATAAAATGTCATCGATACCAACAGAAATATCATGTTTGTTAGTCGCAGTTACTCTAGCTTTCTCCCTATAAAATACGATTGTGTAGAGCTGGTGTCTCCATGTGGAACTAATAAGTGTTTCTAAGGACAAATTAAATGTTCCCTGATAAAAAACATTCAGAACAATAAGGTCCGTGGATAAATCAGGAATACACAAACACAAAGGCTGTAGCAATATCTGGGATTGATTAGGCCAAAACAAAACCGGATATTTCCGGTTTCATCCAGTCATATCCGGACAAACTGGTGTGGAATTCGTATGCAACGGACCGAGAAAATCACAGTACAAATGGTTTTGTAGAAAAGCAAAGTCTTTTCGTTAGGCAAGTGCATAAAATGTCATCTATACAAACAGAAATATAATGTTTGTTTGCCGAAGTTCCTCTAGCTTTCTACCTAGAAAATACGAATGTGTAGAGCTGGTGTCTCCATGTGGAACCAATTACTGTATCCAAGCTCAAAATAAAATGTTCCCCGATCAGAAATATTCAAAGCAATAAAGTCCGTTGATAATATCCAGAAAACACAAACACAGAGGCTGTAGCAATATTTCGGATTGAGTTAGCCAAAACAGATCCGGATATTTCTGGTTTTATCCAGTCATATCCGGACAAACTGGTGAGGAATTCGTATGCAGTGTATCGAGAAAATCACAGAAAAATGATTTTGGAGAAAAGCAAAGTCTTTTCGTTAGGCAAGTGCATAAAATGTCGTCGATACAAACAGAAATATCATATTTGTTTGCCGCAGTTCCTCTAGCCTACTCCCAAAAAATACAAATATGTAGAGATGGTGTCCCCATGATGAACCAATTAGTGTCTCTACGTACAAAATTAAATATTCCCTGATAAAATATTCAAAACAATAAAGTCCATCGATAATATCCAGAAAGCACAAACACAGAGGCTTTCACAATATTTCGGATTGAGTTAGCCAAAACACAACCGGATATTTCTGATTTCATCCAGTCATATCCGGACAAACTGCTGTGGAATTCATATGCAATGGACTGAGAAAATCACAGTAAAAATGGTTTTGGAGAAAAGCAAAGTCTTTTCTTTAGGCAAGTGCATAAAATGTCATCTATATAAACAGAAATATCATGTTTGTTTGCCGCAGTTCCTCTAGCTTTCTCCCTAGAAAATACGAATGTGTGGAGCTGGTGTCCCCATGATGAACCAATTAGTGATTCCAAGCACAAGATTAAATGTTCCCTTATAAAAAACATTCAAAACAATAAAGTCCATCGATAATATCAGGAATACACAAACACAGAGTCTGTAGCAATATCTGGGATTGTGTTAGCCAAAACAAACCCGGATATTTCTGGTTTCATCCAGTCATATCCAGAAAAACTTGTGTGGAATTCATATGAAGTGTACCGAGAAAATCACAGAAAGATGATTTTGGAGAAAAGCAAAGTCTTCTCGTTAGACAAGTGCAGAAAATGTCATCTATACAAACAGAAATATCATGTTTGTTTGCCGCAGTTCCTCTAGCTTTCTCCCCTAGAAAATACGAATATGTAGAGCTGGTGTCTCCATGTGGAACCAATTACTGTATCCAAGCTCAAAATAAAATGTTCCCTGATAAAAAAACATTCAAAACAATAAAGTCCATTGATAATACCCAGAAAACACAAACACAGAGGCTTTTACAATATTTCGGATTGAGTTAGCCAAAACACAACCGGATATTTCTGTTTTGATCCAGTCATATCCAGACAAAGTGGTGTGGAATTTATATGCAATGAACCAGAAAAATCACAGTAAAAATGGTTTTGGAGAAAAGCAAAGTCTTTTCATTAGGCAAGTGCATAAAATGTCATCTATACAAACAGTAATGTCATGTTTGTTTGTCGCAGTTCCTCTAGCTTTCTCCCTAGAAAATAGGAATGTGTAGATCTGGTATCTCCATGTGGAACCAATTATTGTTTCCAAGAGCAAAATTAAATATTCCCCGATAAAACATTCAAAACAATAAAGTCCGAGGATAATATCAGGAATACACACACACAGAGGCTGTAGCAATATCTGGGATGGAGTTAGCCAAAACAATTCCAGATATTTCCGGTTTCATCCAGTCATATCCGGACAAACTGGTGTGGAATTCGTATGGAATGGACCGAGAAAATCAGAGTAAAAATGGTTTTGGAGAAAACCAACGTCTTTTCGCCAGGCAAGAGCATAAAATGTCATCTATACAAACAGAAATATCATGTTTGTTTGCCGCAGTTCCTCTAGCTTTCTCCCTAGAAAATAGGAATGTGTTGAACTGGTGTCTCCATGTGGAACCAATTAGTGTTTCCAACATCAAAATAAAATGTTCCGTGATAAAAAACATTCAAAACAATAAAGTCCGTGGATAATATCAGGAATACACAAACACAGATGCTGTAGCAATATCTGGGATTGAGTTAGCCAAAACACAACCGGATATTTCTTTTTTCATCCAGTAATATCCGGACAACGTGGTGTGGAATTCGTATGCAATGGACGGAGAAAATCACAGTAAAAATGGTTTTGGAGTATAGCAAAGTCTTTTCGTTAGGCAAGTGCATAAAATGTCATCGATACCAACAGAAATATCATGTTTGTTAGTCGCAGTTACTCTAGCTTTCTCCCTATAAAATACGATTGTGTAGAGCTGGTGTCTCCATGTGGAACTAATAAGTGTTTCTAAGGACAAATTAAATGTTCCCTGATAAAAAACATTCAGAACAATAAGGTCCGTGGATAAATCAGGAATACACAAACACAAAGGCTGTAGCAATATCTGGGATTGATTAGGCCAAAACAAAACCGGATATTTCCGGTTTCATCCAGTCATATCCGGACAAACTGGTGTGGAATTCGTATGCAACGGACCGAGAAAATCACAGTACAAATGGTTTTGTAGAAAAGCAAAGTCTTTTCGTTAGGCAAGTGCATAAAATGTCATCTATACAAACAGAAATATCATGTTTGTTTGCCGCAGTTCCTCTAGCTTTCTACCTTGAAAATATGAATGTGTAGAGCTGGTGTCTCCATGTGGAACCAATTACTGTATCCAAGCTCAAAATAAAATGTTCCCCGATAAGAAATATTCAAAGCAATAAAGTCCGTTGATAATATCCAGAAAACACAAACACAGAGGCTGTAGCAATATTTCGGATTGAGTTAGCCAAAACAGATCCGGATATTTCTGGTTTTATCCAGTCATATCCGGACAAACTGGTGAGGAATTCGTATGCAGTGTATCGAGAAAATCACAGAAAAATGATTTTGGAGAAAAGCAAAGTCTTTTCGTTAGGCAAGTGCATAAAATGTCGTCGATACAAACAGAAATATCATATTTGTTTGCCGCAGTTCCTCTAGCCTACTCCCAAAAAATACAAATATGTAGAGATGGTGTCCCCATGATGAACCAATTAGTGTCTCTACGTACAAAATTAAATATTCCCTGATAAAATATTCAAAACAATAAAGTCCATCGATAATATCCAGAAAGCACAAACACAGAGGCTTTCACAATATTTCGGATTGAGTTAGCCAAAACACAACCGGATATTTCTGATTTCATCCAGTCATATCCGGACAAACTGCTGTGGAATTCATATGCAATGGACTGAGAAAATCACAGTAAAAATGGTTTTGGAGAAAAGCAAAGTCTTTTCTTTAGGCAAGTGCATAAAATGTCATCTATATAAACAGAAATATCATGTTTGTTTGCCGCAGTTCCTCTAGCTTTCTCCCTAGAAAATACGAATGTGTGGAGCTGGTGTCCCCATGATGAACCAATTAGTGATTCCAAGCACAAGATTAAATGTTCCCTTATAAAAAACATTCAAAACAATAAAGTCCATCGATAATATCAGGAATACACAAACACAGAGTCTGTAGCAATATCTGGGATTGTGTTAGCCAAAACAAACCCGGATATTTCTGGTTTCATCCAGTCATATCCAGAAAAACTTGTGTGGAATTCATATGAAGTGTACCGAGAAAATCACAGAAAGATGATTTTGGAGAAAAGCAAAGTCTTCTCGTTAGACAAGTGCAGAAAATGTCATCTATACAAACAGAAATATCATGTTTGTTTGCCGCAGTTCCTCTAGCTTTCTCCCCTAGAAAATACGAATATGTAGAGCTGGTGTCTCCATGTGGAACCAATTACTGTAT
Organism: Lepus oiostolus; assembly: GCA_036325905.1. NCBI lineage: Eukaryota > Metazoa > Chordata > Mammalia > Lagomorpha > Leporidae > Lepus > Lepus oiostolus. Next base: position 55,533,586 of record CM070808.1, on the reverse strand, counting down.
CCAAGCTCAAAATAAAATGTTCCCTGATAAAAAAACATTCAAAACAATAAAGTCCATTGATAATACCCAGAAAACACAAACACAGAGGCTTTTACAATATTTCGGATTGAGTTAGCCAAAACACAACCGGATATTTCTGTTTTGATCCAGTCATATCCAGACAAAGTGGTGTGGAATTTATATGCAATGAACCAGAAAAATCACAGTAAAAATGGTTTTGGAGAAAAGCAAAGTCTTTTCATTAGGCAAGTGCATAAAATGTCATCTATACAAACAGTAATGTCATGTTTGTTTGTCGCAGTTCCTCTAGCTTTCTCCCTAGAAAATAGGAATGTGTAGATCTGGTATCTCCATGTGGAACCAATTATTGTTTCCAAGAGCAAAATTAAATATTCCCCGATAAAACATTCAAAACAATAAAGTCCGAGGATAATATCAGGAATACACACACACAGAGGCTGTAGCAATATCTGGGATGGAGTTAGCCAAAACAATTCCAGATATTTCCGGTTTCATCCAGTCATATCCGGACAAACTGGTGTGGAATTCGTATGGAATGGACCGAGAAAATCAGAGTAAAAATGGTTTTGGAGAAAACCAACGTCTTTTCACCAGGCAAGAGCATAAAATGTCATCTATACAAACAGAAATATCATGTTTGTTTGCCGCAGTTCCTCTAGCTTTCTCCCTAGAAAATAGGAATGTGTTGAACTGGTGTCTCCATGTGGAACCAATTAGTGTTTCCAACATCAAAATAAAATGTTCCGTGATAAAAAACATTCAAAACAATAAAGTCCGTGGATAATATCAGGAATACACAAACACAGATGCTGTAGCAATATCTGGGATTGAGTTAGCCAAAACACAACCGGATATTTCTTTTTTCATCCAGTAATATCCGGACAACGTGGTGTGGAATTCGTATGCAATGGACGGAGAAAATCACAGTAAAAATGGTTTTGGAGTATAGCAAAGTCTTTTCGTTAGGCAAGTGCATAAAATGTCATCGATACCAACAGAAATATCATGTTTGTTAGTCGCAGTTACTCTAGCTTTCTCCCTATAAAATACGATTGTGTAGAGCTGGTGTCTCCATGTGGAACTAATAAGTGTTTCTAAGGACAAATTAAATGTTCCCTGATAAAAAACATTCAGAACAATAAGGTCCGTGGATAAATCAGGAATACACAAACACAAAGGCTGTAGCAATATCTGGGATTGATTAGGCCAAAACAAAACCGGATATTTCCGGTTTCATCCAGTCATATCCGGACAAACTGGTGTGGAATTCGTATGCAACGGACCGAGAAAATCACAGTACAAATGGTTTTGTAGAAAAGCAAAGTCTTTTCGTTAGGCAAGTGCATAAAATGTCATCTATACAAACAGAAATATAATGTTTGTTTGCCGAAGTTCCTCTAGCTTTCTACCTAGAAAATACGAATGTGTAGAGCTGGTGTCTCCATGTGGAACCAATTACTGTATCCAAGCTCAAAATAAAATGTTCCCCGATCAGAAATATTCAAAGCAATAAAGTCCGTTGATAATATCCAGAAAACACAAACACAGAGGCTGTAGCAATATTTCGGATTGAGTTAGCCAAAACAGATCCGGATATTTCTGGTTTTATCCAGTCATATCCGGACAAACTGGTGAGGAATTCGTATGCAGTGTATCGAGAAAATCACAGAAAAATGATTTTGGAGAAAAGCAAAGTCTTTTCGTTAGGCAAGTGCATAAAATGTCGTCGATACAAACAGAAATATCATATTTGTTTGCCGCAGTTCCTCTAGCCTACTCCCAAAAAATACAAATATGTAGAGATGGTGTCCCCATGATGAACCAATTAGTGTCTCTACGTACAAAATTAAATATTCCCTGATAAAATATTCAAAACAATAAAGTCCATCGATAATATCCAGAAAGCACAAACACAGAGGCTTTCACAATATTTCGGATTGAGTTAGCCAAAACACAACCGGATATTTCTGATTTCATCCAGTCATATCCGGACAAACTGCTGTGGAATTCATATGCAATGGACTGAGAAAATCACAGTAAAAATGGTTTTGGAGAAAAGCAAAGTCTTTTCTTTAGGCAAGTGCATAAAATGTCATCTATATAAACAGAAATATCATGTTTGTTTGCCGCAGTTCCTCTAGCTTTCTCCCTAGAAAATACGAATGTGTGGAGCTGGTGTCCCCATGATGAACCAATTAGTGATTCCAAGCACAAGATTAAATGTTCCCTTATAAAAAACATTCAAAACAATAAAGTCCATCGATAATATCAGGAATACACAAACACAGAGTCTGTAGCAATATCTGGGATTGTGTTAGCCAAAACAAACCCGGATATTTCTGGTTTCATCCAGTCATATCCAGAAAAACTTGTGTGGAATTCATATGAAGTGTACCGAGAAAATCACAGAAAGATGATTTTGGAGAAAAGCAAAGTCTTCTCGTTAGACAAGTGCAGAAAATGTCATCTATACAAACAGAAATATCATGTTTGTTTGCCGCAGTTCCTCTAGCTTTCTCCCCTAGAAAATACGAATATGTAGAGCTGGTGTCTCCATGTGGAACCAATTACTGTATCCAAGCTCAAAATAAAATGTTCCCTGATAAAAAACATTCAAAACAATAAAGTCCATTGATAATACCCAGAAAACACAAACACAGAGGCTTATACAATATTTCGGATTGAGTTAGCCAAAACACAACCGGATATTTCTGTTTTGATCCAGTCATATCCAGACAAAGTGGTGTGGAATTTATATGCAATGAACCAGAAAAATCACAGTAAAAATGGTTTTGGAGAAAAGCAAAGTCTTTTCATTAGGCAAGTGCATAAAATGTCATCTATACAAACAGTAATGTCATGTTTGTTTGCCGCAGTTCCTCTAGCTTTCTCCCTAGAAAATAGGAATGTGTAGATCTGGTATCTCCATGTGGAACCAATTATTGTTTCCAAGAGCAAAATTAAATATTCCCCGACAAAAACCATTCAAAAAAATAAAGTCCGAGGATAATATCAGGAATACACACACACAGAGGCTGTAGCAATATCTGGGATGGAGTTAGCCAAAACAATTCCAGATATTTCTGGTTTCATCCAGTCATATCCGGACAAACTGGTGTGGAATTCGTATGGAATGGACCGAGAAAATCAGAGTAAAAATGGTTTTGGAGAAAACCAACGTCTTTTCGCCAGGCAAGAGCATAAAATGTCATCTATACAAACAGAAATATCATGTTTGTTTGCCGCAGTTCCTCTAGCTTTCTCCCTAGAAAATAGGAATGTGTTGAACTGGTGTCTCCATGTGGAACCAATTAGTGTTTCCAACATCAAAATAAAATGTTCCGTGATAAAAAACATTCAAAACAATAAAGTCCGTGGATAATATCAGGAATACACAAACACAGATGCTGTAGCAATATCTGGGATTGAGTTAGCCAAAACACAACCGGATATTTCTTTTTTCATCCAGTAATATCCGGACAACGTGGTGTGGAATTCGTATGCAATGGACGGAGAAAATCACAGTAAAAATGGTTTTGGAGTATAGCAAAGTCTTTTCGTTAGGCAAGTGCATAAAATGTCATCGATACCAACAGAAATATCATGTTTGTTAGTCGCAGTTACTCTAGCATTCTCCCTATAAAATACGATTGTGTAGAGCTGGTGTCTCCATGTGGAACTAATAAGTGTTTCTAAGGACAAATTAAATGTTCCCTGATAAAAAACATTCAGAACAATAAGGTCCGTGGATAAATCAGGAATACACAAACACAAAGGCTGTAGCAATATCTGGGATTGATTAGGCCAAAACAAAACCGGATATTTCCGGTTTCATCCAGTCATATCCGGACAAACTGGTGTGGAATTCGTATGCAACGGACCGAGAAAATCACAGTACAAATGGTTTTGTAGAAAAGCAAAGTCTTTTCGTTAGGCAAGTGCATAAAATGTCATCTATACAAACAGAAATATCATGTTTGTTTGCCGCAGTTCCTCTAGCCTACTCCCAAAAAATACAAATATGTAGAGATGGTGTCCCCATGATGAACCAATTAGTGTCTCTACGTACAAAATTAAATATTCCCTGATAAAATATTCAAAACAATAAAGTCCATCGATAATATCCAGAAAGCACAAACACAGAGGCTTTCACAATATTTCGGATTGAGTTAGCCAAAACACAACCGGATATTTCTGATTTCATCCAGTCATATCCGGACAAACTGCTGTGGAATTCATATGCAATGGACTGAGAAAATCACAGTAAAAATGGTTTTGGAGAAAAGCAAAGTCTTTTCTTTAGGCAAGTGCATAAAATGTCATCTATATAAACAGAAATATCATGTTTGTTTGCCGCAGTTCCTCTAGCTTTCTCCCTAGAAAATACGAATGTGTGGAGCTGGTGTCCCCATGATGAACCAATTAGTGATTCCAAGCACAAGATTAAATGTTCCCTTATAAAAAACATTCAAAACAATAAAGTCCATCGATAATATCAGGAATACACAAACACAGAGTCTGTAGCAATATCTGGGATTGTGTTAGCCAAAACAAACCCGGATATTTCTGGTTTCATCCAGTCATATCCAGAAAAACTTGTGTGGAATTCATATGAAGTGTACCGAGAAAATCACAGAAAGATGATTTTGGAGAAAAGCAAAGTCTTCTCGTTAGACAAGTGCAGAAAATGTCATCTATACAAACAGAAATATCATGTTTGTTTGCCGCAGTTCCTCTAGCTTTCACCCCTAGAAAATACGAATATGTAGAGCTGGTGTCTCCATGTGGAAACAATTACTGTATCCAAGCTCAAAATAAAATGTTCCCTGATAAAAAACATTCAAAGCAATAAAGTCCATTGATAATACCCAGAAAACACAAACACAGAGGCTTTTACAATATTTCGGATTGAGTTAGCCAAAACACAACCGGATATTTCTGTTTTGATCCAGTCATATCCAGACAAAGTGGTGTGGAATTTATATGCAATGAACCAGAAAAATCACAGTAAAAATGGTTTTGGAGAAAAGCAAAGTCTTTTCATTAGGCAAGTGCATAAAATGTCATCTATACAAACAGTAATGTCATGTTTGTTTGCCGCAGTTCCTCTAGCTTTCTCCCTAGAAAATAGGAATGTGTAGATCTGGTATCTCCATGTGGAACCAATTATTGTTTCCAAGAGCAAAATTAAATATTCCCCGACAAAAACCATTCAAAACAATAAAGTCCGAGGATAATATCAGGAATACACACACACAGAGGCTGTAGCAATATCTGGGATGGAGTTAGCCAAAACAATTCCAGATATTTCCGGTTTCATCCAGTCATATCCGGACAAACTGGTGTGGAATTCGTATGGAATGGACCGAGAAAATCAGAGTAAAAATGGTTTTGGAGAAAACCAACGTCTTTTCGCCAGGCAAGAGCATAAAATGTCATCTATACAAACAGAAATATCATGTTTGTTTGCCGCAGTTCCTCTAGCTTTCTCCCTAGAAAATAGGAATGTGTTGAACTGGTGTCTCCATGTGGAACCAATTAGTGTTTCCAACATCAAAATAAAATGTTCCGTGATAAAAAACATTCAAAACAATAAAGTCCGTGGATAATATCAGGGATACACAAACACAGATGCTGTAGCAATATCTGGGATTGAGTTAGCCAAAACACAACCGGATATTTCTTTTTTCATCCAGTAATATCCGGACAATGTGGTGTGGAATTCGTATGCAATGGACGGAGAAAATCACAGTAAAAATGGTTTTGGAGTATAGCAAAGTCTTTTCGTTAGGCAAGTGCATAAAATGTCATCGATACCAACAGAAATATCATGTTTGTTAGTCGCAGTTACTCTAGCTTTCTCCCTATAAAATACGATTGTGTAGAGCTGGTGTCTCCATGTGGAACTAATAAGTGTTTCTAAGGACAAATTAAATGTTCCCTGAAAAAAAACATTCAGAACAATAAGGTCCGTGGATAAATCAGGAATACACAAACACAAAGGCTGTAGCAATATCTGGGATTGATTAGGCCAAAACAAAACCGGATATTTCCGGTTTCATCCAGTCATATCCGGACAAACTGGTGTGGAATTCGTATGCAACGGACCGAGAAAATCACAGTACAAATGGTTTTGTAGAAAAGCAAAGTCTTTTCGTTAGGCAAGTGCATAAAATGTCATCTATACAAACAGAAATATCATGTTTGTTTGCCGCAGTTCCTCTAGCTTTCTACCTAGAAAATATGAATGTGTAGAGCTGGTGTCTCCATGTGGAACCAATTACTGTATCCAAGCTCAAAATAAAATGTTCCCCGATCAGAAATATTCAAAGCAATAAAGTCCGTTGATAATATCCAGAAAACACAAACACAGAGGCTGTAGCAATATTTCGGATTGAGTTAGCCAAAACAGATCCGGATATTTCTGGTTTTATCCAGTCATATCCGGACAAACTGGTGAGGAATTCGTTTGCAGTGTATTGAGAAAATCACAGAAAAATGATTTTGGAGAAAAGCAAAGTCTTTTCGTTAGGCAAGTGCATAAAATGTCGTCGATACAAACAGAAATATCATATTTGTTTGCCGCAGTTCCTCTAGCCTACTCCCAAAAAATACAAATATGTAGAGATGGTGTCCCCATGATGAACCAATTAGTGTCTCTACGTACAAAATTAAATATTCCCTGATAAAATATTCAAAACAATAAAGTCCATCGATAATATCCAGAAAGCACAAACACAGAGGCTTTCACAATATTTCGGATTGAGTTAGCCAAAACACAACCGGATATTTCTGATTTCATCCAGTCATATCCGGACAAACTGCTGTGGAATTCATATGCAATGGACTGAGAAAATCACAGTAAAAATGGTTTTGGAGAAAAGCAAAGTCTTTTCTTTAGGCAAGTGCATAAAATGTCATCTATATAAACAGAAATATCATGTTTGTTTGCCGCAGTTCCTCTAGCTTTCTCCCTAGAAAATACGAATGTGTGGAGCTGGTGTCCCCATGATGAACCAATTAGTGATTCCAAGCACAAGATTAAATGTTATCTTATAAAAAACATTCAAAACAATAAAGTCCATCGATAATATCAGGAATACACAAACACAGAGTCTGTAGCAATATCTGGGATTGTGTTAGCCAAAACAAACCCGGATATTTCTGGTTTCATCCAGTCATATCCAGAAAAACTTGGGTGGAATTCATATGAAGTGTACCGAGAAAATCACAGAAAGATGATTTTGGAGAAAAGCAAAGTCTTCTCGTTAGACAAGTGCAGAAAATGTCATCTATACAAACAGAAATATCATGTTTGTTTGCCGCAGTTCCTCTAGCTTTCTCCCCTAGAAAATACGAATATGTAGAGCTGGTGTCTCCATGTGGAACCAATTACTGTATCCAAGCTCAAAATAAAATGTTCCCTGATAAAAAACATTCAAAACAATAAAGTCCATTGATAATACCCAGAAAACACAAACACAGAGGCTTTTACAATATTTCGGATTGAGTTAGCCAAAACACAACCGGATATTTCTGTTTTGATCCAGTCATATCCAGACAAAGTGGTGTGGAATTTATATGCAATGAACCAGAAAAATCACAGTAAAAATGGTTTTGGAGAAAAGCAAAGTCTTTTCGTTAGGCAAGTGCATAAAATGTCATCTATACAAACAGTAATGTCATGTTTGTTTGCCGCAGTTCCTCTAGCTTTCTCCCTAGAAAATAGGAATGTGTAGATCTGGTATCTCCATGTGGAACCAATTATTGTTTCCAAGAGCAAAATTAAATATTCCCCGACAAAAACCATTCAAAACAATAAAGTCCGAGGATAATATCAGGAATACACAAACACAGAGGCTGTAGCAATATCTGGGATGGAGTTAGCCAAAACAATTCCAGATATTTCCGGTTTCATCCAGTCATATCCGGACAAACTGGTGTGGAATTCGTATGGAATGGACCGAGAAAATCAGAGTAAAAAGGGTTTTGGAGAAAACCAACGTCTTTTCGCCAGGCAAGAGCATAAAATGTCATCTATACAAACAGAAATATCATGTTTGTTTGCCGCAGTTCCTCTAGCTTTCTCCCTAGAAAATAGGAATGTGTTGAACTGGTGTCTCCATGTGGAACCAATTAGTGTTTCCAACATCAAAATAAAATGTTCCGTGATAAAAAACATTCAAAACAATAAAGTCCGTGGATAATATCAGGAATACACAAACACAGATGCTGTAGCAATATCTGGGATTGAGTTAGCCAAAACACAACCGGATATTTCTTCTTTCATCCAGTAATATCCGGACAACGTGGTGTGGAATTCATATGCAATGGACGGAGAAAATCACAGTAAAAATGGTTTTGGAGTATAGCAAAGTCTTTTCGTTAGGCAAGTGCATAAAATGTCATCGATACCAACAGAAATATCATGTTTGTTAGTCGCAGTTACTCTAGCTTTCTCCCTATAAAATACGATTGTGTAGAGCTGGTGTCTCCATGTGGAACTAATAAGTGTTTCTAAGGACAAATTAAATGTTCCCTGATAAAAAACATTCAGAACAATAAGGTCCGTGGATAAATCAGGAATACACAAACACAAAGGCTGTAGCAATATCTGGGATTGATTAGGCCAAAACAAAACCGGATATTTCCGGTTTCATCCAGTCATATCCGGACAAACTGGTGTGGAATTCGTATGCAACGGACCGAGAAAATCACAGTACAAATGGTTTTGTAGAAAAGCAAAGTCTTTTCGTTAGGCAAGTGCATAAAATGTCATCTATACAAACAGAAATATCATGTTTGTTTGCCGAAGTTCCTCTAGCTTTCTACCTAGAAAATACGAATGTGTAGAGCTGGTGTCTCCATGTGGAACCAATTACTGTATCCAAGCTCAAAATAAAATGTTCCCCGATAAGAAATATTCAAAGCAATAAAGTCCGTTGATAATATCCAGAAAACACAAACACAGAGGCTGTAGCAATATTTCGGATTGAGTTAGCCAAAACAGATCCGGATATTTCTGGTTTTATCCAGTCATATCCGGACAAACTGGTGAGGAATTCGTATGCAGTGTATCGAGAAAATCACAGAAAAATGATTTTGGAGAAAAGCAAAGTCTTTTCGTTAGGCAAGTGCATAAAATGTCGTCGATACAAACAGAAATATCATATTTGTTTGCCGCAGTTCCTCTAGCCTACTCCCAAAAAATACAAATATGTAGAGATGGTGTCCCCATGATGAACCAATTAGTGTCTCTACGTACAAAATTAAATATTCCCTGATAAAATATTCAAAACAATAAAGTCCATCGATAATATCCAGAAAGCACAAACACAGAGGCTTTCACAATATTTCGGATTGAGTTAGCCAAAACACAACCGGATATTTCTGATTTCATCCAGTCATATCCGGACAAACTGCTGTGGAATTCATATGCAATGGACTGAGAAAATCACAGTAAAAATGGTTTTGGAGAAAAGCAAAGTCTTTTCTTTAGGCAAGTGCATAAAATGTCATCTATATAAACAGAAATATCATGTTTGTTTGCCGCAGTTCCTCTAGCTTTCTCCCTAGAAAATACGAATGTGTGGAGCTGGTGTCCCCATGATGAACCAATTAGTGATTCCAAGCACAAGATTAAATGTTCCCTTATAAAAAACATTCAAAACAATAAAGTCCATCGATAATATCAGGAATACACAAACACAGAGTCTGTAGCAATATCTGGGATTGTGTTAGCCAAAACAAACCCGGATATTTCTGGTTTCATCCAGTCATATCCAGAAAAACTTGTGTGGAATTCATATGAAGTGTACCGAGAAAATCACAGAAAGATGATTTTGTAGAAAAGCAAAGTCTTCTCGTTAGGCAAGTGCAGAAAATGTCATCTATACAAACAGAAATATCATGTTTGTTTGCCGCAGTTCCTCTAGCTTTCTCCCCTAGAAAATACGAATATGTAGAGCTGGTGTCTCCATGTGGAACCAATTACTGTATCCAAGCTCAAAATAAAATGTTCCCTGATAAAAAACATTCAAAGCAATAAAGTCCATTGATAATACCCAGAAAACACAAACACAGAGGCTGTAGCAATATTTCGGATTGAGTTAGCCAAAACACAACCGGATATTTCTGTTTTGATCCAGTCATATCCAGACAAAGTGGTGTGGAATTTATATGCAATGAACCAGAAAAATCACAGTAAAAATGGTTTTGGAGAAAAGCAAAGTCTTTTCGTTAGGCAAGTGCATAAAATGTCATCTATACAAACAGTAATGTCATGTTTGTTTGTCGCAATTCCTCTAGCTTTCTCCCTAGAAAATAGGAATGTGTAGATCTGGTATCTCCATGTGGAACCAATTATTGTTTCCAAGAGCAAAATTAAATATTCCCCGACAAAAACCATTCAAAACAATAAAGTCCGAGGATAATATCAGGAATACACACACACAGAGGCTGTAGCAATATCTGGGATGGAGTTAGCCAAAACAATTCCAGATATTTCCGGTTTCATCCAGTCATATCCGGACAAACTGGTGTGGAATTCGTATGGAATGGACCGAGAAAATCAGAGTAAAAATGGTTTTGGAGAAAACCAACGTCTTTTCGCCAGGCAAGAGCATAAAATGTCATCTATACAAACAGAAATATCATGTTTGTTTGCCGCAGTTCCTCTAGCTTTCTCCCTAGAAAATAGGAATGTGTTGAACTGGTGTCTCCATGTGGAACCAATTAGTGTTTCCAACATCAAAATAAAATGTTCCGTGATAAAAAACATTCAAAACAATAAAGTCCGTGGATAATATCAGGAATACACAAACACAGATGCTGTAGCAATATCTGGGATTGAGTTAGCCAAAACACAACCGGATATTTCTTTTTTCATCCAGTAATATCCGGACAACGTGGTGTGGAATTCGTATGCAATGGACGGAGAAAATCACAGTAAAAATGGTTTTGGAGTATAGCAAAGTCTTTTCGTTAGGCAAGTGCATAAAATGTCATCGATACCAACAGAAATATCATGTTTGTTAGTCGCAGTTACTCTAGCTTTCTCCCTATAAAATACGATTGTGTAGAGCTGGTGTCTCCATGTGGAACTAATAAGTGTTTCTAAGGACAAATTAAATGTTCCCTGATAAAAAACATTCAGAACAATAAGGTCCGTGGATAAATCAGGAATACACAAACACAAAGGCTGTAGCAATATCTGGGATTGATTAGGCCAAAACAAAACCGGATATTTCCGGTTTCATCCAGTCATATCCGGACAAACTGGTGTGGAATTCGTATGCAACGGACCGAGAAAATCACAGTACAAATGGTTTTGTAGAAAAGCAAAGTCTTTTCGTTAGGCAAGTGCATAAAATGTCATCTATACAAACAGAAATATAATGTTTGTTTGCCGAAGTTCCTCTAGCTTTCTACCTAGAAAATATGAATGTGTAGAGCTGGTGTCTCCATGTGGAACCAATTACTGTATCCAAGCTCAAAATAAAATGTTCCCCGATAAGAAATATTCAAAGCAATAAAGTCCGTTGATAATATCCAGAAAACACAAACACAGAGGCTGTAGCAATATTTCGGATTGAGTTAGCCAAAACAGATCCGGATATTTCTGGTTTTATCCAGTCATATCCGGACAAACTGGTGAGGAATTCGTATGCAGTGTATCGAGAAAATCACAGAAAAATGATTTTGGAGAAAAGCAAAGTCTTTTCGTTAGGCAAGTGCATAAAATGTCGTCGATACAAACAGAAATATCATATTTGTTTGCCGCAGTTCCTCTAGCCTACTCCCAAAAAATACAAATATGTAGAGATGGTGTCCCCATGATGAACCAATTAGTGTCTCTACGTACAAAATTAAATATTCCCTGATAAAATATTCAAAACAATAAAGTCCATCGATAATATCCAGAAAGCACAAACACAGAGGCTTTCACAATATTTTGGATTGAGTTAGCCAAAACACAACCGGATATTTCTGATTTCATCCAGTCATATCCGGACAAACTGCTGTGGAATTCATATGCAATGGACTGAGAAAATCACAGTAAAAATGGTTTTGGAGAAAAGCAAAGTCTTTTCTTTAGGCAAGTGCATAAAATGTCATCTATATAAACAGAAATATCATGTTTGTTTGCCGCAGTTCCTCTAGCTTTCTCCCTAGAAAATACGAATGTGTGGAGCTGGTGTCCCCATGATGAACCAATTAGTGATTCCAAGCACAAGATTAAATGTTCCCTTATAAAAAACATTCAAAACAATAAAGTACATCGATAATATCAGGAATACACAAACACAGAGTCTGTAGCAATATCTGGGATTGTGTTAGCCAAAACAAACCCGGATATTTCTGGTTTCATCCAGTCATATCCAGAAAAACTTGTGTGGAATTCATATGAAGTGTACCGAGAAAATCACAGAAAGATGATTTTGGAGAAAAGCAAAGTCTTCTCGTTAGACAAGTGCAGAAAATGTCATCTATACAAACAGAAATATCATGTTTGTTTGCCGCAGTTCCTCTAGCTTTCTCCCCTAGAAAATACGAATATGTAGAGCTGGTGTCTCCATGTGGAACCAATTACTGTATCCAAGCTCAAAATAAAATGTTCCCTGATAAAAAACATTCAAAGCAATAAAGTCCATTGATAATACCCAGAAAACACAAACACAGAGGCTGTAGCAATATTTCGGATTGAGTTAGCCAAAACACAACCGGATATTTCTGTTTTGATCCAGTCATATCCAGACAAAGTGGTGTGGAATTTATATGCAATGAACCAGAAAAATCACAGTAAAAATGGTTTTGGAGAAAAGCAAAGTCTTTTCGTTAGGCAAGTGCATAAAATGTCATCTATACAAACAGTAATGTCATGTTTGTTTGTCGCAGTTCCTCTAGCTTTCTCCCTAGAAAATAGGAATGTGTAGATCTGGTATCTCCATGTGGAACCAATTATTGTTTCCAAGAGCAAAATTAAATATTCCCCGACAAAAACCATTCAAAACAATAAAGTCCGAGGATAATATCAGGAATACACACACACAGAGGCTGTAGCAATATCTGGGATGGAGTTAGCCAAAACAATTCCAGATATTTCCGGTTTCATCCAGTCATATCCGGACAAACTGGTGTGGAATTCGTATGGAATGGACCGAGAAAATCAGAGTAAAAAGGGTTTTGGAGAAAACCAACGTCTTTTCGCCAGGCAAGAGCATAAAATGTCATCTATACAAACAGAAATATCATGTTTGTTTGCCGCAGTTCCTCTAGCTTTCTCCCTAGAAAATAGGAATGTGTTGAACTGGTGTCTCCATGTGGAACCAATTAGTGTTTCCAACATCAAAATAAAATGTTCCGTGATAAAAAACATTCAAAACAATAAAGTCCGTGGATAATATCAGGAATACAGAAACACAGATGCTGTAGCAATATCTGGGATTGAGTTAGCCAAAACACAACCGGATATTTCTTCTTTCATCCAGTAATATCCGGACAACGTGGTGTGGAATTCGTATGCAATGGACGGAGAAAATCACAGTAAAAATGGTTTTGGAGTATAGCAAAGTCTTTTCGTTAGGCAAGTGCATAAAATGTCATCGATACCAACAGAAATATCATGTTTGTTAGTCGCAGTTACTCTAGCTTTCTCCCTATAAAATACGATTGTGTAGAGCTGGTGTCTCCATGTGGAACTAATAAGTGTTTCTAAGGACAAATTAAATGTTCCCTGATAAAAAACATTCAGAACAATAAGGTCCGTGGATAAATCAGGAATACACAAACACAAAGGCTGTAGCAATATCTGGGATTGATTAGGCCAAAACAAAACCGGATATTTCCGGTTTCATCCAGTCATATCCGGACAAACTGGTGTGGAATTCGTATGCAACGGACCGAGAAAATCACAGTACAAATGGTTTTGTAGAAAAGCAAAGTCTTTTCGTTAGGCAAGTGCATAAAATGTCATCTATACAAACAGAAATATAATGTTTGTTTGCCGAAGTTCCTCTAGCTTTCTACCTAGAAAATACGAATGTGTAGAGCTGGTGTCTCCATGTGGAACCAATTACTGTATCCAAGCTCAAAATAAAATGTTCCCCGATCAGAAATATTCAAAGCAATAAAGTCCGTTGATAATATCCAGAAAACACAAACACAGAGGCTGTAGCAATATTTCGGATTGAGTTAGCCAAAACAGATCCGGATATTTCTGGTTTTATCCAGTCATATCCGGACAAACTGGTGAGGAATTCGTATGCAGTGTATCGAGAAAATCACAGAAAAATGATTTTGGAGAAAAGCAAAGTCTTTTCGTTAGGCAAGTGCATAAAATGTCGTCGATACAAACAGAAATATCATATTTGTTTGCCGCAGTTCCTCTAGCCTACTCCCAAAAAATACAAATATGTAGAGATGGTGTCCCCATGATGAACCAATTAGTGTCTCTACGTACAAAATTAAATATTCCCTGATAAAATATTCAAAACAATAAAGTCCATCGATAATATCCAGAAAGCACAAACACAGAGGCTTTCACAATATTTCGGATTGAGTTAGCCAAAACACAACCGGATATTTCTGATTTCATCCAGTCATATCCGGACAAACTGCTGTGGAATTCATATGCAATGGACTGAGAAAATCACAGTAAAAATGGTTTTGGAGAAAAGCAAAGTCTTTTCTTTAGGCAAGTGCATAAAATGTCATCTATATAAACAGAAATATCATGTTTGTTTGCCGCAGTTCCTCTAGCTTTCTCCCTAGAAAATACGAATGTGTGGAGCTGGTGTCCCCATGATGAACCAATTAGTGATTCCAAGCACAAGATTAAATGTTCCCTTATAAAAAACATTCAAAACAATAAAGTCCATCGATAATATCAGGAATACACAAACACAGAGTCTGTAGCAATATCTGGGATTGTGTTAGCCAAAACAAACCCGGATATTTCTGGTTTCATCCAGTCATATCCAGAAAAACTTGTGTGGAATTCATATGAAGTGTACCGAGAAAATCACAGAAAGATGATTTTGGAGAAAAGCAAAGTCTTCTCGTTAGGCAAGTGCAGAAAATGTCATCTATACAAACAGAAATATCATGTTTGTTTGCCGCAGTTCCTCTAGCTTTCTCCCCTAGAAAATACGAATATGTAGAGCTGGTGTCTCCATGTGGAACCAATTACTGTATCCAAGCTCAAAATAAAATGTTCCCTGATAAAAAACATTCAAAGCAATAAAGTCCATTGATAATACCCAGAAAACACAAACACAGAGGCTGTAGCAATATTTCGGATTGAGTTAGCCAAAACACAACCGGATATTTCTGTTTTGATCCAGTCATATCCAGACAAAGTGGTGTGGAATTTATATGCAATGAACCAGAAAAATCACAGTAAAAATGGTTTTGGAGTAAAGCAAAGTCTTTTCGTTAGGCAAGTGCATAAAATGTCATCTATACAAACAGTAATGTCATGTTTGTTTGTCGAAATTCCTCTAGCTTTCTCCCTAGAAAATAGGAATGTGTAGATCTGGTATCTCCATGTGGAACCAATTATTGTTTCCAAGAGCAAAATTAAATATTCCCCGACAAAAACCATTCAAAACAATAAAGTCCGAGGATAATATCAGGAATACACAAGCACAGAGGCTGTAGCAATATCTGGGATGGAGTTAGCCAAAACAATTCCAGATATTTCCGGTTTCATCCAGTCATATCCGGACAAACTGGTGTGGAATTCGTATGGAATGGACCGAGAAAATCAGAGTAAAAATGGTTTTGGAGAAAACCAACGTCTTTTCGCCAGGCAAGAGCATAAAATGTCATCTATACAAACAGAAATATCATGTTTGTTTGCCGCAGTTCCTCTAGCTTTCTCCCTAGAAAATAGGAATGTGTTGAACTGGTGTCTCCATGTGGAACCAATTAGTGTTTCCAACATCAAAATAAAATGTTCCGTGATAAAAAACATTCAAAACAATAAAGTCCGTGGATAATATCAGGAATAAACAAACACAGATGCTGTAGCAATATCTGGGATTGAGTTAGCCAAAACACAACTGGATATTTCTTTTTTCATCCAGTAATATCCGGACAACGTGGTGTGGAATTCGTATGCAATGGACGGAGAAAATCACAGTAAAAATGGTTTTGGAGTATAGCAAAGTCTTTTCGTTAGGCAAGTGCATAAAATGTCATCGATACCAACAGAAATATCATGTTTGTTAGTCGCAGTTACTCTAGCTTTCTCCCTATAAAATACGATTGTGTAGAGCTGGTGTCTCCATGTGGAACTAATAAGTGTTTCTAAGGACAAATTAAATGTTCCCTGATAAAAAACATTCAGAACAATAAGGTCCGTGGATAAATCAGGAATACACAAACACAAAGGCTGTAGCAATATCTGGGATTGATTAGGCCAAAACAAAACCGGATATTTCCGGTTTCATCCAGTCATATCCGGACAAACTGGTGTGGAATTCGTATGCAACGGACCGAGAAAATCACAGTACAAATGGTTTTGTAGAAAAGCAAAGTCTTTTCGTTAGGCAAGTGCATAAAATGTCATCTATACAAACAGAAATATAATGTTTGTTTGCCGAAGTTCCTCTAGCTTTCTACCTAGAAAATACGAATGTGTAGAGCTGGTGTCTCCATGTGGAACCAATTACTGTATCCAAGCTCAAAATAAAATGTTCCCCGATCAGAAATATTCAAAGCAATAAAGTCCGTTGATAATATCCAGAAAACACAAACACAGAGGCTGTAGCAATATTTCGGATTGAGTTAGCCAAAACAGATCCGGATATTTCTGGTTTTATCCAGTCATATCCAGACAAACTGGTGAGGAATTCGTATGCAGTGTATCGAGAAAATCACAGAAAAATGATTTTGGAGAAAAGCAAAGTCTTTTCGTTAGGCAAGTGCATAAAATGCCGTCGATACAAACAGAAATATCATATTTGTTTGCCGCAGTTCCTCTAGCCTACTCCCAAAAAATACAAATATGTAGAGATGGTGTCCCCATGATGAACCAATTAGTGTCTCTACGTACAAAATTAAATATTCCCTGATAAAATATTCAAAACAATAAAGTCCATCGATAATATCCAGAAAACACAAACACAGAGGCTTTCACAATATTTCGGATTGAGTTAGCCAAAACACAACCGGATATTTCTGATTTCATCCAGTCATATCCGGACAAACTGCTGTGGAATTCATATGCAATGGACTGAGAAAATCACAGTAAAAATGGTTTTGGAGAAAAGCAAAGTCTTTTCTTTAGGCAAGTGCATAAAATGTCATCTATATAAACAGAAATATCATGTTTGTTTGCCGCAGTTCCTCTAGCTTTCTCCCTAGAAAATACGAATGTGTGGAGCTGGTGTCCCCATGATGAACCAATTAGTGATTCCAAGCACAAGATTAAATGTTCCCTTATAAAAAACATTCAAAACAATAAAGTCCATCGATAATATCAGGAATACACAAACACAGAGTCTGTAGCAATATCTGGGATTGTGTTAGCCAAAACAAACCCGGATATTTCTGGTTTCATCCAGTCATATCCAGAAAAACTTGTGTGGAATTCATATGAAGTGTACCGAGAAAATCACAGAAAGATGATTTTGGAGAAAAGCAAAGTCTTCTCGTTAGGCAAGTGCAGAAAATGTCATCTATACAAACAGAAATATCATGTTTGTTTGCCGCAGTTCCTCTAGCTTTCACCCCTAGAAAATACGAATATGTAGAGCTGGTGTCTCCATGTGGAACCAATTACTGTATCCAAGCTCAAAATAAAATGTTCCCTGATAAAAAACATTCAAAACAATAAAGTCCATTGATAATACCCAGAAAACACAAACACAGAGGCTTTTACAATATTTCGGATTGAGTTAGCCAAAACACAACCGGATATTTCTGTTTTGATCCAGTCATATCCAGACAAAGTGGTGTGGAATTTATATGCAATGAACCAGAAAAATCACAGTAAAAATGGTTTTGGAGAAAAGCAAAGTCTTTTCGTTAGGCAAGTGCATAAAATGTCATCTATACAAACAGTAATGTCATGTTTGTTTGCCGCAGTTCCTCTAGCTTTCTCCCTAGAAAATAGGAATGTGTAGATCTGGTATCTCCATGTGGAACCAATTATTGTTTCCAAGAGCAAAATTAAATATTCCCCGACAAAAACCATTCAAAACAATAAAGTCCGAGGATAATATCAGGAATACACACACACAGAGGCTGTAGCAATATCTGGGATGGAGTTAGCCAAAACAATTCCAGATATTTCCGGTTTCATCCAGTCATATCCGGACAAACTGGTGTGGAATTCGTATGGAATGGACCGAGAAAATCAGAGTAAAAAGGGTTTTGGAGAAAACCAACGTCTTTTCGCCAGGCAAGAGCATAAAATGTCATCTATACAAACAGAAATATCATGTTTGTTTGCCGCAGTTCCTCTAGCTTTCTCCCTAGAAAATAGGAATGTGTTGAACTGGTGTCTCCATGTGGAACCAATTAGTGTTTCCAACATCAAAATAAAATGTTCCGTGATAAAAAACATTCAAAACAATAAAGTCCGTGGATAATATCAGGAATACACAAACACAGATGCTGTAGCAATATCTGGGATTGAGTTAGCCAAAACACAACCGGATATTTCTTTTTTCATCCAGTAATATCCGGACAACGTGGTGTGGAATTCGTATGCAATGGACGGAGAAAATCACAGTAAAAATGGTTTTGGAGTATAGCAAAGTCTTTTCGTTAGGCAAGTGCATAAAATGTCATCGATACCAACAGAAATATCATGTTTGTTAGTCGCAGTTACTCTAGCTTTCTCCCTATAAAATACGATTGTGTAGAGCTGGTGTCTCCATGTGGAACTAATAAGTGTTTCTAAGGACAAATTAAATGTTCCCTGATAAAAAACATTCAGAACAATAAGGTCCGTGGATAAATCAGGAATACACAAACACAAAGGCTGTAGCAATATCTGGGATTGATTAGGCCAAAACAAAACCGGATATTTCCGGTTTCATCCAGTCATATCCGGACAAACTGGTCTGGAATTCGTATGGAATGGACCGAGAAAATCACAGTACAAATGGTTTTGTAGAAAAGCAAAGTCTTTTCGTTAGGCAAGTGCATAAAATGTCATCTATACAAACAGAAATATAATGTTTGTTTGCCGAAGTTCCTCTAGCTTTCTACCTAGAAAATACGAATGTGTTGAACTGGTGTCTCCATGTGGAACCAATTAGTGTTTCCAACATCAAAATAAAATGTTCCGTGATAAAAAACATTCAAAACAATAAAGTCCGTGGATAATATCAGGAATACACAAACACAGATGCTGTAGCAATATCTGGGATTGAGTTAGC
Source organism: Lepus oiostolus (assembly GCA_036325905.1). Taxonomy (NCBI): domain Eukaryota; kingdom Metazoa; phylum Chordata; class Mammalia; order Lagomorpha; family Leporidae; genus Lepus; species Lepus oiostolus. The sequence continues at coordinate 55,514,171 of CM070808.1, read as the reverse complement.
CAAAACACAACCGGATATTTCTTTTTTCATCCGGTAATATCCGGACAACGTGGTGTGGAATTCGTATGCAATGGACGGAGAAAATCACAGTAAAAATGGTTTTGGAGTATAGCAAAGTCTTTTCTTTAGGCAAGTGCATAAAATGTCATCTATATAAACAGAAATATCATGTTTGTTTGCCGCAATTCCTCTAGCTTTCTCCCTAGAAAATACGAATGTGTGGAGCTGGTGTCCCCATGATGAACCAATTAGTGATTCCAAGCACAAGATTAAATGTTCCCTTATAAAAAACATTCAAAACAATAAAGTCCATCGATAATATCAGGAATACACAAACACAGAGTCTGTAGCAATATCTGGGATTGTGTTAGCCAAAACAAACCCGGATATTTCTGGTTTCATCCAGTCATATCCAGAAAAACTTGTGTGGAATTCATATGAAGTGTACCGAGAAAATCACAGAAAGATGATTTTGGAGAAAAGCAAAGTCTTCTCGTTAGGCAAGTGCAGAAAATGTCATCTATACAAACAGAAATATCATGTTTGTTTGCCGCAGTTCCTCTAGCTTTCTCCCCTAGAAAATACGAATATGTAGAGCTGGTGTCTCCATGTGGAACCAATTACTGTATCCAAGCTCAAAATAAAATGTTCCCTGATAAAAAACATTCAAAGCAATAAAGTCCATTGATAATACCCAGAAAACACAAACACAGAGGCTGTAGCAATATTTCGGATTGAGTTAGCCAAAACACAACCGGATATTTCTGTTTTGATCCAGTCATATCCAGACAAAGTGGTGTGGAATTTATATGCAATGAACCAGAAAAATCACAGTAAAAATGGTTTTGGAGAAAAGCAAAGTCTTTTCGTTAGGCAAGTGCATAAAATGTCATCTATACAAACAGTAATGTCATGTTTGTTTGTCGCAATTCCTCTAGCTTTCTCCCTAGAAAATAGGAATGTGTAGATCTGGTATCTCCATGTGGAACCAATTATTGTTTCCAAGAGCAAAATTAAATATTCCCCGACAAAAACCATTCAAAACAATAAAGTCCGAGGATAATATCAGGAATACACACACACAGAGGCTGTAGCAATATCTGGGATGGAGTTAGCCAAAACAATTCCAGATATTTCCGGTTTCATCCAGTCATATCCGGACAAACTGGTGTGGAATTCGTATGGAATGGACCGAGAAAATCAGAGTAAAAATGGTTTTGGAGAAAACCAACGTCTTTTCGCCAGGCAAGAGCATAAAATGTCATCTATACAAACAGAAATATCATGTTTGTTTGCCGCAGTTCCTCTAGCTTTCTCCCTAGAAAATAGGAATGTGTTGAACTGGTGTCTCCATGTGGAACCAATTAGTGTTTCCAACATCAAAATAAAATGTTCCGTGATAAAAAACATTCAAAACAATAAAGTCCGTGGATAATATCAGGGATACACAAACACAGATGCTGTAGCAATATCTGGGATTGAGTTAGCCAAAACACAACCGGATATTTCTTTTTTCATCCAGTAATATCCGGACAACGTGGTGTGGAATTCGTATGCAATGGACGGAGAAAATCACAGTAAAAATGGTTTTGGAGTATAGCAAAGTCTTTTCGTTAGGCAAGTGCATAAAATGTCATCGATACCAACAGAAATATCATGTTTGTTAGTCGCAGTTACTCTAGCTTTCTCCCTATAAAATACGATTGTGTAGAGCTGGTGTCTCCATGTGGAACTAATAAGTGTTTCTAAGGACAAATTAAATGTTCCCTGATAAAAAACATTCAGAACAATAAGGTCCGTGGATAAATCAGGAATACACAAACACAAAGGCTGTAGCAATATCTGGGATTGATTAGGCCAAAACAAAACCGGATATTTCCGGTTTCATCCAGTCATATCCGGACAAACTGGTGTGGAATTCGTATGCAACGGACCGAGAAAATCACAGTACAAATGGTTTTGTAGAAAAGCAAAGTCTTTTCGTTAGGCAAGTGCATAAAATGTCATCTATACAAACAGAAATATAATGTTTGTTTGCCGAAGTTCCTCTAGCTTTCTACCTAGAAAATACGAATGTGTAGAGCTGGTGTCTCCATGTGGAACCAATTACTGTATCCAAGCTCAAAATAAAATGTTCCCCGATAAGAAATATTCAAAGCAATAAAGTCCGTTGATAATATCCAGAAAACACAAACACAGAGGCTGTAGCAATATTTCGGATTGAGTTAGCCAAAACAGATCCGGATATTTCTGGTTTTATCCAGTCATATCCGGACAAACTGGTGAGGAATTCGTATGCAGTGTATCGAGAAAATCACAGAAAAATGATTTTGGAGAAAAGCAAAGTCTTTTCGTTAGGCAAGTGCATAAAATGTCGTCGATACAAACAGAAATATCATATTTGTTTGCCGCAGTTCCTCTAGCCTACTCCCAAAAAATACAAATATGTAGAGATGGTGTCCCCATGATGAACCAATTAGTGTCTCTACGTACAAAATTAAATATTCCCTGATAAAATATTCAAAACAATAAAGTCCATCGATAATATCCAGAAAACACAAACACAGAGGCTTTCACAATATTTCGGATTGAGTTAGCCAAAACACAACCGGATATTTCTGATTTCATCCAGTCATATCCGGACAAACTGCTGTGGAATTCATATGCAATGGACTGAGAAAATCACAGTAAAAATGGTTTTGGAGAAAAGCAAAGTCTTTTCTTTAGGCAAGTGCATAAAATGTCATCTATATAAACAGAAATATCATGTTTGTTTGCCGCAGTTCCTCTAGCTTTCTCCCTAGAAAATACGAATGTGTGGAGCTGGTGTCCCCATGATGAACCAATTAGTGATTCCAAGCACAAGATTAAATGTTCCCTTATAAAAAACATTCAAAACAATAAAGTCCATCGATAATATCAGGAATACACAAACACAGAGTCTGTAGCAATATCTGGGATTGTGTTAGCCAAAACAAACCCGGATATTTCTGGTTTCATCCAGTCATATCCAGAAAAACTTGTGTGGAATTCATATGAAGTGTACCGAGAAAATCACAGAAAGATGATTTTGGAGAAAAGCAAAGTCTTCTCGTTAGGCAAGTGCAGAAAATGTCATCTATACAAACAGAAATATCATGTTTGTTTGCCGCAGTTCCTCTAGCTTTCACCCCTAGAAAATACGAATATGTAGAGCTGGTGTCTCCATGTGGAACCAATTACTGTATCCAAGCTCAAAATAAAATGTTCCCTGATAAAAAACATTCAAAACAATAAAGTCCATTGATAATACCCAGAAAACACAAACACAGAGGCTTTTACAATATTTCGGATTGAGTTAGCCAAAACACAACCGGATATTTCTGTTTTGATCCAGTCATATCCAGACAAAGTGGTGTGGAATTTATATGCAATGAACCAGAAAAATCACAGTAAAAATGGTTTTGGAGAAAAGCAAAGTCTTTTCGTTAGGCAAGTGCATAAAATGTCATCTATACAAACAGTAATGTCATGTTTGTTTGCCGCAGTTCCTCTAGCTTTCTCCCTAGAAAATAGGAATGTGTAGATCTGGTATCTCCATGTGGAACCAATTATTGTTTCCAAGAGCAAAATTAAATATTCCCCGACAAAAACCATTCAAAACAATAAAGTCCGAGGATAATATCAGGAATACACAAACACAGAGGCTGTAGCAATATCTGGGATGGAGTTAGCCAAAACAATTCCAGATATTTCCGGTTTCATCCAGTCATATCCGGACAAACTGGTGTGGAATTCGTATGGAATGGACCGAGAAAATCAGAGTAAAAAGGGTTTTGGAGAAAACCAACGTCTTTTCGCCAGGCAAGAGCATAAAATGTCATCTATACAAACAGAAATATCATGTTTGTTTGCCGCAGTTCCTCTAGCTTTCTCCCTAGAAAATAGGAATGTGTTGAACTGGTGTCTCCATGTGGAACCAATTAGTGTTTCCAACATCAAAATAAAATGTTCCGTTATAAAAAACATTCAAAACAATAAAGTCCGTGGATAATATCAGGAATACACAAACACAGATGCTGTAGCAATATCTGGGATTGAGTTAGCCAAAACACAACCGGATATTTCTTTTTTCATCCAGTAATATCCGGAAAACGTGGTGTGGAATTCGTATGCAATGGACGGAGAAAATCACAGTAAAAATGGTTTTGGAGTATAGCAAAGTCTTTTCGTTAGGCAAGTGCATAAAATGTCATCGATACCAACAGAAATATCATGTTTGTTAGTCGCAGTTACTCTAGCTTTCTCCCTATAAAATACGATTGTGTAGAGCTGGTGTCTCCATGTGGAACTAATAAGTGTTTCTAAGGACAAATTAAATGTTCCCTGATAAAAAACATTCAGAACAATAAGGTCCGTGGATAAATCAGGAATACACAAACACAAAGGCTGTAGCAATATCTGGGATTGATTAGGCCAAAACAAAACCGGATATTTCCGGTTTCATCCAGTCATATCCGGACAAACTGGTCTGGAATTCGTATGCAACGGACCGAGAAAATCACAGTACAAATGGTTTTGTAGAAAAGCAAAGTCTTTTCGTTAGGCAAGTGCATAAAATGTCATCTATACAAACAGAAATATAATGTTTGTTTGCCGAAGTTCCTCTAGCTTTCTACCTAGAAAATACGAATGTGTAGAGCTGGTGTCTCCATGTGGAACCAATTACTGTATCCAAGCTCAAAATAAAATGTTCCCCGATAAGAAATATTCAAAGCAATAAAGTCCGTTGATAATATCCAGAAAACACAAACACAGAGGCTGTAGCAATATTTCGGATTGAGTTAGCCAAAACAGATCCGGATATTTCTGGTTTTACCCAGTCATATCCGGACAAACTGGTGAGGAATTCGTATGCAGTGTATCGAGAAAATCACAGAAAAATGATTTTGGAGAAAAGCAAAGTCTTTTCGTTAGGCAAGTGCATAAAATGTCGTCGATACAAACAGAAATATCATATTTGTTTGCCGCAGTTCCTCTAGCCTACTCCCAAAAAATACAAATATGTAGAGATGGTGTCCCCATGATGAACCAATTAGTGTCTCTACGTACAAAATTAAATATTCCCTGATAAAATATTCAAAACAATAAAGTCCATCGATAATATCCAGAAAGCACAAACACAGAGGCTTTCACAATATTTCGGATTGAGTTAGCCAAAACACAACCGGATATTTCTGATTTCATCCAGTCATATCCGGACAAACTGCTGTGGAATTCATATGCAATGGACTGAGAAAATCACAGTAAAAATGGTTTTGGAGAAAAGCAAAGTCTTTTCTTTAGGCAAGTGCATAAAATGTCATCTATATAAACAGAAATATCATGTTTGTTTGCCGCAGTTCCTCTAGCTTTCTCCCTAGAAAATACGAATGTGTAGAGCTGGTGTCCCCATGATGAACCAATTAGTGATTCCAAGCACAAGATTAAATGTTCCCTTATAAAAAACATTCAAAACAATAAAGTCCATCGATAATATCAGGAATACACAAACACAGAGTCTGTAGCAATATCTGGGATTGCGTTAGCCAAAACAAACCCGGATATTTCTGGTTTCATCCAGTCATATCCAGAAAAACTTGTGTGGAATTCATATGAAGTGTACCGAGAAAATCACAGAAAGATGATTTTGGAGAAAAGCAAAGTCTTCTCGTTAGGCAAGTGCAGAAAATGTCATCTATACAAACAGAAATATCATGTTTGTTTGCCGCAGTTCCTCTAGCTTTCTCCCCTAGAAAATACGAATATGTAGAGCTGGTGTCTCCATGTGGAACCAATTACTGTATCCAAGCTCAAAATAAAATGTTCCCTGATAAAAAACATTCAAAACAATAAAGTCCATTGATAATACCCAGAAAACACAAACACAGAGGCTTTTACAATATTTCGGATTGAGTTAGCCAAAACACAACCGGATATTTCTGTTTTGATCCAGTCATATCCAGACAAAGTGGTGTGGAATTTATATGCAATGAACCAGAAAAATCACAGTAAAAATGGTTTTGGAGAAAAGCAAAGTCTTTTCGTTAGGCAAGTGCATAAAATGTCATCTATACAAACAGTAATGTCATGTTTGTTTGCCGCAGTTCCTCTAGCTTTCTCCCTAGAAAATAGGAATGTGTAGATCTGGTATCTCCATGTGGAACCAATTATTGTTTCCAAGAGCAAAATTAAATATTCCCCGACAAAAACCATTCAAAACAATAAAGTCCGAGGATAATATCAGGAATACACAAACACAGAGGCTGTAGCAATATCTGGGATGGAGTTAGCCAAAACAATTCCAGATATTTCCGGTTTCATCCAGTCATATCCGGACAAACTGGTGTGGAATTCGTATGGAATGGACCGAGAAAATCAGAGTAAAAAGGGTTTTGGAGAAAACCAACGTCTTTTCGCCAGGCAAGAGCATAAAATGTCATCGATACAAACAGAAATATCATGTTTGTTTGCCGCAGTTCCTCTAGCTTTCTCCCTAGAAAATAGGAATGTGTTGAACTGGTGTCTCCATGTGGAACCAATTAGTGTTTCCAACATCAAAATAAAATGTTCCGTGATAAAAAACATTCAAAACAATAAAGTCCGTGGATAATATCAGGAATACACAAACACAGATGCTGTAGCAATATCTGGGATTGAGTTAGCCAAAACACAACCGGATATTTCTTTTTTCATCCGGTAATATCCGGACAATGTGGTGTGGAATTCGTATGCAATGGACGGAGAAAATCACAGTAAAAATGGTTTTGGAGTATAGCAAAGTCTTTTCGTTAGGCAAGTGCATAAAATGTCATCGATACCAACAGAAATATCATGTTTGTTAGTCGCAGTTACTCTAGCTTTCTCCCTATAAAATACGATTGTGTAGAGCTGGTGTCTCCATGTGGAACTAATAAGTGTTTCTAAGGACAAATTAAATGTTCCCTGATAAAAAACATTCAGAACAATAAGGTCCATGGATAAATCAGGAATACACAAACACAAAGGCTGTAGCAATATCTGGGATTGATTAGGCCAAAACAAAACCGGATATTTCCGGTTTCATCCAGTCATATCCGGACAAACTGGTGTGGAATTCGTATGCAACGGACCGAGAAAATCACAGTACAAATGGTTTTGTAGAAAAGCAAAGTCTTTTCGTTAGGCAAGTGCATAAAATGTCATCTATACAAACAGAAATATAATGTTTGTTTGCCGAAGTTCCTCTAGCTTTCTACCTAGAAAATACGAATGTGTAGAGCTGGTGTCTCCATGTGGAACCAATTACTGTATCCAAGCTCAAAATAAAATGTTCCCCGATAAGAAATATTCAAAGCAATAAAGTCCGTTGATAATATCCAGAAAACACAAACACAGAGGCTGTAGCAATATTTCGGATTGAGTTAGCCAAAACAGATCCGGATATTTCTGGTTTTATCCAGTCATATCCAGACAAACTGGTGAGGAATTCGTATGCAGTGTATCGAGAAAATCACAGAAAAATGATTTTGGAGAAAAGCAAAGTCTTTTCGTTAGGCAAGTGCATAAAATGCCGTCGATACAAACAGAAATATCATATTTGTTTGCCGCAGTTCCTCTAGCCTACTCCCAAAAAATACAAATATGTAGAGATGGTGTCCCCATGATGAACCAATTAGTGTCTCTACGTACAAAATTAAATATTCCCTGATAAAATATTCAAAACAATAAAGTCCATCGATAATATCCAGAAAACACAAACACAGAGGCTTTCACAATATTTCGGATTGAGTTAGCCAAAACACAACCGGATATTTCTGATTTCATCCAGTCATATCCAGACAAACTGGTGTGGAATTCATATGCAATGGACTGAGAAAATCACAGTAAAAATGGTTTTGGAGAAAAGCAAAGTCTTTTCTTTAGGCAAGTGCATAAAATGTCATCTATATAAACAGAAATATCATGTTTGTTTGCCGCAGTTCCTCTAGCTTTCTCCCTAGAAAATACGAATGTGTGGAGCTGGTGTCCCCATGATGAACCAATTAGTGATTCCAAGCACAAGATTAAATGTTCCCTTATAAAAAACATTCAAAACAATAAAGTCCATCGATAATATCAGGAATACACAAACACAGAGTCTGTAGCAATATCTGGGATTGTGTTAGCCAAAACAAACCCGGATATTTCTGGTTTCATCCAGTCATATCCAGAAAAACTTGTGTGGAATTCATATGAAGTGTACCGAGAAAATCACAGAAAGATGATTTTGGAGAAAAGCAAAGTCTTCTCGTTAGGCAAGTGCAGAAAATGTCATCTATACAAACAGAAATATCATGTTTGTTTGCCGCAGTTCCTCTAGCTTTCACCCCTAGAAAATACGAATATGTAGAGCTGGTGTCTCCATGTGGAACCAATTACTGTATCCAAGCTCAAAATAAAATGTTCCCTGATAAAAAATATTCAAAACAATAAAGTCCATTGATAATACCCAGAAAACACAAACACAGAGGCTTTTACAATATTTCGGATTGAGTTAGCCAAAACACAACCGGATATTTCTGTTTTGATCCAGTCATATCCAGACAAAGTGGTGTGGAATTTATATGCAATGAACCAGAAAAATCACAGTAAAAATGGTTTTGGAGAAAAGCAAAGTCTTTTCGTTAGGCAAGTGCATAAAATGTCATCTATACAAACAGTAATGTCATGTTTGTTTGTCGCAGTTCCTCTAGCTTTCTCCCTAGAAAATAGGAATGTGTAGATCTGGTATCTCCATGTGGAACCAATTATTGTTTCCAAGAGCAAAATTAAATATTCCCCGACAAAAACCATTCAAAACAATAAAGTCCGAGGATAATATCAGGAATACACAAACACAGAGGCTGTAGCAATATCTGGGATGGAGTTAGCCAAAACAATTCCAGATATTTCCGGTTTCATCCAGTCATATCTGGACAAACTGGTGCGGAATTCGTATGGAATGGACCGAGAAAATCAGAGTAAAAATGGTTTTGGAGAAAACCAACGTCTTTTCGCCAGGCAAGAGCATAAAATGTCATCTATACAAACAGAAATATCATGTTTGTTTGCCGCAGTTCCTCTAGCTTTCTCCCTAGAAAATAGGAATGTGTTGAACTGGTGTCTCCATGTGGAACCAATTAGTGTTTCCAACATCAAAATAAAATGTTCCGTGATAAAAAACATTCAAAACAATAAAGTCCGTGGATAATATCAGGAATACACAAACACAGATGCTGTAGCAATATCTGGGATTGAGTTAGCCAAAACACAACCGGATATTTCTTTTTTCATCCAGTAATATCCGGACAACGTGGTGTGGAATTCGTATGCAATGGACGGAGAAAATCACAGTAAAAATGGTTTTGGAGTATAGCAAAGTCTTTTCGTTAGGCAAGTGCATAAAATGTCATCGATACCAACAGAAATATCATGTTTGTTAGTCGCAGTTACTCTAGCTTTCTCCCTATAAAATACGATTGTGTAGAGCTGGTGTCTCCATGTGGAACTAATAAGTGTTTCTAAGGACAAATTAAATGTTCCCTGATAAAAAACATTCAGAACAATAAGGTCCGTGGATAAATCAGGAATACACAAACACAAAGGCTGTAGCAATATCTGGGATTGATTAGGCCAAAACAAAACCGGATATTTCCGGTTTCATCCAGTCATATCCGGACAAACTGGTCTGGAATTCGTATGCAACGGACCGAGAAAATCACAGTACAAATGGTTTTGTAGAAAAGCAAAGTCTTTTCGTTAGGCAAGTGCATAAAATGTCATCTATACAAACAGAAATATAATGTTTGTTTGCCGCAGTTCCTCTAGCTTTCTACCTAGAAAATACGAATGTGTAGAGCTGGTGTCTCCATGTGGAACCAATTACTGTATCCAAGCTCAAAATAAAATGTTCCCCGATAAGAAATATTCAAAGCAATAAAGTCCGTTGATAATATCCAGAAAACACAAACACAGAGGCTGTAGCAATATTTCGGATTGAGTTAGCCAAAACAGATCCGGATATTTCTGGTTTTATCCAGTCATATCCGGACAAACTGGTGAGGAATTCGTATGCAGTGTATCGAGAAAATCACAGAAAAATGATTTTGGAGAAAAGCAAAGTCTTTTCGTTAGGCAAGTGCATAAAATGCCGTCGATACAAACAGAAATATCATATTTGTTTGCCGCAGTTCCTCTAGCCTACTCCCAAAAAATACAAATATGTAGAGATGGTGTCCCCATGATGAACCAATTAGTGTCTCTACGTACAAAATTAAATATTCCCTGATAAAATATTCAAAACAATAAAGTCCATCGATAATATCCAGAAAACACAAACACAGAGGCTTTCACAATATTTCGGATTGAGTTAGCCAAAACACAACCGGATATTTCTGATTTCATCCAGTCATATCCAGACAAACTGGTGTGGAATTCATATGCAATGGACTGAGAAAATCACAGTAAAAATGGTTTTGGAGAAAAGCAAAGTCTTTTCTTTAGGCAAGTGCATAAAATGTCATCTATATAAACAGAAATATCATGTTTGTTTGCCGCAGTTCCTCTAGCTTTCTCCCTAGAAAATACGAATGTGTGGAGCTGGTGTCCCCATGATGAACCAATTAGTGATTCCAAGCACAAGATTAAATGTTCCCTTATAAAAAACATTCAAAACAATAAAGTCCATTGATAATATCAGGAATACACAAACACAGAGTCTGTAGCAATATCTGGGATTGTGTTAGCCAAAACAAACCCGGATATTTCTGGTTTCATCCAGTCATATCCAGAAAAACTTGTGTGGAATTCATATGAAGTGTACCGAGAAAATCACAGAAAGATGATTTTGGAGAAAAGCAAAGTCTTCTCGTTAGGCAAGTGCAGAAAATGTCATCTATACAAACAGAAATATCATGTTTGTTTGCCGCAGTTCCTCTAGCTTTCACCCCTAGAAAATACGAATATGTAGAGCTGGTGTCTCCATGTGGAACCAATTACTGTATCCAAGCTCAAAATAAAATGTTCCCTGATAAAAAACATTCAAAACAATAAAGTCCATTGATAATACCCAGAAAACACAAACACAGAGGCTTTTACAATATTTCGGATTGAGTTAGCCAAAACACAACCGGATATTTCTGTTTTGATCCAGTCATATCCAGACAAAGTGGTGTGGAATTTATATGCAATGAACCAGAAAAATCACAGTAAAAATGGTTTTGGAGAAAAGCAAAGTCTTTTCGTTAGGCAAATGCATAAAATGTCATCTATACAAACAGTAATGTCATGTTTGTTTGTCGCAGTTCCTCTAGCTTTCTCCCTAGAAAATAGGAATGTGTAGATCTGGTATCTCCATGTGGAACCAATTATTGTTTCCAAGAGCAAAATTAAATATTCCCCGACAAAAACCATTCAAAACAATAAAGTCCGAGGATAATATCAGGAATACACACACACAGAGGCTGTAGCAATATCTGGGATGGAGTTAGCCAAAACAATTCCAGATATTTCCGGTTTCATCCAGTCATATCCGGACAAACTGGTGTGGAATTCGTATGGAATGGACCGAGAAAATCAGAGTAAAAATGGTTTTGGAGAAAACCAACGTCTTTTCGCCAGGCAAGAGCATAAAATGTCATCTATACAAACAGAAATATCATGTTTGTTTGCCGCAGTTCCTCTAGCTTTCTCCCTAGAAAATAGGAATGTGTTGAACTGGTGTCTCCATGTGGAACCAATTAGTGTTTCCAACATCAAAATAAAATGTTCCGTGATAAAAAACATTCAAAACAATAAAGTCCGTGGATAATATCAGGAATACACAAACACAGATGCTGTAGCAATATCTGGGATTGAGTTAGCCAAAACACAACCGGATATTTCTTTTTTCATCCAGTAATATCCGGACAACGTGGTGTGGAATTCGTATGCAATGGACGGAGAAAATCACAGTAAAAATGGTTTTGGAGTATAGCAAAGTCTTTTCGTTAGGCAAGTGCATAAAATGTCATCGATACCAACAGAAATATCATGTTTGTTAGTCGCAGTTACTCTAGCTTTCTCCCTATAAAATACGATTGTGTAGAGCTGGTGTCTCCATGTGGAACTAATAAGTGTTTCTAAGGACAAATTAAATGTTCCCTGATAAAAAACATTCAGAACAATAAGGTCCGTGGATAAATCAGGAATACACAAACACAAAGGCTGTAGCAATATCTGGGATTGATTAGGCCAAAACAAAACCGGATATTTCCGGTTTCATCCAGTCATATCCGGACAAACTGGTGTGGAATTCGTATGGAATGGACCGAGAAAATCAGAGTAAAAATGGTTTTGGAGAAAACCAACGTCTTTTCGCCAGGCAAGAGCATAAAATGTCATCTATACAAACAGAAATATCATGTTTGTTTGCCGCAGTTCCTCTAGCTTTCTCCCTAGAAAATAGGAATGTGTTGAACTGGTGTCTCCATGTGGAACCAATTAGTGTTTCCAACATCAAAATAAAATGTTCCGTGATAAAAAACATTCAAAACAATAAAGTCCGTGGATAATATCAGGAATACACAAACACAGATGCTGTAGCAATATCTGGGATTGAGTTAGCCAAAACACAACCGGATATTTCTTTTTTCATCCAGTAATATCCGGACAACGTGGTGTGGAATTCGTATGCAATGGACGGAGAAAATCACAGTAAAAATGGTTTTGGAGTATAGCAAAGTCTTTTCGTTAGGCAAGTGCATAAAATGTCATCGATACCAACAGAAATATCATGTTTGTTAGTCGCAGTTACTCTAGCTTTCTCCCTATAAAATACGATTGTGTAGAGCTGGTGTCTCCATGTGGAACTAATAAGTGTTTCTAAGGACAAATTAAATGTTCCCTGATAAAAAACATTCAGAACAATAAGGTCCGTGGATAAATCAGGAATACACAAACACAAAGGCTGTAGCAATATCTGGGATTGATTAGGCCAAAACAAAACCGGATATTTCCGGTTTCATCCAGTCATATCCGGACAAACTGGTGTGGAATTCGTATGGAATGGACCGAGAAAATCAGAGTAAAAATGGTTTTGGAGAAAACCAACGTCTTTTCGCCAGGCAAGAGCATAAAATGTCATCTATACAAACAGAAATATCATGTTTGTTTGCCGCAGTTCCTCTAGCTTTCTCCCTAGAAAATAGGAATGTGTTGAACTGGTGTCTCCATGTGGAACCAATTAGTGTTTCCAACATCAAAATAAAATGTTCCGTGATAAAAAACATTCAAAACAATAAAGTCCGTGGATAATATCAGGAATACACAAACACAGATGCTGTAGCAATATCTGGGATTGAGTTAGCCAAAACACAACCGGATATTTCTTTTTTCATCCAGTAATATCCGGACAACGTGGTGTGGAATTCGTATGCAATGGACGGAGAAAATCACAGTAAAAATGGTTTTGGAGTATAGCAAAGTCTTTTCGTTAGGCAAGTGCATAAAATGTCATCGATACCAACAGAAATATCATGTTTGTTAGTCGCAGTTACTCTAGCTTTCTCCCTATAAAATACGATTGTGTAGAGCTGGTGTCTCCATGTGGAACTAATAAGTGTTTCTAAGGACAAATTAAATGTTCCCTGATAAAAAACATTCAGAACAATAAGGTCCGTGGATAAATCAGGAATACACAAACACAAAGGCTGTAGCAATATCTGGGATTGATTAGGCCAAAACAAAACCGGATATTTCCGGTTTCATCCAGTCATATCCGGACAAACTGGTGTGGAATTCGTATGCAACGGACCGAGAAAATCACAGTACAAATGGTTTTGTAGAAAAGCAAAGTCTTTTCGTTAGGCAAGTGCATAAAATGTCATCTATACAAACAGAAATATAATGTTTGTTTGCCGAAGTTCCTCTAGCTTTCTACCTAGAAAATACGAATGTGTAGAGCTGGTGTCTCCATGTGGAACCAATTACTGTATCCAAGCTCAAAATAAAATGTTCCCCGATAAGAAATATTCAAAGCAATAAAGTCCGTTGATAATATCCAGAAAACACAAACACAGAGGCTGTAGCAATATTTCGGATTGAGTTAGCCAAAACAGATCCGGATATTTCTGGTTTTATCCAGTCATATCCGGACAAACTGGTGAGGAATTCGTATGCAGTGTATCGAGAAAATCACAGAAAAATGATTTTGGAGAAAAGCAAAGTCTTTTCGTTAGGCAAGTGCATAAAATGTCGTCGATACAAACAGAAATATCATATTTGTTTGCCGCAGTTCCTCTAGCCTACTCCCAAAAAATACAAATATGTAGAGATGGTGTCCCCATGATGAACCAATTAGTGTCTCTACGTACAAAATTAAATATTCCCTGATAAAATATTCAAAGCAATAAAGTCCATCGATAATATCCAGAAAACACAAACACAGAGGCTTTCACAATATTTCGGATTGAGTTAGCCAAAACACAACCGGATATTTCTGATTTCATCCAGTCATATCCAGACAAACTGCTGTGGAATTCATATGCAATGGACTGAGAAAATCACAGTAAAAATGGTTTTGGAGAAAAGCAAAGTCTTTTCTTTAGGCAAGTGCATAAAATGTCATCTATATAAACAGAAATATCATGTTTGTTTGCCGCAGTTCCTCTAGCTTTCTCCCTAGAAAATACGAATGTGTGGAGCTGGTGTCCCCATGATGAACCAATTAGTGATTCCAAGCACAAGATTAAATGTTCCCTTATAAAAAACATTCAAAACAATAAAGTCCATCGATAATATCAGGAATACACAAACACAGAGTCTGTAGCAATATCTGGGATTGTGTTAGCCAAAACAAACCCGGATATTTCTGGTTTCATCCAGTCATATCCAGAAAAACTTGTGTGGAATTCATATGAAGTGTACCGAGAAAATCACAGAAAGATGATTTTGGAGAAAAGCAAAGTCTTCTCGTTAGGCAAGTGCAGAAAATGTCATCTATACAAACAGAAATATCATGTTTGTTTGCCGCAGTTCCTCTAGCTTTCACCCCTAGAAAATACGAATATGTAGAGCTGGTGTCTCCATGTGGAACCAATTACTGTATCCAAGCTCAAAATAAAATGTTCCCTGATAAAAAATATTCAAAACAATAAAGTCCATTGATAATACCCAGAAAACACAAACACAGAGGCTTTTACAATATTTCGGATTGAGTTAGCCAAAACACAACCGGATATTTCTGTTTTGATCCAGTCATATCCAGACAAAGTGGTGTGGAATTTATATGCAATGAACCAGAAAAATCACAGTAAAAATGGTTTTGGAGAAAAGCAAAGTCTTTTCGTTAGGCAAGTGCATAAAATGTCATCTATACAAACAGTAATGTCATGTTTGTTTGTCGCAGTTCCTCTAGCTTTCTCCCTAGAAAATAGGAATGTGTAGATCTGGTATCTCCATGTGGAACCAATTATTGTTTCCAAGAGCAAAATTAAATATTCCCCGACAAAAACCATTCAAAACAATAAAGTCCGAGGATAATATCAGGAATACACAAACACAGAGGCTGTAGCAATATCTGGGATGGAGTTAGCCAAAACAATTCCAGATATTTCCGGTTTCATCCAGTCATATCTGGACAAACTGGTGCGGAATTCGTATGGAATGGACCGAGAAAATCAGAGTAAAAATGGTTTTGGAGAAAACCAACGTCTTTTCGCCAGGCAAGAGCATAAAATGTCATCTATACAAACAGAAATATCATGTTTGTTTGCCGCAGTTCCTCTAGCTTTCTCCCTAGAAAATAGGAATGTGTTGAACTGGTGTCTCCATGTGGAACCAATTAGTGTTTCCAACATCAAAATAAAATGTTCCGTGATAAAAAACATTCAAAACAATAAAGTCCGTGGATAATATCAGGAATACACAAACACAGATGCTGTAGCAATATCTGGGATTGAGTTAGCCAAAACACAACCGGATATTTCTTTTTTCATCCAGTAATATCCGGACAACGTGGTGTGGAATTCGTATGCAATGGACGGAGAAAATCACAGTAAAAATGGTTTTGGAGTATAGCAAAGTCTTTTCGTTAGGCAAGTGCATAAAATGTCATCGATACCAACAGAAATATCATGTTTGTTAGTCGCAGTTACTCTAGCTTTCTCCCTATAAAATACGATTGTGTAGAGCTGGTGTCTCCATGTGGAACTAATAAGTGTTTCTAAGGACAAATTAAATGTTCCCTGATAAAAAACATTCAGAACAATAAGGTCCGTGGATAAATCAGGAATACACAAACACAAAGGCTGTAGCAATATCTGGGATTGATTAGGCCAAAACAAAACCGGATATTTCCGGTTTCATCCAGTCATATCCGGACAAACTGGTCTGGAATTCGTATGCAACGGACCGAGAAAATCACAGTACAAATGGTTTTGTAGAAAAGCAAAGTCTTTTCGTTAGGCAAGTGCATAAAATGTCATCTATACAAACAGAAATATAATGTTTGTTTGCCGCAGTTCCTCTAGCTTTCTACCTAGAAAATACGAATGTGTAGAGCTGGTGTCTCCATGTGGAACCAATTACTGTATCCAAGCTCAAAATAAAATGTTCCCCGATAAGAAATATTCAAAGCAATAAAGTCCGTTGATAATATCCAGAAAACACAAACACAGAGGCTGTAGCAATATTTCGGATTGAGTTAGCCAAAACAGATCCGGATATTTCTGGTTTTATCCAGTCATATCCAGACAAACTGGTGAGGAATTCGTATGCAGTGTATCGAGAAAATCACAGAAAAATGATTTTGGAGAAAAGCAAAGTCTTTTCGTTAGGCAAGTGCATAAAATGCCGTCGATACAAACAGAAATATCATATTTGTTTGCCGCAGTTCCTCTAGCCTACTCCCAAAAAATACAAATATGTAGAGATGGTGTCCCCATGATGAACCAATTAGTGTCTCTACGTACAAAATTAAATATTCCCTGATAAAATATTCAAAACAATAAAGTCCATCGATAATATCCAGAAAACACAAACACAGAGGCTTTCACAATATTTCGGATTGAGTTAGCCAAAACACAACCGGATATTTCTGATTTCATCCAGTCATATCCAGACAAACTGGTGTGGAATTCATATGCAATGGACTGAGAAAATCACAGTAAAAATGGTTTTGGAGAAAAGCAAAGTCTTTTCTTTAGGCAAGTGCATAAAATGTCATCTATATAAACAGAAATATCATGTTTGTTTGCCGCAGTTCCTCTAGCTTTCTCCCTAGAAAATACGAATGTGTGGAGCTGGTGTCCCCATGATGAACCAATTAGTGATTCCAAGCACAAGATTAAATGTTCCCTTATAAAAAACATTCAAAACAATAAAGTCCATTGATAATATCAGGAATACACAAACACAGAGTCTGTAGCAATATCTGGGATTGTGTTAGCCAAAACAAACCCGGATATTTCTGGTTTCATCCAGTCATATCCAGAAAAACTTGTGTGGAATTCATATGAAGTGTACCGAGAAAATCACAGAAAGATGATTTTGGAGAAAAGCAAAGTCTTCTCGTTAGGCAAGTGCAGAAAATGTCATCTATACAAACAGAAATATCATGTTTGTTTGCCGCAGTTCCTCTAGCTTTCACCCCTAGAAAATACGAATATGTAGAGCTGGTGTCTCCATGTGGAACCAATTACTGTATCCAAGCTCAAAATAAAATGTTCCCTGATAAAAAACATTCAAAACAATAAAGTCCATTGATAATACCCAGAAAACACAAACACAGAGGCTTTTACAATATTTCGGATTGAGTTAGCCAAAACACAACCGGATATTTCTGTTTTGATCCAGTCATATCCAGACAAAGTGGTGTGGAATTTATATGCAATGAACCAGAAAAATCACAGTAAAAATGGTTTTGGAGAAAAGCAAAGTCTTTTCGTTAGGCAAATGCATAAAATGTCATCTATACAAACAGTAATGTCATGTTTGTTTGTCGCAGTTCCTCTAGCTTTCTCCCTAGAAAATAGGAATGTGTAGATCTGGTATCTCCATGTGGAACCAATTATTGTTTCCAAGAGCAAAATTAAATATTCCCCGACAAAAACCATTCAAAACAATAAAGTCCGAGGATAATATCAGGAATACACACACACAGAGGCTGTAGCAATATCTGGGATGGAGTTAGCCAAAACAATTCCAGATATTTCCGGTTTCATCCAGTCATATCCGGACAAACTGGTGTGGAATTCGTATGGAATGGACCGAGAAAATCAGAGTAAAAATGGTTTTGGAGAAAACCAACGTCTTTTCGCCAGGCAAGAGCATAAAATGTCATCTATACAAACAGAAATATCATGTTTGTTTGCCGCAGTTCCTCTAGCTTTCTCCCTAGAAAATAGGAATGTGTTGAACTGGTGTCTCCATGTGGAACCAATTAGTGTTTCCAACATCAAAATAAAATGTTCCGTGATAAAAAACATTCAAAACAATAAAGTCCGTGGATAATATCAGGAATACACAAACACAGATGCTGTAGCAATATCTGGGATTGAGTTAGCCAAAACACAACCGGATATTTCTTTTTTCATCCAGTAATATCCGGACAACGTGGTGTGGAATTCGTATGCAATGGACGGAGAAAATCACAGTAAAAATGGTTTTGGAGTATAGCAAAGTCTTTTCGTTAGGCAAGTGCATAAAATGTCATCGATACCAACAGAAATATCATGTTTGTTAGTCGCAGTTACTCTAGCTTTCTCCCTATAAAATACGATTGTGTAGAGCTGGTGTCTCCATGTGGAACTAATAAGTGTTTCTAAGGACAAATTAAATGTTCCCTGATAAAAAACATTCAGAACAATAAGGTCCGTGGATAAATCAGGAATACACAAACACAAAGGCTGTAGCAATATCTGGGATTGATTAGGCCAAAACAAAACCGGATATTTCCGGTTTCATCCAGTCATATCCGGACAAACTGGTGTGGAATTCGTATGGAATGGACCGAGAAAATCAGAGTAAAAATGGTTTTGGAGAAAACCAACGTCTTTTCGCCAGGCAAGAGCATAAAATGTCATCTATACAAACAGAAATATCATGTTTGTTTGCCGCAGTTCCTCTAGCTTTCTCCCTAGAAAATAGGAATGTGTTGAACTGGTGTCTCCATGTGGAACCAATTAGTGTTTCCAACATCAAAATAAAATGTTCCGTGATAAAAAACATTCAAAACAATAAAGTCCGTGGATAATATCAGGAATACACAAACACAGATGCTGTAGCAATATCTGGGATTGAGTTAGCCAAAACACAACCGGATATTTCTTTTTTCATCCAGTAATATCCGGACAACGTGGTGTGGAATTCGTATGCAATGGACGGAGAAAATCACAGTAAAAATGGTTTTGGAGTATAGCAAAGTCTTTTCGTTAGGCAAGTGCATAAAATGTCATCGATACCAACAGAAATATCATGTTTGTTAGTCGCAGTTACTCTAGCTTTCTCCCTATAAAATACGATTGTGTAGAGCTGGTGTCTCCATGTGGAACTAATAAGTGTTTCTAAGGACAAATTAAATGTTCCCTGATAAAAAACATTCAGAACAATAAGGTCCGTGGATAAATCAGGAATACACAAACACAAAGGCTGTAGCAATATCTGGGATTGATTAGGCCAAAACAAAACCGGATATTTCCGGTTTCATCCAGTCATATCCGGACAAACTGGTGTGGAATTCGTATGGAATGGACCGAGAAAATCAGAGTAAAAATGGTTTTGGAGAAAACCAACGTCTTTTCGCCAGGCAAGAGCATAAAATGTCATCTATACAAACAGAAATATCATGTTTGTTTGCCGCAGTTCCTCTAGCTTTCTCCCTAGAAAATAGGAATGTGTTGAACTGGTGTCTCCATGTGGAACCAATTAGTGTTTCCAACATCAAAATAAAATGTTCCGTGATAAAAAACATTCAAAACAATAAAGTCCGTGGATAATATCAGGAATACACAAACACAGATGCTGTAGCAATATCTGGGATTGAGTTAGCCAAAACACAACCGGATATTTCTTTTTTCATCCAGTAATATCCGGACAACGTGGTGTGGAATTCGTATGCAATGGACGGAGAAAATCACAGTAAAAATGGTTTTGGAGTATAGCAAAGTCTTTTCGTTAGGCAAGTGCATAAAATGTCATCGATACCAACAGAAATATCATGTTTGTTAGTCGCAGTTACTCTAGCTTTCTCCCTATAAAATACGATTGTGTAGAGCTGGTGTCTCCATGTGGAACTAATAAGTGTTTCTAAGGACAAATTAAATGTTCCCTGATAAAAAACATTCAGAACAATAAGGTCCGTGGATAAATCAGGAATACACAAACACAAAGGCTGTAGCAATATCTGGGATTGATTAGGCCAAAACAAAACCGGATATTTCCGGTTTCATCCAGTCATATCCGGACAAACTGGTGTGGAATTCGTATGCAACGGACCGAGAAAATCACAGTACAAATGGTTTTGTAGAAAAGCAAAGTCTTTTCGTTAGGCAAGTGCATAAAATGTCATCTATACAAACAGAAATATAATGTTTGTTTGCCGAAGTTCCTCTAGCTTTCTACCTAGAAAATACGAATGTGTAGAGCTGGTGTCTCCATGTGGAACCAATTACTGTATCCAAGCTCAAAATAAAATGTTCCCCGATAAGAAATATTCAAAGCAATAAAGTCCGTTGATAATATCCAGAAAACACAAACACAGAGGCTGTAGCAATATTTCGGATTGAGTTAGCCAAAACAGATCCGGATATTTCTGGTTTTATCCAGTCATATCCGGACAAACTGGTGAGGAATTCGTATGCATTGTATCGAGAAAATCACAGAAAAATGATTTTGGAGAAAAGCAAAGTCTTTTCGTTAGGCAAGTGCATAAAATGTCGTCGATACAAACAGAAATATCATATTTGTTTGCCGCAGTTCCTCTAGCCTACTCCCAAAAAATACAAATATGTAGAGATGGTGTCCCCATGATGAACCAATTAGTGTCTCTACGTACAAAATTAAATATTCCCTGATAAAATATTCAAAGCAATAAAGTCCATCGATAATATCCAGAAAACACAAACACAGAGGCTTTCACAATATTTCGGATTGAGTTAGCCAAAACACAACCGGATATTTCTGATTTCATCCAGTCATATCCAGACAAACTGCTGTGGAATTCATATGCAATGGACTGAGAAAATCACAGTAAAAATGGTTTTGGAGAAAAGCAAAGTCTTTTCTTTAGGCAAGTGCATAAAATGTCATCTATATAAACAGAAATATCATGTTTGTTTGCCGCAGTTCCTCTAGCTTTCTCCCTAGAAAATACGAATGTGTGGAGCTGGTGTCCCCATGATGAACCAATTAGTGATTCCAAGCACAAGATTAAATGTTCCCTTATAAAAACATTCAAAACAATAAAGTCCATCGATAATATCAGGAATACACAAACACAGAGTCTGTAGCCATATCTGGGATTGTGTTAGCCAAAACAAACCCGGATATTTCTGGTTTCATCCAGTCATATCCAGAAAAACTTGTGTGGAATTCATATGAAGTGTACCGAGAAAATCACAGAAAGATGATTTTGGAGAAAAGCAAAGTCTTCTCGTTAGACAAGTGCAGAAAATGTCATCTATACAAACAGAAATATCATGTTTGTTTGCCGCAGTTCCTCTAGCTTTCACCCCTAGAAAATACGAATATGTAGAGCTGGTGTCTCCATGTGGAAACAATTACTGTATCCAAGCTCAAAATAAAATGTTCCCTGATAAAAAACATTCAAAACAATAAAGTCCATTGATAATACCCAGAAAACACAAACACAGAGACTTTTACAATATTTTGGATTGAGTTAGCCAAAACACAACCGGATATTTCTGTTTTGATCCAGTCATATCCAGACAAAGTGGTGTGGAATTTATATGATGAAGGACCCTTATGGGGGAGAGGGACAAGAAACTAGGCCTAGGTGTGAAATTAAGATAGGATGGGGTTAAATTGAAATGTGAAATTAAGATAGGATGAGGTTAAATGGAGCTGCTGTGCTGACTGCATATTATTTTGCTTCTGTACAAAATGCTTTGGCTTGCGAAATGCATTTTTTTAAGATAACTAGACTTTAGCTGACCTTGTAACATGTGATGATTGTGCTAATGCATTTATGAGATAACTGAGCATATGGCAAGTTTGTGGTCATGATGACCCCGTGTTTATGCTTGCTCAAGGTCTTCTGTCCCCTTACCCTGGAAAAACCCTGTGTCTTATGAGAATTTGTCATGCTGCGGTTTATCTTGTGATCCTTTGTGTCATACTGTGGAGATATGCTAATGTTGTGGTTTTTAGCCTTAAATACTTTGGGCAGTTGATGATTGGTGCCTCTCTTCTCGCACTGTTGTGCTTAAGAGTTGGCCCATCTGCGCAGATGAAATAAACTTCCTCATGTTCTTTACAGCGATTGGTGGAATGGAATTCGTGTTTCTGGGGTCGGTAGAAGTGTGAGGCACCTTTCGGGGGTCTTACATCTTGGGGGCTCGTCCGGGATTTGAAGACCCCAGACCCACGCTCCATTTTCCAATCGGAGGTAAGTTTTTGCTGTTTTAAGTGTTTTTGTGTGTTCTGTTGATTTTTTTTTATTTTTTCCCGGGGCGCTTGACGTACCGGAGGTTTATGTTGTACGGGCGCTAGGCGTCCGGGCGCTAGGCGCCGAAAGAGTTGAGCCAGTAGTAGGAAAGGACAGACGTGTCCACGACCCCTGGCTCGGGCCCTGGGGGACGCTCCAGTGGCGGTGTTTCGGGGTAGGCTGGCTAGGCCGCTCCCCCACCAGGTACAAGGTTTTTTTCCCGGGAGAAGAGGGCTGGTGGCAGCAGCCACTCCCGTCGGAAGCCTTGGTTTCAGTTTTGTCTCGGTCTTCTTCCCCGGGAGAAAAGGGCTGGTGGCAGCAGCCACTCCCGTCGGAAGTTGTGGTTTCGGTTTTGTCTTGGTTTTGCGCGCAGTGTCTTTGTGAAGTCTTGTGATTTGTGAGTCTTGTGATTGTTTCTGTGTTTTAATATACTAACCTTACTTGCCTTTCCCCTCCAACATGGGACAGGAATTAACTACACCTTTGAGTCTTACTCTAGGTCATTGGAGAGAGGTCCGGGAACGGGCCCAAAACTTGTCTATAAGAGTGCAGAAGAAGAACTGGACAAGTTTTTGTACGTCCGAGTGGCCAGCCTTAAACATCGGGTGGCCACGGGATGGGACTTTTGACTCTCAAATTATCTTACAGGTGAAGAGCCAGGTCTGCAGGGGAGGTAAAGAAGGGCGCCCGAAACAAGTGCCCTACATCTTTGTGTGGGAGGATCTGGCGAAAAACCCCCCAGACTGGGTAAAACCTTTCCTCCTTTCTAACAGGGCGATGGCAGAGCTCGATCCTGCTATGCCCACCGCCGCCCTGAGGATAAAGCCCAGTTCTGGATTGTCAGCAGTTGCTCTGGGGGTGGCGTCGAGCCCCAAACCCCCTCCGATCCTACCCGCAACACCCCTAGTATCGGAAATTGCAGATCAATTACAGGAATTGGACACCCTCAAACCTGAAAAACCCTCAACTCCTCCAGGCAGGCAGGAAGACCTTTTTGATATTCCACCACCGTATTCCCCTCGCCTCCTTAGGAGGACACCTTATATCCCCCGCTTCCCAAAGAGACCCGCGGTGCCCTTTTTGGAAACCAGAAGAGAAATGGAGGAGGAAGAATCCGATGAAATGGAGAGGGGAGGACCCCCGGCCCGTTCTAACTGGCCGCCCTTCACCACCTTATAACTGGGATCATAAGCCCTGACAGGACTTGCAGGGCCTGTTTTACTAACATTAATTTTACTATATTTAAATGAAATTCTGTAGGAGACTCAGACTCTACTGCCAGACTCTCCTGAAGAGATTAGCTGAAGGGGTTAAAGTTATTTAGTTAAAAACAAAAGGGGAAGTTTAAGATGGGCTAAGAAACAGAAACTAATTAGGATCCTGGCCACCACAGTTAAAGGGAAGCAGAGTAAGGGACAATCAGAATAGGCAGGGACCCCGGGAGACCGACAAAAGCACAGAGAAGTGCCCAGAAGGACAGGTCTGCTTAAGATCCGACTAACAACGGGAATCCAGTGGTGCACGTCTGCCACACGGGACTGAGCAGACCAAAAACGGCCTCTGCAAGCCAGCGAGAGGAAAGACGGCAGCAGCGGAGCGGTGAGGCTGGGCGACAGCGGCCCCTCCCTCGCTGGGATACGTGTGGTCCGTCACACGGCTGGGGGTAGTGTTGGGGATGCAGGCCCTGCCCAGGTTCCTGTGGATAACACTCTATCATCTCCTGCGGTGTCCGGGACGGGCCCACGTGAGCCAACATCCCCCTAGCTTCCGGAGTACAACGGGGACAACAGTGAGAGGCGGTCGAACGAGGTCAGTTGTCTGGGTTTCTATCTCCAACCCCCCTCCCGAGAACTTTGCTCGGCGGGCAGAGCTGATCGCTATGGACCAAGCACTCTGTGCAGCCAAGAAAAAGGAGTGGGTGAAAATGCACAAGAACAGCAGGTACGCTTTCGCCACTACCCATGGGGAACTCAGAACAGACCAAGGCTTTTCCGACGAAGCGCCAATGTTTCCCCGATTTAGACAACCAAAGGTACTGGGGTCAGATAATGGACCCAGCTTTGTCTCCCGGGCAAGCCAGAGGTGGCCAGGGTGCATGGGGTTTAGCTAAAGAAAGCTTTATTCAGCTAGGGGAATCTTTAACCATAACGGAGAACTGGCACTGGGGACTGGGTCGAGATGTCGCCGACGGTTTTTATTTGGGGGTTATAATACCATGGGTGTTAGACTATATTTGTTTTCCCAATTGATCTGGTCTGGGCTGGATGTGGAGGCGTGGATGCAGCGACAGGCACAGCACTATAACAAATTGGGCAGTGCTGGCTTGCGCTGCGTTCAGGCTTCTGTATATAAACTGCGTATGGAAACCCACACTCGCGGTAGATCGGCTGGGGCCAAGTATTAATTCTTTTGCAACTTCCCTACCCCGCCAGGCTTTGTTTAAATGTTCGCCTCCCGGGGCTTCGAAGGCTTCCAAGAGGAGCAGTCCCCAGCTTTGCTCTCCGACCTCTCTGCCATGGAGTCGGCACCTAACAACAGCCCAGGGAACTACAACCCTGGGACTGGGACTGTGAAGGAGAAGCTCCGGGAGAAACTCCTGGGGTCAGAGGGCAGCCGAGGTGGCAGCCGGGGCAGCTACAATCCCCTGCAGTGCCAGGTGGCACACTGCGGGCAGATGGCTGTGCACCTGCCTCCGACCTTGACGGCACCAGGCCAGCCCCTGTGTGTCCCTGAGGCCCCCTTGGCCACCACTGTGCCCCCTGTGCACCTGCCCCCAACCCTGACGGCACCAGGCCAGCCCCTGTGCGTCCCCGAGGCCCCCATGGCCACCATCGTGCCCCCCAACAGCCCCCTCAAGGCGCCCACCCCGGCTGACCCCTCGCAGGAGGACAAGGAGGAAGTGAAGGACAGCCTGAAATACCGGCTGCAGCGGGAGCACAACAATATCGCCGTGCGCAAGAGCAGGGATAAGGCCAAGCGGCGCATCCTGGAGATACAACAGTACATGGCAGAAAATGAGCAGCTGCGCAGCCGCGTGAGACAGCTCACGCAGGAGCTGGATATCCTGCGCAGGTGTTTGAAAGCTATTACAAATTTGCTGTCCTTGGTCAGTACAGAAATTAAAAGTTAAAGACATAAAAGAAAAGGGTATCGTTGGTAAGAAGGACTAAAGAGAAAAGAGCTTTTTATATAAGGAAAAGACATGGTTTGTAAATCCGGATGGCTAGTTTACTCTAGACTGGAATGAAAATGGGTAAAATGTTTACAATAAGTCGTAGAGGGTGTGTGAAAGTCGAAGAGGGTGTGTAAAAGTCACAGAAAGTATTTGGGTCAAGTCAGCTAAATTGACTTCTTCAGGGATGTGTTTTCTGTTTTGTCTCTGTTGTATTTTCTGTTTCTGATGCCTTTGTGTAATTTTTCTATCCCGCGGAACATGCTTCCCCTACCCTGTAGACTTGCTTTTGTGCTCATAGAATTGGATGCAGGGCACAGAGATGTGTTTGTAAGCCTGTGTCTGGCGGCGGATATGGTGGGCGCATGGGGAGACGGCCGGCTGCCGACTATCTGCTTAAACTCGGACAACACCAAAGCTTCAACTGGACAGTCTTTTAAGAGTCTTATCTTGAGGGGAGTGGCTCTTGGAATTCGCTCGGGGTGGGACTCTTTAAGACTGTTTAGTATTCGTACCCGGCTCCCCTCCTTTGTTGCAGGATAAAGAAAAAGTTTTGTGCTCACACACTCGTTTCAGATCCTGTGCCTGGCCGGCCTGCTATGATGCATGGGCAGATTTCAGACTCTTTTGTGACCACGGGCTCTCTGCCAGGGCAAGATCCCCTGACCGGACGGCCCGGCTCGGCTCTGATCGTAAAGGAGCTGAAATGCATTGGGACCATAATCGTGCCCTTGCTGGAGATAAAGCTGGGCATGCCTGACGCAGCCGTGGACACCAGCACCGAGGTCACCACCAAGGACTTAAGCAAGAAAGAAGTGGTAAAAGACGAGGTAAACCTGGACAAGAGGCCCCAACCTGAAAGAAGTAAGCTCGACGAACAGGAGGAGCGGAGGAAAAGGCACTTGGAACAAAACAAGGCGGTGTGGGCCCGGAAGAAGGAGCGCACGGAGACCCTGCAGCGGGAGTTTGAGCGGCTGGAGTTCAGAAACGCGGTACTAAAGATACAGGTCAGGGAGCTGGAGCAGGAGCGGCAGCAGCTGATTCTCGTACTGAACCGGCGCCGCCCCACCTGCATTGTCCGCACCGACAGCGTCCCTGCCCCTTGGTTCTAATATTAATGGCTGTGGTACAAATGGTAACTCATTCCCATTATTTCACTTAAATTTTAAGATTAAAATTTAACCAAAAGAAAAGGGGGGAATGTGAAATTAAGATAGGATGGGGTTAAATTGAAATGTGAAATTAAGATAGGATGAGGTTAAATGGAGCTGCTGAGCTGACTGCATATTATTTTGCTTCTGTACAAAATGCTTTGGCTTGCGAAATGCATTTTTTTAAGATAACTAGACTTTAGCTGACCTTGTAACATGTGATGATTGTGCTAATGCGTTTATGAGATAACTGAGCATATGGCAAGTTTGTGGTCATGATGACCCCGTGTTTATGCTTGCTCAAGGTCTTCTGTCCCCTTACCCTGGAAAAACCCTGTGTCTTATGAGAATTTGTCATGCTGCGGTTTATCTTGTGATCCTTTGTGTCATACTGTGGAGATATGCTAATGTTGTGGTTTTTAGCCTTAAATACTTTGGGCAGTTGATGATTGGTGCCTCTCTTCTCGCACTGTTGTGCTTAAGAGTTGGCCCATCTGCGCAGATGAAATAAACTTCCTCATGTTCTTTACAGTGATTGGTGGAATGGAATTCGTGTTTCTGGGGTCGGTAGAAGTGTGAGGCACCTTTCGGGGGTCTTACACTAGGCAGATATCAGGGGCTTCTTAAGAGGTTAGATGTTCCCCAGGGTCCAGCGGGCACGTTCTCTGGGAAGGAAAAGTCTATCCCCTTTAGAGAACCTCTAGGCATGCCCAGAGCAGAGCTGCCACTCCCCTTCGGAGAGTCTCAGTACTCTCCTCAGCATTCTCCTCAGCTGGTTCCTTCAGCACTCTCCTCAGCATTCTCTTCAGCTGGTTCCCTCAGCACTCTCCTCAGCATTCTCCGGTATGCTAATTGTCCCTCCGAACCGGCCAATCCCATATGCTAATTTGTTGACTATATAACCTGTGTGAAACTGCCGCTCAGGGCTCCTCACCGCCTTAGGTGGGGGCCCGTTTGCGCAAACGTACAATAAATACCTCATGCTTTTTGCATCAACTGGCCTGGAGTCTGGATTTTTGGGCGTCCTCTCGAGCAAGTGGGCATCTCTACAACTGAGAGGTCCAACATTTTGGCGCCCAACGTGGGGCTCGAGGTCGCCCTCAGACCCATTCTCTGCAGGACCAGTTGGAGGTATAATTAAGTGTTTTCTGTCTGTTGTTCTTCGTCTTGAGTATTCTGACTGAATTCTGACTGGAGTATTCTGACTGGCCAGTATCTGACCTGACTCTGTGGGACCAGTGGGGGAGGCAGGCGTGCCCAGCAACCCCTGGTCCGTTCCCCGGAGGACGCTCCGGGTTATGAGGGGAAACCCTCGGTCCGTTCCCCCGGAAGATGCTCCCGGGGTGGTCTGGAGGTGGGTCGGAGACCAAGTCTCCCTCCTTCCCGGGGAGGGCTGGTCAGGCAGCCGCTCCCAAAACTAGCGCAAGCCATGTGGTTTGTCTTGCTTATTGTATATGTTTGTGCATTGGCTGTTCTTTTTGTTTGGGCTGAAATCCTTGCACACATGGGTCAACAAATAACCACCCCTTTAAGTCTCACTCTAGATCACTGGAAGGATGTTCAAGAACGCGCGCGCCACCTCTCAGTGGAGATTAAAAGGAAACAATGGGCAAAATTCTGTTCCTCAGAGTGGCCGGCCTTCGAGGTCGGCTGGCCAAGGAACGGCACTTTTAAAATATTTAAGATCTTTCACGTAATCCCCCTCCCTGGATAGAACCCTTCTCCTTCCCGACGGAGCCCATACGGACCCCGTTACCCTCTCCTCCTATCCCGGTTGTGCCAACCTCCTCCCTATACCCTCTGAAGGAGATTCAAGATCCAAAACCTGACAAGCCACCGGTTTTTCCGGCTGATCAGGACTTTCTGCGCTTTGACTCTTCCCCACCCTATCTTCCCGGCCAGCCTGCTCCCCCGCAGGAACTCCCACAACAACCAGAGCGGGATGTGCAACCTTCTGCACCATCCCCTGATTCCACAAGGGCAGGGGAAGAAGTCTCAGCACCTTCCCCGCCCTCCAGCCGCCTGCGCCTCCGTCGGGGGCAGGCAGGGGGCTCGGGAAGCGTCTGGACTTTGCAGGCTTTTCCTCTTCGCTCGGTGGCTGGCCAGATGCAGTACTGGCCATTTTCTGCTTCCGATCTTTACAATTGGAAAACCCATAACCCCTCTTTCTCTCAGGACCCCCAGGCTCTGACTGGGCTGGTCGAGTCAATTTTATTGACTCATCAGCCCACCTGGGATGATTGTCAGCAGCTTCTGCAGACCCTCCTCACTACTGAGGAAAAGCAGCGTGTCTACCTTGAGGCACGGAAAAACGTCCCTGGAGCAGATGGCCGACCGACCCTACTGCTAAATGAAATCGAGGAGGCGTTTCCCTCAACCCGTCCTGATTGGGACTACACCACCGTTGCTGGTAGGGAGCGACTTCGTCTTTATCGCCAGATTCTCCTTGCGGGTCTCAGAGGGGCTGGAAAGCGCCCCACCAATTTGGCCAAGGTACGTGCAGTAGTACAGGGGGCTGAGGAAACGCCGGCAGGCTTCCTAGAAAGATTAATGGAAGCCTACCGTGAAAGAAATTAAAGAAAGAAATTAGACAGGTTTAAAGAGAGAAAATAAGACAGCCTGGGTTTAAAATGGAGTCGCTTGGCTAACTGCATATTGTTCTGCTTTTGTACAAAATGCTTTGGCTTGCGAAATGCATTTTTTTTAAGATAACTAGACTTTAGCTGACCTTGTAACATGTGATGATTGTGCTAATGCGTTTATGAGATAATTGAGCATATGACAAGTTTGTGGTCATGATGACCCCGTGTTTATGCTTGCTCAAGGTCTTTTGTCCGCTCACCCTGGAAAAACCCTGCATCTTATGAGAATTTGTCATGCATCTTATGAGAATTTGTCATGCTGCAGTTTATCTTGTGATTCTTGGTAATGCTGTGGAGATATGCTAATGTTGTGGTTTTTAGTCTTAAATACTTTGAGCAGTTGATGATCGGTGCCTCTCTTCTCGCACTGTTGTGCTTAAGAGTTGGCCCATCTGCGCAGATGAAATAAACTTCCTCATGTTCTTTACAGCGATTGGGGAATGGAATTCGTGTTTCTGGGGTCGGTAGAAGTGTGAGGCACCTTTCGGGGGTCTTACATCTTGGGGGCTCGTCCGGGATTTGAGACCCCAGACCCACGCTCCATTTTCCAATTGGAGGTAAGTTCTTTCTTTTTTTGATTCTGTAAAATTTTCTGTTGTTCTGTGGGCGCCCTTTTGAAATTGTGTCTATCTGTTCTTGTTTATATATGTCATATTGTCTAGGCGCCGATACCTGTATATTGTGCCTGCAGGACCTGTATCTGTATCGAGCCAGTAGTAGGAAAGGACAGACGTGTCCGCGACCCCTGGCTCGAACCACTGGAGGACGCTCTGGTGGTGGAGGGGACGTGGAATCCCCCTCCTGGAGGGGACGTGGAATCCCCCTCCGTCTGTAAGAGAAGCGAGGGGACGTGGAATCCCCCTCCTTCTTTAATTTTTGTTCCGTGGGAGGTGGCAGCTCCCCTCGGAAGGTTTTCTTCCCCGGGAGAGGGTTGGTGGCAGCAGCCGCTCCCGTGGTGGTTTCAGTTTTGTGGGGAAGTTTTGG
This sequence comes from Lepus oiostolus, assembly GCA_036325905.1. Lineage (NCBI taxonomy): Eukaryota > Metazoa > Chordata > Mammalia > Lagomorpha > Leporidae > Lepus > Lepus oiostolus. Next base: position 55,483,562 of record CM070808.1, on the reverse strand, counting down.
TTTCTTCTTCCCCGGGAGAGGGCTGGTGGCAGCAGCCGCTCCCGTCGGTGGTTTCAGTTTTGTGGGGAAGCTTTGGTTTCGGTGTAAGTTTTTCTTTTCCGGGAGAGGGCTGGTGGCAGCAGCTGCTCCCGTCAGAAGTTTTGGTTTTGTTGCGCGCAGGTCTCGTCTTATTAGGGCGCGCAGGTCTTGTTCCATTGTTGTGTGCAGTGTATTTGTGAGTTTTGTAATTGTTATTTGTGTTTTAATATACTTTCCTTATTTGCCTTTCCCCTTCAATATGGGACAGGAATTAACTACACCTTTGAGTCTTACTTTATGAGTCTTAATTGGGAAAACTGCAACGCAAAGTTGTTTATGTTGTTTATCTGTTTTCAGTGTTTGAGTGATTACCCAACTGATCAGAAGTGTACTAATTATTGGCCAAACCGCTTGACTCTGACAGCTTAAATTCTAAACTGAGTCTTCCAACTTTGGGCTTCCAGTCGGATCCCTGGAACTCTCAAAGGATGAGACTCTAAAATTTGTTAAAGTAAAATATATTAAAACTTAACGATGAAGATCTTTTCAAAGTTATGTCCATGTTTGCTGTCCAGGAGGAGTTATTCTTATGTTACTTAAAAGCATGGAAATGTAATTTTGACTTTTAATTCAGAACTCAGTGTCTTAAGCCATCTAGGCATCAATGCTAAGCAAAATGTAAAAAAATGTATTGTACTATTCACATCTTAAATTCGATAGGAGAGACTGTTTGAGTTTGTTAACATGTATTCTCATAGATTGTCTATACATAACAATTCAAGACTGTAAAAGTAACTACAGGTATAAAGTTTCAGAAAATGTGAGCAAGTCATAAAAAGTTTTAAAAGGTTTGCAACTTTGAAATTGTTTACAGAGTTTTTTTTAAGTTAAGTGCTAATGCCAAAATTACATTGACCTAAAGTTAAAGTCTGATCTTCTGTTACAACAAAATACCTAAAAATGGTTTAAGTCTTAAAATCTGTTTTTGCAAAAATTGTAATGTCTATTTTAACAGTGTCTGCTGAATCAGTTACTCTGCCATTTCTAGAGTTAGGTCCTATAAGCTCTTTTGACTCTGTTAAGTAGTTCTAAATTATGTAAACCCTTATGTTCAAGGTTTTTATTTCTGGTTTATTCAACAACAGACATAAAATTCATGTTCTACCAAGGTGATCTATTGTGTACTCTACTGTCTCTGTTAAGTTCAAATTAGTAAAAAGCATTGTTAAGTATTATGATCAAATCTGGTTTAAAAGTGTAAAAATCACCCTGACTAATAAATGGCTATTATTTCAGGATGTTAAGGAATTCTATTTTGACCAGATACTCTAAGTTCTCTTGGCACCTTTAACAGACTTTCTAAAAATCCAAGTTCTAAATTATCCGAACTTTTGACACCCCCAGAGGGCCCCTGGAGATGTCAAAAAGAGATCTCTCATCTTGCAGAGATAATAACCAATCGGCTGTTTAAATTAAAAGTGGTGCCAAGATGTAAAATGATGCTAAACTCTAGCTATAAACATGTTTCTTTCTAGCTGCTCCAGTCTCTGGCTCAGAAGCCAGATCCTTTAAAGAGGGACCGATGAAGTCTCCGTCCAGCTAACGCTAAACAACCAGGCGTTGCTAGTTCAAATGTATTGCTAGTTCAAATGTGGATCAAACGGGAGGTCTAGCCAAAAGGGAAACAAATAGTTAAGATTGTACAAACCTACAAAAATGTAATAATTAAATGGTTAATGCAAAATGTTAGCTCATTTGTTAATTGGACTGTGTGCGCCTCAACATGTCTGTTTATTGAAATGGTACTGTTTTTTATGCTCCTGACATTGGTGCCCTTTTTGAAAACCAGAAGAGAAATGGAGAAGGAAAAATCCGATAAAACAGAGGAGGATGAAGCAGAGGAGGGAGGACCCCCGGCCCGTTCTAACTGGCCATCCTCCTCCTCCATATAACTGGGAAAGCAAGCCCTGACAGGACTTGCAGGGCCTGTTTTACTAACATTAATTTTACTACACTTGAATGGAATTCTGTAAAAGATTCAGTCTCTACTGCCAGACTCCCCTGAGGAGTTTAGCTGAAGGGGTTAAAGTTTTTTTAGTTAAAAAAGGGGAAGTTTAAAATGGGCTAAGAAAAAGGAACTAACTAGGATCCTGGCCACCACAGTTAACAGGAAGCAGAGTAAGGGAGAATCAGGGTAAGCAGGGACCCCCGGAGACTGGCAAAAGCACAGAGAAGTGCCCAAAAGGACAAGTCTGCCTAAGGTCCGACTAACAACGATAATCTAGTGGTGCACATCTGCCACACGAGACTGAACTGACCGAAAACGGCCTCTGCAAGCCAGCAAGAGAAAAGAAGACAGCAGCGGAGTGGTGAGACTGGGCGACAGCGGCCCCTCGGCCCCTCCCTCATAGGGACAATAGTGGGAGATGGCCGAACGAGAACAGTGGTCTGGGTTTCCACCTTCAACCCCCCCGAGGACTCTGCTCGGCAGGCAGGGCTGATTGCTATGGACCATGCACTCCGTGCAGCTAAGAAACAGGAGCGGGTGGCAATGCACAAGAACAGCAGGTACGCTCTCGCCACTACCCACGGGGAACTCAAAATGGACAGAGGCTTCGTCGACCAGGAAGAAGAATTGCGCCAATGTTTCCCTGATTTGGACTACCAAAGGTACTGGGGTCAGACACCGGGCCGGCTTTCGTCTCCAGGGTAAGTCAGATGGTGGCACAGGTGTTGGAAATAGAAAGTTACATTGTGTTTATAGGGTAAGTCAGATGGTGGTAGCGGTAGCCAAGGCACTGGGGATATAGTTAGGTAAAACATATAATTAATGGTGGGGACTGGCACTAGAGACTGGGTCAAATTGCTGCTACACATTTTTATAATGCTACATATTTTTTTATATGCTGCTACACTTTTGCAACTTCCCTATTTTGCCAGGCTTTGCTTAAATGTCTGCCTTTTAGGGCTTTCTTTAAAGGCTTCCTGAAGAAGCAGTCCTTGGCTCTGCTCTCCGAGCAGCGGAAGATGAGTGACTGCGAGTTTGCCTATGTACATATGCTGGCTTAGGACTATTTGCTGTATATCCTGAAGACGCCGCAGCCTGGACAGGGATTGAGCAAGACGTCCAGAGTGCTGCAGAACGTCACCTTTTTCATCCAGCAAGAAGTGGAAGAGGCTCTGCTTTATACATAATTCTGGTTAAAAGATTTTTTGAAAGTTACCAAACAGATCTGTGTGAAATTGTCATTGCTAAAAAAGAATATTACTTTTAATTATTACCCTGTATAATAAATAGGCTTCTTTAGTTTATTAAAAGTAAAATTGTTTTATCACTCACGCCTTGGTCCTGACCCAGCAGTGCCAAAGTTTAAAAATGAAGGACATAAAAGAAAAGAGTATTGTTGGTGAAAAGGGTTAAAAAGAGAGAGAGCTTTTTATATAAGGAAAGGACATGGTTTGTCAGAATGACTTTATCCGGATGGCTAGTTTACTCTAGACTGAAATGGAATTGGTAAAATGTTTACAGTAAGTCGAAGAGGGTGTGTGAAAGTCACAAAGAGTATTCGGGTCAATTCAGCTGAACAGGCACCAGGTATTAACCCAAATTTGTATGACTTCTTCAGGGATGTGTTTTCTGTTTTTGTCTTTGTTGTATTTTAAACTCTGATGCCTTTTTGTAATTTTTTATTTTGCGGGGCGGGGCATACTTCCCCTACCCCGCAGACTTGCTTCTGTGCTCATAGGATTGGCTGTAAGGCACAGAGATGTGCTTGCAATACTTTTATTTTGTTTTACCCTGGTGATGGGCAGCCCACATATCCCAATGAAGATCACGTGGGAGGTAAGAGCTGGTACCGCTGAGGTTGTGTGGTCCGTTACCCGCGTGGCCCCTTCTGGGATATGGTGGCCCTCCTTGCACCCCAATGTCTGTTAATTGGTTGTAAAAAAGACACCTGGGATATCTCCGGCCTGTTTTATGATCAGACTCCCCTATGAAACAAAGGACCGGGCGGAAGCGTATTTTAAACACCCTGCTTCCTTATTTTTATTTCAGGCCTTTACAAAATTTAAAAAGTAATTCCTAAAATTTTAAGATTAAAATTTAACCAAAAGAAAAGGGGGGAATGAAAGAAATTAAAGAAAGAAATTAGACAGGTTTAAAGAGAGAAAATAAGACAGCCTGGGTTTAAAATGGAGTCGCTTGGCTAACTGCATATTGTTCTGCTTTTGTACAAAATGCTTTGGCTTGCGAAATGCATTTTTTTTTAAGATAACTAGACTTTAGCTGACCTTGTAACATGTGATGATTGTGCTAATGCGTTTATGAGATAATTGAGCATATGACAAGTTTGTGGTCATGATGACCCCGTGTTTATGCTTGCTCAAGGTCTTTTGTCCGCTCACCCTGGAAAAACCCTGCATCTTATGAGAATTTGTCATGCATCTTATGAGAATTTGTCATGCTGCGGTTTATCTTGTGATTCTTGGTAATGCTGTGGAGATATGCTAATGTTGTGGTTTTTAGTCTTAAATACTTTGAGCAGTTGATGATCGGTGCCTCTCTTCTCGCACTGTTGTGCTTAAGAGTTGGCCCATCTGCGCAGATGAAATAAACTTCCTCATGTTCTTTACAGCGATTGGGGAATGGAATTCGTGTTTCTGGGGTCGGTAGAAGTGTGAGGCACCTTTCGGGGGTCTTACAACCGTATGTATACCCCGTTTGACCCCCTGGCAGAGGACCGGCAGGGAGATGTAATCATGTCCTTTATAGGACAGTCAGCGCCGGACATCCGCAGTAAATTGCAGCGGCTAGAGGGGCTTCAGAGGTATACTATACAAGATTTAATAAAGGAGGCAGAAAAGATTTACAACAAAAGGGAGACCCGAGAGGAGAAGGAGGAAAGGATCCGCAAGGAGCAGGAGGAAAGGGAAGACAAAAGAGACAAAAAACGTAATCGAGAGCTTAGTAGAATTTTGGCCACCGTAATGCAGGATACAGAAAGGAGTAGACCAGGACAGAATAGGGACTTGGGAGACAAACGAAAGCCTCGGATGGAAAGAGATCAATGTGCCTATTGTAAAGAAAGAGGACACTGGGTCAAAGACTGCCCGAAGAAAACACAGGGACCAAAGAGGAGACCAGTTCCAATCCTGTCCCTGGAAGAAGACGGCTAGGTGAGTCAGGGCCAGGAACCCCCCCCTGAGCCCAGGATAACCCTTGAAGTGGGGGGCAGACCGGTAACCTTCCTGATTGACACGGGAACCCAGCACTCGGTACTGACTTCAGAAAAAGGGCCTTTAAGCTCCAAGATTTTCCTCAGGCCTGGGCAGAGACTGCGTTAACCGGCCTCCCTTGATCTGAAGCCCACGGCCATTCCCGTGTCAGTTCGTCAATATCCGATGGGCAAGGAAGCTAAGGAAGGTATCCGGCCACATATCCAGAGACTGTTACACCTAGGCATTTTAAAACCTTGTCGTTCACCTTGGAGCGCCCCCCCTACTACCAGTAGAGAGGCCTGGTACGGGTGACTGCCGCCCGGTACAGGACTTGCGGGAGGTTAACGGGAGAGCGGAGGATATGCATCCCACGGTGCCCAACCCCTACAATCTGCTAAGTACCTTGCCTCCGACCCACGTGTGGTGCACTGTGTTGGATCTAAAAGGTGCATTCTTTTGTTTAAGACTGAGCCCTCAGAGCCAAGCCATCTTTGCTTTTGAGTGGAAAGACCCAGAGACCGGGTTTTCAGGACAACTCACCTGGACAAGGTTGCCTCAAGGATTTAAAAACTCGCCTACCTTGTTTGATGAAGCTCTGCACCTAGATTTGGCCGACTTCCGAGTCAACCATCCGGACCTGGTCCTCCTGCAATATGTGGATGACCTCCTCCTTGCCGCTGAAACTGAGCAGAGCTGCCACTCTCCTCAGCATTCTCCTCAGCAATTTATTGCCCCGGGCATCAACGAGGAGACGACCCCGTAGCAAGGGGAAACAGGATGGCAGACGAGGCCGCTAGGGCGGCAGCCCTGAGCCAACAGGTGCTCCCGTTAAAGACAATTGAGCCCACCCAAGTATCGAGGGAACCACCTTTCCTCTATTCGGACCAAGACTTAGATACGATTCAGCGGCTCGGTGCAGAGTATGATGAACAAATAAGGGTTTGGAGGCTCAGAGAGAAACTAGTCCTGCCACACCAATTGGCTAAAGAAATAATTACCAGCCTCCATCAATGGACTCATTTGGGACACAAAAAGCTAAAAGCAGCCTTACAGGAAGATAGGCAGTCTTATTACATCCCCGGACTTGACTCTTTAGTCCAGCAGGTGACTGAATCCTGTGTTCCGTGTGCCAAGGTAAATGCCAGACACCTCAAGCTCCCGGAGGGAGCTAGGGTAAGAGGAGACCGACCAGGAATCAACTGGGAGGTCGATTTCACTGAGATAAGGCCGGGCAGTTATGGGAATAAGTATCTTCTAGTTTTTGTAGACACCTTCTCCGGATGGACTGAGGCATTCCCCACAAAACGGGAAACCGCCCAGGTGGTCGTCAAGAAGACCATAGAGGAGATCTTCCCCCGGTTCGGCTTGCCTAAAGTAATCGGGTCCGACAATGGCCCAGCGTTTGTCTCCCAGGTAAGTCAGTTGGTGGCCAAAGCATTAGGCATAAATTGGAAATTGCACTGTGCCTATAGACCCCAAAGTTCAGGACAGGTAGAAAGAATGAACAGAATAATTAAAGAGACCTTGACCAAATTAGCGTTGGAGACTGGTGTTAAAGACTGGGTCCAACTCCTCCCTATGGTGTTGTTCCGGGTCCGAAACACGCCCTCTCATTGCGGGCTGACACCATACGAAATCCTTTATGGAGGGCCCCCACCAGTAGCAGGCTTGCTTGACCTTGCCAGTGACTCCGTTGCCGATGCCCCTAAGTTACAGGCCCGGTTGAGAGCATTCCAGATCATCCAGAACCAGGTCTGGAAACCTCTTGCAGCAGCCTACCAACCCAAGACGACAACCATTCCACATCCTTTCCAAATCGGTGATGCTGTGTATGTCTGAAGGCACCAATCTAAGACTCTAGAGCCCCGGTGGAAAGGTCCCTTCACTGTGCTGTTGACAACTCACACCGCTCTCAAGGTCGACGGAATCGCTGCTTGGGTCCACGCCTCACACGTGAAGCGAGCACCACCTCCCCAGGGCCCCGAGGATCCGGATAGACCAGCCAAATGGAGGCTCCAGCGCACTCAGAACCCACTCAAGCTAAGACTTTCAAAAATATTTATGATGTTCCTGACCTTTCCCCATTGTTTTTCCAATCCCCATGCTCCGCAATTGTTAACGTGGAACCTAACCCAGTCCAGCAAGAACAGAGTTTCCTCCCTCCAGTGAGGCAGGTTCTCCCCAGGCCGGTCCAATAGATTTTAGGATTAAAATCTTTGCAAAAAGAAAAGGAGGGAATGAAGGACCCTTATGGGGGAGAGGGACAAGAAACTAGGCCTAGGCAGATATCAGGGGCTTCTTAAGAGGTTAGATGTTCCCCAGGGTCCAGCGGGCACGTTCTCTGGGAAGGAAAAGTCTATCCCCTTTAGAGAACCTCTAGGCATGCCCAGAGCAGAGCTGTCACTCCCCTTCGGAGAGTCTCAGTACTCTCCTCAGCATTCTCCTCAGCTGGTTCCTTCAGCACTCTCCTCAGCATTCTCTTCAGCTGGTTCCCTCAGCACTCTCCTCAGCATTCTCCGGTATGCTAATTGTCCCTCCGAACGGGCCAATCCCATATGCTAATTTGTTGACTATATAACCTGTGTGAAACTGCCACTCAGGGCTCCTCACCGCCTTAGGTGGGGGCCCGTTTGCGCAAACGTACAATAAATACCTCATGCTTTTTGCATCAACTGGTCTGGAGTCTGGATTTTTGGGCGTCCTCTCGAGCAAGTGGGCATCTCTACAACTGAGAGGTCCAACAATGCAATGAACCAGAAAAATCACAGTAAAAATGGTTTTGGAGAAAAGCAAAGTCTTTTCGTTAGGCAAGTGCATAAAATGTCATCTATACAAACAGTAATGTCATGTTTGTTTGTCGCAGTTCCTCTAGCTTTCTCCCTAGAAAATAGGAATGTGTAGATCTGGTATCTCCATGTGGAACCAATTATTGTTTCCAAGAGCAAAATTAAATATTCCCCGACAAAAAGCATTCAAAACAATAAAGTCCATGGATAATATCAGGAATACACAAACACAGAGTCTGTAGCAATATCTGGGATGGAGTTAGCCAAAACAATTCCAGATATTTCCGGTTTCATCCAGTCGTATCCGGACAAACTGCTGTGGAATTCGTATGGAATGGACCGAGAAAATCAGAGTAAAAATGGTTTTGGAGAAAACCAACGTCTTTTCGCCAGGCAAGAGCATAAAATGTCATCTATACAAACAGAAATATCATGTTTGTTTGCCGCAGTTCCTCTAGCTTTCTCCCTAGAAAATAGGAATGTGTTGAACTGGTGTCTCCATATGGAACCAATTAGTGTTTCCAACATCAAAATAAAATGTTCCGTGATAAAAAACATTCAAAACAATAAAGTCCGTGGATAATATCAGGAATACACAAACACAGATGCTGTAGCAATATCTGGGATTGAGTTAGCCAAAACACAACCGGATATTTCCTTTTTCATCCAGTAATATCCGGACAACGTGGTGTGGAATTCGTATGCAATGGACGGAGAAAATCACAGTAAAAATGGTTTTGGAGTATAGCAAAGTCTTTTCGTTAGGCAAGTGCATAAAATGTCATCGATACCAACAGAAATATCATGTTTGTTAGTCGCAGTTACTCTAGCTTTCTCCCTATAAAATACGATTGTGTAGAGCTGGTGTCTCCATGTGGAACTAATAAGTGTTTCTAAGGACAAATTAAATGTTCCCTGATAAAAAACATTCAGAACAATAAGGTCCGTGGATAAATCAGGAATACACAAACACAAAGGCTGTAGCAATATCTGGGATTGATTAGGCCAAAACAAAACCGGATATTTCCGGTTTCATCCAGTCATATCCGGACAAACTGGTGTGGAATTCGTATGCAACGGACCGAGAAAATCACAGTACAAATGGTTTTGTAGAAAAGCAAAGTCTTTTCGTTAGGCAAGTGCATAAAATGTCATCTATACAAACAGAAATATAATGTTTGTTTGCCGAAGTTCCTCTAGCTTTCTACCTAGAAAATACGAATGTGTAGAGCTGGTGTCTCCATGTGGAACCAATTACTGTATCCAAGCTCAAAATAAAATGTTCCCCGATAAGAAATATTCAAAGCAATAAAGTCCGTTGATAATATCCAGAAAACACAAACACAGAGGCTGTAGCAATATTTCGGATTGAGTTAGCCAAAACAGATCCGGATATTTCTGGTTTTATCCAGTCATATCCGGACAAACTGGTGAGGAATTCGTATGCAGTGTATCGAGAAAATCACAGAAAAATGATTTTGGAGAAAAGCAAAGTCTTTTCGTTAGGCAAGTGCATAAAATGTCGTCGATACAAACAGAAATATCATATTTGTTTGCCGCAGTTCCTCTAGCCTACTCCCAAAAAATACAAATATGTAGAGATGGTGTCCCCATGATGAACCAATTAGTGTCTCTACGTACAAAATTAAATATTCCCTGATAAAATATTCAAAACAATAAAGTCCATCGATAATATCCAGAAAACACAAACACAGAGGCTTTCACAATATTTCGCATTGAGTTAGCCAAAACACAACCGGATATTTCTGATTTCATCCAGTCATATCCGGACAAACTGCTGTGGAATTCATATGCAATGGACTGAGAAAATCACATTAAAAATGGTTTTGGAGAAAAGCAAAGTCTTTTCTTTAGGCAAGTGCATAAAATGTCATCTATATAAACAGAAATATCATGTTTGTTTGCCGCAGTTCCTCTAGCTTTCTCCCTAGAAAATACGAATGTGTGGAGCTGGTGTCCCCATGATGAACCAATTAGTGATTCCAAGCACAAGATTAAATGTTCCCTTATAAAAAACATTCAAAACAATAAAGTCCATCGATAATATCAGGAATACACAAACACAGAGTCTGTAGCAATATCTGGGATTGTGTTAGCCAAAACAAACCCGGATATTTCTGGTTTCATCTAGTCATATCCAGACAAACTGTTGTGGAATTCGTATGAAGTGTACCGAGAAAATCACAGAAAGATGATTTTGGAGAAAAGCAAAGTCTTCTCGTTAGACAAGTGCAGAAAATGTCATCTATACAAACAGAAATATCATGTTTGTTTGCCGCAGTTCCTCTAGCTTTCACCCCTAGAAAATACGAATATGTAGAGCTGGTGTCTCCATGTGGAACCAATTACTGTATCCAAGCTCAAAATAAAATGTTCCCTGATAAAAAACATTCAAAACAATAAAGTCCATTGATAATACCCAGAAAACACAAACACAGAGACTTTTACAATATTTCGGATTGAGTTAGCCAAAACACAACCGGATATTTCTGTTTTGATCCAGTCATATCCAGACAAAGTGGTGTGGAATTTATATGCAATGAACCAGAAAAATCACAGTAAATATGGTTTTGGAGAAAAGCAAAGTCTTTTCGTTAGGCAAGTGCATAAAATGTCATCTATACAAACAGTAATGTCATGTTTGTTTGTCGCAGTTCCTCTAGCTTTCTCCCAAGAAAATAGGAATGTGTAGATCTGGTATCTCCATGTGGAACCAATTATTGTTTCCAAGAGCAAAATTAAATATTCCCCGACAAAAAAACATTCAAAACAATAAAGTCCATGGATAATATCAGGAATACACAAACACAGAGGCTGTAGCAATATCTGGGATGGAGTTAGCCAAAACAATTCCAGATATTTCCGGTTTCATCCAGTCATATCCGGACAAACTGGTGTGGAATTCGTATGGAATGGACCGAGAAAATCACAGTAAAAATTGTTTTGGAGAAAAGCAAAGTCTTTTCATTAGGCAAGTGCATAAAATGTCATCGATACAAACAGAGATATCATGTTTGTTTGCTGCAGTTCCTCTAGCTTTCTGCCTAGAAAATACAAATATCTAGAGCTGGTGCATCTATGTGGAACCAATTATTGTTCCAAGAACAAAATTAAATGTTTCTTGATAAAAAACATTCAAAACAATAAAGTCCATCGACAATAACCAGAAAACACAAACACAGAGGTTTTCACAATATTTCGGATTGAGTTAGCCAAAAGACATCCGGATATTTCTGGTTTCATACAGTCATGTCCGGACAAACTGGTGTGGAATTCGTATGCAATGGACCGAGAAAATCACAGTAAAAATGGTTTTGGAGACAAGCAAAGTCTTTTCATTTGGCAAGTGCATAAAATGTCATCTATACAAACAGAAATATCATGTTTGTTTGCCACAGTTCCTCTAGCTTTCCCCCTAGAAAATACAAATATGTAGAGCTGGTGTCTCCATGTAGAATCAATCACTGTATACAAGCTCAAAATTATTTGTTCCCCGAAAAAAACATTCAAAATAATAAAGTCTATCAATAATATCCAGAAAACACAAACACAGAGGCTATAGCAATATCTGGGATTGAGTTAGCCAAAAGACTACTGGATATTTCCGGTTTCATTCAGTCATATCCGGACATACTGGTGTTGAATTCGTATGCAATGGACCAAGAAAATCACAGTAAAAATGGTTTTAGAGAAAAGCAACATATTTTCATTAGGTAAGTGCATAAAATGTCATCCATACAAACAGAAATATCATGTGTGTTTGCCCCAATTCCTCTTGCTTTCTCCTTCCAAAATATGAATGTGTAGAGCTGGTGTTCCCATTATGGACCAATTAGTGTTTCAACGGTACAAAATTAAATGTTACCTGGTAAAAAGCTTCAAAACAATAAAGTCCATCGATAATATCAAGAAAACACAAACACAGAGGCTTTCACCATATTTGGGATTGAGTTACCGAAAAGACAACCAGATATTTCTGTTTTCATCCAGTCATATCCAAACAAACTGGTGTGGAATTCGTATGCAAAGGACCAAGAATATCACAGTAAAAATGGTTTTGGGGAAAAGCAAAGTCCTTTCGTTAGGCAAGTGCATAAAATGTCATCTATACAAACAGAAATATCATGTTTGTTTGCTGCAGTTCTTCTAGCTTTCCCCCTAGAAAATACAAATATGTAGAGCTGGTGTCTCCATGTGGAACCAATTAATGTATCTAAGCTCAAAATTAAATGTTCCCCGATAAACAAGATTCAAAACAAGAAAGTCCGTTGATAATATCCGGAAAACACAAAAACAGAGGCTGTAGCAATATCTGGGATTGAGTTAGCCAAAACACAACCGGATATTTCAGGTTTCATCCAGTCATATCGCGACAAAGTGTTGTGGAATTCGCATGCAATGGACCGAGAAAATAACAGCAAAATTAGTTTTGGAGAAAAGCAGAGTCTTTTCATTAGGCAAGTGCATAAAATGTCATTGATACAAACAGAAATATCATGTTTGTTTATTGCAGTTCCTCTAGCATTCACCCTAGAAAAGACGACTGTGTAGTGCTGGTGTCTCCATGTGAAGCCATTTAGTGTTTCCAAGGTCATAATAAAATGTTCCCTGATAAAAAAACATTCAAAAAAATAAAGTCTGTTGATAATATCCAGAAAACAAAAACACAGAGGTTGTAGCAATATTTCAGATTGAGTTAGCCAAAACACAACCGGATATTTCTGTTTTCATCCTGTCATATCCAGACAAACTGGTGTGGAATTCGTATGCAATGGACTGAGAAAATCAGAGTAAAAATGGTTTTGGAGAAAAGCAAAGTCTTTTCGTCAGGCAAGTGCATAAAATGTCATCTATACAAACAAAAATATCATGTTTGTTTGTCACAGTTCTTCTAGCTTTCCCTTTAGAAAATTCAAATATGTAGAGCTGGTGAATCCATCTGGAACCAATTAGAGAAACTAAGCTCAAATTTAAATGTTCCCCAATAAAAAATATTCAAAACAATAAAATCCATGGATAATATCCAGAAAACACAAACACAGAGGCTGTAGCAACATCTGGGATTGAGTTAGCCAAAACACAACCAGATATTTCTGGTTTCATCCAGTCATATCTGGACAAAGTGGTGTGGAATTCATATGCAGTGGTGTGGAATTCGTACGCATTGTTCCGAGAAAATCACAGTAAAAATGGTTTTGGAGAAAAGCAAAGTCTTTTCGTTAGGCAAGTGCATAAAATGTCATCGATACAAACAGAAATATCATGTTTGTATGCCACAGTTCCTCTAGCTTTCTCCCTAGAAAATAGGAATTTGTAGAGTTGGTGTTCCCATGATGAACCAATTAGTGTTTCTATGGAAAAAATTAAATGTTCCCTGATAAAAACATTCAAAACAATGAAGTCCATCGATAATATCCAGAAAACACAAACACAGAGGCTCTTACAGTATTTCGGATAGAGTTATCCAAAACACAACCGGATATTTCTGGTTTTATCCAGTCATATCCGGAAAAACTGGTGTGGAGTTCGTATGCAATGGACCGAGAAAATCACAGTACAAATGGTTTTGGAGAAAAGCAAAGTCTTTTCGTTAGGTAAGTGCATAAAATGTCATCTATACAAACAGAAATATCATGTTTGTTTGTCGTAGTTCCTCTAGGTTTCTCCCTAGAAAATACAAATATGTAGAGCTGGTGTCTCCATGTGGAATCAATTACTGTATCCAAGCTCAAAATAAAATGTTCCCTGATAAAAAACTTTCAAAACAATAAATATGTGGATAATATCCAGAAAAAACAAACATAGAGCTTGCAGCAATATCTGGGATTGAGTTAGCAAAAACAAAACCAGATATTTCCGGTTTCATCCAGTCATATCCGGACAAACTGGTGTGGGATTCGTATGCAATGGACCGAGAAAATCACAGTAATAATGGTTTTGGAGAAAAGCAAAGTCGTTTCGTTAGGCAAGTGCATAAAATGTCATCTATACAAACAGAAATATCATGTTCGTTTGCCGCAGTTCCTCTAGCATTCTGCCTAGGAAATACAAATATGTAGAGCTTGTGTTTCTTTTGCAACCAATTAGTGTTTCCAAGCTGAAAATTAAAAATTCCCTGATGAAAAGCATTCAAAACAATAAAGTCTGTGGATAATATCAGGAATACACAAACATAGATGCTGTGGCAATATCTGGGATTGAGTTAGGCAAAACAAAACCGGATATTTCCGGTTTCATGCAGTCATATCCGGACAAAGTGGTGTGGAATTCGTATGCAATGGACCGAGAAAATCACAGTAAAAATGGTTTTGGAGAAAAGCAAAGTCTTTTCATTAGGCAAGTAGATAAAATATCAGCGATACAAGCAGATATATCATGTTTGTTTTTCGCAGTTCCTCTAGATTTGTCCCTAGAAAATAAGAAATTGTAGAGCTGGTGTCCCCCTGATGAAGCAATTAGTGTTTCAATGGTACAAAATTAAATGTTCCCTGATAAAAACATTCAAAACAATGAAGTCCATCGATAATATCCAGAAACCTCAAACACAGAGGCTGTAGCAATATCTGGGATTGAGTTAGCCAGAACAAAACCGGATATTTCCAGTTTCATCCAGTCATGTCTGGACAAACTGGTGTGGAATTCATATGCAATGGACGGAGAAAATCACAGTAAAAACGGTTCTGGTCAAAAGCAAAGTCTTTTCGTTAGACAAGTGCATAAAATGTCATCGATACAAACAGAAATATCATGTTTGTGTGCCGCAGTTCTTCTAGCATTCTCCTTAGAAAATATGAATGAGTAGACCTTGTCCCCATGTGGAACCAATTGGTGTTTCAATGGTACAAAATTAAGTGTTCCCTGATAAAAAAAATACAAAACAATAAATTCCATCGATAATATCCAGAAACACAAACATAGAGGCTTTCACAATATTTCCGACTGAGTTAGCCAAAACACAACGGGATTTTCTGGTTTCATCCAGTCATATCCGGACAAAGTGGTGTGGAATTCGTATGTAATGGACCGAGAAAAGCACAGTAAACATGGTTTTGGACAAAAGCAAAGTCTTTTCATTAGGCAAGTAGATAAAATGTCATCTATACAAACAGAAATATCATGCTTTTTTGTCGCAGTTCCTCTAGCATTCTCCCTAGAAAATACAAATATGTAGTTGAGTTAGGCAAAACACAACCGGATATTTCCGGTTTCATCCAGTCATATCCGGAAAAACTGGTGTGGAATTCGTATGCAATGGACCGAGAAAATCACAGTACAAATGGTTTTGGAGAAAAGCAAAGTCTTTTCGTTAGGCAAGTGCATAAAATGTCTATACAAACAGAAATATCATGTTTGTTAGCCGCAGTTCCTCTAGGTTTCTACCTAGAAAATACGAATATGTAGAGGTGTTGTTCCCATGATGAACCAGTTTGTTTTTCAACAGTACAAAATTAAGTGTTCCCTGATAAAAACATTCAAAACATTAAGCCTCTCTGAAACAGTATTTTTATACTTTGTGTTTCTGCATGGGTACAAACTGATGAGATCTTTACTAATTATATACTGATTCGATCTTCTGTATATAAAGTTAATTGGAAATGAAAAAAAAAAACCTAGTGTTAAATTGGAAATGGCATAGAAAATTAATTAACTTTTAAAAAAATATTATGTAGGATCTCTGCCTTTAATGTGCTGTACACTCTTATTTAATGCTATAACTAGTACTCCAACAGTATATTTTTTTTCACTTTGTGTTGCTATATGGGGGCAAACTGTTGAAATCATTACCTAATTTGTACTAAACTGATCTTTTTTATATAAAGAGAATTGAAAGTGAATCATGATGTGATTGGAAGGGGAGAGGGAGCGGGAAAGGGGAGGGTTGTGGGTGGGAGGGAAGTTTTGGGAGAGGGAAACCATTATAACCCATGAGCTGTACTTTGGAAATTTACATTCATTAAATAAAACTTAAAAAAAAAAGAAATTACGAATGTGTAGAGCTGGTGTCTCCATGTGAAAATAATTAGTGTTTCAACGGTACAAAATTAAATGTCCCCTGATAAAAAAACATTCAAAACAATCAAGTCTGTGGATAATATCAGGAATACACAAACACAGAGGCTGTAGCAATATTTTGGATTGAGTTAGCCAAAAAAAAAAAAAACGGATATTTCCGGTTTCATCGAGTCATATCCGGACAAATTGGTGTGGAATTCGTATGCAGTAGAAAGAGAAAATCAGAGTAAAAATTGTTTTGGAGAAAAGCAAAGTTATTTCATTAGCAAGAGCATTAAATGTCATCAATACAAACAGAAATATCATGTCTGTTTTCGCAGTTCCTCTAGCTTTTTCCCTGGAAAATTCGAATATATTGAGCTGGTGTCTACATGTGGAACCAATTAGTGTTTCCAAGCACAAAATTAAATGTTCCCTGATACAGAACATTCAAAACAATAAAGTCTGTGGATAATATCAGGAATACACAAACACAGAGGCTGTAGTAGTCCATGGACCGAGAAAATCCCATTAAAAATGGTTTTGGAGAAAAGCAAAGTCTCTTCCTTAGGCTTGTGCATAAAATGTCATCTATACAAACAGAAATATCATGTTTGTTTGTCGCAGTTCCTCTAGATTTCTCCCTAGAAAATATGAATGTGTAGAGCTGGTGTCTCCATGTGGAACCAATTATTGTTTCAACGGTACAAAATTAAATGTCCCCTGATAAAAACATTCAAAACAATGATGTCCATCGGTAATATCCAGAAACCACAAACACAGAGTCTGTAGCAATATCTGTGGATTGAGTTAGCCAGAACAAAACCGGATATTTCCGGTTTCATCCAGTCGTATCTGGACAAACTGGTATGGAATTCTTATGCAATGGATGGAGAAAATCACAGTAAATATGGTTCTGGTGAAAAGCATAATCTTTTCGTGAGGCTAGTGCATAAAATGTCATCTATACTAACAGAAATATGATGTTTGTGTGCCGCAGTTCCTCTAGCTTTCTCCTTAGAAAATATGAATGAGTAGAGCTTTTCCCCATGTGGAACCAATTGGTGTTTCAATGGAACAAAATTAAATGTTCCCTGATGAAAACAATAAATTCCATCGATAATATCCAGAAACACAAACACAGAGGCTTTCACAATATTTCAGATTGAGTTAGCCAAAACAAAACCGGATATTTCCGGTTTCATCCAGTCATATCCGGACAAAGTTGTGTGGAATTCGTATGTAATGGACTGAGAAAATCACAGTAAAAATGGTTATGGACAAAAGCAAAGTCTTTTCATTAGGCAAGTAGATAAAATGTCATCTATACAAACAGAAATATCATGCTTTTTTGTCGCAGGTCCTCTAGCACTCTCCCTAGAATATACAAATATGTAGAGCTGGTGTCTACATGTGAAACCAATTAGTGTTTCCAAGCACAAAATTAAATGTTCCCTGATAAAAAACATTCAGAACAATAAGGTCCGTGGATAATATCAGAAATACACAAACACAGAGGCTGTAGCAATATCTGGGATTGAGTTAGCCAAAACAAAACCGGATATTTCCAGTTTCATCCAGTCATATCCAGACAAACTGGTGTGGAATTCATATGCAATGGACCGAGAAAATCACAGTAAACATGGTTTTGGAGAAAAGCAAAGTCTTTTCATTAGGCAAGTGCATAAAATGTCATCTATACAAACAGAAATATCATGTTTGTTTGCCATAGTTCCTCTAGCATTCTCCCTAGAAAATATGAATGTGTAGAGCTGGTGTCTCCATGTGGACCAATTACTGTCTCCAACCACAAAATTAAATGTTCCCTGAAAAAAAACATTCAAAAATATAGTCCGTGGATTATATCAGGAAAATACAAACACAGAGGCTGTAGCAATATTTCAGATTGAGTTAGCCAAAACACAACCAGATATTTCTGGTTTCATCCAGTGATATCCGGACAAACTCGTGTGGAATTCGTTTGCAATGGACTGAGAAAATCAAGGTACAAATGGTTTTGGAGAAAAGCAAAGACTTTTTGTTAGGCAAGTGCATAAAATGTCAGCTATAGAAACAGAGCTATCATGTTTGTTTGCCGCAGTTCCTATGGGTTTCTCCATAGAAATTACGAATGTAATTACTGACACCATGAACAAGAGTGTCAAATTGTTAAGTCAGCAACAGGAGTCACTGTGTACTTACATCCCATGTGGGATCTGTCCTTAATGTGTTTTCTAATGTGCAGTGATGCTATAACTAGTACTGAAACAGTATTTTTACACTTTGTGTTTCTGCATGGGTACAAACTGATGAGATCTTTACTAATTATATACTGATTCGATCTTCTGTATATGAAGATAATTGGAAATGAAAAAAAAAAAACCTAGTGTTAAATTGGAAATGGCATAGAAAATTAATTAACTTTTAAAAAAATATTATGTAGGATCTCTGCCTTTAATGTGCTGTACACTCTTATTTAATGCTATAACTAGTACTCCAACAGTATATTTTTTTTCACTTTGTGTTGCTATATGGGGGCAAACTGTTGAAATCGTTACCTAATTTATACTAAACTGAACTTTTGTATATAAAGAGAATTGAAAGTGAATCATGATGTTATTGGAAGGGGAAAGGGAGCAGGAAAGGGGAGGGTTGTGGGTAGGAGGGAAGTTTTGGGAGAGGGAAGCCATTATAACCCATGAGCTGTACTTTGGAAATTTACATTCATTAAATAAAACTTAAAAAAAAGAAATTACGAATGTGTAGAGCTGGTGTCTCCATGTGAAAATAATTAGTGTTTCAACGGTACAAAATTAAATGTTCCCTGATAAAAAACATTCAAAACAATAAAGTCTGTGGATAATAACAGGAATGCACAAACACAGAGGCTGTAGCAATATTTCGGATTGAGTTAGCCAAAAAAAAAAAACCGGATATTTTCTGTTTCCTCCAGTCATATCCGGAAAAATTGGTGTGGAATTCGTATGCAATAGAAAGAGAAAATAAGAGTAAAAATTGTTTTGGAGAAAAGAAAAGTATTTTCATTAGCAAGAGCATAAAATGTCATCGATACAAACTGAAATATCATATTTGTTTGTCGCAGTTCCTCTAGCTATTTCCCTGGAAAATTCGAATTAATAGTGGTGGTGTCTCCATGTGGAACAAATTACTGTATCCAAGCTCAAAATAAAATGTTCCCCGCTAAAAAGCATTCAAAACAATAAAGTCTGTGGATAATATCCAGAAACGCAAACACAGAGGCTGTAGCAATATCTGGGATTGAGTAAGCCAAAATAAAACCGGATATTTCAGGTTTCATCCAGTCATATCCGGACAAACTGGTGTGGAATTCGTATGCAATGCACCGAGAATATCACAGTACACATGGTTTTGAAGAAAAGAAAAGTCTTTTTGTTAGCCAAGTGCATAAAATGTCATCTATACAAACAGAAATATCATGTTTGTTTGCCATAGTTCCTCTAGCATTCTCCCTAGAAAATATGAATGTGTAGAGCTGGTGTCTCCATGTGGACCAATTACTGTCTCCAACCACAAAATTAAATGTTCCCTGAAAAAAAACATTCAAAAAATATAGTCCGTGGATTATATCAGGAAAATACAAACACAGAGGCTGTAGCAATATTTCAGATTGAGTTAGCCAAAACACAACCAGATATTTCTGGTTTCATCCAGTGATATCCGGACAAACTCGTGTGGAATTCATTTGCAATGGACTGAGAAAATCAAGGTACAAATGGTTTTGGAGAAAAGCAAAGACTTTTTGTTAGGCAAGTGCATAAAATGTCAGCTATAGAAACAGAGCTATCATGTTTGTTTGCCGCAGTTCCTATAGGTTTCTCCATAGAAATTACGAATGTAATTACTGACACCATGAACAAGAGTGTCAAATTGTTAAGTCAGCAACAGGAGTCACTGTGTACTTACATCCCATGTGGGATCTGTCCTTAATGTGTTTTCTAATGTGCAGTGATGCTATAACTAGTACTGAAACAGTATTTTTACACTTTGTGTTTCTGCATGGGTACAAACTGATGAGATCTTTACTAATTATATACTGATTCGATCTTCTGTATATGAAGATAATTGGAAATGAAAAAAAAAACCTAGTGTTAAATTGGAAATGGCATAGAAAATTAATTAACTTTTAAAAAATATTATGTAGGATCTCTGCCTTTAATGTGCTGTACACTCTTATTTAATGCTATAACTAGTACTCCAACAGTATATTTTTTTTCACTTTGTGTTGCTATATGGGGGCAAACTGTTGAAATCGTTACCTAATTTATACTAAACTGAACTTTTGTATATAAAGAGAATTGAAAGTGAATCATGATGTTATTGGAAGGGGAAAGGGAGCAGGAAAGGGGAGGGTTGTGGGTAGGAGGGAAGTTTTGGGAGAGGGAAGCCATTATAACCCATGAGCTGTACTTTGGAAATTTACATTCATTAAATAAAACTTAAAAAAAAGAAATTACGAATGTGTAGAGCTGGTGTCTCCATGTGAAAATAATTAGTGTTTCAACGGTACAAAATTAAATGTTCCCTGATAAAAAACATTCAAAACAATAAAGTCTGTGGATAATAACAGGAATACACAAACACAGAGGCTGTAGCAATATTTCGGATTGAGTTAGCCAAAAAAAAAAAACCGGATATTTTCTGTTTCCTCCAGTCATATCCGGAAAAATTGGTGTGGAATTCGTATGCAATAGAAAGAGAAAATAAGAGTAAAAATTGTTTTGGAGAAAAGCAAAGTATTTTCATTAGCAAGAGCATAAAATGTCATCGATACAAACTGAAATATCATATTTGTTTGTCGCAGTTCCTCTAGCTATTTCCCTGGAAAATTCGAATTAATAGTGGTGGTGTCTCCATGTGGAACAAATTACTGTATCCAAGCTCAAAATAAAATGTTCCCCGCTAAAAAGCATTCAAAACAATAAAGTCTGTGGATAATATCCAGAAACGCAAACACAGAGGCTGTAGCAATATTTGGGATTGAGTAAGCCAAAATAAAACCGGATATTTCAGGTTTCATCCAGTCATATCCGGACAAACTGGTGTGGAATTCGTATGCAATGGACCGAGAATATCACAGTACACATGGTTTTGAAGAAAAGAAAAGTCTTTTTGTTAGCCAAGTGCATAAAATGTCATCTATACAAATAGAAATATCATTTTTGTTTGCCGCAGTTCCTCTAGCTTTCTTCCTAGAATATACGAATGGATAATATCCAGAAAACACAAACACAGAAGCTTTCACAATATTTCGGAAATATTATGATAATATCATGTATGTTTGCCGCAGTTCCTCTAGCTTTCTCCCTAGAAAATACAAATGTGTAGAGCTGATGTCTCCATGTGGAACCAATTAGTGTTTCCAAGCACAAAATTAAATGTTCCCTAAAAAAAATCATTCAAAAAAATAAAGTCCATTGATAATATCCAGAAAACACAAACAAAGAGGCTTTAGCAATATTTCGGATTGAGTTAGCCAAAACAAAACCAGGTATTTCTGGTTTCATCCAGTCATATCCGGACAAACTGGTGTGGAATTCGTATGCAATGGACCGAGAAAACCACATATTAATGGTTTTGGAGAAAAGTAAAGTCTTTTCATTAGGCAAGTGCATAAAATGTCATCGATGCAAACAGAAATATCATGTGTTATTGCCGCAGTTCCTCTAGCATTCTCCCTAGAAAATACGAATGTGTAGAGTTGGTGTCTCCATGTGGAAACAACTAGTGTTTCAAGTGTACAAAATCAAATGTTCCCTGATAAAGAACACTCAAAACAATAAAGTCTGTGGATAATATCAGGAATACACAAACACAGAGGCTGTAGAAATATTTAGGATTGAGTTAGCCAAAACACAACCAGATATTTCTCGTTTCATCCAGTCATATCCGGACAAACTTGTGTGGAATTCATATACAATGGACCGAGAAAATCACAACAAATGGTTTTGATGAAAAGCAAAGACTTTTAATTAGGCAAAGAGATAAAATATCATCGATACAAACAGAAATATCATGTTTGTTTGCCGCAGTTCCTCTAGCGTTCTCCCTAGCAAATCCGAATGTGTAGAGCTGGTATCTCCATGTGGAACCAATTAGTGTTTCCAAGCAGAAAATTAAATGTTCCCTAAAAAAAACATTGAAAAATATAAAGTCCATGCATAATATCAGGAATACACAAACACAGAGGCTGTAGAAATATTTCCGATGCAGTTAGCCATAAAACAACTAGATATTTCTGGTTTCATCCAGTCATATCCGGACAAAGTGGTGTGGAATTCGTATGCAATGGACCGAGAAAATCACAGTAAAAATGGTTTTGGAGAAAAGCAAACTCTTTTCGTTAGGCAAGTGCATAAAATGACATCTATACAAACAGAAATATCACGTTTGTTTGTGGTAGTACCTCTAGCTTTCTCCCTAGAAAATACGAATGTGTAGAGCTGGTGTCCCCATGATGAAGCAATTACTGTTTCACAGCACAAAATTAAATGTTCCCTGATAAAGAACATTCAAAACAATAAAGTCTGTGGATAATATCAGGAATACACAAACACAGAGGCGGTAACAATATCTGGGATTGAGTTAGCCAAATCAAAACCGGATATTTCTGGTTTCATCCAGTCATATCCGGACAAAGTGGTGTGGAATTCGTAGTCCATGGACAGAGAAAATCCCATTAAAAATGGTTTTGGAGAAAAGCAAAGTCTTTTCGTTAGGCAAGTGTATAAAATGTCATCTATAGTGTTGGACCTCTCAGTTGTAGAGATGCCCACTTGCTCGAGAGGACGCCCAAAAATCCAGACTCCAGACCAGTTGATGCAAAAGCATGAGGTATTTATTGTACGTTTGCGCAAACGGGCCCCCACCTAAGACGGTGAGGAGACCTGAGCGGCAGTTTCACACAGGTTATATAGAGGGATAATTAGCATACCGGAGAATGCTGAGGAGAGTGCTGAGGGAACCAGCTGAAGAGAATGCTGAGGAGAGTGCTGAGGGAACCAGCTGAAGAGAATGCTGAGGAGAGTACTGAGACTCTCCGAAGGGGGAGTGGCAGCTCTGCTCTGGGCATGCCTAGAGGTTCTCTAAAGGGGATAGACTTTTCCTTCCCAGAGAACATGCCCGCTGGACCCTGGGGAACATCTAACCTCTTAAGAAGCCCCTGATATCTGCCCAGGCCTAGTTTCTTGTCCCTCTCCCCCATAAGGGTCCTTCATTCCCTCCTTTTCTTTTTGGAAAGATTTTAATCTTAAAATCTATTAGACCGGCCTGGGGAGAACCTGCCTCACTGGAGGGAGGAAACTCTGTTCTTACTGGACTGGGTTAGGTTCCACGTTAACAATTGCGGAGCATGGGGATTGGAAAAACAATGGGGAAAGGTCAGGAACATCATAAATTTTAAACAGTTTTTAAAAGTCTTAGCTTGAGTGGGTTCTGAGTGTGCTGGAGCTTCCATTTGGCTGGTCTATCCGGATCCTCGGGGCCCTGGGGAGGTGGTGCTTGCTTCACGTGTGAGGCGTGGACCCAAGCAGCGATTCTGTCGACCTTGAGAGCGGTGGGAGTTGTCAACAGCACAGTGAAGGGGCCTTTCCACCGGGGCTCTAGAGTCTTAGATTGGTGCCTTCGGACATACACAGCATCAAGGATGTGGAATGGTTGTCGTCCTGGGTTGGCAGGCTGCTGCAAGAGGTCTCCAGACCTGGTTCTGGATGATCTGGAGCGCTCTCAACCGGGCCTGTAACTTATCGGCAACGGAGTCACTGGCAAGGTCAAGCAAGCCTACTACTAATGGGGGCCCTCCATAAAGGATTTCGTATGGCGTCAGCCCGCAATGAGAGGGCGTGTTTCGGACCCGGAACAACACCATAGGGAGGAGTTAGACCCAGTCTTTAACACCAGTCTCCAACGCCAATTTGGTCAAGGTCTCTTTAATTATTCTGTTCATTCTTTCCACCTGTCCTGAACCCTGGGGTCTATAGGCACAGTGCAATTTCCAATTTATGCCTAATGCTTTGGCCACCAACTGACTTACCTGGGAGACAAACGCTGGGCCATTGTCGGACCCGATTACCTTAGGCAAGCCGAACCGGGGGAAGATCTCCTCTATGATCTTCTTGACGACCACCTGGGCGGTTTCCCGTTTTGTGGGGAATGCCTCAGTCCATCCGGAGAAGGTGTCTACAAAAACTAGAAGATACTTATTCCCATAACTGCCCGGCCTTATCTCAGTGAAATCGACCTCCCAGTTGATTCCTGGTCGGTCTCCTCTTACCCTAGCTCCCTCCGGGAGCTTGAGGTGTCTGGCATTTACCTTGGCACACGGAACACAGGATTCAGTCACCTGCTGGGCTAAAGAGTCAAGTAGTAAGACTGCCTATCTTCCTGTAAGGCTGCTTTTAGCTTTTTGTATCCCAAATGAGTCCATTGATGGAGGCTGGTAATTATTTCTTTAGCCAATTGGTATGGCAAGACTATTTTCTCTCCGAGCCTCCAAACCCTTATTTGTTCATCATACTCTGCACCGAGCCGCTGAATCGTATCTAAGTCTTGGTCCGAATAGAGGAAAGGTGGTTCCCTCGATACTTGGGTGGGCTCAATTGTCTTTAACGGGAGCACCTGTTGGCTCAGGGCTGCCGCCCTAGCGGCCTCGTCTGCCATCCTGTTTCCCCTTGCTACGGAGTCGTCTCCTCGTTGGTGCCCGGGGCAATGAATTGCTGAGGAGAATGCTGAGGAGAGTGGCAGCTCTGCTCAGTTTCAGCGGCAAGGAGGAGGTCGTCCACATATTGCAGGAGGACCAGGTCCGGATGGTTGACTCGGAAGTCGGCCAAACCCAGGTGCAGAGCTTCGTCAAACAAGGTAGGCGAGTTTTTAAATCCTTGAGGCAACCTTGTCCAGGTGAGTTGTCCTGAAAACCCGGTCTCTGGGTCTTTCCACTCAAAAGCAAAGATGGATTGGCTCTGAGGGCTCAGTCTTAAACAAAAGAATGCATCTTTTAGGTCTAACGGTGTACCATACGTGGGTCGGAGGCAAGGTACTTAGCAGATTGTAGGGGTTGGGCACCGTGGGATGCATATCCTCCGTTCTCCTGTTAACCTCCCGCAAGTCCTGTACCGGGCGGTAGTCACCCGTACCAGGCTTCTTTACTGGTAGTAGGGGGGTGTTCTAAGGTGAACGACAAGGTTTTAAAATGCCTAGGTGTAACAGTCTCTGGATATGTGGCCGGATACCTTCCTTAGCTTCCTTGCCCATCGGATATTGACGAACTGACACGGGAATGGCCGTGGGCTTCAGATCAAGGGAGGCCGGTTAACGGCCAGCCCTATTCCCGCAGTCTCTGCCCAGGCCTGAGGAAAATCTTGGAGCTTAAAGGCCCTTTTTCTGAAGTCAGTACCGAGTGCTGGGTTCCCGTGTCAATCAGGAAGGTTACCGGTCTGCCCCCCACTTCAAGGGTTATCCTGGGCTCAGGGGGGGGAGTTCCTGGCCCTGACTCACCTAGTCGTCTTCTTCCAGGGACAGGATTGGAACTGGTCTCCTCTTTGGTCCCTGTTTTTTCTTCGGGCCGTCTTTGACCCAGTGTCCTCTTTCTTTACAATAGGCACATTGATCTCTTTCCACCCGAGGCTTTCGTTTGTCTCCCAAGTCCCTATTCTGTCCTGGTCTACTCCTTTCTGTATCCTGCATTACGGTGGCCAAAATTCTACTAAGCTCTCGATTACGTTTTTTTTTCTTTTGTCTTCCCTTTCCTCCTGCTCCTTGCGGATCCTTTCCTCCTTCTCCTCTCGGGTCTCCCTTTTGTTGTAAATCTTTTCTGCCTCCTTTATTAAATCTTGTATAATACGGTAGGCTTCCATTAATCTTTCTAGGAAGCCTGCCGGCGTTTCCTCAGCCCCCTGCACTACTGCACGTACCTTGGCCAAATTGGTGGGGCGCTTTCCAGCCCCTCTGAGACCCGCAAGGAGAATCTGGTGGTAAAGACAAAGTCGCTCCCTACCAGCAACGGTGGTGTAGTCCCAATCAGGACGGGTTGAGGGAAATGCCTCCTCGATTTCGTTTAGCAGTAGGGTCGGTCGGCCATCTGCTCCAGGGACGTTTTTCCGTGCCTCAAGGTAGACACGCTGCTTTTCCTCAGTAGTGAGGAGGGTCTGCAGAAGCTGCTGACAATCATCCCAGGTGGGCTGATTGAGTCAATAAAATTGACTCAATCAGCCCAGTCAGAGCCTGGGGGTCCTGAGAGAAAGAGGGGTTATGGGTTTTCCAATTATAAAGATCGGAAGCAGAAAATGGCCAGTACTGCATCTGGCCAGCCACCGAGCGAAGAGGAAAAGCCTGCGAATTCCAGACGCTTCCTGAGCCCCCTGCCTGCCCCTGACGGAGGCGCAGGCGGCTGGAGGGCGGGGGAGGCGCTGAGACTTCTTCCCCTGCCCTCGTGGAATCAAGGGGTGGTGCAGAAGGTTGCACATCCCGCTCTAGTTATTGTGGAAGTTCCTGCGGGGGAGCAGGCTGGCCGGGAAGATAGGGTGGGGGAGAGTCAAAGCGCAGAAAGTCCTGATCAGCCGGAAGAACCGGTGGCTTGTCAGGTTTTGGATCTCGAATCTCCTTCAGAGGGTATAGGGAGGAGGTTGGCACAACCGGGATAGGAGGAGGAGGGGGTAACGGGGTCCGTATGGGCTCCGTTGGGAAGGAGAAGGGTTCTATCCAGGGAGGGGGATTACGTGAAAGATCCTCCCACGTAGTAATGTAGGGCACCTGATCAGGGTGTCCATTCGATCCTGGCTGAAAGACCCGTGCCTCAATCTGCAAAATAATATCGAGGTTAAAAGTGCCGCTCCTTGGCCAGCCGACCTCGAAGGCCGGCCACTCTGAGGAACAGAATTTTGCCCATTGTTTCCTTTTAACCTCCAATGAGAGGTGGCGTGCGCGTTCTCGAATGTCCTTCCAGTGGTCTAGAGTGAGACTTAAAGGGGTGGTTATTTGTTGACCCATGTGTGCAAGGATTTTAGCCCAAACAAAAACAGCCAATGCACAAACATATACAATAAGTAAGACAAACCCCATGGCTTGCGCTAATTTTGGGAGCGGCTACCTGACCAGCCCTCCCCGGGAAGGAGGGAGACTTGGTCTCCGACCCACCTCCAGACTACCCCGGGTGCGTCTTCCGGGGGAACGGACCGAGGGTTTCCCCTCTCATCCCGGAGCGTCCTCCGGGGCACGGGCCAGGGGTTGCTGGGCACGCCTGCCTCCCCCACTGGTCCCGAGCAGACCAGGGGTTGCAGGGCACGCCTGCCTCCCCCACTGGTCCCACAGAGTCAGGTCAGATACTGGCCAGTCAGAATACTTCAGTCAGAATCCAGTCAGAATACTCAAGACGAAGACCAACAAACAGAAAACACTTAATTATACCTCCAACTGGTCCTGCAGAGAATGGGTCTGAGGGCGACCTCGAGCCCCACGTTGGGCGCCAAAATGTTGGACCTCTCAGTTGTAGAGATGCCCACTTGCTCGAGAGGACGCCCAAAAATCCAGACTCCAGACCAGTTGATGCAAAAGCATGAGGTATTTATTGTACGTTTGCGCAAACGGGCCCCCACCTAAGACGGTGAGGAGACCTGAGCGGCAGTTTCACACAGGTTATATAGAGGGATAATTAGCATACCGGAGAATGCTGAGGAGAGTGCTGAGGGAACCAGCTGAAGAGAATGCTGAGGAGAGTGCTGAGGGAACCAGCTGAAGAGAATGCTGAGGAGAGTACTGAGACTCTCCGAAGGGGGAGTGGCAGCTCTGCTCTGGGCATGCCTAGAGGTTCTCTAAAGGGGATAGACTTTTCCTTCCCAGAGAACATGCCCGCTGGACCCTGGGGAACATCTAACCTCTTAAGAAGCCCCTGATATCTGCCCAGGCCTAGTTTCTTGTCCCTCTCCCCCATAAGGGTCCTTCAATAGAAACAGAAATATCATGTTTGTTTGTGGCAGTACCTCTAGCTTTCTCCCTAGAAAATACGAATGTGTAGAGCTGGTGTTCCCATTATGAACCAATTAGTGTTTCAACGGTACAAAATTAAATGTTCCCTGATAAAAACATTCAAAACAATAAGTCCATCGATAATATCCAGAAAACACAAACGCAGAGGCTTTCACAATATTTCGGTTTGAGTTAGCCAAAACACAACCGGATATTTCTGGTTTCATCCAGTCATATCCGGGGAAAGTGGTGTGGAATTCGTTTGCAATGGACGGAGAAAATCACAGTAGAAATGGTTTTTGAGAAAAGCAAAGTGTATTCGTTAGGCAAGAGAATGAAATGTCATCTCTGCAAACAGAAATATTATTTTTCTTTGCCGCAGTTCCTCTATCTTTCTCCCTAGAAAATACGAATGTGTAGAGCTGGTTTCTCCATGTGGAAACAATTCGTGTTTCCAAGCACAAAACTAAATGTTCCCTGAAAAAAAAAATTCAAAGCAATAAAGTCCATGGATAATATCAGGAATAAACAAACACAGAGGCTGTAGCAATATCTGCGATTGAGTTAGCCAAAATAAACCGGATATTTCCGGTTTCATCCAGTCATATCCAGACAAAGTGGTGTGGAATTCGTATGCAATGGGCTGAGAAAATCTGAGTAAAAATGGTTTTGGAGAGGCTGGCACCGCGGCTCACTAGGCTAATCCTCTGCCTTGCGGCACCAGCACACCGGGTTCTAGTCCCGGTCGGGGCACCGATCCTGTCCCGGTTGCCCCTCTTCCAGGCCCGCTCTCTGCTGTGGCCAGGGAGTGCAGTGGAGGATGGCCCAAGTCCTTGGGTCCTGCACCCCATGGGAGACCAGGAGAAGCAACTGGCTCCTGCCATCGGAACAGCGCGGTGTGCCGGCCGCAGCGCGCTACCGCGGCGGCCATTGGAGGGTAACCAATGGCAAAAGGAAGACCTTTCTCTCTGTCTCTCTCTCTCACTGTCCACTCTGCCTGTCCAAAAAAAAATGGTTTTGGAGAAAAGCAGTCTTTTCGTTAGGCAAGTACAAAAAATATCATCGATAAAAACAGAAATGTCATGTTTGTTTGCCGCAGTTCCTCTAGCTTTCTCCGTAGAAAATACGAATGTGGATCTGGTGTCTCCATGTGGAACCAATTAGTGTTTACAAGCACAAAATAAAATGTTCCCTGAAAAAAAATACAAAAAGTAAAGACCGTGGATAATATCAGGAATACACAAACACAGAGGCTGTAGCAATATTTCGGATTGAGTTAGCCCAAAGAAAATCAGATATTTCTGGTTTCATGCAGTCATATGCGGACAAACTGGTGTGGAATTCATATGCAATGGACCCAGAAAATCAGAGCTAAAATTGTTTTGGAGAAAAGCAGTCTTTTCTTTAGGCAAGTGCAGAAAATGTTACCTATACAAACAGATATATCATGTTTGTTTGCCACAGTTCTTCTAGCTTTCTCCATAGAAAATATGAATGTGTAAAGCTGGTGTCTCCATGTGGAACCAATTAGTGTTTCCAATTACAAAATTAAATGTTCCCTGAAAAAAAACATTCAGAAAAATAAAGTCCGTGGATAATATCAGGAACACACAAACACAGAGGCTGTAGCAATATTTCGGATTGAGTTAGCCAAAACACAACCGGATATTTCCGGTTTCATCCATTCATATCCGCACAAACTGC
The DNA here is from genome assembly GCA_036325905.1 of Lepus oiostolus. Classification (NCBI taxonomy): domain Eukaryota; kingdom Metazoa; phylum Chordata; class Mammalia; order Lagomorpha; family Leporidae; genus Lepus; species Lepus oiostolus. The sequence continues at coordinate 55,453,824 of CM070808.1, read as the reverse complement.
TGTGGAATTCGTATGCAGTGTTTCGAAAAATCACAGAAAAATGGTTTTGGAGAAAAGCAAAGTCTGTTTGTTGGGCAAGTGCATAAAATGTCATCTATACAAACAGAAATATCATGTTTGTTTGCCGCAGTTCTTCTAGCTTTTTCCCTAGAAAATACGAATGTGTAGAGCTGGTGTCGCCATGTAGAAATAATTAGTGTTTCCAAGCACAAAATTAAAAGTTCCCTGATAAAAAACATTAAAAACAATAAAGTCTATGGATAATATCAGGAATACACAAACACAGAGGCTTTCACAATATTTCGGATTGAGTTAGCCAAAACACAAGCGGATATTTCTGTTTTCATCCAGTCATATCCAGACAAACTGGTGTGGAATTCTGATGCAATGGACTGAGAAAATCATAGTAAAAATGGTTTGGAGAAAAGCAAAGCAAAGTCTTTTCGTTAGGCATAAAATGTCATCTATACAAACAGAAATATCATGTTTGTTTGTCGCAGTTCCTCTAACTTTCTACCTAGAAAATACGAATATGTTCAGCTGGTGTCTCCATGTGGAACCAATTAGTGATTCCAAGAGAAAATTAAGTGTTCCCTGATAAAAAACATTCAAAAGAATAAAGTCCGTGGATAATATCAGGAATACACAAACACAGAAGCTGTAGCAATATCTGGGATTGAGTTAGCCAAAATGAAACGGGATATTTCAGGTTTCATCTAGTCATTTCCGGACAAACTGGTGTGGAATTTGTACGCAATGGACCGAGAAAATCACAGTAAAATGTTATTGGGGCAAACCAAAGTCTTTTCTTTAGGCAAGTGCATAAAATGTCATCTATACAAACCGAAATATCATGTTTCTTTGTCACAGTTCTCTAGCTTTCTCCCTAGAAAATCCGAATGTGTAGATCTGGTGTCTCCATGTGGAACCAGTTAGTGTATCCAAGATCAAAATTAAATGTTCCCTGATAAAAAAAAATTCAAAACAATAAAGTCCGTGGATAATATCAGGAATACACAAACAAAGAGGCTGTAGCAAAATCTGGGATTGTGTTAGCCAAAACAATACCGGATATCTCCGATTTCATCATGTCATATCCGGATATCATGGTGTGGAATTCATATGCAAGGGACGGAGAAAATCACAGTACAAATGGTTTTGGAGAAAACCAAAGTCTTTTCGTTAGGCAAGTGCATAAAATGTCATCTATACAAACAGAAATATCATGTGTGTTTGCCGAAGTTCCTCTAGGTTTCTCCCTAGAAAATACGAATGTGTAGAGCTGGTGTTCCCATGATGAACCAATTAGTGTTTCAACGGTACAAAATTATATGTTCCCTGATAAAAACATTCAAAACAATAAAGACATTCGATAATATCCAGAAAACAAAAACACAGAGGCTTTCACAATATTTTGGATTGAGTTAGCCAAAATACAACGGGATATTTCTGTTTTCATGCAGTCATATCCAGACAAACTGGTGTGGAATTCGTATGCAATGGACAGAGAAAATCACAGTAAAAATGGTGTGGAGGAAAGCAAAGTCTTTTCGTTAGGCAAGTGCATAAAATGTCATCGATACAAACAGAAATATCATGTTTGTTTGCCACAGTTACTCTCGCTTTCTCTCTAGACAATACAAATGTGTAGAGCTGGTGTCTCCATGTGGAACCAATTAGATTTTCCAAGAACAAAATCAAATGTTCCCTGAAAAAAACATTCAAAACAATAAAGTCCGTGGATAATATCAGGAATACACATACACAGAGGCGGTAGCAATATCTGGGATTGAGTTAGCCAAAACAGAACTGGATATTTCCGGTTTCATCCAGTCATATCCGGAAAAACGGTGTGGAATTCATATGCAATGGACCGAGAAAATCACTGCAAAAATGGTATTGGAGAAAAGCAAAGTATTTTCGTTAGGCGAGTGCATAAAATGTCATCTATACAAACAGAAATCTCATGTTTGTTTGTCGCAGTTCCTCTAGCTTTCTCCCTAGAAAATACGAATGTGAAGAGCTGGTTTGTCCATGATGAAACAATTAGTGTTTCTACGGTACAAAATTAAATGTTCCCTGATAAAAACATTCAAAACAATAAAATCCGTTGATAATATCCAGAAACACAAACACAGACACTTTCAGAATATTTCGATTTGAGTTAGCCAAAACAAAACCGGATATGTCCGGTTATATCCAGTCATATCCGGAAAAAGTGGTGTGGAATTCGGATTCAATGGACTCAGAAAATCACTGTAAAAATGGTTTTGGAAAAAGCAATGTCTTTTCATTAGGCAACTGCATAAAATGTCCTCTACACAAACAGAAACATCATGATTGTTTGCCTCAGTTCCTCTAGCTTTCTCCCTAGCAAATACGAATGTGTAGAGCTGGTGTCTCCATGTGGCAACAATTACAGTATCAAAGCGCAAAATAAAGTGTTCTCCGATAAAAAACATTCAAAACAATAAAACCCGTTGATAATATCCAGAAAACACAAAAAAAGAGGCTTTCACAATATTTCGGATTGAGTTAAAAAACACAACCGGATATATCTGCTTTGATCCAGTCATATCCGGACAAACTGGTGTGGTATTCGTATGCAATGGACCGAGAACATCACAGGAAAAGTGGTTTGGAGAAAAGCAAGTCTTTTCGTTAGGCAAGTGCATAAAATGTCATCGATACAAACAGAAATATATGTTTGTTTGCCACAGTTCCTCTAGCTTTCTCCCTAGAAAATACGAATATGTAGAGCTGGTGTCTCCATGAGGAACCAATTAGTATTTTCGCAGCACAAAATTAAATATTCCCTGATAAAAACATTCAAAACAATAAAGTCCGTTGATAATATTCAGAAAACACAAACACAGAGGCTTTCACAATATTTTGTATTGAGTTAGCCAAAAAACAACCGGATATTTCTCTTTTTATCCCGTCATATCCCGACAAAGTGGTGTAGAATTCGTATGCAATGGATCAAGAAAATCACAGTAAAAATGGTTTTGCAAAAAAGCAAATTCTTTTCGCTAGGCAAGTGCATAAAATGTCAACTATACAAACAGAAATATCATGTTTGTTTGCCGCAGTTCCTCTAGCTTTCTACCTAGAAAATACGAATGTGTAGAGCTCGTGTCCCCATGTGGAACCAATTAGTGTTTCTAACATAAAAAATTATATATTACCTAATGAAAACATTCAAAACCATATTGTACATCGATAATATCCAGAAAACACAAACACAGAGGCTTTCACATTATTTCGGATTGAGTTAGCCAAAGCACAACCGGATATTTCTGTTTTCATCCAGTCATACCAGACAAAGTGGTGTGGAATTTGTATGCAATGGACTGAGAAAATCACAGTAAAAATGGTTTTGGAAAAAGCAAAGTCTTCGTTAGGGAAGTGGATAAAATGTCCTCGATACAAACAGAAATATCATGTTTGTTTGCCGCAGTTCTTCTATCTTTCTCCCTAGAAAATATGAATGTATAGAGCTGGTGTCCCCAGGATGAACCAATTATTGTTTCTACGGTAAAAAATGAAATGTTCCCTGAAAAAAATATTCAAAACAATAAAGTCCATCGATAATATCCAGAAAATACAAACACAGAGGCTTTCAGAATATTTCGATTTGAGTTAGCGAAAACAAAACCGGATATTTCAGGTTTCATCCAATCATATCCGGAAAAAGTCGTTTGGAATTCGGATGCAATGGACTCAGAAAATCACTGTAAAAATGGTTTTGGAAAAAGCAAATCTTTTCGTTAGGCAAGTGCATAAAATGTCATTGATACAAACAGAAATATCATGTTTGTTTGCTGCAGTTCCTCTAGCTTTCTCCCTAGAAAATCCGAATGTGTAGAGCTGGTGGCTCCATGTGGAACCAATTACTGTTTCCAAGATCAAAATTAAATGTTCCCTGATAAAAAACATTCAAAACAATAAAGTCCGTGGATAATATCAGGAATACACAAACACAGAGGCTGTAGCAATATCTGGGATTGACTTAGCCAAAAACCCGGATATTTCTGCTTTCATCCAGTCATATCCAGACAAACTGGTGTGGAATTCTGATGCAATGGACTGAGAAAATCATAGTAAAAATGGTTTGGAGAAAAGCAAAGCAAAGTCTTTTGGTTAGGCAAGTGCATAACATGTCATCTATACAAACAGAAATATCATGTTTGTTTGTCGCAGTTCCTCTAACTTTCTACCTAGAAAATACGAATATGTTCAGCTGGTGTCTCCATGTGGAACCAATTAGTGATTCCAAGAGAAAATTAAGTGTTCCCTGATAAAAAACATTCAAAAGAATAAAGTCCGTGGATAATATCAGGAATACACAAACACAGAAGCTGTAGCAATATCTGGGATTGAGTTAGCCAAAACGAAACCGGATATTTCAGGTTTCATCTAGTCATTTCCGGACAAACTGGTGTGGAATTTGTACGCAATGGACCGAGAAAATCACAGTAAAATGTTATTGGGGAAAACCAAAGTCTTTTCGTTAGGCAAGTGCATAAAATGTCATCTATACAAACAGAAATATCATGTTTGTTTGTCACAGTTCTCTAGCTTTCTCCCTAGAAAATACGAATGTGTAGAGCTGGTGTCTCCATGTGGAACCAGTTAGTGTATCCAAGATCAAAATTAAATGTTCCCTGCTAAAAAACATTCAAAACAATAAACTCCGTGGATAATATCAGGAATACACATACAGAGAGGCTGTAGCAATATCTGGGATTGAGTTAGCCAAAACAAAACCGGATATTTCTTGTTTCATCTAGACATATCCTTACAAACTGGTGTGGAATTCGTATGCAATGGACCGAGAAAATCACAGTACAAATGGTTTTGGAGAAAAGCAAAGTCTTTTCATTACGCAAGTGCATAAAATGTCATCTATACAAACAGAAACATCATGATTGTTTGCCGCAGTTCCTCTTGCTTTCTCCCTAGAAAATACGAATATGTAGAGCTGGTGTCTCCATGTGGAACCAATTAATGTTTCCAAGCACAAATTAAATGTTCCCTGATAAAAAACGTTCAAAACAATAAAGTCCATTTATGATATTAGGAATGCACAAACTCAGAGGCTGTAGCAATATCTGGGATTGAGGTAGCCAAAACAAAACCAGATATTTCCGGTTTCCTCCAGTCATATCCGGTAAACTGGTGTGGAATTCATATGCAATGGACCGAGAAAATCACAGTAAAATTGGTTTTGGAGAAAAGCAGTCTTTTCGTTAGGCAAGTGCATAAAATATCATCTATACAAACAGAAATATCATGTTTGTTTGTCACAGTTCCTCTAGCTTTCTCCCTAGAAAATAGGAATCTGAAGATCTGGTGTCTCCATGTGGAACCAGTTAGTGTATCCAAGATCAAAATAAAATGTTCCCTGATAAAAAACATTCAAAACAATAAAGTCCGTGGATAATATCAGGAATACAGAAACACAGAGGCTGTAGCAATATGTGGGATTGAGTTACCCAAAAAAAACCCAGATATGTCCGGTTTCATCCAGTCATATCCGGACAATGTGGTGTGGAATTCATATGCAATGCATCGAGAAAATCACAGTAAAATGATTTTGGAGAAAAGCAAAGTCTTTTTTTTATGCAAGTGCATTAAATTTCATCTATACAAACAGAAATATCAAGTGTGTTTGCCGTAGTTCCTCTAGCTTTCTCCCTAGAAAATACGAATGTGTAGCGCTGGTGTCTCCATGTGGAACCAGTTCATGATTCCAAGCACAAAATTAAATGTTCCCTGATAAAAAACATTTAAATCAATAAAGTTCGTGGATAATATCAGGAATACACAAACACAGATGCTGTGGCAATATCTGGGATTGAGTTAGCCAAAACACAACCGGATATTTCCGGTTTCATCCAGTCATATCCGGACAAACTGCTGAGGAATTCGTATGCAGTGTATAGAGAAAATGACAGAAAAATGGTTTTGGAGAAAAGCAAAGTCTTTTCGGTAGGCAGGTGCGTAAAATGTCATCTATACAAACAGAAATATCATGTTTGTTTGTCGCAGTTCCTCTAGCTTTCTCCCTAGAAAATACGAATGTGTAGAGCTGGTGTTCCCATGATGAACCAATTAGTGTATCTATTGTACAAAATAAAATGTTCCCTGATGAAAACATTCAAAACAATAATGTCCATTGATAATATCTTGAAAACACAAACACAGAAAGTTTCACAATATTTCGCATTGAGTTAGCCAAAAAAGAACCAGATATTTCTGGTTTCATCCAGTCATATCCGGACAACGTGGTGTGGAATTCGTATGCAATGGACAGAGAAAATCACAGTAAAAATGGTGTGGAGGAAAGCAAAGTCTTTTCGTTAGGCAAGTGCATAAAATGTCATCGATACAAACAGAAATATCATGTTTGTTTGCCACAGTTACTCTCGCTTTCTCTCTAGACAATACAAATGTGTAGAGCTGGTGTCTCCATGTGGAACCAATTAGAGTTTCCAAGAACAAAATCAAATGTTCCCTGAAAAAAACATTCAAAACAATAAAGTCCGTGGATAATATCAGGAATACACATACACAGAGGCGGTAGCAATATCTGGGATTGAGTTAGCCAAAACAGAACTGGATATTTCCGGTTTCATCCAGTCATATCCGGAAAAATGGTGTGGAATTCATATGCAATGGACCGAGAAAATCACTGCAAAAATGGTATTGGAGAAAAGCAAAGTATTTTCGTTAGGCGAGTGCATAAAATGTCATCTATGCAAACAGAAATCTCATGTTTGTTTGTCGCAGTTCCTCTAGCTTTCTCCCTAGAAAATACGAATGTGAAGAGCTGGTTTGTCCATGATGAAACAATTAGTGATTCTACGGTACAAAATTAAATGTCCCCTGATAAAAATATTCAAAACAATAAAGTCCGTTGATAATATCCAGAAACACAAACACAGACACTTTCAGAATATTTCGATTTGAGTTAGCCAAAACAAAACCGGATATGTCCGGTTTCATCCAGTCATATCCGGAAAAAGTGGTGTGGAATTCGGATTCAATGGACTCAGAAAATCACTGTAAAAATGGTTTTGGAAAAAGCAATGTCTTTTCATTAGGCAACTGCATAAAATGTCATCTATACAAACAGAAACATCATGTTTGTTTGCCGCAGTTCCTCTAGCTTTCTCCCTAGCAAATACGAATGTGTAGAGCTGGTGTCTCCATGTGGCAACAATTACTGTATCCAAGCGTAAAATAAAATGTTCTCCGATAAAAAACATTCAAAACAATAAAACCCGTTGATAATATCCAGAAAACACAAAAAAAGAGGCTTTCACAATATTTCGGATTGAGTTAAAAAACACAACCGGATATATCTGCTTTGATCCAGTCATATCCGGACAAACTGGTGTGGTATTCGTATGCAATGGACCGAGAACATCACAGGAAAAGTGGTTTGGAGAAAAGCAAGTCTTTTCGTTAGGCAAGTGCATAAAATGTCATCGATACAAACAGAAATATATGTTTGTTTGCCACAGTTCCTCTAGCTTTCTCCCTAGAAAATACGAATATGTAGAGCTGGTGTCTCCATGTGGAACCAATTAGTATTTTTGCAGCACAAAATTAAATATTCCCTGATAAAAACATTCAAAACAATAAAGTCCGTTGATAATATCCAGAAAACACAAACACAGAGGCTTTCACAATATTTTGTATTGAGTTAGCCAAAAAACAACCGGATATTTCTCTTTTTATCCCGTCATATCCCGACAAAGTGGTGTAGAATTCGTATGCAATGGATCAAGAAAATCACAGCAAAAATGGTTTTGCAAAAAAGCAAATTCTTTTCGCTAGGCAAGTGCATAAAATGTCATCTATACAAACAGAAATATCATGTTTGTTTGCCGCAGTTCCTCTAGCTTTCTCCCAAAAAATACGAATGTGTAGAGCTGGTGTCTCCATGTGGAAACAATTAGTACTTCAACCGTACAAAATGAAACGTTCCCTGATAATAAACATTCAAAACAATAAAGTCTGTGGATAATATCAGGAATACACAAACACAGAGGCTGTAGCAATATTTAATTGTGTTAGCCAAAACACAACCAGGTATTTCTCATTTCATCCATTCATATCCGGACAAACTAGTGTGGAATTCGTATACAATGGACCGAGAAAATCAAAGTACAAATGGTTTTAGAGAAAAGCAAAGTCTTTTCATTAGGCAAATAGATAAAATATCATTGATACAAACAGAAATATCATGTTTGTTTGCCGCAGTTCCTCTAGCTTTCTCCCTAGCAAATACGAATGTGTAGAGTTGGTGTCTCCATGTGGAACCAATTAGTGTTTCCAAGCACAAAATTAAATGTTCCCTGAAAAAAAAACATTGAAAAAATATAAAGTCCATGCATAATATCAGGAAAACACAACACAGAGGCTGTAGCAATATTTCCGATAGAGTTAGCCAAAACACAACCAGATATTTCTGGTTTCATCCAGTCATATCCGGACAAAGTGGTGTGGAATTCGTATGCAATGGACCGAGAAAATCACAGTAAGAATGGTTTTGGAGAAAAGCAAAGTCTTTACGTTAATCAAGTGCATAAATTTCCATCTATAGATACAGAAATATCATGTTTGTTTGCCGCAGTTCCTCTAGATTTCTCCCTAGAAAATACAAATGTGTAGAGCAGGTGTCTCCATGTGGAACCAATTAGTGTTTCCAAGCACAAAATTAAATGTTCCCTGATAAAGAACACTCAAAACAATAAAGTCTGTGGATAATATCAGGAATGCACAAACACAGAGGCTTTAGCAATATCTGGGATTGAGTTAGCCAAAACAAAACCAGATATTTCCGTTTTCATCCAGTTATATCCGGAAAAACTGGTGTGGAATTCGTATGCAATGGACCGAGAAAATCAGAGTAAATATGGTTTTGCAGAAAAGCAAAGTCTTTTCATTAGGCAAGTGCATAAAATGTCATCTACACAAACAGAAATATCATGTTTGTTTGCCGCAGTTCCTCTAGCTTTCTCCCTTGAAAATACGAATGTGTAGAGCTGTTGTCTCCATGTGGAACCAATTAGTGATTCCAAGATTAATGAAATCTTCCCTGATGAAAAACATTCAAAAGAGTAAAGTCCATGGATAATATTAGGAATACACAAACATAAAGGCTATAGCAATATCTGGGATTGAGTTAGCCAAAACAAAACCGGAATTTTGCGGTTTCATCCAGTCATATCTGGACATAGTGGTGTGGAATTCGTATGCAATGGACCTAGAAAATCACAGTAAAAATGGTTTTGGAGAAAAGCAAAGTCTTTTCGTTCGGCAAGTGCATAAAATGTCATGATACAAACAGAAATATCATGTTTGTTTGCCGCAGTTCCTCTAGCTTTCTCCCTAGAAAATACGAATATGTAGAGCTGGTGTCTCCATGTGGAACCAGTTTGTGTTTCAATGGTACAAAATTAAATGTTCCCCAATAAAAAACATTCAAAACAATAAAGTCCGTGGATAATATCAGGAATACACAAACACAGAGGCTGTAGCAATATCTGGGATTGAGTTAGCCAAAACAAAACCGGAATTTTGCAGTTTCATCCAGTTATAAGCGGAGAAACTGGTATGGAAATCGTATGCAATGGACCGAGAAAATCACAGTACAAATGGTTTTGGAGAAAAGCAAAGTCTTTTCGTTAGGCAAGTGCATAAAATGCCATCGATGCAAACAGAAATATCATGTTTGTTTGCCGCAGTTCCCAAGTTTTCTTCCTAGAAAATATGAATATGTAGAGCTGGAGTACCCATGATGAACCAATTAGTGTTTCTACCTTACAAAATTAAATGATCCCTGATAAAACATTCAAAACACTAAAGTCCATTGATAATATCCAGAAAACACAAACACAGAGGCTGTAGCAATATTTCGGATTGAGTTAGCCAAAACACAAGCGGTTATTTCTGGTTTCATCCAGTGATATCTAGACAAAGTGGTGTGGAATTCATATTGAATGGACCGAGAAAATCACAGTGAAAATGGTTTTGGAGAAAAACAAAGTCTTTTCGTTAGGCAAGTGCATAAAATGTCATCGATACAAACAGAAATATCATGTTTGTTTGTCGCAGTTCCTCTAGCTTTCTCCCTAGAAAATACAAATGTGTAGAGCTGGTGTCTCCATGTGGAACCAATTAGTGTTTCGAAGCACAAAATTAAATGTTAACTGAAAAAAAAAACATTCAGAAAAATAAAGGCCGTGGATAATATCAGGAATACACAAACACAGAGGCTGTTGCAATATTTCGGTTTGAGTTATCCAAAACACAACCAGATATTTCTGGTTTCATCCAGGCATAACCGGAGAAACTGGTGTGGAATTCGTATGCAATGGATCGAGAACACCATATATTAATGGTTTTGGAGAACAGCAAAGTCTTTTCATTAGGCAAGTGCATAAAATGTCATCGATATAAACAGAAATATCATGTTTGTTTGCCGCAGTTCCTCTAGCTTTCTCCCAAAAAATACGAATGTGTAGAGCTGGTGTCTCCATGTGGAAACAATTAGCACTTCAACCGTACAAAATGAAATGTTCCCTGATAATAAACATTCAAAACAATAAAGTCTGTGGATAATATCAGGAATACACAAACACAGAGGCTGTAGCAATATTTAATTGAGTTAGCCAAAACACAACCAAGTATTTCTCATTTCATCCATTCATATCTGGACAAACTAGTGTGGAATTCGTATACAATGGACCGAGAAAATCACAGTACAAATGGTTTTAGAGAAAAGCAAAGTCTTTTCATTAGGCAAATAGATAAAATATCATTGATACAAACAGAAATATCATGTTTGTTTGCCGCAGTTCCTCTAGCTTTCTCCCTAGCAAATACGAATTTGTAGAGTTGGTGTCTCCATGTGGAACCAATTAGTGTTTCCAAGCACAAAATTAAATGTTCCCTGGAAAAAAAACATTGAAAAATATAAAGTCCATGCATAATATCAGGAAAACACAACACAGAGGCTGTAGCAATATTTCCGATAGAGTTAGCCAAAACACAACCAGATATTTCTGGTTTCATCCAGTCATATCCGGACAAAGTGGTGTGGAATTCGTATGCAATGGACCGAGAAAATCACAGTAAGAATGGTTTTGGAGAAAAGCAAAGTCTTTACGTTAATCAAGTGCATAAATTTTCATCTATAGAAACAGAAATATCATGTTTGTTTGCCGCAGTTCCTCTAGCTTTCTCCCTAGAAAATACGAATGTGTAGAGCAGGTGTCTCCATGTGGAACCAATTAGTGTTTCCAAGCACAAAATTAAATGTTCCCTGATAAAGAACACTCAAAACAATAAAGTCTGTGGATAATATCAGGAATGCACAAACACAGAGGCTTTAGCAATATCTGGGATTGTGTTATCCAAAACAAAACCAGATATTTCCGTTTTCATCCAGTTATATCCGGAAAAACTGGTGTGGAATTCGTATGCAATGGACTGAGAAAATCACAGTAAAAATGGTTTTGGAAAAAGCAATGTCTTTTCATTAGGCAACTGCATAAAATTTCATCTATACAAACAGAAATATCATGTTTGTTTGCTGCAGTTCCTCTAGCTTTCTCCCTAGAAAATAGGAATGTGAAGATCTGGTGTCCCCATGTGGAACCAATTAGTGTTTCCAAGATCAAAATAAAATGTTCCCTGATAAAAAACATTCAAAACAATAAAGTCCGTGGATAATATCAGGAATACAGAAACACAGAGTCTGTAGCAATATGTGCGATTGAGTTACCCAAAACAAAACCAGATATGTCCGGTTTCATCCAGTCATATCCGGACAACGTGGTGTGGAATTCATATGCAATGCACCGAGAAAATCACAGTAAAAATGGTGTGGAGGAAAGCAAAGTCTTTTCGTTAGGCAAGTGCATAAAATGTCATCGATACAAACAGAAATATCATGTTTGTTTGCCACAGTTACTCTCGCTTTCTCTCTAGACAATACAAATGTGTAGAGCTGGTGTCTCCATGTGGAACCAATTAGATTTTCCAAGAACAAAATCAAATGTTCCCTGAAAAAAACATTCAAAACAATAAAGTCCGTGGATAATATCAGGAATACACATACACAGAGGCGGTAGCAATATCTGGGATTGAGTTAGCCAAAACAGAACTGGATATTTCCGGTTTCATCCAGTCATATCCGGAAAAACGGTGTGGAATTCATATGCAATGGACCGAGAAAATCACTGCAAAAATGGTATTGGAGAAAAGCAAAGTATTTTCGTTAGGCGAGTGCATAAAATGTCATCTATACAAACAGAAATCTCATGTTTGTTTGTCGCAGTTCCTCTAGCTTTCTCCCTAGAAAATACGAATGTGAAGAGCTGGTTTGTCCATGATGAAACAATTAGTGTTTCTACGGTACAAAATTAAATGTTCCCTCATAAAAACATTCAAAACAATAAAATCCGTTGATAATATCCAGAAACACAAACACAGACACTTTCAGAATATTTCGATTTGAGTTAGCCAAAACAAAACCGGATATGTCCGGTTATATCCAGTCATATCCGGAAAAAGTGGTGTGGAATTCGGATTCAATGGACTCAGAAAATCACTGTAAAAATGGTTTTGGAAAAAGCAATGTCTTTTCATTAGGCAACTGCATAAAATGTCCTCTACACAAACAGAAACATCATGATTGTTTGCCTCAGTTCCTCTAGCTTTCTCCCTAGCAAATACGAATGTGTAGAGCTGGTGTCTCCATGTGGCAACAATTACTGTATCCAAGCGCAAAATAAAGTGTTCTCCGATAAAAAACATTCAAAACAATAAAACCCGTTGATAATATCCAGAAAACACAAAAAAAGAGGCTTTCACAATATTTCGGATTGAGTTCGAAAACACAACCGGATATATCCGGTTTGATCCAGTCATATCCGGACAAACTGGTGTGGTATTCGTATGCAATGGACCGAGAACATCACAGGAAAAGTGGTTTGGAGAAAAGCAAGTCTTTTCGTTAGGCAAGTGCATAAAATGTCATCGATACAAACAGAAATATATGTTTGTTTGCCACAGTTCCTCTAGCTTTCTCCCTAGAAAATACGAATATGTAGAGCTGGTGTCTCCATGAGGAACCAATTAGTATTTTCGCAGCACAAAATTAAATATTCCCTGATAAAAACATTCAAAACAATAAAGTCCGTTGATAATATTCAGAAAACACAAACACAGAGGCTTTCACAATATTTTGTATTGAGTTAGCCAAAAAACAACCGGATATTTCTCTTTTTATCCCGTCATATCCCGACAAAGTGGTGTAGAATTCGTATGCAATGGATCAAGAAAATCACAGTAAAAATGGTTTTGCAAAAAAGCAAATTCTTTTCGCTAGGCAAGTGCATAAAATGTCATCTATACAAACAGAAATATCATGTTTGTTTGCCGCAGTTCCTCTAGCTTTCTACCTAGAAAATACGAATGTGTAGAGCTTGTGTCCCCATGTGGAACCAATTAGTGTTTCTAACATAAAAAATTATATATTACCTAATGAAAACATTCAAAACCATATTGTACATCGATAATATCCAGAAAACACAAACACAGAGGCTTTCACATTATTTCGGATTGAGTTAGCCAAAGCACAACCGGATATTTCTGTTTTCATCCAGTCATACCAGACAAAGTGGTGTGGAATTTGTATGCAATGGACTGAGAAAATCACAGTAAAAATGGTTTTGGAAAAAGCAAAGTCTTCGTTAGGGAAGTGGATAAAATGTCCTCGATACAAACAGAAATATCATGTTTGTTTGCCGCAGTTCTTCTATCTTTCTCCCTAGAAAATATGAATGTATAGAGCTGGTGTCCCCAGGATGAACCAATTATTGTTTCTACGGTAAAAAATGAAATGTTCCCTGAAAAAAATATTCAAAACAATAAAGTCCATCGATAATATCCAGAAAATACAAACACAGAGGCTTTCAGAATATTTCGATTTGAGTTAGCGAAAACAAAACCGGATATTTCAGGTTTCATCCAATCATATCCGGAAAAAGTCGTTTGGAATTCGGATGCAATGGACTACGAAAATCACTGTAAAAATGGTTTTGGAAAAAGCAAATCTTTTCGTTAGGCAAGTGCATAAAATGTCATCGATACAAACAGAAATATCATGTTTGTTTGCTGCAGTTCCTCTAGCTTTCTCCCTAGAAAATCCGAATGTGTAGAGCTGGTGGCTCCATGTGGAACCAATTACTGTTTCCAAGATCAAAATTAAATGTTCCCTGATAAAAAACATTCAAAACAATAAAGTCCGTGGATAATATCAGGAATACACAAACACAGAGGCTGTAGCAATATCTGGGATTGACTTAGCCAAAAACCCGGATATTTCTGCTTTCATCCAGTCATATCCAGACAAACTGGTGTGGAATTCTGATGCAATGGACTGAGAAAATCATAGTAAAAATGGTTTGGAGAAAAGCAAAGCAAAGTCTTTTCGTTAGGCAAGTGCATAAAATGTCATCTATACAAACAGAAATATCATGTTTGTTTGTCGCAGTTCCTCTAACTTTCTACCTAGAAAATACGAATATGTTCAGCTGGTGTCTCCATGTGGAACCAATTAGTGATTCCAAGAGAAAATTAAGTGTTCCCTGATAAAAAACATTCAAAAGAATAAAGTCCGTGGATAATATCAGGAATACACAAACACAGAAGCTGTAGCAATATCTGGGATTGAGTTAGCCAAAACGAAACCGGATATTTCAGGTTTCATCTAGTCATTTCCGGACAAACTGGTGTGGAATTTGTATGCAATGGACCGAGAAAATCACAGTAAAATGTTATTGGGGAAAACCAAAGTCTTTTCGTTAGGCAAGTGCATAAAATGTCATCTATACAAACAGAAATATCATGTTTGTTTGTCACAGTTCTCTAGCTTTCTCCCTAGAAAATACGAATGTGTAGAGCTGGTGGCTCCATGTGGAACCAGTTAGTGTATCCAAGATCAAAATTAAATGTTCCCTGATAAAAAACATTCAAAGCAATAAACTCCGTGGATAATATCAGGAATACACATACAGAGAGGCTGTAGCAATATCTGGGATTGAGTTAGCCAAAACAAAACCGGATATTTCTTGTTTCATCTAGACATATCCTTACAAACTGGTGTGGAATTCGTATGCAATGGACCGAGAAAATCACAGTACAAATGGTTTTGGAGAAAAGCAAAGTCTTTTCATTAGGCAACTGCATAAAATGTCATCTATACAAACAGAAATATCATGTTTGTTTGCTGCAGTTCCTCTAACTTTCTACCTCGAAAATACGAATTCGTAGAGCTGGTGTCTCCATGTGGAACCAATTACTGTCTCCAAGCTCAAAATAAAATGTTCTCCGATAAAAAACATTCAAAACAATAAAGTCCGTTGATAATATAGAGAAAACACAAACACAGAGGCTTTCAGAATATTTCGGGTTGAGTTAGCGAAAACAAAACCGGATAATTCCGGTTTCATCCAGCCATATCCGGAAATTTCGTCTGGAATTCGGAAGCATTGGACCGAGAAAATCAGAGTAAAAATGGTTTTGGAGAAAAGCAAAGTCTTTTCATTACGCAAGTGCATAAAATGTCATCTATACAAACAGAAATATCAAGTGTGTTTGCCGTAGTTCCTCTAGCTTTCTCCCTAGAAAATACGAATGTGTAGCACTGGTGTCTCCATGTGGAACCAATTCATGATTCCAAGCACAAAATTAAATGTTCCCTGATAAAAAACATTTAAATCAATAAAGTTCGTGAATAATATCAGGAATACACAAACACAGATGCTGTAGCAATATCTGTGATTGAGTTAGCCAAAACACAACCGGATATTTCCGGTTTCATCCAGTCATATCTGGACAAACTGCTGAGGAATTCGTATGCAGTGTATAGAGAAAATGACAGAAAAATGGTTTTGGAGAAAAGCAAAGTCTTTTCGGTAGGCAGGTGCGTAAAATGTCATCTATACAAACAGAAATATCATGTTTGTTTGTCGCAGTTCCTCTAGCTTTCTCCCTAGAAAATACGAATGTGTAGAGCTGGTGTTCCCATGATGAACCAATTAGTGTATCTATTGTACAAAATAAAATGTTCCCTGATGAAAACATTCAAAACAATAATGTCCATTGATAATATCTTGAAAACACAAACACAGAAAGTTTCACAATATTTCGCATTGAGTTAGCCAAAAAAGAACCAGATATTTCTGGTTTCATCCAGTCATATCCGGACAACGTGGTGTGGAATTCGTATGCAATGGACAGAGAAAATCACAGTAAAAATGGTGTGGAGGAAAGCAAAGTCTTTTCATTAGGCAAGTGCATAAAATGTCATCGATACAAACAGAAATATCATGTTTGTTTGCCACAGTTACTCTCGCTTTCTCTCTAGACAATACAAATGTGTAGAGCTGGTGTCTCCATGTGGAACCAATTAGAGTTTCCAAGAACAAAATCAAATGTTCCCTGAAAAAAACATTCAAAACAATAAAGTCCGTGGATAATATCAGGAATACACATACACAGAGGCGGTAGCAATATCTGGGATTGAGTTAGCCAAAACAGAACTGGATATTTCCGGTTTCATCCAGTCATATCCGGAAAAACGGTGTGGAATTCATATGCAATGGACCGAGAAAATCACTGCAAAAATGGTATTGGAGAAAAGCAAAGTATTTTCGTTAGGCGAGTGCATAAAATGTCATCTATACAAACAGAAATCTCATGTTTGTTTGTCGCAGTTCCTCTAGCTTTCTCCCTAGAAAATACGAATGTGAAGAGCTGGTTTGTCCATGATGAAACAATTAGTGTTTCTACGGTACAAAATTAAATGTTCCCTGATAAAAACATTCAAAACAATAAAATCCGTTGATAATATCCAGAAACACAAACACAGACACTTTCAGAATATTTCGATTTGAGTTAGCCAAAACAAAACCGGATATGTCTGGTTATATCCAGTCATATCCGGAAAAAGTGGTGTGGAATTCGGATTCAATGGACTCAGAAAATCACTGTAAAAATGGTTTTGGAAAAAGCAATGTCTTTTCATTAGGCAACTGCATAAAATGTCCTCTACACAAACAGAAACATCATGATTGTTTGCCTCAGTTCCTCTAGCTTTCTCCCTAGCAAATACGAATGTGTAGAGCTGGTGTCTCCATGTGGCAACAATTACTGTATCCAAGCGCAAAATAAAGTGTTCTCCGATAAAAAACATTCAAAACAATAAAACCCGTTGATAATATCCAGAAAACACAAAAAAAGAGGCTTTCACAATATTTCGGATTGAGTTCGAAAACACAACCGGATATATCCGGTTTGATCCAGTCATATCCGGACAAACTGGTGTGGTATTCGTATGCAATGGACCGAGAACATCACAGGAAAAGTGGTTTGGAGAAAAGCAAGTCTTTTCGTTAGGCAAGTGCATAAAATGTCATCGATACAAACAGAAATATATGTTTGTTTGCCACAGTTCCTCTAGCTTTCTCCCTAGAAAATACGAATATGTAGAGCTGGTGTCTCCATGAGGAACCAATTAGTATTTTCGCAGCACAAAATTAAATATTCCCTGATAAAAACATTCAAAACAATAAAGTCCGTTGATAATATTCAGAAAACACAAACACAGAGGCTTTCACAATATTTTGTATTGAGTTAGCCAAAAAACAACCGGATATTTCTCTTTTTATCCCGTCATATCCCGACAAAGTGGTGTAGAATTCGTATGCAATGGATCAAGAAAATCACAGTAAAAATGGTTTTGCAAAAAAGCAAATTCTTTTCGCTAGGCAAGTGCATAAAATGTCATCTATACAAACAGAAATATCATGTTTGTTTGCCGCAGTTCCTCTAGCTTTCTACCTAGAAAATACGAATGTGTAGAGCTCGTGTCCCCATGTGGAACCAATTAGTGTTTCTAACATAAAAAATTATATATTACCTAATGAAAACATTCAAAACCATATTGTACATCGATAATATCCAGAAAACACAAACACAGAGGCTTTCACATTATTTCGGATTGAGTTAGCCAAAGCACAACCGGATATTTCTGTTTTCATCCAGTCATACCAGACAAAGTGGTGTGGAATTTGTATGCAATGGACTGAGAAAATCACAGTAAAAATGGTTTTGGAAAAAGCAAAGTCTTCGTTAGGGAAGTGGATAAAATGTCCTCGATACAAACAGAAATATCATGTTTGTTTGCCGCAGTTCTTCTATCTTTCTCCCTAGAAAATATGAATGTATAGAGCTGGTGTCCCCAGGATGAACCAATTATTGTTTCTACGGTAAAAAATGAAATGTTCCCTGAAAAAAATATTCAAAACAATAAAGTCCATCGATAATATCCAGAAAATACAAACACAGAGGCTTTCAGAATATTTCGATTTGAGTTAGCGAAAACAAAACCGGATATTTCAGGTTTCATCCAATCATATCCGGAAAAAGTCGTTTGGAATTCGGATGCAATGGACTACGAAAATCACTGTAAAAATGGTTTTGGAAAAAGCAAATCTTTTCGTTAGGCAAGTGCATAAAATGTCATCGATACAAACAGAAATATCATGTTTGTTTGCTGCAGTTCCTCTAGCTTTCTCCCTAGAAAATCCGAATGTGTAGAGCTGGTGGCTCCATGTGGAACCAATTACTGTTTCCAAGATCAAAATTAAATGTTCCCTGATAAAAAACATTCAAAACAATAAAGTCCGTGGATAATATCAGGAATACACAAACACAGAGGCTGTAGCAATATCTGGGATTGACTTAGCCAAAAACCCGGATATTTCTGCTTTCATCCAGTCATATCCAGACAAACTGGTGTGGAATTCTGATGCAATGGACTGAGAAAATCATAGTAAAAATGGTTTGGAGAAAAGCAAAGCAAAGTCTTTTCGTTAGGCAAGTGCATAAAATGTCATCTATACAAACAGAAATATCATGTTTGTTTGTCGCAGTTCCTCTAACTTTCTACCTAGAAAATACGAATATGTTCAGCTGGTGTCTCCATGTGGAACCAATTAGTGATTCCAAGAGAAAATTAAGTGTTCCCTGATAAAAAACATTCAAAAGAATAAAGTCCGTGGATAATATCAGGAATACACAAACACAGAAGCTGTAGCAATATCTGGGATTGAGTTAGCCAAAACGAAACCGGATATTTCAGGTTTCATCTAGTCATTTCCGGACAAACTGGTGTGGAATTTGTACGCAATGGACCGAGAAAATCACAGTAAAATGTTATTGGGGAAAACCAAAGTCTTTTCATTAGGCAAGTGCATAAAATGTCATCTATACAAACAGAAATATCATGTTTGTTTGTCACAGTTCTCTAGCTTTCTCCCTAGAAAATACGAATGTGTAGAGCTGGTGTCTCCATGTGGAACCAGTTAGTGTATCCAAGATCAAAATTAAATGTTCCCTGATAAAAAACATTCAAAACAATAAACTCCGTGGATAATATCAGGAATACACATACAGAGAGGCTGTAGCAATATCTGGGATTGAGTTAGCCAAAACAAAACCGGATATTTCTTGTTTCATCTAGACATATCCTTACAAACTGGTGTGGAATTCGTATGCAATGGACCGAGAAAATCACAGTACAAATGGTTTTGGAGAAAAGCAAAGTCTTTTCATTAGGCAACTGCATAAAATGTCATCTATACAAACAGAAATATCATGTTTGTTTGCTGCAGTTCCTCTAGCTTTCTCCCTAGAAAATCCGAATGTGTAGAGCTGGTGGCTCCATGTGGAACCAATTACTGTTTCCAAGATCAAAATTAAATGTTCCCTGATAAAAAACATTCAAAACAATAAAGTCCGTGGATAATATCAGGAATACACAAACACAGAGGCTGTAGCAATATCTGGGATTGACTTAGCCAAAAACCCGGATATTTCTGCTTTCATCCAGTCATATCCAGACAAACTGGTGTGGAATTCTGATGCAATGGACTGAGAAAATCATAGTAAAAATGGTTTGGAGAAAAGCAAAGCAAAGTCTTTTCGTTAGGCAAGTGCATAAAATGTCATCTATACAAACAGAAATATCATGTTTGTTTGTCGCAGTTCCTCTAACTTTCTACCTAGAAAATACGAATATGTTCAGCTGGTGTCTCCATGTGGAACCAATTAGTGATTCCAAGAGAAAATTAAGTGTTCCCTGATAAAAAACATTCAAAAGAATAAAGTCCGTGGATAATATCAGGAATACACAAACACAGAAGCTGTAGCAATATCTGGGATTGAGTTAGCCAAAACGAAACCGGATATTTCAGGTTTCATCTAGTCATTTCCGGACAAACTGGTGTGGAATTTGTACGCAATGGACCGAGAAAATCACAGTAAAATGTTATTGGGGAAAACCAAAGTCTTTTCGTTAGGCAAGTGCATAAAATGTCATCTATACAAACAGAAATATCATGTTTGTTTGTCACAGTTCTCTAGCTTTCTCCCTAGAAAATACGAATGTGTAGAGCTGGTGGCTCCATGTGGAACCAGTTAGTGTATCCAAGATCAAAATTAAATGTTCCCTGATAAAAAACATTCAAAGCAATAAACTCCGTGGATAATATCAGGAATACACATACAGAGAGGCTGTAGCAATATCTGGGATTGAGTTAGCCAAAACAAAACCGGATATTTCTTGTTTCATCTAGACATATCCTTACAAACTGGTGTGGAATTCGTATGCAATGGACCGAGAAAATCACAGTACAAATGGTTTTGGAGAAAAGCAAAGTCTTTTCATTAGGCAACTGCATAAAATGTCATCTATACAAACAGAAATATCATGTTTGTTTGCTGCAGTTCCTCTAACCTTCTACCTCGAAAATACGAATACGTAGAGCTGGTGTCTCCATGTGGAACCAATTACTGTCTCCAAGCTCAAAATAAAATGTTCTCCGATAAAAAACATTCAAAACAATAAAGTCCGTAGATAATATAGAGAAAACACAAACACAGAGGCTTTCAGAATATTTCGGGTTGAGTTAGCCAAAACAAAACCGGATAATTCCGGTTTCATCCAGCCATATCCGGAAATTTCGTCTGGAATTCGGAAGCATTGGACCGAGAAAATCAGAGTAAAAATGGTTTTGGAGAAAAGCAAAGTCTTTTCATTACGCAAGTGCATAAAATGTCATCTATACAAACAGAAACATCATGATTGTTTGCCGCAGTTCCTCTTGCTTTCTCCCTAGAAAATACGAATATGTAGAGCTGGTGTCTCCATGTGGAACCAATTAATGTTTCCAAGCACAAATTAAATGTTCCCTGATAAAAAACGTTCAAAACAATAAAGTCCATTTATGATATTAGGAATACACAAACTCAGAGGCTGTAGCAATATCTGGGATTGAGGTAGCCAAAACAAAACCAGATATTTCTGGTTTCCTCCAGTCATATCCGGTAAACTGGTGTGGAATTCATATGCAATGGACCGAGAAAATCACAGTAAAAATGGTTTTGGAGAAAAGCAGTCTTTTCGTTAGGCAAGTGCATAAAATATCATCTATACAAACAGAAATATCATGTTTGTTTGTCACAGTTCCTCTAGCTTTCTCCCTAGAAAATAGGAATCTGAAGATCTGGTGTCTCCATGTGGAACCAGTTAGTGTATCCAAGATCAAAATAAAATGTTCCCTGATAAAAAACATTCAAAACAATAAAGTCCGTGGATAATATCAGGAATACAGAAACACAGAGGCTGTAGCAATATGTGGGATTGAGTTACCCAAAAAAAAACCAGATATGTCCGGTTTCATCCAGTCATATCCGGACAATGTGGTGTGGAATTCATATGCAATGCATCGAGAAAATCACAGTAAAATGATTTTGGAGAAAAGCAAAGTCATTTTTTTTGCAAGTGCATTAAATTTCATCTATACAAACAGAAATATCAAGTGTGTTTGCCGTAGTTCCTCTAGCTTTCTCCCTAGAAAATACGAATGTGTAGCGCTGGTGTCTCCATGTGGAACCAGTTCATGATTCCAAGCACAAAATTAAATGTTCCCTGATAAAAAACATTTAAATCAATAAAGTTCGTGGATAATATCAGGAATACACAAACACAGACGCTGTAGCAATATCTGGGATTGAGTTAGCCAAAACACAACCGGATATTTCCGGTTTCATCCAGTCATATCTGGACAAACTGCTGAGGAATTCGTATGCAGTGTATAGAGAAAATGACAGAAAAATGGTTTTGGAGAAAAGCAAAGTCTTTTCGGTAGGCAGGTGCGTAAAATGTCATCTATACAAACAGAAATATCATGTTTGTTTGTCGCAGTTCCTCTAGCTTTCTCCCTAGAAAATACGAATGTGTAGAGCTGGTGTTCCCATGATGAACCAATTAGTGTATCTATTGTACAAAATAAAATGTTCCCTGATGAAAACATTCAAAACAATAATGTCCATTGATAATATCTTGAAAACACAAACACAGAAAGTTTCACAATATTTCGCATTGAGTTAGCCAAAAAAGAACCAGATATGTCTGGTTTCATCCAGTCATATCCGGACAACGTGGTGTGGAATTCGTATGCAATGGACAGAGAAAATCACAGTAAAAATGGTGTGGAGGAAAGCAAAGTCTTTTCGTTAGGCAAGTGCATAAAATGTCATCGATACAAACAGAAATATCATGTTTGTTTGCCACAGTTACTCTCGCTTTCTCTCTAGACAATACAAATGTGTAGAGCTGGTGTCTCCATGTGGAACCAATTAGAGTTTCCAAGAACAAAATCAAATGTTCCCTGAAAAAAACATTCAAAACAATAAAGTCCGTGGATAATATCAGGAATACACATACACAGAGGCGGTAGCAATATCTGGGATTGAGTTAGCCAAAACAGAACTGGATATTTCCGGTTTCATCCAGTCATATCCTGAAAAATGGTGTGGAATTCATATGCAATGGACCGAGAAAATCACTGCAAAAATGGTATTGGAGAAAAGCAAAGTATTTTCGTTAGGCGAGTGCATAAAATGTCATCTATGCAAACAGAAATCTCATGTTTGTTTGTCGCAGTTCCTCTAGCTTTCTCCCTAGAAAATACGAATGTGAAGAGCTGGTTTGTCCATGATGAAACAATTAGTGTTTCTACGGTACAAAATTAAATGTCCCCTGATAAAAATATTCAAAACAATAAAGTCCGTTGATAATATCCAGAAACACAAACACAGACGCTTTCAGAATATTTCGATTTGAGTTAGCCAAAACAAAACCGGATATGTCCGGTTTCATCCAGTCATATCCGGAAAAAGTGGTGTGGAATTCGGATTCAATGGACTCAGAAAATCACTGTAAAAAAGGTTTTGGAAAAAGCAATGTCTTTTCATTAGGCAACTGCATAAAATGTCATCTATACAAACAGAAACATCATGTTTGTTTGCCGCAGTTCCTCTAGCTTTCTCCCTAGCAAATACGAATGTGTAGAGCTGGTGTCTCCATGTGGCAACAATTACTGTATCCAAGCGTAAAATAAAATGTTCTCCGATAAAAAACATTCAAAACAATAAAACCCGTTGATAATATCAAGAAAACACAAAAAAAGAGGCTTTCACAATATTTCGGATTGAGTTCGAAAACACAACCGGATATATCCGGTTTGATCCAGTCATATCCGGACAAACTGGTGTGGTATTCGTATGCAATGGACCGAGAACATCACAGGAAAAGTGGTTTGGAGAAAAGCAAGTCTTTTCGTTAGGCAAGTGCATAAAATGTCATCGATACAAACAGAAATATATGTTTGTTTGCCACAGTTCCTCTAGCTTTCTCCCTAGAAAATACGAATATGTAGAGCTGGTGTCTCCATGTGGAACCAATTAGTATTTTTGCAGCACAAAATTAAATATTCCCTGATAAAAACATTCAAAACAATAAAGTCCATTGATAATATCCAGAAAACACAAACACAGAGGCTTTCACAATATTTTGTATTGAGTTAGCCAAAAAACAACCGGATATTTCTCTTTTTATCCCGTCATATCCCGACAAAGTGGTGTAGAATTCGTATGCAATGGATCAAGAAAATCACAGTAAAAATGGTTTTGCAAAAAAGCAAATTCTTTTCGCTAGGCAAGTGCATAAAATGTCATCTATACAAACAGAAATATCATGTTTGTTTGCCGCAGTTCCTCTAGCTTTCTCCCAAAAAATACGAATGTGTAGAGCTGGTGTCTCCATGTGGAAACAATTAGTACTTCAACCGTACAAAATGAAACGTTCCCTGATAATAAACATTCAAAACAATAAAGTCTGTGGATAATATCAGGAATACACAAACACAGAGGCTGTAGCAATATTTAATTGTGTTAGCCAAAACACAACCAGGTATTTCTCATTTCATCCATTCATATCCGGACAAACTAGTGTGGAATTCGTATACAATGGACCGAGAAAATCAAAGTACAAATGGTTTTAGAGAAAAGCAAAGTCTTTTCATTAGGCAAATAGATAAAATATCATTGATACAAACAGAAATATCATGTTTGTTTGCCGCAGTTCCTCTAGCTTTCTCCCTAGCAAATACGAATGTGTAGAGTTGGTGTCTCCATGTGGAACCAATTAGTGTTTCCAAGCACAAAATTAATGTTCCCTGAAAAAAAAATTGAAAAAATATAAAGTCCATGCATAATATCAGGAAAACACAACACAGAGGCTGTAGCAATATTTCCGATAGAGTTAGCCAAAACACAACCAGATATTTCTGGTTTCATCCAGTCATATCCGGACAAAGTGGTGTGGAATTCGTATGCAATGGACCGAGAAAATCACAGTAAGAATGGTTTTGGAGAAAAGCAAAGTCTTTACGTTAATCAAGTGCATAAATTTCCATCTATAGAAACAGAAATATCATGTTTGTTTGCCGCAGTTCCTCTAGCTTTCTCCCTAGAAAATACGAATGTGTAGAGCAGGTGTCTCCATGTGGAACCAATTAGTGTTTCCAAGCACAAAATTAAATGTTCCCTGATAAAGAACATTCAAAACAATAAAGTCTGTGGATAATATCAGGAATGCACAAACACAGAGGCTTTAGCAATATCTGGGATTGAGTTAGCCAAAACAAAACCAGATATTTCCGTTTTCATCCAGTTATATCCGGAAAAACTGGTGTGGAATTCGTATGCAATGGACCGAGAAAATCAGAGTAAATATGGTTTTGCAGAAAAGCAAAGTCCTTTCGTTAGGCAAGTGCATAAAATGTCATCTACACAAACAGAAATATCATGTTTGTTTGCCGCAGTTCCTCTAGCTTTCTCCCTAGAAAATACGAATGTGTAGAGCTGTTGTCTCCATGTGGAACCAATTAGTGATTCCAAGATTAATGAAATCTTCCCTGATGAAAAACATTCAAAAGAGTAAAGTCCATGGATAATATTAGGAATACACAAACATAGAGGCTATAGCAATATCTGGGATTGAGTTAGCCAAAACAAAACCGGAATTTTGCGGTTTCATCCAGTCATATCTGGACATAGTGGTGTGGAATTCATATGCAATGGACCTAGAAAATCACAGTAAAAATGGTTTTGGAGAAAAGCAAAGTCTTTTCGTTCGGCAAGTGCATAAAATGTCATCGATACAAACAGAAATATCATGTTTGTTTGCCGCAGTTCCTCTAGCTTTCTCCCTAGAAAATATGAATATGTAGAGCTGGTGTCTCCATGTGGAACCAGTTTGTGTTTCAATGGTACAAAATTAAATGTTCCCCAATAAAAAACATTCAAAACAATAAAGTCCGTGGATAATATCAGGAATACACAAACACAGAGGCTGTAGCAATATCTGGGATTGAGTTAGCCAAAACGAAACCAGATATTTCTGTTTTCATCTAGTCATTTCCGGACAAAGTGGTGTGGAATTCGTATGCAAAGGACCAAGAATATCACAGTAAATATGGTTTTGGAGAAAAGCAAAGTCTTTTCGTAAGGCAAGTGCATAAAATGTCATCTATACAAACAGAAATATCATGCTTTTTTGCCGCAGTTCCTCTAGCTTTCTCCCTAGAAAATACGAATGTGTAGAGCTGGTGTCTCCATGTGGAACCAATTAGTGATTCCAAGATTAATGAAATCTTCCCTGATGAAAAACATTCAAAAGAGTAAAGTCCATGGATAATATTAGGAATAGACAAACATAGAGGCTGTAGCAATATCTGGGATTGAGTTAGCCAAAACAAAACCGGAATTTTGCAGTTTCATCCAGTTATAAGCGGAGAAACTGGTATGGAAATCGTATGCAATGGACCGAGAAAATCACAGTACAAATGGTTTTGGAGAAAAGCAAAGTCTTTTCGTTAGGCAAGTGCATAAAATGCCATCGATGCAAACAGAAATATCATGTTTGTTTGCCGCAGTTCCCAAGTTTTCTTCCTAGAAAATATGAATATGTAGAGCTGGAGTACCCATGATGAACCAATTAGTGTTTCTACCTTACAAAATTAAATGATCCCTGATAAAACATTCAAAACACTAAAGTCCATTGATAATATCCAGAAAACACAAACACAGAGGCTGTAGCAATATTTCGGATTGAGTTAGCCAAAACACAAGCGGTTATTTCTGGTTTCATCCAGTGATATCTAGACAAAGTGGTGTGGAATTCATATTGAATGGACCGAGAAAATCACAGTGAAAATGGTTTTGGAGAAAAACAAAGTCTTTTCGTTAGGCAAGTGCATAAAATGTCATCGATACAAACAGAAATATCATGTTTGTTTGTCGCAGTTCCTCTAGCTTTCTCCCTAGAAAATACAAATGTGTAGAGCTGGTGTCTCCATGTGGAACCAATTAGTGTTTCGAAGCACAAAATTAAATGTTAACTGAAAAAAAAAAACATTCAGAAAAATAAAGGCCGTGGATAATATCAGGAATACACAAACACAGAGGCTGTTGCAATATTTCGGTTTGAGTTATCCAAAACACAACCAGATATTTCTGGTTTCATCCAGGCATAACCGGAGAAACTGGTGTGGAATTCGTATGCAATGGATCGAGAACACCATATATTAATGGTTTTGGAGAACAGCAAAGTCTTTTCATTAGGCAAGTGCATAAAATGTCATCGATATAAACAGAAATATCATGTTTGTTTGCCGCAGTTCCTCTAGCTTTCTCCCAAAAAATACGAATGTGTAGAGCTGGTGTCTCCATGTGGAAACAATTAGCACTTCAACCGTACAAAATGAAATGTTCCCTGATAATAAACATTCAAAACAATAAAGTCTGTGGATAATATCAGGAATACACAAACACAGAGGCTGTAGCAATATTTAATTGAGTTAGCCAAAACACAACCAGGTATTTCTCATTTCATCCATTCATATCTGGACAAACTAGTGTGGAATTCGTATACAATGGACAGAGAAAATCACAGTACAAATGGTTTTAGAGAAAAGCAAAGTCTTTTCATTAGGCAAATAGATAAAATATCATTGATACAAACAGAAATATCATGTTTGTTTGCCGCAGTTCCTCTAGCTTTCTCCCTAGCAAATACGAATGTGTAGAGTTGGTGTCTCCATGTGGAACCAATTAGTGTTTCCAAGCACAAAATTAAATGTTCCCTGAAAAAAAAATTGAAAAAATATAAAGTCCATGCATAATATCAGGAAAACACAACACAGAGGCTGTAGCAATATTTCCGATAGAGTTAGCCAAAACACAACCAGATATTTCTGGTTTCATCCAGTCATATCCGGACAAAGTGGTGTGGAATTCGTATGCAATGGACCGAGAAAATCACAGTAAGAATGGTTTTGGAGAAAAGCAAAGTCTTTACGTTAATCAAGTGCATAAATTTTCATCTATAGAAACAGAAATATCATGTTTGTTTGCCGCAGTTCCTCTAGCTTTCTCCCTAGAAAATACGAATGTGTAGAGCAGGTGTCTCCATGTGGAACCAATTAGTGTTTCCAAGCACAAAATTAAATGTTCCCTGATAAAGAACACTCAAAACAATAAAGTCTGTGGATAATATCAGGAATGCACAAACACAGAGGCTTTAGCAATATCTGGGATTGTGTTATCCAAAACAAAACCAGATATTTCCGTTTTCATCCAGTTATATCCGGAAAAACTGGTGTGGAATTCGTATGCAATGGACTGAGAAAATCACAGTAAAAATGGTTTTGGAAAAAGCAATGTCTTTTCATTAGGCAACTGCATAAAATTTCATCTATACAAACAGAAATATCATGTTTGTTTGTCGCAGTTCCTCTAGCTTTCTCCCTAGAAAATAGGAATGTGAAGATCTGGTGTCCCCATGTGGAACCAATTAGTGTTTCCAAGATCAAAATAAAATGTTCCCTGATGAAAAACATTCAAAACAATAAAGTCCGTGGATAATATCAGGAATGCACAAACACAGAGTCTGTAGCAATATGTGCGATTGAGTTACCCAAAACAAAACCAGATATGTCCGGTTTCATCCAGTCATATCCGGACAACGTGGTGTGGAATTCATATGCAATGCACCGAGAAAATCACAGTAAAAATGGTTTTGGAGAAAAGCAAAGTCTTTTCGTTAGGCAAGTGCATAAAATGTCATCGATACAAACAGAAATATCATGTGTGTTTGCCGCAGTTCCTCTAGCTTTCTCCCTAGAAAATATGAATATGTAGAGCTGGTGTCTCCATGTGGAACCAGTTTGTGTTTCAATGGTACAAAATTAAATGTTCCCCAATAAAAAACATTCAAAACAATAAAGTCCGTGGATAATATCAGGAATACACAAACACAGAGGCTGTAGCAATATCTGGGATTGAGTTAGCCAAAACGAAACCAGATATTTCTGTTTTCATCTAGTCATTTCCGGACAAAGTGGTGTAGAATTCATATGCAAAGGACCAAGAATATCACAGTAAATATGGTTTTGGAGAAAAGCAAAGTCTTTTCGTAAGGCAAGTGCATAAAATGTCATCTATACAAACAGAAATATCATGCTTTTTTGCCGCAGTTCCTCTAGCTTTCTCCCTAGAAAATACGAATGTGTAGAGCTGGTGTCTCCATGTGGAACCAATTAGTGATTCCAAGATTAATGAAATCTTCCCTGATGAAAAACATTCAAAAGAGTAAAGTCCATGGATAATATTAGGAATAGACAAACATAGAGGCTGTAGCAATATCTGGGATTGAGTTAGCCAAAACAAAACCGGAATTTTGCAGTTTCATCCAGTTATAAGCGGAGAAACTGGTATGGAAATCGTATGCAATGGACCGAGAAAATCACAGTACAAATGGTTTTGGAGAAAAGCAAAGTCTTTTCGTTAGGCAAGTGCATAAAATGCCATCGATGCAAACAGAAATATCATGTTTGTTTGCCGCAGTTCCCAAGTTTTCTTCCTAGAAAATATGAATATGTAGAGCTGGAGTACCCATGATGAACCAATTAGTGTTTCTACCTTACAAAATTAAATGATCCCTGATAAAACATTCAAAACACTAAAGTCCATTGATAATATCCAGAAAACACAAACACAGAGGCTGTAGCAATATTTCGGATTGAGTTAGCCAAAACACAAGCGGTTATTTCTGGTTTCATCCAGTGATATCTAGACAAAGTGGTGTGGAATTCATATTGAATGGACCGAGAAAATCACAGTGAAAATGGTTTTGGAGAAAAACAAAGTCTTTTCGTTAGGCAAGTGCATAAAATGTCATCGATACAAACAGAAATATCATGTTTGTTTGTCGCAGTTCCTCTAGCTTTCTCCCTAGAAAATACAAATGTGTAGAGCTGGTGTCTCCATGTGGAACCAATTAGTGTTTCGAAGCACAAAATTAAATGTTAACTGAAAAAAAAAAAAACATTCAGAAAAATAAAGGCCGTGGATAATATCAGGAATACACAAACACAGAGGCTGTTGCAATATTTCGGTTTGAGTTATCCAAAACACAACCAGATATTTCTGGTTTCATCCAGGCATAACCGGAGAAACTGGTGTGGAATTCGTATGCAATGGATCGAGAACACCATATATTAATGGTTTTGGAGAACAGCAAAGTCTTTTCATTAGGCAAGTGCATAAAATGTCATCGATATAAACAGAAATATCATGTTTGTTTGCCGCAGTTCCTCTAGCTTTCTCCCAAAAAATACGAATGTGTAGAGCTGGTGTCTCCATGTGGAAACAATTAGCACTTCAACCGTACAAAATGAAATGTTCCCTGATAATAAACATTCAAAACAATAAAGTCTGTGGATAATATCAGGAATACACAAACACAGAGGCTGTAGCAATATTTAATTGAGTTAGCCAAAACACAACCAGGTATTTCTCATTTCATCCATTCATATCTGGACAAACTAGTGTGGAATTCGTATACAATGGACAGAGAAAATCACAGTACAAATGGTTTTAGAGAAAAGCAAAGTCTTTTCATTAGGCAAATAGATAAAATATCATTGATACAAACAGAAATATCATGTTTGTTTGCCGCAGTTCCTCTAGCTTTCTCCCTAGCAAATACGAATGTGTAGAGTTGGTGTCTCCATGTGGAACCAATTAGTGTTTCCAAGCACAAAATTAAATGTTCCCTGAAAAAAAAATTGAAAAAATATAAAGTCCATGCATAATATCAGGAAAACACAACACAGAGGCTGTAGCAATATTTCCGATAGAGTTAGCCAAAACACAACCAGATATTTCTGGTTTCATCCAGTCATATCCGGACAAAGTGGTGTGGAATTCGTATGCAATGGACCGAGAAAATCACAGTAAGAATGGTTTTGGAGAAAAGCAAAGTCTTTACGTTAATCAAGTGCATAAATTTTCATCTATAGAAACAGAAATATCATGTTTGTTTGCCGCAGTTCCTCTAGCTTTCTCCCTAGAAAATACGAATGTGTAGAGCAGGTGTCTCCATGTGGAACCAATTAGTGTTTCCAAGCACAAAATTAAATGTTCCCTGATAAAGAACACTCAAAACAATAAAGTCTGTGGATAATATCAGGAATGCACAAACACAGAGGCTTTAGCAATATCTGGGATTGTGTTATCCAAAACAAAACCAGATATTTCCGTTTTCATCCAGTTATATCCGGAAAAACTGGTGTGGAATTCGTATGCAATGGACTGAGAAAATCACAGTAAAAATGGTTTTGGAAAAAGCAATGTCTTTTCATTAGGCAACTGCATAAAATTTCATCTATACAAACAGAAATATCATGTTTGTTTGTCGCAGTTCCTCTAGCTTTCTCCCTAGAAAATAGGAATGTGAAGATCTGGTGTCCCCATGTGGAACCAATTAGTGTTTCCAAGATCAAAATAAAATGTTCCCTGATAAAAAACATTCAAAACAATAAAGTCCGTGGATAATATCAGGAATGCACAAACACAGAGTCTGTAGCAATATGTGCGATTGAGTTACCCAAAACAAAACCAGATATGTCCGGTTTCATCCAGTCATATCCGGACAACGTGGTGTGGAATTCATATGCAATGCACCGAGAAAATCACAGTAAAAATGGTTTTGGAGAAAAGCAAAGTCTTTTCGTTAGGCAAGTGCATAAAATGTCATCTATACAAACAGAAATATCATGTGTGTTTGCCGCAGTTCCTCTAGCTTTCATCCGGAAAAAGTCATTTGGAATTCGGATGCAATGGACTCAGAAAATCACTGTAAAAATGGTTTTGGAAAAAGCAATGTCTTTTCATTAGGCAACTGCATAAAATTTCATCTACACAAACAGAAACATCATGTTTGTTTGCCGCAGTTCCTCTAGCTTTCTCCCTAGAAAATACGAATGTGTAGAGCTGGTGGCTCCATGTGGAACCAATTAGAAATTACAAGCACAAAATTAAATGTTCCCTGATAAAAAACATTCAAAACAATAAACTCCGTGGATAATATCAGGAATACACATACAGAGAGGCTGTAGCAATATCTGGGATTGAGTTAGCCAAAACAAAACCGGATATTTCTTGTTTCATCTAGACATATCCTTACAAACTGGTGTGGAATTCGTATGCAATGGACCGAGAAAATCACAGTACAAATGGTTTTGGAGAAAAGCAAAGTCTTTTCATTAGGCAACTGCATAAAATGTCATCTATACAAACAGAAATATCATGTTTGTTTGCTGCAGTTCCTCTAACTTTCTACCTCGAAAATACGAATTCGTAGAGCTGGTGTCTCCATGTGGAACCAATTACTGTCTCCAAGCTCAAAATAAAATGTTCTCCGATAGAAAACATTCAAAACAATAAAGTCCGTTGATAATATAGAGAAAACACAAACACAGAGGCTTTCAGAATATTTCGGGTTGAGTTAGCCAAAACAAAACCGGATAATTCCGGTTTCATCCAGCCATATCCGGAAATTTCGTCTGGAATTCGGAAGCATTGGACCGAGAAAATCAGAGTAAAAATGGTTTTGGAGAAAAGCAAAGTCTTTTCATTACGCAAGTGCATAAAATGTCATCTATACAAACAGAAATATCAAGTGTGTTTGCCGTAGTTCCTCTAGCTTTCTCCCTAGAAAATACGAATGTGTAGCACTGGTGTCTCCATGTGGAACCAATTCATGATTCCAAGCACAAAATTAAATGTTCCCTGATAAAAAACATTTAAATCAATAAAGTTCGTGGATAATATCAGGAATACACAAACACAGACGCTGTAGCAATATCTGGGATTGAGTTAGCCAAAACACAACCGGATATTTCCGGTTTCATCCAGTCATATCCGGACAAACTGCTGAGGAATTCGTATGCAGTGTATAGAGAAAATGACAGAAAAATGGTTTTGGAGAAAAGCAAAGTCTTTTCGGTAGGCAGGTGCGTAAAATGTCATCTATACAAACAGAAATATCATGTTTGTTTGTCGCAGTTCCTCTAGCTTTCTCCCTAGAAAATACGAATGTGTAGAGCTGGTGTTCCCATGATGAACCAATTAGTGTATCTATTGTACAAAATAAAATGTTCCCTGATGAAAACATTCAAAACAATAATGTCCATTGATAATATCTTGAAAACACAAACACAGAAAGTTTCACAATATTTCGCATTGAGTTAGCCAAAAAAGAACCAGATATTTCTGGTTTCATCCAGTCATATCCGGACAACGTGGTGTGGAATTCGTATGCAATGGACAGAGAAAATCACAGTAAAAATGGTGTGGAGGAAAGCAAAGTCTTTTCGTTAGGCAAGTGCATAAAATGTCATCGATACAAACAGAAATATCATGTTTGTTTGCCACAGTTACTCTCGCTTTCTCTCTAGACAATACAAATGTGTAGAGCTGGTGTCTCCATGTGGAACCAATTAGAGTTTCCAAGAACAAAATCAAATGTTCCCTGAAAAAAACATTCAAAACAATAAAGTCCGTGGATAATATCAGGAATACACATACACAGAGGCGGTAGCAATATCTGGGATTGAGTTAGCCAAAACAGAACTGGATATTTCTGGTTTCATCCAGTCATATCCTGAAAAATGGTGTGGAATTCATATGCAATGGACCGAGAAAATCACTGCAAAAATGGTATTGGAGAAAAGCAAAGTATTTTCGTTAGGCGAGTGCATAAAATGTCATCTATGCAAACAGAAATCTCATGTTTGTTTGTCGCAGTTCCTCTAGCTTTCTCCCTAGAAAATACGAATGTGAAGAGCTGGTTTGTCCATGATGAAACAATTAGTGATTCTACGGTACAAAATTAAATGTCCCCTGATAAAAATATTCAAAGCAATAAAGTCCGTTGATAATATCCAGAAACACAAACACAGACGCTTTCAGAATATTTCGATTTGAGTTAGCCAAAACAAAACCGGATATGTCCGGTTTCATCCAGTCATATCCGGAAAAAGTGGTGTGGAATTCGGATTCAATGGACTCAGAAAATCACTGTAAAAAAGGTTTTGGAAAAAGCAATGTCTTTTCATTAGGCAACTGCATAAAATGTCATCTATACAAACAGAAATATATGTTTGTTTGCCGCAGTTCCTCTAGCTTTCTCCCTAGCAAATACGAATGTGTAGAGCTGGTGTCTCCATGTGGCAACAATTACTGTATCCAAGCGTAAAATAAAATGTTCTCCGATAAAAAACATTCAAAACAATAAAACCCGTTGATAATATCAAGAAAACACAAAAAAAGAGGCTTTCACAATATTTCGGATTGAGTTCGAAAACACAACCGGATACATCCGGTTTGATCCAGTCATATCCGGACAAACTGGTGTGGTATTCGTATGCAATGGACCGAGAACATCACAGGAAAAGTGGTTTGGAGAAAAGCAAGTCTTTTCGTTAGGCAAGTGCATAAAATGTCATCGATACAAACAGAAATATATGTTTGTTTGCCACAGTTCCTCTAGCTTTCTCCCTAGAAAATACGAATATGTAGAGCTGGTGTCTCCATGTGGAACCAATTAGTATTTTTGCAGCACAAAATTAAATATTCCCTGATAAAAACATTCAAAACAATAAAGTCCATTGATAATATCCAGAAAACACAAACACAGAGGCTTTCACAATATTTTGTATTGAGTTAGCCAAAAAACAACCGGATATTTCTCTTTTTATCCCGTCATATCCCGACAAAGTGGTGTAGAATTCGTATGCAATGGATCAAGAAAATCACAGCAAAAATGGTTTTGCAAAAAAGCAAATTCTTTTCGCTAGGCAAGTGCATAAAATGTCATCTATACAAACAGAAATATCATGTTTGTTTGCCGCAGTTCCTCTAGCTTTCTCCCAAAAAATACGAATGTGTAGAGCTGGTGTCTCCATGTGGAAACAATTAGTACTTCAACCGTACAAAATGAAACGTTCCCTGATAATAAACATTCAAAACAATAAAGTCTGTGGATAATATCAGGAATACACAAACACAGAGGCTGTAGCAATATTTAATTGTGTTAGCCAAAACACAACCAGGTATTTCTCATTTCATCCATTCATATCTGGACAAACTAGTGTGGAATTCGTATACAATGGACCGAGAAAATCAAAGTACAAATGGTTTTAGAGAAAAGCAAAGTCTTTTCATTAGGCAAATAGATAAAATATCATTGATACAAACAGAAATATCATGTTTGTTTGCCGCAGTTCCTCTAGCTTTCTCCCTAGCAAATACGAATGTGTAGAGTTGGTGTCTCCATGTGGAACCAATTAGTGTTTCCAAGCACAAAATTAAATGTTCCCTGAAAAAAAAATTGAAAAAATATAAAGTCCATGCATAATATCAGGAAAACACAACACAGAGGCTGTAGCAATATTTCCGATAGAGTTAGCCAAAACACAACCAGATATTTCTGGTTTCATCCAGTCATATCCGGACAAAGTGGTGTGGAATTCGTATGCAATGGACCGAGAAAATCACAGTAAGAATGGTTTTGGAGAAAAGCAAAGTCTTTACGTTAATCAAGTGCATAAATTTTCATCTATAGAAACAGAAATATCATGTTTGTTTGCCGCAGTTCCTCTAGATTTCTCCCTAGAAAATACGAATGTGTAGAGCAGGTGTCTCCATGTGGAACCAATTAGTGTTTCCAAGCACAAAATTAAATGTTCCCTGATAAAGAACACTCAAAACAATAAAGTCTGTGGATAATATCAGGAATGCACAAACACAGAGGCTTTAGCAATATCTGGGATTGAGTTAGCCAAAACAAAACCAGATATTTCCGTTTTCATCCAGTTATATCCGGAAAAACTGGTGTGGAATTCGTATGCAATGGACCGAGAAAATCAGAGTAAATATGGTTTTGCAGAAAAGCAAAGTCTTTTCGTTAGGCAAGTGCATAAAATGTCATCTACACAAACAGAAATATCATGTTTGTTTGCCGCAGTTCCTCTAGCTTTCTCCCTAGAAAATACGAATGTGTAGAGCTGTTGTCTCCATGTGGAACCAATTAGTGATTCCAAGATTAATGAAATCTTCCCTGATGAAAAACATTCAAAAGAGTAAAGTCCATGGATAATATTAGGAATACACAAACATAGAGGCTATAGCAATATCTGGGATTGAGTTAGCCAAAACAAAACCGGAATTTTGCGGTTTCATCCAGTCATATCTGGACATAGTGGTGTGGAATTCGTATGCAATGGACCTAGAAAATCACAGTAAAAATGGTTTTGGAGAAAAGCAAAGTCTTTTCGTTCGGCAAGTGCATAAAATGTCATCGATACAAACAGAAATATCATGTTTGTTTGCCGCAGTTCCTCTAGCTTTCTCCCTAGAAAATACGAATGTGTAGAGCTGGTGTCTCCATGTGGAACCAGTTTGTGTTTCAATGGTACAAAATTAAATGTTCCCCAATAAAAAACATTCAAAACAATAAAGTCCGTGGATAATATCAGGAATACACAAACACAGAGGCTGTAGCAATATCTGGGATTGAGTTAGCCAAAACGAAACCAGATATTTCTGTTTTCATCTAGTCATTTCCGGACAAAGTGGTGTGGAATTCGTATGCAAAGGACCAAGAATATCACAGTAAATATGGTTTTGGAAAAAAGCAAAGTCTTTTCGTAAGGCAAGTGCATAAAATGTCATCTATACAAACAGAAATATCATGCTTTTTTGCCGCAGTTCCTCTAGCTTTCTCCCTAGAAAATACGAATGTGTAGAGCTGGTGTCTCCATGTGGAACCAATTAGTGATTCCAAGATTAATGAAATCTTCCCTGATGAAAAACATTCAAAAGAGTAAAGTCCATGGATAATATTAGGAATACACAAACATAGAGGCTGTAGCAATATCTGGGATTGAGTTAGCCAAAACAAAACCGGAATTTTGCAGTTTCATCCAGTTATAAGCGGAGAAACTGGTATGGAAATCGTATGCAATGGACCGAGAAAATCACAGTACAAATGGTTTTGGAGAAAAGCAAAGTCTTTTCGTTAGGCAAGTGCATAAAATGCCATCGATGCAAACAGAAATATCATGTTTGTTTGCCGCAGTTCCCAAGTTTTCTTCCTAGAAAATATGAATATGTAGAGCTGGAGTACCCATGATGAACCAATTAGTGTTTCTACCTTACAAAATTAAATGATCCCTGATAAAACATTCAAAACACTAAAGTCCATCGATAATATCCAGAAAACACAAACACAGAGGCTGTAGCAATATTTCGGATTGAGTTAGCCAAAACACAAGCGGATATTTCTGGTTTCATCCAGTGATATCTAGACAAAGTGGTGTGGAATTCATATTGAATGGACCGAGAAAATCACAGTGAAAATGGTGTTGGAGAAAAACAAAGTCTTTTCGTTAGGCAAGTGCATAAAATGTCATCGATACAAACAGAAATATCATGTTTGTTTGTCGCAGTTCCTCTAGCTTTCTCCCTAGAAAATACAAATGTGTAGAGCTGGTGTCTCCATGTGGAACCAATTAGTGTTTCGAAGCACAAAATTAAATGTTAACTGAAAAAAAAAAACATTCAGAAAAATAAAGGCCGTGGATAATATCAGGAATACACAAACACAGAGGCTGTTGCAATATTTCGGTTTGAGTTATCCAAAACACAACCAGATATTTCTGGTTTCATCCAGGCATAACCGGAGAAACTGGTGTGGAATTCGTATGCAATGGATGGAGAACACCATATATTAATGGTTTTGGAGAACAGCAAAGTCTTTTCATTAGGCAAGTGCATAAAATGTCATCGATATAAACAGAAATATCATGTTTGTTTGCCGCAGTTCCTCTAGCTTTCTCCCAAAAAATACGAATGTGTAGAGCTGGTGTCTCCATGTGGAAACAATTAGCACTTCAACCGTACAAAATGAAATGTTCCCTGATAATAAACATTCAAAACAATAAAGTCTGTGGATAATATCAGGAATACACAAACACAGAGGCTGTAGCAATATTTAATTGAGTTAGCCAAAACACAACCAGGTATTTCTCATTTCATCCATTCATATCCGGACAAACTAGTGTGGAATTCGTATACAATGGACCGAGAAAATCAAAGTACAAATGGTTTTAGAGAAAAGCAAAGTCTTTTCATTAGGCAAATAGATAAAATATCATTGATACAAACAGAAATATCATGTTTGTTTGCCGCAGTTCCTCTAGCTTTCTCCCTAGCAAATACGAATTTGTAGAGTTGGTGTCTCCATGTGGAACCAATTAGTGTTTCCAAGCACAAAATTAAATGTTCCCTGAAAAAAAAACATTGAAAAATATAAAGTCCATGCATAATATCAGGAAAACACAACACAGAGGCTGTAGCAATATTTCCGATAGAGTTAGCCAAAACACAACCAGATATTTCTGGTTTAATCCAGTCATATCCGGACAAAGTGGTGTGGAATTCGTATGCAATGGACCGAGAAAATCACAGTAAGAATGGTTTTGGAGAAAAGCAAAGTCTTTACGTTAATCAAGTGCATAAATTTTCATCTATAGAAACAGAAATATCATGTTTGTTTGCCGCAGTTCCTCTAGATTTCTCCCTAGAAAATACGAATGTGTAGAGCAGGTGTCTCCATGTGGAACCAATTAGTGTTTCCAAGCACAAAATTAAATGTTCCCTGATAAAGAACACTCAAAACAATAAAGTCTGTGGATAATATCAGGAATGCACAAACACAGAGGCTTTAGCAATATCTGGGATTGAGTTAGCCAAAACAAAACCAGATATTTCCGTTTTCATCCAGTTATATCCGGAAAAACTGGTGTGGAATTCGTATGCAATGGACCGAGAAAATCAGAGTAAATATGGTTTTGCAGAAAAGCAAAGTCTTTTCATTAGGCAAGTGCATAAAATGTCATCTACACAAACAGAAATATCATGTTTGTTTGCCGCAGTTCCTCTAGCTTTCTCCCTAGAAAATACGAATGTGTAGAGCTGTTGTCTCCATGTGGAACCAATTAGTGATTCCAAGATTAATGAAATCTTCCCTGATGAAAAACATTCAAAAGAGTAAAGTCCATGGATAATATTAGGAATACACAAACATAGAGGCTATAGCAATATCTGGGATTGAGTTAGCCAAAACAAAACCGGAATTTTGCGGTTTCATCCAGTCATATCTGGACATAGTGGTGTGGAATTCGTATGCAATGGACCTAGAAAATCACAGTAAAAATGGTTTTGGAGAAAAGCAAAGTCTTTTCGTTCGGCAAGTGCATAAAATGTCATCGATACAAACAGAAATATCATGTTTGTTTGCCGCAGTTCCTCTAGCTTTCTCCCTAGAAAATACGAATGTGTAGAGCTGGTGTCTCCATGTGGAACCAGTTTGTGTTTCAATGGTACAAAATTAAATGTTCCCCAATAAAAAACATTCAAAACAATAAAGTCCGTGGATAATATCAGGAATACACAAACACAGAGGCTGTAGCAATATCTGGGATTGAGTTAGCCAAAACGAAACCAGATATTTCTGTTTTCATCTAGTCATTTCCGGACAAAGTGGTGTGGAATTCGTATGCAAAGGACCAAGAATATCACAGTAAATATGGTTTTGGAAAAAAGCAAAGTCTTTTCGTAAGGCAAGTGCATAAAATGTCATCTATACAAACAGAAATATCATGCTTTTTTGCCGCAGTTCCTCTAGCTTTCTCCCTAGAAAATACGAATGTGTAGAGCTGGTGTCTCCATGTGGAACCAATTAGTGATTCCAAGATTAATGAAATCTTCCCTGATGAAAAACATTCAAAAGAGTAAAGTCCATGGATAATATTAGGAATACACAAACATAGAGGCTGTAGCAATATCTGGGATTGAGTTAGCCAAAACAAAACCGGAATTTTGCAGTTTCATCCAGTTATAAGCGGAGAAACTGGTATGGAAATCGTATGCAATGGACCGAGAAAATCACAGTACAAATGGTTTTGGAGAAAAGCAAAGTCTTTTCGTTAGGCAAGTGCATAAAATGCCATCGATGCAAACAGAAATATCATGTTTGTTTGCCGCAGTTCCCAAGTTTTCTTCCTAGAAAATATGAATATGTAGAGCTGGAGTACCCATGATGAACCAATTAGTGTTTCTACCTTACAAAATTAAATGATCCCTGATAAAACATTCAAAACACTAAAGTCCATCGATAATATCCAGAAAACACAAACACAGAGGCTGTAGCAATATTTCGGATTGAGTTAGCCAAAACACAAGCGGATATTTCTGGTTTCATCCAGTGATATCTAGACAAAGTGGTGTGGAATTCATATTGAATGGACCGAGAAAATCACAGTGAAAATGGTGTTGGAGAAAAACAAAGTCTTTTCGTTAGGCAAGTGCATAAAATGTCATCGATACAAACAGAAATATCATGTTTGTTTGTCGCAGTTCCTCTAGCTTTCTCCCTAGAAAATACAAATGTGTAGAGCTGGTGTCTCCATGTGGAACCAATTAGTGTTTCGAAGCACAAAATTAAATGTTAACTGAAAAAAAAAAACATTCAGAAAAATAAAGGCCGTGGATAATATCAGGAATACACAAACACAGAGGCTGTTGCAATATTTCGGTTTGAGTTATCCAAAACACAACCAGATATTTCTGGTTTCATCCAGGCATAACCGGAGAAACTGGTGTGGAATTCGTATGCAATGGATGGAGAACACCATATATTAATGGTTTTGGAGAACAGCAAAGTCTTTTCATTAGGCAAGTGCATAAAATGTCATCGATATAAACAGAAATATCATGTTTGTTTGCCGCAGTTCCTCTAGCTTTCTCCCAAAAAATACGAATGTGTAGAGCTGGTGTCTCCATGTGGAAACAATTAGCACTTCAACCGTACAAAATGAAATGTTCCCTGATAATAAACATTCAAAACAATAAAGTCTGTGGATAATATCAGGAATACACAAACACAGAGGCTGTAGCAATATTTAATTGAGTTAGCCAAAACACAACCAGGTATTTCTCATTTCATCCATTCATATCTGGACAAACTAGTGTGGAATTCGTATACAATGGACCGAGAAAATCAAAGTACAAATGGTTTTAGAGAAAAGCAAAGTCTTTTCATTAGGCAAATAGATAAAATATCATTGATACAAACAGAAATATCATGTTTGTTTGCCGCAGTTCCTCTAGCTTTCTCCCTAGCAAATACGAATTTGTAGAGTTGGTGTCTCCATGTGGAACCAATTAGTGTTTCCAAGCACAAAATTAAATGTTCCCTGAAAAAAAAACATTGAAAAATATAAAGTCCATGCATAATATCAGGAAAACACAACACAGAGGCTGTAGCAATATTTCCGATAGAGTTAGCCAAAACACAACCAGATATTTCTGGTTTCATCCAGTCATATCCGGACAAAGTGGTGTGGAATTCGTATGCAATGGACCGAGAAAATCACAGTAAGAATGGTTTTGGAGAAAAGCAAAGTCTTTACGTTAATCAAGTGCATAAATTTTCATCTATAGAAACAGAAATATCATGTTTGTTTGCCGCAGTTCCTCTAGATTTCTCCCTAGAAAATACGAATGTGTAGAGCAGGTGTCTCCATGTGGAACCAATTAGTGTTTCCAAGCACAAAATTAAATGTTCCCTGATAAAGAACACTCAAAACAATAAAGTCTGTGGATAATATCAGGAATGCACAAACACAGAGGCTTTAGCAATATCTGGGATTGAGTTAGCCAAAACAAAACCAGATATTTCCGTTTTCATCCAGTTATATCCGGAAAAACTGGTGTGGAATTCGTATGCAATGGACCGAGAAAATCAGAGTAAATATGGTTTTGCAGAAAAGCAAAGTCTTTTCATTAGGCAAGTGCATAAAATGTCATCTACACAAACAGAAATATCATGTTTGTTTGCCGCAGTTCCTCTAGCTTTCTCCCTAGAAAATACGAATGTGTAGAGCTGTTGTCTCCATGTGGAACCAATTAGTGATTCCAAGATTAATGAAATCTTCCCTGATGAAAAACATTCAAAAGAGTAAAGTCCATGGATAATATTAGGAATACACAAACATAGAGGCTATAGCAATATCTGGGATTGAGTTAGCCAAAACAAAACCGGAATTTTGCGGTTTCATCCAGTCATATCTGGACATAGTGGTGTGGAATTCGTATGCAATGGACCTAGAAAATCACAGTAAAAATGGTTTTGGAGAAAAGCAAAGTCTTTTCGTTCGGCAAGTGCGTAAAATGTCATCGATACAAACAGAAATATCATGTTTGTTTGCCGCAGTTCCTCTAGCTTTCTCCCTAGAAAATACGAATGTGTAGAGCTGGTGTCTCCATGTGGAACCAGTTTGTGTTTCAATGGTACAAAATTAAATGTTCCCCAATAAAAAACATTCAAAACAATAAAGTCCGTGGATAATATCAGGAATACACAAACACAGAGGCTGTAGCAATATCTGGGATTGAGTTAGCCAAAACGAAACCAGATATTTCTGTTTTCATCTAGTCATTTCCGGACAAAGTGGTGTGGAATTCGTATGCAAAGGACCAAGAATATCACAGTAAATATGGTTTT
The DNA here is from genome assembly GCA_036325905.1 of Lepus oiostolus. NCBI lineage: Eukaryota > Metazoa > Chordata > Mammalia > Lagomorpha > Leporidae > Lepus > Lepus oiostolus. The sequence goes on along the minus strand of CM070808.1, from coordinate 55,411,352 downwards.
GGAAAAAAGCAAAGTCTTTTCGTAAGGCAAGTGCATAAAATGTCATCTATACAAACAGAAATATCATGCTTTTTTGCCGCAGTTCCTCTAGCTTTCTCCCTAGAAAATACGAATGTGTAGAGCTGGTGTCTCCATGTGGAACCAATTAGTGATTCCAAGATTAATGAAATCTTCCCTGATGAAAAACATTCAAAAGAGTAAAGTCCATGGATAATATTAGGAATACACAAACATAGAGGCTGTAGCAATATCTGGGATTGAGTTAGCCAAAACAAAACCGGAATTTTGCAGTTTCATCCAGTTATAAGCGGAGAAACTGGTATGGAAATCGTATGCAATGGACCGAGAAAATCACAGTACAAATGGTTTTGGAGAAAAGCAAAGTCTTTTCGTTAGGCAAGTGCATAAAATGCCATCGATGCAAACAGAAATATCATGTTTGTTTGCCGCAGTTCCCAAGTTTTCTTCCTAGAAAATATGAATATGTAGAGCTGGAGTACCCATGATGAACCAATTAGTGTTTCTACCTTACAAAATTAAATGATCCCTGATAAAACATTCAAAACACTAAAGTCCATCGATAATATCCAGAAAACACAAACACAGAGGCTGTAGCAATATTTCGGATTGAGTTAGCCAAAACACAAGCGGATATTTCTGGTTTCATCCAGTGATATCTAGACAAAGTGGTGTGGAATTCATATTGAATGGACCGAGAAAATCACAGTGAAAATGGTGTTGGAGAAAAACAAAGTCTTTTCGTTAGGCAAGTGCATAAAATGTCATCGATACAAACAGAAATATCATGTTTGTTTGTCGCAGTTCCTCTAGCTTTCTCCCTAGAAAATACAAATGTGTAGAGCTGGTGTCTCCATGTGGAACCAATTAGTGTTTCGAAGCACAAAATTAAATGTTAACTGAAAAAAAAAAACATTCAGAAAAATAAAGGCCGTGGATAATATCAGGAATACACAAACACAGAGGCTGTTGCAATATTTCGGTTTGAGTTATCCAAAACACAACCAGATATTTCTGGTTTCATCCAGGCATAACCGGAGAAACTGGTGTGGAATTCGTATGCAATGGATGGAGAACACCATATATTAATGGTTTTGGAGAACAGCAAAGTCTTTTCATTAGGCAAGTGCATAAAATGTCATCGATATAAACAGAAATATCATGTTTGTTTGCCGCAGTTCCTCTAGCTTTCTCCCAAAAAATACGAATGTGTAGAGCTGGTGTCTCCATGTGGAAACAATTAGCACTTCAACCGTACAAAATGAAATGTTCCCTGATAATAAACATTCAAAACAATAAAGTCTGTGGATAATATCAGGAATACACAAACACAGAGGCTGTAGCAATATTTAATTGAGTTAGCCAAAACACAACCAGGTATTTCTCATTTCATCCATTCATATCTGGACAAACTAGTGTGGAATTCGTATACAATGGACCGAGAAAATCACAGTACAAATGGTTTTAGAGAAAAGCAAAGTCTTTTCATTAGGCAAATAGATAAAATATCATTGATACAAACAGAAATATCATGTTTGTTTGCCGCAGTTCCTCTAGCTTTCTCCCTAGCAAATACGAATTTGTAGAGTTGGTGTCTCCATGTGGAACCAATTAGTGTTTCCAAGCACAAAATTAAATGTTCCCTGAAAAAAAAACATTGAAAAATATAAAGTCCATGCATAATATCAGGAAAACACAACACAGAGGCTGTAGCAATATTTCCGATAGAGTTAGCCAAAACACAACCAGATATTTCTGGTTTCATCCAGTCATATCCGGACAAAGTGGTGTGGAATTCGTATGCAATGGACCGAGAAAATCACAGTAAGAATGGTTTTGGAGAAAAGCAAAGTCTTTACGTTAATCAAGTGCATAAATTTTCATCTATAGAAACAGAAATATCATGTTTGTTTGCCGCAGTTCCTCTAGCTTTCTCCCTAGAAAATACGAATGTGTAGAGCAGGTGTCTCCATGTGGAACCAATTAGTGTTTCCAAGCACAAAATTAAATGTTCCCTGATAAAGAACACTCAAAACAATAAAGTCTGTGGATAATATCAGGAATGCACAAACACAGAGGCTTTAGCAATATCTGGGATTGTGTTATCCAAAACAAAACCAGATATTTCCGTTTTCATCCAGTTATATCCGGAAAAACTGGTGTGGAATTCGTATGCAATGGACTGAGAAAATCACAGTAAAAATGGTTTTGGAAAAAGCAATGTCTTTTCATTAGGCAACTGCATAAAATTTCATCTATACAAACAGAAATATCATGTTTGTTTGTCGCAGTTCCTCTAGCTTTCTCCCTAGAAAATAGGAATGTGAAGATCTGGTGTCCCCATGTGGAACCAATTAGTGTTTCCAAGATCAAAATAAAATGTTCCCTGATAAAAAATATTCAAAACAATAAAGTCCGTGGATAATATCAGGAATGCACAAACACAGAGTCTGTAGCAATATGTGCGATTGAGTTACCCAAAACAAAACCAGATATGTCCGGTTTCATCCAGTCATATCCGGACAACGTGGTGTGGAATTCATATGCAATGCACCGAGAAAATCACAGTAAAAATGGTTTTGGAGAAAAGCAAAGTCTTTTCGTTAGGCAAGTGCATAAAATGTCATCGATACAAACAGAAATATCATGTGTGTTTGCCGCAGTTCCTCTAGCTTTCATCCGGAAAAAGTCATTTGGAATTCGGATGCAATGGACTCAGAAAATCACTGTAAAAATGGTTTTGGAAAAAGCAATGTCTTTTCATTAGGCAACTGCATAAAATTTCATCTACACAAACAGAAACATCATGTTTGTTTGCCGCAGTTCCTCTAGCTTTCTCCCTAGAAAATACGAATGTGTAGAGCTGGTGTCTCCATGTGGAACCAATTAGAAATTACAAGCACAAAATTAAATGTTCCCTGATAAAAAACATTCAAAACAATAAACTCCGTGGATAATATCAGGAATACACATACAGAGAGGCTGTAGCAATATCTGGGATTGAGTTAGCCAAAACAAAACCGGATATTTCTTGTTTCATCTAGACATATCCTTACAAACTGGTGTGGAATTCGTATGCAATGGACCGAGAAAATCACAGTACAAATGGTTTTGGAGAAAAGCAAAGTCTTTTCATTAGGCAACTGCATAAAATGTCATCTATACAAACAGAAATATCATGTTTGTTTGCTGCAGTTCCTCTAACTTTCTACCTCGAAAATACGAATTCGTAGAGCTGGTGTCTCCATGTGGAACCAATTACTGTCTCCAAGCTCAAAATAAAATGTTCTCCGATAAAAAACATTCAAAACAATAAAGTCCGTTGATAATATAGAGAAAACACAAACACAGAGGTTTTCAGAATATTTCGGGTTGAGTTAGCCAAAACAAAACCGGATAATTCCGGTTTCATCCAGCCATATCCGGAAATTTCGTCTGGAATTCGGAAGCATTGGACCGAGAAAATCAGAGTAAAAATGGTTTTGGAGAAAAGCAAAGTCTTTTCATTACGCAAGTGCATAAAATGTCATCTATACAAACAGAAATATCAAGTGTGTTTGCCGTAGTTCCTCTAGCTTTCTCCCTAGAAAATACGAATGTGTAGCACTGGTGTCTCCATGTGGAACCAATTCATGATTCCAAGCACAAAATTAAATGTTCCCTGATAAAAAACATTTAAATCAATAAAGTTCGTGGATAATATCAGGAATACACAAACACAGACGCTGTAGCAATATCTGGGATTGAGTTAGCCAAAACACAACCGGATATTTCCGGTTTCATCCAGTCATATCCGGACAAACTGCTGAGGAATTCGTATGCAGTGTATAGAGAAAATGACAGAAAAATGGTTTTGGAGAAAAGCAAAGTCTTTTCGGTAGGCAGGTGCGTAAAATGTCATCTATACAAACAGAAATATCATGTTTGTTTGTCGCAGTTCCTCTAGCTTTCTCCCTAGAAAATACGAATGTGTAGAGCTGGTGTTCCCATGATGAACCAATTAGTGTATCTATTGTACAAAATAAAATGTTCCCTGATGAAAACATTCAAAACAATAATGTCCATTGATAATATCTTGAAAACACAAACACAGAAAGTTTCACAATATTTCGCATTGAGTTAGCCAAAAAAGAACCAGATATTTCTGGTTTCATCCAGTCATATCCGGACAACGTGGTGTGGAATTCGTATGCAATGGACAGAGAAAATCACAGTAAAAATGGTGTGGAGGAAAGCAAAGTCTTTTCGTTAGCCAAGTGCATAAAATGTCATCGATACAAACAGAAATATCATGTTTGTTTGCCACAGTTACTCTCGCTTTCTCTCTAGACAATACAAATGTGTAGAGCTGGTGTCTCCATGTGGAACCAATTAGAGTTTCCAAGAACAAAATCAAATGTTCCCTGAAAAAAACATTCAAAACAATAAAGTCCGTGGATAATATCAGGAATACACATACACAGAGGCGGTAGCAATATCTGGGATTGAGTTAGCCAAAACAGAACTGGATATTTCCGGTTTCATCCAGTCATATCCGGAAAAATGGTGTGGAATTCATATGCAATGGACCGAGAAAATCACTGCAAAAATGGTATTGGAGAAAAGCAAAGTATTTTCGTTAGGCGAGTGCATAAAATGTCATCTATGCAAACAGAAATCTCATGTTTGTTTGTCGCAGTTCCTCTAGCTTTCTCCCTAGAAAATACGAATGTGAAGAGCTGGTTTGTCCATGATGAAACAATTAGTGATTCTACGGTACAAAATTAAATGTCCCCTGATAAAAATATTCAAAACAATAAAGTCCGTTGATAATATCCAGAAACACAAACACAGACGCTTTCAGAATATTTCGATTTGAGTTAGCCAAAACAAAACCGGATATGTCCGGTTTCATCCAGTCATATCCGGAAAAAGTGGTGTGGAATTCGGATTCAATGGACTCAGAAAATCACTGTAAAAATGGTTTTGGAAAAAGCAATGTCTTTTCATTAGGCAACTGCATAAAATGTCATCTATACAAACAGAAACATCATGTTTGTTTGCCGCAGTTCCTCTAGCTTTCTCCCTAGCAAATACGAATGTGTAGAGCTGGTGTCTCCATGTGGCAACAATTACTGTATCCAAGCGTAAAATAAAATGTTCTCCGATAAAAAACATTCAAAACAATAAAACCCGTTGATAATATCAAGAAAACACAAAAAAAGAGGCTTTCACAATATTTCGGATTGAGTTCGAAAACACAACCGGATATATCCGGTTTGATCCAGTCATATCCGGACAAACTGGTGTGGTATTCGTATGCAATGGACCGAGAACATCACAGGAAAAGTGGTTTGGAGAAAAGCAAGTCTTTTCGTTAGGCAAGTGCATAAAATGTCATCGATACAAACAGAAATATATGTTTGTTTGCCACAGTTCCTCTAGCTTTCTCCCTAGAAAATACGAATATGTAGAGCTGGTGTCTCCATGTGGAACCAATTAGTATTTTTGCAGCACAAAATTAAATATTCCCTGATAAAAACATTCAAAACAATAAAGTCCATTGATAATATCCAGAAAACACAAACACAGAGGCTTTCACAATATTTTGTATTGAGTTAGCCAAAAAACAACCGGATATTTCTCTTTTTATCCCGTCATATCCCAACAAAGTGGTGTAGAATTCGTATGCAATGGATCAAGAAAATCACAGTAAAAATGGTTTTGCAAAAAAGCAAATTCTTTTCGCTAGGCAAGTGCATAAAATGTCATCTATACAAACAGAAATATCATGTTTGTTTGCCGCAGTTCCTCTAGCTTTCTCCCAAAAAATACGAATGTGTAGAGCTGGTGTCTCCATGTGGAAACAATTAGCACTTCAACCGTACAAAATGAAATGTTCCCTGATAATAAACATTCAAAACAATAAAGTCTGTGGATAATATCAGGAATACACAAACACAGAGGCTGTAGCAATATTTAATTGAGTTAGCCAAAACACAACCAGGTGTTTCTCATTTCATCCATTCATATCTGGACAAACTAGTGTGGAATTCGTATACAATGGACCGAGAAAATCACAGTACAAATGGTTTTAGAGAAAAGCAGTCTTTTCATTAGGCAAATAGATAAAATATCATTGATACAAACAGAAATATCATGTTTGTTTGCCGCAGTTCCTCTAGCTTTCTCCCTAGCAAATACGAATTTGTAGAGTTGGTGTCTCCATGTGGAACCAATTAGTGTTTCCAAGCACAAAATTAAATGTTCCCTGAAAAAAAAACATTGAAAAATATAAAGTCCATGCATAATATCAGGAAAACACAACACAGAGGCTGTAGCAATATTTCCGATAGAGTTAGCCAAAACACAACCAGATATTTCTGGTTTCATCCAGTCATATCCGGACAAAGTGGTGTGGAATTCGTATGCAATGGACCGAGAAAATCACAGTAAGAATGGTTTTGGAGAAAAGCAAAGTCTTTACGTTAATCAAGTGCATAAATTTCCATCTATAGAAACAGAAATATCATGTTTGTTTGCCGCAGTTCCTCTAGCTTTCTCCCTAGAAAATACGAATGTGTAGAGCAGGTGTCTCCATGTGGAACCAATTAGTGTTTCCAAGCACAAAATTAAATGTTCCCTGATAAAGAACACTCAAAACAATAAAGTCTGTGGATAATATCAGGAATGCACAAACACAGAGGCTTTAGCAATATTTGGGATTGTGTTATCCAAAACAAAACCAGATATTTCCGTTTTCATCCAGTTATATCCGGAAAAACTGGTGTGGAATTCGTATGCAATGGACCGAGAAAATCAGAGTAAATATGGTTTTGCAGAAAAGCAAAGTCCTTTCGTTAGGCAAGTGCATAAAATGTCATCTACACAAACAGAAATATCATGTTTGTTTGCCGCAGTTCATCTAGCTTTCTCCCTAGAAAATACGAATGTGTAGAGCTGTTGTCTCCATGTGGAACCAATTAGTGATTCCAAGATTAATGAAATCTTCCCTGATGAAAAACATTCAAAAGAGTAAAGTCCATGGATAATATTAGGAATACACAAACATAGAGGCTATAGCAATATCTGGGATTGAGTTAGCCAAAACAAAACCGGAATTTTGCGGTTTCATCCAGTCATATCTGGACATAGTGGTGTGGAATTCGTATGCAATGGACCTAGAAAATCACAGTAAAAATGGTTTTGGAGAAAAGCAAAGTCTTTTCGTTCGGCAAGTGCATAAAATGTCATCGATACAAACAGAAATATCATGTTTGTTTGCCGCAGTTCCTCTAGCTTTCTCCCTAGAAAATACGAATGTGTAGAGCTGGTGTCTCCATGTGGAACCAGTTTGTGTTTCAATGGTACAAAATTAAATGTTCCCCAATAAAAAACATTTAAAACAATAAAGTCCGTTGATAATATCCAGAAAACACAAACACAGAGGCTGTAGCAATATCTGGGATTGAGTTAGCCAAAACGAAACCAGATATTTCTGTTTTCATCTAGTCATTTCTGGACAAAGTGGTGTGGAATTCGTATGCAAAGGACCAAGAATATCACAGTAAATATGGTTTTGGAGAAAAGCAAAGTCTTTTCGTAAGGCAAGTGCATAAAATGTCATCTATACAAACAGAAATATCATGCTTTTTTGCCGCAGTTCCTCTAGCTTTCTCCCTAGAAAATACGAATGTGTAGAGCTGGTGTCTCCATGTGGAACCAATTAGTGATTCCAAGATTAATGAAATCTTCCCTGATGAAAAACATTCAAAAGAGTAAAGTCCATGGATAATATTAGGAATAGACAAACATAGAGGCTGTAGCAATATCTGGGATTGAGTTAGCAAAAAAAAACCGGAATTTTGCAGTTTCATCCAGTTATAAGCGGAGAAACTGGTATGGAAATCGTATGCAATGGACCGAGAAAATCACAGTACAAATGGTTTTGGAGAAAAGCAAAGTCTTTTCGTTAGGCAAGTGCATAAAATGCCATCGATGCAAACAGAAATATCATGTTTGTTTGCCGCAGTTCCCAAGTTTTCTTCCTAGAAAATATGAATATGTAGAGCTGGAGTACCCATGATGAACCAATTAGTGTTTCTACCTTACAAAATTAAATGATCCCTGATAAAACATTCAAAACACTAAAGTCCATTGATAATATCCCGAAAACACAAACACAGAGGCTGTAGCAATATTTCGGATTGAGTTAGCCAAAACACAAGCGGTTATTTCTGGTTTCATCCAGTGATATCTAGACAAAGTGGTGTGGAATTCATATTGAATGGACCGAGAAAATCACAGTGAAAATGGTTTTGGAGAAAAACAAAGTCTTTTCGTTAGGCAAGTGCATAAAATGTCATCGATACAAACAGAAATATCATGTTTGTTTGTCGCAGTTCCTCTAGCTTTCTCCCTAGAAAATACAAATGTGTAGAGCTGGTGTCTCCATGTGGAACCAATTAGTGTTTCCAAGCACAAAATTAAATGTTAACTGAAAAAAAAAACATTCAGAAAAATAAAGGCCGTGGATAATATCAGGAATACACAAACACAGAGGCTGTTGCAATATTTCGGTTTGAGTTATCCAAAACACAACCAGATATTTCTGGTTTCATCCAGGCATAACCGGAGAAACTGGTGTGGAATTCGTATGCAATGGATCGAGAACACCATATATTAATGGTTTTGGAGAACAGCAAAGTCTTTTCATTAGGCAAGTGCATAAAATGTCATCGATATAAACAGAAATATCATGTTTGTTTGCCGCAGTTCCTCTAGCTTTCTCCCAAAAAATACGAATGTGTAGAGCTGGTGTCTCCATGTGGAAACAATTAGCACTTCAACCGTACAAAATGAAATGTTCCCTGATAATAAACATTCAAAACAATAAAGTCTGTGGATAATATCAGGAATACACAAACACAGAGGCTGTAGCAATATTTAATTGAGTTAGCCAAAACACAACCAGGTGTTTCTCATTTCATCCATTCATATCTGGACAAACTAGTGTGGAATTCGTATACAATGGACCGAGAAAATCACAGTACAAATGGTTTTAGAGAAAAGCAAAGTCTTTTCATTAGGCAAATAGATAAAATATCATTGATACAAACAGAAATATCATGTTTGTTTGCCGCAGTTCCTCTAGCTTTCTCCCTAGCAAATACGAATTTGTAGAGTTGGTGTCTCCATGTGGAACCAATTAGTGTTTCCAAGCACAAAATTAAATGTTCCCTGAAAAAAAAACATTGAAAAATATAAAGTCCATGCATAATATCAGGAAAACACAACACAGAGGCTGTAGCAATATTTCCGATAGAGTTAGCCAAAACACAACCAGATATTTCTGGTTTCATCCAGTCATATCCGGACAAAGTGGTGTGGAATTCGTATGCAATGGACCGAGAAAATCACAGTAAGAATGGTTTTGGAGAAAAGCAAAGTCTTTACGTTAATCAAGTGCATAAATTTTCATCTATAGAAACAGAAATATCATGTTTGTTTGCCGCAGTTCCTCTAGCTTTCTCCCTAGAAAATACGAATGTGTAGAGCAGGTGTCTCCATGTGGAACCAATTAGTGTTTCCAAGCACAAAATTAAATGTTCCCTGATAAAGAACACTCAAAACAATAAAGTCTGTGGATAATATCAGGAATGCACAAACACAGAGGCTGTAGCAATATCTGGGATTGTGTTATCCAAAACAAAACCAGATATTTCCGTTTTCATCCAGTTATATCCGGAAAAACTGGTGTGGAATTCGTATGCAATGGACTGAGAAAATCACAGTAAAAATGGTTTTGGAAAAAGCAATGTCTTTTCATTAGGCAACTGCATAAAATTTCATCTATACAAACAGAAATATCATGTTTGTTTGTCGCAGTTCCTCTAGCTTTCTCCCTAGAAAATAGGAATGTGAAGATCTGGTGTCCCCATGTGGAACCAATTAGTGTTTCCAAGATCAAAATAAAATGTTCCCTGATAAAAAACATTCAAAACAATAAAGTCCGTGGATAATATCAGGAATACAGAAACACAGAGTCTGTAGCAATATGTGCGATTGAGTTACCCAAAACAAAACCAGATATGTCCGGTTTCATCCAGTCATATCCGGACAAACTGGTGTGGTATTCATATGCAATGCACCGAGAAAATCACAGTAAAAATGGTTTTGGAGAAAAGCAATGTCTTTTCGTTAGGCAAGTGCATAAAATGTCATCTATACAAACAGAAATATCATGTGTGTTTGCCGCAGTTCCTCTAGCTTTCATCCGGAAAAAGTCATTTGGAATTCGGATGCAATGGACTCAGAAAATCACTGTAAAAATGGTTTTGGAAAAAGCAATGTCTTTTCATTAGGCAAGTGCATAAAATTTCATCTACACAAACAGAAACATCATGTTTGTTTGCCGCAGTTCCTCTAGCTTTCTCCCTAGAAAATACGAATGTGTAGAGCTGGTGTCTCCATGTGGAACCAATTAGAAATTACAAGCACAAAATTAAATGTTCCCTGATAAAAAACATTCAAAACAATAAACTCCGTGGATAATATCAGGAATACACATACAGAGAGGCTGTAGCAATATCTGGGATTGAGTTAGCCAAAACAAAACCGGATATTTCTTGTTTCATCTAGACATATCCTTACAAACTGGTGTGGAATTCGTATGCAATGGACCGAGAAAATCACAGTACAAATGGTTTTGGAGAAAAGCAAAGTCTTTTCATTAGGCAACTGCATAAAATGTCATCTATACAAACAGAAATATCATGTTTGTTTGCTGCAGTTCCTCTAACTTTCTACCTCGAAAATACGAATTCGTAGAGCTGGTGTCTCCATGTGGAACCAATTACTGTCTCCAAGCTCAAAATAAAATGTTCTCCGATAAAAAACATTCAAAACAATAAAGTCCGTTGATAATATAGAGAAAACACAAACACAGAGGCTTTCAGAATATTTCGGGTTGAGTTAGCCAAAACAAAACCGGATAATTCCGGTTTCATCCAGCCATATCCGGAAATTTCGTCTGGAATTCGGAAGCATTGGACCGAGAAAATCAGAGTAAAAATGGTTTTGGAGAAAAGCAAAGTCTTTTCATTACGCAAGTGCATAAAATGTCATCTATACAAACAGAAATATCAAGTGTGTTTGCCGTAGTTCCTCTAGCTTTCTCCCTAGAAAATACGAATGTGTAGCACTGGTGTCTCCATGTGGAACCAATTCATGATTCCAAGCACAAAATTAAATGTTCCCTGATAAAAAACATTTAAATCAATAAAGTTCGTGGATAATATCAGGAATACACAAACACAGATGCTGTAGCAATATCTGGGATTGAGTTAGCCAAAACACAACCGGATATTTCCGGTTTCATCCAGTCATATCCGGACAAACTGCTGAGGAATTCGTATGCAGTGTATAGAGAAAATGACAGAAAAATGGTTTTGGAGAAAAGCAAAGTCTTTTCAGTAGGCAGGTGCGTAAAATGTCATCTATACAAACAGAAATATCATGTTTGTTTGTCGCAGTTCCTCTAGCTTTCTCCCTAGAAAATACGAATGTGTAGAGCTGGTGTTCCCATGATGAACCAATTAGTGTATCTATTGTACAAAATAAAATGTTCCCTGATGAAAACATTCAAAACAATAATGTCCATTGATAATATCTTGAAAACACAAACACAGAAAGTTTCACAATATTTCGCATTGAGTTAGCCAAAAAAGAACCAGATATGTCTGGTTTCATCCAGTCATATCCGGACAACGTGGTGTGGAATTCGTATGCAATGGACAGAGAAAATCACAGTAAAAATGGTGTGGAGGAAAGCAAAGTCTTTTCGTTAGGCAAGTGCATAAAATGTCATCGATACAAACAGAAATATCATGTTTGTTTGCCACAGTTACTCTCGCTTTCTCTCTAGACAATACAAATGTGTAGAGCTGGTGTCTCCATGTGGAACCAATTAGATTTTCCAAGAACAAAATCAAATGTTCCCTGAAAAAAACATTCAAAACAATAAAGTCCGTGGATAATATCAGGAATACACATACACAGAGGCGGTAGCAATATCTGGGATTGAGTTAGCCAAAACAGAACTGGATATTTCCGGTTTCATCCAGTCATATCCGGAAAAACGGTGTGGAATTCATATGCAATGGACCGAGAAAATCACTGCAAAAATGGTATTGGAGAAAAGCAAAGTATTTTCGTTAGGCGAGTGCATAAAATGTCATCTATGCAAACAGAAATCTCATGTTTGTTTGTCGCAGTTCCTCTAGCTTTCTCCCTAGAAAATACGAATGTGAAGAGCTGGTTTGTCCATGATGAAACAATTAGTGTTTCTACGGTACAAAATTAAATGTTCCCTGATAAAAACATTCAAAACAATAAAATCCGTTGATAATATCCAGAAACACAAACACAGACACTTTCAGAATATTTCGATTTGAGTTAGCCAAAACAAAACCGGATATGTCCGGTTTCATCCAGTCATATCCGGAAAAAGTGGTGTGGAATTCGGATTCAATGGACTCAGAAAATCACTGTAAAAATGGTTTTGGAAAAAGCAATGTCTTTTCATTAGGCAACTGCATAAAATGTCCTCTACACAAACAGAAACATCATGATTGTTTGCCTCAGTTCCTCTAGCTTTCTCCCTAGCAAATACGAATGTGTAGAGCTGGTGTCTCCATGTGGCAACAATTACTGTATCCAAGCGCAAAATAAAGTGTTCTCCGATAAAAAACATTCAAAACAATAAAACCCGTTGATAATATCCAGAAAACACAAAAAAAGAGGCTTTCACAATATTTCGGATTGAGTTAAAAAACACAACCGGATATATCTGCTTTGATCCAGTCATATCCGGACAAACTGGTGTGGTATTCGTATGCAATGGACCGAGAACATCACAGGAAAAGTGGTTTGGAGAAAAGCAAGTCTTTTCGTTAGGCAAGTGCATAAAATGTCATCGATACAAACAGAAATATATGTTTGTTTGCCACAGTTCCTCTAGCTTTCTCCCTAGAAAATACGAATATGTAGAGCTGGTGTCTCCATGAGGAACCAATTAGTATTTTCGCAGCACAAAATTAAATATTCCCTGATAAAAACATTCAAAACAATAAAGTCCGTTGATAATATTCAGAAAACACAAACACAGAGGCTTTCACAATATTTTGTATTGAGTTAGCCAAAAAACAACCGGATATTTCTCTTTTTATCCCGTCATATCCCGACAAAGTGGTGTAGAATTCGTATGCAATGGATCAAGAAAATCACAGTAAAAATGGTTTTGCAAAAAAGCAAATTCTTTTCGCTAGGCAAGTGCATAAAATGTCATCTATACAAACAGAAATATCATGTTTGTTTGCCGCAGTTCCTCTAGCTTTCTACCTAGAAAATACGAATGTGTAGAGCTCGTGTCCCCATGTGGAACCAATTAGTGTTTCTAACATAAAAAATTATATATTACCTAATGAAAACATTCAAAACCATATTGTACATCGATAATATCCAGAAAACACAAACACAGAGGCTTTCACATTATTTCGGATTGAGTTAGCCAAAGCACAACCGGATATTTCTGTTTTCATCCAGTCATACCAGACAAAGTGGTGTGGAATTTGTATGCAATGGACTGAGAAAATCACAGTAAAAATGGTTTTGGAAAAAGCAAAGTCTTCGTTAGGGAAGTGGATAAAATGTCCTCGATACAAACAGAAATATCATGTTTGTTTGCCGCAGTTCTTCTATCTTTCTCCCTAGAAAATATGAATGTATAGAGCTGGTGTCCCCAGGATGAACCAATTATTGTTTCTACGGTAAAAAATGAAATGTTCCCTGAAAAAAATATTCAAAACAATAAAGTCCATCGATAATATCCAGAAAATACAAACACAGAGGCTTTCAGAATATTTCGATTTGAGTTAGCGAAAACAAAACCGGATATTTCAGGTTTCATCCAATCATATCCGGAAAAAGTCGTTTGGAATTCGGATGCAATGGACTACGAAAATCACTGTAAAAATGGTTTTGGAAAAAGCAAATCTTTTCGTTAGGCAAGTGCATAAAATGTCATCGATACAAACAGAAATATCATGTTTGTTTGCTGCAGTTCCTCTAGCTTTCTCCCTAGAAAATCCGAATATGTAGAGCTGGTGGCTCCATGTGGAACCAATTAGAAATTACAAGCACAAAATTAAATGTTCCCTGATAAAAAACATTCAAAACAATAAAGTCCGTGGATAATATCAGGAATACACAAACACAGAGGCTGTAGCAATATCTGGGATTGACTTAGCCAAAAACCCGGATATTTCTGCTTTCATCCAGTCATATCCAGACAAACTGGTGTGGAATTCTGATGCAATGGACTGAGAAAATCATAGTAAAAATGGTTTGGAGAAAAGCAAAGCAAAGTCTTTTCGTTAGGCAAGTGCATAAAATGTCATCTATACAAACAGAAATATCATGTTTGTTTGTCGCAGTTCCTCTAACTTTCTACCTAGAAAATACGAATATGTTAAGCTGGTGTCTCCATGTGGAACCAATTAGTGATTCCAAGAGAAAATTAAGTGTTCCCTGATAAAAAACATTCAAAAGAATAAAGTCCGTGGATAATATCAGGAATACACAAACACAGAAGCTGTAGCAATATCTGGGATTGAGTTAGCCAAAACGAAACCGGATATTTCAGGTTTCATCTAGTCATTTCCGGACAAACTGGTGTGGAATTTGTACGCAATAGACCGAGAAAATCACAGTAAAATGTTATTGGGGAAAACCAAAGTCTTTTCGTTAGGCAAGTGCATAAAATGTCATCTATACAAACAGAAATATCATGTTTGTTTGTCACAGTTCTCTAGCTTTCTCCCTAGAAAATACGAATGTGTAGAGCTGGTGTCTCCATGTGGAACCAGTTAGTGTATCCAAGATCAAAATTAAATGTTCCCTGATAAAAAACATTCAAAACAATAAACTCCGTGGATAATATCAGGAATACACATACAGAGAGGCTGTAGCAATATCTGGGATTGAGTTAGCCAAAACAAAACCGGATATTTCTTGTTTCATCTAGACATATCCTTACAAACTGGTGTGGAATTCGTATGCAATGGACCGAGAAAATCACAGTACAAATGGTTTTGGAGAAAAGCAAAGTCTTTTCATTAGGCAACTGCATAAAATGTCATCTATACAAACAGAAATATCATGTTTGTTTGCTGCAGTTCCTCTAACCTTCTACCTCGAAAATACGAATACATAGAGCTGGTGTCTCCATGTGGAACCAATTACTGTCTCCAAGCTCAAAATAAAATGTTCTCCGATAAAAAACATTCAAAACAATAAATTCCGTTGATAATATAGAGAAAACACAAACACAGAGGCTTTCAGAATATTTCGGGTTGAGTTAGCCAAAACAAAACCGGATAATTCCGGTTTCATCCAGCCATATCCGGAAATTTCGTCTGGAATTCGGAAGCATTGGACCGAGAAAATCAGAGTAAAAATGGTTTTGGAGAAAAGCAAAGTCTTTTCATTACGCAAGTGCATAAAATGTCATCTATACAAACAGAAACATCATGATTGTTTGCCGCAGTTCCTCTTGCTTTCTCCCTAGAAAATACGAATATGTAGAGCTGGTGTCTCCATGTGGAACCAATTAATGTTTCCAAGCACAAATTAAATGTTCCCTGATAAAAAACGTTCAAAACAATAAAGTCCATTTATGATATTAGGAATACACAAACTCAGAGGCTGTAGCAATATCTGGGATTGAGGTAGCCAAAACAAAACCAGATATTTCCGGTTTCCTCCAGTCATATCCTGTAAACTGGTGTGGAATTCATATGCAATGGACCGAGAAAATCACAGTAAAAATGGTTTTGGAGAAAAGCAGTCTTTTCGTTAGGCAAGTGCATAAAATATCATCTATACAAACAGAAATATCATGTTTGTTTGTCACAGTTCCTCTAGCTTTCTCCCTAGAAAATAGGAATCTGAAGATCTGGTGTCTCCATGTGGAACCAGTTAGTGTATCCAAGATCAAAATAAAATGTTCCCTGATAAAAAACATTCAAAACAATAAAGTCCGTGGATAATATCAGGAATACAGAAACACAGAGGCTGTAGCAATATGTGGGATTGAGTTACCCAAAAAAAAACCAGATATGTCCGGTTTCATCCAGTCATATCCGGACAACGTGGTGTGGAATTCATATGCAATGCATCGAGAAAATCACAGTAAAATGATTTTGGAGAAAAGCAAAGTATTTTTTTTATGCAAGTGCATTAAATTTCATCTATACAAACAGAAATATCAAGTGTGTTTGCCGTAGTTCCTCTAGCTTTCTCCCTAGAAAATACGAATGTGTAGCGCTGGTGTCTCCATGTGGAACCAGTTCATGATTCCAAGCACAAAATTAAATGTTCCCTGATAAAAAACATTTAAATCAATAAAGTTCGTGGATAATATCAGGAATACACAAACACAGACGCTGTAGCAATATCTGGGATTGAGTTAGCCAAAACACAACCGGATATTTCCGGTTTCATCCAGTCATATCCGGACAAACTGCTGAGGAATTCGTATGCAGTGTATAGAGAAAATGACAGAAAAATGGTTTTGGAGAAAAGCAAAGTCTTTTCGGTAGGCAGGTGCGTAAAATGTCATCTATACAAACAGAAATATCATGTTTGTTTGTCGCAGTTCCTCTAGCTTTCTCCCTAGAAAATACGAATGTGTAGAGCTGGTGTTCCCATGATGAACCAATTAGTGTATCTATTGTACAAAATAAAATGTTCCCTGATGAAAACATTCAAAACAATAATGTCCATTGATAATATCTTGAAAACACAAACACAGAAAGTTTCACAATATTTCGCATTGAGTTAGCCAAAAAAGAACCAGATATTTCTGGTTTCATCCAGTCATATCCGGACAACGTGGTGTGGAATTCGTATGCAATGGACAGAGAAAATCACAGTAAAAATGGTGTGGAGGAAAGCAAAGTCTTTTCGTTAGGCAAGTGCATAAAATGTCATCGATACAAACAGAAATATCATGTTTGTTTGCCACAGTTACTCTCGCTTTCTCTCTAGACAATACAAATGTGTAGAGCTGGTGTCTCCATGTGGAACCAATTAGAGTTTCCAAGAACAAAATCAAATGTTCCCTGAAAAAAACATTCAAAACAATAAAGTCCGTGGATAATATCAGGAATACACATACACAGAGGCGGTAGCAATATCTGGGATTGAGTTAGCCAAAACAGAACTGGATATTTCCGGTTTCATCCAGTCATATCCGGAAAAATGGTGTGGAATTCATATGCAATGGACCGAGAAAATCACTGCAAAAATGGTATTGGAGAAAAGCAAAGTATTTTCGTTAGGCGAGTGCATAAAATGTCATCTATGCAAACAGAAATCTCATGTTTGTTTGTCGCAGTTCCTCTAGCTTTCTCCCTAGAAAATACGAATGTGAAGAGCTGGTTTGTCCATGATGAAACAATTAGTGATTCTACGGTACAAAATTAAATGTCCCCTGATAAAAATATTCAAAACAATAAAGTCCGTTGATAATATCCAGAAACACAAACACAGACGCTTTCAGAATATTTCGATTTGAGTTAGCCAAAACAAAACCGGATATGTCCGGTTTCATCCAGTCATATCCGGAAAAAGTGGTGTGGAATTCGGATTCAATGGACTCAGAAAATCACTGTAAAAATGGTTTTGGAAAAAGCAATGTCTTTTCATTAGGCAACTGCATAAAATGTCATCTATACAAACAGAAACATCATGTTTGTTTGCCGCAGTTCCTCTAGCTTTCTCCCTAGCAAATACGAATGTGTAGAGCTGGTGTCTCCATGTGGCAACAATTACTGTATCCAAGCGTAAAATAAAATGTTCTCCGATAAAAAACATTCAAAACAATAAAACCCGTTGATAATATCCAGAAAACACAAAAAAAGAGGCTTTCACAATATTTCGGATTGAGTTCGAAAACACAACCGGATATATCCGGTTTGATCCAGTCATATCCGGACAAACTGGTGTGGTATTCGTATGCAATGGACCGAGAACATCACAGGAAAAGTGGTTTGGAGAAAAGCAAGTCTTTTCGTTAGGCAAGTGCATAAAATGTCATCGATACAAACAGAAATATATGTTTGTTTGCCACAGTTCCTCTAGCTTTCTCCCTAGAAAATACGAATATGTAGAGCTGGTGTCTCCATGTGGAACCAATTAGTATTTTTGCAGCACAAAATTAAATATTCCCTGATAAAAACATTCAAAACAATAAAGTCCGTTGATAATATCCAGAAAACACAAACACAGAGGCTTTCACAATATTTTGTATTGAGTTAGCCAAAAAACAACCGGATATTTCTCTTTTTATCCCGTCATATCCCGACAAAGTGGTGTAGAATTCGTATGCAATGGATCAAGAAAATCACAGTAAAAATGGTTTTGCAAAAAAGCAAATTCTTTTCGCTAGGCAAGTGCATAAAATGTCATCTATACAAACAGAAATATCATGTTTGTTTGCCGCAGTTCCTCTAGCTTTCTCCCAAAAAATACGAATGTGTAGAGCTGGTGTCTCCATGTGGAAACAATTAGTACTTCAACCGTACAAAATGAAATGTTCCCTGATAATAAACATTCAAAACAAAAAAGTCTGTGGATAATATCAGGAATACACAAACACAGAGGCTGTAGCAATATTTAATTGTGTTAGCCAAAACACAACCAGGTATTTCTCATTTCATCCATTCATATCCGGACAAACTAGTGTGGAATTCGTATACAATGGACCGAGAAAATCAAAGTACAAATGGTTTTGGAGAAAAGCAAAGTCTTTTCGTTCGGCAAGTGCATAAAATGTCATCGATACAAACAGAAATATCATGTTTGTTTGCCGCAGTTCCTCTAGCTTTCTCCCTAGAAAATACGAATATGTAGAGCTGGTGTCTCCATGTGGAACCAGTTTGTGTTTCAATGGTACAAAATTAAATGTTCCCCAATAAAAAACATTCAAAACAATAAAGTCCGTGGATAATATCAGGAATACACAAACACAGAAGCTGTAGCAATATCTTGGATTGAGTTAGCCAAAACGAAACCAGATATTTCTGTTTTCATCTAGTCATTTCCGGACAAAGTGGTGTGGAATTCGTATGCAAAGGACCAAGAATATCACAGTAAATATGGTTTTGGAGAAAAGCAAAGTCTTTTCGTAAGGCAAGTGCATAAAATGTCATCTATACAAACAGAAATATCATGCTTTTTTGCCGCAGTTCCTCTAGCTTTCTCCCTAGAAAATACGAATGTGTAGAGCTGGTGTCTCCATGTGGAACCAATTAGTGATTCCAAGATTAATGAAATCTTCCCTGATGAAAAACATTCAAAAGAGTAAAGTCCATGGATAATATTAGGAATAGACAAACATAGAGGCTGTAGCAATATCTGGGATTGAGTTAGCCAAAACAAAACCGGAATTTTGCAGTTTCATCCAGTTATAAGCGGAGAAACTGGTATGGAAATCGTATGCAATGGACCGAGAAAATCACAGTACAAATGGTTTTGGAGAAAAGCAAAGTCTTTTCGTTAGGCAAGTGCATAAAATGCCATCGATGCAAACAGAAATATCATGTTTGTTTGCCGCAGTTCCCAAGTTTTCTTCCTAGAAAATATGAATATGTAGAGCTGGAGTACCCATGATGAACCAATTAGTGTTTCTACCTTACAAAATTAAATGATCCCTGATAAAACATTCAAAACACTAAAGTCCATCGATAATATCCAGAAAACACAAACACAGAGGCTGTAACAATATTTCGGATTGAGTTAGCCAAAACACAAGCGGTTATTTCTGGTTTCATCCAGTGATATCTAGACAAAGTGGTGTGGAATTCATATTGAATGGACCGAGAAAATCACAGTGAAAATGGTGTTGGAGAAAAACAAAGTCTTTTCGTTAGGCAAGTGCATAAAATGTCATCGATACAAACAGAAATATCATGTTTGTTTGTCGCAGTTCCTCTAGCTTTCTCCCTAGAAAATACAAATGTGTAGAGCTGGTGTCTCCATGTGGAACCAATTAGTGTTTCCAAGCACAAAATTAAATGTTAACTGAAAAAAAAAAACATTCAGAAAAATAAAGGCCGTGGATAATATCAGGAATACACAAACACAGAGGCTGTTGCAATATTTCGGTTTGAGTTATCCAAAACACAACCAGATATTTCTGGTTTCATCCAGGCATAACCGGAGAAACTGGTGTGGAATTCATATGCAATGGATCGAGAACACCATATATTAATGGTTTTGGAGAACAGCAAAGTCTTTTCATTAGGCAAGTGCATAAAATGTCATCGATATAAACAGAAATATCATGTTTGTTTGCCGCAGTTCCTCTAGCTTTCTCCCAAAAAATACGAATGTGTAGAGCTGGTGTCTCCATGTGGAAACAATTAGTATTTCAACCGTACAAAATGAAATGTTCCCTGATAATAAACATTCAAAACAATAAAGTCTGTGGATAATATCAGGAATACACAAACACAGAGGCTGTAGCAATATTTAATTGAGTTAGCCAAAACACAACCAGGTATTTCTCATTTCATCCATTCATATCTGGACAAACTAGTGTGGAATTCGTATACAATGGACCGAGAAAATCACAGTACAAATGGTTTTAGAGAAAAGCAAAGTCTTTTCATTAGGCAAATAGATAAAATATCATTGATACAAACAGAAATATCATGTTTGTTTGCCGCAGTTCCTCTAGCTTTCTCCCTAGCAAATACGAATTTGTAGAGTTGGTGTCTCCATGTGGAACCAATTAGTGTTTCCAAGCACAAAATTAAATGTTCCCTGAAAAAAAACATTGAAAAATATAAAGTCCATGCATAATATCAGGAAAACACAACACAGAGGCTGTAGCAATATTTCCGATAGAGTTAGCCAAAACACAACCAGATATTTCTGGTTTCATCCAGTCATATCCGGACAAAGTGGTGTGGAATTCGTATGTAATGGACCCAGAAAATCACAGTAAGAATGGTTTTGGAGAAAAGCAAAGTCTTTACGTTAATCAAGTGCATAAATTTTCATCTATAGAAACAGAAATATCATGTTTGTTTGCCGCAGTTCCTCTAGCTTTCTCCCTAGAAAATACGAATGTGTAGAGCAGGTGTCTCCATGTGGAACCAATTAGTGTTTCCAAGCACAAAATTAAATGTTCCCTGATAAAGAACACTCAAAACAATAAAGTCTGTGGATAATATCAGGAATGCACAAACACAGAGCCTTTAGCAATATCTGGGATTGTGTTATCCAAAACAAAACCAGATATTTCTGTTTTCATCCAGTTATATCCGGAAAAACTGGTGTGGAATTCGTATGCAATGGACTGAGAAAATCACAGTAAAAATGGTTTTGGAAAAAGCAATGTCTTTTCATTAGGCAACTGCATAAAATTTCATCTATACAAACAGAAATATCATGTTTGTTTGTCGCAGTTCCTCTAGCTTTCTCCCTAGAAAATAGGAATGTGAAGATCTGGTGTCCCCATGTGGAACCAATTAGTGTTTCCAAGATCAAAATAAAATGTTCCCTGATAAAAAACATTCAAAACAATAAAGTCCGTGGATAATATCAGGAATACAGAAACACAGAGTCTGTAGCAATATGTGCGATTGAGTTACCCAAAACAAAACCAGATATGTCCGGTTTCATCCAGTCATATCCGGACAACGTGGTGTGGAATTCATATGCAATGCACCGAGAAAATCACAGTAAAAATGGTTTTGGAGAAAAGCAAAGTCTTTTCGTTAGGCAAGTGCATAAAATGTCATCTATACAAACAGAAATATCATGTGTGTTTGCCGCAGTTCCTCTAGCTTTCATCCGGAAAAAGTCATTTGGAATTCGGATGCAATGGACTCAGAAAATCACTGTAAAAATGGTTTTGGAAAAAGCAATGTCTTTTCATTAGGCAACTGCATAAAATTTCATCTACACAAACAGAAACATCATGTTTGTTTGCCGCAGTTCCTCTAGCTTTCTCCCTAGAAAATACGAATGTGTAGAGCTGGTGGCTCCATGTGGAACCAATTAGAAATTACAAGCACAAAATTAAATGTTCCCTGATAAAAAACATTCAAAACAATAAACTCCGTGGATAATATCAGGAATACACATACAGAGAGGCTGTAGCAATATCTGGGATTGAGTTAGCCAAAACAAAACCGGATATTTCTTGTTTCATCTAGACATATCCTTACAAACTGGTGTGGAATTCGTATGCAATGGACCGAGAAAAGCACAGTACAAATGGTTTTGGAGAAAAGCAAAGTCTTTTCATTAGGCAACTGCATAAAATGTCATCTATACAAACAGAAATATCATGTTTGTTTGCTGCAGTTCCTCTAACTTTCTACCTCGAAAATACGAATTCGTAGAGCTGGTGTCTCCATGTGGAACCAATTACTGTCTCCAAGCTCAAAATAAAATGTTCTCCGATAAAAAACATTCAAAACAATAAATTCCGTTGATAATATAGAGAAAACACAAACACAGAGGCTTTCAGAATATTTCAGGTTGAGTTAGCCAAAACAAAACCGGATAATTCCGGTTTCATCCAGCCATATCCGGAAATTTCGTCTGGAATTCGGAAGCATTGGACCGAGAAAATCAGAGTAAAAATGGTTTTGGAGAAAAGCAAAGTCTTTTCATTACGCAAGTGCATAAAATGTCATCTATACAAACAGAAATATCATGTTTGTTTGCTGCAGTTCCTCTAACTTTCTACCTCGAAAATACGAATTCGTAGAGCTGGTGTCTCCATGTGGAACCAATTAGATTTTCCAAGAACAAAATTAAATGTTCCCTGATAAAAAACATTTAAATCAATAAAGTTCGTGGATAATATCAGGAATACACAAACACAGATGCTGTAGCAATATCTGGGATTGAGTTAGCCAAAACACAACCGGATATTTCCGGTTTCATCCAGTCATATCCGGACAAACTGCTGAGGAATTTGTATGCAGTGTATAGAGAAAATGACAGAAAAATGGTTTTGGAGAAAAGCAAAGTCTTTTCAGTAGGCAGGTGCGTAAAATGTCATCTATACAAACAGAAATATCATGTTTGTTTGTCGCAGTTCCTCTAGCTTTCTCCCTAGAAAATACGAATGTGTAGAGCTGGTGTTCCCATGATGAACCAATTAGTGTATCTATTGTACAAAATAAAATATTCCCTGATGAAAACATTCAAAACAATAATGTCCATTGATAATATCTTGAAAACACAAACACAGAAAGTTTCACAATATTTCGCATTGAGTTAGCCAAAAAAGAACCAGATATTTCTGGTTTCATCCAGTCATATCCGGACAACGTGGTGTGGAATTCGTATGCAATGGACAGAGAAAATCACAGTAAAAATGGTGTGGAGGAAAGCAAAGTCTTTTCGTTAGGCAAGTGCATAAAATGTCATCGATACAAACAGAAATATCATGTTTGTTTGCCACAGTTACTCTCGCTTTCTCTCTAGACAATACAAATGTGTAGAGCTGGTGTCTCCATGTGGAACCAATTAGATTTTCCAAGAACAAAATCAAATGTTCCCTGAAAAAAACATTCAAAACAATAAAGTCCGTGGATAATATCAGGAATACACATACACAGAGGCAGTAGCAATATCTGGGATTGAGTTAGCCAAAACAGAACTGGATATTTCCGGTTTCATCCAGTCATATCCGGAAAAACGGTGTGGAATTCATATGCAATGGACCGAGAAAATCACTGCAAAAATGGTATTGGAGAAAAGCAAAGTATTTTCGTTAGGCGAGTGCATAAAATGTCATCTATACAAACAGAAATCTCATGTTTGTTTGTCGCAGTTCCTCTAGCTTTCTCCCTAGAAAATACGAATGTGAAGAGCTGGTTTGTCCATGATGAAACAATTAGTGTTTCTACGGTACAAAATTAAATGTTCCCTGATAAAAACATTCAAAACAATAAAATCCGTTGATAATATCCAGAAACACAAACACAGACACTTTCAGAATATTTCGATTTGAGTTAGCCAAAACAAAACCGGATATGTCCGGTTATATCCAGTCATATCCGGAAAAAGTGGTGTGGAATTCGGATTCAATGGACTCAGAAAATCACTGTAAAAATGGTTTTGGAAAAAGCAATGTCTTTTCATTAGGCAACTGCATAAAATGTCCTCTACACAAACAGAAACATCATGATTGTTTGCCTCAGTTCCTCTAGCTTTCTCCCTAGCAAATACGAATGTGTAGAGCTGGTGTCTCCATGTGGCAACAATTACTGTATCCAAGCGCAAAATAAAGTGTTCTCCGATAAAAAACATTCAAAACAATAAAACCCGTTGATAATATCCAGAAAACACAAAAAAAGAGGCTTTCACAATATTTCGGATTGAGTTAAAAAACACAACCGGATATATCTGCTTTGATCCAGTCATATCCGGACAAACTGGTGTGGTATTCGTATGCAATGGACCGAGAACATCACAGGAAAAGTGGTTTGGAGAAAAGCAAGTCTTTTCGTTAGGCAAGTGCATAAAATGTCATCGATACAAACAGAAATATATGTTTGTTTGCCACAGTTCCTCTAGCTTTCTCCCTAGAAAATACGAATATGTAGAGCTGGTGTCTCCATGAGGAACCAATTAGTATTTTCGCAGCACAAAATTAAATATTCCCTGATAAAAACATTCAAAACAATAAAGTCCGTTGATAATATTCAGAAAACACAAACACAGAGGCTTTCACAATATTTTGTATTGAGTTAGCCAAAAAACAACCGGATATTTCTCTTTTTATCCCGTCATATCCCGACAAAGTGGTGTAGAATTCGTATGCAATGGATCAAGAAAATCACAGTAAAAATGGTTTTGCAAAAAAGCAAATTCTTTTCGCTAGGCAAGTGCATAAAATGTCATCTATACAAACAGAAATATCATGTTTGTTTGCCGCAGTTCCTCTAGCTTTCTACCTAGAAAATACGAATGTGTAGAGCTCGTGTCCCCATGTGGAACCAATTAGTGTTTCTAACATAAAAAATTATATATTACCTAATGAAAACATTCAAAACCATATTGTACATCGATAATATCCAGAAAACACAAACACAGAGGCTTTCACATTATTTCGGATTGAGTTAGCCAAAGCACAACCGGATATTTCTGTTTTCATCCAGTCATACCAGACAAAGTGGTGTGGAATTTGTATGCAATGGACTGAGAAAATCACAGTAAAAATGGTTTTGGAAAAAGCAAAGTCTTCGTTAGGGAAGTGGATAAAATGTCCTCGATACAAACAGAAATATCATGTTTGTTTGCCGCAGTTCTTCTATCTTTCTCCCTAGAAAATATGAATGTATAGAGCTGGTGTCCCCAGGATGAACCAATTATTGTTTCTACGGTAAAAAATGAAATGTTCCCTGAAAAAAATATTCAAAACAATAAAGTCCATCGATAATATCCAGAAAATACAAACACAGAGGTTTTCAGAATATTTCGATTTGAGTTAGCGAAAACAAAACCGGATATTTCAGGTTTCATCCAATCATATCCGGAAAAAGTCGTTTGGAATTCGGATGCAATGGACTACGAAAATCACTGTAAAAATGGTTTTGGAAAAAGCAAATCTTTTCGTTAGGCAACTGCATAAAATGTCATCGATACAAACAGAAATATCATGTTTGTTTGCTGCAGTTCCTCTAGCTTTCTCCCTAGAAAATCCGAATGTGTAGAGCTGGTGGCTCCATGTGGAACCAATTACTGTTTCCAAGATCAAAATTAAATGTTCCCTGATAAAAAAACATTCAAAACAATAAAGTCCGTGGATAATATCAGGAATACACAAACACAGAGGCTGTAGCAATATCTGGGATTGACTTAGCCAAAAACCCGGATATTTCTGCTTTCATCCAGTCATATCCAGACAAACTGGTGTGGAATTCTGATGCAATGGACTGAGAAAATCATAGTAAAAATGGTTTGGAGAAAAGCAAAGCAAAGTCTTTTCGTTAGGCAAGTGCATAAAATGTCATCTATACAAACAGAAATATCATGTTTGTTTGTCGCAGTTCCTCTAACTTTCTACCTAGAAAATACGAATATGTTCAGCTGGTGTCTCCATGTGGAACCAATTAGTGATTCCAAGAGAAAATTAAGTGTTCCCTGATAAAAAACATTCAAAAGAATAAAGTCCGTGGATAATATCAGGAATACACAAACACAGAAGCTGTAGCAATATGTGGGATTGAGTTAGCCAAAACGAAACCGGATATTTCAGGTTTCATCTAGTCATTTCCGGACAAACTGGTGTGGAATTTGTACGCAATGGACCGAGAAAATCACAGTAAAATGTTATTGGGGAAAACCAAAGTCTTTTCGTTAGGCAAGTGCATAAAATGTCATCTATACAAACAGAAATATCATGTTTGTTTGTCACAGTTCTCTAGCTTTCTCCCTAGAAAATACGAATGTGTAGAGCTGGTGTCTCCATGTGGAACCAGTTAGTGTATCCAAGATCAAAATTAAATGTTCCCTGATAAAAAACATTCAAAACAATAAACTCCGTGGATAATATCAGGAATACACATACAGAGAGGCTGTAGCAATATCTGGGATTGAGTTAGCCAAAACAAAACCGGATATTTCTTGTTTCATCTAGACATATCCTTACAAACTGGTGTGGAATTCGTATGCAATGGACCGAGAAAATCACAGTACAAATGGTTTTGGAGAAAAGCAAAGTCTTTTCATTAGGCAACTGCATAAAATGTCATCTATACAAACAGAAATATCATGTTTGTTTGCTGCAGTTCCTCTAACCTTCTACCTCGAAAATACGAATACGTAGAGCTGGTGTCTCCATGTGGAACCAATTACTGTCTCCAAGCTCAAAATAAAATGTTCTCCGATAAAAAACATTCAAAACAATAAATTCCGTTGATAATATAGAGAAAACACAAACACAGAGGCTTTCAGAATATTTCGGGTTGAGTTAGCCAAAACAAAACCGGATAATTCCGGTTTCATCCAGCCATATCCGGAAATTTCGTCTGGAATTCGGAAGCATTGGAGCGAGAAAATCAGAGTAAAAATGGTTTTGGAGAAAAGCAAAGTCTTTTCATTACGCAAGTGCATAAAATGTCATCTATACAAACAGAAACATCATGATTGTTTGCCGCAGTTCCTCTTGCTTTCTCCCTAGAAAATACGAATATGTAGAGCTGGTGTCTCCATGTGGAACCAATTAATGTTTCCAAGCACAAATTAAATGTTCCCTGATAAAAAACGTTCAAAACAATAAAGTCCATTTATGATATTAGGAATACACAAACTCAGAGGCTGTAGCAATATCTGGGATTGAGGTAGCCAAAACAAAACCAGATATTTCCGGTTTCCTCCAGTCATATCCGGTAAACTGGTGTGGAATTCATATGCAATGGACCGAGAAAATCACAGTAAAAATGGTTTTGGAGAAAAGCAGTCTTTTCGTTAGGCAAGTGCATAAAATATCATCTATACAAACAGAAATATCATGTTTGTTTGTCACAGTTCCTCTAGCTTTCTCCCTAGAAAATAGGAATCTGAAGATCTGGTGTCTCCATGTGGAACCAGTTAGTGTATCCAAGATCAAAATAAAATGTTCCCTGATAAAAAACATTCAAAACAATAAAGTCCGTGGATAATATCAGGAATACAGAAACACAGAGGCTGTAGCAATATGTGGGATTGAGTTACCCAAAAAAAAAACCAGATATGTCCGGTTTCATCCAGTCGTATCCGGACAACGTGGTGTGGAATTCATATGCAATGCATCGAGAAAATCACAGTAAAATGATTTTGGAGAAAAGCAAAGTCTTTTTTTTATGCAAGTGCATTAAATTTCATCTATACAAACAGAAATATCAAGTGTGTTTGCCGTAGTTCCTCTAGCTTTCTCCCTAGAAAATACGAATGTGTAGCGCTGGTGTCTCCATGTGGAACCAGTTCATGATTCCAAGCACAAAATTAAATGTTCCCTGATAAAAAACATTTAAATCAATAAAGTTCGTGGATAATATCAGGAATACACAAACACAGATGCTGTAGCAATATCTGGGATTGAGTTAGCCAAAACACAACCGGATATTTCCGGTTTCATCCAGTCATATCTGGACAAACTGCTGAGGAATTCGTATGCAGTGTATAGAGAAAATGACAGAAAAATGGTTTTGGAGAAAAGCAAAGTCTTTTCGGTAGGCAGGTGCGTAAAATGTCATCTATACAAACAGAAATATCATGTTTGTTTGTCGCAGTTCCTCTAGCTTTCTCCCTAGAAAATACGAATGTGTAGAGCTGGTGTTCCCATGATGAACCAATTAGTGTATCTATTGTACAAAATAAAATGTTCCCTGATGAAAACATTCAAAACAATAATGTCCATTGATAATATCTTGAAAACACAAACACAGAAAGTTTCACAATATTTCGCATTGAGTTAGCCAAAAAAGAACCAGATATTTCTGGTTTCATCCAGTCATATCCGGACAACGTGGTGTGGAATTCGTATGCAATGGACAGAGAAAATCACAGTAAAAATGGTGTGGAGGAAAGCAAAGTCTTTTCGTTAGGCAAGTGCATAAAATGTCATCGATACAAACAGAAATATCATGTTTGTTTGCCACAGTTACTCTCGCTTTCTCTCTAGACAATACAAATGTGTAGAGCTGGTGTCTCCATGTGGAACCAATTAGAGTTTCCAAGAACAAAATCAAATGTTCCCTGAAAAAAACATTCAAAACAATAAAGTCCGTGGATAATATCAGGAATACACATACACAGAGGCGGTAGCAATATCTGGGATTGAGTTAGCCAAAACAGAACTGGATATTTCCGGTTTCATCCAGTCATATCCGGAAAAATGGTGTGGAATTCATATGCAATGGACCGAGAAAATCACTGCAAAAATGGTATTGGAGAAAAGCAAAGTATTTTCGTTAGGCGAGTGCATAAAATGTCATCTATGCAAACAGAAATCTCATGTTTGTTTGTCGCAGTTCCTCTAGCTTTCTCCCTAGAAAATACGAATGTGAAGAGCTGGTTTGTCCATGATGAAACAATTAGTGATTCTACGGTACAAAATTAAATGTCCCCTGATAAAAATATTCAAAACAATAAAGTCCGTTGATAATATCCAGAAACACAAACACAGACGCTTTCAGAATATTTCGATTTGAGTTAGCCAAAACAAAACCGGATATGTCCGGTTTCATCCAGTCATATCCGGAAAAAGTGGTGTGGAATTCGGATTCAATGGACTCAGAAAATCACTGTAAAAAAGGTTTTGGAAAAAGCAATGTCTTTTCATTAGGCAACTGCATAAAATGTCATCTATACAAACAGAAACATCATGTTTGTTTGCCGCAGTTCCTCTAGCTTTCTCCCTAGCAAATACGAATGTGTAGAGCTGGTGTCTCCATGTGGCAACAATTACTGTATCCAAGCGTAAAATAAAATGTTCTCCGATAAAAAACATTCAAAACAATAAAACCCGTTGATAATATCCAGAAAACACAAAAAAAGAGGCTTTCACAATATTTCGGATTGAGTTCGAAAACACAACCGGATATATCCGGTTTGATCCAGTCATATCCGGACAAACTGGTGTGGTATTCGTATGCAATGGACCGAGAACATCACAGGAAAAGTGGTTTGGAGAAAAGCAAGTCTTTTCGTTAGGCAAGTGCATAAAATGTCATCGATACAAACAGAAATATATGTTTGTTTGCCACAGTTCCTCTAGCTTTCTCCCTAGAAAATACGAATATGTAGAGCTGGTGTCTCCATGTGGAACCAATTAGTATTTTTGCAGCACAAAATTAAATATTCCCTGATAAAAACATTCAAAACAATAAAGTCCGTTGATAATATCCAGAAAACACAAACACAGAGGCTTTCACAATATTTTGTATTGAGTTAGCCAAAAAACAACCGGATATTTCTCTTTTTATCCCGTCATATCCCGACAAAGTGGTGTAGAATTCGTATGCAATGGATCAAGAAAATCACAGTAAAAATGGTTTTGCAAAAAAGCAAATTCTTTTCGCTAGGCAAGTGCATAAAATGTCATCTATACAAACAGAAATATCATGTTTGTTTGCCGCAGTTCCTCTAGCTTTCTCCCAAAAAATACGAATGTGTAGAGCTGGTGTCTCCATGTGGAAACAATTAGTACTTCAACCGTACAAAATGAAATGTTCCCTGATAATAAACATTCAAAACAATAAAGTCTGTGGATAATATCAGGAATACACAAACACAGAGGCTGTAGCAATATTTAATTGTGTTAGCCAAAACACAACCAGGTATTTCTCATTTCATCCATTCATATCCGGACAAACTAGTGTGGAATTCGTATTCAATGGACCGAGAAAATCAAAGTACAAATGGTTTTAGAGAAAAGCAAAGTCTTTTCATTAGGCAAATAGATAAAATATCATTGATACAAACAGAAATATCATGTTTGTTTGCCGCAGTTCCTCTAGATTTCTCCCTAGCAAATACGAATGTGTAGGGTTGGTGTCTCCATGTGGAACCAATTAGTGTTTCCAAGCACAAAATTAAATGTTCCCTGAAAAAAAAACATTGAAAAAATATAAAGTCCATGCATAATATCAGGAAAACACAACACAGAGGCTGTAGCAATATTTCCGATAGAGTTAGCCAAAACACAACCAGATATTTCTGGTTTCATCCAGTCATATCCGGACAAAGTGGTGTGGAATTCGTATGCAATGGACCGAGAAAATCACAGTAAGAATGGTTTTGGAGAAAAGCAAAGTCTTTACGTTAATCAAGTGCATAAATTTCCATCTATAGAAACAGAAATATCATGTTTGTTTGCCGCAGTTCCTCTAGCTTTCTCCCTAGAAAATACGAATGTGTAGAGCAGGTGTCTCCATGTGGAACCAATTAGTGTTTCCAAGCACAAAATTAAATGTTCCCTGATAAAGAACACTCAAAACAATAAAGTCTGTGGATAATATCAGGAATGCACAAACACAGAGGCTTTAGCAATATCTGGGATTGAGTTAGCCAAAACAAAACCAGATATTTCCGTTTTCATCCAGTTATATCCGGAAAAACTGGTGTGGAATTCGTATGCAATGGACCGAGAAAATCAGAGTAAATATGGTTTTGCAGAAAAGCAAAGTCTTTTCGTTAGGCAAGTGCATAAAATGTCATCTACACAAACAGAAATATCATGTTTGTTTGCCGCAGTTCCTCTAGCTTTCTCCCTAGAAAATACGAATGTGTAGAGCTGTTGTCTCCATGTGGAACCAATTAGTGATTCCAAGATTAATGAAATCTTCCCTGATGAAAAACATTCAAAAGAGTAAAGTCCATGGATAATATTAGGAATACACAAACATAGAGGCTATAGCAATATCTGGGATTGAGTTAGCCAAAACAAAACCGGAATTTTGCAGTTTCATCCAGTTATAAGCGGAGAAACTGGTATGGAAATCGTATGCAATGGACCGAGAAAATCACAGTACAAATGGTTTTGGAGAAAAGCAAAGTCTTTTCGTTAGGCAAGTGCATAAAATGCCATCGATGCAAACAGAAATATCATGTTTGTTTGCCGCAGTTCCCAAGTTTTCTTCCTAGAAAATATGAATATGTAGAGCTGGAGTACCCATGATGAACCAATTAGTGTTTCTACCTTACAAAATTAAATGATCCCTGATAAAACATTCAAAACACTAAAGTCCATTGATAATATCCAGAAAACACAAACACAGAGGCTGTAGCAATATTTCGGATTGAGTTAGCCAAAACACAAGCGGTTATTTCTGGTTTCATCCAGTGATATCTAGACAAAGTGGTGTGGAATTCATATTGAATGGACCGAGAAAATCACAGTGAAAATGGTGTTGGAGAAAAACAAAGTCTTTTCGTTAGGCAAGTGCATAAAATGTCATCGATACAAACAGAAATATCATGTTTGTTTGTCGCAGTTCCTCTAGCTTTCTCCCTAGAAAATACAAATGTGTAGAACTGGTGTCTCCATGTGGAACCAATTAGTGTTTCGAAGCACAAAATTAAATGTTAACTGAAAAAAAAAAACATTCAGAAAAATAAAGGCCGTGGATAATATCAGGAATACACAAACACAGAGGCTGTTGCAATATTTCGGTTTGAGTTATCCAAAACACAACCAGATATTTCTGGTTTCATCCAGGCATAACCGGAGAAACTGGTGTGGAATTCGTATGCAATGGATCGAGAACACCATATATTAATGGTTTTGGAGAACAGCAAAGTCTTTTCATTAGGCAAGTGCATAAAATGTCATCGATATAAACAGAAATATCATGTTTGTTTGCCGCAGTTCCTCTAGCTTTCTCCCAAAAAATATGAATGTGTAGAGCTGGTGTCTCCATGTGGAAACAATTAGTATTTCAACCGTACAAAATGAAATGTTCCCTGATAATAAACATTCAAAACAATAAAGTCTGTGGATAATATCAGGAATACACAAACACAGAGGCTGTAGCAATATTTAATTGAGTTAGCCAAGACACAACCAGGTATTTCTCATTTCATCCATTCATATCTGGACAAACTAGTGTGGAATTCGTATACAATGGACCGAGAAAATCACAGTACAAATGGTTTTAGAGAAAAGCAAAGTCTTTTCATTAGGCAAATAGATAAAATATCATTGATACAAACAGAAATATCATGTTTGTTTGCCGCAGTTCCTCTAGCTTTCTCCCTAGCAAATACGAATTTGTAGAGTTGGTGTCTCCATGTGGAACCAATTAGTGTTTCCAAGCACAAAATTAAATGTTCCCTGAAAAAAAAACATTGAAAAATATAAAGTCCATGCATAATATCAGGAAAACACAACACAGAGGCTGTAGCAATATTTCCGATAGAGTTAGCCAAAACACAACCAGATATTTCTGGTTTCATCCAGTCATATCCGGACAAAGTGGTGTGGAATTCGTATGCAATGGACCGAGAAAATCACAGTAAGAATGGTTTTGGAGAAAAGCAAAGTCTTTACGTTAATCAAGTGCATAAATTTTCATCTATAGAAACAGAAATATCATGTTTGTTTGCCGCAGTTCCTCTAGCTTTCTCCCTAGAAAATACGAATGTGTAGAGCAGGTGTCTCCATGTGGAACCAATTAGTGTTTCCAAGCACAAAATTAAATGTTCCCTGATAAAGAACACTCAAAACAATAAAGTCTGTGGATAATATCAGGAATGCACAAACACAGAGGCTTTAGCAATATCTGGGATTGTGTTATCCAAAACAAAACCAGATATTTCCGTTTTCATCCAGTTATATCCGGAAAAACTGGTGTGGAATTCGTATGCAATGGACCGAAAAAATCAGAGTAAATATGGTTTTGCAGAAAAGCAAAGTCTTTTCGTTAGGCAAGTGCATAAAATGTCATCTACACAAACAGAAATATCATGTTTGTTTGCCGCAGTTCCTCTAGCTTTCTCACCAGAAAATACGAATGTGTAGAGCTGTTGTCTCCATGTGGAACCAATTAGTGATTCCAAGATTAATGAAATCTTCCCTGATGAAAAACATTCAAAAAAGTAAAGTCCATGGATAATATTAGGAATACACAAACATAGAGGCTATAGCAATATCTGGGATTGAGTTAGCCAAAACAAAACCGGAATTTTGCGGTTTCATCCAGTCATATCCGGACATAGTGGTGTGGAATTCTTATGCAATGGACCTAGAAAATCACAGTAAAAATGGTTTTGGAGAAAAGCAAAGTCTTTTCGTTCGGCAAGTGCATAAAATGTCATCGATACAAACAGAAATATCATGTTTGTTTGCCGCAGTTCCTCTAGCTTTCTCCCTAGAAAATACAAATGTGTATAGCTGGTGTCTCCATGTGGAACCAGTTTGTGTTTCAATGGTACATAATTAAATGTTTCCCGATAAAAAATTTAAAACAATAAAGTCCGTGGATAATATCAGGAATACACAAACACAGAGGCTGTAGCAATATCTGGGAGTGAGTTAGCCAAAACGAAACCAGATATTTCTGTTTTCATCTAGTCATTTCCGGACAAAGTGGTGTGGTATTCGTATGCAATGGACCGAGAAAATCAGAGTAAAAATGGTTTTGGAGAAAAGCAAAGTCTTTTCGTAAGGCAAGTGCATAAAATGTCATCTATACAAACAGAAATATCATGTTTGTTTGCCGCAGTTCCTCTAGCTTTCTCACTAGAAAATACGAATGTGTAGAGCTGGTGTCTCCATGTGGAACCAATTAGTGATTCCAAGATTAATGAAATCTTCCCTGATGAAAAACATTCAAAAGAGTAAAGTCCATGGATAATATTAGGAATACACGAATATAGAGGCTGTAGTAATATCTCGGATTGAGTTAGCCAAAACAAAACCGGAATTTTGCAGTTTCATCCAGTCATATCCGGACACAGTAGTGTGGAATTCATGTGCAGTGGACCGAGAAACTCACAGTAAAAATGGTATTGGAGAAAAGCAAAGTCTTTTCGTTCGGCAAGTGCATAAAATGTCATCGATACAAACAGAAATATCATGTTTGTTTGCCGCAGTTCCTCTAGCTTTCTCCCTAGAAAATACCAATGTGTGGAGCTGGTGTCTCCATGTGGAACCAATTGGTGTTTCCAAGCACAAAATTAAATGTTCCCTGATAAAGAACATACAAAACAATAAAGTCTGTGGATAATAATAGGAATGCACAAACAGAGAGGCTTTAGCAGTATCTGGGATTGAGTTATCCAAAACAAAACCAGATATTTCCAGTTTCATCCAGTTATATGCAGAGAAAATGGTATGGAAATCGTATGCAATAGACCGAGAAAATCACAGTACAAATGGTTTTGGAGAAAAGCAAAGTCTTTTCGTTAGGCAAGTGCATAAAATGCCATTGATACAAACAGAAATATCATGTTTGTTTGCCGCAGTTCCCAAGCTTTCTTCCTAGAAAATACGAATATGTAGAGCTGGAGTACCCATGATGAACCAATTAGTGTTTCTACCTTACAAAATTAAATGATCCCTGATAAAACATTCAAAACACTAAAGTCCATCGATAATATCCAGAAAACACAAACACAGAGGCTGTAGCAATATTTCGGATTGAGTTAGCCAAAACACAAGCGGATATTTCTGGTTGCATCCAGTGATATCTAGACAAAGTGGTGTGGAATTCATATTGAATGGACCGAGAAAATCACAGTGAAAATGGTTTTGGAGAAAAACAAAGTCTTTTCGTTAGGCAAGTGCATAAAATGTCATCGATACAAACAGAAATATCATGTTTGTTTGCCGCAGTTCCTCTAGCTTTCTCCCTAGAAAATCCGAATGTGTAGAGCTGGTGTCTCCATGTGGAACCAATTAGTGTTTCGAAGCACAAAATTAAATGTTAACTGAAAAAAAAAACATTCAGAAAAATAAAGTCCATGCATAATATCAGGAATACACAAACACAGAGGCTGTAGCAATATTTCGGTTTGAGTTATCCAAAACACAACCAGATATTTCTGGTTTCATATAGGCATAACCGGAGAAACTGGTGTGGAATTCGTATGCAATGGATCGAGAACACCATATATTAATGGTTTTGGAGAACAGCAAAGTCTTTTCGTTAGGCAAGTGCATAAAATGTCATCTATACAAACAGAAATATCATGTTTGTTTGCCGCAGTTCCTCTAGCTTTCTCCCTAGAAAATACAAATGTGTAGAGCTGGTGTCTCCATGTGGAACCAGTTTGTGTTTCAATGGTACAAAATTAAATGTTCCCCTATAAAAAACGTTCAAAACAATAAAATCCGTGGATAATATCAGGAATACACAAACACAGAGGCTGTAGCAATATCTGGGAGTGAGTTAGCCAAAAAAAAAAAACTGGATATTTACGGTTCCATCTTGTCATATCCGGACAAAGTGGTGTGGAATTCATATGCAATGGGCTGAGAAATCAGAGTAAAAATGCTTTTGGAGAAAAGCAAAGTCTTTTAGTTAGGCAAGTGCATAAAATATCATCGATACAAACAGAAATATCATGTTTGTTTGCCGCAGTTCCTCTAGCTTTCTCCCTGGAAAATACGTATGTGTAGAGCTGGTGTCTCCATGTGGAAACAATTAGTGTTTCAACCGTACAAAATGAAATGTTCCCTGATAATAAACATTCAAAACAATAAAGTCTGTGGATAATATCAGGAATACACATACACAGAGGTTGTAGAAATATTTAGGATTGAGTTAGCCAAAACACAAGCAGATATTTCTCGTTTCATCCAGTCATATCCGGACAAACTAGTGTGGAGTTCATATACAATGGACTGAGAAAATCAGAGTAAAAATGGTTTTGGAGAAAAGCAAAGACTTTTCATTAGGCAAAGAGATAAATTATCATCGATACAAAAGGAATATCATGTTTGTTTGCAGCAGTTCCTCTAGCTTTCTCCCTAGCAAATCCGAATGTGTAGAGTTGGTGTCTCCATGTGGAAACAATTAGTGTTTCCAAGCACAAAATTAAATGTTCCCTGAAAAAAGAAACATTGAAAAATATAAAGTCCATGCATAATATCAGGAATACACAAACACAGAGGCTGTAGCAATATTTCCGATTGAGTTCACCAAAACACAAACAGATATTTCTGGTTTCATCCAGTCATATCCGGACAAAGTGGTGTGGAATTCGTATGCAATGGACGGAGAAAACCACATATTAATGGTTTCGGAGAAAAGCAAAGTCCTTTCGTTAGGCAAGTGCATAAAATGTCATCTATACAAACAGAAATATCAGGTTTGTTTGCCGCAGTTCCTCTAGCTTTCTCCCTAGAAAATACGAATGTGTAGAGCTGGTGTCTCCATGTGGAACCAATTAGTGTTTCCAAGCACAAAATTAAATGTTCCCTGATAAAGAACATTCAAAACAATAAAGTCTGTGGATAATATCATGAATACACAAACACAGAGTCTGTAGCAATATCTGGGATTGAGTTATCCAAAACAAAACCGGATATTTCCATTTTCATCCAGTTATATCCGGACAAACTAGTGTGGAATTCGTATGCAATGGAACGAGAAAATCAGAGTAAATATGGTTTTGCAGAAAAGCAAAGTCTTTTCGTTAGGTAAGTGCATAAATTGTCATCTACACAAACAGAAATATCATGTTTGTTTGCCGCAGTTCCTCTAGCTTTCTCCCTAGAAAATACGAATGTGTAGAGCTCATGTCCCCATGATGAACCAATTAGTGTTTCTAAGGTACAAAATTAAATGTTGCCTGATCAAAACAATAAGTCCATGGATAATATCAGGAATACACAAACACAGAGGCTGTAGCAATATTTCGGATTGAGTTAGCCAAAACACAACCAGATATTTCTGGTTTCATCCAGTCAGATCCGGACAAAGTGGTGTTGAATTCTTATGCAATGCACCGAGAAAATCACATTAAAAATGGTTTTGGAGAAAAGCAAAGTCTTTACGTTACTCAAGTGCATAAATTTTCATCTATAGAAACAGAAATATCATGTTTGTTTGCCGCAATTACTCTAGCTTTCTCCCTAGATAATACGAATGTGTAGAGCTGGTGTTCCATTATGAACCAATTAATGTTTCAACGGTACAAAATTAAATGTTCCCTGATGAAAACATTCAAAACAATAAGTCCATCGATAATATCCGGAAAACACAAACACAATGGCTTTCACAATATTTCGGATTGAGTTAGCCAAAACACAACCGGATATTTCTGGTTTCATCCATTCATATCCGGACAAAGTGGTGTGGAATTCGTATGCAATGGACCGAGAAAATCACAGTAAAAATAGTTTTGGAGAAAAGCAAACTCTTTTCATTAAGCAAATGAATAAAATGTCATCTCTACAAACAGAAATATCATGTTTGTTTGCCGCAGTTCCTCTAGCTTTCTCCCTAGCAAATCCGAATGTATAGAGCTGGTGTCTCCATGTGGAACCAATTAGTGTTTCCAAGCACAAAATTTAATGTTCCCTGATAAAGAACATTCAAAACAATAAAGTCTGTGGATAATATCAGGAATGCACAAACACAGAGGCGGTAACAATATCTGGGATTGTGTTATCCAAAACAAAACCAGATATTCTGTTTTCATCCAGTTATATCCGGACAAACTGGTGTGAAATTCCCATGCAATGGACCAAGAAAATCACAGTAAAAATGGTTTTGGAGAAAAGCAAAGTCTTTTCGGTAGGCAAGTGCATGAAATGCCATCTATACAAACAGAAATATCATGTGTGTTTGCTGCAGTTCCTCTAGCTTTCTCCCTAGAAAATACGAATGTGTAGAGCTCGTGTCCCCATGATGAACCAATTAGTGTTTCTAAGGTACAAAATTAAATGTTCTCTGATAAAGAACATTCAAAACAATAAAGTCTGTGGATTATATCCAGAAAAAACAAACACAGATGCTGTAGCAATATCTGGGATTGAGTTAGCAAAAAGAAAACCAGATATTTCCGATTTCATCCAGTCATATACGGACAAAGTGGTGTGGAATTCCTATGCAATGGACCGAGATAATCACAGTAAAAATGGTTTTGGTGAAAAGCAAAGTCTTTTCCGTAGGCAAGTGCATAAAATGTCATCTATACAAACAGTAATATCATGTTTGTTTGCCGCAGTTCCTCTAGCTTTCTCCCTAGTGAAAAAATTAGGCAGGCTAGGTTTAAGATGAAGTTATTTGAGCTAACTGCATATTGTTCTGCTTCTGTATTAATTGACTGGGCTTGCAATAGTTTTTGCAAGAAATGAAAATGCTTTCATAAGATGGCTGAGCTTGCGATATGTAACCGTTTTTAGGAACTATAAAGGCCAAAGTTAACAGAAAATGTATCCAACTTATATCCTGTTACAACACTACAAGTTACATTGACCCCTGCCCTTGCTTGCTCAAGCTAAAAATGAAAACCACAAGGCACGTACAGCATGCAACTTCTTCCCTTTTACCCTGGAAACCCCCTTTTTACCCTGTAATCCTTTAGGTTACCAAATGAAATTGTAACACTGTGAAAATATGCTAATGTTGTGGTTTTAAGCCTTAAATACTCTGTGAAATTGATGTTCGCCGCCGCTCATTCTGCACGTCACTAGAGTGTGCTGTGAGATGGCCCATTTGCAAATGTAATAAACTTCCTCTTGTTCTTGCAGCGATTGGAGTGGAGTCTGTGTTTCTGGGGGTCCGGATTGTGGGACACCTGCTTAAGGGGTCTTACACTAGAAAATACGAATGTGTAGAGCTGGTGTCTCCATGTGGAACCAATTAGTGTTTCCAAGCACAAAATTAAATGTTCCCTGAAAAAAAAACATTGAAAAATATAAAGTCCATGCATACTATCAGGAATACACAAACACAGAGGCTGTAGCAATATTTCGGATTGAGTTAGCCAAAACACAACCAGATATTTCTGGTTTCATGCAGTCATATCCAGACAAACTGTTGTGGAATTCGTATGCAATGGACCGAAAAAATCACAGTAAAAATGGTTTTTGGAAAAAAGCAAAGTCTTTTCGTTAGGCAACTGCATAAAATGTCATCTATACAAATAGAAATATCATGTTTGTTTGCCGCAGTTCCTCTAGCTTTCTCCCTAGAAAATACGAATGTGTAGAGCTGGTGTCTCCATTTGGAACCAGTTTGTGTTTTTATGGTACGAAATTAAATGTTCACAGATAAAAAACATTCAAAACAATAAAGTTTGTGGATAATATCAGGAATACACAAACACAGAGGCTATGGCAATATTTCTGATAGAGTTAGCAAAAACACAACCGGATATTTCTGGTTTCATCCAGTCATATCCGGACAAAGTAGTGTGGAATTCGTATGCAATGGACGGAGAAAATCACAGTAAGAATGGTTTTCGAGAAAAGCAAAGTATTTACGTTAATCAAGTGCATAAATTTTCATCTATAGAAACAGAAATATCATGTTTGTTTTCAGCAATTCCTGTAGCTTTCTCCCTAGAAAATATGAGTGTGTAGAACTGGTGTTCCCATAATGAACCAATTAGTGTTTCAACGGTACAAAATTAAATGTTCGCTGATAAAAACATTCAAAACAATAAGTCCATCGATAATATCGGAAAACACAAACACAGAAACTTTCACAATATTTCGGATTGAGTTAGCCAAAACACAACCGGATATTTCTGGTTTCATCCATTCATATCCGGACAAAGTGGTGTGGAATTCGTGCGTAATGGACCGAGAAAATCACAGTAAAACTGGTTTTAGAGAAAAGCAAAGTCTTTTCATTAGGCAAGTGCATAAAATGTCATCGATACGAACAGAAATATCATGTTTGTTTGCTGCAGTTCCTCTAGCTTTCTCCCTAGAAAATACAATGTGTAGAGAAAGTGTCTCCATGTGGAACCAATTAGTGTTTCCAAGCACAAAATTAAATGTTCCCTGATAAAGAACATTCAAAACAATAAAGTCTGTGGATAATATAAGGAATGCACTAACACAGAGGCTGTAGCAATATCTGGGATTGAGTTAGCCAAAACAAAACCGGATATTTCCGTTTTCATCCAGTTATATCCGGACAAACTGGTGTGGAATTCGTATGCAATGGACCGAGAAAATCACAGTAAAAATGGTTTTGGAGAAAAGCAAAGTCTTTTCGTTAGGCAAGTGCATAAAATGTCATCGATACAAACAGAAATATCATGTTTGTTTGCTGCAGTTCCTCTAGCTTTCTCGCTAGAAAATACGAATGTGTAGAGCTCGTGTCCCCATAATGAACCAATTAGTGTTTTTAAGGTACAAAATTAAATGTTCCCTGATGAAAACATTCAAAACAATATAGTCCATAGATAATATCCAGAAAACACAAACACAGAAAATTTCACAATATTTCGGATTCAGTTAGCCAAAACACAACCGGATATTTCTGGTTTCATCCATTCATATCCGGACAAAGTGGTGTGGAATTCGTGTGCAGTGGACCTAGAAAATCAGAGCAAAACTGGTTTTGGAGAAAAGCAAAGTCTTTTTGTTAGGCAACTGCATAAAATGTCATCGATACAAACAGAAATATCATGTTTGTTTGCCGCAGTTCCTCTAGCTTTCTCCCTAAAAAATACGAATGTGTAGAGCTGGTGTCTCCATGTGGAACCAGTTTGTGTTTCAATGGTTCAAAATTAAATGTTCCCCGATAAAAAACATTCAAAACAATAAAGTCCGTGGATAATATCAGGAATACACAAATACAGAGGCTGTAGCAATATCTGGGAGTGAGTTAGCCAAAACACAACCGGATATTTCCGGTTTCATCTTGTCATATCCGGACAAAGTGGTGTGGAATTCATATGCAATGGGCTGAGAAAATCAGTGTAAAAATGGTTTTGGAGAAAAGCAAAGTCTTTTCGTTAGGCAAGTGCATAAAATGTCATCGAACAAACAGAAATATCATGTTTGTTTGCCGCAGTTTCTCTAGCATTCTCGCTGGAAAATACAAATGTGTAGAGCTGGTGTCCCCATGAAGAACCAATTAGTGTTTATACAGTACAAAATTACATGTTCCCGGGAGAGCAGGAAGATGGCGGAATAGGCAGGGAGCACACTATTAGTCTGGGGGAGAGACAGTTTAATATAAGTGGAGATACTGCAGGGTCAAGGAAGTGTAGGGGAAGAAACAGCAGAGGAAACTCTTCCGGAACTAGTGATTCACAGTGTACCTGCATGGAGAGCGTGGGAC
The DNA here is from genome assembly GCA_036325905.1 of Lepus oiostolus. NCBI lineage: Eukaryota > Metazoa > Chordata > Mammalia > Lagomorpha > Leporidae > Lepus > Lepus oiostolus. The sequence continues at coordinate 55,369,524 of CM070808.1, read as the reverse complement.
CCAAGTTCAGGACATCAGTGGCGGACTCAACACACCAGCGCTGGAACGCTAGGTGAGCCAAACCTCAATAGCCCGAGACACCAGCGGGCAAACGGAAAGAGGAGGCTAGAGGGAATGTGGCTTGAAACTCTGTGGGGAAAAATTCACCAGGCTAACTAGAAGAGAGAGAGGAAAAAAAAAAGTGACCGATACGGACACAAGTTTCTCTCTCTCCGCTCACCTCTCAAAGGCGAGCAAGACAGAACAGCGCCGTTTTGGACATACGTCATATGCAGGGTGACCTCATGTCTGCACCAGCCCTGAGCCTAGCAGAAAAACCTGACTCTGGGGGGAGGGGTGAAATAACAGGTGATTAGCATCTAACTTGGCAACCCAGTGGGAGACTGCAGGAGAATTGGAGCCCACACTGAGGGCAGCACAGATTCCCTGTGTGATCCTTGGGAAAGAGCTTCCGATCTCTGGCTCCTGTGGGTATATCATTTGTCTGCTAACTACCTCCAATTACATTCAGCTGTGTTGAATTACTTCCCTTTTGAATCAAAAAAAGAAAGAGACATTTACCACACCTAACCTGGGAGTGTCATCTTTGACACACCCTCAACCCTGAGGAACCAAACATAGCTCTCAGTCCACACTCATCTCAAGCCTCTAAGGCTCCACTGAAAGCAGACAGTCCACTTAATATAGAGCCATAGTGTAACAAGAAAAAACACCACAGTGAAGAAACCAAATATCTCCAACATGCCAAAAAACAAACGCATAAACCAAGCTAACGAGAAGAAGGAAGACACTATGATGCCCCCAAATGAAAAAGACACCCCAATTCAAGATTATAAAGAAGATGACATCGAAGAAATGCAAGAAGCGGATCTCAAAAAATTAATAAGAACATTAAGAAGTCCTCAAAAACAAATTCTTGAACTACAGAAATCCTTAATGGACAAGATAGAAAATCTCTCTCGTGAAAGTGAAATATTAAGGAGGAATCAAAATGAAATGAAACAACTAGTGGAACAAGAAACTTTGATCGTGACGAGAAATCATAATGAAATGAAGAATTCAATAGATCAAATGACAAACACATTAGAGAGCCTTAAAAACAGAATGGGCGAAGCAGAAGAGAGAATATCAGACTTAGAAGACAGAGAACAGGAAAGGAAACAGGCAAACCAAAGAAAAGAAGAAGAAATTAGAAATCTAAAAAATATTGTCGGGAATCTACAGGATACTATTAAAAAACCCAACATTTGGGTTCTAGGAGTTCCTGAAGGCATGGAGAGGGAGAAAGGATTAGAAGGCATTTTCAGTGAGATACTAGCAGAAAATTTCCCAGGTTTGGAGAAGGACAGAGGCATCTTAGTACAGGAAGCTTATAGAACCCCTAATAAACATGACCAATAGAGATCCTCACCACGACATGTTGTAATCAAACTCACCACAGTGAAACATAAAGAAAAGATCCTAAAATGTGCAAGAGAGAAACGTCAGATTACTCTTAGAGGATCTCCAATTAGACTCACAGCAGACTTCTCATCAGAAACCTTACAAGTTAGAAGGGAATGGGGAGACATAGCCCAGGTACTAAGAGAGAAAAAATGCCAGCTCAGAATACTATATCCTGCAAAGCTCTCATTTGTGAATGAAGGTGAAATTAAGACTTTTCATAGCAAACAGAAACTGAAAGAATTTGTTGCCACTCATCCTGCCCTGCAAAAGATGCTTAAAGATGTGTTACACACAGAAACACAGAAACATGGTCACCAATATGAAAGAAGGTAAAGGAAGGAAACCTCACAGCAAAAGATCACAGGAAGCTCAGTTTCTCTTTGACATAGAATTAAACTCTGATGCTCTGTTAAAGCAATGTGTTAACGTAATCTATTATGTGCTCTTGATGTCTGTTAAATTCTAATTGTTCAAAAACAGCTGAATTTTTATTAAGAGCTGTGGGTTATTTAACTATGTGCTTATTTTCAAAGATTTGAATAGTCACCTTGTAACAAGATCAAATTTGGTCTATGTTATGTCATGATTTTAAGGAATCTTATTTCAACCAGATATTTTGGATTTTGAGCCTTCTTGGCATTCTTGACAGGCATTCAAAAAATCAAAGTTTCAAACAATCTGGTCTCTAAAATTTCCAGTAAATCCTGGACTTTGGTTTGTCCAGTTTGGGCCCAACTGAAAAAATCGAAGGACCTATGTCTCTCATCTTATAGAGACACCAACTAATCAGGCTATTTGGATTATATTAGAAGGACTGTCAGGATGTGATGTGGTACCAGACTTTAAGTTTCTATAATGGAAAATGCCATCAATACAAATGTTTGAGAATTAAAAAGTCTAATGATCTTGTGTTACTAGACATGATAGTTATCTTAATGAGAAAGCCCCAGAGGCCTAAAGGGTTAAATACTTGTCAAATCCTACAGGTGCTTTCAAAAATACTGTGAAGTAAGCAAGTGCCTCTTGTTGGTTGATGAGTTTATAATTTTAAACATGGCGACTTAAAGTCTTTTGTCATCCACAGTTATATATGATGTGCTGCTCATAAAACTAAAGCGTTGTTGGTTCTGTGTTTAGCTGTCCTCCTATAGGTTCCTATGCACTTTTTCCAGCTACTTTTATTGTATTCAGTATTTTGGGATGGCTCTGTAAACAGATGAAGCCAATAATGTATTAACAGTACCAACTGAGAGAAAGTATGGTTAACTGAGGTTACTAAAAACAAAAAGCAATTCAAATCCATTGGCAGTCTACAAAAAGAGTTAAAGATTTTAAAAGCTATTATTAAAATTGCTATATTGGTCTATTATGCTATGTTATATGTGTGTACATATTGTATGTCCACATGGGGAAATTTTATTAAGAGTTTTATTTTAAATGGCTTATAGATAAGATTGTCCATAAATTTAAGCTGCTAAAATCAATCAAAGATACATTTTAATTGGTGTGACCTGAATCTTTGTATCATATGTTTTATACTTGTTCGTAGAAAGAAACTAAAAACATTTTAGATGGTTGTGCTTAAGTTAACTGGCTAAACAAACTACACCATGTTAGATATTTAAGAGGTGTTTTCAAATACATGATTCTTAAAATTTATAGAAGGCATTGGACCTTCTGGTAAATGTTTTCCTAAGTTGTTATCTAATGGTTGAAACGGTTTGCTAAGTATTCATGTAATATTGCTATTGTCAGCAAGCGATCTAGGACTTGCTCCCTCATTTCTCTATTCTAAGCCCAACTTGTTCTTTCATTTCTCTATTCTCTTCAAGGTAGGAAACTAATTCTACTATAAATGAATCTGTAGGACGCACAGTTTAATCTTTAGACCTTATAAGAGATGGCTAACATTCTTCTGTAATAGCATAGCCAAAGTAAGGACTTAAATAATAATCTCATAGTAGATTCACTTTGTCATCAGTGAAGTATACAGTAAGTAGAAAAAACCTCCCTTTCAGACCAAAGGGAAAGAAAGTTTGAAAGTGAGAATATAATTTTCCTCATGGGCATTGTCTACCTTAGAAAAACTACTGCAGAACATGCCTGTGACTATAGAATTGTAGTTCAGGCCGCAGAAGATTAGAGACGGGACTTGGGCACTCCCTTGACTTGCATCCTCAGGTCTGCTTTAACACAAACCAGGAGGAAAAGAAAGCTAGGCATCAGAAGCAATGGGTGGCAGGCCTATTAATGGCTGATCTGTACAGTGATCTGCCCTCAAGGAGACCCAACAGGCCAGTCCACTACAGTGGCTTTCAAAGTGGTAAGCCTGGGCTTCAGCAGAAGTCAGCTTGTGAAGAGCCCTGGCAGCTCTGCCAAGAGTTGGATCACTGGAAATGGACCTGCCCTGGAGTTGAAGGATGCCCAGGTCAGAGCCACAGATCTTATTGGCTCTAAGCTGAAAAGCCCTTCACTCAGCCCAACTTCCAAAGTGACCACTGCAGCTGAGGGTATGGTCAAGTAGGGTCAGCAACATTGCAGGCAGAACTGTAAATTTCTTGTTAGAGATGCCTCCTGCCTTTACCTGGCCAGCGCTCCTCCCAGGCCAGCCAAGTAATGAAAATCAACAGAGTGCCTTCCCCTAGGAGGTTCACACCTCCCTTAGGATATACCCCATGTGAGAGATAGATAGGTCTGGGCCTCTTAACTTACAAGGCCTAAAGCCCACCAAATTATTATCAAGCCCATTCTATCAGGTTCTATTTGCCTCTCAATCAGAAAACTTAATTGTAGCTTAGACAGCACCTTTCTTAGCTCCTCTAATAATGACTCTGTCCTTTGTTCTAGGCCCTGTCTAGTGCACTTGGGCCTCATTCCTTTGTAATCATAACCTCTACTCTACCACCAATGGCTCTACTCCCAACCTGTGTGTACTGATGGTCCTCTTCCCCACTTAATGCTGTATAATTGTTCAAACCTGGTAAATGCCACTCTTAGGATCATTGGTTACTATCCTCACTCTATCTTTTATGACTTTGTCTAAATAGGATCAGAGTCGGTAAACTTGGAAGGCTTCCATAGCCTTGGCAACTCATGATGACAGCCTAGGGTGGTTACTGGCACCATAAACTAGAGTGTCAATTTGTTGGGTCAACAACAGGAGCCACTGTGCACTTGCTCCTCATGTGGGATCTCGGTCCTTAATGTGCTGTACATTGTGATTTAATGCTATAACTAGTACTCAAACAGTATGTTTCAATTTGTGTTTCTATGTGGGTGCAAACTGTTGAACTTCTGTATATAAAGAGAATTGAAAATGAATCTTGACGTGAATAGAAAGGGAGAGGGAGCAGGAGAGGGGAGGGTTGCGGGTGGGAGGGAAGTTATGGGAGGGGGAAGCCATTGTAATCCATAAGCTGTACACTGGAAATATATATTCATTAAATAAAAGTTAAAAAAAAACAAAAAAAATAAATGTTCCCTGATAAAAACATTCAAAACAATAAAGTCCATCGATAAGATCCGGAAAACACAAAGACAGAGGCTGTAGCAATATTGGGATTGAGTTAGCCAAAACAAAACCGGATATTTCCGTTTTCATCAAGTCATATCCGGACAAAGTGATGTGGAATTCATATGCAATGGACCGAGAAAATCACAGTAAAAAGGGTTTTGGAGAAAAGCAAAGTCTTTTCATTAGGCAAGTGCATAAAATATCATCTATTCAAACACAAATATCATGTTTGTTTGCCGCAGTTCCTCTAGCATTCTCCCTAGAAAATACAAATATATAGAGCTTGTGTATCCTTTTGCAACCAATTAGTGTTTCCAAGCACAAAGTTAAATATTCCCTTAAAAAACATTAAAAACAATAAAGTCCGTGGATAATATCATGAATACGCAAACACAGAGGCTGTAGCAATATCTGGGATTCAGTTATGCAAAACACAACCGGATATTTCTGGTTCCATCCAGTCATATCCAGACAAATTGGTGTGGAATTCTTATGCAGTGGACCCAGAAAATCACAGAAAAATGGCTTTGGAGAAAAGCAAAGTCTTTTTCGTTAGGCAAGTGCATAAAATGTCATCGATACGAACAGAAATATCATGTTTGTTTGCCGCAGTTCCTCTAGCTTTCTCCCTAGAAAATACGAATGTGTAGAGCTGGTGTCTCCATGTGGACCCAATTAGTGATTCCAAGCACAAAATTAAATGTTCCTTGATAAAATACATTCAGAACCATAAACTCCATGGATAATATCAGGAATACACAAACACAGAGGCTCTAGCAACATCTGGGATTGAATAGGCCAAAACAAAACCAGATATTTCCGGTTTCATCCAGACATATCCGGACAACGTGGTGTGGAATTCGTATGCTATGGACCGAGAAAATCACAGTACAAATGGTTTTGGAGAAAAGCAAAGTCTTTTCGTTAGGCAAGTGCATAAAATGTCATCGATACAAACAGAAGTATCATGTTTGTATGCCGCAGTTCCTCTAGCTTTCTCCCTAGAAAATACGAATGTGTAGAGTTGGTGTCTCCATTTGAACCAATTTGTGTGTCACAGCACAAAATTAAATGTTCCCTGATAAAAACATTCAAAACAATAAAGTCCGGTGACAATATCCAGAAAACACAAACTAAGATATTGTAGCAATATCTGATATTGAGTTAGCCAAAACAAAACCAGATATTTCTGTTTTCATTTAGTCCTATCTTGACAAACTGATGTGGATTTCCTAAGCAATGGACCGAGAAAATCACATTAAAAATGGTTTTGGAGAAAAGCAAAGTCTTTTCGTTAGGCAAGTGCATAAAATGTCATCTATTCAAACGGTAATATCATGATTGTTTGTCGCAGATCCTCTAGTTTTCTACCTAGAAAATACAAATGTGTAGAGCTGGTGTCTCCATAAGGAACCAATTAGTGATTCCAAGAACAAAATTACATATTCCCTGATAAAAACCATTGAAAACAATGAAGTTCGTTGATTATATCCAGAAAACACAAACACAGAGGCTGTACCCATATCTTGGTATTCAGGTTAGCCAAAACAAAACCGGAATTTTGCGGTTTCATCCAGTCATATCCAGACAAACTGCTGTGGAATTCGTATGCAATGGACTGAGAAAATCACAGTAAAAATGGTTCTGGAGAAAAGCAAAGTCTTTTCATTAGGCAAGTGCTTAAAATGTCATCTATACAAACAGAGATATCATGGTTGTTTTTGATTTCTCCCTAGAAAATATGAATGTGTAGAGCTGGTGTCTCCATGTGGAACCAATTATTGTTTCAACGGTACAAAATTAAATGTTCCCTGATAAAAATATTCAAAACAATGATGTTCATCGATAATATCCAGAAACCAAAAACACAGAGGCTGTAGCAATATCTGGGATTGAGTTAGCCAGAACAAAACCGGATATTTCTGGTTTCATCCAGTCGTATCTGGACAAACTGGTATGGAATTCTTATGCAATGGATGGAGAAAATCACAGTAAATATGGTTCTGGTGAAAAGCAAAGTCTTTTCGGAAGGTTAGTGCATAAAATGTCATCTATACTAACAGAAATATGATGTTTGTGTGCCGCAGTTCCTCTAGCTTTCTCCTTAGAAAATATGAATGAGTAGAGCTTTTCCCCATGTGGAACCGATTGGTGTTTCAATGGTACAAAATTAAATGTTCCCTGATGAAAACATACAAAACAATAAATTCCATCGATAATATCCAGAAACACAAACACCGAGGCTTTCACAATATTTCAGATTGAGTTAGCCAAAACAAAACCGGATATTTCTGGTTTCATCCAGTCATATCCGGACAAAGTCGTGTGGAATTCGTATGTAATGGACTGAGAAAATCACAGTAAAAATGGTTTTGGACAAAGCAATGTCTTTTCATTAGGGAAGTAGATAAAATGTCATCTATACAAACAGAAATATCATGCTTTTTTGTCGCAGGTCCTCTAGCATTCTCCCTAGAAAATACAAATATGTAGAGCTGGTGTCTACATGTGAAACCAATTAGTGTTTCCAAGCACAAAATTAAATGTTCCCTGATAAAAAACATTAAAAACAATAAATTCTGTGGATAATATCAGAAATACACAAACACAGAGGCGGTAGCAATATCTGGGATTGAGTTAGCCAAAACAAAACCGGATATTGCCGGTTTCATCCAGTCATATCCAGACAAACTGGTGTGGAATTCGTATACAATGGACCGACAAAATCACAGTAAAAATGGTTTTGGAGAAAAGCAAAGTCTTTTCGTTAATCAAGTGCATAAAATGTCATCTATACAAACAGAAATATCATGTTTGTTTGCCGCAGTTCCTCTAGCTTTCTCCCTAGAAAATATGAATGTGTAGAGCTGGTGTCTCCATGTGGACCAATTAGTGTTTCCAACCACAAAATTAAATGTTCCCTGAAAAAAAACATTCAAAAAATATAGTCCGTGGATAATATCAGGAAAACACAAACACAGAGGCTGTAGCAATATTTCAGATTGAGTTAAGCAAAACACAACCAGATATTTCTGGTTTAATCCAGTGATATCCGTACAAACTCGTGTGGAATTCGTATGCAGTGGACTGAGAAAATCAAGGTACAAATGGTTTTGGAGAAAAGCAAGTATTTTCGTTAGGCAAGTGCATAAAATGTCAGCTATAGAAACAGAGCTATCATGTTTGTTTGCCGCAGTTCCTATAGGTTTCTCCATAGAAATTACGAATGTAATTACTGACACCATGAACAAGAGTGTCAAATTGTTAAGTCAGCAACAGGAGTCACTGTGTACTTACATCCCATGTGGGATCTGTCCTTAATGTGTTTTCTAATGTGCAGTGATGCTATAACTAGTACTGAAACAGTATTTTTACACTTTGTGTTTCTGCATGGGTACAAACTGATGAGATCTTTACTATTTATATACTGAATTGATCTTCTGTATATAAAGATGATTGGAAATGAAAAAAAATACCTGGTGTTAAATTGGAAATGGCATAGAAAATTAATTAACTTTTAAAAAAATATTATGTAGGATCTCTGGCTTTAATGTGCTGTACACTCTTATTTAATGCTATAACTAGTACTCCAACAGTATATTTTTTTTTTCACTTTGTGTTGCTATATGGGGGCAAACTGTTGAAATCGTTACCTAATTTATACTAAACTGATCTTTTGTATATAAAGAGAATTGAAAGTGAATCATGATGTGATTGGAAGGGGAGAGGGAGCGGGAAAGGGGAGGGTTGTGGGTGGGAGGGAAGTTTTGGGAGAGGGAAACCATTATAACCCATGAGCTGTACTTTGGAAATTTATATTCATTAAATAAAACTTAAAAAAAAAGAAATTACGAATGTGTAGAGCTGGTGTCTCCATGTGAAAATAATTAGTGTTTCAACGGTACAAAATTAAATGTTCCCTGATAAAAAACATTCAAAACAATCAAGTCTGTGGATAATATCAGGAATACACAAACACAGAGGCTGTAGCAATATTTCGGATTGAGTTAGCCAAAAAAAAAAAAATGGATATTTCCGGTTTCATCGAGTCATATCCGGACAAATTGGTGTGGAATTCGTATGCAGTAGAAAGAGAAAATCAGAGTAAAAATTGTTTTGGAGAAAAGCAAAGTTATTTCATTAGCAAGAGCATTAAATGTCATTGATACAAACAGAAATATCATGTCTGTTTGTCGCAGTTCCTCTAGTTTTTTCCCTAGAAAATTCGAATATATAGAGCTGGTGTCTCCATGTGGAACCAATTAGTGTTTCCAAGCACAAAATTAAATGTTCCCTGATACAGAACATTCAAAACAGTAAAGTCTGTGGATAATATCAGGAATACACAAACACAGAGGCTGTAGCAATATCTGGGATGGAGTTAGCCAAAACACAACCGGATATTTCTGGTTTCATCCAGTCATATCCGGAAAAACTGGTGTGGAATTCGTATGCAATGGACCTAGAAAATCACAGTAAAAATGGTTTTGGAGAAAAGCAAAGTCTTTTCGTTAGGCTTGTGCATAAAATGTCATCGATACAAACAGAAATATCATGTTTGTTTGCCGAGGTCCTCTAGCTTACTCCCTAGAACATACGAATCTGTAGAGCTGGTGTCTCCATGTGGAAACAATTAGTGTTTCAATGGTACAAAATTAAATGTTCCCTGATAAAAAACATTCAAAACCATAAAGTCCATGTATAATATCAGGAATACACAAACACAGAGGCTGTAAAAATATCTGGGATTTTGTTAGCCAAACCAAAACCGGATATTTCCCATTTCATCCAGTCATATCTGGAAAAATTGTGTGGAATTCGTATGCAATGGATGGAGAAAATCACAGTACAAATGGTTTTTGGGAAAAAGCAAAGTCTTTTCATTATGCAAGTGCATAAAATGTCATCTATACTGAAGGAAATTAGACAGGTTTAAAGAAAGAAATTAGGCAGGTTTAAAATGGAGTCGCTTGGCTAACTGCATATTGTTCTGCTTTTGTACAAAATAGCTGGGCTTGCAAAATGCTTTCATGAGCTAGTTGAACTTTAGCTGGATTTGTAGCATGTGATGATTATGAGATAATTGAGCATGTGATAATTATTTTAGGAGCTATGTTAAGTTTTTGGTCACGATGACCCCGTGTTTGTGCTTGCTCAAGGTTTTTGTCCCTTACCCTGGAAAAACCTTGTGACGACGTATCATGCTGTGGTTTATCTTGTGAATCTTTGTAATGCTGTGGTTTATGCTAATGTTGTGGTTTTAAGCCTTAAATATTGTGTGCGGTTGATGATCGGGGCCTCTCTCCTTGCACAGAGACGGCCCATCTGCGCAGATGTAATAAACTTCCTCATGCTTTTTGCAGCAATTGGACTGGAATTCGTGTTTCTGGGGTCGGTAGAAGTGTGAGGCACCTTTCGGGGGTCTTACATTCTTGGCGGCTCGTCCGGGATTCGAGACCCCAGACCCACGCTCCATTTTCCAATCGGAGGTAAGTCCTTTTGTTGTTTAAGTATTTTTGTGCGTTTTGTTGATTTTTTTTATTTTTTCCCGGAGCGCTTGACGTACCGGAGGTTTATGTTTTGCTGAAATTGTGCCTGCAGGACCTGTACCTGTATCGAGCTGACAGTGGGTAGGGGCAGACGTGCCCGGCGCCCCGGGCTCGAACCACTGGAGGACGCTCAGGTGGTGGAGGGGACGTGGAATCCCCCTCCTTCTGAGGGGACGTGGAATCCCCCTCCTTCTGAGGGGACGTGGAATCCCCCTCCTTCTTTATTTTTGTTCCGTGGGAGGTGGCAGCTCCCCTCGGAAGTTCTGAAGCTTAATTTTTGTTCCGTGGGAGGTGGCAGCTCCCCTCGGAAGTTTGGGTTTCAGTTTTAAAAGGTCTTCTTCCCCGGGAGAAGGGCTCGTGGCAGCAGCCACTCCCGTCGGAAGTTTTGGTTTCAGTTTTGTCTTGGTTTTGCGCGCAGTGTCTTCGGGAGTCTTGTGGTTGTTTTGTGAGTCTTGTGGTTGTTTTCTGTGTTTTAATATATCTTCCTTATTTGCCTTTCCCCTCCAACATGGGACAGGAATTAACTACACCTTTGAGTCTTACTTTAGATCATTGGAGAGAGGTCCGGGAGCGGGCCCAAAACTTGTACTGTAGAGCAAACTTTTAATTCAGATAATGATGTGGTATTCATTAATAACTCAGTGTCTTAAGCCATCTAGACATCAATGCTAAGCAAAATGTAAAAAAAAATGTATTGTACTTTTCACATCTTAAATTCGATAAGAGAGACTGTTTGAGTTTGTTATACATAACAATTCAAGACTATGTAAAAGTAACTACAGGGATAAAGTTTCAGAAAATGTGAGCAAGTCATAAAAAGTTTTAAAAGGTTCACAACTTTAAAATTGTTTACGGAGTTTTCTTTAAGTTAAGTGCTAATGCCAAAATTACATTGACCTAAAGTTAAAGTCTGATCTTCTGTTACCCTGACTAATAAATGGCTATCATTTCAGGATGTTAAGGAATTCTATTTTGACCAGATATTCTAAGTTCTCTTGGCACCTTTAACAGACTTTCTAAAAATCCAAGTTCTAAATTATCCGAACTTTTGACACCCCCAGAGGGCCCCTGGAGATGTCAAAAAGAGATCTCTCATCTTGCAGAGATAATAACCAATCGGCTGTTTAAATTAAAAGTGGTGCCAAGATGTAAAATGATGCTAAACTTCAGCTATAAACATGTTTCTTTCTAGCTGCTCCAGTCTCTGGCTCAGAAGCCAGATCCTTTAAAGAGGGACCGAGGAAGTCTCCGTCCAGCTAACGCTAAACAACCAAGCGTTGCTAGTTCAAATGTATTGCTAGTTCAAATGTGGATCAAACGGGAGGTCTAGCCAAAAGGGAAACAAATAGTTAAGATTGTACAAACCTAGGCTACTATCATTATGGCTAAAGGTAATGCAAAATGTTAGCGCATTTGTTAATTGGACTGTGTGCGCCTCAACATGTCTGTTTATTGAAATGGTACTGTTTTTTTATGCTCCTGACATTGGTGCCCTTTTTGGAAACCAGAAGAGAAATGGAAAAGGAAAAATCCGATGAAATAAAGGAGGAAGGACCCCCGGCCCGTTCTAACTGGCCGTCCTCCTCCTCCATATAACTGGGAAAACGAGCCCTGACAGGACTTGCAGGGCCTGTTTTACTAACATTAATTTTACTACACTCAAATGGAACTCTGTAAAAGACTCAGTCTCTACTGCCAGACTCTCCTGAGGATCTTAGCTAAAGGGTTAAAGTTTTTTTTAGTTAAAAAAGGGGAAGTTTAAAATGGGCTAAGAAAAAGGAACTAACTAGGATCCTGGCCACCACAGTTAACAGGAAGCAGAGTAAGGGAGAATCAGAATAGGCAGGGACCCCGGGAGACCGAAAAAAAAAGCATAGAGAAGTGCCCAAAAGGACAAGTCTGCCTAAGGTCCGACTAACAACGAGAATCTAGTGGTGTACGACTGCCACACGAGACTGAACTAACCAAAAACGACCCCTGCAAGACGACAAGAGAGAAGACGACAGCAGCGGAGTGGTGAGACTGGGCGACAGCGGCCCCTCGGCCCCTCCCTCATTGGGACACGTCTGGGTTTCCACCTTCAACCCCCCCGAGGACTCTGCTCGGCAGGCAGGGCTGATCGCTATGGACCATGCACTCCGTGCAGCTAAGAAGAAGGAGCGGGTGGAAATGCACAAGAACAGCAGGTACGCTCTCGCCACTACCCACGGGGAACTCAAAATGGACAGAGGCTTCATCGACCAGGAAGAAGAATTGCGCCAATGTTTCCCTGATTTGGACTATCAAAGGTACTGGGGTCAGACGCCGGGCCGGCTTTCGTCTCCAGGGTAAGTCAGATGGTGGCACAGGTGTTAAAAATAAAAAGTTACATTGTGTGGTAGCGGTAGCCAAGGCACTGGGGATATAGTTAGGTAAAACGTATAATTAATGGTGGAGACTGGCACTGGAGACTGGGTCAAATTGCTGCTACACATTTTTATAATGCTACATATCTTTTATATGCTGCTGCACTTTTGCAACTTCCCTATTTTGCCAGGCTTTGCTTAAATGTTTGCTGTATATCCTGAAGACGCCGCAGCCTGGACAGGGATTGAGCAAGACGTCCAGAGTGCTGCAGAACGTCACCTTTTCCATCCAGCAAGAAGTAGAAGAGGCTTTGCTTTATATATAATTCTGGTTAAAAGATTTTTCTGGAAGTTACCAAACAGATTTGTGTGATATTGTCATTGCTAAAGAAGAAGTATTGCGGACCCTTAGTAATATTATTTTTAATTTTTACCCTGCATAATAAATAGGCTTCTTTAGTTTATTAAAAGTAAAATTGTTTATCACCCACGCCTTGGTCCTGACCCAGCAGTGCCAAAGTTTAAAAATGAAGGACATAAAAGAAAAGAGTATTGTTGGTAAGAAGGGCTAAAGGAAAAAAAAGAGCTTTTTATATAAGGAAAGGACATGGTTTGTAAGAATGACTTTATCCGGATGGCTAGTTTACTCTAGACTGAAATGGAAATGGTAAAATGTTTAAAGTAAGTCGAAGAGGGTGTGTGAAAGTCACAAAAAGTATTTGGGTCAATTCAGCTGAACAGGCACCAGGTATTAACCCAAATTTGTATGATTTCTTCAGGGATGTGTTTTTTTGTTTTTGTCTCTGTTGTATTTTCTGTTTTTAAATTCTGATGCCTTTTTGTAATTTTTTTATCCTGCGGGGCATACTTCCCCTACCCTGCAGACTTGCTTCTGTGCTCATAAAATTGGCTGTAAGGCACAGAGATGTGCTTGCAATACTTTTATTTTGTTTTACCCCGGTGATGGGCAGCCCACATATCCCAATGAAGATCACGTGGGAGGTAAGATCTGGTACCGCTGAGGTTGTGTGGTCCGTTACCCGCGTGACCCCTTCTGGGATATGGTGGCCCTCCTTGCACCCCAATGTCTGTTAATTGGTTGTAAAAAGAGACACCTGGGATATCTCCAGCCTGTTTTATGATCAGACTCCCCTATGAAACAAAGGACCGGGCGGAAGCGTATTTTAAACACCCTGTTTCCTTTTTTTATTTCAGGCCTTTACAAAATTTAAAACGTAATTCCTAAAATTTTAAGATTAAAATTTGACAAAAAAAAGGGGGGAATGAAGGAAATTAGACAGGTTTAAAGAAAGAAATTAGGCAGGTTTAAAATGGAGTCGCTTGGCTAACTGCATATTGTTCTGCTTTTGTACAAAATAGCTGGGCTTGCAAAATGCTTTCATGAGCTAGTTGAACTTTAGCTGGATTTGTAGCATGTGATGATTATGAGATAATTGAGCATGTGATAATTATTTTAGGAGCTATGTTAAGTTTTTGGTCACGATGACCCCGTGTTTGTGCTTGCTCAAGGTTTTTGTCCCTTACCCTGGAAAAACCTTGTGACAACGTATCATGCTGTGGTTTATCTTGTGAATCTTTGTAATGCTGTGGTTCATGCTAATGTTGTGGTTTTAAGCCTTAAATATTGTGTGCGGTTGATGATCGGGGCCTCTCTCCTTGCACAGAGACGGCCCATCTGCGCAGATGTAATAAACTTCCTCATGCTTTTTGCAGCGATTGGACTGGAATTCGTGTTTCTGGGGTCGGTAGAAGTGTGAGGCACCTTTCGGGGGTCTTACAATACAAACAAAAATATTATGTTTGTTTGCCGCAATTCCTCTAGCTTTCTCCCTAGAAAATACGAATGTGTAGAGCTGGTGTCCCCATGATGAACCAATCAGTGTTTCTACGGTACAAAAATAAATGTTCCATTATAAAAACATTCAAAACAATAAAGTCCATCGATAATATCCAGAAAACACAAACACAGAGGCTTTCACAATATTCGGATTGAGTTAGCCAAAACACAATCGGATATTTCTGGTCTCATACAGTCATATCCGGACAAACTGGTGTGGAATTCGTATGCAAGGGACTGAGATAAGCACAGAAAAAATGGTTTTGGAGAAAAGCAAAGTCTTTTCGTTTGGCAAGTGCATAAAATGTCACATATACAAACAGAAATATCATGTTTGTTTGCCGCAGTTCCTCTAGCTTTCTCCCTGGAAAATACGAATGTCTAGAGCTGGTGTCTCCATGTGGAACCAATTAGTGTTTCCAAGCAGAAAATTAAATGTTCCCTTAAAAAAACATTCAAAAAATAAAGTCCATGGATAGTATGAGGAATACACAAACACAGAGGCTGTAGCAATATTTCGGATTGAGTTAGCCAAAATACAACCGGATATTTCCGGTTCATCCAGTCGTATCCGGACAAACTGATGTGGAATTCGTAGGCAATGGACCGAGAAAATCACAGTTCAAATGGTTTTGGAGAAAAGCAAAGTCTTTTCGTTAGAAAAGTGCATAAAATATCATCGATACAAACAGAGCTATCATGTTTGTTTGCCGCAGTTCCTCTAGCTTTCTCCCTAGCAAATATGACTGTGTAGAGCTGCTGTCTCTATGTGGAACCAATTAGTGTTTCCAAGCTCAAAATTAAATGTTCCCTGATAAAAAACATTCAAAACAATAAAGTCCATCGATAATATCCAGAAAGCACAAACACAGAGGCTGTAGAAATATCTGCGATTGAGTTAGCAAAAACAAACTGGATATTTCCGGTTTCATCCAGTCATATCCGGACAAACTGCTGTGGAATTCGTATGCAATGGAACGAGAAAATCACAGTACAAATGGTTTTGGAGAAAAGCAAAGTCTTTCGTTAGGTAAGTGCATAAAATGTCATCTATACATACAGAAATATCATGTTTGTTTGCCACAGTTCCTCTAGCTTTCTCCCTAGAAAATACTAATGTGTAGAGCTGGTGTCTCCATGTGGAAACAATTAGTGATTCCAAGCAGAATATTAAAAGTTCCCTGAAAAAAAACATTCAAAAAAATAAAGTCCGTGGATAATCTGAGGAATAAACAAACACAGAGGTTGTAGCAATATCTGGGATTGAATTAACCAAAAAAAAAAAAACCGGATATTTCTGGTTTCATCCAGTCATATCCGGACAAACTGCTGTGGAATTCGTATGCAATGGACCGAGAAAATCAGAGTAAAAATGGTTTTGGAGAAAAGCAGTCATTTCGTTAGGCAAGTGCATAAAATATCATCGATGCAAACAGAAATATGATGTTTGTTTGCCGCAGTTCCTCTAGCTTTCTCCCTAGGAAATACGAACATGTGTAGCTGGTGTCTCCATGTGGAACCAATAACTGTATCCAAGCTCAAAATAAAATGTTCACCGATAAAAAACATTCAAAACAATAAAGTCCGTTTATAATATCCAGAAAACACAAACACAGAAGCTGTAGCAATATCTGGAATTGAGTTAGCCAAAAAAAAAAACCTGGATATTTCCGGTTTCATCCAGTCATATCCGGAGAAACTGGTGTGGAATTCGTATGCAATGTACCGAGAAAATCACAGTACAAATGATTTTGGAGAAAAGCAAAGTCTTTTCATTAGGCAAGTGCATAAAATGTCATCGATACAAACAGAAATATCATGTTTGTTTGCCACAGTTCCTCTAGCTTTCTACCTAGAAAATACAAATGTGTAGAGCCTGTGTCCCCAGGATGAACCAGTTAGAGTTTCTACCTTACAAAATTAAATGTTCCCTGATAAAAACATTCAAAAAAAGAAAGTCCATCGATAATATACAGAAAACACAAACACAGAGGCTGTAGCAATATTTCGGATTGAGTTAGCCAAAACACAACAGGATATTTCCCATTTCATCCAGTCATATCCGGACAAACTGGTGGGGAATTCATATGCAATGGACTCAGAAAACCAAGTAAAAATGGTTTTGGAGAAAAGCAGTCATTTCGTTAGGCAAGTGCATAAAATGTCACATATACAAACAGAAATATCATGTTTGTTTGCCGCAGTTCCTCTAGCTTTCTCCCTAGAAAATACGAATTTGTAGAGCTGGTGTCTCCATGTGGAACCAATTAGTGATTGCCAGATAAATGAAATCTTCCCTGATAAAAAACATTCTAAACAATAAAGTCCGTGGATAATATCAGGAATACACAAACACATAGACTTTAGCAATATCTGGGATTGAGTTAGCCAAAACAAAACCAGATATTTCTGGTTTCATCCAGTCATATCCGGACAAAGTGGTGTGGAATTCATATGCATTGGACCGAGAAAATCACAATAAAAATGGTTTTGGAGAAAACCAATGTCTTTTCGTTAGGTAACTGCATAAAATGTCATCTATACAAACAGAAATATCATGTTTGTTTGCTGCAGAACCTCTAGCTTTCTCCCTAGAAAATACGAGTGTGTAGAGCTGGTGTCTCCATGTGGAACCAGTGTGTTTCAACGGTACAAAATTAAATGTTCCCCGATAAAAAACATTCAAAACAATAAAGTCCGTGGATAATATCAAGAATACACAAACACAGAGTCTGTAGCAATATTTGGGATTGAGTTAGCCAAAACAAACCGGATATTTCTGGTTTCATGCAGTCATATCCGGACAAAGTGGTGTGGAATTCGTATGCAATGGCCTGAGAAAATGAGAGTGAAAATGGGTTTGGAGAATAGCAGTCTTTTCGTTAGGCAAGTGCATAAAATGTCATGATACAAACAGAAATATCATTTTTGTTTGTCACAGTTCCTCTTTCTTTCTCCCTAGAAAATATGAATGCGTAGAGCTAGTGTCTCCGTGTATAACCTATTACTGTATCAAACCTCAAAATAAAATAATCCCCGATAAAAAACATTCAAAACAATAAAGTCCATCGATAATATCAGAAAACACAAACACAGAGGTTTTCACAATATTTCGGATTGAGTTAGCCAAAACACAACCAGATATTTCTGGTTTCATCCAGTCATATATGGACAAAGTAGTGTGGAATTCATGTGCAATGGACCGAGAAAATCACAGTACAAATGTTTTTGGAGAAAAGCAAAGTCTTTTCGTTAAGCAAGTTCATAAAATATCATCGATACAAACAGAAATATCATGTTTGTTTGCCGCAGTTCCTCTAGCTTTCTCCCTATAAAATACGAAAGTGTGGAGCTGGGGTCACCATGATGAACCATTTAGTGTTTCAACGGTACAAAATTAAATGTTCCCTAATAAAAACACTCAAAAAAATAAAGTCCATCGATAATATCCAGAAAACCGAAACACCGAGGCTGTAGCAATATTTCGGATTGAGTTACCCAAAACACTACTGGATATTTCTGGTTGCATTGAGTCATATTCGGACAAGTGGTTTGGAATTCATATGCAATGGACCGAGAAAAATAGAGTAAAATTGGTTTTGTAGAAAAGCAAAGTCTTTTCATTAGGCAAGAGCATAAAATGTCATCTATACAAACAGAAATATCATGTTTGTTTGTCGCAATTCCTCTAGCTTTCTCCCTATAAAATACGAATATGTAGAGCTGGTGTCGCCATGTGGAACCAGTTACTGTATCCAAGCTCAAAATAAAATGTTCTCCGATAAACAATATTCAAAACAATACAGTCAGTGAATAATATCGAGAAAAAACAAACACAGAGGCTGTAGCAATATTTGGGATTGAGTTAGCCAATACAAATCCAGACATTTCCATGCCATCCAGTCATAAACGGACAAAGTGGTGTGGAATTCCTATACAATGGACCGAGAAAATCACAGTAAAAATGGTTTTGGAGAAAAGCAAAGTCTTTACGTTAGGCAAGTGCATAAAATGTCATCTATACAAACAGAAATATCATGTTTGTTTGCCACCATTCCACTAGCTTTCTCCATAGAAAATACGAATGTGTAGAGCTGGTGTTCCCATTATGAACCAATTAGTGTTTCAATGGTACAAAATGAAATGTTCCCTGATAAAAACATTCATAACAAAAAGTCCATCGAAAATATCCAGAAAACTCAAACAAAGAGTCTGTAGCAATATTTCGGTCTGAGTTAGACAAAACACAACCAGATATTTCAGGTTTCATCCAGTCATATCTGGACAATCTGGTGTGGAATTCGTATGCAATGGACAGAGAAAATAACAGTGAAAATGGTTTTGGAGCAAAGCAAAGTCTTTTCGTTAGGCAAGTGCATAAAATGTCATCGATACAAACAGAAATATCATGCTTGTTTGCCACAGTTCCTCTAGCTTTCTCCCTAGAAAATATGAATGTGTTGAGCTGATATCTCCATGTGGAGCCAATTAGTGTTTCCAAGCACAAAATTAAATGTTCCCTGAAAAAAAAAAAACATTCAGAAAAATAAAGCCCGTGGATAATATCAGGAATACACAAACACAGAGGCTGTAGCAATATTTCGGATTGAGTTAGCCAAAACACAACCAGATATTTCTGGTTTCATCCAGTCATATCCAGACAAACTGGTGTGGAATTCGTACGCAATGTGCTGAGAAAATCAGAGTAAAAATGATTTTGGAGAAAAGCAAAGTCTTTTCGTGAGGCAAGTGCATAAAATATCATCGATACACACAGAAATATCATGTGTTATTCCCGCAGTTCTTCTAGCTTTCTCCCTAGAAAATACGAATGTGTAGAGCTGATGTCTCCATGTGGAAACAATTAGTGTTTCAATCGTACAAAATTAAATGTTTACTGATAATAAACATTCAAAACAATGAAGTCTGTGGATAATATCAGGAATACACAAACACAGAGGCTGTAGCAATATTTAATTGAGTTAGCCAAAACACAACCAGGTATTTCTCATTTCATCCATTCATATCTGGACAAACTAGTGTGGAATTCGTATACAATGGACCGAGAAAATCACAGTACAAATGGTTTTGGAGAAAAGCAAAGTCTTTTCATTAGGCAAGTGAATAAAATGTCATCTATGCAAACAGAAATATCATGTTTGTTTGCCGCAGTTCCTCTAGCTTTCTCCCTAGAAAATACGAATGTGTAGAGCTGGTGTCTCCATGTGGAACTAATTAGTGTTTCCAAGCACAAAATTAAATGTTCCCTGAAATAAAAACATTGAAAAATATGAAGTCCATGCATAATATCAGGAAAACACAAACCCAGAGGCTGTAGCAATATTTCCAATAGAGTTAGCCAAAACACAACCAGATATTTCTGCTTTCATCCAGTCATATCCGGACAAAGTGGTGTGGAATTCGTAGTCATGGAGCGAGAAAATCACATTAACAATGGTTTTGGAGAAAAGCAAAGTCTTTTCGTTAGGCAAGTGCATAAAATATCATCAATACAAACAGAAATATCATGTTTGTTTGCCGCAGTTCTCCTAGATTTCTCCCTAGAAAATACCAATTTGTGGATCTGGTGTCTCCATGTGGAACCAATTAGTGTTTCAACGGTACAAAATTAAATGTTCCCTGATAAAACATTCAAAACAATAAAGTCCATCGATAATATCCAGAAAACACAAACACAGAGTCTGTAGCAATATTTCAGATTGAGTTAGCCAAAACACAACCAGATATTTCTGGTTTCATCCAGTGATATCCAGACAAAGTGGTGTGGAATTCATATGCAACGGACCGAGAAATCACAGTGAAAATGGTTTTGGAGAAAAGCAAAGTCTTTTCGTTAGGCAAGTGCATAAAATATCATCTATACAAACAGAAATATCATGTTTGTTTGCCACAGTTCCTCTAGCTTTCTCCCTAGAAAATACGAATGTGTAGAGCTGGTGTCCTCATGTGGAACCAAATAGTGATTCCAAGAACAAAATTAAATGTTCCCTGAAAAAAAAAACATTCAGAAAAATAAAGGCCGTGGATAATATCAGGAATACACAAACACAGAGGCTGTAGCAATATTTCGGATTGAATTAGCCAAAACACAACCAGATATTTCTGGTTTCGTCCAGTCATATCCGGACAAACTGGTGTGGAATTCGTAAGCAACGGACCGAGAAAACCACATATTAATGGTTTTGGAGAAAAGCAAAGTCTTTTTGTTAGGCAAGTGCATAAAATGTCATCGATACAAACAGAAATATCATGTTTGTTTGCCGCAGTTCCTCTAGCTTTCTCCCTAGAAAATACGAATGTGTAGAGCTGGTGTCTCCATGTGGAAACAATTAGTGTTTCAACCGTACAAAATTAAATGTTCGCTGGTAATAAACATTCAAAACAGTAAAGTCTGTGGATAATATCAGGAATACACAAACACAGAGGCTGTAGAAATATTTAGGATTGAGTTAGCCAAAACACAACCAGATATTTCAGGTTTCATCCAGTCATATCAGGACAAACTAGTGTGGAGTTCGCATACAATGAACCGAGAAAATCATAGTACAAATGGTTTTGGAGAAAAGCAAAGTCTTTCATTAGGGAAATAGATAAAATGTCATCGATACAAGCAGAAATGTCATGTTTGTTTTACGCAGTTCCTCTAGCTTTCTCCCTAGCAAATAAGAATGTGTGGAGCTGGTGTCTCCCTGTGGAACCAATTAGGGTTTCCAAGCACAAAATTAAAAGTTCCCTGAAAATAAACATTGAAAAATATAAAATCCATGCATAATATCAGGAAAACACAAACCCAGAGGCTGTAGCAATATTTCCGATAGAGTTAGCCAAAACACAACGAGATATTTCTGGTTTCATCCAGTTATATCCGGACAACGTGGTGTGGAATTCGTACGTAATGTGCTGAGAAAATCAGAGTAAAAATGATGTTGGAGAAAAGCAAAGTCTTTTTGTGAGGCAAGTGCATAAAATATCATCGATACAAACAGAAATATCATGTTTGTTTGCCGCAGTTCCTCTAGCTTTCTCCCTAGAAAATACGAATGTTTGGAGCTGGTGTCTCCATGTGAAACCATTTAGTGTTTACAAGCACAAACTAAAATGTTCCCTGATAAAAATATTCAAAATAATAAAGTCCATCGATATATCCAGAAAACACAAACACAGAGGCTGTAGCAATATTTCGGATTGAGTTAGCCAAAACAACAGGATATTTCTGGTTTCTTCCAGTCATATCCGGACAAAGTGGTGTGGAATTCATAGGCAATGGACCGAGAAAATCACATTAAAAATGGTTTGGGAGTAAAGCAAAGTCTTTTCGTTAGGCAAGTGCATAAAATGTCTTCTATAAAAACAGAAATATCAGGTTTGTTTTTCGCAGTTCCTCTAGCTTTCTCCCTAGAAAATACGAATATGTTCAGCTGGTGTCTCCATGTGGAACCAATTACTGTATCCAAGCTCAAAATAAAATGTTCCCTGACAAAAAACACTCAAAACAATAAAGTCCATTGATAATATCCAGAAAACACAAACACAGATGCTGTAGCAATATCTGGGATTGAGTTAGCCAAAACACAACCGGATATTTACGGTTTCATCCAGTCATATCCGGACAAACTGGTGTGGAATTCGTATGCAATGGACCGAGAAAATCACAGTAAAAATTGTTTTGGAGAAAAGCAAAGTCTTTACGTTAATCAAGTGCATAAATTTTCATCTATAGAAACAGAAATATCATGTTTGTTGGCCGCAGTCCCACTAGCTTTCTCCCTGGAAAATACGAATGTGTAAATGTGTAGAGCTGGTGTCCCTATGATGAACTAATTAGTGTTTCTACGGTACAAAAATAAATGTTCCCTGATAAAAATATTCAAAACAATAAAGTCCATCGATAATATCCAGAAAACACAAACACAGTGGCTTTCACAATATTTCGAATTGAGTTAGGTAAAAAAAAAAGCGGATATTTCTGTTTTCATCCAGTCATATCCGGACAAACTGGTGTGGAATTCTTATTCAATGGTCCAAGAAAATCACAGTAAAAATGGTTTTGGGGAAAAGCAAAGTCTTTTCATTAGTCAAGTGCATAAAATGTCATCTATACAAACAGAAATAGCATGTCTGTTTGTCCTTGTTCCTCTAGCTTTCTCCCTAGAAAATCCGAATATGTAGAGCTTGTGTCTCCATGTGTAATCAATTACTGTACACAAGCTCAAAATATAATGTTCCCTGACAAAAAACATTCAAAACAATAAAGTTCACTGATAATATCCAGAAAACACAAACACAGAGGCTGCACCAATATCTGGGATCGAGTTAGCCAAAACAAACCCGGAAATTTCCGGTATCATCCAGTCATTCCGGCGAAACTCCTGTGGAATTCGTATGCAATGGACGGAGAAAATCACAGAAAAATGGTTTTGGAGAAAAGCAAAGTCTCTTCGTTAGGCAAGTGCATAAAATGTCATCTATACAAACAGAAATATGATGTTTGTTTGCCGCAGTTCCTCTAGCTTTCTTCCTAGAAATTCGAATGTGTAGAGCTGGTGTTCCCAAGATGAACGAATTAGTGTTTCAACGGTACAAAATTAAATGTTCCCAGATAAATCATTCAAAACAATAACGTCCATCGATAATATCCAGAAAACACAAACACAGAGGATTTAACAATATTTCGGATTGAGTTAGACAAAGCACAACCGGATATTTCTGTTTTCATCCAGTAATATCCGGACAAACTGGCATGGAATTCAAATGCAATAGAACAAGAAAATCACAGTAAAAATGGTTTTGGAGAAAAGCAAAGTATTTTCATTAGGCAAGTGCATAAAATGTCATCGATACAAACAGAAATATCATGTTTGTTTGCCACAGTTCATCTAGCTTTCTCCCTAGAAAATACGAATATGTAGTGCTGGTGTATCCATGTGGAACCAATTACTGTATCCAAGCTCAAAATAAAATGTTCCCCGATAAAAAGCATTCAAAACAATAAAGTCCATTGATAGCATCCAGAAAAAAGTAACATAGAGGCTGTAGCAATATCTGGGATTGAATTAGCCAAAACAAAATCCTTTATTTCCGTTTTCATCCATTCATATTCGGACAAACTCCTGTGGAATTCGTATGCAATGCACTGAGAAAATCACAGTACAAATGGTTTTGGAGCAAAAGAAGTCTTTTATTTAGGCAAGTGCATAAAATGTCATCAATACAAACAGAAATATGATGTTTGTTTGCCGCAGTTCCTCTAGCTTTCTCCTTAGAAAATACGAATGTGTAGAGCCGGTGTCGCCATGATTAACCAATTAGTGTTTCAATGGGACAAAATTAAATGTTCCCTGATAAAAACATTCAAAACAATAAAGTCCATTGATAGTATCCAGAAAAAACAAACACAGAGGCTGCACCAATATTTGGGATTAAGTTAGCCAAAACAAAACCGGATAATTCTGGTTTCATCCAGTCATATCCGGAGAAACTAGTGTGGAATTGGTATGCAATGGACCGAGAAAATTACAGTGAAAATGGTTTTGGAGAAAAGCAAAGTCTTTTCCTTAGGCAAGTGCATAAAATGTCATATATACAAACATAAATATCATGTTTGCTTGCCGCAGTTCCTCTAGCTTTCTCCCTAGAAAATACAAATGTGTAGAGCTGGTGTCCCCATGAGGAAACAATTAGTGATTCAACGGTACAAAATTAAATGTTGCCTGATAAAAACATTCAAAACAATAAAGTCCATCGATAAAATCCAGAAAACACAAACACAGAGGCTTTCAAAATATTTGGGATTGAGTTAGCCAAAACACAACTGGATATTTCTGGTTTCATCCTGTCATATCCGGACAAACTGGTGTGGAGTTTATATGCAATGGACCGAGAAAATCACAGGAAAAATGGTTTTGGAGAAAAGCAAATTCTTCTCATTAGGAAAGTGCATAAAATGTCATTTACACAAACAGAAATATCATGTTTGTTTGCCACAGTTCCTCTAGCTTTATACCTAGAAAATACGAATATGTAGAGCTGGTGTCTCCATGTGGAACCAATTATTGTATGCAAGCTCAAAATTAAATATTCCCCGATAAAAAGCATTCAAAATAATAAAGTCCATTGATAGTATCCAGAAAAAACAAATACAGAGGCTGCACCTTTATCTGGGATTGAGTTAGCTAAAAAAAAAACGGATATTTCCGGTTTCATCCAGTCATATCCGGAGAAACTCCTGTGGAATTCGTATGCAGTGTACCGAGAAAATCACAGTACACATGGTTTTGGAGAAAAGCAAAGTCTCTTCGTTAGGCAAGTGCATAAAATGTCATCTATACAAACAGAAATATGATGTTTGTTTGACGCAGTTCCTCCAGCTTTCTCCCTGGAAAATACGAATGTGTAGAGCTGGTGTTCCCATGATGAACCAATTAGTGTTTCAACGGTACAAATTAAAAATGTTCCCAGATAAAAACATTCAAAGCAATAAAGTACATCGATAATATCCAGAAAACACAAACACAGTGGCTTTCACAATATTTCGGGTTGAGTTAGACAAAATACAACCGGATATTTCTGGTTTCATCCAGTCATATCCGAACAAAATGGCGTGGAATTCAAACGCAATGGAACAAGAAAATCACAGTACAAATGGTTTTGGAGAAAAGCAAAGTCTTTTCATTAGGCAAGTGCATAAAATGTCATCGATACAAACAGAAATATCATGTTTGTTTGCCGCCGTTCCTCTAGCTTTCTGCCTAGAAAATACAAATATGTAGAGCTGGTGTATCATTGTGAAACCAATTATTGTTCCAAGAACAAAATTAAATGTTCCTTGATAAAAAATATTCAAAACAATAAAGTCCATTGATAGTATCCAGAAAAAAACAAACATAGAGGCTGTAGCAATATCTGAAATTGAGTTAGCAAAACAAAATAGGATATTTCCGGTTTCATCCAGTCATATCCGGACCAACTCCTGTGGATTTGTATGCAATGGACCGAGAAAATCACAGTAGAAATGGTTTTGGAGCAAAGCAAAGTCTTTTCGTTAGGCAAGTGCATAAAATGTCATCAATACAAACAGAAATATCATGTTTGTTTGTCGCAGTTCCTCTAGCTTTCTCCCTAGAAAATATGAATGTGTAGCGCTGGTGTCTCCATGTGGAAACAATTGGTGTATTGCAGTTCAAAATAAAATGTTCCCCGACAAAAAACATTGAAAAAAATAAAGTCTGTGGATAATATCAGGAACGCACAGACACAAAGGCTGTAGCAATATGTGGGATTGAGTTAGCCAAAAGAAAACCGGATATTTCCGGTTTCATCCAGTCATATCTGGACAAACTGGTGTGGAATTCGTATGCAGTGGACCGAGAAAATCACAGTAAAAGTGGTTTTGGAGAAAGCAAAGTCTTTTCATTAGGCAAGTGCATAAAATGTTATCGATACAAACGGAAATATCATGTTTGTTTGCCGCAGTTCCTCTAGCTTTCTCGCTAGAAAATACAAATATGTACAGCTGGTGTCTCCAGGAGGAACCAATTACTGTATCCAGGCTCAAAATAAATTGTCCCCCGATAAAAAGCATTGAAAACAATAAAGTCCATTGATAGTATCCAGAAAAAAACAAACATAGAGTCTGTAGCAATATCTGGGATTGAGTTAGCAAAACAATATCGGATATTTCCGGTTTCATGCAGTCATATCCAGATCAACTCCTGTGGAATTCGTATTCAGTGGACCGAGAAAATCAGAACAAAAATGGTTTTGGAGCAAAGCAAAGTCTTTTCGTTAGGCAAGTGCATAAAATGTCATCTCTACAAACAGAAATATCATGTTTGTTTGTCGCAGTTCCTCTAGCTTTCTCCCTAGAAAATACGAATGTGTAGCGCTGGTGTTCCCATTATGAAACAATTAGTGTTTCAACGGTACAAAATTAAATGTTCCCTGATAAAAACATTCAAAACAATAAGTCCATCGATAATATCCAGAAAATACAAGCAAAGAATCTGTAGCAATATTGCAGACTGAGTTAGCCGAAACTCAACCGGATATTTCTGGTTTCATCCAGTCATATCTGGAGAAAATGGTGTGGAATTCGTATGCAATGGACCGAGAAAAGCACAGTACAAATGGTTTTGGAGAACAGCAAAGTCTTTTCGTTAGTCTTGTGCATAAAATGTCATCTACAGAAACAGAAATATCATGTTTGTTTGCCGCAGGTCCTCTAGCTTTCTCCCTAGAACATATGAATCTGTAGAGCTGGTGTCTCCATGTGGAAACAATTAGTGTTTCAACGGTACAAAATTAAATAATCCCTGATAAAAAACATTCAAAACAATAAAATCTGTGGATAATATCAGGAATACACAAACACAGAGGCTGTAACAATATCTGGGATTGTGTTAGCCAAACCAAAACCGGATATTTCTCGTTTCATCCAGTCATATCCAGACAAACTGGTGTGGAATTCATATGCAATGGACCGAGAAAATCTCAGTACAAATGGTTCTGCTGAAAAGCAAATTCCTTCCTTAGGCAAGTGCATAAAATGTCATCTATAATAACAGAAATATGAAGTTTGTTTGCCGCAATTCCTCTAGCTTTCTCCTTAGAAAATGTGAATGTGTATAGCTTGTCAGAATGTATAAACAATTAGTGTTTCAATGTTACAAAATTCAATGTTCCCTGATAAAAATATACAAAACAATAAATTCCATCGATAATATCCGGAAAACACAAACACAGAGGCTGTAGCAATATTTAAGATTCAGTCAGTCAAATCACAAGCGTATATTTCTGGTTTCATCCAGTCATATCCGGAGAAACTGGTGTGGAATTCGTATGCAATGGACCGAGAAAATCACAGTAAAAATGGTTTTTGAGAAAAGCAAAGTCTTTTCATTAGGCAAGTGTATAAAATGTCATCTATACAAACAGAGATATCATGTTTGTTTGTCGCAGTTCCTCTAGATTTCTCCCTAGAAAATATGAATGTGTAGAGCTGGTGTCTCCATGTGGAACCAATTATTGTTTCAACGGTACAAAATTAAATGTTCCCTGATAATAATATTCAAAACAATGATGTCCATCGATAATATCCAGAAACCACAAACACGGAGGCTGTAGCAATATCTGGGATTGAGTTAGCCAGAACAAAACCGGATATCTCCGGTTTCATCCAGTCATGTCTGGACAAACTGGTATGGAATTCGTATGCAATGGATGGAGAAAATCACAGTAAATATGGTTCTGGTGAAAAGCAAAGTCTTTTCGGAAGGCTAGTGCATAAAATGTCACCTATACTAAGAGAAATATGATGTTTGTGTGCCGCAGTTCCTCTAGCTTTCTCCTTAGAAAATATGAATGAGTAGAGTTTTTCCCCATGTGGAACCAATTGGTGTTTCAATGGTACAAAATTAAATGTTCCCTGATGAAAACATACAAAACAATAAATTCCATCGATAATATCCAGAAACACAAACACAGAGGCTTTCACAATATTTCAGATTGAGTTAGCCAAAACAAAACCGGATATTTCCGGTATCATCCAGTCTTATCCGGACAAAGTGGTGTGGAATTCGTATGTAGTGGACTGAGAAAATCACAGTAAAAATGGTTTTGGACAAAAGCAAAGTCTTTTCTTTAGCGAAGTAGATAAAATGTCATCTATACAAACAGAAATATCATGCTTATTTGTCGCTGGTCCTCTAGCATTCTCCCTAGAAAATACAAATATGTAGAGCTGGTGTCTCCATGTGGAACCAATTAGAGTTTCCAAGCACAAAATTAAATGTTCCCTGATAAAAACATTAAAAACAATAAAGTCCGTGGATAATATCAGAAATACAAAAACACAGAGGCTGTAGCAATATCTGGGATTGAGTTAGCCAAAAAAAACCGGATATTTCCGGTTTCATCCAGTCATATCCAGACAAACTGGTGTGGAATTCGTATGCAACGGACCGAGAAAATCACAGTAGAAATGGTTTTGGAGCAAAGCAAAGTCTTTTCGTTAGGCAAGTGCACAAAATGTCATCTCTACAAACAGAAATATCATGTTTGTTTGTCGCAGTTCCTCTAGCTTTCTCCCTAGAAAATACGAATGTGTAGCGCTGGTGTCTCCATGTGGAAACAAGTGGTGTATTGCAGTTCAAAATAAAATGTTCCCCGAAAAAAACATTCAAAACAAGAAAGTCTGTGGATAATATCAGAAATACACAAACACAAAGGCTGTAGCAATATCTGGGATTGAGTTAGCAAAACAAAATCGGATATTTCCGGTTTCATGCAGTCATATCCGGATCAACTCCTGTGGAATTCGTATTCAGTGGACCGAGAAAAATAGAACAAAAATGGTTTTGGAGTAAAGCAAAGTCTTTTCGTTAGGCAAGTGCATAAAATGTCATCTCTACAAACAGAAATATCATGTTTGTTTGTCGCAGTTCCTCTAGCTTTCTCCCTAGAAAATACGAATGTGTAGCGCTGGTGTCTCCATGTGGAAACAATTGGTGTATTGCAGTTCAAAATAATATTTCCCCGATAAAAAACATACAAAACAAGAAAGTCTGTGGATAATATCAGAAATACACAAACACAAAGGCTGTAGCAATATCTGGGATTGAGTTAGCCAAAACAAAACCGGATATTTACGGTTTCATCCAGTCATATCCGGACAAACTCCTGTGGAATTCGTATTCAGTGAACCGAGAAAATCAGAACAAAAAAGGTTTTGGAAAAAAGCAAAGTCTTTTCGTTAGGCAAGTGCATAAAATGTCATCTCTACAAACAGAAATATCATGTTTGTTTGCCGCAGTTCCTCTAGCTTTCTCCCTAGAAAAACGAATGTGTAGAGCTGGTGCCTCCATGTGCAAACAATTAGTGTTTCAACGGTACAAAATTAAATGTTCCCTGATAAAAACATTCAGAACAATAGTCTTTGGATTATATCCAGAAAAAAAAAAAAACACAGAGGCAGTAGCAATATCTGGGATTGAGTCAGCCAAAACAAAACCAGATATTTCCGGTTTCATCCAGTGATATACGAACAAAGTGATGTGGAATTCCTATGCAATGGACCCAGAAAATCACAGTAAAGATGGTTTTGGAGAAAAGCAAAGAATTTTCATTAGGCAAGTGCATAATGTCATCTATAGAAACAGAAATATCATGTTTGTTTGCTGCAGTTCTTCTAGCTTTCTCACTAGAAAATACGAATGTGTAGAGCTGGTGTTCCCATTATGAAACAATTAGTGTTTCAACGGTGCAAAATTAAATGTTCCCTGATAAAAACATTCAAAACAATAAGTCCATCGATAATATCCAGAAAACACAAGCACAGAATCTGTAGCAATATTGCAGATTGAGTTAGCCAAAACACAAACGGATATTTCTGGTTTCATCCAGTCATATCCGGAGAAACTAGTGTGGAATTCGTATGCAATGGACCGAGAAAAGCACAGTACAAATGGTTTTGGAGGAAAGCAAAGTCTTTACGTTAGGCAAGTGAATAAAATGTTATCTACAGAAGCAGAAATAACATTTTTGTTTGCCGCAGTTCCTCTACCTTTCTCCCTAGAAAATACAAATGTGTAGAGCTAGTGTTTCCATGTGGAAACAATTAGCGTTTCGCAGCACAAAATTAATTGTTCCCTGAAAAAAAATTCAAAAAATAAAGTCCGTATATAATATAAGGAATACACAAACACAGAGGCTGTAGCAATATTTCGGATTGAGTTAGCCAAAAACAACCAGATATTTCTGGTTTCATCCAGTCATATCCAGAGAAACTGGTGTGCAATTCGTATGCAATGGAAAGAGAAAATCAGAGTAAAAATGGTTTTGGAGAAAAGCCAAGTCTTTCGTTAGGCAGGTGCATAAAATGTCATCTATACAAACAGAAATATCATGTTTGTTTGCAGCAATTCCTCTTGCTTTCTCCCTAGAAAATACCAATATGTAGAGCTGGTTTCTCCATGTGGAAACAATTAGTGTTTCTACGGTACAAAATTAAATGTTCCCTGATAAAAAAACATTGAAAAAAATAAAGTCTGTGGATAATATCAGGCTGCACAAACACAGAGGCTGTAGCAATATCTGGGATTGAGTTAGCCAAAACAAAACCGGATATTTCCGGTTTCATCCAGTCATATCCGGACAAACTGGTGTGCAATTCTTATGCAATGGACCGAGAAAATCACAGTAGAAATGGTTTTGGAGAAAGCAAAGTCTTTTCATTAGGCAAGTGCATAAAATGTCATCGATACAAACGGAAATATCATGTTTGTTTGCCACAGTTCCTCTAGCTTTCTCGCTAGAAAATACGAATGTATAGAGCTGGTGTCTCCATGTGGAACCAATTAGTGTTTCAACGGTACAAAATTAAATGTTCCCTGGAAAAAAAAATTCAAAACAATAAAGTCTCTGGATAATATCAGGAATACACAAACACAGAGGCTGTAGCAATATTTTGGATTGAGTTAGCCCAAACAAAACCAGATATTCCAGTTTCTTCCAGTCATATACGAAAAAGTGATGTGGAATTCATATGCAATGGACCTAGAAAATCAGAATAAAAATGGTTTTGGAGAAACCCAAAGAATTTTCATTAGGCAAGTGCATAAAATGTCATCTATAGAAACAGAAATATCATGTTTGTTTGCCGCAGTTCCTCTTGCTTTATCCCTAGAAAATATGAATGTGTAGAGCTGGTGTCCCCATGATTAACCCATTAGTGTTTCTACGGTACAAAAATAAATGTTCCCTGATAAAAACATTCAAAACAATAAAGTCCATCGATAATATCCAGAAAACACAAACACAGAGGCTGTAGCAATATCTGGGATTGAGTTAGCCAAAAGACTACTGGGTATTTCTGGTTTCATCCATTCATATCCGGACAAAGTTGTGTGGAATTCGCATGCAATGGACCGAGAAAATCACAGTACAAATGGTTTTGGAAAAAGCAAAGTCTTTTCGTTAGGCAAGTGCATAAAATGTCATCTATACAAACAGAAATATCATGTTTGTTTTCCGCAGTTCCTCTAGCTTTCTCCCTTGAAAATACGAATGTGTAGAGCTGGTGTCCCCATTATGAACCAGTTAGTGTTTCTACGGTACAAAATTACATGTTCCCTGATAGAAACATTCAAAACAATAAATTCCATCGATAATATGCAGAAAAAACAAACACAGAAGCTGTAGCAATATTTCGGATTGAGTTAGCTAAAACACAACCGGATATTTCTGTATTCATCCAGTCAAATCCGGACAAACTGTTGTGGAATTCGTATGTAATGGACCGAGAAAATCACAGTACAAATGGTTTAGGAGAAAAGCAAAGTCTTTCGTTAGGCAAGTGCATAAAATGTCATCTAAACAAACAGAAATATCATGTTTGTTTGCCACAGTTCCTCTAGCTTTCTCCCTAGAAAATACGAATGTGTAGAGTTGGTGTCCCCATGATGAACCAATTAGTGTTTCAATGGGACAAAATTAAATGTTCTCTGATAAAAACATTCAAAACAATAAAGTCCATTGATAGTATCCAGAAAAAATAAACACAGAGGCTGTAGCAATATCTGGGATTGAGTTAGCCAAAACAAAACCGGATATTTCCGGTTTCATCCAGTCATATCCGGACAAACTGGTGTGGAATTCGTATGCAATGGACCGAGAAAATCACAGGAAAAATGGTTTTGAGAAAAGGAAAGTTTTTTGGTTAGGCAAGTGCATAAAGTATCATCGATACAAACAGAAATAACATGTTTGTTTGCGCAGTTCCTCTAGCTTTCTCCCTAGAATATAAGAATGTGTAGAGCTGGTGTATCCATATGGACACAATTAGTGTTCCAAGCTCAAAATTAAATGTTCCCTGATAAAAACATTCAAAACAATAAAGTCCATCGATAATATCCAGAAAACACAATAAAAGAAACTTTCACAATATTTTGCATTGAGTTAGCCAAAACACAACCGGATATTTCTGGTTTCATCCAGTCATGTCCGGTAAACTGGTGTGGAATTCGTATGCAATGGACTGAGAAAATCACAGTAGAAATGGTTTTGGAGAAAAGCAAGTATTTTCGTTAGTCAAGTGCATAAAATGTCATCTATACAAACAGAAATATCATGTTTGTTTGGCGCAGTTCCTCTAGCTTTCTCCCTAGAAAATACGAATGTGTAGAGCTGGTGTCCCCATCATGAACCAGTTAGTGTTTCAACGGTACAAAATGAAATGTTCCCTGATAAAAACATTTGAAACAATAAAGTCCATCGATAATATCCAGAAAACACAAACACAGAAACTTTCACAATATTTCGCATTGAGTTAGAAAAAAGAAAACTGCATATTTCCGGTTTTATCCAGTCATATCCGGAAAAAGTCGTTTGGAATTCAGATGCAATTGACCGAGAAAATCATAGTAAAAATGGTTTTGAAGAACAGCAAAGTCTTTTTGTTAGGCAAGTGCATAAAATGTCATCTATACAAACAGAAATATCATGTTTGTTTGCCGCAGTTCCTCTAGCTTTCTCCTTAGAAAATATGAATGTGTGGAGATGGTGTCCCCATGATGAACCAATTAGTGTTTCCAAGCACAAAATTAAATGTTCCCTGATAAAAACATTCACAACCATAAACTCTGTGGATAAAATCCGGAAAACACAAACACAGAGGCTGTCACAATATTTCAGATTGAGTTACCCAAAACACAACCGGATATTTCTGGTTTCATCCAGTCATATTGGGAAAAAGTGGTGAGGAGTTCATATGCAATGGACCGAGAAAATCAGAATAAAAATGGTTTTGGAGAAAAGCAAAGTCTTTTCGTTAGGCAAGTGCATAAAATGTCATCTCTACAAACAGAAATATCATGTTTGTTTGCCACAGTTCCTCTAGCTTTCTCTCTAGAAAATACCAATGTGTACATCTGGTGTCTCCATGATGAACCAATTAGTGTTTCAATGGGACAAAATGAAATGTTCCCTAATAGAAACATTCAAAACAATAAAGTCCATTGATAGTATCCAGAAAAAACAAACACAGAGGCTGTAGCATATCTGGGATTGAGTTAGCCAAAACAAAACCGGATATTTCCGGTTTCATCCAGTCATATCCGGACAAACTGGTGTGGAATTCGTATGCAATGGACCAAGAAAATCACAGGAAAAATGGTTTTGAGAAAAGCAAAGTTTTTTGGTTAGGCAAGTGCATAAAATGTCATAGATACAAACAGAAATAACATGTTTGTTTGCCGCAGTTGCTCTAGCTTTCTCCCTAGAATATACAAATGTGTAGAGCTGGTGTATCCTTATGGAACCAATTAGTGTTCCAAGCTCAAAATTAAATGTTCCCTGATAAAAACATTCAAAACAATAAAGTCCATCGATAATATCCTGAAAACACAATAAAAGAAACTTTCACAATATTTTGCATTGAGTTAGCCAAAACACAACCGGATATTTCTGGTTTCATCCAGTAATGTCCGGAAAAACTAGTGTGGAATTCGTATGCAATGGACCGAGAAAATCACAGTAGAAATGGTTTTGGAGAAAAGCAAGTATTTTCGTTAGTCAAGTGCATAAAATATCATCTATACAAACAGAAATATCATGTTGGTTTGGCACAGTTCCTCTAGCTTTCTCCCTAAAAAATACCAAAGTGTAGAGCTGGTGTCCCCATGATGAACCAATTAGTGTTTCTAGGGTACAAAATTAAATGTTCCCTGATAAAAACATTCAAAACAATAAAGTCCATCGATAATATCCAGAAAACAGAAAAACAGAAACTTTCACAATATTTCGCATTGAGTTAGCCAAAACAAAACCGCATATTTCCGGTTTTATCCAGTCATATCCAGAAAAAGTCGTTTGGAATTCAGATGCAATGGACTGAGAAAATCACAGTAAAAATGGTTTGGAGAAAACCAAAGTCTTTTCATAAGGAAAGTGCCTAAAATGTCATCTATAAAACAGAAATGTCATATTTGTTTGCCGCAGTACCTCTAGCTTTCTCACTAGAAAATACAAAAGTGTAGAGCTGGTGTTTCCATGTGGGACCAATTAGTGTTTCTGAGCACAAAATTAAATGTTCCCTGATAAAAAAAATTCAAAACAACAAAGACCTTCGATAATATCCAAAAAACACAAACACAGAGGCTGTAGCAATATCTGGGATTGAGTTAGCCAGAACAAAACCAGATATTTCCGGCTTCATCCAGTCATATCCAGACCATCTGTTGTGGAATTCGTATGCAATAGACCGAGAAAATCACAGTAAAAATGGTTTGGAGAAAAGCAAAGTCTTTTCGTTAGGCAAGTGCATAAAATGTCATCTATACAAACAGAAATATCATGTTTGTTTGGCGCAGTTCCTCTAGCTTTCTCCCTTGAAAATACGAATGTGTAGAGCTGGTGTCCCCATGTGGAACCAATTAGTGTTTCTATGGTACAAAATTAAATGTTCCCTGATAAAAACATTCAAAACAATAAAGTCCATCGATAATATCCAGAAAACACAAACACAGAAACTTTCACAATATTTCGCATTGAGTTAGCCAAAACAAAACCACATATTTCCGATTTTATCCAGTCATATCCAGAAAAAGTCGCTTGGAATTCAGATGCAATGGACCAAGAAAAGCACTGTAAAAACGGTTTTGGAGCAAAGCAAAGTCTTTTCGTTAGGCAAGTGCATAAAATGTCATTATACAAACAGAAATATCATGTTTGTTTGTTGCAGTTCCTCTAGATTTCTCCCTATAAAATACGATTGTTTAGAGCTTCTGTCTCCATGTGGAAACAATTAGTGTTTCCAAGCACAAAATTAAATGTTCCTCGAAAAATAAAAATTCAAAACAACAAAGTCCTATGATAATACCTGAAAAACACAAACACAGAAGCAGTAGCAATATCTGGGATTGAGTTAGCCAGAACAAAATCAGATATTTCCGGATTCATCCGGTGATATTCGGACCAACTGGTGTGGAATTCGTATGCAATGGACCGAGAAAATCACAGTAAAAATGGTTTGGAGAAAACCAAAGTCTTTTCATAAGGAAAGTGCCTAAAATGTCTTCTATAAAACAGAAATGTCATGTTTGTTTGCCGCAGTTCCTCTAGCTTTCTCACTAGAAAATACAAAAGTGTAGAGCTGGTGTCACCATGATGAACCAATTAGTGATTCTACGGTACAAAATTAAATGATCCCTGATAAAAACATTCAAAACAATAAAGTCCATCGACAATATCCAGAAAACACAAACACAGACACTTTCATAATATTTCTCATTGAGTTAGCCAAAACAAAACAGCATATTTCCGGTTTTATCCAGTCATATCCGGAAAAACTCATTTGGAATTCAGATGCAATGGACCGAGAAAATCACAGTAAAAATGGTTTTAGAGAAAAGGAAAGTTTTTTGGTTAGGCAAGTGCATAAAATGTCATCTATACAAACAGAAATATCATGTTTGTTTGCTGCAGTTCTTCTAGATTTCTCGCTAGAATATCCTAATGTGTAGAGCTTGTGTCTCCATGTGGAAACAATTAGTGTTTATAAGCTCAAAATTGAATGTTCCCTGATAAAAACATTCAAAACAATAAAGTCCATCGAAAATATCCAGAAAACACAAACACAGAGGCTTTCACACAATTTTGGATTGAGTTAGCCAAAGCACAAACAGATATTTCTGGTCACATCCAGTCATATCCAGACAAACTGGTGTGGAATTCGTATGCAATGGAACGAGAAAATCACAGTAAAAATGGTTTTGGAGAAAAGCAAAGTCTTTTTGTTAGGCAAGTGCATAAAATGCCATTGATAGAAACAGAAATATCATGTTTGCCACAGTTCCTCTAGCTTCTTCCCTAGAAAATACAAATATGTAGGGATGGTGTGTTCATGTGGAATGAATTACTGTTTCCAAGAACAAAATTAAATGTTCCCTGATAAAAAAAATTCAAAACAATAAAGTCCATCGATTGTATCAGGAATACACAAAGACAGAGGCTGTAGCAATATCTGGGATTGAGTTATCCAAAAAGAAACCGGATATTTCCGGTTTCATCCAGTCATATCCGGACAAACTGGTGTGGAATTCGTATGTCGTGTACCGTGAACATCACAATAAAAATGGTTTTGGAGAACAGCAAAGTCTTTTCGTTAGGCAAGTGCATAAAATCATCAATACAAACAGAAATATCATGTGTGTTTGCCGCAGTTCCTCTAGTTTTCTCCCTAGAAAATACAAATGTATAGAGCAGGTGTCACCATGATGAACCAATTAGTGTTTCTAAGGTATAAAATTAAAAGTTCCCTGATAAAAACATTCAAAACAATAAAGTCCATCGATAATATCCAGAAAACACAAACACAGAGTCTTTCACAATATTTCGGATTGAGTTAGCCAAAACACAACCGGATATTTCCGGTTTCATCCAGTTATATATGGACAAACTGGTGTGCAATTCGTATGCAATGGAAGGAGAAAATCACAGTAAAAATGGTTTTGGAGAAAAGCAAAGTCTTTTCATTAGGCAATGCATAAAATATCATGTATACAAACAGAAACATTATGTTTCTATGCCACAGTTCCTCTAGCTTCCTCCCTAGAAAATACAAATATGTAGAGCTGGTGTCTTCATGTGGAACCAATTACTATTTCCAAGAACAAAATTAAATATTCCATGATAAAAAAATTCAAAACAATAAAGTCCATCGATTATATCAGGAATACACAAAGACAGAAGCTGTAGCAATATCTGGGATTAGGTGATCAAAAACAAAACCGGATATATCCGGTTTCATCCAGTCATATCCCTACAAACTGGTGTGGAATTCGTATGCAGTGTACCGAGAAAATAACAGTAAAAATGGTTTTGGAGAACAGCAATGTCTTTTTGTTAGGAAAGTGCATAAAATGTCATCTATACAAACAGAAATATCATGTTTGTTTGCCGCAGTTCCTCTAGCTTTCTCCCTAGAAAATACGAATGTGTAGAGCTGGTGTTCCCATGATGAACCAATTAGTGTTTCCCAGCACTAAATTAAATAATCCCTGATAAAAAATTTCAAAACAATAACATCCATCGATAATATCCGGAGAACAAAAACACAGAGGCTTTCACAATATTTCGTATTCAGTTAGCCAAAACACAACCCATTATTTCAGGTTTCATCCACTCATATCTGAACAAACTGGTGTGGAATTCGTATGCAATGGACCGAGAAAATCACAGTACAAATGGTTTTGGAGAAAAGCAAAGTCTTTTCTTTAGGCAAGTGCATAAAATGTCAACTATACAAACAGAAATATCATGTTTGTTTGCCGCACTTCCTCTAGCTTTCTCCCTAGAAAATACGAATGTGTAGAGCTGGTGTCTCCATGTGCAACCAATTAGTGTATCCAAGCTCAAAATAAAATGTTCCCCAATAAAAAAAAATTCAAAACAATATACTCCGTGGATAATATCAGGAATACAAATACACAGAGGCTGTAGAAATATCTGGGATTGAGTTAGCAAAAACAGAACCGGATATTTTCATTTTCATTCAGTCATATACAGACAAACTGGTGTGGAATTCGTATGCAATGGAACGAGAAAATCACAGTAAAAATGGTTTTGGAGAAAACCAAAGTCTTTTCGTTAGGCAAGTGCATAAAATGTCATCTATAGAAACCGAAATATCATGTTTGTTTGCCGCAGTTCTTCTAGCTTTCTCCCGAGAAAATAAGAATGTGTAGAGCTGGTGTTTCCATGTGGAACCAATTAATGTTTCCCAGCACAAAATTAAATGTTCCCTGATAAAAAAAATTCAAAGTAATAAAGTCCGTGGATAATATCAGGAATACAAAAACACAGAGTCTGTAGCAATATCTGGGATTGAGTTAGCCAGAACAAAACCAAATATTTCTGGTTTCATCCAGTCATATCCAGACAAACTGGTGTGGAATTCGTATGCAGTCGATCAAGAAAATCACAGTAAAAATGGTTTTGGAGAACAGCAAAGTCTTTTCGTCAGGCAAGTGCATAAAATGTCATCTATACAAACAGAAATATCATGTTTGTTTGCCGCAGTTCCTCTAGCTTTCTCCCTAGAAAATACGAACGTGTAGAGCTGGTGTCCCCATGATGAACCAATTACTGTTACAGCGGTACAAAATTAAATATTCACTGATAAAAACATTCAAAACAATAAAGTGCATCGAAAATATCCAGAAAACACAAACACAGAGGCTTTCACACTATTTCCGATTGAGTTAGCCAAAGCACAACCGGATATTTCTGGTTTCATCCAGTCATATCCAGACAAACTGGTGTGGAATTCATATGCAATGGACCGAGAAAATCACAGTAAAAATGGTTTTGGAGGAAAGAAAAGTCTTTTCGTTAGGCAAGTGCATAAAATGTCATCTATACAAACAGAAATATCGTGTTTGTTGCCGCAGTTCCTCTAGCTTTCTCCCTTGAAAATATGAATGTGTAGAGCAGGTGTCCACATGATGAACCAATTAGTGTTTCTAAGGTATAAAATTAAATGTTTCCTGATACAAACATTCAAAACAATAAAGTCCATCGATAATATCCAGAAAACATAAACACAGAAGCTTTCACAATATTTCGGGTTGAGTTAGCCAAAACACAACCTGATATGAATGTTTTCATCCAGTCATATCCGGAGAAACTGGTGTGGAATTCGTATGCAATAGACCAAGAAAATCACAGTAAAAATGCTTTTGGAGAAAAGCAAAGTCTTTTCGTTAGGCAAGTGCATAAAATGGCATCTATACAAACAGAAATATCATCTTTGTTTGCTGCAAATCCTGTAGATTTCTCCCTAGTAAATGCGAATGTGTAGAACTGGTGTTCCCATGATGAACCAATTAGCGTTTCAATGGTACAAAATTAAATGTTCCCTGATAAAACATTGAAAACAATAAAGTCCATCGATAATATCCAGAAAACACAAACACAGAAACTTTCACAATATTTTGCGTTCAGTTAGCCAAAACAGACCCGGATAATTCTGCTTTCATCTAGTCATATCCGGACAAAGTGTTGTGGAATTCGGATGCAATGAACCAAAAAAATCACAGTAAAAGTGCTTTTGGAGAAAACCAAAGACTTTTCGTTAGGCAATTGCATAAAATGTCATCTATACAAATAGAAATATCATGTTTGTTTGTCGCAGTTCCTCTAGCTTTCTCCCTAGAAAATACGAATGTGTAGAGCTGGTGTCTCCATGGGGAACCAATTACTGTATCCTAGCTAAAAATAAGATGTTCCCCGATAAAAAAACTTTCAAAACAATAAAGTCCATCGATAATAACCAGAGAACACAAACAGAGAGGCTGTAGCAATATCTGGGATTAGGTTATCAATAACAAAACCGGATATTTCCGGTTACATCCAGTCATATCCGGACAAACTGGTGTGGAATTCGTATGCAGTGTACCGAGAAAATCACAGTAAAAATGGTTTTGGAGAACAGCAAAGTCTTTTTGTTAGGCAAGTGCATAAAATGTCATCTAAACAAACAGAAATATCATGTTTGTTTCCCGCAGTTCCTCTAGCTTTCTCCCTAGAATATACGAATGTGTAGAGCTGGTGTTCCCATGATGAACCAATTAGTGTTTCCCAGTACTAAAATAAATAATCCCTGATAAAAAATTTCAAAACAATAAAGTCCATCGATAATATCCAGAAAACACAAACACAGAGGCTTTCACAATATTTCGGATTGAGTTAGCCAAAACACAACCGGATATTTCAGGTTTCATTCATTCATATCCGGACAAACTGGTGTGGAATTCCTATGCAATGGACCGAGAATATCACAGTACAAATGGTTTTGGAGAAAACCAAAGTCTTTTCGTTAGTCAAGTGCATAAAATTTCATCGATACAAACAGAAATATCATGTTTGTTTGCCGCAGTTCCTCTAGATTTCTACCTAGAAAATACGAATGTGTAGAGCTGGTGTCCCCATGATGAACCAGTTAGTGTTTCTATGGTACAAAATTAAATGTTCCCTGATAAAAATATTCAAAACAATAAAGTCCATCGATAATATCCAGAAAACACAAACACAGAAGCTTTCACAATATTTCGGATTGAGTTAGCCAAAACACAACCGGATATTCTGGTTTCATCCAGTCATATCCGGCAAAAGTTGTTTGTAATTTGATGCAATGGACCGAGAAAATCAAAGTACAAATGGTTATGGAGAAAAGCAAAGTCTTTTCGTTGGGCAAGTGCAAAAAATATCATCTATACAAACAGAAATATCATTTTTGTTTGCCGCATTTCCTCTAGCTTTCCCCCTAGAAAATAGGAATATGTAGAGCTGGTGTGTCCATGTGGAACCAATTACTGTATCCATGCTCAAAATAAAATGTTCCCCGATAGAAAACCTTCAAAAGAATAAAGTCCAGATAGGAAATTAGGAGAGCGGCAAGATGGCAGAATAGGCAGGGAGCACACTATTAGTCCGGCGGAGAGACATTTTTTTATAAGTTGAGATACTGCAGGGTCAAGGAAGAGTAGGGAAGAAACAGCAGAGGAAACACTTCTGGAACTAGTGATTCACAGTGGACCTGCGTGGAATGCGTGGGAGCCCAAGTTTGGGACACCAGCGGCAGACTCAACACACCAGCGCTGGAACGTGAGGTGAGCCGAACCTCAATAGCCCGAGACACCAGCGGGCAAGTGGAAAGAGGTGGCTAGAGGGAACGAGGCTTGAAAATCTGTGGGGAAAAATTCACCAGGCTAACTAGAAGAGAGAGAGGAAAAAAATAAAAAAAGTGACCGATACGGACACAAGTTTGTCTCTCTCCGCTCACCTCTCAAAAGTGAGCAAGACAGAGCAGGCTCCATTTTGGACATACGTCATAAGCAGGGTGACCTCATGTCTGCACCAGCCCTGAGCCTAGCAGAAACACCTGACTCTGGGGGGAGGGGTGAAATAACAGGTGATTAGCATCTAACTTGGCAACTCAGTGGGAGACTGCAGGAGAATTGGAGCCCACACTGAGGGCAGCACAGATTCCCTGTGTGGTCCTTGGGAAAGAGCTTCCGATCTCTGGCTCCTGTGGGTATATCATTTGCCTGCTAACTACCTCCAATTACGTTCAGCTGTGCAGAATTACTTCCCTT
This sequence comes from Lepus oiostolus, assembly GCA_036325905.1. Lineage (NCBI taxonomy): Eukaryota > Metazoa > Chordata > Mammalia > Lagomorpha > Leporidae > Lepus > Lepus oiostolus. The sequence goes on along the minus strand of CM070808.1, from coordinate 55,327,642 downwards.
TTGAATCAAACAAAGAAAGAGACATTTGCCACACCTAACCTGGGAGTGTCATCTTTGACACACCCTCAACCCTGAGGAACCAAACACAGCTCTCAGTCCACACTCATCTGAAGCCTCTAAGACTCCACTGAAAGCAGACAGTCCACTTAATATAGAGCCATAGTGTAACAAGAAAAAACACCACAGTGAAGAAACCAAATATCTCCAACATGCCAAACAACAAACACAAAAACAAGGTAACGAGAACAAGGAAGACACTATGACGCCCCCAAATGAAAAAGACACCCCAATGCAAGATTATGAAGATGATGAGATCGAAGAAATGCAATAAGCGGATCTCAAAAAATTGATAAGAACATTAAGAAGTTCTCAATAACAAATTCTTGAACTACAGAAATCCTTAATGGACAAGATAGAAAATCTCTCTCGTGAAAATGAAATATTAAGGAGGAGGGAATAGGAAGGGAGCACACTGATAGTTCGTCAAGACACACATTAATAAAAGTGGAGATACTGCAGGGTCAAGGAAGAGTAGGGGAAGAAACAGCAGAGGAAATTCTTCCGGAACTAGTGATTCACAGTGGACCTGCGTGGAGAGCGTGGGAGCCCAAGTTTGGGACACCAGGGGCAGACTCAACGGACCAGTGCTGGAACGCGAGGTGAGCCGAACCTCAATAGCCTGAGACACCAGCGGGCAAGCGGAAAGAGGAGACTAGAGGGAACGAGGCTTGAAACTCCGTGGGGAAAAGTTCACCAGGCTAACTAGAAGAGAGAGAGGAAAAAAAAGTGACCGATACGGACACGAGTTTCTCTCTCTCCGCTCACCTCTCGAAGGCAAGCAAGACAAAGAGCAGGCGCCATTTTGGAGATACGTCATAAGCAGGGCGACCTCATGTCTGCACCGGCCCTGAGCCTAGCAGAAACACCTGACTCTGGGGGGAGGGGTGAAATAACAGAAGATTAGCATCTAACTTGGCAACCCAGTGGGAGACTGCAGGAGAATTGGAGCCCACACTGAGGGCAGCACAGATTCCCTGTGTGGTCCTTGGGAAAGAGCTTCCGATCTCTGGCTCCTGTGGGTATATCATTTGCCTGCTAACTACCTCCAATTACGTTCAGCTGTGCGGAATTACTTACCTTTTGAATCAAAAAAAGAAAGAGACATTTACCACACCTAACCTGGGAGTGTCATCTTTGACACACCCTCAACCCTGAGGAACCAAACACAGCTCTCAGTCCACACTCATCTGAAGCCTCTAAGGCTCCACTGAAAGCAGACAGTCCACTTAATATAGAGCCATAGTGTAACAAGAAAAAACACCACAGTGAAGAAACCAAATATCTCCAACATGCCAAACAACAAATGCAAAAACCGAGGTAACAAGAACAAGGAAGACACTATGACGCCCCAAATGAAAAAGACACCCCAATGCAAGATTATGAAAATGATGAGATAGAAGAAATGCAATAAGCAGATCTCAAAAAATTGATAAGAACATTAAGAAGTTCTCTAAAACATATTCTTGAACAACAGAAATCCTTAATGGACAAGATAGAAAATCTCTCTCATGAAAATGAAATATTAAGGAGGAATCAAAATGAAATGAAACAACTAGTGGAACAAGAAACTTTGATAGTGACGAGAAATCATAATGAAATGAAGAATGCAATAGATCAAATGACAAACACATTAGAGAGCCTTAAAAACAGAATGGGTGAAGCAGAAGAGAGAATATCAGACTTAGAAGACGGAGAACTGGAAAGGAAACAGGCAAACCAAAGAAAAGAAGAAGAAATCAGAAATCTAAATAATATTGTCAGGAATCTACAGGATACTATTAAAAAACTCAACAATCGGGTTCTAGGATTTCCTGAAGGCATGGAGAGGGAGAAAGGATTAGAAGGCATTTTCAGTGAGATACTAGCAGAAAATTTCCCAGGTTTGGAGAAGGACAGAGGCATCTTAGTACAGGAAGCTTATAGAACCCCTAATAAACATGACCAAAAGAGATCCTCACCACGACATGTTGTAATCAAACTCACCACAGTGAAACATAAAGAAAAGATCCTAAAAGGTGCAAGAGAGAAACGTCAGATTACTCTTAGAGGATCTCCAATTAGACTCACAGCAGACTTCTCATCAGAAACCCTACAAGCTAGAAGGGAATGGCGAGACATAGCCCAGGTACTAAGAGAGAAAAAATGCCAGCTCAGAATACTATACCCTGCAAAGCTCTCATTTGTGAATGAAGGTGAAATTAAGACTTTTCATAGCAAACAGAAACTGAAAGAATTTGTTGCCACTCATCCTGCTCTGCAAAAGATGCTTAAAGATGTGTTACACACAGAAACACAGAAACATGGTCACCAATATGAAAGAAGGTAAAGGAAGGAAACCTCACAGCAAAAGATCACAGGAAGCTCAGTTTCTCTTTGACATAGAATTAAACTCTGATGCTCTGTTAAAGCAATGTGTTAACATAATCTATTATGTGCTCTTGATGTCTGTTAAATTCTAATTGTTCAAAAACAGCTGAATTTTTATTAAGAGCTGTGGGTTATTTAACTATGTGCTTATTTTCAAAGATTTGAATAGTCACCTTGCAACAAGATCAAATTTGGTCTATGTTATGTCATGATTTTAAGGAATCTTATTTCAACCAGATATTTTGGATTTTGAGCCTTCTTGGCATTCTTGACAGGCATTCAAAAAATCAAAGTATCAAACAATCTGGTCTCTAAAATTTCCAGTAAATCCTGGACTTTGGTTTGTCCAGTTTGGGCCCAACTGAAAAAATCGAAGGACCTATGTCTCTCATCTTATAGAGACACCAACTAAGCAGGCTATTTGGATTATATTAGAAGGACTGTCAGGATGTGATGTGGTACCAGACTTTAAGTTTCTATAATGGAAAATGCTATTAATACAAATGTCTGAGAATTAAAAAGTCTAATGATCTTGTGTTACTAGACATGATAGTTATCTTAATGAGAAAGCCCCAGAGGCCTAAAGGGTTAAATACTTGTCAAATCCTACAGGTGCTTTCAAAAATACTGTGAAGTAAGCAAGTGCCTCTTGTTGGTTGATGAGTTTATAATTTTAAACATGGCGACTTAGTCTTTTGTCATCCACAGTTATATATGATGTGCTGCTCATAAAACTAAAGCGTTGTTGGTTCTGTGTTTAGCTGTCCTCCTATAGGTTCCTATGGACTTTTTCCAGCCACTTCTACTGTATTCAGTACTTTGGGATGGCTCTGTAAACAGATGAAGCCAATAATGTATTAACAGTACCAACTGAGAGAAAGTATGGTTAACTGACGTTACTAAAAACAAAAAGCAATTCAAATCCATTGGCAATCTACAAAAAGAGTTAAAAGATTTTAAAAGCTATTATTAAAATTGCTATATTGGTCTATTATGCTATGTTATATGTGTGTACATATTGTATGTCCACATGGGGAAATTTTATTAAGAGTTTTATTTTAATTGGCTTCTTGATAAGACTGTCCACAAATTTAAGTTGCTAAAATCAATCAAAGATACATTTTAATTGGTGTGACCTGAATCTGTGTATCAAATGTTTTAGACTTGTTGGTAGAAAGAAACTAAAAACATTTTAGATGGTTGTGCTTAAGTTTACTGGCTAAACAAACTACACCATGTTAGATATTTAAGAGGTGTTTTCAAATACATGATTCTTAAAATTTATAGAAGGCATTGGACCTTCTGGTAAATGTTTTCTTAAGTTGTTATCTAATGGTTGAAACGGTTTGCTAAGTATTCATGTAATATTGCTATTGTCAGCAAGCGATCTAGGACTTGCTCCCTCATTTCTCTATTCTAAGCCCAACTTGTTCTTTCATTTCTCTATTCTCTTCAAGGTAGGAAACTAATACTATTATAAAGGAATCTGTGGACGCACAATTTAATCTTTAGACCTTATAAAAGAGATGGCTAACATTTTTCTGCAATAGCATAGCCAACATAAGAACTTAAATAATAATCTCATAGTAGATTCACTTTGCCATCAGCGAAGTATACAGTAAGTAGAAAAAACCTCCCTTTCAGACCAAAGGGAAAGAAAGTTTGAAAGTGAGAATATAATTTTCCTCATGGGCATTGTCTACCTTAGAAAAACTACTGCAGAACATGCCTGTAACTATAGACTTGTAGTTCAGGCCGCAGAAGATTAGAGATGGGACTTGGGCACTCCCTTGACTTGCATCCTCTGGTCTGCTTTAACACAATCCAGGAGGAAAAGAAAGCTAGGCATCAGAAGCAATGGGTGGCAGGCCTATTAATGGCTGATCTGTACAGTGATCTGCCATCAAGGAGACCCAACAGGCCAGTCCACTGCAGTGGCTTTCAAAGTGGTAAGCCTGGGCTTCAGCAGAAGTCAGCTTGTGAAGAGCCTTGGCAGCTCTGCCAAGAGTTGGATCACTGGAAATGGACCTGCCCTGGAGTCGAAGGATGCCCAGGTCAGAGCCACAGATCTTATTGGCTCTAAGCTGAAAAGCCCTTCACTCAGCACAACTTCCAAAGTGACCATTGCAGCTGAGGGTTTGGTCAAGTAGGGTCAGCAACATTGCAGGCAGAACTGTAAATTTCTTGTTAGAGATGCCCCCTGCCTTTACCTGGCCAGCGCTCCTCCCAGGCCAGCCAAGTAATGAAAGTCAACAGAGTGCCTTCCCCTAGGAGGTTCACACCTCCCTTAGGATATACCCCATGTGAAGAGATAGATAGGTCTGGGCCTCTGAATTTACAAGGCCTAAAGTCCACCAGATTATTATCAAGCCCCTTCTATCAGGTTCTATTTGCCTCTCAATCAGAAAAATTACTTGTAGCTTAGACAGCACCTTTTTAGCTCCTCTAATAATGACTCTGTCCTTTGTTCTCGGCCCTGTCAAGTGCACTTGGGCCTCATTCCTTTGTAATCATAACCTCTACTCTACCACCAATGGCTCTACTCCCAACCTGTGTGTACTGATGGTCCTCTTCCCCACTTAATGCTGTACAATTGTTCAAACCTGGTAAATGCCACTCTTAGGATCATTGGTTACTATCCTCACCCTGTCTTTTATGACCTTGTCTAAATATGATCAGAGTCAGCAAACTTGGAAGGCTTCCATAGCCTTGGCAACTCATGATGAGAGCCTAGGGTGGTTACTGGCACCATAAACTAGAGTGTCAATTTGTTGGGTCAACAACAGGAGCCACTGTGCACTTGCTCCTCATGTGGGATCTCTGTCCTTAATGTGCTGTACATTTTGATTTGATGCTATAACTAGTACTCAAACAGTATGTTTCACTTTGTGTGTCTATGTGGGTGCAAACTGTTGGAACCTTTATACTAAATTGATCTTCTGTATATAAAGAGAATTGAAAATGAATCTTGATGCAAATGGAAGGGGAGAGGGAGCGGGAGAGGGGAGGGTTGCGGGTGGGAGGGAAGTTATGGGAGGGGGAAGCCATTGTAATACATAAGCTATACACTGGAAATTTATATTCATTAAATAAAAGTTAAAAAAAATAAAAAATAAAAAGAATGGCAAAAAAAAGAAATATTAAGGAGGAATCAAAATGAAATGAAACAACTAGTGGAACAAGAAACTTTGATAGTGACGAAAAATCATAATGAAATGAAGAATGCAATAGATCAAATGACAAACACATTAGAGAGCCTTAAAAACAGAATGGGTGAAGCAGAAGAGAGAATATCAGACTTAGAAGACGGAGAACAGGAAAGGAAACAGGCAAACCAAAGAAAAGAAGAAGAAATCAGAAATCTAAATAATATTGTCAGGAATCTACAGGATACTATTAAAAAACTCAACAATCGGGTTCTAGGATTTCCTGAAGGCATGGAGAGGGAGAAAGGATTAGAAGGCATTTTCAGTGAGATACTAGCAGAAAATTTCCCAGGTTTGGAGAAGGACAGAGGCATCTTAGTACAGGAAGCTTATAGAACCCCTAATAAACATGACCAAAAGAGATCCTCACCACGACATGTTGTAATCAAACTCACCACAGTGAAACATAAAGAAAAGATCCTAAAATGTGCAAGAGAGAAACGTCAGATTACTCTTAGAGGATCTCCAATTAGACTCACAGCAGACTTCTCATCAGAAACCCTACAAGCTAGAAGGGAATGGCGAGACATAGCCCAGGTACTAAGAGAGAAAAAATGCCAGCTCAGAATACTATATCCTGCAAAGCTCTCATTTGTGAATGAAGGTGAAATTAAGACTTTTCATAGCAAACAGAAACTGAAAGAATTTGTTGCCACTCATCCTGCTCTGCAAAAGATGCTTAAAGATGTGTTACACACAGAAACACAGAAACATGGTCACCAATATGAAAGAAGGTAAAGGAAGGAAACCTCACAGCAAAAGATCACAGGAAGCTCAGTTTCTCTTTGACATAGAATTAAACTCTGATGCTCTGTTAAAGCAATGTGTTAACATAATCTATTATGTGCTCTTGATGTCTGTTAAATTCTAATTGTTCAAAAACAGCTGAATTTTTATTAAGAGCTGTGGGTTATTTAACTATGTGCTTATTTTCAAAGATTTGAATAGTCACCTTGCAACAAGATCAAATTTGGTCTATGTTATGTCATGATTTTAAGGAATCTTATTTCAACCAGATATTTTGGATTTTGAGCCTTCTTGGCATTCTTGACAGGCATTCAAAAAATCAAAGTATCAAACAATCTGGTCTCTAAAATTTCCAGTAAATCCTGGACTTTGGTTTGTCCAGTTTGGGCCCAACTGAAAAAATCGAAGGACCTATGTCTCTCATCTTATAGAGACACCAACTAAGCAGGCTATTTGGATTATATTAGAACAGAAATATCGTGTTTGTTTGCCGCAGTTCCTCTAGCTTTCTACCTAGAAAAGACGAATATGTTCAGCTGGTGTCTCCATGTGGAACCAATTACTATATCCAAGCTCAAAATAAAATGTTCCCCGATTAAAAACTTTCAAAAAAGTAAAGTCTGTTGATAATATCCAGAAAACACAAACACAGAGGCTTTCACAATATTTCGGATTGAGTTAGCCAAAACACAACTGGATATTTCTGGTTTCATCCAGTCATATCCGGACAAAGTGGTGTGGAATTCGTATGCAATGAACCAAAAAAATCACAGTAAAAATGGTTTTGGAGAAAAGCAAAGTCTTTTCGTTAGGCAAGTGCATAAAATCTCATCGATACAAACAGAAATATCATGCTTGTTTGCCTCAGTTCCTCTAGCTTTCTCCCTAAAAAATACGAATGTGTAGAGCTGGTGTCTCCATGTGGAACCAATTAGTGATTCCAAGCACAAAATTAAATGTTCCCAGATAAAAAAAAATCAAAAGAGTAAAGTCCGTGGATAATATCAGGAATACACAAACACAGAGGCTGTAGCAATATCTGGGATTGAGTTAGCCAAAACAAAACCGAATATTTCCGGTTTCATCCAGTCATATCCGGACAAACTGGTGTGGAATTCATATGAAGTGTTCCGAGAAAATCACAGGAAAATGGTTTTGAGAAAACAAAGTCTTTTCGTTAGGCAAGTGCAGAAAATGTCATCTATACAAACAGAAATATCATGTTTGTTTGCTGCAGTTCCTCTAGCTTTCTCCCTAGAAAATACGAATGTGTAGAGCTGGTGTCTCCATGTGGAACCAATTAGTGATTCCAAGCACAAAATTAAATGTTCCCTGATAAAAAGAACTCAAAACAATAAAGTCCGTGGATAATATCAGGAAAACAGAAACACAGAGGCTGTAGCAATATTTCGGATTGAGTTAGCCAAAGCACAACCGGATATTTCCGGTTTCATCCAGTCATATCTGGTAAACTAGTTTGGAATTCGTTAAGCAATGGACAGAGATATTCACAGTATAAATGGTTTTGGAGAAAAGCAAAGTCTTTTCGTTAGGCAAGTGCATAAAATGTCATCGATACAAACAGAAATATCATGTTTCTTTGTCGCAGTTCCTCTAGCATTCTCCCTAGAAAATACGAATGTGTAGAGCTGGTGTCTCCATGATAAACCAATTAGTGTTTCAACGGTACAAAATTAAATGTTCCCTGATAAAAACATTCAAAACATGAACGTCCATCGATAACATCCAGAAAACAAAAACACAGAGGCCTTCCCAATATTTCGGATTGAGTTAGCCAAAACACAACCATATATTTCCGGTTTCATCCAGTCATATCTGGACAAAGTGGTGTGGAATTCGTATGCAATGAACCAAAAAAATCACAGTAAAAATGGTTTTGGAGAAAAGCAAAGTCTTTTCGTTAGGCAAGTGCATAAAATCTCATCGATACAAACAGAAATATCATGTTTTTTCCCGTAGTTCCTCTAGCTTTCTCCCTAGAAAATACGAATGTGTAGAGCTGGTGTCCCCATGATGAACCAGCTAGTGTTTCAACGGTACAAATTAAATGTTCCCTGATAAAAACATTCAAAGCAATAAAGTCCATCAATAATATCCAGAAAACACAAACACAGAGTATGTAGCAATAACTGGGATTCAGTTAGCTAAAACAAAACTGGATAATTCCGGTTTCATCCAGCCATATCCGGACAAACTGGTGTGGAATTCGTATGCAGTTTACCGAGAAAATCACAGTAAAAATGGTTTTGGAGAAAAGCAAAGTCTTCGTTAGGCAAGTGCATAAAATGTCATCTATACAAAAAGAATTATCATGTTTGTTTGCCACAGATCCTCTAGCTTTCTCCGTAGAAAATATGAATGTATAGAACTGGTGTCTCCATGTGGAAACAATTAGTGTTTCCAAGCAGAAAATTAAATGTTCCCTGATAAAAAAAAACTTCAAAACAATAAAGTCTGTGGATAATATCAAGAATACCCAAACACAGTTGCTGTAGCTATATCTGGGATTGAGTTAGCCAAAACACAACTGGATATTTCTTGTTTCATGCAGTCATATGCGGGCAACGCGGTGTGGAATTCGTATGCAATAGAACTAGAAAATCACAATACAAATGGTTTTGGAGAAAAGCAAAGTCTTTTCGTTCACAAGTGCATAAATTGTCATCTAAACAAAGAGAATTATCATGTTTGTTTCCCACAGTTCCTCTAGATTTCTCACTAGAAAATATGAATGTGTACAGCTGGTGTTAACATAAAGAAGCAATTAGTGTTTCAACGGTACAAAATGAAATGTTCCCTGATAAAAACATTCAAAATAATGAGTCCATTGATAATATCCAGAATACACAAACAAAGAGGCTGTAGCAATATTTCGGATTGAGTTAGCCAAAACACAACCGGATATTTCTTTTTTCATCCAGTCATATCCAGACCAAGTTGTGTGGAATTCGTATGCAATGGACGGAGAAAATCACAGTAAAAATGGTTTTGGAGAAAAGCAAAGTCTTTTCATTAGGGAAGTAGATAAAATATCATTGATAGAAACAGAAATATCATGTTTGTATGCCACAGTTCCTCTAGCTTTCTCCCTAGAAAATACAAATATGTAGAGCTGTTGTCTCCATGTGGAACCAATTAGTGTTTTCAAGCACAAAATTAAATGTTCCCTGATAAAAAACATCCAAACCAATAAATATCAGGAATACACAAACACAGAGGCTGTAGCAATATCTGGGATTGAGTTAGCCAAAACACAACCGGATATTTCCGCTTTCATCCAGTCATGTCCGGACAAATTGGTGTGGAATTCGTATACAATGGACCGAGACAATCACAGTACAAATGGTTTTGGAGAAAAGCAAAGTTTTTTGGTTAGGCAAGTGCATAAAATGTCATCTATACAAAGAGTAATATCATGTTTGTTTGCCGCAGTTCCTCTAGCTCTCTCCCTAGAAAATACGAATATGTAGAGCTGGTATCTCCATGTGGAAACAATTAGCATTTCAACGGTACAAAATTAAATGTTCTCTGATAAAAACAATCAAAACAATGAGTACATCGATAATATCTCAAAAACACAAACACAGAGGCTGTAGCAATATTTCGGATTGAGTTAGCCAAAACACAACCGGATATTTCTGTTTTCATCCAGTCATATCCGGACAAACTGGTGTGGAATTCGTATGCAATGGACGGAGAAAATCACAGTAAAAATGGATTTGGAGGAAAGCAAAGTCTTTTCTTTAGCCAAGTGCATAAAATGTCATCTATACAAACAGAAATATCATGCTTTTTTGCCGCAGTTCCTCTAGCTTTCTCCCTAGAAAATACGAATGTGTAGAGCTGGTGTCTCCATGTGGAACCAATTAATGTTTCCATGCACAAAATTAAATCTTCCTTAAAAAAAAACATTCAAAAAAATAAAGTCCGTGGAAAATATAGGAATACACAAATACAGGGGCTGTAGTAATATTTCGGATTGAGATAGCCAAAACACAACCGGATATTTCCAGTTTCATCCAGTTATATCCGGAAAAACTGGTGTGGAATTCGTATGCAATGGACCGAGAAAATCACAGTAGAAATGGTTTTGGAGAAAAGCAAAGTCTTTTCATTAGGCAAGTGCATAAAATGTCATTGATACAAACAGAATATCATATTTCTTTGCGGCAGTTCCTCCAGCTTTCTCCCTAGAAAATACGAATGTGTACAGCTGGTGTCCCCATGATGAACCAATTAGTGTTCTACGGTACAAAAATATATGTTCCCTGAAAAAAAAAACATTCAAAACAATCAAGTCCGTGGATAATATCAGGAATATACAAACACAGAGGCTGTAGAATATCTGGGATTGATTTAGCCAAAACATAACAGGATATTTCCGGTTTCATCAAGTCATATCTGGACAATTTGGTGTGGAATTCGTATGCAATGGACCAAGAAAATCACAGTAAAAATGGTTTTTTAGAAAAGCAAAGTCTTCGTTAGGCAAGTGCTTTCACAATATTTCGGATTGAGTTAGCCAAAACACAACCGGATATTTCTGGTTTCATCCAGTCATATCCGGACAAACTGGTTTGGAATTCATATGCAATGGACCGAGAAAATCACAGTAAAAATGGTTTTGGAAAAAAGCAAAGTCTTTACGTTAGGCAAGTGCATAAAATGTCATCGATACAAACAGAAATATCATGTTTATTTGCCACAGTTCCTCTACCTTCCTCCCTAGAAAATAAGCATGTGTAGAGCTGTGTCTCCATGATGAACCAATTTGTGTTTCAATGGTACAAAATGAAATGTTGTATCATCGATACAAACAGATATATCAAGATTGTTTGCCGCAGTTCCTCTAGCTTTCTCCCTAGAAAATACAAAAGTGTAGAGCTGGTGTCTCCATGTGGAACCAATTAATGGTTCCAAGCACAAAATTAAATATTCCCTGATAAAAAACATTCAAATCAATAAAGTCCGTGGATAATATCAGGAAAACACAAACACAGAGGCTGTAGCAATATCTGTGATTGAGTAAGCAAAAAAAAAAAAAAACTAGATATTTCCGGTTTCATTGAGTCATGTCCGTATAAACTGGTGTGGAATTCATATGCAATAGACCGAGACAATCACAGTACAAATGGATTTGCAGAAAAGCAAAGTGTATTCGTTAGAAAAGTGCATAAAATGTCATCGTACAAACAGAAATTTCATGTTTGTTTGCCATATTTCCTCTAGCTCTCTCCCTAGAAAATACGAATGTGTAGAGCTGGTGTCTCCATGAGGAACCAATTAGTTTGCAACCTTACAAAATTAAATGTTCCCTGGAAAAAATATTCAAAACATTAAAGTCTGTCGATAATATCGGGAAAACAGAAACGTAGAGCCTGTAGCAATATCTGGGATTGAGTTAGCCAAAACACAACCGGATATTTCTGGATTCCTCAAGTCATATCCGGAGAAAGCGATGTGGAATTCGTATGCATTGGACTAAGAAAATCCAGGGAAAATGGTTTTGCAGAAAAGCAAAGTCTTTTCGTTAGGCAAGTGCATAAAATGTCATCTATACAAACAGAAATATCATGTTTGTTTGCCGCAGTTCCTCTAGCTTTCTCCCTAAAAATTACGAGTGTGTAGAGCTAGTGTCTCCATGTGGAACCAATTAGTGTTTTTGCGGTACAAAATTAAATGTTACCTTATAAAAACTTTCAAAACAATAAAGTCCGTGGATAATATCAGGAATACACAAACACAGAGGCTGTAGCAATATGTCGGATTGAGTTAGCCAAAACACAACGGGATATTTCTGGTTTCATCCAGTCATATCCGGAAAAAGTCGTTTGGAATTCATATGCAATGGACCGTGAAAATCACAGTAAAAATAGTTTTGAAGAATAGCATAGTCTTTTCCTTCGGCAAGTGCATAAAATGTCATCTATACAAACGGAAATTTCATGTTTGTTTCCCGTAGTTCCTCTTGCTTTCTCCCTATTAAATACGAATGTGTAGAACTGTTGTCTCCATGTGGAACCAATTACTGTATCTAAGCTCAAATTAAAATGTTCCCTGATAAAAAACATTCAAAACACTAAAATCTGTCGATAATATCGGGAAAACAGAAACATAGAGCCTGTAGCAATATCTGGGATTGAGTTAGCCAAAACACAACCGGATATTTCTGTTTTCATCCAGGTATATCCGTACAAACTGTGTGGAATTCATATGCAATGGACTAAGAAAATCACAGTAAAAATGGTTTTGGAGAAAAGCAAAGTCTTTTCGTTAGTCAAGTGCATAAGATATCATCTAGACAAACAGAAATATCATATTTGTTTGCCGTAGTTCCTCTAGCTTTCTCCCTAGAAAATACGAATGTGTAGAGCTGGTGTCTCCATGTGGAACTTATTAGTGTTTCCAAGCACAAAATTAAATGTTCCCTGAAAAAACATTCAAAACAATAAAGTCCGTGGATAATATCAGGAAAACACAAACAGAGAGCCTGTAGCAATATCTGGGATTGAGTTAGCCAAAACAAAACTGGATATTTCCGGTTTCATCCAGTCATATCCTGAGAAAATCGTGTGGAGTTCATATGCAATGGACCGAGAAAATCACAGTAAAAATGGTTTTGGAGAAAAGCAAAGTCTTTTCGTTAGTCAAGTGCATAAAATGTCATCTATACACACAGAAATATCATGTTTGTTTGCTGCAGTTCCTCTAGCTTTCCTTCTAGAAAATACAAATATGTAGAGCTGGTGTCTCCATGTGGAACCAATTAGTGTTTCCTAGCACAAAATTAAATGTTCCCTGAAAAAACATTCAAAACAATAAAGTCCATCGATAATATCAGGAAAACACAAACACAGAGGCTTTCACAATATTTCGGATTGAGTGAGCCAAAACACAACCGGATATTTCTGTTTTCATCCAGTTATATCCGGACAAAGTGGTGTGGAATTCGTATGCAATGGACCGAGAAAATCACAGTAAAAATGCTTTTGGAGAACAGCAAAGTCTTTTCGTTAGGCAAGTGCATTGTTGTTCCTGAGCGAGTATGAACAAAGGAGCTCCACACATTAGTAAAATTTGATGGTCCTTTATTTGCTGGCGGTGGAGAGTGGGCACATACCCTAAAGAACTCTCGACCCTGAAGCCTAAAGCAACAGGGTTTATAAAGGCAAAAACCACAAAATCGGGAGGGGAATTCATGGTTGCTAGGAACAGGGGGAATACATGGTTACCTGGTTCAAGCCGACCTAAAACCTATGCGAAACTAGTATCAATTATAATCTTGACAATACCAGTTACAATCTTATAATCCTGACATTAATCCAGGTATTGGTTTTAGTTATATGCAGGACATAGACAAATTACATTTGTATCATTAACCCAGGTGCAACCTTTCTACTTTCAAGCTTGAACAATTATGCTAGGGGGTTCCCATGCTCTGCCAAGTGTGAGGTAGTGGACTGCCATTGTTCTACTGTTTTAGATCATAGTTTCAGACCAGAGTCTCACATTGGGGGGGGGGGGGGGGCGGTGCTTTCCCAGAATGGAGTCTTAAGTGCTCCAAAATGGAGTCTCTTCTGTCAAGGTGCCACTTCATTCCCCCCTTTTTCTTTTGAGACTAATCAAATCCTTGATTTAGTTACATTATATGGATTAGGAAGGATATTCACAGTAGAGTAATAGGTAACAGATTTGGTGCTGGCTGATGTTCGCATCTGGGAAGTACTTAGCTCACCCAGAACCAAGGATGCTGTGCTGAGGGCAGCAGTGCCTTCCACACTGAACCCAACTAGGACCAGAAGTAACCCGGGGCCTTTTGGTGACAACTGGAATGGGAGGTGCTAAGAGCTGATGCTTGCTTTGGTGGACCCAGCCCCCTATTGCTAGTTTTGGGTACAGAATATCACAGTGGGAAGAGTTGGGATCAGGTCTCAGAGTAAATCTTTTCTTTACAGCTTACAGTCTGTATGTACAAGACATTTTTTAAAGCCTGAGAGGCCCACAGACACTTAGCCCAACCAGAGAGCCTCAGTCCTCCCCTTCTTTAAATCCACACCCTACTATTGTAGGGACCCAGGGCGTCGATCTCATTTTGGCTACTTCCTGCTGACAGGGGGTCATTGTCCTGGGGGCCCCTTAGGGTGTGGAGTAGGGAGTGGCAGTCGAAACAGGGTTCCAACAGGAGGTGGTCTTTGAGGAGGCTGCAGTGGCAGCTTGTAGAAACTGCTTCCATCCAAGATTTCATGTGCATGGCCATCAAGAGTTGTACTGCTTTAAACCTGGAGAAAACAAATCTAACAAGCAGATTAAATACACAGGATCTAAAACAAAGGACAGGGTCATTATTAATTACATGGGGTACAAGAAGACTCATCATAAAGGAGGTGTGAACCTCCTTAGGGCAGGCACCCTGTTGACTCCCAGTTCCTAGCTGGCCTGGGAGCAGAGCGGGACTGAATAGGAGGTCAGTATGGAATAGGCAGAATCTCTGAAAGCAAATCTATAACCTTGTCTACAATGTTACTGACCCTGGGCTGTCCCCCTGATGGCAGTGGTTACTTTGGAAGCTGAGCAGAGTGAAGGGCTTTTCAGCTTAGAGCCAACAAGATCTGCGGCTCTGACCTAGGAGTCCTTCGACTCCAGGGCAGTTCCGTTTCTAGTGACCCAGCTCTCAGCTGGCAGAGCTGCTGGAGCTCTCTAGAGGCTGGCTTCTGTCGTGACTGCTGTCTGTCCAAAGCCCTGGTTTTCCACATCGAAAACCAATGCCATTTAGGGTGGACTGGCCTGTTGGGTCTCCTTGATGGCAGATCGCTGTGTACAGCTGTTATTAATTGGCTGTCACCTGTCCTTAGGTTGCTCCTGTTGTCCAGCTCACTCCTTTTTCCTGTCCTTGTTAAAGTAGACCACAGATGCTTTAGGATGTTAGCCAAGGGGGTGCTCAATCCGATCACTAAGCTTTGGTGGCCTGGGCTAGAAATGTGTTGTCACAGGCATGTATAAGATCAAACATGAAGACCACTTCATCCAAACCATTTTTAACCAATTAGCATTTCTACATTAGTTTGGTTTGAAAAGGGAGGTTTTGCCTGTTTACTGTATTCATAGCAAAATAAATCTAGCAGTTTATTTTGTGGCCAGGCACAATGAAAAATGTTAGCCATTACTTTAATAAGTTTTGAAGATCAAACTGTATGTCCTGATGGAGAATTCAAAATAGAATCAGTTTCTCATCTTGAAGAGAATACAGGAGAATACAGGCTTTTTAGATTACTTACTGTTAATAATTTAATATTAGTAAGTAATTTTAATTGTTAAATAACAACTTATGAAAGTATTTACCAAAAAGTTTAAAGTCTTTTTTTAAATTATAAGAGTAACTTATTTGACAAGCCAACCCAAGCATAAACATGTCAATGACTTTAAAAATTTTTGATTTCTCTGAAACACCAAGTTTAAAACACCTGAGACAGAGATTTATTTAGGTCAAAAATGTATTTTGGATTAACCTAGTAGTTTAAATTTATGAGCAATCTTAGCTATTAATAAATTATTTATGTAAACATACAATATGTACACACAAATAACATGTAGCATATATTACAGGATAGAACAATAAAGTAGTCTTAGTAACAGCTTTTTAACATCTTTAACTGTTTTTTATTACCAATTAATTAGAATTGCTTTTTGTTTTTAGTAACCTGAGTTAACCATACTTTTTTAGTTGGAACCTGTTAAACTTTGGCTTTATCTATTTGTAGAGCCATACTAAAGTACTGAATATAATAAAGGTAGGAAAAAAGTCCTTTGAAACCTAAAAGAGAACACATTTAAACACACAACCAACAATGTTTTAATTTTTATGAGTAGTAACTGTGACTGACAAAAGGCTTTAAGTGGTCATGGTTAAAATTATAAAACTTACTAGAGAACAAGAAGAGGCACTTGTTTACTTTACACACTATTTTAGAAAGTACCTGTAAGATTTTATTAATAATTTATTTCTTTTTAGTTCTTTGGGCCTCCTTTTATTAAGATAGCCATTGTGACTGATAACACAGCAAAATTATTAGGCATTTGTAACTTTTGCACATTTGTATGAGTAGACCTGATTTTGTTACAAAGTGAACATTTAAATGTTTTAGAATGAGTATATATTTAAACCATATTTTTTAAATAAAAACACAGCTGTTTTTAAACTATCAGAATTAAAAGAGAGACAGAACACCAATAGGACACAAAATTGATGTTTCTTTGTCAATAAAATGGGAAATAAAATCCTTAAATACAAGATAGACCATGGACTCATCTCATAACTTGGAACAACTGTAACAGAGTCAGAACCAGGAAAAAGAAGAGAGCTTACTGGATCCAGCTAGAAAATGGCAGAGTCACCAATTAAATAAAAAATACTAAAAGAATATTTTAATTAATAGTTTTTGTATTTAGAAAATTTTTATTACCTTTTGTGACCTTTTTACACTTTTTTACAACTTAAATTTAAAACCTCTTTTTACAATTGAAACCTGTTTTTTTTTTTCTTACCAAGAACAGTTTTATACTTGTGGCCTTTTTATTTTAATATAAGTCCTGAATTCAGTAAATAATTTTTTAAAAATTTGTAAATTAAGACAACTTTTTTAGAATAAGATAACACATCAAATTTTAACCTTAGTTACTTTTAAGCAGTTTTGAATTATTTTTTATATATGGACTCTAATGAAGACATTTTTGTTAGACACATTTATCTCATTTACCTTTACCCAATTTATATTTGGCAGTTACACCTCAGTGACTTAACATGTTGATATTGTATCATACCTTTATCTGAATTAGGGTCAAAATTACATTTACATGGAATTTTACTTTGTTTATAAAACTCCAGCTAGAAATTAATGACGTAAACCAGAGATTGAAAAATCCACATCAGGGCTGATCACCCATTGTTATTTTTCATCCAAATCTGTAAAAACCAAGTCACAAAACGTTGGCAAGTTACAAGGCAATTATTAAGGCAGCAATCTTTTTAGATTTAAAAGAGAGAAAATTTTGAACATACATTGAAAAGGTGTCCCTTAGACTGAGCACAGCCCATGCTCAGGGAAGGGACAGAGACTCCAGAGACAAGGGAATAAAGGAGACAAACAGGCAGCACAGGGAGAAGAGTTTACCTCCCAGGATTATGGATGCAGACGGTGCATCAGAAAGTGGCCACGAGACAGGAACAGAAACCAGTACATCCAGGACAGGCCTTTCTTTAACCAGACCAGAGTCCCGTCCTAACGCTGTCACGCTCAAATGGAACGGAGACTGTATTGGCGTCTCGTCAGACCTCCAATACCCAGAAGGCACCACCAGAAAACAGGAGTCGACTTACCAGAGGACCTAAGGCCAATTGGTCGGTGAAGAGGTCGAGCCGAGACTCCCAGGTCGATGAATCGGGACACGGTGCCCTGAAACATCATCAGGGGGCACCTCCCCTATGGCCAGAGCACCAACCTGGAAGGATTGGAGCGAGGTCTTCCCGGAGGTGGTCTCCATATCTCGCTGGGGCCTCCAAAATGTTGTACCTGAGCGAGTATGAACAAAGGAGCTCCACACATTAATAAAATTTGATGGTCCTTTATTTGCTGGCGGTGGAGAGTGGGCACATACCCTAAAGAACTCTCGACCCTGAAGCCTAAAGCAACAGGGTTTATAAAGGCAAAAACCACAAAATCGGGAGGGGAATTCATGGTTGCTAGGAACAGGGGGAATACATGGTTACCTGGTTCAAGCCGACCTAAAACCTATGCGAAACTAGTATCAATTATAATCTTGACAATACCAGTTACAATCTTATAATCCTGACATTAATCCAGGTATTGGTTTTAGTTATATGCAGGACATAGACAAATTACATTTGTATCATTAACCCAGGTGCAACCTTTCTTCTTTCCAGCTTGAACAATTATGCTAGGGGGTTCCCATGCTCTGCCAAGTGTGAGGTAGTGGACTGCTATTGTTCTACTGTTTTAGATCATAGTTTAAGACCAGAGTCTCACAGTGGGGGGGGGTGCTTTCCCAGAATGGAGTCTTAAGTGCTCCAAAATGGAGTCCCTTCTGTCAAGGTGCTACTTCAGCATAAAATGTCATCTATAGAAACAGAAATATCATGCTTGCTTGCCGCAGTTCCTCTAGCTTTCTCCCTAGAAAATACGAAAGTGTAGAACTGGTGTCTCCATGTGGAACCAATTAGTGATTCAACCGTACAAAATTAAATGTTCCCTGATAAAAACATTCAAAACAATAAAGTCCATCGATAATATCCAGAAACACAAACACAGAGACATTTACAATATTACGGATTGAGTTAGCCAAAACACAACTGGATATTTCTGGTTTCATCCAGTCATATCCAGACAAACTAGTGTGGAATGGACTAAGAAAATCATAGTAAAAATGGTTTTGGAGAAAAGCAAAGTCTTTTCTTTAGGCAAGTGCATAAAATGTCATCTATACACACAGAAATATCACCTTTATTTTCCGGCAGTTCCTCTAAATTTTCCCTACAAAATTTGAATGTGTAGAGCTGGTGTCTCCATGTGGAACCAATTAGTGTTTCTATGGTACAAAATCAAATGTTCCCTGATAAAAAACATTCAAAACAATAAAGTCCATCGATAATATCCAGAAAACACAAACACAGAGGCTTTCACAATATTTCGGATTGAGTTAGCCAAAACACAACCGGATATTTCTGGTTTCACCCAGTCATATCCGGACAAAGTGGTGTGGAATTCGTATGCAATGGACTGAGAAAATCACAGTAAAAATGGTTTTGGAGCAATGCAAAGTCTTTTCCTTAGGCAAGTGCATAAAAGATCATCTATACAAACAGAAATTTCATGCTTGGTTGCTGCAGTTCCTCTAGGTTTCTCCCTAGAAAATAGGAATGTGTAGAGCTGGTGTCCCCATGATGAACCAATTAGTGTTTCCAAGCACAAAATTAAATGTTCCCTGATAAAAACATTCAAAACAATAAAGTCCGAAGATAATATCAGGAATACACAAACACAGAGGCTGTAGCAATATCTGGGATTGAGTTAGCCAAAACACCACCAGATATTTCTGGCTTCATCCAGTCATATCCGGAGAAACTGGTGTGGAATTCGTATGCAATGGATCGAGAAAAGCACAGTACAAATGGTTTTGGAGTAAAGCAAAGTCTTTTCGCTAGGCAAGTGCATAAAATGTCATCGATACAAACAGAAATATCATGATTCTTTGCCACAGCTGATCTAGCTTTCCTTCTAGAAAATACAAATATGTAGCGCTGGTGTCTCCATGTGGAACCAATTAGTGTATCCAAGCACAAAATTAAATGTTCCCTGATAAAAAACATTCAAACCATAAAGTCCATTAATAATAATCAGGAAACAAAAACACAGAGCCTGTAGCAATATCTGCGATTGAGTTAACCAAAACCCAACTGGATATTTCTGGTTTCATCCAGGCATATCCAGAGATAGGGGTGTTGAGTTCGTACACAATGGACAGAGAAAATCACAGTAAAAATGGTTTTGGAGAAAAGCAAAGTGTTTTCGTTAGGCAAGTGCATAAAATGTCATCTAGACAAACAGAAATATGTTTGTTTCCCGCTGTTGCTCTAGCTTTCTCCCTAAAAAATACGAATTTGTAGAGCTGGTGTCTCCATGTGGAACCAATTAGTGTTTCTACGGTAGAAAACTAAATGTTCCCTGACAAAAACATTCAAAACAATAACGTCCATCGATAATATCCAGAAAACACAAACACAGAGGCTTTCACAATATTTCGGATTGAGTTAGTCAAAACACAACGAGATATTTATCTTTCCATTCAGGCATATCCGGAAAAAGTGGTGTGGAATTCGTATGCAATGGGCCGAGAAAATCAGAGTAAAAATGGTTTTGGAGCAAAGCAAAGTCTTTTCCTTAGGCAAGTGCATAAAAGGTCATCTATACAAACAGAAATTTCAGGCTTGGTTGCTGCAGATCCTCTAACTTCCTCCCTAGAAAATACGAATTTGTAGAGCTGGTGTCTCCGTGTGAAACTAATGAGTGTTTTCAAGAAAAAAATAAAATGTTCCCCAATAAAAAACATTCAAAAAAATAAAGTCCGTTAATAAAAATCGGGAAACACAAACACAAAGGCTGTAGCAATATCTGGGATTGAGTTGGCTAAAACACAACTGGATATTTCTGGTTTCATGCAGGCATATCCAGAGAATGTGGTGTGGAATTCGTATGCAATGGACCGAGAAAATAACAGTAAAAATGGTTTTGGAGAAAAGCTAAGTCATTTCTTTAGGCAAGTGCATAAAATGTCACGTAGACAAACAGAAATATCATATTTGTTTACCACAGTTCCTCTAGATTTCACCCTAGAAAATACGAATGTGTAGAGTTGGTGTCTCCATGTGGAACCAATTAGTGTTTTCCAGCACAAAATTAAATATTCCATGATAAAAAAACATTAAAAACAATAAAGTCCGTGGATAATATCAGGAAAACACAAACACAGAGGCTGTAGCACTATCTCGGATTGAGTTAGCCAAAACACAACCGGATATTTCTGGTTTCATCCAGTCATATCTGGAAAAAGCGCTGTGGAATTCGTATGCACTGGACCGAGAAAATCACAGTACAAATGGTATTGGAGAAAAGCAAAGTCTTTTCATTAGTCAAGTGCATAAAATGTCATCTAGACAAGCAGAAATATCATGTTTGTTTGCAGCACTCCCTCTAGCTTTCTCCCTAGAAAATACGAATGTGTAGAGCTGGTCTCCCCATGGTGAACCAATTAGTGTTTCAACGGTACAAAATTAAATGTTCCTTTATAAAAACATTCGAAACAATAAATTCCATCGAAAATATCCAGAAATCACAAACACAGAGACTTTCACAATATTTCGGATTGAGTTAGCCAAAACACAACCTGATATATCTGATTTCATCCAGTCATATCTGGACAAAGTGGTGTGGAATTCATATGCAATGGACCGAGAAAATCAAAGTAAAAATGGTTTTGGAGAAAAGGAAAGTCTTTTCATTAGTCAAGTGCATAAAATGTCATCGATGCAAACAGAAATTTCATGCTTGTTTGCCGCAGTTCCTCTAGCTTTCTCCCTAGAAAATAAAAATGTGTAGAGCTGGTGTCTCCATGATGATCAAATTAGTGTTTCAACGGTAGAAAATTAAATGTTCCCTGATAAAAAATTTCAAAACAATAACGTCCATTGATAGTATCCAGAAAAAAAAAAAAAAGAATCTTTCACAATGTTTAGGATTCAGTTAGCCAAAACACAACAGGTATTTCCGGTTTCATTCATTCATATCAGGACAAACTGGTGTGGAATTCATATGCAATGGACTGAGACAATCACAGTAAAAATGGTTTTGGAGAAAAGCAAAGTTTTTTTTTTTGGCAAGTGCATAAAATGTCATCTATACAAACAGAAATATCATGTTTGTATGCCGCAGTTCCTCTAGCATTCTCCCTAGAAAATACGAATGTGTAGAACTGGTGTCCCCATGGTGAACCAATTAGTGTTTCAACGGTAAAAAATTAAATATTCCCTGATAAAAACATTCAAAACAATAAAATCCATCGACAATATCCAGAAAACACAAATACAGAGGCTGTAGCAATATTTTGGATTGAGTTGGACAAAACACAACCGGAGATTTCTGGTTTCATCCAGTCATATCCGGAAAAATGGTGTGGAATTCATATGCAATGGACCGAGAAAATCACAGTACAAATGGTTTTGGAGAAAAGCAAAGTCTTTTCATTAGGCAAGTGTATAAAATGTCATCGATACAAACAGAAATATCATGTTTGTTTGCAGCAGTTCCTCTAGCATTCTCCCTAGAAAATACGAATGTGAAGAGCTGGTGTCTCCATGTGGAACCAATTAGTGTTTCTACGGTACAAAATTAAATGTTCCCTGATAAACAACATTGAAAACAATAAAGTCTGTGGATAATATCAAGAATATACAAACACAGAGGCTGTAGCAATATTTGGGATTGAGTTAGCCAAAACACAACCGGATATTTCTGGTTTCATCTAGTCATATCCAGAAAACTGGTGTGGAATTCGTATGCAATGGACCAAGAAAATCACAGTACAAATGGTTTTGGAGAAAAGCAAAGTCTTTTCATTAGGCAGGTGCATAAAATGTCATCTATACAAACAGAAATATCATGTTTGTTTGCTGCAGTTCCTCTAACCTTCTACCTCGAAAATACGAATACGTAGAGCTGGTGTCTCCATGTGGAACCAATTACTGTCTCCAAGCTCAAAATAAAATGTTCTCCGATAAAAAACATTCAAAACAATAAAGTCCGTTGATAATATAGAGAAAACACAAACACAGAGGCTTTCAGAATATTTCGGGTTGAGTTAGCCAAAACAGAACCGGATATTACTTTTTTCATCCAGTCATATCCGCACAAACTGGTGTGGAATTCCTATGCAATGGACCAAAAAAATCACAGTGAAAATGGTTTGGGAAAAGCAAAGTCTTTTCATTTGGCAAGTGCATAAAATGTCATCTATACAAACAGAAATATCATGTTCGTTTGCCGCAGTTCCGCTAGCTTTCTCCCTAGAAAATACGAATGTGTAGAGTTAGTGTCTCCATGTGGAACCAATTAGTGTTTTCCAGCACAAAATTAAATATTCCATGATAAAAAAACATTAAAAACAATAAAGTCCGTGGATAATATCAGGAAAACACAAACACAGAGGCTGTAGCACTATCTCGGATTGAGTTAGCCAAAACACAACCGGATATTTCTGGTTTCATCCAGTCATATCTGGAAAAAGCGCTGTGGAATTCGTATGCACTGGACCGAGAAAATCACAGTACAAATGGTATTGGAGAAAAGCAAAGTCTTTTCATTAGTCAAGTGCATAAAATGTCATCTAGACAAGCAGAAATATCATGTTTGTTTGCAGCACTCCCTCTAGCTTTCTCCCTAGAAAATACGAATGTGTAGAGCTGGTCTCCCCATGGTGAACCAATTAGTGTTTCAACGGTACAAAATTAAATGTTCCTTTATAAAAACATTCGAAACAATAAATTCCATCGAAAATATCCAGAAATCACAAACACAGAGACTTTCACAATATTTCGGATTGAGTTAGCCAAAACACAACCTGATATATCTGATTTCATCCAGTCATATCTGGACAAAGTGGTGTGGAATTCATATGCAATGGACCGAGAAAATCAAAGTAAAAATGGTTTTGGAGAAAAGGAAAGTCTTTTCATTAGTCAAGTGCATAAAATGTCATCGATGCAAACAGAAATTTCATGCTTGTTTGCCGCAGTTCCTCTAGCTTTCTCCCTAGAAAATAAAAATGTGTAGAGCTGGTGTCTCCATGATGATCAAATTAGTGTTTCAACGGTAGAAAATTAAATGTTCCCTGATAAAAAATTTCAAAACAATAACGTCCATTGATAGTATCCAGAAAAAAAAAAAAAAGAATCTTTCACAATGTTTAGGATTCAGTTAGCCAAAACACAACAGGTATTTCCGGTTTCATTCATTCATATCAGGACAAACTGGTGTGGAATTCATATGCAATGGACTGAGACAATCACAGTAAAAATGGTTTTGGAGAAAAGCAAAGTTTTTTTTTTTGGCAAGTGCATAAAATGTCATCTATACAAACAGAAATATCATGTTTGTATGCCGCAGTTCCTCTAGCATTCTCCCTAGAAAATACGAATGTGTAGAACTGGTGTCCCCATGGTGAACCAATTAGTGTTTCAACGGTAAAAAATTAAATATTCCCTGATAAAAACATTCAAAACAATAAAATCCATCGACAATATCCAGAAAACACAAATACAGAGGCTGTAGCAATATTTTGGATTGAGTTGGACAAAACACAACCGGAGATTTCTGGTTTCATCCAGTCATATCCGGAAAAATGGTGTGGAATTCATATGCAATGGACCGAGAAAATCACAGTACAAATGGTTTTGGAGAAAAGCAAAGTCTTTTCATTAGGCAAGTGTATAAAATGTCATCGATACAAACAGAAATATCATGTTTGTTTGCAGCAGTTCCTCTAGCATTCTCCCTAGAAAATACGAATGTGAAGAGCTGGTGTCTCCATGTGGAACCAATTAGTGTTTCTACGGTACAAAATTAAATGTTCCCTGATAAACAACATTGAAAACAATAAAGTCTGTGGATAATATCAAGAATATACAAACACAGAGGCTGTAGCAATATTTGGGATTGAGTTAGCCAAAACACAACCGGATATTTCTGGTTTCATCTAGTCATATCCAGAAAACTGGTGTGGAATTCGTATGCAATGGACCAAGAAAATCACAGTACAAATGGTTTTGGAGAAAAGCAAAGTCTTTTCATTAGGCAGGTGCATAAAATGTCATCTATACAAACAGAAATATCATGTTTGTTTGCTGCAGTTCCTCTAACCTTCTACCTCGAAAATACGAATACGTAGAGCTGGTGTCTCCATGTGGAACCAATTACTGTCTCCAAGCTCAAAATAAAATGTTCTCCGATAAAAAACATTCAAAACAATAAAGTCCGTTGATAATATAGAGAAAACACAAACACAGAGGCTTTCAGAATATTTCGGGTTGAGTTAGCCAAAACAGAACCGGATATTACTTTTTTCATCCAGTCATATCCGCACAAACTGGTGTGGAATTCCTATGCAATGGACCAAAAAAATCACAGTGAAAATGGTTTGGGAAAAGCAAAGTCTTTTCATTTGGCAAGTGCATAAAATGTCATCTATACAAACAGAAATATCATGTTCGTTTGCCGCAGTTCCGCTAGCTTTCTCCCTAGAAAATACGAATGTGTATAGCTAGTGTCTGCATGTTGAACCAATTATTGATCCCAAGCACAAAATTAAATGTTACCGGATAAAAAAACATCCAAAACAATAAAGTTCGTGGATAATATCAAGAATACACAAACACAGAGGCTGTAGCAATATCTGGGATTGAGTTAGCCAAAACACAACCGGATATTTCTGTTTTTATCCAGTCATATCCGGACAAACTTGTGTGGAATTCGTATGCAATGGACCGAGAAAATCACGGTAAAATGGTTTTGGAGAAAAGCAAAGTCTTTTCGTTAGGCAAGTGCATAAAATGTCATCTATACAAACAGAAATATCATATTACTTTGTCGCAGTTCCTCTAGCTTTCTCCCTAGAAAATACGAATGTGTAGAGCTGGTGTCTCCATGTGGAACCAATTAGTGTTTCCAAGATCAAAATTAAATGTTGCCTGATAAAAAACATTCAAATCAATAAAGTCCGTGGATAATATCAGGAATACACAAACACAGAGGCTGTAGCAATATCTGGGATTGAGTTAGCCAAAACACCACCAGATATTTCTGGCTTCATCCAGTCATATCCGGACAAACTGGTGTGGCATTCGTATGCAATGGACCGAGAAAATGGCAGTACAAATGGTTTTGGAGAAAAGCAAAGTGGTTCCGTTAGGCAAGTGCATAATATGTCATCTATACAAACAGAAATATCATGTGTGTTTGCCGCAGTTCCTCTAGCTTTCTCCCTAGAAAATACGAATGTGCAGAGCTGGTGTCTCTATGTGGAACCAAATCGTGATTCCAAGGACAAAATTAAATATTCCCGGATAGAAAACATTCAAATCAATAAAGTCCGTGGATAATATCAGGAATACACAAACACAGAGGCTTTCATAATGTTTCGTTCGCGTTAGCCAAAACACAACCGGATATTTCTGCTTTCATCCAGTCATATCCGGACAAACTGGTGTGGAATTCTTATTCAATGGACTGAGAAAATCACAGTAAAATGGTTTTGGAGAAAAGCAACATCTTTTCGTTAGGCAAGTGCATAAAATGTCATCTATACAAACCGAAATGTCATGTTTGTTTGCCACAGTTCCTCTAGCTTTCTCCCTAGAAAATACGAATATATAGAGCTGGTGTCTCCATGTGGAACCAATAACTGTATCCAAGCACAAAATGAAATATTCCCCGATAAAAAACATTCAAAATAATAAAGTCCGTGGATAATATCCAGAAAACAGAAACACAGAGGCTGTAGCAATATTTCGGATTGAGTTAGCCGAAACAGAACCGGACATTTCTGTTTGCATCCAGTAATATCCGGACAACGTGGTGTGGAATTCATATGCGATGGGCTGAGAAAATGAGAGTAAAAATGATTTTGGAGAAAAGCAAAGTATTTTCGTTAGGCAAGTGCATAAAATATCATCAATATAAACAGAAATACCATGTATGTTTGTCGCAGTTCCTCTAGCTTTCTGCCTAGAAAATACAAATGTGTAGAGCTGCTGTCCCCATGATGAACCAATTAGTGTTTTTATTGTACAAAATTAAATATTCCCTGATAAAAATATTCAAAACAATAAAGTCCATCGATAATATCCAAAAAACACAAAAAAAGAAACTTTCACAATATTTCGCATTGAGTTAGCCAAAACACAACCGGATATTTCTGTTTTCATCCAGTCATATCCGGACAAAGTGTGTGGAATTCGTATGCAATGGGCTGAGAAAATGAGAGTAAAAATGATGTTCGAGAAAAGCAACGTCTTTTCATTAGGCAAGTGCATAAAATATCATCAATACAAACAGAAATACCATGTTTGTTTGCCAAGGTTCCTCTAGCTATCTCCCTAGAAAATGCGAATATATAGAGCTGGTGTCTCCATGTGGAACCAATAACTGTATCCAAACTCAAAACGAAACATTCCCCGATAAAAAACATTCAAAATAATAAAGTCCGTGGATAATATCCAGAAAACACAAACACAGAGGCTGTAGCAATATCTGGGATTGAGTTAGCAAACACAGAACCGGATATTTCCGGTTTCCTCCAGTCATATCCGGACAAAGTGGTGTGGAATTCGTACGCAATGGACCAAGAAAATCACACTAAAATTGATTTTGGTGAAAAGCAAAGTCTTTTCGTTAGTCAAGTGCATAAAATGTCATGTATACAAACAGAAATATCATGTTTGTTTGTTGCAGTTCCTCTAGCTTTCTCCCTAGAAAATACGAATATTTAGAGCTGGTGTCTCCATGTGGAATCAATTAGTGAATCCAAGGACAAAATTAAATATTCCTGGATAAAAAATATTCAAATCAATAAAGTCCGTGGATAATATCAGGAATACACAAACACAGAGGCTGTAGCAATATCTGGGATTGAGTTAGCCAAAACAAAGCCGGATATTTCCGGTTTCATCCAGTCATATCCTGACAAACTGGTGTGGAATTCGTATCAAGTGTAGCGATAAAATCACAGTAAAAATGGTTTTGGAGAAAACCAAAGTCTTTTCGTTAGGCAAGTGCATAAAATGTCATCTATACAAACAGAAGTATCATGTTTGTTTACCACAGTTCCTCTAGCTTTCTCCCTAGAAAATACGAATGTGTAGAGCTGGTGCCTCCATGTGGAACCAATTAGTGTTTCAACGGTACAAAATTAAATGTTCCCTGATAAAAAGATTCAAAATAATAAAGTCCTTCGATAATATCCAGAAAACACAAAAAAAGAAACTTTCACAATATTTCGGATTGAGTTAGCCAAAACACAACCGGATATTTCTGTTTTTATCCAGCCATATCCGGACAAACTGGTATGGAATTTTTATTCAATGGACTGAGAAAACCAAGTAAAAATGGTTTTGTAGAAAAGCAGTCTTTTCGTTAGGCAAGTGCATAAAATGACATCTATACAAACAGAAATAACATGTTTGTTTGCCGCAGTTCCTCTAGCTTTTCCATAGAAAATACGAATGTGTAGAGCTGGTGTTTCCATGTGGAACAATTAGTGTTTCTAAGCACAAAATTAAATGTTCCCTGATGAAAAAAATTCAAAATAATAAAGTACAAAGATAATATCCAGAAAACACAAACACGGAGGCTTTCACAATATTTCGGATTGAGTTAGCCAAAACACAACCGGATATTTCTGGTTTCATCCAGGCATATCCGGAAAAAGTCATTAGGAATTCGGATGCAATGGACTGAGAAAATCACAGTACAAATGGTTTTGGAGAAAAGCAAAGTCTTTTCGTTAGGCAAGTGCATAAAATGTCATCTATACAAACAGAAATATCATGTTTGTTTGCCGCATTTCCTCTAGCTCTGTCCCTAGAAAATACGAATGTGTAGAGCTGGTGTCTCCATGTGGAACCCAATAGTCTTTCCAAGCACAAAATTAAATGTTCCCTGATAAAAAACATTCAAATCAATAAAGTCCGTGGATTATATCAGAAATACACAAACACAGATGCTGTGGCAATATTTCAGAGTGAATTAGCCAAAACCCAACCAGATATTTCTGGTTTCATCCAGTCATATCCGGACAAAGTGGTGTGGAATTCGTATGCAATGGACCTAGAAGATCACAGTAAAAATGGTTTTGGAGAAAAGCAAAGTCTTTTCGTTAGGCAAGTGCATAAAATGTCATCTATACAAACAGAAATATCATGTTTGTTTGCCGCAGTTCCTGTAGATTTCTCCGTAGAAAATATGAAAGTGTAGAGCTGGTGTCTCCATGTGGAAACAATTAGTGTTTCCAAGCAGAAAATTAAATGTTCCCTGATAAAAAACATTCAAAACAGTAAACTCTGTGGATAATATCAGAAAAAAACAAACACAGAGGCCATGGAAATATCTGCGATTGAGTTAGCCAAATAAAACCGGATATTTCCGGTTTCATCCAGTGATATCCGGACAAACTGGTATGGAATTTGTATGCAATGGACCGAGAAAATCACAGTACAAATGGTTTTGGAGAAAAGCAAAGTCTTTTCATTGGGCAAGTACATAAAATGTCATCTATACATACAGAAGTATCATGTTTGTTTGCCCCAGTTCCTCTAGCTTTCTCCCTAGAAAATACAAATGTGTAGAGCTGGTGTCCCCATGATGAACCAATTATTGATTCAACGGTACAAAATTAAATGTTCCCTGATAAAAACATTCAAAACAATAAGTCCATCGATAATATCCAGAAAACAAAAACACAGAGGCTTTCAAAATATTTCAGATTGAGTTAGCAAAAACACAACCGGATATTTCTGGTTTCATCCTGTCATATCCGGACAAACTGGTGTGGAATTCGCATGCAATGGACCGAGAAAATCACAGGAAAAATGGTTTTGGAGAAAAGCAAATTCTTCTCGTTAGGAAAGTGCATAAAATGTCATTTATACAAACAGAAATATCATGTTTGTTTGCCACAGTTCCTCTAGCTTTCTCCCGAGAAAATATGAATATGTAGAGCTGGTGTCTCCATGTGGAACCAATTACTGTATCGAAGCTCAAAATAACATGTACCCCGATAAAAAGCATTCAAAACAATAAAGTCCATTGATAGTATCAAGAAAAAAACAAACATAGATTCTGTAGCAATATCTGAGATTGAGTTAGCCAAAACAAAACCGGATATTTCCTGTTTCATCCCGTCACATCTGGACAAACTCCTGTGGAATTCGTATGCAATGGACTGAGAAAATCACAGTACAATTGGTTTTGGAGAAAAGCAAAGTCTTTTCGTTAGGCAAGTGCATAAAATGTCCTCTATACAAACAGAAATATCATGTTTGTTTGCCGCAGTTCCTCTAGGATTCTCCCTAGAAAATACGAATATGTAGAGCTAGCTGGTGTCTCCATGTGGAACCAATTAATGTTTCCAAGCACAAAATTAAATGTTCCTTGAAAAACAACATTCAAAAAATAAAGTCCGTGGATAATATCAGGAATACACAAACACAGAGGCTATAGCAATATCTGGGACTAAGTTAGCCAAAAAAAAAAAAAAAACTGGATATTTACGGTTCCATCCAGTCATATCCGGACAAACTGTTGTGGAATTCATATGAAGTGTACCGAGAAAATCACAGGAAAATGGTTTTTGAGAAAACAAAGTCTTTACGTTAGGCAAGTGCATAAAATGTCATCTATAGAAATAGGAATATCATTTTTGTTTGCCGCAGTTCCTCTAGCTTTTTCCCTAGAAAATACGAAGGTGTAGAGCTGGTGTCTCCATGTGGAACCAATTAGTGTTTCTATGGTACAAAATTAAATGTTCCCTGATAAAAATATTCAGCACAATAAAGTCCATCGATAATATCCAGAAACACAAATACACAGGCTTTCACGGTATTTCAGATTGAGTTAGACAAAACACAACTGGATATTTCTGCTTTCATCCAGTCATATCAGGAAAAAGTCATTTGGAATTCGTATGCAATGGACCAAGAAAATCACAGAAAAATGGTTTGGAGAAAAGCAAAGTCTTTTCGTTAGGCAAGTGCATAAAATGTCATCAAAACAAACAGAAATATCATGTTTGTTTGCCGCAGTTCCTCTTAGATTTCTACCTAGAAAATACGAATATGTTCAGCTGGTGTCTCCATGTGGAACCAATTACTGTATCCAACCTCAAAATAAATTGTTCCCCGATAAAAAACATTCAAAACAAGTAAGTCCATTGATAATATCCAGAAAACACAAACACAGAGGCTTTCCCAATATTTCGGATTGAGTTAGCCAAAACACAACCGTGTATTTCTGTTTTCATCCAGTCATATCCGGACAAACTGGTGTGGAATTCGTATGCAATGAACCAAAAATTCACAGTAAAAATGGTTTTGGAGAAAAGCAAAGTCTTTTCGTTAGGCAAGTGCATAAAATGTCATCTATACAAAAAGAAATATCATGTTTGTTTGTTGCAGTGACTCTAGCTTACTCCCTAGAAAACAGGAATGTGTAGAGCTGGTGTCTCCATGTGTAACAAATTAGTGATTCCAAGCTCAAAATTAAATGTTCCCTGATAAATAAACATTCAAAACAATAAAGTTCATGGATAATATCAGGAATACAGAAACACAGAGCAGTAGCAATATCTGGGATTGAGTTAGCCAAAACAAAACCGGATATTGCTGGATACATCCAGTCATATCCGGAGAAACTGGTGTGGAATTCGTATGGAATGGACCGAGAAAATCACAGTAGAAATGGTTTTGGAGAAAAGCAAAGTCTTTTCGTTAGGCAAGTGCATAAAATGTCATCGATACAAACAGAAATATCTTGTTTGTATGCCACAATTCCTCTAGGCTTCTCCCTGGAAAATACGAATGTGTAGAGCTGGTGTCTCCATATGGAAACAACTAGTGTTTTGCAGTTCAAAACAAAATGTTCCCCGATAAAACCATTGAAAACAATAAAGTCTGTGGATAATATCAGAAATACACAAACACAAAGTCTGTAGCACTATCTGGGATTGAGTTAACCAAAACAAAACCTGATATTTACAGTTTCATCCAGTCATATCCGGACAAACTGGTGTGGAATTCAGATGCAGTGTACCGAGAAAATCATAGAAAAATGGTTTTGGAGAAAAGCAAATTCTTTTCGTTAAGCAAGTGCATAAAATGTCATCTATACAAACAGAACTAGCAAGTTTCTTTGCTGCAGTTCCTCTAGCATTCTTCCTAGAAAATAAGAATGTGTAGAGCTGGTGTCTCCCTGTGCAACCTATTACTGTATCCAAGCTCAAAATAAAATGTTCCCCCATAAAAAGCATTCAAAACAATAAAGTCCATTGATAGTATCCAGAAAAAACAAACACAGAAGCTGTAGCAATAGCTGGTATTGAGTTAGCCAAAACACAACCGGATATTTCTGTTTTATCCAGTCATATCCGGACAAAGTGCTGTGGAATTCGTATGCAATGGACCGAGAAAATCACAGTAAAATTGGTTTTGGAGAAAAGCAAAGTCTTTTCGTTAGGCAAGTGCATAAAATGTCATCGATACAAACAAAATATCATGTTTGTTTGCCGCAATTCCTCTAGGTTTCTCCCTAGAAAATACAAATATGTAGAGCTGGTGTCTTCATGTGGAACCAATTACTGTATCCAAGCTCAAAATAAAATGTTCCCCAATAAAAAGCATTCTAAACAATAAAGTCCATTGATGGTATTCAGAAAAAACAAACACAGAGGCTCTAGCAATATCTGGGATTGAGTTAGCCAAAACAAAACTGGATATTTCCGGTTTCATCCAGTCATATCCGGAAAAACTGCTGTGGAATTCGTATGTAATGGACCGAAAAAATCACAGTACAAATGGTTTTGGAGTAAAGCAAACTCTTTTCGTTAGGCAAGTGCATAAAAAATCATCGACACAAACAGAAATATCATGTTTGTTTGCCACAATTCCTCTAGCTTTCTCCCTAGAAGATATCAATATGTAGAGCTGGTGTCCCCATGATGAACCAATTAGTGTTTAAACGGCACGAAATTAAATATTCAATGATAAAAGCATTGAAAACAATGAAGTCCATCGATAATATCCAGAAAACACAAACACAGATGCTTTCACAATAATTCGGATTGAGTTAGCCAAAACACAACTGGATATTTCTGTTTTCATCCAGTCATATCCGGACAAAGTGGTGTAGAATTCGTATGCGATGGACCGAGAAAATCACAGTACAAATGGTTTTGGAGAAAAGCAAAGTCTTTTGGTTAGGCAAGTGCATAAAATGTCATCAATACAAACAGAAATATCATGTTTGTTTGTTGCAGTTCCTCTAGCTATCTCCCAAGAAAATACAAATGTGTAGAGCTGGTGTCCCCATCATGAACCAATTAGTGATTCATCGGTACAAAATTAAATGTTCCCTGATAAAAACATTCAAAACAATAAAGTCCATCGATAATATCCAGAAAACACAAACACAGAGGCTGTAGCAATATTTCGGATTGATTTTGCCAAAACACATCCAGATATTTCTGGTTTCATCCTGTCATATCCAGAAAACTGGTGTGGAATTCGTATCCAATGGACCGAGAAAAATCACAGTAAAAATGGTTTTGGAGAAAAGCAAAGTCTTTTCGTTAGGCAAGTGCATAAAATGTCATCTATACAAACAGAAATCGCATGTTTGTTTGCCGCAGTCCCTCTAGCTTTCTCCCTAGAAAATATGAAAGTGTAGAGCTGGTGTCTCCATGTGGAAACAATTAGTGTTTTGCAGTTCAAAATAAAATGTTCCCCGATAAAACCATTGAAACCAGTAAAGTCTGTGGATAATATCAGAAATACACAAACACAAAGGCTGTAGCACTATCTGGGATTGAGTTAGCCAAAAGAAAACCTGATATTTATGGTTACATGCGGTCATATCCGGACAAACTCCTGTGGAATTCATATTCAATGGACCGAGAAAATCACAGTAAAAATGGTTTTGGAGAAAAGCAAAGTCTCTTCGTTAAGCAAGTGCATAAAATGTCATCTATACAAACAGAAATAGCATGTTTCTTTGCTGCAGTTCCTCTAGCATTCTCACTAGAAAATACGAATGTGTAGAGCTGGTGTCTCCATGTGCAACCAATTACTGTATCCAAGCTCAAAATAAAATGTTCCCCCATATAAAGCTTTCAAAACAATAAAGTCCATTGATAGCATCCAGAAAAAACAAACACAGAAGCTGTAGCAATATCTGTGATTGAGTTAGCCAAAACACAACCGGATATTTCTGTTTTATCCAGTCATATCCGTACAAAGTGCTGTGGAATTCCTATGCAATGTACCGAGAAAATCACAGTAAAATTGGTTTTGGAGAAAAGCAAAGTCTTTTCATTAGGCAAGTACATAAAATGCCATCTATAAAAACAAAAATATTATTTTTGTTTGCCGCAGTTCCTCTAGCATTCTCCCTAGAAAATACAAATATGTAGAGCTGGTTTCTCCATGTGGAAACAATCAGTGTTTTGCAGCACAAAACTACTTGTTCCCTAATTAAAAACATTCAAAACAATAAAGTCTGTGAATAATATCAGGAATACACAAACACACAGGCGATAACAATATCTGGGATTGAGTTAGCCAAAACAAAACCGGATATTTCCGGTTTCATCCAGTCATATCTGGACAAACTGGTGTGGAATTCGTATGCAGTGGACCGAGAAAATCACAGTACAAATGGTTTTGGAGAAAACCAAAGTCTTTTCCTTAGGCAAGTCCATAAAATATCATCGATACAAACAGAAATATCATGTTTGTTTGTTGCAGTTCCTCTAGCTTTCTCCCTAGATAATACGAATGTGTAGAGCTGGTGTCCCCATGATGAACCAATTAGTGTTTCTGTGGTTCAAAAATAATTTTTCCCTGATAAAAACATTCAAAACAATAAAGTCCATCGATAATATGCAGAAAAAACGAACACAGAGGCTTTCACAATATTTCGATTGAGTTAGCCAAAACACAACCAGATATTTCTGGTTTCATCCAGTCATATCCGGACAAAGTGCTGTTGAATTCGTATGCAATGGACTGAGAAAATCACAGTAAAAATGGTTTTGGGAAAAGCAAAGTCTTTTCGTTAGGCAAGTGCATAAAATGTCATCTATACAAACCGAAATGTCATGTTTGTTTGTCGCAGTTCCTCTAGATTTCTCCCTAGAAAATAAGAATGTGTAGAGCTGGTGTCTCCATGTGGAACCAATTAGTGTTTCCAAGATCAAAATTAAAAGTTGCCTGATAAAAAACATTCAAATCAATAAAGTCCGTGGATAATATCAGGAGTACACAAACACAGAGGCTGTAGCAATATCTGGGATTGAGTTAGCCAAAACAGAAACGGATATTTCTGTTGTCATCCAGTCATATCCGGACAAACTGGTGTGGCATTCATATGCAATGGACCGAGAAAATGGCAGTACAAATGGTTTTGGAGAAAAGCAAAGTCGTTCCGTTAGGAAAGTGCATAATATGTCATCTATACAAACAGAAATATCATGTTTGTTTGCCGCATTTCCTCTAGCAGTCTCCCTAGAAAATATGAATGTGTAGAGCTGGTGTCTCCATGTGGAACCAATTAGTGTTTCTACGGTACAAAATTTAATGTTCCCTGATAAAATCATTCAAAACAATAAAGTCCATCGATATTATCCAGAAGACAAATACAGAGGCTTTCAGAATATTTCGGATTGAGTTAGCCGAAACAGAACCGGATATTTCTTTTTTCATCCAGTCATATCCGCACAAACTGGTGTGGAATTCGTATGCAATGGACCAAAAAAATCACAGTGAAAATGGTTTGGGAAAAGCAAAGTCTTTTCATTAGGCAAGTGCATAAAATGTCATCTAAACAAACAGAAATAACATGTTTGTTTGCCGCAGTTCCTCTAGCTTTTCCATAGAAAATACGAATGTGTAGAGCTGGTGTTTCCATGTGGAACAATTAGTGTTTCTAAGCACAAAATTAAATGTTCCCTGATGAAAAAATTCAAAATAATAAAGTACAAAGATAATATCCAGAAAACACAAACACGGAGGCTTTCACAATATTTCGGATTGAGTTAGCCAAAACACAACCGGATATTTCTGGTTTCATCCAGGCATATCCGGAAAAAGTCATTAGGAATTCGGATGCAATGGACTGAGAAAATCACAGTACAAATGGTTTTGGAGAAAAGCAACGTATTTTCATTAGGCAAGTGCATAAAATGTCATCTATACAAACAGAAATATCATGTTTGTTTGCCGTTGTTCCTCTAGCTTTCTCCCTAAAAAATACGAATATATAGAGCTGGTGTCTCCATGTGGAACCAATTACTGTATCCAAGCTCAAAACAAAATATTCCCTGATAAAAAACATTCAAAATAATAAAGACAGTGGATTATATCCAGAAAACACA
Source organism: Lepus oiostolus (assembly GCA_036325905.1). NCBI lineage: Eukaryota > Metazoa > Chordata > Mammalia > Lagomorpha > Leporidae > Lepus > Lepus oiostolus. The sequence goes on along the minus strand of CM070808.1, from coordinate 55,291,481 downwards.
AACACAGAAGCTGTAGCAATATCTGGGATTGAGTTAGCCAAAACAAAACCGGATATTTCCAGTTTCATCCCGTCATATCTTGACAACGTGCTGTGGAATTCGTATGCAATGGACCGAGAAAATCACAGTACAAATGGTTTTGGAGAAAAGCAAAGTCTTTTCATTAGGCAAGTGCATAAAATGTCATCTACACACACAGAAATATAATGTTTGTTTGCCAAAGTTCCTCTAGCTTTTCCGTATAAAATATGAATGTGTAGAGCTGGTGTCTCCATGTGGAAACAATTAGTGTTTCCAAGCACAAAATTAAATGTTCCCTGATAAAAAAAAATTTCAAAACAATAAAGTCCATCGATAATATCTAGAAAACACAAACAAGGAGGCTTTCACAATATTTGGGATTGTGTTAGCCAAAACACAACCGGATATTTCTGGTTTCATCCAGTCATATCCGGGCAAACGGGTGTGGAATTCATATGTAATGGACCGATAAAATCACAGTAAAAATGGATTTGGAGAAAAGCAAAGTGTTTTCGATACGCAAGTGCATAAATTGTCATCTATAGAAACAGAAATATCATGTTTGTTTGCTGCAGTTCCTCTAGCTTTCTCCCTAGAAAATACGAATGTCTATAGCTGGTGTCTCTATGTGGAACCAAATAGTGATTCCAAGGACAAAATTAAATATTCCCGGATAGAAAACATTCAAATCAATAAAGTCGTGGATAATATCAGGAATACACAAACACAGAGGCTTTCATAATGTTTCGTTCGCGTTAGCCAAAACACAACCAGATATTTCGGGTTTCATCCAGTCATATCCGGACAAACTGGTGTGGAATTCTTATTCAATGGACTGAGAAAATCACAGTAAAATGGTTTTGGAGAAAAGCAACGTCTTTTCGTTAGGCAAGTGCATAAAATATCATCAATACAAACAGAAATACCATGTTTGTTTGCCACAGTTCCTCTAGCTTTCTCCCTAGAAAATATGAATATATAGAGCTGGTGTCTCCATGTGGAACCAATAACTGTATCCAAGCACAAAATGAAATATTCCCCGATAGAAAACATTCAAAATAATAAAGTCCGTGGATAATATCCAGAAAACACAAACACAGAGGCTGTAGCAATATCTGGCATTGAGTTAGCCAAAACAAAACCCGATATTTCCGGTTTCCTCCAGTCATATCCGGACAAACTGGTTTGAAATTTGTATGCAATGGACCGAGAAAATCACAGTAAAAATGGTTTTGGAGAAAAGCAAAGTCTTTTCGTCAGGGAAGTACATAAAATGTCATCTATACAAACAGAAATATCATGTTTGTTTGCCGCAGTTCCTCTAGTTTTCTATCTAGAAAATACGAATGTGTAGAGCTGGTGTCTCCATGTGGAACCAATTACTGTATCCAAGCTCAAAATAAAATATTCCCCGATAAAAAACATTCAAAACAATAAATTCCGTGTATAATATCCAGAAAACACAAACACAGAGGCTGTAGCAATATTTGGGATTGAGTTAGCCAAAAAAACCCAAATAGTTCCGGTTTCATCCAGTCATATCCGGATAAATTGGTGTGGAATTCGTATGCAATGGACCGAGAAAATCACAGTAAAAATGGTTTTGGAGCATAGCAAAGTCTTTTCGTTAGGCAAGTGCATAAAATGTCATCTATACAAAGCGAAATATCATGTTTGTTTGTTGCAGTTCCTATAGCTTTCTACCTAGAAAATACGAATGTGTAGAGCTGGTGTCCCCATGATGTACCAGTTACTGTTTCTACGGTACAAAAATAAATGTTCCCTTATAAAAACTTTCAAAACAATAAAGTCCATCGATCATATCCAGAAAACAGAAACACAGAGGCTGTAGCAATATTTCGGATTGAGTTAGCCGAAACAGAACCGGACATTTCTGTTTGCATCCAGTAATATCCGGACAACGTGGTGTGGAATTCATATGCGATGGGCTGAGAAAATGAGAGTAAAAATGATTTTGGAGAAAAGCAAAGTATTTTCGTTAGGCAAGTGCATAAAATATCATCAATATAAACAGAAATACCATGTATGTTTGTCGCAGTTCCTCTAGCTTTCTGCCTAGAAAATACGAATGTGTAGAGCTGGTGTCCCCATGATGAACCAATTAGTGTTTTTATTGTACTAAATTAAATATTCCCTGATAAAAATATTCAAAACAATAAAGTCCATTGATAATATCCAAAAAACACAAAAAAAGAAACTTTCACAATATTTCGCATTGAGTTAGCCAAAACACAACCGGATATTTCTGTTTTCATCCAGGCATATCCGGAAAAAGTGTGTGGAATTCGTATGCAATGGGCTGAGAAAATGAGAGCAAAAATGATGTTCGAGAAAAGCAACGTCTTTTCATTAGGCAAGTGCATAAAATATCATCAATACAAACAGAAATACCATGTTTGTTTGCCACAGTTCCTCTAGCTTTCTCCCTAGAAAATACGAATATATAGAGCTGGTGTCTCCATGTGGAACCAATAACTGTATCCAAGCTCAAAATGAAATACCCGATAAAAAACATTCAAAATAATAAAGTCCGTGGATAATATCCAGAAAACACAAACACAGAGGCTGTAGCAATATCTGGGATTGAGTTAGCAAACACAGAACCGGATATTTCCGGTTTCCTCCAGTTATATCCGGACAAAGTGGTGTGGAATTCGTACGAAATGGACCGAGAAAATCACACTAAAAATGATTTTGGTGAAAAGCAAAGTCTTTTCGTTAGTCAAGTGCATAAAATGTCATGTATACAAACAGAAATATCATATTTGTTTGTTGCAGTTCCTAGAGCTTTCTCCCTAGAAAATACGAATGTGTAGAGCTGGTGTCTCCATGTGGAATCAATTAGTGATTCCAAGGACAAAATTAAATATTCCCGGATAAAAAATATTCAAATCAATAAAGTCCGTGGATATTATCAGCAATACACAAACACAGAGGCTGTAGCAATATCTGGGATTGAGTTAGCCAAAACAAAGCCGGATATTTCCGGTTTCATCCAGTCATATCCTGACAAACTGGTGTGGAATTCGTATGAAGTGTACCGAGAAAATCACAGTAAAAATGGTTTTGGAGAAAACCAAAGTCTTTTCGTTAGGCAAGTGCATAAAATGTCATCTATACAAACAGAAGTATCATGTTTGTTTACCACAGTTCCTGTAGCTTTCTCCCTAGAAAATATGAATGTGTAGAGCTGGTGTCTCCATGATAAACCAATTAGTGTTTCAACGGTACAAAATTAAATGTTCCCTGATAAAAAAATTCAAAATAATAAAGTCCTTCGATAATATCCAGAAAACACAAAAAAAGAAGCTTTCACAATATTTCAGTTTGAGTTAGCCAAAACACAACCGGATATTTCCGGTTTCATCCAGTCATATCTGGAAAAATTCCTTTGGAATTCGGATGCAATGGACCGAGAAAATCACAGTAAAAATGGTTTTGGAGAAAAGCAAAGTCTTTTCGTTAGGCAAGTGCATAAAATGTCATCTATACAAACAGAAATATCATGTTTGTTTGCCGAAGTTCCTCTAGCTGTCTCCCTAGAAATACGAATGTGTAGAGCTGTTGTCTCCATGTGGAACCAATTATTGTATCCAAGCTCAAAATGAAATGTTTCCCGATAAAAAACTTTCAAAACAATAAAGTCCGTTGATAATATCCAGAAAACACAAACACAGAGGCTGTAGCAATATTTCAGATTGAGTTAGCAAAAAAATACCAAAAATTTCCGGATTCATCCAGTCCAGTCTGGACAAACTGGTGTGGAACTCGTATGCAATGGACCGAAAAATCACAGTAAAAATTATTCTGGAGAAAAGCAAAGTCTTTTCGTTAGGAAATTGCATAAAATGTCATCTATACAAACAGAAATATCATGTTTGTTTGCCGAAGTTCCTCTAGCTTTCTCTCCAGAAAATATGAATGTGTAGAGCTGGTGTCTCCATGTGGAACCCAATAGTCTTTCCAAGCACAAAATTAAATGTTCCCTGATAAAAAACATTCAAATCAATAAAGTCCATGGATTATATCAGAAATACACAAACACAGATGCTGTAGCAATATTTCAGAGTGAATTAGCCAAAACCAAACCAGATATTTCTGGTTTCATCCAGTCATATCCAGACAAAGTGGTGTGGAATTCGTATGCAATGGAACTAGAAGATCACAGTAAAAATGGTTTTGGAGAAAAGCAAAGTCTTTTCGTTAGGCAAGTGCATAAAATGTCATCCATACAAACAGAAATAACATGTTTGTTTGCCGCAGTTCCTGTAGATTTCTCTGTAGAAAATATGAATGTGTAGAGCTGGTGTCTCCATGTGGAAACAATTAGTGTTTCCAAGCAGAAAATTAAATGTTCCCTGATAAAAAACATTCAAAACAGTAAAGTCTGTGGATAATATCAGAAAAAAACAAACACAGAGGCCATGGAAATATCTGCGATTGAGTTAGCCAAACAAAACCAGATATTTCCGGTTTCATCCAGTGATATCCGGACAAACTGGTGTGGAATTTTATGCAATGGACCGAGAAAATCACAGTACAAATGGCTTTGGAGAGAAACAAAGTTTTTTCGTTAGGGAAGTAAATAAAATATCATCGATACAAACAGAAATATCATGTTTGTTTGCCGCAGTTCCTCTAGCTTTCTCCCTAGAATATATGAATGTGTACAGCTGGTGTCTCCATGTGGAATCAATTAGTGCTTCACAGCACAAGATTAAATGTTACCTGATAAAAAACATTCAAAAAAATAAAGTCCGCGGATAATATCAGGAATACACAAACACAGAGCAGATAAAATAAGTGGGATTGAGTTAGACAAAAAAATATCGGATATTTCCGGTTTCATCCAGTCATAGCCGGACAAACTGGTATTGAATTTGTATGCAATGGACCGAGAAAATCACAGAACAAATGGTTTTGGAGAAAAGCAAACTCTTTTCGTTAGGCAAGTGCATAAAAAATCATCGATACAAACAGAAATATGTTTGTTTGCCGCAGTTCCTCTAGCTATCTCCCTAGAAAATATGAATATGTAGAGCTGGAGTCTCCATGTGGAAACCAATATTCTTTCCAAGCACAAAATTAAATGTTCTCTGAAAAAAAAAACATTCAAAAAAATAAAGTCCATGCATAATATCAGGTATACACAAACACAGAGGCTGTAGCAATATTTCGGATTGAGTTAGCCAAAACACAACCAGATTTTTCTGGTTTCATCCAGTCATATCCGAACAAAGTGGTGTGGAATTTGTATGCAATGGACCGAGAAAATCACAATAAAAATGGTTTTGGAGAAAGCAAAGTCTTTTCGTTAGGCAAGTGCATAAAATGTCATCGATACAAACAGAAATATCATATTTGTTTGCTGCAGTTCCTCTAGCTTTCTCCCTAGAAAATACGAATGTGTAGAGCTGGTGTCTCCATGTGGAAACAACTAGTGTTTCAACAGTATAAAATCAAATGTTCCCTGATAAAAAAACATTCAAAACAATAAAGTCCGTGGATAATATCACGAATACACAAACACAGAGGCTATGGCAATATCTGGGATTGAGTTAGCCAAAACAAACCGGATATTTCTGGTTAAATCCAGTGATATCTGGACAAACTGGTGTGGAATTTGTATGCAATGGACAGAGAAATCACAGTACAAATGGTTTTGGAGAAAAGCAAAGTCTTTTCATTAGGCAAGTACATAAAATGTCATCTAAACAAACTGAAATATCATGATTGTTTGTCGCAGTCCCTCTAGCTTTCTCCCTAGAGAATACGAATGTGTAGAGCCGGTGTCTCCATGATGAACCAATTAGTGTTTCCAAGCAGAAACTTAAATGTTCCCTTATAAAAAACATTCAAACCAATAAAGTCCGTGGATAATATCAGGAATACACAAACACAGAGGCTGTAGCAATATCTGGGATTGAGTTAGCCAAAACAAAACCGGATATTTCTGTTTTCATCCAGTCATATCTGGATAAACTGCTGTGGATTCGTATTCAATGGACCAAGAAAATCACAGTACAAATGGTTTTGGAGAAAAGCAAAGTCTTTTCGTTAGGCAAGTGCATAAAATGTCATCAATAGAAACAGAAATATCATGTTTGTGTGCCGCAGTTCCAATAGTTTCTCCCTAGAAAATACGAATGTGTAGAGCTGGTGTCTCCATGCGGAACGAATTAATGTTTCACTGCACAAAATTAAATGTTCCCTGAAAAAAAATTCAAACAAATATAGTCCGTGGATAATATCGGGAATACACAAACACAGAGGCTGTAACAATATTTCGGATTGAGTTAGCACAAACACTACCAGATATTTCTGGTATCAACCAGTCATATCCGGACAAAGTGGTGTGGAATTGGTATGTAATGGAACGAGAAAATCACAGTAAAAATGGTTTTGGAGTAAAGCAAGTCTTTTCGTTAGGCAAGTGCATAAAATGTCATCTATACAAACAGAAATAACATGTTTGTTTGCTGCAGTTCCTCTAGCTTTCTCCCTAGAAAATACAAATGTGTAGAGCTGGTGTCTCCATGTGGAACCAATTAGTGTTTCCAAGCACAAAATTAAAAGTTCCCTGATAAACAACATTGAAAACAATAAAGTCTGTGGATAATATAAGGAATACACAAACACAGAGGCTGTAGCAATATTTCAGATTGAGTTAGCCAAAACCAAACCAGATATTTCTGGTTTCATCCAGTCATATCCAGACAAAGTGGTGTGGAATTCGTATGCAATGGAACTAGAAGATCACAGTAAAAATGGTTTTGGAGAAAAGCAAAGTCTTTTCGTTAGGCAAGTGCATAAAATGTCATCCATACAAACAGAAATAACATGTTTGTTTGCCGCAGTTCCTGTAGATTTCTCTGTAGAAAATATGAATGTGTAGAGCTGGTGTCTCCATGTGGAAACAATTAGTGTTTCCAAGCAGAAAATTAAATGTTCCCTGATAAAAAACATTCAAAACAGTAAAGTCTGTGGATAATATCAGAAAAAAACAAACACAGAGGCCATGGAAATATCTGCGATTGAGTTAGCCAAACAAAACCAGATATTTCCGGTTTCATCCAGTGATATCCGGACAAACTGGTGTGGAATTTTATGCAATGGACCGAGAAAATCACAGTACAAATGGCTTTGGAGAGAAACAAAGTTTTTTCGTTAGGGAAGTAAATAAAATATCATCGATACAAACAGAAATATCATGTTTGTTTGCCGCAGTTCCTCTAGCTTTCTCCCTAGAATATATGAATGTGTACAGCTGGTGTCTCCATGTGGAATCAATTAGTGCTTCACAGCACAAGATTAAATGTTACCTGATAAAAAACATTCAAAAAAATAAAGTCCGCGGATAATATCAGGAATACACAAACACAGAGCAGATAAAATAAGTGGGATTGAGTTAGACAAAAAAATATCGGATATTTCCGGTTTCATCCAGTCATAGCCGGACAAACTGGTATTGAATTTGTATGCAATGGACCGAGAAAATCACAGAACAAATGGTTTTGGAGAAAAGCAAACTCTTTTCGTTAGGCAAGTGCATAAAAAATCATCGATACAAACAGAAATATGTTTGTTTGCCGCAGTTCCTCTAGCTATCTCCCTAGAAAATATGAATATGTAGAGCTGGAGTCTCCATGTGGAAACCAATATTCTTTCCAAGCACAAAATTAAATGTTCTCTGAAAAAAAAAACATTCAAAAAAATAAAGTCCATGCATAATATCAGGTATACACAAACACAGAGGCTGTAGCAATATTTCGGATTGAGTTAGCCAAAACACAACCAGATTTTTCTGGTTTCATCCAGTCATATCCGAACAAAGTGGTGTGGAATTTGTATGCAATGGACCGAGAAAATCACAATAAAAATGGTTTTGGAGAAAGCAAAGTCTTTTCGTTAGGCAAGTGCATAAAATGTCATCGATACAAACAGAAATATCATATTTGTTTGCTGCAGTTCCTCTAGCTTTCTCCCTAGAAAATACGAATGTGTAGAGCTGGTGTCTCCATGTGGAAACAACTAGTGTTTCAACAGTATAAAATCAAATGTTCCCTGATAAAAAAACATTCAAAACAATAAAGTCCGTGGATAATATCACGAATACACAAACACAGAGGCTATGGCAATATCTGGGATTGAGTTAGCCAAAACAAACCGGATATTTCTGGTTAAATCCAGTGATATCTGGACAAACTGGTGTGGAATTTGTATGCAATGGACAGAGAAATCACAGTACAAATGGTTTTGGAGAAAAGCAAAGTCTTTTCATTAGGCAAGTACATAAAATGTCATCTAAACAAACTGAAATATCATGATTGTTTGTCGCAGTCCCTCTAGCTTTCTCCCTAGAGAATACGAATGTGTAGAGCCGGTGTCTCCATGATGAACCAATTAGTGTTTCCAAGCAGAAACTTAAATATTCCCTTATAAAAAACATTCAAACCAATAAAGTCCGTGGATAATATCAGGAATACACAAACACAGAGGCTGTAGCAATATCTGGGATTGAGTTAGCCAAAACAAAACCGGATATTTCTGTTTTCATCCAGTCATATCTGGATAAACTGCTGTGGATTCGTATTCAATGGACCAAGAAAATCACAGTACAAATGGTTTTGGAGAAAAGCAAAGTCTTTTCGTTAGGCAAGTGCATAAAATGTCATCAATAGAAACAGAAATATCATGTTTGTGTGCCGCAGTTCCAATAGTTTCTCCCTAGAAAATACGAATGTGTAGAGCTGGTGTCTCCATGCGGAACGAATTAATGTTTCACTGCACAAAATTAAATGTTCCCTGAAAAAAAATTCAAACAAATATAGTCCGTGGATAATATCGGGAATACACAAACACAGAGGCTGTAACAATATTTCGGATTGAGTTAGCACAAACACTACCAGATATTTCTGGTATCAACCAGTCATATCCGGACAAAGTGGTGTGGAATTGGTATGTAATGGAACGAGAAAATCACAGTAAAAATGGTTTTGGAGTAAAGCAAGTCTTTTCGTTAGGCAAGTGCATAAAATGTCATCTATACAAACAGAAATAACATGTTTGTTTGCTGCAGTTCCTCTAGCTTTCTCCCTAGAAAATACAAATGTGTAGAGCTGGTGTCTCCATGTGGAACCAATTAGTGTTTCCAAGCACAAAATTAAAAGTTCCCTGATAAACAACATTGAAAACAATAAAGTCTGTGGATAATATAAGGAATACACAAACACAGAGGCTGTAGCAATATTTCAGATTGAGTTAGCCAAAACACAACCGGATATTTCTGCTTTCATCCAGTCATATCCGGACAAACTGGTGAGGAATTCGTGTGCAATGCACCAATAAATCACAGTAAAAATGGTTTTGGATAAAAGCAAAGTCGTTTCATTAGGCAAGTGCGTAAAAAGTCATCTACATAAACATAAATATCATGATTGTTTGCTGCAGTTCATCTAGCTTTCTGCCTCGAAAATACGAATGTGTAGAGCTGGTTTCCCCATGATGAACCAATTAGTGTTTCCAAGCAAAAAAATTAAATGTACTCTGAAAAAAACGTACTGAAAAAAATAAAGTCCGTGGATAATGTCAGGAATACACAAACACAGAGTCTTTAGCAATATTTCGAGTTGAGATAGCCAAAAGATACCGGATATTTCCGCTTTCATCCATCATATCCGGACAAACTTGTGTGGCATTCGTATGCAATGGACCGAGAAAATCACAGTAAAGATGGTTTTGGAGAAAAGCAAAGTCTTTTCGTTAGGCAAGTGCATAAAATGTCATCTATACAAACAGAAATATCATGTTTGTTTGCCGCAGTTCATCTAGCTTTCTCCCTCGAAAATATAAATGTGTAGAGCTGGTGTCTCCATGTGGAAACCATTAGTGTTTCCAAGCACAAAATTGAATGTCCCCTCATAAAAAACATTCAAAACAATAAGTCCATCGATAATATCCAGAAAACACAAACACAGAGGCTGAAGCAATATTTATGATTGAGTTAGCCAAAACACAACCAGATATTTCTGGATTCATCCAGTCATATCCGGAAAACTGGTGTGGAATTCGTATGCAATGGACCGAGAAAATCACAGTAACATGGTTTTAGAGAAGAGCAAAGTCTTTTCGTTAGGAAAGTGCATAAACTGTCATCTATACAAACAGAAATATCACGTTTGTTTGCTGCAGTTCCTCTAGCTTTCTCCCTAGAAAATAGGAATGTGTGGAGCTGGTGTCCCCATGATGAACCAATTAGTGTTTCTACGGTACAAAATAAAATGTTCCCTGATAAAAACATTCAAAACAATAAAGTAAATGGATAATATCCAGAAAGCACAAACACTGAGGCTTTCACAATATTTCGGATTGAGTTAGCCAAAACACAACCGGATATTTCTGGTTTCATCCAGTCATATCCGGACAAAGTTGTGTGGAATTCGTATGCAATGGACCGAGAAAATCACAGTAAACATGGTTTTGGAGAAAAGCAAAGTCTTTAGTTAGGCAAGTGCATAAAATGTCATCTATACAAACAGAAATATCATGTTTGTTTGTCGCAGTTCCTCTAGCTTTCTCCCTAGAAATTACGAATGTGCAGAGCTGGTGTCTCCATGTGGAACAAATTACTGTATCCAAGCTCAAAATAAAATGTTCCCTGATAAAAACATTCAAAACAATATAGTCCCTCGATAATATCCAGAAAACACAAACACAGAGGCCGTAGCAATATTTCGGATTGTGTTAGCCATAACACAACCGGATATTTCTGGTTTCATCCAGTCATTTCCGGACAAAGTGGTTTGGAATTCCTATGCAATGGACCGAGAAAAGCACAGTAAAAATGGTTTTGGAGAAAAGCAAAGTCTTTTCGTTAGGCAACTGCATAAAATGTCATCTATACCAACAGAAATATCATGTTTGTTTGCCGCAGGTCCTCTACTTTTCGCCCTAGAAAATACGAATGTGTAGAGCTGGTGTCTCCATGTGGAACCCATTAGTGTTTCCAAGAACAAAATTAAATGGTCCCTGAACAAAAACATTCAAAACAATAAATTCCGTGTATAATATCCAGAAAACACAAACACAGAGGTTGTAGCAATATCTGGGAATGCGATAGCAAAACACAACCAGATATTTCTGGTTTCATCCAGTCATATCAGGACAAACTAGTGTGGAATTCGTATGCAATGGACCGTAAAATCACAGTAAAAATGGTTTTGGAGAAGAGCAAGTCTTCTCATTAGGCAAGTAGATAAAATGTCATCTATACAAACAGAAATATCATGTTTGTTTGCCGCAGTTCCTCTAGCTTTCTCCCTAGAAAATACAAATATATAGAGCTGGTGTCTCCATGTGGAAACAATTAGTGTTTTTGCGGTACAAAATTAAATGTTCCCTGATGAAAACATTCAAAACAATAAAATCCATCGATAATATCCAGAAAACACAAACACATAGCCTGTTGCAATAGCTAGAATTGAGTTAGCCAAAACACAACCGGATATTTCTGGTCTCATCCAGTCATATCCGGACAAACTTGTGTGGAATTCATATGCAATGGACTGAGAAAATTACGGTACAAATGGTTTTGGAGAAAAGCAAAGCCTTTACGTTAGGCAAGTGCGTAAATGGTCATCTATACAAGCAGAATTATCATGTTTGTTTGTCACAGTTCCTCTAGCTATCTTTCTAGAAAATACAAATATGTAGAGCTGGAGTCTCCATATGGAACCACCTAGTGTTTCGCAGCACAAAATTAAATGTTCTCTGATAAAAAACTTTCAAAACCATAAAGTCCGTTGATAATATCCAGAAAACACAAACACAGAGGCGGTAAAAATATTTGGGATTGAGTTAGCAAAAAAAAAAAAAAAAACAAAAACAAAAACCGGATATTTCTGGTTTCATCCAGTCTTATCCGGTAAGCTTGTGTGGAATTCCTATGCAATGGACCGAGAAAATCACAGTAAAAATGGTTTTGGAGGAAAGAAGAGTCGTTTCGTTAGGCAACTGTATAAAATGTCATCTATACAAACAGAAATATCATGTTTGTTTGCCGCAGTTCCTCTAGTTTTCTCCCTAGAAAATACGAATGTGTAGATCTGGGGTCGGCATGATGAACCAGTTAGTGTTTCAATGGGACAAAATTAAATGTTCCCTCATAAAAACATTCAAAACAATAAAGTTCATTGATAGTATTCAGAAAAAAGAAACATAGAGGCTGTAGCAATATCTGGGATTGAGTTAACCAAAACAAATGCGGATATTTCTGGCTTCATCCAGTCATATCCGGAGAAACTGGTGTGGAATTCATATGCAATTGACCGAGAAAATCACAGTAAAAATGGTTTTGGAGAAAAGCAAAGTCTTTTCGTTATGCAAGTGCATAAAATGTCATATATACAAACAGAAACATCATGTTTGTTTGTTGCAGTTCCTCTAGCTTTCTCCCTAGAAAATATGAATGTGTAGAGCTGGTGTGTCCATGTGGAAACAATTAGTGTTTTGCAGTTCAAAATTAAATGTTCACTGATAAAAAACATTCAAAACAATAAAGTCTGTGGATAATATCACAAATACACAAACACAAAGGCTGTAGCAATATCTGCGATTGAGATAGCCAAAACAATACCGGATATTTACTGTTTCATCTAGTCATTTCCGGACAAACTCCTGTGAAATTCGTATTCAATAGACCGAGAAAATCACAGTAAAAATGGTTTTGGATAAAAGCAAAGTCTTTTCGTTAAGCAAGTACATAAAATGACATCTATAAAAAGAGAAATAGCACGTTTGTTTGCTGCAGTTCCTCTAACATTCTCACTAGAAAATATGAATGTGTAGAGCTGGTGTCTCCATGTGGAACGAATTACTGTATCCAAGCTCAAAATAAAATGTTACCCGATAAAAAGCATTGAAAAAAATAAAGTATATTGATAGTATCCAGAAAAAACAAACACAGAGGCTGTAGCAACAGCTGGGAGTGAGTTAGCCAAAACAAAACCGGATATTTCTGGTTTCATCTAGTCATATCCGGACAAACTGCTGTGGAATTCTTTGCAATGGACCGAGAAAATCACAGTACAAATGGTTTTGGATAAAAGCAAAGTCTTTTCGTTAGGCAAGTGCATAAAATGTCATCTATACAAACAGAAGTATCATGTTTGTTTGCCCCAGTTCCTCTAGCTTTCTCCCTAGAAAATACAAATGTGTAGAGCTGGTGTCCCCATGATGAACCAATTATTGATTCAACGGTACAAAATGAAATGTTCCCTGATAAAAACATTCAAAACAATAAGTCCATCGATAATATCCAGAAAACAAAAACACAGAGGCTTTCAAAATATTTCAGATTGAGTTAGCAAAAACACAACCGGATATTTCTGGTTTCATCCTGTCATATCCGGACAAACTGGTGTGGAATTCGCATGCAATGGACCGAGAAAATCACAGGAAAAATGGTTTTGGAGAAAAGCAAATTCTTCTCGTTAGGAAAGTGCATAAAATGTCATTTATACAAACAGAAATATCATGTTTGTTTGCCACAGTTCCTCTAGCTTTCTCCCGAGAAAATACGAATATGTAGAGCTGGTGTCTCCATGTGGAACCAATTACTGTATCGAAGCTCAAAATAAAATGTACCCCGATAAAAAGCATTCAAAACAATAAAGTCCATTGATAGTATCCAGAAAAAACAAACATAGATTCTGTAGCAATATCTGGGATTGAGTTAGCCAAAATAAAACCGGATATTTCCTGTTTCATCCCATCAATCTGGACAAACTCCTGTGGAATTCGTATGCAATGGACTGAGAAAATCACAGTACAATTGGTTTTGGAGAAAAGCAAAGTCTTTTCGTTAGGCAAGTGCATAAAATGTCATCTATACAAACAGAAATATGATGTTTCTTTGCCGCAGTTCCTCTAGGATTCTCCCTAGAAAATACGAATATTTAGAGCTAGCTGGTGTCTCCATATGGAACCAATTAATGTTTCCAAGCACAAAATTAAATGTTCCCTGAAAAACAACATTCAAAAAATAAAGTCCGTGGATAATATCAGGAATACACAAACACAGAGGCTGTAGCAATATCTGGGACTAAGTTAGCCAAAAAAAAACTGGATATTTACGGTTCCATCCAGTCATTCCGGACAAACTGTTGTGGAATTCATATGAAGTGTACCGAGAAAATCACAGGAAAATGGTTTTTGAGAAAACAAAGTCTTTACGTTAGGCAAGTGCATAAAATGTCATCTATAGAAATAGAAATATCAATTTTGTTTGCCGCAGTTCCTCTAGCTTTCTCCCTAGAAAATACGAAGGTGTAGTGCTGGTGTCTCCATGTGGAACCAATTTGTGTTTCTATGGTACAAAATTAAATGTTCCCTGATAAAAATATTCAACACAATAAAGTCCATCGATAATATCCAGAAACACAAATACACAGGCTTTCACAATATTTCAGATTGAGTTAGACAAAACACAACTGGATATTTCTGCTTTCATCCAGTCATATCAGGAAAAAGTCATTTGGAATTCGTATGCAATGGACCAAGAAAATCACAGAAAAATGGTTTGGAGAAAAGCAAAGTCTTTTCGTTAGGCAAGTGCATAAAATATCATCTATACAAAAAGAAATATCATGTTTGTTTGTTGCAGTGACTCTAGCTTACTCCCTAGAAAACAGGAATGTGTATAGCTGGTGTCTCCATGTGTAACCAATTAGTGATTCCAAGCTCAAAATTAAATGTTCCCTGATAAATAAACATTCAAAACAATAAAGTCCATGGATAATATCAGGAATACAGAAACAGAGAGCAGCAGCAATATCTGGGATTGAGTTAGCCAAAACAAAACCGGATATTGCTGGTTACATCCAGTCATATCCGGAGAAACTGGTGTGGAATTCGTATGGAATGGACCGAGAAAATCACAGTAGAAATGGTTTTGGAGAAAAGCAAAGTCTTTTCGTTAGGCAAGTGCATAAAATGTCATCGATACAAACAGAAATATCTTGTTTGTATGCCGCAGTTCCTCTAGGTTTCTCCCTGGAAAATACGAATGTGTAGAGCTGGTGTCTCCATGTGGAAACAACTAGTGTTTTGCAGTTCAAAACAATATGTTCCCCGATAAAACCATTGAAAACAATAAAGTCTGTGGATAATATCAGAAATACACAAACACAAAGTCTGTAGCACTATCTGGGATTAAGTTAACCAAAACAAAACCTGATATTTACAGTTTCATCCAGTCATATCCGGACAAACTGGTGTGGAATTCAGATGCAGTGTACCGAGAAAATCATAGAAAAATGGTTTTGGAGAAAAGCAAAGTCTTTTCGTTAAGCAAGTGCATAAAATGTCATCTATACAAACAGAACTAGCAAGTTTCTTTGCTGCAGTTCCTCTAGCATTCTTCCTAGAAAATACGAATGTGTAGAGCTGGTGTCTCCCTGTGCAACCTATTACTGTATCCAAGCTCAAAATAAAATGTTCCCCCATAAAAAGCATTCAAAACAATAAAGTCCATTGATAGTATCCAGAAAAAACAAACACAGAAGCTGTAGCAATAGCTGGTATTGAGTTAGCCAAAACAAAACCGGATATTTCTGTTTTATCCAGTCATATCCGGACAAAGTGCTGTGGAATTCGTATGCAATGGACCGAGAAAATCACAGTAAAATTGGTTTTGGAGAAAAGCAAAGTCTTTTCGTTAGGCAAGTGCATAAAATGTCATCGATACAAACAAAAATATCATGTTTGTTTACCGCAATTCCTCTAGGTTTCTCCCTAGAAAATACAAATATGTAGAGCTGGTGTCTCCATGTGGAACCAATTACTGTATCCAAGCTCAAAATAAAATGTTCCCCGATAAAAAGCATTCTAAACAATAAAGTCCATTGATAGTATCCAGAAAAAACAAACACAGAGGCTCTAGAAATATCTGGGATTGAGTTAGCCAAAACAAAACTGGATATTTCCGGTTTCATCCAGTCATATCCGGACAAACTGCTGTGGAATTCATATGCAATGGACCGAAAAAATCACAGTACAAATGGTTTTGGAGTAAAGCAAACTCTTTTCGTTAGGCAAGTGCATAAAAAATCATCGATACAAACAGAAATATCATGTTTGTTTGCCACAATTCCTCTAGCTTTCTCCCTAGAAAATACCAATATGTAGAGCTGGTGTCCCTATGATGAACCAATTAGTGTTTCAACGGTACAAAATTAAATATTCAATGATAAAAGCATTCAAAACAATAAAGTCCATCGATAATATCTAGAAAACACAAACACAGATGCTTTCACAATATTTCGGATTGAGTTAGCCAAAACACAACCGGATATTTCTGTTTTCATCCAGTCATATCCGGACAAAGTGGTGCAGAATTCGTATGCAATGGAACGAGAAAATCACAGTAAAAATGGTTTTGGAGAAAAGCAAAGTCTTTTGGTTAGGCAAGTGCATAAAATGTCATCAATACAAACAGAAATATCATGTTTGTTTGTTGCAGTTCCTCTAGCTATCTCCCAAGAAAATACAAATGTGTAGAGCTGGTGTCCCCATCATGAACCAATTAGTGATTCATCGGTACAAAATTAAATGTTCCCTGATAAAAACATTCAAAACAATAAAGTCCATCGATAATATCCAGAAAACACAAACACAGAGGCTGTAGCAATATTTCGGATTGATTTTGCCAAAACACATCCAGATATTTCTGGTTTCATCCTGTCATATGCAGAAAACTGGTGTGGAATTCGTATGCAATGGACCGAGAAAATCACAGTAAAAATGGTTTTGGAGAAAAGCAAAGTCTTTTCGTTAGGCAAGTGCATAAAATGTCATCTATACAAACAGAAATCGCATGTTTGTTTGCCGCAGTCCCTCTAGCTTTCTCCTTAGAAAATATGAAAGTGTAGAGCTGGTGTCTCCATGTGGAAACAATTAGTGTTTTGCAGTTCAAAATAAAATGTTCCCCGATAAAACCATTCAAACCAGTAAAGTCTGTGGATAATATCAGAAATACACAAACACAAAGGCTGTAGCACTATCTGGGATTGAGTTAGCCAAAAGAAAACCTGATATTTACGGTTTCATGCGGTCATATCCGGACAAACTCCTGTGGAATTCATATTCAATGGACCTAGAAAATCACAGTAAAAATGGTTTTGGAGAAAAGCAAAATCTGTTCGTTAAGCAAGTGCATAAAATGTCATCTATACAAACAGAAATATCATGTTTCTTTGCTGCAGATCCTATAGCATTCTCCCTAGAAAATACAAATATGTAGAGCTGGTTTCTCCATGTGGAAACAATCAGTGTTTCGCAGCACAAAACTACTTGTTCCCTAATTAAAAACATTCAAAACAATAAAGTCCGTGGATAATATCAGGAATACACAAACACACAGGCGCTAACAATATCTGGGATTGAGTTAGCCAAAACAAAACCGGATATTTCCGGTTTCATCCAGTCATATCCGGAGAAACTGGTGTGGAATTCGTATGCAATGGACCGAAAAAAATCACAGTAAAATTGGTTTTGGAGAAAAGCAAAGTCTTTTCGTTAGGCAAGTGCATAAAATGTCATCGATACAAACAGAAATATCATGTTTGTTTTTCGCAGTTCCTCTAGCTTTCTCCCTAGAAAATACGAATATGTAGAGATGGTGTTCCCATAATTAACCAATTAGTGTTTCAACGGTACAAAATTAAATGCTCCCTGATTAAAACAATCAAAACAATAAGTCCCTCGATAATATCCAGAAAACACAAACACATAGGCTTTCACAATATTTCGATTGAGTTAGCCAAAAGACAACCGGATATTTCTGGTTTCATCCAGTCATATCCGGACAAAATGCTGTTGAATTCATATGCAATGGACTGAGAAAATCACAGTAAAAATGGTTTTGGAGAAAAGCAAAATCTTTTCATTAGGCAAGTAGATAAATTATCATCGATACAAACAGAAATATCATTTGTTTGCAGTAGTTCCTGCAGCTTTTGCCCTAGAAAATACAAATATATAGAGCTGGTGTCTCCATGTGGAAACAATTAGTGTTTTCAAGCACAAAACTAATGTTCCCTGAAAAAAAACATTCAAAACAATAAAGTCCATCGAGAATATCCAGAAAACACTAACACAGAACGTTCACAATATTTCACATTGTGTTAGCCAAAACAGAAATGGATATTTCCGGTTTCATCCAGTCATATCCGGAAAAAGACGTTTGGAATTCAGATGTAATGGACCGAAAAATCGCAGTAAAAATAGTTTTGGAAAAGCAAAGCCTTTTTGTTAGGCCAGTGCATAAAATGTCATCTATACAAACAGAAATATCAAGTTTGTTTGTCGCAGTTCCTCTAGCTTTCTCCCTAGAAAATATGAATATGTTCACCTGGTGTCTGCATGTGGAACCAATTACTGTATCCAAGCTCAAAATAAAATAATCCCTGATAAAAAACATTCAAAAAAATAAAGTCTGTTGATAATATCAGGAATACACAAACAGAGAGGCTGTAGCAATATCTGCGATTGAGTTAGCCAAAACACAACCGGATATTTCCGGTTTCATCCAGACATATCCGGACAAACTGTTGTGGAATTCGTATGCAATGGAAGGAGAAAATCAAAGTACAAATGGTTTTGGAGAAAAGCAAAGTCTTTTCGTTAGGCAAGTGCATAAAATGTCATTTATACAAACAGAAATATCATGTTTGTTTCCCGCAGTTCCTCTAGCTTTCTCCCTAGAAAATACGAATGTGTAGAGTTGGTGTCCCCATGGTGAATCAATTAGTGTTTCTATGGTACAAAATTAAATGTTCCCTGATAAAAACATTCAAAACAATAAAGTCCATTGATAGTATCCAGAAATCACAAACACAGAGGCTATCACAATATTTCGGATTGAGTTAGCCAAAACACAACCAGATATTTCTGTTTTTACCCAGTCATATCCAGAAAAATCATTTGGAATTCGTATGCAATAACCGAGAAAATCACAGTAAAAATGGTTTTGGAGAAAAAGCGAAGTCTGTTGGTTAGGCAACTGCATAAATGTCATCTATACAAACAGAAATATCATGTTCGTTTGCCGCAGTCCCTCTAGCTTTCTCCCTAGAAAACACAAATGTGTAGAGCTGGTGTTCCCATGATGAACCAGTTAGTGTTTCAACGGTACAAATTAAATGTTCCCTGATAAAAACATTCAAAGCAATAAAGTCCATCAATAATATCCAGAAAACACAAACACAGAGTCTGTAGCAATATTTCGGATTGAGTTAGCCAAAACAAAACAGGATATTTCCAGTTTCATCCAGTCATATGTGGAGAAAGTGGTTTGGAATTGGAATGCAATGGACCGAGAAATTCACAGTACAAATGGTTTTGGAGAAAAGCAAAGTCTTTTCGTTAGGCAAGTGTATAAAATGTCATCGATACAAACAGAAATATCATGTTTGTTTGCCGCAGTTCCTCTAGATTTCTCCCTAGAAAATACGAATGTGTAGAGCTGGTGTCTCCATGTGGAACCAATTAGTGATTCCAAGCACAAAATTAAATGTTCTCTGATAAAAAACATTCCAAATAATAAAGTCCGTGGATAATATCAGGAATAAACAAACACAGAGGCTGTAGCAATATCTGGGATTGAGTTAGCCAAAAGAAAAGCGGATATTTCGGGTTTTATCCCGTCATGTCCTGTAAACTGGTGTGGAATTCGTATGCAATGCACTGAGATATTCACATTAAAAATGGTTTTGGAGAATAGCAAAGTCTTTTCTTTATGCAAGTGCATAAAATGTTATCTATACAAACAGAAATATCATGTTTCTTTGCCACAGTTCCCCTAGCTTTCTCAGTAGAAAATAAGAATGTGTAGAGCTGGTGTCTCCATGTGGAAACAATTAGTGTTTCCAAGCACAAAATTAAATGTTCCCTGATAAATAACATTCAAAACAATAAAGTCCATCGATAATATCAAGGAAACACAAACACAGAGGCTTTCACAATATTTCGGATTGAGTTAGCCAAAACACAACCGGATATTTCTGTTTTTATCCCGTCATATCCGAATAAACTGGTGTGGAATTCGTATGCAATGGACCGAGAAATTCACAGGAAAAAGAGCTTTGGAGAAAAGCAAAGTCTTTTCGTGAGGCAAGTGCATAAAATGTCATCTATACAAACAGAAACATCATGTTTGTTTGTTGCAGTGACTCTAGCTTTCTCCCTAGAAAATAGAAATGTGTAGAGCTGGTGTCTCCATGTGGTCGAATAACTGTATCCAAACACAAAATTATATGTTTCCATATAAAAAACATTCAAAACAATAAAGTCCGTGGATAATATCAGGAATACACAAACACAGAGTCTGTAGCAATATCTGGGATTGAGTTAGCCAAAACACAACCGGATATTTCCAGTTTCATCCAGTCAATCCGGACAAACTGGTGTGGAATTTGCATGCAGTGGACTGAGAAATACACTTTAAAAGTGGTTTTGCAGAAAAGCAAAGTCTTTTTGTTAGGCAAGTGCATAAAATATCATGTATACTAAGAGAAATATCATGTTTGTTTACCGCAGTTCCTCTAGCTTTCTCCCTATAAAATACGAATATGTAGAGCTGGTGTCCCCTTTTGGACCAATTAGTGATTCCATGGACAGAATTAAATATTCCCGGATAAACAACATTCAAAACAATAAAGTCTGTGGATAATATCAGGAATACACAAACACGGACGCTGTAGCAATATCTGGGATTGAGTTAGCCAAAAGAAAACCGGATATTTCCAGTTTCATCCAGTCATATCCGGACAAATTGGTGTGGAATTCGTATGCAATGGACCAAGAAAATCACAGTACAAATGGTTTTGGAGAAAAGCAAAGTCTTTTCGTTAGGCAAGTGCATAAAATGTCATGTATAGAAACAGAAATATCATGTTTGTTTGCCGCAGTTCCTCTAGCTTTCTCCCTAGAAAATACGAATGTGTAGAGCGGGTGTCCCCATGATGAACCAATTAGTGTTACTACGGTACAAAATTAAATGTTCACTGATAAAAACATTCAAAACAATAAAGTCCATTGATAATATCCAGAAAACACAAACACAGAAACTCACAATATTCCGCATTGGGTTAGCCAAAACAAAACCGGATATTTCTTGTTTCATCCAGTCATATGCGGACAAACTGGTTTGGAATTCGTATGCAATGGACCAAGAGAATCACAGTAAAAATTGTTTTGGAGAAAAGCAAAGTCTTTTCGTCAGGCAAGTGCATAAATTGTCATTGATACAAACAGAAATATCATGTTTGTTTCCCAGAGTTCCTCTAGCTTTCTCCATAGAAAATACAAATATGTAGAGCTGGTGTCTCCATGTGGAACCAATGAGTGTTTCCAAGAACACAATTAAATATTCCCTGATAAAAAACATTTGAAACAATATAGTCCGTGGAGAGCAGCAAGATGGCGGAATAGGCAGGGAGCACACTATTAGTCCGGGGGGAGAGAAAGTTTAATATAAGTGGAGATACTGCTGGGTCAAGGAAGAGTAGGGGATGAAACAGCAGAGGAAACTCTTCCGGAACTAGTGATTCACAGTGGACCTGCGTGGAGAGCGTGGGAGCCCAAGTTCGGGACACTAGCGGCAGACTCAACCCAACAGCGCTGGAACGCGAGGTGAGCCGAACCTCAATAGCCCAGCGGGCAAGCGGAAAGAGGAGGCTAGAGGGAACGAGGCTTGAAGCTCCGTGGGGAAATGTTCACCAGGCTAACTAGAAGAGAGATAGGAAAAAAATAAAAAACGTGACCGATACGGACACACGTTTCTCTGTCTCCGCTCACCTCTCAAAGGCGAGCAAGACAGAGCAGGCTCCATTTTGGACATACGTCATAAGCAGGGTGACCTCAGGTCCACACCAGCCCTGAGCCTAGCAGAAAAAACTGACTCTGGGGGGAGGGGTGAAATAACAGGAGATTAGCATCTAACTTGGCAACCCAGTGGGAGACTACAGGAGAATTGGAGCCCACACTGAGGGCAGCACAGATTCCCTGTGTGGTCCTTGGGAAAGAGCTTCCGATCTCTGGCTCCTGTGGGTATATCATTTGCCTGCTAACTACCTCCAATTACGTTCAGCTGTGCGGAATTACTTCCCTTTTAAATCAAAAAAAGAAAGAGAGATTTACCACACCTAACCTGGGAGTGTCATCTTTGACACACCCTCAGCCCTGAGGAACCAAACACAGCTCTCAGTCCACACTCATCTCAAGCCTCTAAGGCTCCACCGAAAGCAGACAGTCCACTTAAGATAGAGCCATAGTGTAACAAGAAAAAACACCACAGTGAAGAAACCAAATATATCCAACATGCCAAACAACAAATGCAAAAACCGAGGTAACAAGAACAAGGAAGACACTATGACGCCCTCAAATGAAAAAGACACCCCAATTCAAGATTATGAAGATGATGAGATCGAAGAAATGCAAGAAGCGGATCTCAAAAAATTGATAAGAACATTAAGAAGTTCTCAAAAACAAATTCTTGAACTACAGAAATCCTTAATGGACAAGATAGAAAATCTCTCTCGTGAAAGTGAAATATTAAGGAGGAATCAAAATGAAATTAAACAACTAGTGGAACAAGAAACTTTGATCGTGACGATAAATCATAATGAAATGAAGAATTCAATAGATCAAATGACAAACACATTAGAGAGCCTTAAAAACAGAATGGGCGAAGCAGAAGAGAGAATATCAGACTTAGAAGACGGAGAACAGGAAAGGAAACAGGCAAACCAAAGAAAAGAAGAAGAAATTAGAAATCTAAAAAATATTGTCGGGAATCTACAGGATACTATTAAAAAACCCAACATTCGGGTTCTAGGAGTTCCTGAAGGCATGGAGAGGGAGAAAGGATTAGAAAGCATTTTCAGTGAGATACTAGCAGAAAATTTCCCAGTTTTGGAGAAGGACAGAGGCATCTTAGTACAGGAAGCTTATAGAACCCCTAGTAAACATGACCAAAAGAGATCCTCACCACGACATGTGGTAATCAAACTCACCACAGTGAAACATAAAGTAAAGATCCTAAAATGTGCAAGAGAGAAATGTCAGATTACTCTTAGAGGATCTCCAATTAGACTCACAGCAGACTTCTCATCAGAAACCCTACAAGCTAGAAGGGAATGGAGAGATATAGCCCTGGTACTAAGAGAGAAAAACTGCCAGCCCAGAATATTATATCCTGCAAAGCTCTCATTAGTGAATGAAGGTGAAATTAAGACTTTTCATAGCAAACAGAAACTGAAAGAATTTGTTGCCACTCATCCTGCCCTGCAAAAGATGCTTAAAGATGTGTTACACACAGAAACACAGAAACATGGTCACCAATATGAAAGAAGGTAAAGGAAGGAAACCTCACAGCAAAAGATCACAGGAAGCTCAATTTCTTTTTGACATAGAATTAAACTCTGATGCTCTGTTAAAGCAATGTGTTAAAGTAATCTATTATGTGCTCTTGATGTCTGTTAAATTCTAATTGTTCAAAAACAGCTGAATTTTTATTAAGAGCTATGGGTTATGTAAATATGTGCTTATTTTCAAAGATTTGAATAATCACCTTGTGACAATGATCAAATTTGGTCTATGTTATGTCATGATTTTAAGGAATCTTATTTCAACCAGATATTTTGGATTTTGAGCCTTCTTGGCATTCTTGACAGGCATTCAAAAAATCAAAGTTTCAAACAATCTGGTCTCTAAAATTTCCAGTAAATCCTGGACTTTGGTTTGTCCAGTTTGGGCCCAACTGAAAAAATCGAAGGACCTATGTCTCTCATCTTATAGAGACACCAACTAAGCAGGCTATTTGGATTGTATTAGAAGGACTGTCAGGATGTGATGTGGTACCAGACTTTAAGTTTCTATAATGGAAAATGCTATTAATACAAATGTTTGAGAATTAAAAAGTCTAATGATCTTGTGATACTAGACATGATAGTTATCTTAATGAGAAAGCCCCAGAGGCCTAAAGGGTTAAATACTTGTCAAATCCTACAGGTGCTTTCAAAAATACTGTGAAGTAAGCAAGTGCCTCTTGTTGGTTGATGAGTTTATAATTTTAAACATGGCGACTTAAAGTCTTTTGTCATCCACAGTTATATATGATGTGCTGCTCATAAAACTAAAGCGTTGTTGGTTCTGTGTTTAGCTGTCCTCCTATAGGTTCCTATGGACTTTTTCCAGCCACTTCTACTGTATTCAGTACTTTGGGATGGCTCTGTAAACAGATGAAGCCAATAATGTATTAACAGTACCAACTGAGAGAAAGTATGGTTAACTGACGTTACTAAAAACAAAAAGCAATTCAAATCCATTGGCAATCTACAAAAAGAGTTAAAAGATTTTAAAAGCTATTATTAAAATTGCTATATTGGTCTATTATGTTATGTTATATGTGTGTACATATTGTATGTCCACATGGGGAAATTTTATTAAGAGTTTTATTTTAAATGGCTTATAGATAAGATTGTCCATAAATTTAAGCTGCTAAAATCAATCAAAGATACATTTTAATTGGTGTGACCTGAATCTGTGTATCATATGTTTTAGACTTTTGGTAGAAAGAAACTAAAAACATTTTAGATGGTTGTGCTTAAGTTTACTGGCTAAACAAACTACACCATGTTAGATATTTAAGAGGTGTTTTCAAATACATGATTCTTAAAATTTATAGAAGGCATTGGACCTTCTGGTAAATGTTTTCTTAAGTTGTTATCTAATGGTTGAAACGGTTTGCTAAGTATTCATGTGATATTGCTATTGTCAGCAAGCAATCTAGGACTTGCTCCCTCATTTCTCTATTCTAAGCCCAACTTGTTCTTTCATTTCTCTATTCTCTTCAAGGTAGGAAACTAATTCTATTATGAAGGAATCTGTAGGATGCACAATTTAATCTTTAGACCTTATAAAAGAGATGGCTAACATTTTTCTGCAATAGCATAGCCAAAATAAGAACTTCAATAATAATCTCATAGCTAGATTCACTTCACCATCAGCCAAGTATACAGTAAGTAGAAAAAACCTCCCTTTCAGACCAAAGGGAAAGAAAGTTTGAAAGTGAGAATATAATTTTCCTCATGGGCATTGTCTACCTTAGAAAAACTACTACAGAACATGCCTGTGACTATAGACTTGTAGTTCAGGCCACCGAAGATTAGAGATGGGACACGGGCACTCCCTTGACTTGCATCCTCTGGTCTGCTTTAACACAAACCAGGAGGAAAAGAAAGCTAGGCATCAGAAGCAATGGGTGTCAGGCCTATTAATGGCTGATCTGTACAGTGATCTACCCTCAAGGAGACCCAACAGGCCAGTCCACTGCAGTGGCTTTCAAAGTGGTAAGCCTGGGCTTCAGCAGAAGTCAGCTTGTGAAGAGCCTTGGCAGCTCTGCCAAGAGTTGGATCACTGGAAATGGACCTGCCCTGGAGTCGAAGGATGCCCAGGTCAGAGCCACAGATCTTATTGGCTCTAAGCTGAAAAGCCCTTCACTCAGCCCAACTTCCAAAGTGACCATTGCAGCTGAGGGTTTGGTCAAGTAGGGTCAGCAACTTTGCAGGCAGAACTGTAAATTTCTTGTTAGAGATGCCCCCTGCCTTTACCTGGCCAGCTCTCCTCCCAGGCCAGCCAAGTAATGAAAGTCAACAGAGTGCCTTCCCCTAGGAGGTTCACACCTCCCTTAGGATATACCCCATGTGAAGAGATAGATAGGTCTGGGCCTCTGAATTTACAAGGCCCAAAGCCCACCAGATTATTATCAAGCCCCTTCTATCAGGTTCTGTTTGCCTCTCAATCAGAAAAATTACTTGTAGCTTAGACAGCACCTTTCTTAGCTCCTCTAATAATGACTCTGTCCTTTGTTCTAGGCCCTGTCTAGCACACTTGGGCCTCATTCCTTTGTAATCATAACCTCTACTCTACCACCAATGGCTCTACTCCCAACCTGTGTGTACTGATGGTCCTCTTCCCCACTTAATGCTGTATAATTGTTCAAACCTGGTAAATGCCACTCTTAGGATCATTGGTTACTATCCTCACTCTGTCTTTTATGACCTTGTCTAAATATGATCAGAGTCGGCAAACTTGGAAGGCTTCCAAAGCCTTGGCAACTCATGACGACAGCCTAGGATGGTTACTGGCGCCATAAACTAGAGTGTCAGTTTGTTGGGTCAACAACAGGAGCCACTGTGCACTTGCTCCTCATGTGGGATCTCTGTCCTTAATGTGCTGTACGTTGTGATTTAATGCTATAACTAGAACTCAAACAGTATGTTTCACTTTGTGTTTCTATGTGGGTGCAAACCATTGAAATCTTTATACTAAATTGATCTTCTGTATATAAAGAGAATTGAAAATGAATCTTGATGCAAATGGAAGGGGAGAGGGAGCGGGAGAGGGGAGGGTTGCGGGTGGGAGGGAAGTTATGGGAGGGGGAAGCCATTGTAATCCATAAGCTGTACACTGGAAATTTATATTCATTAAATAAAAGTTAAAAAAATTAATAAATAAATGTCACTAACTTGAAAAAAAAAGAAAAAAGAAATTATGGGAATAGTACTCTATAGAATACTATACAGCAGTAAAAAAAATGAAATCCAGTCAATTGCAACAAGATGGAGGAATCTGGAAAACATCATGCTGAGTGAAATAAGCCAGACCCAAAGGGACAAATATCACATTTTCTCCCTGATCGGCGACAACTAACTGAGCACCAAAGGTGAAACCTGTTGAAGTGAAATGGACACTATAAGAAACAGTGACCTGATCAGCTCTTGTCCTGACTGTTGATGTACAATGTAATACTTTATCCATTTTAGTTTTTTTTTGTTCTAGTACTATTAGTTGAACTCTAATTAACATACATTTATTCTTAGGTGTTTAAATTTTAACTGAAAAGTGATCCCTGTTAAATATAATAGTGGGAATAAGAGAGGGAGGAGAGTACAATTTGGGACATGCCCAATCGGACTTGCCCCAAATGGTGGAATAGAAACGTGCCAGGGGATCCCAATACAATCCCATCAAAGTGGCATGTACCAATGCCATCTCACTAGTCCAAGTCATCAATTTCAGTCATCAAAATCAAGTTCAATTGATCACACTGATAGGTCTAAGAGTCAAAGGGATCACACAAGCAAGACTAGTGTCTGCTAATACTAACTGTTAGAATCAAAAAGGGAGAGAACGATCCAACATGGGAAGCAGGATACACAGCAGACTCATAGAATGACAGATGTCCTAAACTGCACTCTGGCCTCAGAATCAGCCCTTAAGGCATGCGAATATGGCTGAAGAGCCCATGAGAGTATTTTAGGCATGCAAAGCCAAGACACCATGGAAAAGAAAAAAAAAGAAGAAGACCTAAATGAAAGATCTCAGTGAGTGAGATCCCAGTGGAAAGAACAGGTCATCAAAGAAGGAGGTACCTTTCTCTGAAGGGAGGAGAGAACATCCACTTTGACTATGACCCTGTCTGAATAAGATGAAGTCTGTGAACTCTAAAGGCTTCCATAGCCTTAGCAACTCATGACTAGAGCCTAGGGAGATTACTGACGCCATAAACAAGAGTGTCAAATTGTTAAGTCAACAACAGGAGTCACTGTGTACTTACATCCCATGTGGGATCTGTCCTTAATGTGTTGTCCGATGTGATTTAATGCTATAACTAGTACTGAAAATGTATTTTACACTTTGTGTTTCTGTGTGGGTACAAACTGTTGAAATCTTTACTCAATATATACTAAATTAATCTTCTGTATATAAAGATAATTTAAAATTAATCTTGATGTGAATGGAAGGGGAGAGGGAGCGGGAGACGGGAGGGTTGAGGGTGGGAGGGAAGTTATGGGAGGGGGAAGACATTATAATCCATAAACTGTACATCGGAAATTTATATTCATTAAATAAAAATTAAAAAAAATATAAAAAAATGATCTTCTGTATATAAAGAGAATTGAAAATGAATCTTGATGTGACTGGAAGGGGAGAGGGAGCAGGAGAGGGGAGGGTTGCAGGTGGGAGGGAAGTTATGTCGGTGGGGGAAGCCATTATAATCCATAAGCTGTACTTTGGAAATTTATATTCATTAAATAAAAGTTAAAAAAAGAAAAAAAATAAAATAAAGTCCGTGGATAATATCAGGAATATACAAACACAGAGTCTATAGCAATATCTGGGATTGAGTTAGCCAAAACACAAGCGGATATTTCCGGTTTCATCCAGTAATATCCGGTCAAACTGGTGTAGAATCATATGCAATGAACCGAGAAAATCACAGTAAAAATGGTTTTGCAAAATAGCAAAGTCTTTTCGTTTGGCAAGTGCATAAAATATCATCTATATAAACAGAAATATCATGTTTGTTTGTCGCAGTTCCTCTAGCTTTCTCCCTAGAAAATACGAATATGTAGAGCTGGTTTCTCCATGTGGAACCAATTAGTGTTTCCAAGAACAAAATTAAATATTCCCTGAAAAAAACATTTGAAACAATAAAGTCTGTGGATAATATAAGGAAAACACAAACACAGAGGCTGTAGCAATATCTGGGACTGAGTAAGGCAAAACAAAACCGGATATTTACAGTTCCATCCAGTCATATCCGGACAAACTGGTGTGGAATTCAGATGAAGTGTACCGAGAAAATCACAGAAAAATGGTTTTGGAGAAAAGCAAAGTCTTTTCGTTAGGCAAGTGCATAAAATGTCATCTATACAAACAGAAATATCATGTTTGTTTGCCACAGTTCCTCTAGATTTCTCCCTAGAAAATACGAATATGTAGCGCTGGTGTCTCCATGTGGAAACAATTACTGTATCCTAGCTCAAAATAAAATGTTCCCTGATAAAAAATATTCAAAAATAAAGTCCATCGATAATATCCAGAAAATACAAACACAGAGGCTGTAGCAATATTTCGTATTGAGTTAGCAAAACAAAACCGGATATTTCTCTTTTTAATCAGTCATATCCGGACAAACTGTTGTGGAATTCGTATGCAATGGACCGAGAAAATCACAGTAAAAATGGTTTTGGAGAAAAGCATCGTCGTTTCATTAGGCAAGTGCATAAAATGTCATCTATACAAACAGAAATATCATGTTTGTTTGTCGCAGTAACTCTTGCTTTCTCCCGAGAAAATACAAATTTGTAGAAATGACGTTCCAATAAAGAACCAACAGGTATTTCAACGGTACAGAATTAAATCTTCCCTGATGAAAACATTCAAAAGTATAAGTACATCGATATATCCAGAAAACACAAACACAGAGGCTTTCACAATATTTTGGATTGTTTTAGCCAATGCACAACCGGATATTTCTGGCTTCATCCAGTCATATTCGGACAAACTGGTGTGGAGTTCGTATGCAATGGACCGAGAAAATCACAGTACAAATGGTTTTGGAGAAAAGCAAAGTCTTTTCGTTAGGCAAGTGCATAAAATGCCATCTATAGAAACAGAAATATCATGTTTGTTTGCCGCAGTTCCTCTAGTTTTCTCCCTAGAAAATACGAATGTGTAGAGCTGGTGTCTCCATGTGGAAACAATTAGTGATTTCAAGCACGAAATAAAATGTTCCCTGATAAAAAAATTCAAAACAATAAAGTCCGTGGATAATATCAGGAATACACAAACACAGATGCTGTAGCAATATCTGGATTTGAGATAGCCAAAACACAACCGGATATTTCTGGTTTCATCCAGTCATATCCGGACAAAGTGGTGTGGAATTCCTATGCAATGGGCCGAGAAAAAAACAGTAAAAATGGTTTTGGAGAAAAGCAAAGTCTCTTCATAAGGTAAGTAGATAAAATATCACTGATACAAAGAGAAATATCATGTTTGTTTGTGGCAGTTCGTCTAGCTTTCTCTCTAGAAAATACAAATATGAAGAGCTGGTGTCTTCATTTGGAAACAATTAGTGATTTCAAGAACAAAATTAAATGTTCCCTGATAAAAAAAATTTAAAACAATAAAGTCCGTGTATAATATCAGGAATACACAAACACAGGGGCTGTGGCAATATCTGGGATTGAGTTAGCCAAAACAAAACCGGATATTTCCGGTTTCATGCAGTCATATCCGGACAAAGGAGTGTGGAATTCATATGCAATGGACCAAGAAAAATCACAGTAAATATGGTTTTTTAGAAGAGCAATGTTTTTTTATTAGGCAAGTGCATAAAATGTCATTGATACAAACAGAAATATCATGTTTGTTTTCTGAAGTTCCTCTAGCTTTCTCCCTAAAAATACGAATTTGTAGAGCTGGTGTTCCCATGAGGATCCAATTAGTGTTTCAACGGTACAAAATTAAATGTTGCCTGATAAAAACATTCAAAACAATAAAGTCCATCGATAATATCCAGAAAACAGAAACACAGAGGCTTTCACAATATTTAGGTTTGAGTTAGCCAAAACACAACCGGACATTTCTGGTTTCATCCAGTCATATCCGGACAAACTGGTGTGGAATTCGTATGCAAGGGACCGAGAAAATCACAGTACAAATGGTTTTGGAGACAAGCAAAGTCTTTTCGTTAGGCAAGTGCATAAAATGCCATCTATAGAAACAGAAATATCATGTTTGTTTGCTGCAGTCCCTCTAACTTTCTCCCTTGAAAATATGAATATGTAGAGCTGGTGTCTCCATGTGGAACCAATTACTGTATCCAAGCTCAAAATAAAATGTTCCCCGATAAAAAGCATTCAAAACAATAAAGTCCATTGATAGTATGCAGAAAAAACAAACACAGAGGCTGTAGCAATATCTGGGATTGAGTTAGCAAAAACAAAACCGGATATTTACGGGTATGATCCAGTCATATCCGGACATACTGGTTTGGAATTCGTATGCAAGGGACCGAAAAAATCAGAGTAAAAATGGTTCTGGAGAAAAGCAAAGTCTTTTCGTTAGGCAAGTGCATAAAATGTCATCTTAACAAACACAAATATCATGTTTGTTTGCCACAGTTCCTCTAGCTTTTCTGTAGAAAATACGAATGTGTAGAGGTGGTGTCGCCATGATGAACCAATTAGTGATTCAACCTTACAAAATTAAATGTTGCCTGATAGAAACATTCAAAACAATAAAGTCCATCGATAATATCCAGAAAACACAAACACAGAAGCTTTCACAATATTTCAGTTTGAGTTAGCCAAAACACAACCGGATATTTCTGGTTTCATCCAGTCATATCCGGACAAACTGGTGTGGAATTCATATGCAATGGACTGAGAAAATCACAGTAAAAATGGTTTTGGAGAAAAGGAAAGTCTTTTCTTTAGGCAAGTGCATAAAATGTCATCTATGCAAACAGAAGTATCATGTTTGTTTGCAGCAGTTCCTCTAGGTTTCTCCCTAGAAAATACGAATGTGTAGAGCTGGTGTTCCCATGATGAACCAATTAGTGTTTCAATGGTACAAATATAATGATCCCCAATAAAAAGCATTCAAAACAATAAAGTCCATCGATAACATTTAGAAAACACAAACACAGAGGCTGTAGCAATATTTTGTATTGAGTTAGCCAAAACACTACTAGATATTTCTGTTTTCATCCAGTAATATCCGGACAAACTGGTGTGGAATTCGTATGCAATGGACCAAGAAAATCACAATACAAATGGTTTTGGAGAAAAGCAAAGGCTTTTCGTTAGGCAAGTGCATAAAATGTCATGGATACAAACAGAAATATCATGTTTGTTTGCCGCAGTTCTAATTGCTTTCTCCCTAGAAAATAAGAAAGTGTAGAGGTGGTGTCCCCATGATGAACCAATTAGTGATTCAATGGTACAAAATTAAATGTTGCCTGATAAAAACATTCAAAACAATAAAGTCCATCCATAATATCCAGAAAACACAAACACAGAGGCTTTCACAATATTTCGGTTTGAGTTAGCCAAAACACAACCGGGTATTTCTGGTTTCATCCAGTCATATCCGGACATACTCGTGTGGAATTTGTATGCAATGGACCGAGAAAATCACAGTACAAATGTTTTTTGAGAAAAGCAAAGTCTTTTCGTGAGGCAAGTGCATAAAATGTCATCGATACAAACAGAAATATCATGTTTGTTTGCCGCAGTTCCTCTAGGTTTCTCCCTAGAAAATACGAATGTGTAGAGCTGGTGTCCCCATGATGAAGCAATTAGAATTTCTATGGTACAAAAATAAATGTTCCCTGATAAAAATATTCAAAACAATAAAGTTCATCGATAATATGCAGAAAACACAAACACAGAGGCTTTACAATATTTTGGATTGAGTTAGACAAAACACAATGGGATATTTCTGGTTTCATCCTGTCATATCTGCTCAAAGTGGTGTGGAATTCCTATGCAATGGACCGAGAAAATCACAGTAAATATGGTTTTGGAGCAAAGCAAAGTCTTTTCATTAGGCAAGTGCATAAAATGTAATCTATACAAACCGAAATATCATGTTTGTTTGCCGCAGTTCCTCTAGGTTTCTCACTAGAAAATACGAATGTGTAGAGCTGGTGTTGCCATGATGAACCAATTACTGTATCCAAGCTCAAAATAAAATGTTCCCCGATAAAAAGCATTCAAAACAATAAAGTCCATTGATAGTATCCAGAAAACACAAACACAGAGGCTTTCACAATATTTCGGATTGAGTTAGCCAAAAGACAACCAGATATTTCTGGTTTCATCCAGTCATATCCGGACAAAGTAGTGTGGAATTTGTATGCAATGGTCCGAGAAAATCACAGTAAAATGTTTTGGAGAAAAGCAAGTATTTTCGTTAGGCAAGTGCATAAAATTCCAGCTATAGAAACAGAAATATCATGTTTGTTTGCCACAATTCCTATAGGTTTCTCCGTAGAAATTACAAATGTAATTACTGACGCCATGAACAAGAGTGTCAAATTGTTAAGTCAGCAACAGGAGTCACTGTGTACTTACCTCCCATGTGGGATCTGTCCTTAATGTGTTGTCTAATGTGCAGTGATGCTATAATTAGTGCTGAAACAGTATTTTTACACTTTGTGTTTCTGCATGGGTACTAACTGATGAGATCTTTACTAATTATATACTGAATCGATCTTCTGTATATAAAGATAATTGGAAATGAAAAAAAAAACCTAGTGTTAAATTGGAAATGGCATAGAAAATTAATTAATTTTTTAAAAAAATATTATGTAGGATCTCTGCCTTTAATGTGCTGTACACTCTTATTTAATGCGATAACTAGTACTCCAACAGTATTTTTTTTTTCACTTTGTGTTGCTATATGGGGGCAAACTGTTGAAATCGTTACCTAATTTATACTGAACTGATCTTTTGTACATAAAGAGAATTGAAAATGAATCATGATGTGATTGGAAGGGGAGAGGGAGCGGGAAAGGGGAGGGTTGTGGGTGGGAGGGAAGTTTTGGGAGGGGGAAGCCATTATAACCCATGAGCTGTACTTTGGAAATTTATATTCATTAAATAAATGTTAAAAAAAAAGGAAAGTACGAATATGTAGAGCTGGTGTCTCCATGTGGAACCAATTACTGTATGCAAGCTCAAAATACAATGTTCCCCGATAAAAAAACATTCAAAACAATAAAGTCTGTGGATAATATCCAGAAAACTCAAACACAGAGGCTGTAGCAATGTCTGGGATTGAGTTAGCCAAAACAAAACCGGATATTTCCGGTTTCATCGAGTCATATCTGGACAACTGGTGTGGAATTCGTATGCAATGGACCGAGAAAATCACAGTACAAATGGTTTTAGAGAAAAGCAAAGTCTTTTCGTTAGGCAATTGCATAAAATGTCATCTATACTGTAAGACCCCTGAAGCAGGTGTCCTACAATTCGACCGACCCCAGATGCACGAACTCCACACCAATCGATGCAAAGAGCAAGAGGAAGTTTATTGCATTTGCAAATGGGCCATCTCAATCACAACAGCACCCTCGGGTGCAGTGCACAAGAGAGGCCCCGATCATCAATCACACAGAGTATTTAAGGCTTAAAACCACAACATTATCATAGTTCCACAGTATTACAAAAGATCACAGGATAAAGGGTTTTTCCAGGGTAAAAGGGAACCATCAAGGGGGTTTCCAAGGTAAAAGGGAAGTAGTTATATGCTGTACGTGCCTTGGGATTTTCCATTTTAACTTGAGCAAGCAAGGACAGGGGGTCAATGTGGTGTAACAGGACATAGGTTGGGTACATTTTCGGTTAACTTCTGTCTTTATAGTTCCTAAAAACTTAACATAGTTCCTAAAACAGTTATTACATGCTACAAGTTCAGCTAAAGTTCAGCTATCTTAAGAAAGCATTTTGCAAGCCCAGCCATTTGCACAGAAGCAGAACAATATGCAGTTAGCACAAGCAACTCCATTTTGAACCTAACCAGCTTCATTCTTTCAATACAAACAGAAATATCATGTTTGTTTGCCGCAGTTCCTCTAGCTTTCTCCCTAGAAAATACGAATGTGTAGAGCTGGTGCTTCCATGTGGAAACAATTAGTGTTTCACAGCACAAAATTAAATGTTCCCTGATAAACAACATTCAAAACAATAAAGTCTGTGTATAATATCAGGAAAACACAAAAACTGATGCGGTAAAAATATCTGGGATTGAGTTAGCCAAAACAAACCGGATAATTCCGGTTTCATCCAGTCATATCCGACAAACTGGTGTGGAATTCGTATGCAATGGACCGAGAAAATCACAGTAAAAATGGTTTTGGAGAAATGCAAAGTCTTTTCTTTAGGCAGGTGCATAAAATGTCATCTATACAAACAGAAATATTATGTTTGTTTGCTGCATTTCCTCTAGGTTTCTCCCTGGAAAATACGAATGAGTAGAGCTGGTGTCTCCATGTGGAAACAATTTGTGTTTCCAAGCACAAAAGTAAATGTTCCCTGATGAAAAACATTGAAAAAAATAAATCAGTGGATAATATCAGGAATGCACAAAAACAGAGGCTGTAGCAATATCTGGGATTGAGTTAGCCAAAACAAAACCGGATATTTCCGGTTTCATCCAGTCATATCCGGACAAAGTGATGTGGATTTTGTATGCAATGGACAAGACAATCACAGTACAAATGGTTTTGGAGAAAAGCAAAGTCTTTTCATTAGGGAAGTGCATAAAATGTCATCGATACAAACAGAAATATGTTTGTTTGCCGCAGTTCCTCTAACTTTCTCCCTAGAAAATACGAATATGTGGAGCTGGGGTCTCCATGTGGAACCAATTACTGTATCGAAGCTCAAAAAAATGTTCCCAATAAATAACTATCAAGACAATAATGTCTATGGATAATATCCAGAAAAAACAAACACAGAGGCTGTTGCAATATCTGGGATTGAGTTAGCCAAAACAAAACCAGATATTTCCGGTTACATCCAGTCATATCTGGACAAAATGGTGTGGAATTCATATGCAATGGACCGAGAAAATTATAGTACACATGGTATTAGAGAAAAGCAAAGGCTTTTCGTTAGGCAAGTGCATAAAATGTCATCTAGGCAAACAGAAATATCATGTTTGTTTGCCGCAGTTCCTATAGCTTTCTCCCAATTAGTGTTTCTACGGTACAAAAATAAATGTTCCCTGAGAAAAACATTCAAAACAATAAAGTCCATCGATAATATCCAGAAAACATAAACACAGAAGCTTTCACTATATTTTGGATTCAGTTAGCCAAAACACAACCGGATATTTCTCGTTTCATCAAGTCATATCCGTACAAACTGGTGTGGAATTCGTATGCAATGGACCGAAAAAATCACAGTAAAAATGGTTTTGGAGAGAAGCAAAGTCTTTTCGTGAGGGAAGTGCATAAAATGTCATTGATACAAACAGAAATATAATGTTTGTTTGCCGCAGTTCCTATAGCTTTCTCCTTAGAAAATACGAATGTGTAGAGCTGGTGTCTCCATGTGGAACCAAGTAGGCTTTCCAAGAACAAAATTAAATGTTCCCTGACAAAAAACATTCAAAACAATAAAGTCCATTGATAATATCCAGAAAACACAAACACAGAGTCGGTAACAATATCTTGGATTGAGTTAGAAAAAGAAAAACCGGATATTTCGGGTTTCATCCAGTCATATCCGGAGAAACTGGTGTGGAATTCGTATGAAATGGACATAGAAAATCACAGTAAAAATGGTTTTGGAGAAAAGCAAAGTCTTTACGTTCGGCAAGTGCATAAAATGTCATCTATACAAACAGAAATATCATGTTTGTTTGCCGCAGTTCCTCTAGCTTTCTCCCTACAAAACAGGAATGTGTAGAGCTGGCGTCTCCATGTGGAACGAATTAGTGTTTCACAGCACAAAATTAAATGTTCCCTGACAAAAAACATTCGAAAAATAAAGTCTGTGGATAATATCAGGAATACACAAACACAGAGGCTGTAGCAATAATTCGGGTTGAGTTAGCCAAAACACAACCAGATATTTCTGGTTTCATATAGTCATATCCGGACAAACTGGTGTGGAATTCGTATGCAATGGGCTGAGAAAATCACAATAAAAATGGTTTTGGAGAAAAGCAAGTCTTTTCGTTAGGCAAGTGCATAAAATGTCATCTATACAAACAGAAATATCATGTTTGTTTGGCGCAGTTCCTCTAGCTTTCTCCCTAGAAAATACGAATGTGTAGAGCTGGTGTCTCCATGTGGAACCAATTTGCGTTTCGAAGCACAAAATTAAATGTTCCCTGAACAAAAAACATTGAAAAATAAAAAAATCCATGAATAATATCCAGAAAACACAAACACAGAGGCTTTCACAATGTTTCAGATTGAGTTACCCAAAACACAACCGGATATTTCCGCTTTCATCCAGTCATATCCGGACAAACTTGTGTGGAATTCGTATGCAATGGACCGAGAAAATCACAGTAGAAATGGTTTTGGAGAAAAGCAAAGTCTTTTCGTTAGGCAAGTGCATAAAATGTCATCAATACAAACAGAAATATGTTTTTTTTCCGCAGTTCCTCTAGCTTTCTCCCTAGAACATACGAATATGTAGAGCTGGGGTCTCCATGTGGAATCAATTACTGTATGCAAGCTAAAAATAAAATGTTCCCAATAAAAAACATTCAAAACCATAAAGTCCATCGATAATATGCAGAAAACACAAACACAGAGGCTTTCACAATATTTCAATTGAGTTAGCCAAAACACAACCAGATATTTCTGGTTTCATCCAGTCATATCCGGACAAAGTGCTGTTGAATTCGTATGCAATGGACTG
The DNA here is from genome assembly GCA_036325905.1 of Lepus oiostolus. Lineage (NCBI taxonomy): Eukaryota > Metazoa > Chordata > Mammalia > Lagomorpha > Leporidae > Lepus > Lepus oiostolus. Next base: position 55,254,138 of record CM070808.1, on the reverse strand, counting down.
AGAAAATCACAGTAAAAATGGTTTTGGAGAAAAGCAAAGTCTTTTCGTTAGGCAAGTGCATAAAATGTCATCTATACAAACCGAAATATCATGTTTGTTTGCCGCAGTTACTCTAGATTTCTCCATAAAAAATTAGAATGTGTAGAGCTGGTGTGTCCATGTGGAACCAATTAGTGTTTCCAAGCACAAAATTAAATATTCCCTGAAATAAAAGCATTGAAAAAAATAAAGTCCGTGGATAATATCAGGAATATACAAACACAGAGGCTGTAGCAATATTTAGGATTGAGTTAGCCAAAACACAACCAGATATTTCTGGTTTCATCCAGTCATATCCGGACAAAGTTGTGTGGAATTCGTATGCAATGGACTGAGAAAATCACTGTAAAAATGGTTTTGGAGAAAAGCAAAGTAGTTTCGTTAGGCAAGTGCATAAAATGTCATCTCTACAAACAGAAATATCATGTTTGTTTGCCACAGTACCTCTGGCTTTCTCCCTAGAAAATACGAATATGTAGAGCTGGTGTTCCTAAGATAAACCAATTAGTGTTTCAACGGTCCAAAATTAAATGTTCCCTGCAAAAACATTCAAAACAATAAGTCCATCGATAATATCCAGAAAACACAAAGACAGAGACTGTAGCATTATTTCGGTTTGAGTTAGCCAAAACACAACCGGATATTTCTGGTTACATCCAGTCATATCTGGACAAAGTGGTGTGGAATTCGTATGCAATGGACCGAGAAAATCACAGTACAAATGGTTTTGGAGAAAAGCAAAGTCTTCGTTAGGCAAGTGCATAAAATGTCATCTATACAAAAAGAATTATCATGTTTGTTTGCCACAGATCCTCTAGCTTTCTCCGTAGAAAATATGAATGTATAGAACTGGTGTCTCCATGTGGAAACAATTAGTGTTTCCAAGCAGAAAATTAAATGTTCCCTGATAAAAAAAAACTTCAAAACAATAAAGTCTGTGGATAATATCAAGAATACCCAAACACAGTTGCTGTAGCTATATCTGGGATTGAGTTAGCCAAAACACAACTGGATATTTCTTGTTTCATGCAGTCATATGCGGGCAACGCGGTGTGGAATTCGTATGCAATAGAACTAGAAAATCACAATACAAATGGTTTTGGAGAAAAGCAAAGTCTTTTCGTTCACAAGTGCATAAATTGTCATCTAAACAAAGAGAATTATCATGTTTGTTTCCCACAGTTCCTCTAGATTTCTCACTAGAAAATATGAATGTGTACAGCTGGTGTTAACATAAAGAAGCAATTAGTGTTTCAACGGTACAAAATGAAATGTTCCCTGATAAAAACATTCAAAATAATGAGTCCATTGATAATATCCAGAATACACAAACAAAGAGGCTGTAGCAATATTTCGGATTGAGTTAGCCAAAACACAACCGGATATTTCTTTTTTCATCCAGTCATATCCAGACCAAGTTGTGTGGAATTCGTATGCAATGGACGGAGAAAATCACAGTAAAAATGGTTTTGGAGAAAAGCAAAGTCTTTTCATTAGGGAAGTAGATAAAATATCATTGATAGAAACAGAAATATCATGTTTGTATGCCACAGTTCCTCTAGCTTTCTCCCTAGAAAATACAAATATGTAGAGCTGTTGTCTCCATGTGGAACCAATTAGTGTTTTCAAGCACAAAATTAAATGTTCCCTGATAAAAAACATCCAAACCAATAAATATCAGGAATACACAAACACAGAGGCTGTAGCAATATCTGGGATTGAGTTAGCCAAAACACAACCGGATATTTCCGCTTTCATCCAGTCATGTCCGGACAAATTGGTGTGGAATTCGTATACAATGGACCGAGACAATCACAGTACAAATGGTTTTGGAGAAAAGCAAAGTTTTTTGGTTAGGCAAGTGCATAAAATGTCATCTATACAAAGAGTAATATCATGTTTGTTTGCCGCAGTTCCTCTAGCTCTCTCCCTAGAAAATACGAATATGTAGAGCTGGTATCTCCATGTGGAAACAATTAGCATTTCAACGGTACAAAATTAAATGTTCTCTGATAAAAACAATCAAAACAATGAGTACATCGATAATATCTCAAAAACACAAACACAGAGGCTGTAGCAATATTTCGGATTGAGTTAGCCAAAACACAACCGGATATTTCTGTTTTCATCCAGTCATATCCGGACAAACTGGTGTGGAATTCGTATGCAATGGACGGAGAAAATCACAGTAAAAATGGATTTGGAGGAAAGCAAAGTCTTTTCTTTAGCCAAGTGCATAAAATGTCATCTATACAAACAGAAATATCATGCTTTTTTGCCGCAGTTCCTCTAGCTTTCTCCCTAGAAAATACGAATGTGTAGAGCTGGTGTCTCCATGTGGAACCAATTAATGTTTCCATGCACAAAATTAAATCTTCCTTAAAAAAAAACATTCAAAAAAATAAAGTCCGTGGAAAATATAGGAATACACAAATACAGGGGCTGTAGTAATATTTCGGATTGAGATAGCCAAAACACAACCGGATATTTCCAGTTTCATCCAGTTATATCCGGAAAAACTGGTGTGGAATTCGTATGCAATGGACCGAGAAAATCACAGTAGAAATGGTTTTGGAGAAAAGCAAAGTCTTTTCATTAGGCAAGTGCATAAAATGTCATTGATACAAACAGAATATCATATTTCTTTGCGGCAGTTCCTCCAGCTTTCTCCCTAGAAAATACGAATGTGTACAGCTGGTGTCCCCATGATGAACCAATTAGTGTTCTACGGTACAAAAATATATGTTCCCTGAAAAAAAAAACATTCAAAACAATCAAGTCCGTGGATAATATCAGGAATATACAAACACAGAGGCTGTAGAATATCTGGGATTGATTTAGCCAAAACATAACAGGATATTTCCGGTTTCATCAAGTCATATCTGGACAATTTGGTGTGGAATTCGTATGCAATGGACCAAGAAAATCACAGTAAAAATGGTTTTTTAGAAAAGCAAAGTCTTCGTTAGGCAAGTGCTTTCACAATATTTCGGATTGAGTTAGCCAAAACACAACCGGATATTTCTGGTTTCATCCAGTCATATCCGGACAAACTGGTTTGGAATTCATATGCAATGGACCGAGAAAATCACAGTAAAAATGGTTTTGGAAAAAAGCAAAGTCTTTACGTTAGGCAAGTGCATAAAATGTCATCGATACAAACAGAAATATCATGTTTATTTGCCACAGTTCCTCTACCTTCCTCCCTAGAAAATAAGCATGTGTAGAGCTGTGTCTCCATGATGAACCAATTTGTGTTTCAATGGTACAAAATGAAATGTTGTATCATCGATACAAACAGATATATCAAGATTGTTTGCCGCAGTTCCTCTAGCTTTCTCCCTAGAAAATACAAAAGTGTAGAGCTGGTGTCTCCATGTGGAACCAATTAATGGTTCCAAGCACAAAATTAAATATTCCCTGATAAAAAACATTCAAATCAATAAAGTCCGTGGATAATATCAGGAAAACACAAACACAGAGGCTGTAGCAATATCTGTGATTGAGTAAGCAAAAAAAAAAAAAAACTAGATATTTCCGGTTTCATTGAGTCATGTCCGTATAAACTGGTGTGGAATTCATATGCAATAGACCGAGACAATCACAGTACAAATGGATTTGCAGAAAAGCAAAGTGTATTCGTTAGAAAAGTGCATAAAATGTCATCGTACAAACAGAAATTTCATGTTTGTTTGCCATATTTCCTCTAGCTCTCTCCCTAGAAAATACGAATGTGTAGAGCTGGTGTCTCCATGAGGAACCAATTAGTTTGCAACCTTACAAAATTAAATGTTCCCTGGAAAAAATATTCAAAACATTAAAGTCTGTCGATAATATCGGGAAAACAGAAACGTAGAGCCTGTAGCAATATCTGGGATTGAGTTAGCCAAAACACAACCGGATATTTCTGGATTCCTCAAGTCATATCCGGAGAAAGCGATGTGGAATTCGTATGCATTGGACTAAGAAAATCCAGGGAAAATGGTTTTGCAGAAAAGCAAAGTCTTTTCGTTAGGCAAGTGCATAAAATGTCATCTATACAAACAGAAATATCATGTTTGTTTGCCGCAGTTCCTCTAGCTTTCTCCCTAAAAATTACGAGTGTGTAGAGCTAGTGTCTCCATGTGGAACCAATTAGTGTTTTTGCGGTACAAAATTAAATGTTACCTTATAAAAACTTTCAAAACAATAAAGTCCGTGGATAATATCAGGAATACACAAACACAGAGGCTTTCACAATATGTCGGATTGAGTTAGCCAAAACACAACGGGATATTTCTGGTTTCATCCAGTCATATCCGGAAAAAGTCGTTTGGAATTCATATGCAATGGACCGTGAAAATCACAGTAAAAATAGTTTTGAAGAATAGCATAGTCTTTTCCTTCGGCAAGTGCATAAAATGTCATCTATACAAACGGAAATTTCATGTTTGTTTCCCGTAGTTCCTCTTGCTTTCTCCCTATTAAATACGAATGTGTAGAACTGTTGTCTCCATGTGGAACCAATTACTGTATCTAAGCTCAAATTAAAATGTTCCCTGATAAAAAACATTCAAAACACTAAAATCTGTCGATAATATCGGGAAAACAGAAACATAGAGCCTGTAGCAATATCTGGGATTGAGTTAGCCAAAACACAACCGGATATTTCTGTTTTCATCCAGGTATATCCGTACAAACTGTGTGGAATTCATATGCAATGGACTAAGAAAATCACAGTAAAAATGGTTTTGGAGAAAAGCAAAGTCTTTTCGTTAGTCAAGTGCATAAGATATCATCTAGACAAACAGAAATATCATATTTGTTTGCCGTAGTTCCTCTAGCTTTCTCCCTAGAAAATACGAATGTGTAGAGCTGGTGTCTCCATGTGGAACTTATTAGTGTTTCCAAGCACAAAATTAAATGTTCCCTGAAAAAACATTCAAAACAATAAAGTCCGTGGATAATATCAGGAAAACACAAACAGAGAGCCTGTAGCAATATCTGGGATTGAGTTAGCCAAAACAAAACTGGATATTTCCGGTTTCATCCAGTCATATCCTGAGAAAATCGTGTGGAGTTCATATGCAATGGACCGAGAAAATCACAGTAAAAATGGTTTTGGAGAAAAGCAAAGTCTTTTCGTTAGTCAAGTGCATAAAATGTCATCTATACACACAGAAATATCATGTTTGTTTGCTGCAGTTCCTCTAGCTTTCCTTCTAGAAAATACAAATATGTAGAGCTGGTGTCTCCATGTGGAACCAATTAGTGTTTCCTAGCACAAAATTAAATGTTCCCTGAAAAAACATTCAAAACAATAAAGTCCATCGATAATATCAGGAAAACACAAACACAGAGGCTTTCACAATATTTCGGATTGAGTGAGCCAAAACACAACCGGATATTTCTGTTTTCATCCAGTTATATCCGGACAAAGTGGTGTGGAATTCGTATGCAATGGACCGAGAAAATCACAGTAAAAATGCTTTTGGAGAACAGCAAAGTCTTTTCGTTAGGCAAGTGCATTGTTGTTCCTGAGCGAGTATGAACAAAGGAGCTCCACACATTAGTAAAATTTGATGGTCCTTTATTTGCTGGCGGTGGAGAGTGGGCACATACCCTAAAGAACTCTCGACCCTGAAGCCTAAAGCAACAGGGTTTATAAAGGCAAAAACCACAAAATCGGGAGGGGAATTCATGGTTGCTAGGAACAGGGGGAATACATGGTTACCTGGTTCAAGCCGACCTAAAACCTATGCGAAACTAGTATCAATTATAATCTTGACAATACCAGTTACAATCTTATAATCCTGACATTAATCCAGGTATTGGTTTTAGTTATATGCAGGACATAGACAAATTACATTTGTATCATTAACCCAGGTGCAACCTTTCTACTTTCAAGCTTGAACAATTATGCTAGGGGGTTCCCATGCTCTGCCAAGTGTGAGGTAGTGGACTGCCATTGTTCTACTGTTTTAGATCATAGTTTCAGACCAGAGTCTCACATTGGGGGGGGGGGGGCGGTGCTTTCCCAGAATGGAGTCTTAAGTGCTCCAAAATGGAGTCTCTTCTGTCAAGGTGCCACTTCATTCCCCCCTTTTTCTTTTGAGACTAATCAAATCCTTGATTTAGTTACATTATATGGATTAGGAAGGATATTCACAGTAGAGTAATAGGTAACAGATTTGGTGCTGGCTGATGTTCGCATCTGGGAAGTACTTAGCTCACCCAGAACCAAGGATGCTGTGCTGAGGGCAGCAGTGCCTTCCACACTGAACCCAACTAGGACCAGAAGTAACCCGGGGCCTTTTGGTGACAACTGGAATGGGAGGTGCTAAGAGCTGATGCTTGCTTTGGTGGACCCAGCCCCCTATTGCTAGTTTTGGGTACAGAATATCACAGTGGGAAGAGTTGGGATCAGGTCTCAGAGTAAATCTTTTCTTTACAGCTTACAGTCTGTATGTACAAGACATTTTTTAAAGCCTGAGAGGCCCACAGACACTTAGCCCAACCAGAGAGCCTCAGTCCTCCCCTTCTTTAAATCCACACCCTACTATTGTAGGGACCCAGGGCGTCGATCTCATTTTGGCTACTTCCTGCTGACAGGGGGTCATTGTCCTGGGGGCCCCTTAGGGTGTGGAGTAGGGAGTGGCAGTCGAAACAGGGTTCCAACAGGAGGTGGTCTTTGAGGAGGCTGCAGTGGCAGCTTGTAGAAACTGCTTCCATCCAAGATTTCATGTGCATGGCCATCAAGAGTTGTACTGCTTTAAACCTGGAGAAAACAAATCTAACAAGCAGATTAAATACACAGGATCTAAAACAAAGGACAGGGTCATTATTAATTACATGGGGTACAAGAAGACTCATCATAAAGGAGGTGTGAACCTCCTTAGGGCAGGCACCCTGTTGACTCCCAGTTCCTAGCTGGCCTGGGAGCAGAGCGGGACTGAATAGGAGGTCAGTATGGAATAGGCAGAATCTCTGAAAGCAAATCTATAACCTTGTCTACAATGTTACTGACCCTGGGCTGTCCCCCTGATGGCAGTGGTTACTTTGGAAGCTGAGCAGAGTGAAGGGCTTTTCAGCTTAGAGCCAACAAGATCTGCGGCTCTGACCTAGGAGTCCTTCGACTCCAGGGCAGTTCCGTTTCTAGTGACCCAGCTCTCAGCTGGCAGAGCTGCTGGAGCTCTCTAGAGGCTGGCTTCTGTCGTGACTGCTGTCTGTCCAAAGCCCTGGTTTTCCACATCGAAAACCAATGCCATTTAGGGTGGACTGGCCTGTTGGGTCTCCTTGATGGCAGATCGCTGTGTACAGCTGTTATTAATTGGCTGTCACCTGTCCTTAGGTTGCTCCTGTTGTCCAGCTCACTCCTTTTTCCTGTCCTTGTTAAAGTAGACCACAGATGCTTTAGGATGTTAGCCAAGGGGGTGCTCAATCCGATCACTAAGCTTTGGTGGCCTGGGCTAGAAATGTGTTGTCACAGGCATGTATAAGATCAAACATGAAGACCACTTCATCCAAACCATTTTTAACCAATTAGCATTTCTACATTAGTTTGGTTTGAAAAGGGAGGTTTTGCCTGTTTACTGTATTCATAGCAAAATAAATCTAGCAGTTTATTTTGTGGCCAGGCACAATGAAAAATGTTAGCCATTACTTTAATAAGTTTTGAAGATCAAACTGTATGTCCTGATGGAGAATTCAAAATAGAATCAGTTTCTCATCTTGAAGAGAATACAGGAGAATACAGGCTTTTTAGATTACTTACTGTTAATAATTTAATATTAGTAAGTAATTTTAATTGTTAAATAACAACTTATGAAAGTATTTACCAAAAAGTTTAAAGTCTTTTTTTAAATTATAAGAGTAACTTATTTGACAAGCCAACCCAAGCATAAACATGTCAATGACTTTAAAAATTTTTGATTTCTCTGAAACACCAAGTTTAAAACACCTGAGACAGAGATTTATTTAGGTCAAAAATGTATTTTGGATTAACCTAGTAGTTTAAATTTATGAGCAATCTTAGCTATTAATAAATTATTTATGTAAACATACAATATGTACACACAAATAACATGTAGCATATATTACAGGATAGAACAATAAAGTAGTCTTAGTAACAGCTTTTTAACATCTTTAACTGTTTTTTATTACCAATTAATTAGAATTGCTTTTTGTTTTTAGTAACCTGAGTTAACCATACTTTTTTAGTTGGAACCTGTTAAACTTTGGCTTTATCTATTTGTAGAGCCATACTAAAGTACTGAATATAATAAAGGTAGGAAAAAAGTCCTTTGAAACCTAAAAGAGAACACATTTAAACACACAACCAACAATGTTTTAATTTTTATGAGTAGTAACTGTGACTGACAAAAGGCTTTAAGTGGTCATGGTTAAAATTATAAAACTTACTAGAGAACAAGAAGAGGCACTTGTTTACTTTACACACTATTTTAGAAAGTACCTGTAAGATTTTATTAATAATTTATTTCTTTTTAGTTCTTTGGGCCTCCTTTTATTAAGATAGCCATTGTGACTGATAACACAGCAAAATTATTAGGCATTTGTAACTTTTGCACATTTGTATGAGTAGACCTGATTTTGTTACAAAGTGAACATTTAAATGTTTTAGAATGAGTATATATTTAAACCATATTTTTTAAATAAAAACACAGCTGTTTTTAAACTATCAGAATTAAAAGAGAGACAGAACACCAATAGGACACAAAATTGATGTTTCTTTGTCAATAAAATGGGAAATAAAATCCTTAAATACAAGATAGACCATGGACTCATCTCATAACTTGGAACAACTGTAACAGAGTCAGAACCAGGAAAAAGAAGAGAGCTTACTGGATCCAGCTAGAAAATGGCAGAGTCACCAATTAAATAAAAAATACTAAAAGAATATTTTAATTAATAGTTTTTGTATTTAGAAAATTTTTATTACCTTTTGTGACCTTTTTACACTTTTTTACAACTTAAATTTAAAACCTCTTTTTACAATTGAAACCTGTTTTTTTTTTTCTTACCAAGAACAGTTTTATACTTGTGGCCTTTTTATTTTAATATAAGTCCTGAATTCAGTAAATAATTTTTTAAAAATTTGTAAATTAAGACAACTTTTTTAGAATAAGATAACACATCAAATTTTAACCTTAGTTACTTTTAAGCAGTTTTGAATTATTTTTTATATATGGACTCTAATGAAGACATTTTTGTTAGACACATTTATCTCATTTACCTTTACCCAATTTATATTTGGCAGTTACACCTCAGTGACTTAACATGTTGATATTGTATCATACCTTTATCTGAATTAGGGTCAAAATTACATTTACATGGAATTTTACTTTGTTTATAAAACTCCAGCTAGAAATTAATGACGTAAACCAGAGATTGAAAAATCCACATCAGGGCTGATCACCCATTGTTATTTTTCATCCAAATCTGTAAAAACCAAGTCACAAAACGTTGGCAAGTTACAAGGCAATTATTAAGGCAGCAATCTTTTTAGATTTAAAAGAGAGAAAATTTTGAACATACATTGAAAAGGTGTCCCTTAGACTGAGCACAGCCCATGCTCAGGGAAGGGACAGAGACTCCAGAGACAAGGGAATAAAGGAGACAAACAGGCAGCACAGGGAGAAGAGTTTACCTCCCAGGATTATGGATGCAGACGGTGCATCAGAAAGTGGCCACGAGACAGGAACAGAAACCAGTACATCCAGGACAGGCCTTTCTTTAACCAGACCAGAGTCCCGTCCTAACGCTGTCACGCTCAAATGGAACGGAGACTGTATTGGCGTCTCGTCAGACCTCCAATACCCAGAAGGCACCACCAGAAAACAGGAGTCGACTTACCAGAGGACCTAAGGCCAATTGGTCGGTGAAGAGGTCGAGCCGAGACTCCCAGGTCGATGAATCGGGACACGGTGCCCTGAAACATCATCAGGGGGCACCTCCCCTATGGCCAGAGCACCAACCTGGAAGGATTGGAGCGAGGTCTTCCCGGAGGTGGTCTCCATATCTCGCTGGGGCCTCCAAAATGTTGTACCTGAGCGAGTATGAACAAAGGAGCTCCACACATTAATAAAATTTGATGGTCCTTTATTTGCTGGCGGTGGAGAGTGGGCACATACCCTAAAGAACTCTCGACCCTGAAGCCTAAAGCAACAGGGTTTATAAAGGCAAAAACCACAAAATCGGGAGGGGAATTCATGGTTGCTAGGAACAGGGGGAATACATGGTTACCTGGTTCAAGCCGACCTAAAACCTATGCGAAACTAGTATCAATTATAATCTTGACAATACCAGTTACAATCTTATAATCCTGACATTAATCCAGGTATTGGTTTTAGTTATATGCAGGACATAGACAAATTACATTTGTATCATTAACCCAGGTGCAACCTTTCTTCTTTCAAGCTTGAACAATTATGCTAGGGGGTTCCCATGCTCTGCCAAGTGTGAGGTAGTGGACTGCTATTGTTCTACTGTTTTAGATCATAGTTTAAGACCAGAGTCTCACAGTGGGGGGGGGGTGCTTTCCCAGAATGGAGTCTTAAGTGCTCCAAAATGGAGTCCCTTCTGTCAAGGTGCTACTTCAGCATAAAATGTCATCTATAGAAACAGAAATATCATGCTTGCTTGCCGCAGTTCCTCTAGCTTTCTCCCTAGAAAATACGAAAGTGTAGAACTGGTGTCTCCATGTGGAACCAATTAGTGATTCAACCGTACAAAATTAAATGTTCCCTGATAAAAACATTCAAAACAATAAAGTCCATCGATAATATCCAGAAACACAAACACAGAGACATTTACAATATTACGGATTGAGTTAGCCAAAACACAACTGGATATTTCTGGTTTCATCCAGTCATATCCAGACAAACTAGTGTGGAATGGACTAAGAAAATCATAGTAAAAATGGTTTTGGAGAAAAGCAAAGTCTTTTCTTTAGGCAAGTGCATAAAATGTCATCTATACACACAGAAATATCACCTTTATTTTCCGGCAGTTCCTCTAAATTTTCCCTACAAAATTTGAATGTGTAGAGCTGGTGTCTCCATGTGGAACCAATTAGTGTTTCTATGGTACAAAATCAAATGTTCCCTGATAAAAAACATTCAAAACAATAAAGTCCATCGATAATATCCAGAAAACACAAACACAGAGGCTTTCACAATATTTCGGATTGAGTTAGCCAAAACACAACCGGATATTTCTGGTTTCACCCAGTCATATCCGGACAAAGTGGTGTGGAATTCGTATGCAATGGACTGAGAAAATCACAGTAAAAATGGTTTTGGAGCAATGCAAAGTCTTTTCCTTAGGCAAGTGCATAAAAGATCATCTATACAAACAGAAATTTCATGCTTGGTTGCTGCAGTTCCTCTAGGTTTCTCCCTAGAAAATAGGAATGTGTAGAGCTGGTGTCCCCATGATGAACCAATTAGTGTTTCCAAGCACAAAATTAAATGTTCCCTGATAAAAACATTCAAAACAATAAAGTCCGAAGATAATATCAGGAATACACAAACACAGAGGCTGTAGCAATATCTGGGATTGAGTTAGCCAAAACACCACCAGATATTTCTGGCTTCATCCAGTCATATCCGGAGAAACTGGTGTGGAATTCGTATGCAATGGATCGAGAAAAGCACAGTACAAATGGTTTTGGAGTAAAGCAAAGTCTTTTCGCTAGGCAAGTGCATAAAATGTCATCGATACAAACAGAAATATCATGATTCTTTGCCACAGCTGATCTAGCTTTCCTTCTAGAAAATACAAATATGTAGCGCTGGTGTCTCCATGTGGAACCAATTAGTGTATCCAAGCACAAAATTAAATGTTCCCTGATAAAAAACATTCAAACCATAAAGTCCATTAATAATAATCAGGAAACAAAAACACAGAGCCTGTAGCAATATCTGCGATTGAGTTAACCAAAACCCAACTGGATATTTCTGGTTTCATCCAGGCATATCCAGAGATAGGGGTGTTGAGTTCGTACACAATGGACAGAGAAAATCACAGTAAAAATGGTTTTGGAGAAAAGCAAAGTGTTTTCGTTAGGCAAGTGCATAAAATGTCATCTAGACAAACAGAAATATGTTTGTTTCCCGCTGTTGCTCTAGCTTTCTCCCTAAAAAATACGAATTTGTAGAGCTGGTGTCTCCATGTGGAACCAATTAGTGTTTCTACGGTAGAAAACTAAATGTTCCCTGACAAAAACATTCAAAACAATAACGTCCATCGATAATATCCAGAAAACACAAACACAGAGGCTTTCACAATATTTCGGATTGAGTTAGTCAAAACACAACGAGATATTTATCTTTCCATTCAGGCATATCCGGAAAAAGTGGTGTGGAATTCGTATGCAATGGGCCGAGAAAATCAGAGTAAAAATGGTTTTGGAGCAAAGCAAAGTCTTTTCCTTAGGCAAGTGCATAAAAGGTCATCTATACAAACAGAAATTTCAGGCTTGGTTGCTGCAGATCCTCTAACTTCCTCCCTAGAAAATACGAATTTGTAGAGCTGGTGTCTCCGTGTGAAACTAATGAGTGTTTTCAAGAAAAAAATAAAATGTTCCCCAATAAAAAACATTCAAAAAAATAAAGTCCGTTAATAAAAATCGGGAAACACAAACACAAAGGCTGTAGCAATATCTGGGATTGAGTTGGCTAAAACACAACTGGATATTTCTGGTTTCATGCAGGCATATCCAGAGAATGTGGTGTGGAATTCGTATGCAATGGACCGAGAAAATAACAGTAAAAATGGTTTTGGAGAAAAGCTAAGTCATTTCTTTAGGCAAGTGCATAAAATGTCACGTAGACAAACAGAAATATCATATTTGTTTACCACAGTTCCTCTAGATTTCACCCTAGAAAATACGAATGTGTAGAGTTGGTGTCTCCATGTGGAACCAATTAGTGTTTTCCAGCACAAAATTAAATATTCCATGATAAAAAAACATTAAAAACAATAAAGTCCGTGGATAATATCAGGAAAACACAAACACAGAGGCTGTAGCACTATCTCGGATTGAGTTAGCCAAAACACAACCGGATATTTCTGGTTTCATCCAGTCATATCTGGAAAAAGCGCTGTGGAATTCGTATGCACTGGACCGAGAAAATCACAGTACAAATGGTATTGGAGAAAAGCAAAGTCTTTTCATTAGTCAAGTGCATAAAATGTCATCTAGACAAGCAGAAATATCATGTTTGTTTGCAGCACTCCCTCTAGCTTTCTCCCTAGAAAATACGAATGTGTAGAGCTGGTCTCCCCATGGTGAACCAATTAGTGTTTCAACGGTACAAAATTAAATGTTCCTTTATAAAAACATTCGAAACAATAAATTCCATCGAAAATATCCAGAAATCACAAACACAGAGACTTTCACAATATTTCGGATTGAGTTAGCCAAAACACAACCTGATATATCTGATTTCATCCAGTCATATCTGGACAAAGTGGTGTGGAATTCATATGCAATGGACCGAGAAAATCAAAGTAAAAATGGTTTTGGAGAAAAGGAAAGTCTTTTCATTAGTCAAGTGCATAAAATGTCATCGATGCAAACAGAAATTTCATGCTTGTTTGCCGCAGTTCCTCTAGCTTTCTCCCTAGAAAATAAAAATGTGTAGAGCTGGTGTCTCCATGATGATCAAATTAGTGTTTCAACGGTAGAAAATTAAATGTTCCCTGATAAAAAATTTCAAAACAATAACGTCCATTGATAGTATCCAGAAAAAAAAAAAAAGAATCTTTCACAATGTTTAGGATTCAGTTAGCCAAAACACAACAGGTATTTCCGGTTTCATTCATTCATATCAGGACAAACTGGTGTGGAATTCATATGCAATGGACTGAGACAATCACAGTAAAAATGGTTTTGGAGAAAAGCAAAGTTTTTTTTTTTGGCAAGTGCATAAAATGTCATCTATACAAACAGAAATATCATGTTTGTATGCCGCAGTTCCTCTAGCATTCTCCCTAGAAAATACGAATGTGTAGAACTGGTGTCCCCATGGTGAACCAATTAGTGTTTCAACGGTAAAAAATTAAATATTCCCTGATAAAAACATTCAAAACAATAAAATCCATCGACAATATCCAGAAAACACAAATACAGAGGCTGTAGCAATATTTTGGATTGAGTTGGACAAAACACAACCGGAGATTTCTGGTTTCATCCAGTCATATCCGGAAAAATGGTGTGGAATTCATATGCAATGGACCGAGAAAATCACAGTACAAATGGTTTTGGAGAAAAGCAAAGTCTTTTCATTAGGCAAGTGTATAAAATGTCATCGATACAAACAGAAATATCATGTTTGTTTGCAGCAGTTCCTCTAGCATTCTCCCTAGAAAATACGAATGTGAAGAGCTGGTGTCTCCATGTGGAACCAATTAGTGTTTCTACGGTACAAAATTAAATGTTCCCTGATAAACAACATTGAAAACAATAAAGTCTGTGGATAATATCAAGAATATACAAACACAGAGGCTGTAGCAATATTTGGGATTGAGTTAGCCAAAACACAACCGGATATTTCTGGTTTCATCTAGTCATATCCAGAAAACTGGTGTGGAATTCGTATGCAATGGACCAAGAAAATCACAGTACAAATGGTTTTGGAGAAAAGCAAAGTCTTTTCATTAGGCAGGTGCATAAAATGTCATCTATACAAACAGAAATATCATGTTTGTTTGCTGCAGTTCCTCTAACCTTCTACCTCGAAAATACGAATACGTAGAGCTGGTGTCTCCATGTGGAACCAATTACTGTCTCCAAGCTCAAAATAAAATGTTCTCCGATAAAAAACATTCAAAACAATAAAGTCCGTTGATAATATAGAGAAAACACAAACACAGAGGCTTTCAGAATATTTCGGGTTGAGTTAGCCAAAACAGAACCGGATATTACTTTTTTCATCCAGTCATATCCGCACAAACTGGTGTGGAATTCCTATGCAATGGACCAAAAAAATCACAGTGAAAATGGTTTGGGAAAAGCAAAGTCTTTTCATTTGGCAAGTGCATAAAATGTCATCTATACAAACAGAAATATCATGTTCGTTTGCCGCAGTTCCGCTAGCTTTCTCCCTAGAAAATACGAATGTGTATAGCTAGTGTCTGCATGTTGAACCAATTATTGATCCCAAGCACAAAATTAAATGTTACCGGATAAAAAAACATCCAAAACAATAAAGTTCGTGGATAATATCAAGAATACACAAACACAGAGGCTGTAGCAATATCTGGGATTGAGTTAGCCAAAACACAACCGGATATTTCTGTTTTTATCCAGTCATATCCGGACAAACTTGTGTGGAATTCGTATGCAATGGACCGAGAAAATCACGGTAAAATGGTTTTGGAGAAAAGCAAAGTCTTTTCGTTAGGCAAGTGCATAAAATGTCATCTATACAAACAGAAATATCATATTACTTTGTCGCAGTTCCTCTAGCTTTCTCCCTAGAAAATACGAATGTGTAGAGCTGGTGTCTCCATGTGGAACCAATTAGTGTTTCCAAGATCAAAATTAAATGTTGCCTGATAAAAAACATTCAAATCAATAAAGTCCGTGGATAATATCAGGAATACACAAACACAGAGGCTGTAGCAATATCTGGGATTGAGTTAGCCAAAACACCACCAGATATTTCTGGCTTCATCCAGTCATATCCGGACAAACTGGTGTGGCATTCGTATGCAATGGACCGAGAAAATGGCAGTACAAATGGTTTTGGAGAAAAGCAAAGTGGTTCCGTTAGGCAAGTGCATAATATGTCATCTATACAAACAGAAATATCATGTGTGTTTGCCGCAGTTCCTCTAGCTTTCTCCCTAGAAAATACGAATGTGCAGAGCTGGTGTCTCTATGTGGAACCAAATCGTGATTCCAAGGACAAAATTAAATATTCCCGGATAGAAAACATTCAAATCAATAAAGTCCGTGGATAATATCAGGAATACACAAACACAGAGGCTTTCATAATGTTTCGTTCGCGTTAGCCAAAACACAACCGGATATTTCTGCTTTCATCCAGTCATATCCGGACAAACTGGTGTGGAATTCTTATTCAATGGACTGAGAAAATCACAGTAAAATGGTTTTGGAGAAAAGCAACATCTTTTCGTTAGGCAAGTGCATAAAATGTCATCTATACAAACCGAAATGTCATGTTTGTTTGCCACAGTTCCTCTAGCTTTCTCCCTAGAAAATACGAATATATAGAGCTGGTGTCTCCATGTGGAACCAATAACTGTATCCAAGCACAAAATGAAATATTCCCCGATAAAAAACATTCAAAATAATAAAGTCCGTGGATAATATCCAGAAAACAGAAACACAGAGGCTGTAGCAATATTTCGGATTGAGTTAGCCGAAACAGAACCGGACATTTCTGTTTGCATCCAGTAATATCCGGACAACGTGGTGTGGAATTCATATGCGATGGGCTGAGAAAATGAGAGTAAAAATGATTTTGGAGAAAAGCAAAGTATTTTCGTTAGGCAAGTGCATAAAATATCATCAATATAAACAGAAATACCATGTATGTTTGTCGCAGTTCCTCTAGCTTTCTGCCTAGAAAATACAAATGTGTAGAGCTGCTGTCCCCATGATGAACCAATTAGTGTTTTTATTGTACAAAATTAAATATTCCCTGATAAAAATATTCAAAACAATAAAGTCCATCGATAATATCCAAAAAACACAAAAAAAGAAACTTTCACAATATTTCGCATTGAGTTAGCCAAAACACAACCGGATATTTCTGTTTTCATCCAGTCATATCCGGACAAAGTGTGTGGAATTCGTATGCAATGGGCTGAGAAAATGAGAGTAAAAATGATGTTCGAGAAAAGCAACGTCTTTTCATTAGGCAAGTGCATAAAATATCATCAATACAAACAGAAATACCATGTTTGTTTGCCAAGGTTCCTCTAGCTATCTCCCTAGAAAATGCGAATATATAGAGCTGGTGTCTCCATGTGGAACCAATAACTGTATCCAAACTCAAAACGAAACATTCCCCGATAAAAAACATTCAAAATAATAAAGTCCGTGGATAATATCCAGAAAACACAAACACAGAGGCTGTAGCAATATCTGGGATTGAGTTAGCAAACACAGAACCGGATATTTCCGGTTTCCTCCAGTCATATCCGGACAAAGTGGTGTGGAATTCGTACGCAATGGACCAAGAAAATCACACTAAAATTGATTTTGGTGAAAAGCAAAGTCTTTTCGTTAGTCAAGTGCATAAAATGTCATGTATACAAACAGAAATATCATGTTTGTTTGTTGCAGTTCCTCTAGCTTTCTCCCTAGAAAATACGAATATTTAGAGCTGGTGTCTCCATGTGGAATCAATTAGTGAATCCAAGGACAAAATTAAATATTCCTGGATAAAAAATATTCAAATCAATAAAGTCCGTGGATAATATCAGGAATACACAAACACAGAGGCTGTAGCAATATCTGGGATTGAGTTAGCCAAAACAAAGCCGGATATTTCCGGTTTCATCCAGTCATATCCTGACAAACTGGTGTGGAATTCGTATCAAGTGTAGCGATAAAATCACAGTAAAAATGGTTTTGGAGAAAACCAAAGTCTTTTCGTTAGGCAAGTGCATAAAATGTCATCTATACAAACAGAAGTATCATGTTTGTTTACCACAGTTCCTCTAGCTTTCTCCCTAGAAAATACGAATGTGTAGAGCTGGTGCCTCCATGTGGAACCAATTAGTGTTTCAACGGTACAAAATTAAATGTTCCCTGATAAAAAGATTCAAAATAATAAAGTCCTTCGATAATATCCAGAAAACACAAAAAAAGAAACTTTCACAATATTTCGGATTGAGTTAGCCAAAACACAACCGGATATTTCTGTTTTTATCCAGCCATATCCGGACAAACTGGTATGGAATTTTTATTCAATGGACTGAGAAAACCAAGTAAAAATGGTTTTGTAGAAAAGCAGTCTTTTCGTTAGGCAAGTGCATAAAATGACATCTATACAAACAGAAATAACATGTTTGTTTGCCGCAGTTCCTCTAGCTTTTCCATAGAAAATACGAATGTGTAGAGCTGGTGTTTCCATGTGGAACAATTAGTGTTTCTAAGCACAAAATTAAATGTTCCCTGATGAAAAAAATTCAAAATAATAAAGTACAAAGATAATATCCAGAAAACACAAACACGGAGGCTTTCACAATATTTCGGATTGAGTTAGCCAAAACACAACCGGATATTTCTGGTTTCATCCAGGCATATCCGGAAAAAGTCATTAGGAATTCGGATGCAATGGACTGAGAAAATCACAGTACAAATGGTTTTGGAGAAAAGCAAAGTCTTTTCGTTAGGCAAGTGCATAAAATGTCATCTATACAAACAGAAATATCATGTTTGTTTGCCGCATTTCCTCTAGCTCTGTCCCTAGAAAATACGAATGTGTAGAGCTGGTGTCTCCATGTGGAACCCAATAGTCTTTCCAAGCACAAAATTAAATGTTCCCTGATAAAAAACATTCAAATCAATAAAGTCCGTGGATTATATCAGAAATACACAAACACAGATGCTGTGGCAATATTTCGGAGTGAATTAGCCAAAACCCAACCAGATATTTCTGGTTTCATCCAGTCATATCCGGACAAAGTGGTGTGGAATTCGTATGCAATGGACCTAGAAGATCACAGTAAAAATGGTTTTGGAGAAAAGCAAAGTCTTTTCGTTAGGCAAGTGCATAAAATGTCATCTATACAAACAGAAATATCATGTTTGTTTGCCGCAGTTCCTGTAGATTTCTCCGTAGAAAATATGAAAGTGTAGAGCTGGTGTCTCCATGTGGAAACAATTAGTGTTTCCAAGCAGAAAATTAAATGTTCCCTGATAAAAAACATTCAAAACAGTAAACTCTGTGGATAATATCAGAAAAAAACAAACACAGAGGCCATGGAAATATCTGCGATTGAGTTAGCCAAATAAAACCGGATATTTCCGGTTTCATCCAGTGATATCCGGACAAACTGGTATGGAATTTGTATGCAATGGACCGAGAAAATCACAGTACAAATGGTTTTGGAGAAAAGCAAAGTCTTTTCATTGGGCAAGTACATAAAATGTCATCTATACATACAGAAGTATCATGTTTGTTTGCCCCAGTTCCTCTAGCTTTCTCCCTAGAAAATACAAATGTGTAGAGCTGGTGTCCCCATGATGAACCAATTATTGATTCAACGGTACAAAATTAAATGTTCCCTGATAAAAACATTCAAAACAATAAGTCCATCGATAATATCCAGAAAACAAAAACACAGAGGCTTTCAAAATATTTCAGATTGAGTTAGCAAAAACACAACCGGATATTTCTGGTTTCATCCTGTCATATCCGGACAAACTGGTGTGGAATTCGCATGCAATGGACCGAGAAAATCACAGGAAAAATGGTTTTGGAGAAAAGCAAATTCTTCTCGTTAGGAAAGTGCATAAAATGTCATTTATACAAACAGAAATATCATGTTTGTTTGCCACAGTTCCTCTAGCTTTCTCCCGAGAAAATATGAATATGTAGAGCTGGTGTCTCCATGTGGAACCAATTACTGTATCGAAGCTCAAAATAACATGTACCCCGATAAAAAGCATTCAAAACAATAAAGTCCATTGATAGTATCAAGAAAAAAACAAACATAGATTCTGTAGCAATATCTGAGATTGAGTTAGCCAAAACAAAACCGGATATTTCCTGTTTCATCCCGTCACATCTGGACAAACTCCTGTGGAATTCGTATGCAATGGACTGAGAAAATCACAGTACAATTGGTTTTGGAGAAAAGCAAAGTCTTTTCGTTAGGCAAGTGCATAAAATGTCCTCTATACAAACAGAAATATCATGTTTGTTTGCCGCAGTTCCTCTAGGATTCTCCCTAGAAAATACGAATATGTAGAGCTAGCTGGTGTCTCCATGTGGAACCAATTAATGTTTCCAAGCACAAAATTAAATGTTCCTTGAAAAACAACATTCAAAAAATAAAGTCCGTGGATAATATCAGGAATACACAAACACAGAGGCTATAGCAATATCTGGGACTAAGTTAGCCAAAAAAAAAAAAAAAAACTGGATATTTACGGTTCCATCCAGTCATATCCGGACAAACTGTTGTGGAATTCATATGAAGTGTACCGAGAAAATCACAGGAAAATGGTTTTTGAGAAAACAAAGTCTTTACGTTAGGCAAGTGCATAAAATGTCATCTATAGAAATAGGAATATCATTTTTGTTTGCCGCAGTTCCTCTAGCTTTTTCCCTAGAAAATACGAAGGTGTAGAGCTGGTGTCTCCATGTGGAACCAATTAGTGTTTCTATGGTACAAAATTAAATGTTCCCTGATAAAAATATTCAGCACAATAAAGTCCATCGATAATATCCAGAAACACAAATACACAGGCTTTCACGGTATTTCAGATTGAGTTAGACAAAACACAACTGGATATTTCTGCTTTCATCCAGTCATATCAGGAAAAAGTCATTTGGAATTCGTATGCAATGGACCAAGAAAATCACAGAAAAATGGTTTGGAGAAAAGCAAAGTCTTTTCGTTAGGCAAGTGCATAAAATGTCATCAAAACAAACAGAAATATCATGTTTGTTTGCCGCAGTTCCTCTTAGATTTCTACCTAGAAAATACGAATATGTTCAGCTGGTGTCTCCATGTGGAACCAATTACTGTATCCAACCTCAAAATAAATTGTTCCCCGATAAAAAACATTCAAAACAAGTAAGTCCATTGATAATATCCAGAAAACACAAACACAGAGGCTTTCCCAATATTTCGGATTGAGTTAGCCAAAACACAACCGTGTATTTCTGTTTTCATCCAGTCATATCCGGACAAACTGGTGTGGAATTCGTATGCAATGAACCAAAAATTCACAGTAAAAATGGTTTTGGAGAAAAGCAAAGTCTTTTCGTTAGGCAAGTGCATAAAATGTCATCTATACAAAAAGAAATATCATGTTTGTTTGTTGCAGTGACTCTAGCTTACTCCCTAGAAAACAGGAATGTGTAGAGCTGGTGTCTCCATGTGTAACAAATTAGTGATTCCAAGCTCAAAATTAAATGTTCCCTGATAAATAAACATTCAAAACAATAAAGTTCATGGATAATATCAGGAATACAGAAACACAGAGCAGTAGCAATATCTGGGATTGAGTTAGCCAAAACAAAACCGGATATTGCTGGATACATCCAGTCATATCCGGAGAAACTGGTGTGGAATTCGTATGGAATGGACCGAGAAAATCACAGTAGAAATGGTTTTGGAGAAAAGCAAAGTCTTTTCGTTAGGCAAGTGCATAAAATGTCATCGATACAAACAGAAATATCTTGTTTGTATGCCACAATTCCTCTAGGCTTCTCCCTGGAAAATACGAATGTGTAGAGCTGGTGTCTCCATATGGAAACAACTA
This sequence comes from Lepus oiostolus, assembly GCA_036325905.1. Classification (NCBI taxonomy): domain Eukaryota; kingdom Metazoa; phylum Chordata; class Mammalia; order Lagomorpha; family Leporidae; genus Lepus; species Lepus oiostolus. Next base: position 55,232,621 of record CM070808.1, on the reverse strand, counting down.
GTGTTTTGCAGTTCAAAACAAAATGTTCCCCGATAAAACCATTGAAAACAATAAAGTCTGTGGATAATATCAGAAATACACAAACACAAAGTCTGTAGCACTATCTGGGATTGAGTTAACCAAAACAAAACCTGATATTTACAGTTTCATCCAGTCATATCCGGACAAACTGGTGTGGAATTCAGATGCAGTGTACCGAGAAAATCATAGAAAAATGGTTTTGGAGAAAAGCAAATTCTTTTCGTTAAGCAAGTGCATAAAATGTCATCTATACAAACAGAACTAGCAAGTTTCTTTGCTGCAGTTCCTCTAGCATTCTTCCTAGAAAATAAGAATGTGTAGAGCTGGTGTCTCCCTGTGCAACCTATTACTGTATCCAAGCTCAAAATAAAATGTTCCCCCATAAAAAGCATTCAAAACAATAAAGTCCATTGATAGTATCCAGAAAAAACAAACACAGAAGCTGTAGCAATAGCTGGTATTGAGTTAGCCAAAACACAACCGGATATTTCTGTTTTATCCAGTCATATCCGGACAAAGTGCTGTGGAATTCGTATGCAATGGACCGAGAAAATCACAGTAAAATTGGTTTTGGAGAAAAGCAAAGTCTTTTCGTTAGGCAAGTGCATAAAATGTCATCGATACAAACAAAATATCATGTTTGTTTGCCGCAATTCCTCTAGGTTTCTCCCTAGAAAATACAAATATGTAGAGCTGGTGTCTTCATGTGGAACCAATTACTGTATCCAAGCTCAAAATAAAATGTTCCCCAATAAAAAGCATTCTAAACAATAAAGTCCATTGATGGTATTCAGAAAAAACAAACACAGAGGCTCTAGCAATATCTGGGATTGAGTTAGCCAAAACAAAACTGGATATTTCCGGTTTCATCCAGTCATATCCGGAAAAACTGCTGTGGAATTCGTATGTAATGGACCGAAAAAATCACAGTACAAATGGTTTTGGAGTAAAGCAAACTCTTTTCGTTAGGCAAGTGCATAAAAAATCATCGACACAAACAGAAATATCATGTTTGTTTGCCACAATTCCTCTAGCTTTCTCCCTAGAAGATATCAATATGTAGAGCTGGTGTCCCCATGATGAACCAATTAGTGTTTAAACGGCACGAAATTAAATATTCAATGATAAAAGCATTGAAAACAATGAAGTCCATCGATAATATCCAGAAAACACAAACACAGATGCTTTCACAATAATTCGGATTGAGTTAGCCAAAACACAACTGGATATTTCTGTTTTCATCCAGTCATATCCGGACAAAGTGGTGTAGAATTCGTATGCGATGGACCGAGAAAATCACAGTACAAATGGTTTTGGAGAAAAGCAAAGTCTTTTGGTTAGGCAAGTGCATAAAATGTCATCAATACAAACAGAAATATCATGTTTGTTTGTTGCAGTTCCTCTAGCTATCTCCCAAGAAAATACAAATGTGTAGAGCTGGTGTCCCCATCATGAACCAATTAGTGATTCATCGGTACAAAATTAAATGTTCCCTGATAAAAACATTCAAAACAATAAAGTCCATCGATAATATCCAGAAAACACAAACACAGAGGCTGTAGCAATATTTCGGATTGATTTTGCCAAAACACATCCAGATATTTCTGGTTTCATCCTGTCATATCCAGAAAACTGGTGTGGAATTCGTATCCAATGGACCGAGAAAAATCACAGTAAAAATGGTTTTGGAGAAAAGCAAAGTCTTTTCGTTAGGCAAGTGCATAAAATGTCATCTATACAAACAGAAATCGCATGTTTGTTTGCCGCAGTCCCTCTAGCTTTCTCCCTAGAAAATATGAAAGTGTAGAGCTGGTGTCTCCATGTGGAAACAATTAGTGTTTTGCAGTTCAAAATAAAATGTTCCCCGATAAAACCATTGAAACCAGTAAAGTCTGTGGATAATATCAGAAATACACAAACACAAAGGCTGTAGCACTATCTGGGATTGAGTTAGCCAAAAGAAAACCTGATATTTATGGTTACATGCGGTCATATCCGGACAAACTCCTGTGGAATTCATATTCAATGGACCGAGAAAATCACAGTAAAAATGGTTTTGGAGAAAAGCAAAGTCTCTTCGTTAAGCAAGTGCATAAAATGTCATCTATACAAACAGAAATAGCATGTTTCTTTGCTGCAGTTCCTCTAGCATTCTCACTAGAAAATACGAATGTGTAGAGCTGGTGTCTCCATGTGCAACCAATTACTGTATCCAAGCTCAAAATAAAATGTTCCCCCATATAAAGCTTTCAAAACAATAAAGTCCATTGATAGCATCCAGAAAAAACAAACACAGAAGCTGTAGCAATATCTGTGATTGAGTTAGCCAAAACACAACCGGATATTTCTGTTTTATCCAGTCATATCCGTACAAAGTGCTGTGGAATTCCTATGCAATGTACCGAGAAAATCACAGTAAAATTGGTTTTGGAGAAAAGCAAAGTCTTTTCATTAGGCAAGTACATAAAATGCCATCTATAAAAACAAAAATATTATTTTTGTTTGCCGCAGTTCCTCTAGCATTCTCCCTAGAAAATACAAATATGTAGAGCTGGTTTCTCCATGTGGAAACAATCAGTGTTTTGCAGCACAAAACTACTTGTTCCCTAATTAAAAACATTCAAAACAATAAAGTCTGTGAATAATATCAGGAATACACAAACACACAGGCGATAACAATATCTGGGATTGAGTTAGCCAAAACAAAACCGGATATTTCCGGTTTCATCCAGTCATATCTGGACAAACTGGTGTGGAATTCGTATGCAGTGGACCGAGAAAATCACAGTACAAATGGTTTTGGAGAAAACCAAAGTCTTTTCCTTAGGCAAGTCCATAAAATATCATCGATACAAACAGAAATATCATGTTTGTTTGTTGCAGTTCCTCTAGCTTTCTCCCTAGATAATACGAATGTGTAGAGCTGGTGTCCCCATGATGAACCAATTAGTGTTTCTGTGGTTCAAAAATAATTTTTCCCTGATAAAAACATTCAAAACAATAAAGTCCATCGATAATATGCAGAAAAAACGAACACAGAGGCTTTCACAATATTTCGATTGAGTTAGCCAAAACACAACCAGATATTTCTGGTTTCATCCAGTCATATCCGGACAAAGTGCTGTTGAATTCGTATGCAATGGACTGAGAAAATCACAGTAAAAATGGTTTTGGGAAAAGCAAAGTCTTTTCGTTAGGCAAGTGCATAAAATGTCATCTATACAAACCGAAATGTCATGTTTGTTTGTCGCAGTTCCTCTAGATTTCTCCCTAGAAAATAAGAATGTGTAGAGCTGGTGTCTCCATGTGGAACCAATTAGTGTTTCCAAGATCAAAATTAAAAGTTGCCTGATAAAAAACATTCAAATCAATAAAGTCCGTGGATAATATCAGGAGTACACAAACACAGAGGCTGTAGCAATATCTGGGATTGAGTTAGCCAAAACAGAAACGGATATTTCTGTTGTCATCCAGTCATATCCGGACAAACTGGTGTGGCATTCATATGCAATGGACCGAGAAAATGGCAGTACAAATGGTTTTGGAGAAAAGCAAAGTCGTTCCGTTAGGAAAGTGCATAATATGTCATCTATACAAACAGAAATATCATGTTTGTTTGCCGCATTTCCTCTAGCAGTCTCCCTAGAAAATATGAATGTGTAGAGCTGGTGTCTCCATGTGGAACCAATTAGTGTTTCTACGGTACAAAATTTAATGTTCCCTGATAAAATCATTCAAAACAATAAAGTCCATCGATATTATCCAGAAGACAAATACAGAGGCTTTCAGAATATTTCGGATTGAGTTAGCCGAAACAGAACCGGATATTTCTTTTTTCATCCAGTCATATCCGCACAAACTGGTGTGGAATTCGTATGCAATGGACCAAAAAAATCACAGTGAAAATGGTTTGGGAAAAGCAAAGTCTTTTCATTAGGCAAGTGCATAAAATGTCATCTAAACAAACAGAAATAACATGTTTGTTTGCCGCAGTTCCTCTAGCTTTTCCATAGAAAATACGAATGTGTAGAGCTGGTGTTTCCATGTGGAACAATTAGTGTTTCTAAGCACAAAATTAAATGTTCCCTGATGAAAAAATTCAAAATAATAAAGTACAAAGATAATATCCAGAAAACACAAACACGGAGGCTTTCACAATATTTCGGATTGAGTTAGCCAAAACACAACCGGATATTTCTGGTTTCATCCAGGCATATCCGGAAAAAGTCATTAGGAATTCGGATGCAATGGACTGAGAAAATCACAGTACAAATGGTTTTGGAGAAAAGCAACGTATTTTCATTAGGCAAGTGCATAAAATGTCATCTATACAAACAGAAATATCATGTTTGTTTGCCGTTGTTCCTCTAGCTTTCTCCCTAAAAAATACGAATATATAGAGCTGGTGTCTCCATGTGGAACCAATTACTGTATCCAAGCTCAAAACAAAATATTCCCTGATAAAAAACATTCAAAATAATAAAGACAGTGGATTATATCCAGAAAACACAAACACAGAAGCTGTAGCAATATCTGGGATTGAGTTAGCCAAAACAAAACCGGATATTTCCAGTTTCATCCCGTCATATCTTGACAACGTGCTGTGGAATTCGTATGCAATGGACCGAGAAAATCACAGTACAAATGGTTTTGGAGAAAAGCAAAGTCTTTTCATTAGGCAAGTGCATAAAATGTCATCTACACACACAGAAATATAATGTTTGTTTGCCAAAGTTCCTCTAGCTTTTCCGTATAAAATATGAATGTGTAGAGCTGGTGTCTCCATGTGGAAACAATTAGTGTTTCCAAGCACAAAATTAAATGTTCCCTGATAAAAAAAAATTTCAAAACAATAAAGTCCATCGATAATATCTAGAAAACACAAACAAGGAGGCTTTCACAATATTTGGGATTGTGTTAGCCAAAACACAACCGGATATTTCTGGTTTCATCCAGTCATATCCGGGCAAACGGGTGTGGAATTCATATGTAATGGACCGATAAAATCACAGTAAAAATGGATTTGGAGAAAAGCAAAGTGTTTTCGATACGCAAGTGCATAAATTGTCATCTATAGAAACAGAAATATCATGTTTGTTTGCTGCAGTTCCTCTAGCTTTCTCCCTAGAAAATACGAATGTCTATAGCTGGTGTCTCTATGTGGAACCAAATAGTGATTCCAAGGACAAAATTAAATATTCCCGGATAGAAAACATTCAAATCAATAAAGTCGTGGATAATATCAGGAATACACAAACACAGAGGCTTTCATAATGTTTCGTTCGCGTTAGCCAAAACACAACCAGATATTTCGGGTTTCATCCAGTCATATCCGGACAAACTGGTGTGGAATTCTTATTCAATGGACTGAGAAAATCACAGTAAAATGGTTTTGGAGAAAAGCAACGTCTTTTCGTTAGGCAAGTGCATAAAATATCATCAATACAAACAGAAATACCATGTTTGTTTGCCACAGTTCCTCTAGCTTTCTCCCTAGAAAATATGAATATATAGAGCTGGTGTCTCCATGTGGAACCAATAACTGTATCCAAGCACAAAATGAAATATTCCCCGATAGAAAACATTCAAAATAATAAAGTCGGTGGATAATATCCAGAAAACACAAACACAGAGGCTGTAGCAATATCTGGCATTGAGTTAGCCAAAACAAAACCCGATATTTCCGGTTTCCTCCAGTCATATCCGGACAAACTGGTTTGAAATTTGTATGCAATGGACCGAGAAAATCACAGTAAAAATGGTTTTGGAGAAAAGCAAAGTCTTTTCGTCAGGGAAGTACATAAAATGTCATCTATACAAACAGAAATATCATGTTTGTTTGCCGCAGTTCCTCTAGTTTTCTATCTAGAAAATACGAATGTGTAGAGCTGGTGTCTCCATGTGGAACCAATTACTGTATCCAAGCTCAAAATAAAATATTCCCCGATAAAAAACATTCAAAACAATAAATTCCGTGTATAATATCCAGAAAACACAAACACAGAGGCTGTAGCAATATTTGGGATTGAGTTAGCCAAAAAAACCCAAATAGTTCCGGTTTCATCCAGTCATATCCGGATAAATTGGTGTGGAATTCGTATGCAATGGACCGAGAAAATCACAGTAAAAATGGTTTTGGAGCATAGCAAAGTCTTTTCGTTAGGCAAGTGCATAAAATGTCATCTATACAAAGCGAAATATCATGTTTGTTTGTTGCAGTTCCTATAGCTTTCTACCTAGAAAATACGAATGTGTAGAGCTGGTGTCCCCATGATGTACCAGTTACTGTTTCTACGGTACAAAAATAAATGTTCCCTTATAAAAACTTTCAAAACAATAAAGTCCATCGATCATATCCAGAAAACAGAAACACAGAGGCTGTAGCAATATTTCGGATTGAGTTAGCCGAAACAGAACCGGACATTTCTGTTTGCATCCAGTAATATCCGGACAACGTGGTGTGGAATTCATATGCGATGGGCTGAGAAAATGAGAGTAAAAATGATTTTGGAGAAAAGCAAAGTATTTTCGTTAGGCAAGTGCATAAAATATCATCAATATAAACAGAAATACCATGTATGTTTGTCGCAGTTCCTCTAGCTTTCTGCCTAGAAAATACGAATGTGTAGAGCTGGTGTCCCCATGATGAACCAATTAGTGTTTTTATTGTACTAAATTAAATATTCCCTGATAAAAATATTCAAAACAATAAAGTCCATTGATAATATCCAAAAAACACAAAAAAAGAAACTTTCACAATATTTCGCATTGAGTTAGCCAAAACACAACCGGATATTTCTGTTTTCATCCAGGCATATCCGGAAAAAGTGTGTGGAATTCGTATGCAATGGGCTGAGAAAATGAGAGCAAAAATGATGTTCGAGAAAAGCAACGTCTTTTCATTAGGCAAGTGCATAAAATATCATCAATACAAACAGAAATACCATGTTTGTTTGCCACAGTTCCTCTAGCTTTCTCCCTAGAAAATACGAATATATAGAGCTGGTGTCTCCATGTGGAACCAATAACTGTATCCAAGCTCAAAATGAAATACCCGATAAAAAACATTCAAAATAATAAAGTCCGTGGATAATATCCAGAAAACACAAACACAGAGGCTGTAGCAATATCTGGGATTGAGTTAGCAAACACAGAACCGGATATTTCCGGTTTCCTCCAGTTATATCCGGACAAAGTGGTGTGGAATTCGTACGAAATGGACCGAGAAAATCACACTAAAAATGATTTTGGTGAAAAGCAAAGTCTTTTCGTTAGTCAAGTGCATAAAATGTCATGTATACAAACAGAAATATCATATTTGTTTGTTGCAGTTCCTAGAGCTTTCTCCCTAGAAAATACGAATGTGTAGAGCTGGTGTCTCCATGTGGAATCAATTAGTGATTCCAAGGACAAAATTAAATATTCCCGGATAAAAAATATTCAAATCAATAAAGTCCGTGGATATTATCAGCAATACACAAACACAGAGGCTGTAGCAATATCTGGGATTGAGTTAGCCAAAACAAAGCCGGATATTTCCGGTTTCATCCAGTCATATCCTGACAAACTGGTGTGGAATTCGTATGAAGTGTACCGAGAAAATCACAGTAAAAATGGTTTTGGAGAAAACCAAAGTCTTTTCGTTAGGCAAGTGCATAAAATGTCATCTATACAAACAGAAGTATCATGTTTGTTTACCACAGTTCCTGTAGCTTTCTCCCTAGAAAATATGAATGTGTAGAGCTGGTGTCTCCATGATAAACCAATTAGTGTTTCAACGGTACAAAATTAAATGTTCCCTGATAAAAAAATTCAAAATAATAAAGTCCTTCGATAATATCCAGAAAACACAAAAAAAGAAGCTTTCACAATATTTCAGTTTGAGTTAGCCAAAACACAACCGGATATTTCCGGTTTCATCCAGTCATATCTGGAAAAATTCCTTTGGAATTCGGATGCAATGGACCGAGAAAATCACAGTAAAAATGGTTTTGGAGAAAAGCAAAGTCTTTTCGTTAGGCAAGTGCATAAAATGTCATCTATACAAACAGAAATATCATGTTTGTTTGCCGAAGTTCCTCTAGCTGTCTCCCTAGAAATACGAATGTGTAGAGCTGTTGTCTCCATGTGGAACCAATTATTGTATCCAAGCTCAAAATGAAATGTTTCCCGATAAAAAACTTTCAAAACAATAAAGTCCGTTGATAATATCCAGAAAACACAAACACAGAGGCTGTAGCAATATTTCAGATTGAGTTAGCAAAAAAATACCAAAAATTTCCGGATTCATCCAGTCCAGTCTGGACAAACTGGTGTGGAACTCGTATGCAATGGACCGAAAAATCACAGTAAAAATTATTCTGGAGAAAAGCAAAGTCTTTTCGTTAGGAAATTGCATAAAATGTCATCTATACAAACAGAAATATCATGTTTGTTTGCCGAAGTTCCTCTAGCTTTCTCTCCAGAAAATATGAATGTGTAGAGCTGGTGTCTCCATGTGGAACCCAATAGTCTTTCCAAGCACAAAATTAAATGTTCCCTGATAAAAAACATTCAAATCAATAAAGTCCATGGATTATATCAGAAATACACAAACACAGATGCTGTAGCAATATTTCAGAGTGAATTAGCCAAAACCAAACCAGATATTTCTGGTTTCATCCAGTCATATCCAGACAAAGTGGTGTGGAATTCGTATGCAATGGAACTAGAAGATCACAGTAAAAATGGTTTTGGAGAAAAGCAAAGTCTTTTCGTTAGGCAAGTGCATAAAATGTCATCCATACAAACAGAAATAACATGTTTGTTTGCCGCAGTTCCTGTAGATTTCTCTGTAGAAAATATGAATGTGTAGAGCTGGTGTCTCCATGTGGAAACAATTAGTGTTTCCAAGCAGAAAATTAAATGTTCCCTGATAAAAAACATTCAAAACAGTAAAGTCTGTGGATAATATCAGAAAAAAACAAACACAGAGGCCATGGAAATATCTGCGATTGAGTTAGCCAAACAAAACCAGATATTTCCGGTTTCATCCAGTGATATCCGGACAAACTGGTGTGGAATTTTATGCAATGGACCGAGAAAATCACAGTACAAATGGCTTTGGAGAGAAACAAAGTTTTTTCGTTAGGGAAGTAAATAAAATATCATCGATACAAACAGAAATATCATGTTTGTTTGCCGCAGTTCCTCTAGCTTTCTCCCTAGAATATATGAATGTGTACAGCTGGTGTCTCCATGTGGAATCAATTAGTGCTTCACAGCACAAGATTAAATGTTACCTGATAAAAAACATTCAAAAAAATAAAGTCCGCGGATAATATCAGGAATACACAAACACAGAGCAGATAAAATAAGTGGGATTGAGTTAGACAAAAAAATATCGGATATTTCCGGTTTCATCCAGTCATAGCCGGACAAACTGGTATTGAATTTGTATGCAATGGACCGAGAAAATCACAGAACAAATGGTTTTGGAGAAAAGCAAACTCTTTTCGTTAGGCAAGTGCATAAAAAATCATCGATACAAACAGAAATATGTTTGTTTGCCGCAGTTCCTCTAGCTATCTCCCTAGAAAATATGAATATGTAGAGCTGGAGTCTCCATGTGGAAACCAATATTCTTTCCAAGCACAAAATTAAATGTTCTCTGAAAAAAAAAACATTCAAAAAAATAAAGTCCATGCATAATATCAGGTATACACAAACACAGAGGCTGTAGCAATATTTCGGATTGAGTTAGCCAAAACACAACCAGATTTTTCTGGTTTCATCCAGTCATATCCGAACAAAGTGGTGTGGAATTTGTATGCAATGGACCGAGAAAATCACAATAAAAATGGTTTTGGAGAAAGCAAAGTCTTTTCGTTAGGCAAGTGCATAAAATGTCATCGATACAAACAGAAATATCATATTTGTTTGCTGCAGTTCCTCTAGCTTTCTCCCTAGAAAATACGAATGTGTAGAGCTGGTGTCTCCATGTGGAAACAACTAGTGTTTCAACAGTATAAAATCAAATGTTCCCTGATAAAAAAACATTCAAAACAATAAAGTCCGTGGATAATATCACGAATACACAAACACAGAGGCTATGGCAATATCTGGGATTGAGTTAGCCAAAACAAACCGGATATTTCTGGTTAAATCCAGTGATATCTGGACAAACTGGTGTGGAATTTGTATGCAATGGACAGAGAAATCACAGTACAAATGGTTTTGGAGAAAAGCAAAGTCTTTTCATTAGGCAAGTACATAAAATGTCATCTAAACAAACTGAAATATCATGATTGTTTGTCGCAGTCCCTCTAGCTTTCTCCCTAGAGAATACGAATGTGTAGAGCCGGTGTCTCCATGATGAACCAATTAGTGTTTCCAAGCAGAAACTTAAATGTTCCCTTATAAAAAACATTCAAACCAATAAAGTCCGTGGATAATATCAGGAATACACAAACACAGAGGCTGTAGCAATATCTGGGATTGAGTTAGCCAAAACAAAACCGGATATTTCTGTTTTCATCCAGTCATATCTGGATAAACTGCTGTGGATTCGTATTCAATGGACCAAGAAAATCACAGTACAAATGGTTTTGGAGAAAAGCAAAGTCTTTTCGTTAGGCAAGTGCATAAAATGTCATCAATAGAAACAGAAATATCATGTTTGTGTGCCGCAGTTCCAATAGTTTCTCCCTAGAAAATACGAATGTGTAGAGCTGGTGTCTCCATGCGGAACGAATTAATGTTTCACTGCACAAAATTAAATGTTCCCTGAAAAAAAATTCAAACAAATATAGTCCGTGGATAATATCGGGAATACACAAACACAGAGGCTGTAACAATATTTCGGATTGAGTTAGCACAAACACTACCAGATATTTCTGGTATCAACCAGTCATATCCGGACAAAGTGGTGTGGAATTGGTATGTAATGGAACGAGAAAATCACAGTAAAAATGGTTTTGGAGTAAAGCAAGTCTTTTCGTTAGGCAAGTGCATAAAATGTCATCTATACAAACAGAAATAACATGTTTGTTTGCTGCAGTTCCTCTAGCTTTCTCCCTAGAAAATACAAATGTGTAGAGCTGGTGTCTCCATGTGGAACCAATTAGTGTTTCCAAGCACAAAATTAAAAGTTCCCTGATAAACAACATTGAAAACAATAAAGTCTGTGGATAATATAAGGAATACACAAACACAGAGGCTGTAGCAATATTTCAGATTGAGTTAGCCAAAACACAACCGGATATTTCTGCTTTCATCCAGTCATATCCGGACAAACTGGTGAGGAATTCGTGTGCAATGCACCAATAAATCACAGTAAAAATGGTTTTGGATAAAAGCAAAGTCGTTTCATTAGGCAAGTGCGTAAAAAGTCATCTACATAAACATAAATATCATGATTGTTTGCTGCAGTTCATCTAGCTTTCTGCCTCGAAAATACGAATGTGTAGAGCTGGTTTCCCCATGATGAACCAATTAGTGTTTCCAAGCAAAAAAATTAAATGTACTCTGAAAAAAACGTACTGAAAAAAATAAAGTCCGTGGATAATGTCAGGAATACACAAACACAGAGTCTTTAGCAATATTTCGAGTTGAGATAGCCAAAAGATACCGGATATTTCCGCTTTCATCCATCATATCCGGACAAACTTGTGTGGCATTCGTATGCAATGGACCGAGAAAATCACAGTAAAGATGGTTTTGGAGAAAAGCAAAGTCTTTTCGTTAGGCAAGTGCATAAAATGTCATCTATACAAACAGAAATATCATGTTTGTTTGCCGCAGTTCATCTAGCTTTCTCCCTCGAAAATATAAATGTGTAGAGCTGGTGTCTCCATGTGGAAACCATTAGTGTTTCCAAGCACAAAATTGAATGTCCCCTCATAAAAAACATTCAAAACAATAAGTCCATCGATAATATCCAGAAAACACAAACACAGAGGCTGAAGCAATATTTATGATTGAGTTAGCCAAAACACAACCAGATATTTCTGGATTCATCCAGTCATATCCGGAAAACTGGTGTGGAATTCGTATGCAATGGACCGAGAAAATCACAGTAACATGGTTTTAGAGAAGAGCAAAGTCTTTTCGTTAGGAAAGTGCATAAACTGTCATCTATACAAACAGAAATATCACGTTTGTTTGCTGCAGTTCCTCTAGCTTTCTCCCTAGAAAATAGGAATGTGTGGAGCTGGTGTCCCCATGATGAACCAATTAGTGTTTCTACGGTACAAAATAAAATGTTCCCTGATAAAAACATTCAAAACAATAAAGTAAATGGATAATATCCAGAAAGCACAAACACTGAGGCTTTCACAATATTTCGGATTGAGTTAGCCAAAACACAACCGGATATTTCTGGTTTCATCCAGTCATATCCGGACAAAGTTGTGTGGAATTCGTATGCAATGGACCGAGAAAATCACAGTAAACATGGTTTTGGAGAAAAGCAAAGTCTTTAGTTAGGCAAGTGCATAAAATGTCATCTATACAAACAGAAATATCATGTTTGTTTGTCGCAGTTCCTCTAGCTTTCTCCCTAGAAATTACGAATGTGCAGAGCTGGTGTCTCCATGTGGAACAAATTACTGTATCCAAGCTCAAAATAAAATGTTCCCTGATAAAAACATTCAAAACAATATAGTCCCTCGATAATATCCAGAAAACACAAACACAGAGGCCGTAGCAATATTTCGGATTGTGTTAGCCATAACACAACCGGATATTTCTGGTTTCATCCAGTCATTTCCGGACAAAGTGGTTTGGAATTCCTATGCAATGGACCGAGAAAAGCACAGTAAAAATGGTTTTGGAGAAAAGCAAAGTCTTTTCGTTAGGCAACTGCATAAAATGTCATCTATACCAACAGAAATATCATGTTTGTTTGCCGCAGGTCCTCTACTTTTCGCCCTAGAAAATACGAATGTGTAGAGCTGGTGTCTCCATGTGGAACCCATTAGTGTTTCCAAGAACAAAATTAAATGGTCCCTGAACAAAAACATTCAAAACAATAAATTCCGTGTATAATATCCAGAAAACACAAACACAGAGGTTGTAGCAATATCTGGGAATGCGATAGCAAAACACAACCAGATATTTCTGGTTTCATCCAGTCATATCAGGACAAACTAGTGTGGAATTCGTATGCAATGGACCGTAAAATCACAGTAAAAATGGTTTTGGAGAAGAGCAAGTCTTCTCATTAGGCAAGTAGATAAAATGTCATCTATACAAACAGAAATATCATGTTTGTTTGCCGCAGTTCCTCTAGCTTTCTCCCTAGAAAATACAAATATATAGAGCTGGTGTCTCCATGTGGAAACAATTAGTGTTTTTGCGGTACAAAATTAAATGTTCCCTGATGAAAACATTCAAAACAATAAAATCCATCGATAATATCCAGAAAACACAAACACATAGCCTGTTGCAATAGCTAGAATTGAGTTAGCCAAAACACAACCGGATATTTCTGGTCTCATCCAGTCATATCCGGACAAACTTGTGTGGAATTCATATGCAATGGACTGAGAAAATTACGGTACAAATGGTTTTGGAGAAAAGCAAAGCCTTTACGTTAGGCAAGTGCGTAAATGGTCATCTATACAAGCAGAATTATCATGTTTGTTTGTCACAGTTCCTCTAGCTATCTTTCTAGAAAATACAAATATGTAGAGCTGGAGTCTCCATATGGAACCACCTAGTGTTTCGCAGCACAAAATTAAATGTTCTCTGATAAAAAACTTTCAAAACCATAAAGTCCGTTGATAATATCCAGAAAACACAAACACAGAGGCGGTAAAAATATTTGGGATTGAGTTAGCAAAAAAAAAAAAAAAAAAACAAAAACAAAAACCGGATATTTCTGGTTTCATCCAGTCTTATCCGGTAAGCTTGTGTGGAATTCCTATGCAATGGACCGAGAAAATCACAGTAAAAATGGTTTTGGAGGAAAGAAGAGTCGTTTCGTTAGGCAACTGTATAAAATGTCATCTATACAAACAGAAATATCATGTTTGTTTGCCGCAGTTCCTCTAGTTTTCTCCCTAGAAAATACGAATGTGTAGATCTGGGGTCGGCATGATGAACCAGTTAGTGTTTCAATGGGACAAAATTAAATGTTCCCTCATAAAAACATTCAAAACAATAAAGTTCATTGATAGTATTCAGAAAAAAGAAACATAGAGGCTGTAGCAATATCTGGGATTGAGTTAACCAAAACAAATGCGGATATTTCTGGCTTCATCCAGTCATATCCGGAGAAACTGGTGTGGAATTCATATGCAATTGACCGAGAAAATCACAGTAAAAATGGTTTTGGAGAAAAGCAAAGTCTTTTCGTTATGCAAGTGCATAAAATGTCATATATACAAACAGAAACATCATGTTTGTTTGTTGCAGTTCCTCTAGCTTTCTCCCTAGAAAATATGAATGTGTAGAGCTGGTGTGTCCATGTGGAAACAATTAGTGTTTTGCAGTTCAAAATTAAATGTTCACTGATAAAAAACATTCAAAACAATAAAGTCTGTGGATAATATCACAAATACACAAACACAAAGGCTGTAGCAATATCTGCGATTGAGATAGCCAAAACAATACCGGATATTTACTGTTTCATCTAGTCATTTCCGGACAAACTCCTGTGAAATTCGTATTCAATAGACCGAGAAAATCACAGTAAAAATGGTTTTGGATAAAAGCAAAGTCTTTTCGTTAAGCAAGTACATAAAATGACATCTATAAAAAGAGAAATAGCACGTTTGTTTGCTGCAGTTCCTCTAACATTCTCACTAGAAAATATGAATGTGTAGAGCTGGTGTCTCCATGTGGAACGAATTACTGTATCCAAGCTCAAAATAAAATGTTACCCGATAAAAAGCATTGAAAAAAATAAAGTATATTGATAGTATCCAGAAAAAACAAACACAGAGGCTGTAGCAACAGCTGGGAGTGAGTTAGCCAAAACAAAACCGGATATTTCTGGTTTCATCTAGTCATATCCGGACAAACTGCTGTGGAATTCTTTGCAATGGACCGAGAAAATCACAGTACAAATGGTTTTGGATAAAAGCAAAGTCTTTTCGTTAGGCAAGTGCATAAAATGTCATCTATACAAACAGAAGTATCATGTTTGTTTGCCCCAGTTCCTCTAGCTTTCTCCCTAGAAAATACAAATGTGTAGAGCTGGTGTCCCCATGATGAACCAATTATTGATTCAACGGTACAAAATGAAATGTTCCCTGATAAAAACATTCAAAACAATAAGTCCATCGATAATATCCAGAAAACAAAAACACAGAGGCTTTCAAAATATTTCAGATTGAGTTAGCAAAAACACAACCGGATATTTCTGGTTTCATCCTGTCATATCCGGACAAACTGGTGTGGAATTCGCATGCAATGGACCGAGAAAATCACAGGAAAAATGGTTTTGGAGAAAAGCAAATTCTTCTCGTTAGGAAAGTGCATAAAATGTCATTTATACAAACAGAAATATCATGTTTGTTTGCCACAGTTCCTCTAGCTTTCTCCCGAGAAAATACGAATATGTAGAGCTGGTGTCTCCATGTGGAACCAATTACTGTATCGAAGCTCAAAATAAAATGTACCCCGATAAAAAGCATTCAAAACAATAAAGTCCATTGATAGTATCCAGAAAAAACAAACATAGATTCTGTAGCAATATCTGGGATTGAGTTAGCCAAAATAAAACCGGATATTTCCTGTTTCATCCCATCAATCTGGACAAACTCCTGTGGAATTCGTATGCAATGGACTGAGAAAATCACAGTACAATTGGTTTTGGAGAAAAGCAAAGTCTTTTCGTTAGGCAAGTGCATAAAATGTCATCTATACAAACAGAAATATGATGTTTCTTTGCCGCAGTTCCTCTAGGATTCTCCCTAGAAAATACGAATATTTAGAGCTAGCTGGTGTCTCCATATGGAACCAATTAATGTTTCCAAGCACAAAATTAAATGTTCCCTGAAAAACAACATTCAAAAAATAAAGTCCGTGGATAATATCAGGAATACACAAACACAGAGGCTGTAGCAATATCTGGGACTAAGTTAGCCAAAAAAAAACTGGATATTTACGGTTCCATCCAGTCATTCCGGACAAACTGTTGTGGAATTCATATGAAGTGTACCGAGAAAATCACAGGAAAATGGTTTTTGAGAAAACAAAGTCTTTACGTTAGGCAAGTGCATAAAATGTCATCTATAGAAATAGAAATATCAATTTTGTTTGCCGCAGTTCCTCTAGCTTTCTCCCTAGAAAATACGAAGGTGTAGTGCTGGTGTCTCCATGTGGAACCAATTTGTGTTTCTATGGTACAAAATTAAATGTTCCCTGATAAAAATATTCAACACAATAAAGTCCATCGATAATATCCAGAAACACAAATACACAGGCTTTCACAATATTTCAGATTGAGTTAGACAAAACACAACTGGATATTTCTGCTTTCATCCAGTCATATCAGGAAAAAGTCATTTGGAATTCGTATGCAATGGACCAAGAAAATCACAGAAAAATGGTTTGGAGAAAAGCAAAGTCTTTTCGTTAGGCAAGTGCATAAAATATCATCTATACAAAAAGAAATATCATGTTTGTTTGTTGCAGTGACTCTAGCTTACTCCCTAGAAAACAGGAATGTGTATAGCTGGTGTCTCCATGTGTAACCAATTAGTGATTCCAAGCTCAAAATTAAATGTTCCCTGATAAATAAACATTCAAAACAATAAAGTCCATGGATAATATCAGGAATACAGAAACAGAGAGCAGCAGCAATATCTGGGATTGAGTTAGCCAAAACAAAACCGGATATTGCTGGTTACATCCAGTCATATCCGGAGAAACTGGTGTGGAATTCGTATGGAATGGACCGAGAAAATCACAGTAGAAATGGTTTTGGAGAAAAGCAAAGTCTTTTCGTTAGGCAAGTGCATAAAATGTCATCGATACAAACAGAAATATCTTGTTTGTATGCCGCAGTTCCTCTAGGTTTCTCCCTGGAAAATACGAATGTGTAGAGCTGGTGTCTCCATGTGGAAACAACTAGTGTTTTGCAGTTCAAAACAATATGTTCCCCGATAAAACCATTGAAAACAATAAAGTCTGTGGATAATATCAGAAATACACAAACACAAAGTCTGTAGCACTATCTGGGATTAAGTTAACCAAAACAAAACCTGATATTTACAGTTTCATCCAGTCATATCCGGACAAACTGGTGTGGAATTCAGATGCAGTGTACCGAGAAAATCATAGAAAAATGGTTTTGGAGAAAAGCAAAGTCTTTTCGTTAAGCAAGTGCATAAAATGTCATCTATACAAACAGAACTAGCAAGTTTCTTTGCTGCAGTTCCTCTAGCATTCTTCCTAGAAAATACGAATGTGTAGAGCTGGTGTCTCCCTGTGCAACCTATTACTGTATCCAAGCTCAAAATAAAATGTTCCCCCATAAAAAGCATTCAAAACAATAAAGTCCATTGATAGTATCCAGAAAAAACAAACACAGAAGCTGTAGCAATAGCTGGTATTGAGTTAGCCAAAACAAAACCGGATATTTCTGTTTTATCCAGTCATATCCGGACAAAGTGCTGTGGAATTCGTATGCAATGGACCGAGAAAATCACAGTAAAATTGGTTTTGGAGAAAAGCAAAGTCTTTTCGTTAGGCAAGTGCATAAAATGTCATCGATACAAACAAAAATATCATGTTTGTTTACCGCAATTCCTCTAGGTTTCTCCCTAGAAAATACAAATATGTAGAGCTGGTGTCTCCATGTGGAACCAATTACTGTATCCAAGCTCAAAATAAAATGTTCCCCGATAAAAAGCATTCTAAACAATAAAGTCCATTGATAGTATCCAGAAAAAACAAACACAGAGGCTCTAGAAATATCTGGGATTGAGTTAGCCAAAACAAAACTGGATATTTCCGGTTTCATCCAGTCATATCCGGACAAACTGCTGTGGAATTCATATGCAATGGACCGAAAAAATCACAGTACAAATGGTTTTGGAGTAAAGCAAACTCTTTTCGTTAGGCAAGTGCATAAAAAATCATCGATACAAACAGAAATATCATGTTTGTTTGCCACAATTCCTCTAGCTTTCTCCCTAGAAAATACCAATATGTAGAGCTGGTGTCCCTATGATGAACCAATTAGTGTTTCAACGGTACAAAATTAAATATTCAATGATAAAAGCATTCAAAACAATAAAGTCCATCGATAATATCTAGAAAACACAAACACAGATGCTTTCACAATATTTCGGATTGAGTTAGCCAAAACACAACCGGATATTTCTGTTTTCATCCAGTCATATCCGGACAAAGTGGTGCAGAATTCGTATGCAATGGAACGAGAAAATCACAGTAAAAATGGTTTTGGAGAAAAGCAAAGTCTTTTGGTTAGGCAAGTGCATAAAATGTCATCAATACAAACAGAAATATCATGTTTGTTTGTTGCAGTTCCTCTAGCTATCTCCCAAGAAAATACAAATGTGTAGAGCTGGTGTCCCCATCATGAACCAATTAGTGATTCATCGGTACAAAATTAAATGTTCCCTGATAAAAACATTCAAAACAATAAAGTCCATCGATAATATCCAGAAAACACAAACACAGAGGCTGTAGCAATATTTCGGATTGATTTTGCCAAAACACATCCAGATATTTCTGGTTTCATCCTGTCATATGCAGAAAACTGGTGTGGAATTCGTATGCAATGGACCGAGAAAATCACAGTAAAAATGGTTTTGGAGAAAAGCAAAGTCTTTTCGTTAGGCAAGTGCATAAAATGTCATCTATACAAACAGAAATCGCATGTTTGTTTGCCGCAGTCCCTCTAGCTTTCTCCTTAGAAAATATGAAAGTGTAGAGCTGGTGTCTCCATGTGGAAACAATTAGTGTTTTGCAGTTCAAAATAAAATGTTCCCCGATAAAACCATTCAAACCAGTAAAGTCTGTGGATAATATCAGAAATACACAAACACAAAGGCTGTAGCACTATCTGGGATTGAGTTAGCCAAAAGAAAACCTGATATTTACGGTTTCATGCGGTCATATCCGGACAAACTCCTGTGGAATTCATATTCAATGGACCTAGAAAATCACAGTAAAAATGGTTTTGGAGAAAAGCAAAATCTGTTCGTTAAGCAAGTGCATAAAATGTCATCTATACAAACAGAAATATCATGTTTCTTTGCTGCAGATCCTATAGCATTCTCCCTAGAAAATACAAATATGTAGAGCTGGTTTCTCCATGTGGAAACAATCAGTGTTTCGCAGCACAAAACTACTTGTTCCCTAATTAAAAACATTCAAAACAATAAAGTCCGTGGATAATATCAGGAATACACAAACACACAGGCGCTAACAATATCTGGGATTGAGTTAGCCAAAACAAAACCGGATATTTCCGGTTTCATCCAGTCATATCCGGAGAAACTGGTGTGGAATTCGTATGCAATGGACCGAAAAAAATCACAGTAAAATTGGTTTTGGAGAAAAGCAAAGTCTTTTCGTTAGGCAAGTGCATAAAATGTCATCGATACAAACAGAAATATCATGTTTGTTTTTCGCAGTTCCTCTAGCTTTCTCCCTAGAAAATACGAATATGTAGAGATGGTGTTCCCATAATTAACCAATTAGTGTTTCAACGGTACAAAATTAAATGCTCCCTGATTAAAACAATCAAAACAATAAGTCCCTCGATAATATCCAGAAAACACAAACACATAGGCTTTCACAATATTTCGATTGAGTTAGCCAAAAGACAACCGGATATTTCTGGTTTCATCCAGTCATATCCGGACAAAATGCTGTTGAATTCATATGCAATGGACTGAGAAAATCACAGTAAAAATGGTTTTGGAGAAAAGCAAAATCTTTTCATTAGGCAAGTAGATAAATTATCATCGATACAAACAGAAATATCATTTGTTTGCAGTAGTTCCTGCAGCTTTTGCCCTAGAAAATACAAATATATAGAGCTGGTGTCTCCATGTGGAAACAATTAGTGTTTTCAAGCACAAAACTAATGTTCCCTGAAAAAAAACATTCAAAACAATAAAGTCCATCGAGAATATCCAGAAAACACTAACACAGAACGTTCACAATATTTCACATTGTGTTAGCCAAAACAGAAATGGATATTTCCGGTTTCATCCAGTCATATCCGGAAAAAGACGTTTGGAATTCAGATGTAATGGACCGAAAAATCGCAGTAAAAATAGTTTTGGAAAAGCAAAGCCTTTTTGTTAGGCCAGTGCATAAAATGTCATCTATACAAACAGAAATATCAAGTTTGTTTGTCGCAGTTCCTCTAGCTTTCTCCCTAGAAAATATGAATATGTTCACCTGGTGTCTGCATGTGGAACCAATTACTGTATCCAAGCTCAAAATAAAATAATCCCTGATAAAAAACATTCAAAAAAATAAAGTCTGTTGATAATATCAGGAATACACAAACAGAGAGGCTGTAGCAATATCTGCGATTGAGTTAGCCAAAACACAACCGGATATTTCCGGTTTCATCCAGACATATCCGGACAAACTGTTGTGGAATTCGTATGCAATGGAAGGAGAAAATCAAAGTACAAATGGTTTTGGAGAAAAGCAAAGTCTTTTCGTTAGGCAAGTGCATAAAATGTCATTTATACAAACAGAAATATCATGTTTGTTTCCCGCAGTTCCTCTAGCTTTCTCCCTAGAAAATACGAATGTGTAGAGTTGGTGTCCCCATGGTGAATCAATTAGTGTTTCTATGGTACAAAATTAAATGTTCCCTGATAAAAACATTCAAAACAATAAAGTCCATTGATAGTATCCAGAAATCACAAACACAGAGGCTATCACAATATTTCGGATTGAGTTAGCCAAAACACAACCAGATATTTCTGTTTTTACCCAGTCATATCCAGAAAAATCATTTGGAATTCGTATGCAATAACCGAGAAAATCACAGTAAAAATGGTTTTGGAGAAAAAGCGAAGTCTGTTGGTTAGGCAACTGCATAAATGTCATCTATACAAACAGAAATATCATGTTCGTTTGCCGCAGTCCCTCTAGCTTTCTCCCTAGAAAACACAAATGTGTAGAGCTGGTGTTCCCATGATGAACCAGTTAGTGTTTCAACGGTACAAATTAAATGTTCCCTGATAAAAACATTCAAAGCAATAAAGTCCATCAATAATATCCAGAAAACACAAACACAGAGTCTGTAGCAATATTTCGGATTGAGTTAGCCAAAACAAAACAGGATATTTCCAGTTTCATCCAGTCATATGTGGAGAAAGTGGTTTGGAATTGGAATGCAATGGACCGAGAAATTCACAGTACAAATGGTTTTGGAGAAAAGCAAAGTCTTTTCGTTAGGCAAGTGTATAAAATGTCATCGATACAAACAGAAATATCATGTTTGTTTGCCGCAGTTCCTCTAGATTTCTCCCTAGAAAATACGAATGTGTAGAGCTGGTGTCTCCATGTGGAACCAATTAGTGATTCCAAGCACAAAATTAAATGTTCTCTGATAAAAAACATTCCAAATAATAAAGTCCGTGGATAATATCAGGAATAAACAAACACAGAGGCTGTAGCAATATCTGGGATTGAGTTAGCCAAAAGAAAAGCGGATATTTCGGGTTTTATCCCGTCATGTCCTGTAAACTGGTGTGGAATTCGTATGCAATGCACTGAGATATTCACATTAAAAATGGTTTTGGAGAATAGCAAAGTCTTTTCTTTATGCAAGTGCATAAAATGTTATCTATACAAACAGAAATATCATGTTTCTTTGCCACAGTTCCCCTAGCTTTCTCAGTAGAAAATAAGAATGTGTAGAGCTGGTGTCTCCATGTGGAAACAATTAGTGTTTCCAAGCACAAAATTAAATGTTCCCTGATAAATAACATTCAAAACAATAAAGTCCATCGATAATATCAAGGAAACACAAACACAGAGGCTTTCACAATATTTCGGATTGAGTTAGCCAAAACACAACCGGATATTTCTGTTTTTATCCCGTCATATCCGAATAAACTGGTGTGGAATTCGTATGCAATGGACCGAGAAATTCACAGGAAAAAGAGCTTTGGAGAAAAGCAAAGTCTTTTCGTGAGGCAAGTGCATAAAATGTCATCTATACAAACAGAAACATCATGTTTGTTTGTTGCAGTGACTCTAGCTTTCTCCCTAGAAAATAGAAATGTGTAGAGCTGGTGTCTCCATGTGGTCGAATAACTGTATCCAAACACAAAATTATATGTTTCCATATAAAAAACATTCAAAACAATAAAGTCCGTGGATAATATCAGGAATACACAAACACAGAGTCTGTAGCAATATCTGGGATTGAGTTAGCCAAAACACAACCGGATATTTCCAGTTTCATCCAGTCAATCCGGACAAACTGGTGTGGAATTTGCATGCAGTGGACTGAGAAATACACTTTAAAAGTGGTTTTGCAGAAAAGCAAAGTCTTTTTGTTAGGCAAGTGCATAAAATATCATGTATACTAAGAGAAATATCATGTTTGTTTACCGCAGTTCCTCTAGCTTTCTCCCTATAAAATACGAATATGTAGAGCTGGTGTCCCCTTTTGGACCAATTAGTGATTCCATGGACAGAATTAAATATTCCCGGATAAACAACATTCAAAACAATAAAGTCTGTGGATAATATCAGGAATACACAAACACGGACGCTGTAGCAATATCTGGGATTGAGTTAGCCAAAAGAAAACCGGATATTTCCAGTTTCATCCAGTCATATCCGGACAAATTGGTGTGGAATTCGTATGCAATGGACCAAGAAAATCACAGTACAAATGGTTTTGGAGAAAAGCAAAGTCTTTTCGTTAGGCAAGTGCATAAAATGTCATGTATAGAAACAGAAATATCATGTTTGTTTGCCGCAGTTCCTCTAGCTTTCTCCCTAGAAAATACGAATGTGTAGAGCGGGTGTCCCCATGATGAACCAATTAGTGTTACTACGGTACAAAATTAAATGTTCACTGATAAAAACATTCAAAACAATAAAGTCCATTGATAATATCCAGAAAACACAAACACAGAAACTCACAATATTCCGCATTGGGTTAGCCAAAACAAAACCGGATATTTCTTGTTTCATCCAGTCATATGCGGACAAACTGGTTTGGAATTCGTATGCAATGGACCAAGAGAATCACAGTAAAAATTGTTTTGGAGAAAAGCAAAGTCTTTTCGTCAGGCAAGTGCATAAATTGTCATTGATACAAACAGAAATATCATGTTTGTTTCCCAGAGTTCCTCTAGCTTTCTCCATAGAAAATACAAATATGTAGAGCTGGTGTCTCCATGTGGAACCAATGAGTGTTTCCAAGAACACAATTAAATATTCCCTGATAAAAAACATTTGAAACAATATAGTCCGTGGAGAGCAGCAAGATGGCGGAATAGGCAGGGAGCACACTATTAGTCCGGGGGGAGAGAAAGTTTAATATAAGTGGAGATACTGCTGGGTCAAGGAAGAGTAGGGGATGAAACAGCAGAGGAAACTCTTCCGGAACTAGTGATTCACAGTGGACCTGCGTGGAGAGCGTGGGAGCCCAAGTTCGGGACACTAGCGGCAGACTCAACCCAACAGCGCTGGAACGCGAGGTGAGCCGAACCTCAATAGCCCAGCGGGCAAGCGGAAAGAGGAGGCTAGAGGGAACGAGGCTTGAAGCTCCGTGGGGAAATGTTCACCAGGCTAACTAGAAGAGAGATAGGAAAAAAATAAAAAACGTGACCGATACGGACACACGTTTCTCTGTCTCCGCTCACCTCTCAAAGGCGAGCAAGACAGAGCAGGCTCCATTTTGGACATACGTCATAAGCAGGGTGACCTCAGGTCCACACCAGCCCTGAGCCTAGCAGAAAAAACTGACTCTGGGGGGAGGGGTGAAATAACAGGAGATTAGCATCTAACTTGGCAACCCAGTGGGAGACTACAGGAGAATTGGAGCCCACACTGAGGGCAGCACAGATTCCCTGTGTGGTCCTTGGGAAAGAGCTTCCGATCTCTGGCTCCTGTGGGTATATCATTTGCCTGCTAACTACCTCCAATTACGTTCAGCTGTGCGGAATTACTTCCCTTTTAAATCAAAAAAAGAAAGAGAGATTTACCACACCTAACCTGGGAGTGTCATCTTTGACACACCCTCAGCCCTGAGGAACCAAACACAGCTCTCAGTCCACACTCATCTCAAGCCTCTAAGGCTCCACCGAAAGCAGACAGTCCACTTAAGATAGAGCCATAGTGTAACAAGAAAAAACACCACAGTGAAGAAACCAAATATATCCAACATGCCAAACAACAAATGCAAAAACCGAGGTAACAAGAACAAGGAAGACACTATGACGCCCTCAAATGAAAAAGACACCCCAATTCAAGATTATGAAGATGATGAGATCGAAGAAATGCAAGAAGCGGATCTCAAAAAATTGATAAGAACATTAAGAAGTTCTCAAAAACAAATTCTTGAACTACAGAAATCCTTAATGGACAAGATAGAAAATCTCTCTCGTGAAAGTGAAATATTAAGGAGGAATCAAAATGAAATTAAACAACTAGTGGAACAAGAAACTTTGATCGTGACGATAAATCATAATGAAATGAAGAATTCAATAGATCAAATGACAAACACATTAGAGAGCCTTAAAAACAGAATGGGCGAAGCAGAAGAGAGAATATCAGACTTAGAAGACGGAGAACAGGAAAGGAAACAGGCAAACCAAAGAAAAGAAGAAGAAATTAGAAATCTAAAAAATATTGTCGGGAATCTACAGGATACTATTAAAAAACCCAACATTCGGGTTCTAGGAGTTCCTGAAGGCATGGAGAGGGAGAAAGGATTAGAAAGCATTTTCAGTGAGATACTAGCAGAAAATTTCCCAGTTTTGGAGAAGGACAGAGGCATCTTAGTACAGGAAGCTTATAGAACCCCTAGTAAACATGACCAAAAGAGATCCTCACCACGACATGTGGTAATCAAACTCACCACAGTGAAACATAAAGTAAAGATCCTAAAATGTGCAAGAGAGAAATGTCAGATTACTCTTAGAGGATCTCCAATTAGACTCACAGCAGACTTCTCATCAGAAACCCTACAAGCTAGAAGGGAATGGAGAGATATAGCCCTGGTACTAAGAGAGAAAAACTGCCAGCCCAGAATATTATATCCTGCAAAGCTCTCATTAGTGAATGAAGGTGAAATTAAGACTTTTCATAGCAAACAGAAACTGAAAGAATTTGTTGCCACTCATCCTGCCCTGCAAAAGATGCTTAAAGATGTGTTACACACAGAAACACAGAAACATGGTCACCAATATGAAAGAAGGTAAAGGAAGGAAACCTCACAGCAAAAGATCACAGGAAGCTCAATTTCTTTTTGACATAGAATTAAACTCTGATGCTCTGTTAAAGCAATGTGTTAAAGTAATCTATTATGTGCTCTTGATGTCTGTTAAATTCTAATTGTTCAAAAACAGCTGAATTTTTATTAAGAGCTATGGGTTATGTAAATATGTGCTTATTTTCAAAGATTTGAATAATCACCTTGTGACAATGATCAAATTTGGTCTATGTTATGTCATGATTTTAAGGAATCTTATTTCAACCAGATATTTTGGATTTTGAGCCTTCTTGGCATTCTTGACAGGCATTCAAAAAATCAAAGTTTCAAACAATCTGGTCTCTAAAATTTCCAGTAAATCCTGGACTTTGGTTTGTCCAGTTTGGGCCCAACTGAAAAAATCGAAGGACCTATGTCTCTCATCTTATAGAGACACCAACTAAGCAGGCTATTTGGATTGTATTAGAAGGACTGTCAGGATGTGATGTGGTACCAGACTTTAAGTTTCTATAATGGAAAATGCTATTAATACAAATGTTTGAGAATTAAAAAGTCTAATGATCTTGTGATACTAGACATGATAGTTATCTTAATGAGAAAGCCCCAGAGGCCTAAAGGGTTAAATACTTGTCAAATCCTACAGGTGCTTTCAAAAATACTGTGAAGTAAGCAAGTGCCTCTTGTTGGTTGATGAGTTTATAATTTTAAACATGGCGACTTAAAGTCTTTTGTCATCCACAGTTATATATGATGTGCTGCTCATAAAACTAAAGTGTTGTTGGTTCTGTGTTTAGCTGTCCTCCTATAGGTTCCTATGGACTTTTTCCAGCCACTTCTACTGTATTCAGTACTTTGGGATGGCTCTGTAAACAGATGAAGCCAATAATGTATTAACAGTACCAACTGAGAGAAAGTATGGTTAACTGACGTTACTAAAAAGAAAAAGCAATTCAAATCAATTGGCAATCTACAAAAAGAGTTAAAGATTTTAAAAGCTATTATTAAAATTGCTATATTGGTCTATTATGTTATGTTATATGTGTGTACATATTGTATGTCCACATGGGGAAATTTTATTAAGAGTTTTATTTTAAATGGCTTATAGATAAGATTGTCCATAAATTTAAGCTGCTAAAATCAATCAAAGATACATTTTAATGGGTGTGACCTGAATCTGTGTATCATATGTTTTAGACTTTTGGTAGAAAGAAACTAAAAACATTTTAGATGGTTGTGCTTAAGTTTACTGGCTAAACAAACTACACCATGTTAGATATTTAAGAGGTGTTTTCAAATACATGATTCTTAAAATTTATAGAAGGCATTGGACCTTCTGGTAAATGTTTTCTTAAGTTGTTATCTAATGGTTGAAACGGTTTGCTAAGTATTCATGTGATATTGCTATTGTCAGCAAGCAATCTAGGACTTGCTCCCTCATTTCTCTATTCTAAGCCCAACTTGTTCTTTCATTTCTCTATTCTCTTCAAGGTAGGAAACTAATTCTATTATGAAGGAATCTGTAGGATGCACAATTTAATCTTTAGACCTTATAAAAGAGATGGCTAACATTTTTCTGCAATAGCATAGCCAAAATAAGAACTTCAATAATAATCTCATAGCTAGATTCACTTCACCATCAGCCAAGTATACAGTAAGTAGAAAAAAACCTCCCTTTCAGACCAAAGGGAAAGAAAGTTTGAAAGTGAGAATATAATTTTCCTCATGGGCATTGTCTACCTTAGAAAAACTACTACAGAACATGCCTGTGACTATAGACTTGTAGTTCAGGCCACCGAAGATTAGAGATGGGACACGGGCACTCCCTTGACTTGCATCCTCTGGTCTGCTTTAACACAAACCAGGAGGAAAAGAAAGCTAGGCATCAGAAGCAATGGGTGTCAGGCCTATTAATGGCTGATCTGTACAGTGATCTACCCTCAAGGAGACCCAACAGGCCAGTCCACTGCAGTGGCTTTCAAAGTGGTAAGCCTGGGCTTCAGCAGAAGTCAGCTTGTGAAGAGCCTTGGCAGCTCTGCCAAGAGTTGGATCACTGGAAATGGACCTGCCCTGGAGTCGAAGGATGCCCAGGTCAGAGCCACAGATCTTATTGGCTCTAAGCTGAAAAGCCCTTCACTCAGCCCAACTTCCAAAGTGACCATTGCAGCTGAGGGTTTGGTCAAGTAGGGTCAGCAACTTTGCAGGCAGAACTGTAAATTTCTTGTTAGAGATGCCCCCTGCCTTTACCTGGCCAGCTCTCCTCCCAGGCCAGCCAAGTAATGAAAGTCAACAGAGTGCCTTCCCCTAGGAGGTTCACACCTCCCTTAGGATATACCCCATGTGAAGAGATAGATAGGTCTGGGCCTCTGAATTTACAAGGCCCAAAGCCCACCAGATTATTATCAAGCCCCTTCTATCAGGTTCTGTTTGCCTCTCAATCAGAAAAATTACTTGTAGCTTAGACAGCACCTTTCTTAGCTCCTCTAATAATGACTCTGTCCTTTGTTCTAGGCCCTGTCTAGCACACTTGGGCCTCATTCCTTTGTAATCATAACCTCTACTCTACCACCAATGGCTCTACTCCCAACCTGTGTGTACTGATGGTCCTCTTCCCCACTTAATGCTGTATAATTGTTCAAACCTGGTAAATGCCACTCTTAGGATCATTGGTTACTATCCTCACTCTGTCTTTTATGACCTTGTCTAAATATGATCAGAGTCGGCAAACTTGGAAGGCTTCCAAAGCCTTGGCAACTCATGACGACAGCCTAGGATGGTTACTGGCGCCATAAACTAGAGTGTCAGTTTGTTGGGTCAACAACAGGAGCCACTGTGCACTTGCTCCTCATGTGGGATCTCTGTCCTTAATGTGCTGTACGTTGTGATTTAATGCTATAACTAGAACTCAAACAGTATGTTTCACTTTGTGTTTCTATGTGGGTGCAAACCATTGAAATCTTTATACTAAATTGATCTTCTGTATATAAAGAGAATTGAAAATGAATCTTGATGCAAATGGAAGGGGAGAGGGAGCGGGAGAGGGGAGGGTTGCGGGTGGGAGGGAAGTTATGGGAGGGGGAAGCCATTGTAATCCATAAGCTGTACACTGGAAATTTATATTCATTAAATAAAAGTTAAAAAAATTAATAAATAAATGTCACTAACTTGAAAAAAAAAGAAAAAAGAAATTATGGGAATAGTACTCTATAGAATACTATACAGCAGTAAAAAAAATGAAATCCAGTCAATTGCAACAAGATGGAGGAATCTGGAAAACATCATGCTGAGTGAAATAAGCCAGACCCAAAGGGACAAATATCACATTTTCTCCCTGATCGGCGACAACTAACTGAGCACCAAAGGTGAAACCTGTTGAAGTGAAATGGACACTATAAGAAACAGTGACCTGATCAGCTCTTGTCCTGACTGTTGATGTACAATGTAATACTTTATCCATTTTAGTTTTTTTTTGTTCTAGTACTATTAGTTGAACTCTAATTAACATACATTTATTCTTAGGTGTTTAAATTTTAACTGAAAAGTGATCCCTGTTAAATATAATAGTGGGAATAAGAGAGGGAGGAGAGTACAATTTGGGACATGCCCAATCGGACTTGCCCCAAATGGTGGAATAGAAACGTGCCAGGGGATCCCAATACAATCCCATCAAAGTGGCATGTACCAATGCCATCTCACTAGTCCAAGTCATCAATTTCAGTCATCAAAATCAAGTTCAATTGATCACACTGATAGGTCTAAGAGTCAAAGGGATCACACAAGCAAGACTAGTGTCTGCTAATACTAACTGTTAGAATCAAAAAGGGAGAGAACGATCCAACATGGGAAGCAGGATACACAGCAGACTCATAGAATGACAGATGTCCTAAACTGCACTCTGGCCTCAGAATCAGCCCTTAAGGCATGCGAATATGGCTGAAGAGCCCATGAGAGTATTTTAGGCATGCAAAGCCAAGACACCATGGAAAAGAAAAAAAAAGAAGAAGACCTAAATGAAAGATCTCAGTGAGTGAGATCCCAGTGGAAAGAACAGGTCATCAAAGAAGGAGGTACCTTTCTCTGAAGGGAGGAGAGAACATCCACTTTGACTATGACCCTGTCTGAATAAGATGAAGTCTGTGAACTCTAAAGGCTTCCATAGCCTTAGCAACTCATGACTAGAGCCTAGGGAGATTACTGACGCCATAAACAAGAGTGTCAAATTGTTAAGTCAACAACAGGAGTCACTGTGTACTTACATCCCATGTGGGATCTGTCCTTAATGTGTTGTCCGATGTGATTTAATGCTATAACTAGTACTGAAAATGTATTTTACACTTTGTGTTTCTGTGTGGGTACAAACTGTTGAAATCTTTACTCAATATATACTAAATTAATCTTCTGTATATAAAGATAATTTAAAATTAATCTTGATGTGAATGGAAGGGGAGAGGGAGCGGGAGACGGGAGGGTTGAGGGTGGGAGGGAAGTTATGGGAGGGGGAAGACATTATAATCCATAAACTGTACATCGGAAATTTATATTCATTAAATAAAAATTAAAAAAAATATAAAAAAATGATCTTCTGTATATAAAGAGAATTGAAAATGAATCTTGATGTGACTGGAAGGGGAGAGGGAGCAGGAGAGGGGAGGGTTGCAGGTGGGAGGGAAGTTATGTCGGTGGGGGAAGCCATTATAATCCATAAGCTGTACTTTGGAAATTTATATTCATTAAATAAAAGTTAAAAAAAGAAAAAAAATAAAATAAAGTCCGTGGATAATATCAGGAATATACAAACACAGAGTCTATAGCAATATCTGGGATTGAGTTAGCCAAAACACAAGCGGATATTTCCGGTTTCATCCAGTAATATCCGGTCAAACTGGTGTAGAATCATATGCAATGAACCGAGAAAATCACAGTAAAAATGGTTTTGCAAAATAGCAAAGTCTTTTCGTTTGGCAAGTGCATAAAATATCATCTATATAAACAGAAATATCATGTTTGTTTGTCGCAGTTCCTCTAGCTTTCTCCCTAGAAAATACGAATATGTAGAGCTGGTTTCTCCATGTGGAACCAATTAGTGTTTCCAAGAACAAAATTAAATATTCCCTGAAAAAAACATTTGAAACAATAAAGTCTGTGGATAATATAAGGAAAACACAAACACAGAGGCTGTAGCAATATCTGGGACTGAGTAAGGCAAAACAAAACCGGATATTTACAGTTCCATCCAGTCATATCCGGACAAACTGGTGTGGAATTCAGATGAAGTGTACCGAGAAAATCACAGAAAAATGGTTTTGGAGAAAAGCAAAGTCTTTTCGTTAGGCAAGTGCATAAAATGTCATCTATACAAACAGAAATATCATGTTTGTTTGCCACAGTTCCTCTAGATTTCTCCCTAGAAAATACGAATATGTAGCGCTGGTGTCTCCATGTGGAAACAATTACTGTATCCTAGCTCAAAATAAAATGTTCCCTGATAAAAAATATTCAAAAATAAAGTCCATCGATAATATCCAGAAAATACAAACACAGAGGCTGTAGCAATATTTCGTATTGAGTTAGCAAAACAAAACCGGATATTTCTCTTTTTAATCAGTCATATCCGGACAAACTGTTGTGGAATTCGTATGCAATGGACCGAGAAAATCACAGTAAAAATGGTTTTGGAGAAAAGCATCGTCGTTTCATTAGGCAAGTGCATAAAATGTCATCTATACAAACAGAAATATCATGTTTGTTTGTCGCAGTAACTCTTGCTTTCTCCCGAGAAAATACAAATTTGTAGAAATGACGTTCCAATAAAGAACCAACAGGTATTTCAACGGTACAGAATTAAATCTTCCCTGATGAAAACATTCAAAAGTATAAGTACATCGATATATCCAGAAAACACAAACACAGAGGCTTTCACAATATTTTGGATTGTTTTAGCCAATGCACAACCGGATATTTCTGGCTTCATCCAGTCATATTCGGACAAACTGGTGTGGAGTTCGTATGCAATGGACCGAGAAAATCACAGTACAAATGGTTTTGGAGAAAAGCAAAGTCTTTTCGTTAGGCAAGTGCATAAAATGCCATCTATAGAAACAGAAATATCATGTTTGTTTGCCGCAGTTCCTCTAGTTTTCTCCCTAGAAAATACGAATGTGTAGAGCTGGTGTCTCCATGTGGAAACAATTAGTGATTTCAAGCACGAAATAAAATGTTCCCTGATAAAAAAATTCAAAACAATAAAGTCCGTGGATAATATCAGGAATACACAAACACAGATGCTGTAGCAATATCTGGATTTGAGATAGCCAAAACACAACCGGATATTTCTGGTTTCATCCAGTCATATCCGGACAAAGTGGTGTGGAATTCCTATGCAATGGGCCGAGAAAAAAACAGTAAAAATGGTTTTGGAGAAAAGCAAAGTCTCTTCATAAGGTAAGTAGATAAAAAATCACTGATACAAAGAGAAATATCATGTTTGTTTGTGGCAGTTCGTCTAGCTTTCTCTCTAGAAAATACAAATATGAAGAGCTGGTGTCTTCATTTGGAAACAATTAGTGATTTCAAGAACAAAATTAAATGTTCCCTGATAAAAAAAATTTAAAACAATAAAGTCCGTGTATAATATCAGGAATACACAAACACAGGGGCTGTGGCAATATCTGGGATTGAGTTAGCCAAAACAAAACCGGATATTTCCGGTTTCATGCAGTCATATCCGGACAAAGGAGTGTGGAATTCATATGCAATGGACCAAGAAAAATCACAGTAAATATGGTTTTTTAGAAGAGCAATGTTTTTTTATTAGGCAAGTGCATAAAATGTCATTGATACAAACAGAAATATCATGTTTGTTTTCTGAAGTTCCTCTAGCTTTCTCCCTAAAAATACGAATTTGTAGAGCTGGTGTTCCCATGAGGATCCAATTAGTGTTTCAACGGTACAAAATTAAATGTTGCCTGATAAAAACATTCAAAACAATAAAGTCCATCGATAATATCCAGAAAACAGAAACACAGAGGCTTTCACAATATTTAGGTTTGAGTTAGCCAAAACACAACCGGACATTTCTGGTTTCATCCAGTCATATCCGGACAAACTGGTGTGGAATTCGTATGCAAGGGACCGAGAAAATCACAGTACAAATGGTTTTGGAGACAAGCAAAGTCTTTTCGTTAGGCAAGTGCATAAAATGCCATCTATAGAAACAGAAATATCATGTTTGTTTGCTGCAGTCCCTCTAACTTTCTCCCTTGAAAATATGAATATGTAGAGCTGGTGTCTCCATGTGGAACCAATTACTGTATCCAAGCTCAAAATAAAATGTTCCCCGATAAAAAGCATTCAAAACAATAAAGTCCATTGATAGTATGCAGAAAAAACAAACACAGAGGCTGTAGCAATATCTGGGATTGAGTTAGCAAAAACAAAACCGGATATTTACGGGTATGATCCAGTCATATCCGGACATACTGGTTTGGAATTCGTATGCAAGGGACCGAAAAAATCAGAGTAAAAATGGTTCTGGAGAAAAGCAAAGTCTTTTCGTTAGGCAAGTGCATAAAATGTCATCTTAACAAACACAAATATCATGTTTGTTTGCCACAGTTCCTCTAGCTTTTCTGTAGAAAATACGAATGTGTAGAGGTGGTGTCGCCATGATGAACCAATTAGTGATTCAACCTTACAAAATTAAATGTTGCCTGATAGAAACATTCAAAACAATAAAGTCCATCGATAATATCCAGAAAACACAAACACAGAAGCTTTCACAATATTTCAGTTTGAGTTAGCCAAAACACAACCGGATATTTCTGGTTTCATCCAGTCATATCCGGACAAACTGGTGTGGAATTCATATGCAATGGACTGAGAAAATCACAGTAAAAATGGTTTTGGAGAAAAGGAAAGTCTTTTCTTTAGGCAAGTGCATAAAATGTCATCTATGCAAACAGAAGTATCATGTTTGTTTGCAGCAGTTCCTCTAGGTTTCTCCCTAGAAAATACGAATGTGTAGAGCTGGTGTTCCCATGATGAACCAATTAGTGTTTCAATGGTACAAATATAATGATCCCCAATAAAAAGCATTCAAAACAATAAAGTCCATCGATAACATTTAGAAAACACAAACACAGAGGCTGTAGCAATATTTTGTATTGAGTTAGCCAAAACACTACTAGATATTTCTGTTTTCATCCAGTAATATCCGGACAAACTGGTGTGGAATTCGTATGCAATGGACCAAGAAAATCACAATACAAATGGTTTTGGAGAAAAGCAAAGGCTTTTCGTTAGGCAAGTGCATAAAATGTCATGGATACAAACAGAAATATCATGTTTGTTTGCCGCAGTTCTAATTGCTTTCTCCCTAGAAAATAAGAAAGTGTAGAGGTGGTGTCCCCATGATGAACCAATTAGTGATTCAATGGTACAAAATTAAATGTTGCCTGATAAAAACATTCAAAACAATAAAGTCCATCCATAATATCCAGAAAACACAAACACAGAGGCTTTCACAATATTTCGGTTTGAGTTAGCCAAAACACAACCGGGTATTTCTGGTTTCATCCAGTCATATCCGGACATACTCGTGTGGAATTTGTATGCAATGGACCGAGAAAATCACAGTACAAATGTTTTTTGAGAAAAGCAAAGTCTTTTCGTGAGGCAAGTGCATAAAATGTCATCGATACAAACAGAAATATCATGTTTGTTTGCCGCAGTTCCTCTAGGTTTCTCCCTAGAAAATACGAATGTGTAGAGCTGGTGTCCCCATGATGAAGCAATTAGTATTTCTATGGTACAAAAATAAATGTTCCCTGATAAAAATATTCAAAACAATAAAGTTCATCGATAATATGCAGAAAACACAAACACAGAGGCTTTACAATATTTTGGATTGAGTTAGACAAAACACAATGGGATATTTCTGGTTTCATCCTGTCATATCTGCTCAAAGTGGTGTGGAATTCCTATGCAATGGACCGAGAAAATCACAGTAAATATGGTTTTGGAGCAAAGCAAAGTCTTTTCATTAGGCAAGTGCATAAAATGTAATCTATACAAACCGAAATATCATGTTTGTTTGCCGCAGTTCCTCTAGGTTTCTCACTAGAAAATACGAATGTGTAGAGCTGGTGTTGCCATGATGAACCAATTACTGTATCCAAGCTCAAAATAAAATGTTCCCCGATAAAAAGCATTCAAAACAATAAAGTCCATTGATAGTATCCAGAAAACACAAACACAGAGGCTTTCACAATATTTCGGATTGAGTTAGCCAAAAGACAACCAGATATTTCTGGTTTCATCCAGTCATATCCGGACAAAGTAGTGTGGAATTTGTATGCAATGGTCCGAGAAAATCACAGTAAAATGTTTTGGAGAAAAGCAAGTATTTTCGTTAGGCAAGTGCATAAAATTCCAGCTATAGAAACAGAAATATCATGTTTGTTTGCCACAATTCCTATAGGTTTCTCCGTAGAAATTACAAATGTAATTACTGACGCCATGAACAAGAGTGTCAAATTGTTAAGTCAGCAACAGGAGTCACTGTGTACTTACCTCCCATGTGGGATCTGTCCTTAATGTGTTGTCTAATGTGCAGTGATGCTATAATTAGTGCTGAAACAGTATTTTTACACTTTGTGTTTCTGCATGGGTACTAACTGATGAGATCTTTACTAATTATATACTGAATCGATCTTCTGTATATAAAGATAATTGGAAATGAAAAAAAAAACCTAGTGTTAAATTGGAAATGGCATAGAAAATTAATTAATTTTTTAAAAAAATATTATGTAGGATCTCTGCCTTTAATGTGCTGTACACTCTTATTTAATGCGATAACTAGTACTCCAACAGTATTTTTTTTTTCACTTTGTGTTGCTATATGGGGGCAAACTGTTGAAATCGTTACCTAATTTATACTGAACTGATCTTTTGTACATAAAGAGAATTGAAAATGAATCATGATGTGATTGGAAGGGGAGAGGGAGCGGGAAAGGGGAGGGTTGTGGGTGGGAGGGAAGTTTTGGGAGGGGGAAGCCATTATAACCCATGAGCTGTACTTTGGAAATTTATATTCATTAAATAAATGTTAAAAAAAAAGGAAAGTACGAATATGTAGAGCTGGTGTCTCCATGTGGAACCAATTACTGTATGCAAGCTCAAAATACAATGTTCCCCGATAAAAAAACATTCAAAACAATAAAGTCTGTGGATAATATCCAGAAAACTCAAACACAGAGGCTGTAGCAATGTCTGGGATTGAGTTAGCCAAAACAAAACCGGATATTTCCGGTTTCATCGAGTCATATCTGGACAACTGGTGTGGAATTCGTATGCAATGGACCGAGAAAATCACAGTACAAATGGTTTTAGAGAAAAGCAAAGTCTTTTCGTTAGGCAATTGCATAAAATGTCATCTATACTGTAAGACCCCTGAAGCAGGTGTCCTACAATTCGACCGACCCCAGATGCACGAACTCCACACCAATCGATGCAAAGAGCAAGAGGAAGTTTATTGCATTTGCAAATGGGCCATCTCAATCACAACAGCACCCTCGGGTGCAGTGCACAAGAGAGGCCCCGATCATCAATCACACAGAGTATTTAAGGCTTAAAACCACAACATTATCATAGTTCCACAGTATTACAAAAGATCACAGGATAAAGGGTTTTTCCAGGGTAAAAGGGAACCATCAAGGGGGTTTCCAAGGTAAAAGGGAAGTAGTTATATGCTGTACGTGCCTTGGGATTTTCCATTTTAACTTGAGCAAGCAAGGACAGGGGGTCAATGTGGTGT
Source organism: Lepus oiostolus (assembly GCA_036325905.1). Classification (NCBI taxonomy): domain Eukaryota; kingdom Metazoa; phylum Chordata; class Mammalia; order Lagomorpha; family Leporidae; genus Lepus; species Lepus oiostolus. Next base: position 55,196,403 of record CM070808.1, on the reverse strand, counting down.
AACAGGACATAGGTTGGGTACATTTTCGGTTAACTTCTGTCTTTATAGTTCCTAAAAACTTAACATAGTTCCTAAAACAGTTATTACATGCTACAAGTTCAGCTAAAGTTCAGCTATCTTAAGAAAGCATTTTGCAAGCCCAGCCATTTGCACAGAAGCAGAACAATATGCAGTTAGCACAAGCAACTCCATTTTGAACCTAACCAGCTTCATTCTTTCAATACAAACAGAAATATCATGTTTGTTTGCCGCAGTTCCTCTAGCTTTCTCCCTAGAAAATACGAATGTGTAGAGCTGGTGCTTCCATGTGGAAACAATTAGTGTTTCACAGCACAAAATTAAATGTTCCCTGATAAACAACATTCAAAACAATAAAGTCTGTGTATAATATCAGGAAAACACAAAAACTGATGCGGTAAAAATATCTGGGATTGAGTTAGCCAAAACAAACCGGATAATTCCGGTTTCATCCAGTCATATCCGACAAACTGGTGTGGAATTCGTATGCAATGGACCGAGAAAATCACAGTAAAAATGGTTTTGGAGAAATGCAAAGTCTTTTCTTTAGGCAGGTGCATAAAATGTCATCTATACAAACAGAAATATTATGTTTGTTTGCTGCATTTCCTCTAGGTTTCTCCCTGGAAAATACGAATGAGTAGAGCTGGTGTCTCCATGTGGAAACAATTTGTGTTTCCAAGCACAAAAGTAAATGTTCCCTGATGAAAAACATTGAAAAAAATAAATCAGTGGATAATATCAGGAATGCACAAAAACAGAGGCTGTAGCAATATCTGGGATTGAGTTAGCCAAAACAAAACCGGATATTTCCGGTTTCATCCAGTCATATCCGGACAAAGTGATGTGGATTTTGTATGCAATGGACAAGACAATCACAGTACAAATGGTTTTGGAGAAAAGCAAAGTCTTTTCATTAGGGAAGTGCATAAAATGTCATCGATACAAACAGAAATATGTTTGTTTGCCGCAGTTCCTCTAACTTTCTCCCTAGAAAATACGAATATGTGGAGCTGGGGTCTCCATGTGGAACCAATTACTGTATCGAAGCTCAAAAAAATGTTCCCAATAAATAACTATCAAGACAATAATGTCTATGGATAATATCCAGAAAAAACAAACACAGAGGCTGTTGCAATATCTGGGATTGAGTTAGCCAAAACAAAACCAGATATTTCCGGTTACATCCAGTCATATCTGGACAAAATGGTGTGGAATTCATATGCAATGGACCGAGAAAATTATAGTACACATGGTATTAGAGAAAAGCAAAGGCTTTTCGTTAGGCAAGTGCATAAAATGTCATCTAGGCAAACAGAAATATCATGTTTGTTTGCCGCAGTTCCTATAGCTTTCTCCCAATTAGTGTTTCTACGGTACAAAAATAAATGTTCCCTGAGAAAAACATTCAAAACAATAAAGTCCATCGATAATATCCAGAAAACATAAACACAGAAGCTTTCACTATATTTTGGATTCAGTTAGCCAAAACACAACCGGATATTTCTCGTTTCATCAAGTCATATCCGTACAAACTGGTGTGGAATTCGTATGCAATGGACCGAAAAAATCACAGTAAAAATGGTTTTGGAGAGAAGCAAAGTCTTTTCGTGAGGGAAGTGCATAAAATGTCATTGATACAAACAGAAATATAATGTTTGTTTGCCGCAGTTCCTATAGCTTTCTCCTTAGAAAATACGAATGTGTAGAGCTGGTGTCTCCATGTGGAACCAAGTAGGCTTTCCAAGAACAAAATTAAATGTTTCCTGACAAAAAACATTCAAAACAATAAAGTCCATTGATAATATCCAGAAAACACAAACACAGAGTCGGTAACAATATCTTGGATTGAGTTAGAAAAAGAAAAACCGGATATTTCGGGTTTCATCCAGTCATATCCGGAGAAACTGGTGTGGAATTCGTATGAAATGGACATAGAAAATCACAGTAAAAATGGTTTTGGAGAAAAGCAAAGTCTTTACGTTCGGCAAGTGCATAAAATGTCATCTATACAAACAGAAATATCATGTTTGTTTGCCGCAGTTCCTCTAGCTTTCTCCCTACAAAACAGGAATGTGTAGAGCTGGCGTCTCCATGTGGAACGAATTAGTGTTTCACAGCACAAAATTAAATGTTCCCTGACAAAAAACATTCGAAAAATAAAGTCTGTGGATAATATCAGGAATACACAAACACAGAGGCTGTAGCAATAATTCGGGTTGAGTTAGCCAAAACACAACCAGATATTTCTGGTTTCATATAGTCATATCCGGACAAACTGGTGTGGAATTCGTATGCAATGGGCTGAGAAAATCACAATAAAAATGGTTTTGGAGAAAAGCAAGTCTTTTCGTTAGGCAAGTGCATAAAATGTCATCTATACAAACAGAAATATCATGTTTGTTTGGCGCAGTTCCTCTAGCTTTCTCCCTAGAAAATACGAATGTGTAGAGCTGGTGTCTCCATGTGGAACCAATTTGCGTTTCGAAGCACAAAATTAAATGTTCCCTGAACAAAAAACATTGAAAAATAAAAAAATCCATGAATAATATCCAGAAAACACAAACACAGAGGCTTTCACAATGTTTCAGATTGAGTTACCCAAAACACAACCGGATATTTCCGCTTTCATCCAGTCATATCCGGACAAACTTGTGTGGAATTCGTATGCAATGGACCGAGAAAATCACAGTAGAAATGGTTTTGGAGAAAAGCAAAGTCTTTTCGTTAGGCAAGTGCATAAAATGTCATCAATACAAACAGAAATATGTTTTTTTTCCGCAGTTCCTCTAGCTTTCTCCCTAGAACATACGAATATGTAGAGCTGGGGTCTCCATGTGGAATCAATTACTGTATGCAAGCTAAAAATAAAATGTTCCCAATAAAAAACATTCAAAACCATAAAGTCCATCGATAATATGCAGAAAACACAAACACAGAGGCTTTCACAATATTTCAATTGAGTTAGCCAAAACACAACCAGATATTTCTGGTTTCATCCAGTCATATCCGGACAAAGTGCTGTTGAATTCGTATGCAATGGACTGAGAAAATCACAGTAAAAATGGTTTTGGAGAAAAGCAAAGTCTTTTCGTTAGGCAAGTGCATAAAATGTCATCTATACAAACCGAAATATCATGTTTGTTTGCCGCAGTTACTCTAGATTTCTCCATAAAAAATTAGAATGTGTAGAGCTGGTGTGTCCATGTGGAACCAATTAGTGTTTCCAAGCACAAAATTAAATATTCCCTGAAATAAAAGCATTGAAAAAAATAAAGTCCGTGGATAATATCAGGAATATACAAACACAGAGGCTGTAGCAATATTTAGGATTGAGTTAGCCAAAACACAACCAGATATTTCTGGTTTCATCCAGTCATATCCGGACAAAGTTGTGTGGAATTCGTATGCAATGGACTGAGAAAATCACTGTAAAAATGGTTTTGGAGAAAAGCAAAGTAGTTTCGTTAGGCAAGTGCATAAAATGTCATCTCTACAAACAGAAATATCATGTTTGTTTGCCACAGTACCTCTGGCTTTCTCCCTAGAAAATACGAATATGTAGAGCTGGTGTTCCTAAGATAAACCAATTAGTGTTTCAACGGTCCAAAATTAAATGTTCCCTGCAAAAACATTCAAAACAATAAGTCCATCGATAATATCCAGAAAACACAAAGACAGAGACTGTAGCATTATTTCGGTTTGAGTTAGCCAAAACACAACCGGATATTTCTGGTTACATCCAGTCATATCTGGACAAAGTGGTGTGGAATTCGTATGCAATGGACCGAGAAAATCACAGTACAAATGGTTTTGGAGAAAAGCAAAGTCTTTTCATTAGGCAAGTGCATAAAATGTCATCGATACAAACAGAAATATCATGTTTGTTTGCCGCAGTTCCTCTAGCTTTCTCCCTAGAAAATACGAATGTGTACATCTGGTGTCGCCATGATGAACCAATTAGTGTTTCAATGGTACAAAATTAAATGTTCCCTGATAAAAACATTCAAAACAATAAAGTCCATTGATAGTGTCCAGAAAAAACAAACACAGAGTCTGTAGAAATATCTGGGATTGAGTTTGCGAAAACACAACCGGATATTTCTGTTTTCATCCAGTCATATCCGGAGAAACTGGTGTGGAATTCGTATGCAATGGACCGAAAAAAATCACAGTAAAATTGGTTTTGGAGAAAAGCAAAGTCTTTTCCTTAGGCAAGTGCATAAAATGTCATCGATACAAACAGAAATATCATGTTTGTTTTTCGCAGTTCCTCTAGCTTTCTCCCTAGAAAATACGAATATGTAGAGATGGTGTTCCCATAATTAACCAATTAGTGTTTCAACGGTACAAAATTAAATGCTCCCTGATTAAAACAATCAAAACAATAAGTCCCTCGATAATATCCAGAAAACACAAACACATAGGCTTTCACAATATTTCGATTGAGTTAGCCAAAACACAACCGGATATTTCTGGTTTCATCCAGTCATATCCGGACAAAATGCTGTTGAATTCATATGCAATGGACTGAGAAAATCACAGTAAAAATGGTTTTGGAGAAAAGCAAAATCTTTTCATTAGGCAAGTAGATAAATTATCATCGATACAAACAGAAATATCATATTTGTTTGCAGTAGTTCCTGCAGCTTTTGCCCTAGAAAATACAAATATATAGAGCTGGTGTCTCCATGTGGAAACAATTAGTGTTTTCAAGCACAAAACTAATGTTCCCTGAAAAAAAACATTCAAAACAATAAAGTCCATCGAGAATATCCAGAAAACACTAACACAGAACGTTCACAATATTTCACATTGTGTTAGCCAAAACAGAAATGGATATTTCCGGTTTCATCCAGTCATATCCGGAAAAAGACGTTTGGAATTCAGATGTAATGGACCGAAAAATCGCAGTAAAAATAGTTTTGGAAAAGCAAAGCCTTTTTGTTAGGCCAGTGCATAAAATGTCATCTATACAAACAGAAATATCAAGTTTGTTTGTCGCAGTTCCTCTAGCTTTCTCCCTAGAAAATATGAATATGTTCACCTGGTGTCTGCATGTGGAACCAATTACTGTATCCAAGCTCAAAATAAAATAATCCCTGATAAAAAACATTCAAAAAAATAAAGTCTGTTGATAATATCAGGAATACACAAACAGAGAGGCTGTAGCAATATCTGGGATTGAGTTAGCCAAAACACAACCGGATATTTCCGGTTTCATCCAGACATATCCGGACAAACTGTTGTGGAATTCGTATGCAATGGAAGGAGAAAATCAAAGTACAAATGGTTTTGGAGAAAAGCAAAGTCTTTTCGTTAGGCAAGTGCATAAAATGTCATTTATACAAACAGAAATATCATGTTTGTTTCCCGCAGTTCCTCTAGCTTTCTCCCTAGAAAATACGAATGTGTAGAGTTGGTGTCCCCATGGTGAATCAATTAGTGTTTCTATGGTACAAAATTAAATGTTCCCTGATAAAAACATTCAAAACAATAAAGTCCATTGATAGTATCCAGAAATCACAAACACAGAGGCTATCACAATATTTCGGATTGAGTTAGCCAAAACACAACCGGATATTTCTGTTTTTACCCAGTCATATCCAGAAAAATCATTTGGAATTCGTATGCAATAACCGAGAAAATCACAGTAAAAATGGTTTTGGAGAAAAAGCGAAGTCTGTTGGTTAGGCAACTGCATAAATGTCATCTATACAAACAGAAATATCATGTTCGTTTGCCGCAGTCCCTCTAGCTTTCTCCCTAGAAAACACGAATGTGTAGAGCTGGTGTCCCCATGATGAACCAGTTAGTGTTTCAACGGTACAAATTAAATGTTCCCTGATAAAAACATTCAAAGCAATAAAGTCCATCAATAATATCCAGAAAACACAAACACAGAGTCTGTAGCAATATTTCGGATTGAGTTAGCCAAAACAAAACAGGATATTTCCAGTTTCATCCAGTCATATGTGGAGAAAGTGGTTTGGAATTCGAATGCAATGGACCGAGAAATTCACAGTACAAATGGTTTTGGAGAAAAGCAAAGTCTTTTCGTTAGGCAAGTGTATAAAATGTCATCGATACAAACAGAAATATCATGTTTGTTTGCTGCAGTTCCTCTAGATTTCTCCCTAGAAAATACGAATGTGTAGAGCTGGTGTCTCCATGTGGAACCAATTAGTGATTCCAAGCACAAAATTAAATGTTCTCTGATAAAAAACATTCCAAATAATAAAGTCCGTGGATAATATCAGGAATAAACAAACACAGAGGCTGTAGCAATATCTGGGATTGAGTTAGCCAAAAGAAAAGCGGATATTTCCGGTTTTATCCCGTCATGTCCTGTAAACTGGTGTGGAATTCGTATGCAATGCACTGAGATATTCACATTAAAAATGGTTTTGGAGAATAGCAAAGTCTTTTCGTTAGGCAAGTGCATAAAATGTTATCTATACAAACAGAAATATCATGTTTCTTTGCCACAGTTCCCCTAGCTTTCTCAGTAGAAAATAAGAATGTGTAGAGCTGGTGTCTCCATGTGGAAACAATTAGTGTTTCCAAGCACAAAATTAAATGTTCCCTGATAAATAACATTCAAAACAATAAAGTCCATCGATAATATCAAGGAAACACAAACACAGAGGCTTTCACAATATTTCGGATTGAGTTAGCCAAAACACAACCGGATATTTCTGTTTTTATCCCGTCATATCCGAATAAACTGGTGTGGAATTCGTATGCAATGGACCGAGAAATTCACAGTAAAAAGAGTTTTGGAGAAAAGCAAAGTCTTTTCGTTAGGCAAGTGCATAAAATTTCATCTATACAAACAGAAACATCATGTTTGTTTGTTGCAGTGACTCTAGCTTTCTCCCTAGAAAATAGAAATGTGTAGAGCTGGTGTCTCCATGTGGTCGAATAACTGTATCCAAACACAAAATTATATGTTTCCATATAAAAAACATTCAAAACAATAAAGTCCGTGGATAATATCAGGAATACACAAACACAGAGTCTGTAGCAATATCTGGGATTGAGTTAGCCAAAACACAACCGGATATTTCCAGTTTCATCCAGTCAATCCGGACAAACTGGTGTGGAATTTGCATGCAGTGGACTGAGAAATACACTTTAAAAGTGGTTTTGCAGAAAAGCAAAGTCTTTTTGTTAGGCAAGTGCATAAAATGTCATGTATACAAAGAGAAATATCATGTTTGTTTACCGCAGTTCCTCTAGCTTTCTCCCTATAAAATACGAATATGTAGAGCTGGTGTCCCCTTTTGGACCAATTAGTGATTCCATGGACAGAATTAAATATTCCCGGATAAACAACATTCAAAACAATAAACTCTGTGGATAATATCAGGAATACACAAACACGGACGCTGTAGCAATATCTGGGATTGAGTTAGCCAAAAGAAAACTGGATATTTCCGGTTTCATCCAGTCATATCCGGACAAATTGGTGTGGAATTCGTATGCAATGGACCAAGAAAATCACAGTACAAATGGTTTTGGAGAAAAGCAAAGTCTTTTCGTTAGGCAAGTGCATAAAATGTCATGTATAGAAACAGAAATATCATGTTTGTTTGCCGCAGTTCCTCTAGCTTTCTCCCTAGAAAATACGAATGTGTAGAGCGGGTGTCCCCATGATGAACCAATTAGTGTTACTATGGTACAAAATTAAATGTTCACTGATAAAAACATTCAAAACAATAAAGTCCATTGATAATATCCAGAAAACACAAACACAGAAACTCACAATATTCCGCATTGGGTTAGCCAAAACAAAACCGGATATTTCTTGTTTCATCCAGTCATATGCGGACAAACTGGTTTGGAATTCGTATGCAATGGACCAAGAGAATCACAGTAAAAATTGTTTTGGAGAAAAGCAAAGTCTTTTCGTCAGGCAAGTGCATAAATTGTCATTGATACAAACAGAAATATCATGTTTGTTTCCCAGAGTTCCTCTAGCTTTCTCCATAGAAAATACAAATATGTAGAGCTGGTGTCTCCATGTGGAACCAATGAGTGTTTCCAAGAACACAATTAAATATTCCCTGATAAAAAACATTCGAAACAATATAGTCCGTGGAGAGCAGCAAGATGGCGGAATAGGCAGGGAGCACACTATTAGTCCGGGGGGAGAGAAAGTTTAATATAAGTGGAGATACTGCTGGGTCAAGGAAGAGTAGGGGATGAAACAGCAGAGGAAACTCTTCCGGAACTAGTGATTCACAGTGGACCTGCGTGGGGAGCGTGGGAGCCCAAGTTCGGGACACTAGCGGCAGACTCAACCCAACAGCGCTGGAACGTGAGGTGAGCCGAACCTCAATAGCCCAGCGGGCAAGCGGAAAGAGGAGGCTAGAGGGAACGAGGCTTGAAGCTCCGTGGGGAAATGTTCACCAGGCTAACTAGAAGAGAGATAGGAAAAAAATAAAAAACGTGACCGATACGGACACACGTTTCTCTGTCTCCGCTCACCTCTCAAAGGCGAGCAAGACAGAGCAGGCTCCATTTTGGACATACGTCATAAGCAGGGTGACCTCAGGTCCACACCAGCCCTGAGCCTAGCAGAAAAAACTGACTCTGGGGGGAGGGGTGAAATAACAGGAGATTAGCATCTAACTTGGCAACCCAGTGGGAGACTGCAGGAGAATTGGAGCCCACACTGAGGGCAGCACAGATTCCCTGTGTGGTCCTTGGGAAAGAGCTTCCGATCTCTGGCTCCTGTGGGTATATCATTTGCCTGCTAACTACCTCCAATTACGTTCAGCTGTGCGGAATTACTTCCCTTTTAAATCAAAAAAAGAAAGAGAGATTTACCACACCTAACCTGGGAGTGTCATCTTTGACACACCCTCAGCCCTGAGGAACCAAACACAGCTCTCAGTCCACACTCATCTCAAGCCTCTAAGGCTCCACCGAAAGCAGACAGTCCACTTAAGATAGAGCCATAGTGTAACAAGAAAAAACACCACAGTGAAGAAACCAAATATATCCAACATGCCAAACAACAAATGCAAAAACCAAGCTAACAAGAACAAGGAAGACACAATGACGCCCTCAAATGAAAAAGACACCCCAATTCAAGATTATGAAGATGATGAGATCGAAGAAATGCAAGAAGCGGATCTCAAAAAATTGATAAGAACATTAAGAAGTTCTCAAAAACAAATTCTTGAACTACAGAAATCCTTAATGGACAAGATAGAAAATCTCTCTCGTGAAAGTGAAATATTAAGGAGGAATCAAAATGAAATGAAACAACTAGTGGAACAAGAAACTTTGATCGTGACGATAAATCATAATGAAATGAAGAATTCAATAGATCAAATGACAAACACATTAGAGAGCCTTAAAAACAGAATGGGCGAAGCAGAAGAGAGAATATCAGACTTAGAAGACGGAGAACAGGAAAGGAAACAGGCAAACCAAAGAAAAGAAGAAGAAATTAGAAATCTAAAAAATATTGTCGGGAATCTACAGGATACTATTAAAAAACCCAACATTCGGTTTCTAGGAGTTCCTGAAGGCATGGAGAGGGAGAAAGGATTAGAAGGCATTTTCAGTGAGATACTAGCAGAAAATTTCCCAGTTTTGGAGAAGGACAGAGGCATCTTAGTACAGGAAGCTTATAGAACCCCTAGTAAACATGACCAAAAGAGATCCTCACCACGACATGTGGTAATCAAACTCACCACAGTGAAACATAAAGTAAAGATCCTAAAATGTGCAAGAGAGAAATGTCAGATTACTCTTAGAGGATCTCCAATTAGACTCACAGCAGACTTCTCATCAGAAACCCTACAAGCTAGAAGGGAATGGAGAGATATAGCCCTGGTACTAAGAGAGAAAAACTGCCAGCCCAGAATATTATATCCTGCAAAGCTCTCATTAGTGAATGAAGGTGAAATTAAGACTTTTCATAGCAAACAGAAACTGAAAGAATTTGTTGCCACTCATCCTGCCCTGCAAAAGATGCTTAAAGATGTGTTACACACAGAAACACAGAAACATGGTCACCAATATGAAAGAAGGTAAAGGAAGGAAACCTCACAGCAAAAGATCACAGGAAGCTCAATTTCTTTTTGACATAGAATTAAACTCTGATGCTCTGTTAAAGCAATGTGTTAAAGTAATCTATAATGTCCTCTTGATGTCTGTTAAATTCTAATTGTTCAAAAACAGCTGAATTTTTATTAAGAGCTATGGGTTATGTAAATATGTGCTTATTTTCAAAGATTTGAATAATCACCTTGTGACAATGATCAAATTTGGTCTATGTTATGTCATGATTTTAAGGAATCTTATTTCAACCAGATATTTTGGATTTTGAGCCTTCTTGGCATTCTTGACAGGCATTCAAAAAATCAAAGTTTCAAACAATCTGGTCTCTAAAATTTCCAGTAAATCCTGGACTTTGGTTTGTCCAGTTTGGGCCCAACTGAAAAAATCGAAGGACCTATGTCTCTCATCTTATAGAGACACCAACTAAGCAGGCTATTTGGATTGTATTAGAAGGACTGTCAGGATGTGATGTGGTACCAGACTTTAAGTTTCTATAATGGAAAATGCTATTAATACAAATGTTTGAGAATTAAAAAGTCTAATGATCTTGTGATACTAGACATGATAGTTATCTTAATGAGAAAGCCCCAGAGGCCTAAAGGGTTAAATACTTGTCAAATCCTACAGGTGCTTTCAAAAATACTGTGAAGTAAGCAAGTGCCTCTTGTTGGTTGATGAGTTTATAATTTTAAACATGGCGACTTAAAGTCTTTTGTCATCCACAGTTATATATGATGTGCTGCTCATAAAACTAAAGTGTTGTTGGTTCTGTGTTTAGCTGTCCTCCTATAGGTTCCTATGGACTTTTTCCAGCCACTTCTACTGTATTCAGTACTTTGGGATGGCTCTGTAAACAGATGAAGCCAATAATGTATTAACAGTACCAACTGAGAGAAAGTATGGTTAACTGACGTTACTAAAAAGAAAAAGCAATTCAAATCAATTGGCAATCTACAAAAAGAGTTAAAGATTTTAAAAGCTATTATTAAAATTGCTATATTGGTCTATTATGTTATGTTATATGTGTGTACATATTGTATGTCCACATGGGGAAATTTTATTAAGAGTTTTATTTTAAATGGCTTATAGATAAGATTGTCCATAAATTTAAGCTGCTAAAATCAATCAAAGATACATTTTAATGGGTGTGACCTGAATCTGTGTATCATATGTTTTAGACTTTTGGTAGAAAGAAACTAAAAACATTTTAGATGGTTGTGCTTAAGTTTACTGGCTAAACAAACTACACCATGTTAGATATTTAAGAGGTGTTTTCAAATACATGATTCTTAAAATTTATAGAAGGCATTGGACCTTCTGGTAAATGTTTTCTTAAGTTGTTATCTAATGGTTGAAACGGTTTGCTAAGTATTCATGTGATATTGCTATTGTCAGCAAGCAATCTAGGACTTGCTCCCTCATTTCTCTATTCTAAGCCCAACTTGTTCTTTCATTTCTCTATTCTCTTCAAGGTAGGAAACTAATTCTATTATGAAGGAATCTGTAGGATGCACAATTTAATCTTTAGACCTTATAAAAGAGATGGCTAACATTTTTCTGCAATAGCATAGCCAAAATAAGAACTTCAATAATAATCTCATAGCTAGATTCACTTCACCATCAGCCAAGTATACAGTAAGTAGAAAAAAACCTCCCTTTCAGACCAAAGGGAAAGAAAGTTTGAAAGTGAGAATATAATTTTCCTCATGGGCATTGTCTACCTTAGAAAAACTACTACAGAACATGCCTGTGACTATAGACTTGTAGTTCAGGCCACCGAAGATTAGAGATGGGACACGGGCACTCCCTTGACTTGCATCCTCTGGTCTGCTTTAACACAAACCAGGAGGAAAAGAAAGCTAGGCATCAGAAGCAATGGGTGTCAGGCCTATTAATGGCTGATCTGTACAGTGATCTACCCTCAAGGAGACCCAACAGGCCAGTCCACTGCAGTGGCTTTCAAAGTGGTAAGCCTGGGCTTCAGCAGAAGTCAGCTTGTGAAGAGCCTTGGCAGCTCTGCCAAGAGTTGGATCACTGGAAATGGACCTGCCCTGGAGTCGAAGGATGCCCAGGTCAGAGCCACAGATCTTATTGGCTCTAAGCTGAAAAGCCCTTCACTCAGCCCAACTTCCAAAGTGACCATTGCAGCTGAGGGTTTGGTCAAGTAGGGTCAGCAACTTTGCAGGCAGAACTGTAAATTTCTTGTTAGAGATGCCCCCTGCCTTTACCTGGCCAGCTCTCCTCCCAGGCCAGCCAAGTAATGAAAGTCAACAGAGTGCCTTCCCCTAGGAGGTTCACACCTCCCTTAGGATATACCCCATGTGAAGAGATAGATAGGTCTGGGCCTCTGAATTTACAAGGCCCAAAGCCCACCAGATTATTATCAAGCCCCTTCTATCAGGTTCTGTTTGCCTCTCAATCAGAAAAATTACTTGTAGCTTAGACAGCACCTTTCTTAGCTCCTCTAATAATGACTCTGTCCTTTGTTCTAGGCCCTGTCTAGCACACTTGGGCCTCATTCCTTTGTAATCATAACCTCTACTCTACCACCAATGGCTCTACTCCCAACCTGTGTGTACTGATGGTCCTCTTCCCCACTTAATGCTGTATAATTGTTCAAACCTGGTAAATGCCACTCTTAGGATCATTGGTTACTATCCTCACTCTGTCTTTTATGACCTTGTCTAAATATGATCAGAGTCGGCAAACTTGGAAGGCTTCCAAAGCCTTGGCAACTCATGACGACAGCCTAGGATGGTTACTGGCGCCATAAACTAGAGTGTCAGTTTGTTGGGTCAACAACAGGAGCCACTGTGCACTTGCTCCTCATGTGGGATCTCTGTCCTTAATGTGCTGTACGTTGTGATTTAATGCTATAACTAGAACTCAAACAGTATGTTTCACTTTGTGTTTCTATGTGGGTGCAAACCATTGAAATCTTTATACTAAATTGATCTTCTGTATATAAAGAGAATTGAAAATGAATCTTGATGCAAATGGAAGGGGAGAGGGAGCGGGAGAGGGGAGGGTTGCGGGTGGGAGGGAAGTTATGGGAGGGGGAAGCCATTGTAATCCATAAGCTGTACACTGGAAATTTATATTCATTAAATAAAAGTTAAAAAAATTAATAAATAAATGTCACTAACTTGAAAAAAAAAGAAAAAAGAAATTATGGGAATAGTACTCTATAGAATACTATACAGCAGTAAAAAAAATGAAATCCAGTCAATTGCAACAAGATGGAGGAATCTGGAAAACATCATGCTGAGTGAAATAAGCCAGACCCAAAGGGACAAATATCACATTTTCTCCCTGATCGGCGACAACTAACTGAGCACCAAAGGTGAAACCTGTTGAAGTGAAATGGACACTATAAGAAACAGTGACCTGATCAGCTCTTGTCCTGACTGTTGATGTACAATGTAATACTTTATCCATTTTAGTTTTTTTTTGTTCTAGTACTATTAGTTGAACTCTAATTAACATACATTTATTCTTAGGTGTTTAAATTTTAACTGAAAAGTGATCCCTGTTAAATATAATAGTGGGAATAAGAGAGGGAGGAGAGTACAATTTGGGACATGCCCAATCGGACTTGCCCCAAATGGTGGAATAGAAACGTGCCAGGGGATCCCAATACAATCCCATCAAAGTGGCATGTACCAATGCCATCTCACTAGTCCAAGTCATCAATTTCAGTCATCAAAATCAAGTTCAATTGATCACACTGATAGGTCTAAGAGTCAAAGGGATCACACAAGCAAGACTAGTGTCTGCTAATACTAACTGTTAGAATCAAAAAGGGAGAGAACGATCCAACATGGGAAGCAGGATACACAGCAGACTCATAGAATGACAGATGTCCTAAACTGCACTCTGGCCTCAGAATCAGCCCTTAAGGCATGCGAATATGGCTGAAGAGCCCATGAGAGTATTTTAGGCATGCAAAGCCAAGACACCATGGAAAAGAAAAAAAAAGAAGAAGACCTAAATGAAAGATCTCAGTGAGTGAGATCCCAGTGGAAAGAACAGGTCATCAAAGAAGGAGGTACCTTTCTCTGAAGGGAGGAGAGAACATCCACTTTGACTATGACCCTGTCTGAATAAGATGAAGTCTGTGAACTCTAAAGGCTTCCATAGCCTTAGCAACTCATGACTAGAGCCTAGGGAGATTACTGACGCCATAAACAAGAGTGTCAAATTGTTAAGTCAACAACAGGAGTCACTGTGTACTTACATCCCATGTGGGATCTGTCCTTAATGTGTTGTCCGATGTGATTTAATGCTATAACTAGTACTGAAAATGTATTTTACACTTTGTGTTTCTGTGTGGGTACAAACTGTTGAAATCTTTACTCAATATATACTAAATTAATCTTCTGTATATAAAGATAATTTAAAATTAATCTTGATGTGAATGGAAGGGGAGAGGGAGCAGGAGACGGGAGGGTTGAGGGTGGGAGGGAAGTTATGGGAGGGGGAAGACATTATAATCCATAAACTGTACATCGGAAATTTATATTCATTAAATAAAAATTAAAAAAAAATATAAAAAAATGATCTTCTGTATATAAAGAGAATTGAAAATGAATCTTGATGTGACTGGAAGGGGAGAGGGAGCAGGAGAGGGGAGGGTTGCAGGTGGGAGGGAAGTTATGTCGGTGGGGGAAGCCATTATAATCCATAAGCTGTACTTTGGAAATTTATATTCATTAAATAAAAGTTAAAAAAAGAAAAAAAATAAAATAAAGTCCGTGGATAATATCAGGAATATACAAACACAGAGTCTATAGCAATATCTGGGATTGAGTTAGCCAAAACACAAGCGGATATTTCCGGTTTCATCCAGTAATATCCGGTCAAACTGGTGTAGAATCATATGCAATGAACCGAGAAAATCACAGTAAAAATGGTTTTGCAAAATAGCAAAGTCTTTTCGTTTGGCAAGTGCATAAAATATCATCTATATAAACAGAAATATCATGTTTGTTTGTCGCAGTTCCTCTAGCTTTCTCCCTAGAAAATACGAATATGTAGAGCTGGTTTCTCCATGTGGAACCAATTAGTGTTTCCAAGAACAAAATTAAATATTCCCTGAAAAAAACATTTGAAACAATAAAGTCTGTAGATAATATAAGGAAAACACAAACACAGAGGCTGTAGCAATATCTGGGACTGAGTAAGGCAAAACAAAACCGGATATTTACAGTTCCATCCAGTCATATCCGGACAAACTGGTGTGGAATTCAGATGAAGTGTACCGAGAAAATCACAGAAAAATGGTTTTGGAGAAAAGCAAAGTCTTTTCATTAGGCAAGTGCATAAAATGTCATCTATACAAACAGAAATATCATGTTTGTTTGCCAAAGTTCCTCTAGATTTCTCCCTAGAAAATACGAATATGTAGCGCTGGTGTCTCCATGTGGAAACAATTACTGTATCCAAGCTCAAAATAAAATGTTCCCTGATAAAAAATATTCAAAAATAAAGTCCATCGATAATATCCAGAAAATACAAACACAGAGGCTGTAGCAATATTTCGTATTGAGTTAGCAAAACAAAACCGGATATTTCTCTTTTTAATCAGTCATATCCGGACAAACTGTTGTGGAATTCGTATGCAATGGACCGAGAAAATCACAGTAAAAATGGTTTTGGAGAAAAGCATCGTCGTTTCATTAGGCAAGTGCATAAAATGTCATCTATACAAACAGAAATATCATGTTTGTTTGTCGCAGTAACTCTTGCTTTCTCCCGAGAAAATACAAATTTGTAGAAATGACGTTCCAATAATGAACCAACAGGTATTTCAACGGTACAGAATTAAATCTTCCCTGATGAAAATATTCAAAAGTATAAGTACATCGATATATCCAGAAAACACAAACACAGAGGCTTTCACAATATTTCGGATTGTTTTAGCCAATGCACAACCGGATATTTCTGGCTTCATCCAGTCATATTCGGACAAACTGGTGTGGAGTTCGTATGCAATGGACCGAGAAAATCACAGTACAAATGGTTTTGGAGAAAAGCAAAGTCTTTTCGTTAGGCAAGTGCATAAAATGCCATCTATAGAAACAGAAATATCATGTTTGTTTGCCGCAGTTCCTCTAGTTTTCTCCCTAGAAAATACGAATGTGTAGAGCTGGTGTCTCCATGTGGAAACAATTAGTGATTTCAAGCACGAAATAAAATGTTCCCTGATAAAAAAATTCAAAACAATAAAGTCCGTGGATAATATCAGGAATACACAAACACAGATGCTGTAGCAATATCTGGATTTGAGATAGCCAAAACACAACCGGATATTTCTGGTTTCATCCAGTCATATCCGGACAAAGTGGTGTGGAATTCCTATGCAATGGGCCGAGAAAAAAACAGTAAAAATGGTTTTGGAGAAAAGCAAAGTCTCTTCATAAGGTAAGTAGATAAAAAATCACTGATACAAAGAGAAATATCATGTTTGTTTGTGGCAGTTCGTCTAGCTTTCTCTCTAGAAAATACAAATATGAAGAGCTGGTGTCTTCATTTGGAAACAATTAGTGATTTCAAGAACAAAATTAAATGTTCCCTGATAAAAAAAATTCAAAACAATAAAGTCCGTGTATAATATCAGGAATACACAAACACAGGGGCTGTGGCAATATCTGGGATTGAGTTAGCCAAAACAAAACCAGATATTTCCGGTTTCATGCAGTCATATCCGGACAAAGGAGTGTGGAATTCATATGCAATGGACCAAGAAAAATCACAGTAAATATGGTTTTTTAGAAGAGCAATGTTTTTTTATTAGGCAAGTAGATAAAATATCATCAATACAAACAGAAATATCATGTTTGTTTTCTGAAGTTCCTCTAGCTTTCTCCCTAAAAATACGAATTTGTAGAGCTGGTGTTCCCATGAGGATCCAATTAGTGTTTCAATGGTACAAATTTAAATGTTCCCTGATAAAAACATTCAAAACAATAAAGTCCATCGATAATATCCAGAAAACACAAACACAGAGGCTTTCAAATTATTTCGGTTTGAGTTAGCCAAAACACAACCAGATATTCCTGGTTTCATCCAGTGATATCCGGACAAAGTGGTTTGGAATTCGTATGCAATGAACCGATAAAATCACAGTAGCAATGATTTTGGAGAAAAACAAAGTCTTTACTTTAGGCAAGTGCATAAAATGTCATCGACACAAACAGAAATATCATGTTTGTTTGCGGCAGTTCCTCTAGCTTTCCCCCTAGAAAATACGAATATGTAGAGCTGGTGTCTCCATGTGGAAGCAATTACTGTATCCAAGCTCAAAATAAAATGTTCCCGATAAAAAGCATTCAAAACCATAAAGTCCATTGATAGTATCCAGAAAAAAAAAAAACACAGAGGCTGTACCAATATCTGGGATTGAGTTAGCCAAAACAAAACCGATATTTCCGGTTTAATCCAGTCATACCCAGACAAAGTGGTGTGGAATTCATACGCAATGGACCGAGAAAATCACAGTACAAATGGTTGTGGAGGAAAGCAAAGTCTTTTTGTTAGGCAAGTGCATAAAATGTCATTGATACAAACAGAAATATCATGTTTGTTTGCAGCAGTTCCTATAGGTTTCTCCCAGAAAATAGGAAAGTGTAGAGGTGGTGTCCCCATGATGAACCAATTAGTGATTCAATGGTACAAAATTAAATGTTGCCTGATAAAAACATTCAAAACAATAAAGTCCATCGATAATATCCAGAAAACAGAAACACAGAGGCTTTCACAATATTTAGGTTTGAGTTAGCCAAAACACAACCGGACATTTCTGGTTTCATCCAGTCATATCCGGACAAACTGGTGTGGAATTTGTATGCAAGGGACCGAGAAAATCACAGTACAAATGGTTTTGGAGACAAGCAAAGTCTTTTCGTTAGGCAAGTGCATAAAATGCCATCTATAGAAACAGAAATATCATGTTTGTTTGCTGCAGTCCCTCTAACTTTCTCCCTTGAAAATATGAATATGTAGAGCTGGTGTCTCCATGTGGAACCAATTACTGTATCCATGCTCAAAATAAAATGTTCCCCGATAAAAAGCATTCAAAACAATAAAGTCCATTGATAGTATGCAGAAAAAACAAACACAGAGGCTGTAGCAATATCTGGGATTGAGTTAGCAAAAACAAAACCGGATATTTACGGGTATGATCCAGTCATATCCGGACATACTGGTTTGGAATTCGTATGCAAGGGACCGAAAAAATCAGAGTAAAAATGGTTCTGGAGAAAAGCAAAGTCTTTTCGTTAGGCAAGTGCATAAAATGTCATCTTAACAAACACAAATATCATGTTTGTTTGCCACAGTTCCTCTAGCTTTTTTGTAGAAAATACGAATGTGTAGAGGTGGTGTCGCCATGATGAACCAATTAGTGATTCAACCTTACAAAATTAAATGTTGCCTGATAGAAACATTCAAAACAATAAAGTCCATCGATAATATCCAGAAAAAACAAACACAGAAGCTTTCACAATATTTCAGTTTGAGTTAGCCAAAACACAACCGGATATTTCTGGTTTCATTCAGTCATATCCGGACAAACTGGTGTGGAATTCGTATGCAAGTGACCGAGAAAATCACAGTACAAATGTTTTTGGAGAAAAGCAAAGTCTTTTCGTTAGGCAAGTGCATAAAATGTCATCTATACAAACAGAAATATCATGTTTGTTTGCTGCAGTCCCTCTACCTTTCTCCCTTGAAAATATGAATATGTAGAGCCGGTGTCTCCATGTGGAACCAATTACTGTATCCTAGCTCAAAATAAAATGTTCCCCGCTAGAAAGCATTCAAAACAATAAAGTCCATTGATAGTATCCAGAAAAAACAAACACAGAGGCTGTAGGAATATTTCGTATGAAGTTAGCCAAAACACAACCGGATATTTCTGTTTTCATCCAGTAATATCCGGAAAAACTGGTGTGGAATTCATATGCAATGGACCGAGAAAATCACAGTACAAATGGTTTTGGAGAAAAGCAAAGTCTTTTCATTAGGCAAGTGCATAAAATGTCATTGATACAAACAGAAATATCATGTTTGTTTGCCGCAGTTCTAATAGCTTTCTCCCTAGAAAATTCAATGTGTAGAGGTGGTGTCCCCATGATGAACCAATTAGTGATTCAATGGTACAAAATTAAATGTTGCCTGATAAAAACATTCAAAACAATAAAGTCCATCGATAATATCCAGAAAACCAAATACAGAGGCTTTCACAATATTTCGGTTTGAGTTAGCCAAAACTCAACCGGATATTTCTGGTTCCATCCAGTCATATCTGGACAAAGTGGTTTGGAATTCATATGCAATGGACCGAGAAAATCACAGTATAATTGGTTTTGGAGAAAAGGAAAGTCTTTTCTTTAGGCAAGTGCATAAAATGTCATCTATGCAAACAGAAGTATCATGTTTGTTTGCAGCAGTTCCTCTAGGTTTCTCCCTAGAAAATACGAATGTGTAGAGCTGGTGTTCCCATGATGAACCAATTAGTGTTTCAATGGTACAAATATAATGATCCCCAATAAAAAGCATTCAAAACAATAAAGTCCATCGATAACATTTAGAAAACACAAACACAGAGGCTGTAGCAATATTTTGTATTGAGTTAGCCAAAACACTACTAGATATTTCTGTTTTCATCCAGTCATATCCGGACAAACTGGTGTGGAATTCGTATGCAATGGACCAAGAAAATCACAATGCAAATGGTTTTGGAGAAAAGCAAAGGCTTTTCGTTAGGCAAGTGCATAAAATGTCATGGATACAAACAGAAATATCATGTTTGTTTGCCGCAGTTCTAATTGCTTTCTCCCTAGAAAATAAGAAAGTGTAGAGGTGGTGTCCCCATGATGAACCAATTAGTGATTCAATGGTACAAAATTAAATGTTGCCTGATAAAAACATTCAAAACAATAAAGTCCATCCATAATATCCAGAAAACACAAACACAGAGGCTTTCACAATATTTCGGTTTGAGTTAGCCAAAACACAACCGGGTATTTCTGGTTTCATCCAGTCATATCCGGACATACTCGTGTGGAATTTGTATGCAATGGACCGAGAAAATCACAGTACAAATGTTTTTTGAGAAAAGCAAAGTCTTTTCGTGAGGCAAGTGCATAAAATGTCATCGATACAAACAGAAATATATCATGTTTGTTTGCCGCAGTTCCTCTAGGTTTCTCCCTAGAAAATACGAATGTGTAGAGCTGGTGTCCCCATGATGAAGCAATTAGTATTTCTATGGTACAAAAATAAATGTTCCCTGATAAAAATATTCAAAACAATAAAGTTCATCGATAATATGCAGAAAACACAAACACAGAGGCTTTACAATATTTTGGATTGAGTTAGACAAAACACAATGGGATATTTCTGGTTTCATCCTGTCATATCTGCTCAAAGTGGTGTGGAATTCCTATGCAATGGACCGAGAAAATCACAGTAAATATGGTTTTGGAGCAAAGCAAAGTCTTTTCGTTAGGCAAGTGCATAAAATGTAATCTATACAAACCGAAATATCATGTTTGTTTGCCGCAGTTCCTCTAGGTTTCTCACTAGAAAATACGAATGTGTAGAGCTGGTGTTGCCATGATGAACCAATTACTGTATCCAAGCTCAAAATAAAATGTTCCCCGATAAAAAGCATTCAAAACAATAAAGTCCATTGATAGTATCCAGAAAACACAAACATAGAGGCTTTCACAATATTTCGGATTGAGTTAGCCAAAAGACAACCAGATATTTCTGGTTGCATCCAGTCATATCCGGACAAAGTAGTGTGGAATTTGTATGCAATGGTCCGAGAAAATCACAGTAAAATGTTTTGGAGAAAAGCAAGTATTTTCGTTAGGCAAGTGCATAAAATTCCAGCTATAGAAACAGAAATATCATGTTTGTTTGCCACAATTCCTATAGGTTTCTCCGTAGAAATTACAAATGTAATTACTGACGCCATGAACAAGAGTGTCAAATTGTTAAGTCAGCAACAGGAGTCACTGTGTACTTACCTCCCATGTGGGATCTGTCCTTAATGTGTTGTCTAATTTGCAGTGATGCTATAATTAGTGCTGAAACAGTATTTTTACACTTTGTGTTTCTGCATGGGTACTAACTGATGAGATCTTTACTAATTATATACTGAATCGATCTTCTGTATATAAAGATAATTGGAAATGAAAAAAAAAACCTAGTGTTAAATTGGAAATGGCATAGAAAATTAATTAATTTTTTAAAAAAATATTATGTAGGATCTCTGCCTTTAATGTGCTGTACACTCTTATTTAATGCGATAACTAGTACTCCAACAGTATTTTTTTTTCACTTTGTGTTGCTATATGGGGGCAAACTGTTGAAATCGTTACCTAATTTATACTGAACTGATCTTTTGTACATAAAGAGAATTGAAAATGAATCATGATGTGATTGGAAGGGGAGAGGGAGCGGGAAAGGGGAGGGTTGTGGGTGGGAGGGAAGTTTTGGGAGGGGGAAGCCATTATAACCCATGAGCTGTACTTTGGAAATTTATATTCATTAAATAAAAGTTAAAAAAAAGGAAAGTACGAATATGTAGAGCTGGTGTCTCCATGTGGAACCAATTACTGTATGCAAGCTCAAAATACAATGTTCCCCGATAAAAAAACATTCAAAACAATAAAGTCTGTGGATAATATCCAGAAAACTCAAACACAGAGGCTGTAGCAATGTCTGGGATTGAGTTAGCCAAAACAAAACCGGATATTTCCGGTTTCATCGAGTCATATCTGGACAACTGGTGTGGAATTCGTATGCAATGGACCGAGAAAATCACAGTACAAATGGTTTTAGAGAAAAGCAAAGTCTTTTCGTTAGGCAATTGCATAAAATGTCATCTATACTGTAAGACCCCTGAAGCAGGTGTCCTACAATTCGACCGACCCCAGATGCACGAACTCCACACCAATCGATGCAAAGAGCAAGAGGAAGTTTATTGCATTTGCAAATGGGCCATCTCAATCACAACAGCACCCTCTGGTGCAGTGCAGAGAGAGAGGCCCCGATCATCAATCACACAGAGTATTTAAGGCTTAAAACCACAACATTATCATAGTTCCACAGTATTACAAAAGATCACAGGATAAAGGGTTTTTCCAGGGTAAAAGGGAACCATCAAGGGGGTTTCCAAGGTAAAAGGGAAGTAGTTATATGCTGTACGTGCCTTGGGATTTTCCATTTTAACTTGAGCAAGCAAGGACAGGGGGTCAATGTGGTGTAACAGGACATAGGTTGGGTACATTTTCGGTTAACTTCTGTCTTTATAGTTCCTAAAAACTTAACATAGTTCCTAAAACAGTTATTACATGCTACAAGTTCAGCTAAAGTTCAGCTATCTTAAGAAAGCATTTTGCAAGCCCAGCCATTTGCACAGAAGCAGAACAATATGCAGTTAGCACAAGCAACTCCATTTTGAACCTAACCAGCTTCATTCTTTCATTCCCTCCTCTTTTTATTGGCAAATTTTAATCTTAAAATTTAAGGGATAGCTGCATTTTAAAATTGTTCGTCTATGTCGTCTAGTTTTAAACCTTGGTGCTGTTGGGTTAGGATCAAAGCGTGAGTAATAGACAGTCTATCTTTAACAAACTGAAGAAGTCTATTTATTATGCAGGGTCCAATAGTTACAATTAAGAGTAATATTACTAAGGGCCCTGCAATAGAGGAGATTAAAGTTGTAAACCAAGGGGATGAATTATACCAGCTCTGGAACCATGACTGTCCCGTCTCAAAAAGTTTCTCCCGTTGTTTTAGTCTTTCCCTTAATTTTGCCATGTTATCTCTGACTACTCCAGTGTGATCCACATAGAAACAACACTCTTCCTTTAAGGCTGCACAGAGTCCCCCTTCCTTTAAAAATATTAAGTCCAGCCCCCTTCTATTTTGTAATACTACTTCGGAGAGTGAAGTTAAGGATTTTTCCAAGGCACTGACAGATTCTTCTAAGGCTCGTAAATCTGAATGCATAGCTTGCTGTAACAGGTGGAATTGATTTGTCTTTTGTAGAGCAGTAGCTCCGGTACCTATGCCTGCTCCGATACCCCCAACTGTGAGTCCTCCTAATATAAGGGCTAGTGTTATGGATACGGGTTCCCTACGGAACCGGAAATTTCCCTCATAGTGCTGGTAGACCTCTTCAGAGTTATGTAACGTGACCCGAGGCCATACTTCAACCATGATGCACCATTCATGAGTTTGATTATGAGCTTGTCCTGCCAAGCAGGGGGTCAGGCCAGTATTACATGCCCAATATACCCCATCTGGCCCTGTTAAATAGTAGGCGCCTGGTTTGAGGGTCATGGTTTTGTTACAGAGGCCCTGATATCGAGGGGGAACGGAGCCTACACAAAGCCCCCGTCCTGTTACTTCTGTAAGAGTCAGCCGGTGGGATGGCAAATTAGAGCACCGGGGAGGGACAGTAGTATGGTTAGTCCAAATTCCAATGACAGCCACTCCCTCATAATAAGGGGGAGGTGAGGCGAGGCACATCCAGCAATCCTTGGTCCTGCTGGGGTCAGAGTTATTTAGTGCTTGGTAGGCCCCATGTATTAGGCTGAGGAGCCTATTCTCCGTTTTGGGTAAAGAGGAAGACGTGGTACCGGGCGAAGGATGCGTTGTTAAAGCAGGAGGTGTCGGGGTAACTGGACAGGACTGCTTACTGGTAGGCCTTTGACTGGGCCGATTCCTGACAGGTACCTGCCCACGAGATGTTTCCTTTTTAAAATGTAGGGAGGTTGGGCGCTTTTGGTCTGTTAATACTTTATTTGACCCAACCAATACGGTCGCGACAGTAACCGTCCAGCTCAAGGAGAATAGGCCAAAGGGATCTCTGGCCGGTCTATACAAGTAGATGCCCCATGATTTAGGCCCCACCCATTTGTCCTGTTTTCCCTTATCTGTGAAGCGAAGGACCTGGAGGTGGCACCTACCCAACGTTCCATCCAGACAAGTACTACAGTCCCTACCCCCACATTCGCTAAACGTTATGCCTGGAGCCGCCCCTATAGTAATCATGTCCCATGAAGAGGAGGGGTTCCAGTATGCACTTCCAGTGGTTTCACATCCCCATGCTCCACAGTACCCTACCTCGGGGCCCCCGCAACCTGGGAGAGATTTTCCATTCTTTCCCCCAGGACAGACATAGGTTCCTCCCTTCCCTACGCATACATCCTCAGCATCAAAAAGTTGGCAGAGGTCAAAATACAAATCTGGAAAGTAATTACTAAGAACACTAACACCAGAGGAGCTGTTAACAGTTGTTCCGGTTCTTAAATTAATAAGTTGCCAAGTAATTTGATAAGGGATATGAGGGCTAAAGCTTTCTATACCCATGCTGAAAGAGAGTACTAAGAGTAAAAGGATCTTATCTTGAGGGGGTCTTGAGTGCGTTGTAGTCTCCATTCCGGTGTCGGCTTGTCGGCAGGGCTGCCTGTCCCTTGACTCTGTTCAGTTGCTGCCTTCTTGGCGTGTGACACGTGAATCCAGGCGGTGATGCCGTCCACTCTTACCGCCGTTGGTGTGGTCAATAGTACTGTGTAAGGTCCTTTCCAGCGTGGCTCAAGCGTCTTAGTCTGGTGCCTGTGAGCGTAGACGACGGCCACAGTCTGATATGAATGCGGGGGCGTAGGGCACTTGGACTGGTATACGGCAGTCAGGACCAGCTGCAAGGCCCGGTCGCAAGTCTGCAGGGAAGTTGCAAGAAAGTCAATACTTGGCCCCAACCGATCCGCCGCGGGTGTGGGCCTCCATACAGTAGTTTATATACAGAAGCTGGGAAGCAAAAACGTGAAAACAGCGCAAGCCAGCACTGCCCAGTTTTACATATTGCTGGACCTGTCGCTGTATCCACGCCTCCGCATCCGGCCTAGACCAGATCAATTAGGACCACTGCAAACATGTGATCAATTAAAACAGATAAAGTCCAGCACTAGTAATATTACAAACTTCAAACAAAACCATCAGCGACATCTCGACCCAGTCCCTAGTGCCAGTTCTCCATTATTTACTTGGCCAAGGCCTCCTTTAGCCGTACGAACAAAGCAATCAAAGAGACCTTATCCAAACCAACACTGGAGGCCGTTCTGTCCACACATTTTTCTAACTGAACCTCCCCCGCGCCCTGGCCACCGCTGACTTGCTCGGGAGACAAAAATGGGACCGTTGTCTGACCCCAGCACCTCTGGTTGTCCGAATTGGGGAAACGTTGG
The DNA here is from genome assembly GCA_036325905.1 of Lepus oiostolus. Lineage (NCBI taxonomy): Eukaryota > Metazoa > Chordata > Mammalia > Lagomorpha > Leporidae > Lepus > Lepus oiostolus. Next base: position 55,171,036 of record CM070808.1, on the reverse strand, counting down.
TGCAATTCTCTTCTTGGTCGGGAAAGCCTCTGTCTGTTTTGAGTTCCCATGGGTAGTGGCGAAAGCGTACCTGCTGTCCTTGTAGACGGCCACCCACTCCACTGAGCCCATTGTTGCTGACCGCGCTGCTGTGGGTCCCCAGCCGGGGCCCCGAGCTACTACGGGGACTCGGGGCAGCCGGTGGACTGGTTTGTGGTCCACAAGCTCCTCGCCCACAGCAGGTCCAGGAATGAGGCGCGCAGTGGGCTGCGCTACGAGTACCTGGACCCGCGCTCAGGGGTTGGCGCGACGGCGCGGGCTCCATTAGCAGCTCGGCGGAGGCCGTGGGCCACAGCTTGCTCTCGCTGTACCGGAGTAACGCCAGCCAGCTCGCGTTCCTGCTTTACAATGACCAGCCGCTCCCTTTCCTTTGCTGCGCGGAATGCTTGGGTCACAGCAATCAGCTCCGCCTACTGAGCAGAGTCCTCTGGGGGGGGGGCAGAGACCCAGACCACTGACCTTGTTCGGCCGTCCACCACTGCTGCCCCCGTCTCTCCTCTCGCTGTCTTGCAGAAGGCTGTTCCCATCGGTCGGTTTAGTCCCGTGTGGCAGGCGTGCACCACCGGATCCCCTCTGTTAGTCGGACCTTAAACAGACTTGTCTCTTTGGGCACTCCTTTATCCAATGCACAATGTTCTCGGTGCCTTTGCCGGTCTCCCGAATCCTTACCTGACCCTCCCTTGCTCTGCTCTGATAACTGTGGTGGCCAGGATCCTAGTCAGTTCCCCCCCCTCAGCCCATCTTAGGCGTTCCCTTTTTAACTAAGTAATTTTTAAACTAAATAGTGTCAGTTTCTTACCCCTGAAACCCCTTCAACTCCCGAAGGCGTTCCGTCTAACCCGTCAGGAGAACCTGGCAGTAGAGTCTGAGTCTAGTTAGTAAAATATATGTTAGTAAAGTAGATAGTAAAATATGTTAGTAAAGTGGGCCCTACGAGTCCCATCAGGGCTTGTAATTCCAGTTATACGGAGGAGGAGGAGGACGGCCAGTTTGAACGGGCCGGAGGTTCCTCCTCTTCCTCCTCCCCTTCTTCCCGCGCAGTCTCCAGAAAGGGTCCCGCGGGCCTTCTAGGGAGGCGGGGGGTATAAGGTGGTGGAATGCCAAAAAGTAAAAGGTCCTCCTGCTCGTCTGGGGGAACTGAGGGCTTTTTAGGTTTGAGGGTGTCCGATTCCCTTAATGGGTAAAGGGTTGAGGTGGGGTATTTGCCCTGGTCCGCGAGTTTTGATACTAGGGGTGTCGCGGGTAGGAGCGGAGTGAGTTTGGGGCTCGACGCCACCCCCAACGCAACTGCTGGAAACTCAGAACTAGGATCCATCCTCAGGGCAGTGGCGGGTGTAGCGGGATCGAGCTCCGCCACCCCCCTGTTGGAAAAGAGAAAAGGTTTTACCCAGTTTGGGGGGTTTTGCGCCAGGTCCTCCCACACAAAAATATAGGGCACTTGATCTGGGTGCCCCTCGTTTCCTTCCTTACAGACCTGGCTCTTCACCTGCAAGATAATACGAGAGTCGAAAGTCCCGTCCCATGGCCACCCGATGTTGAAGGCTGGCCATTCGGACGTACAGAAACCTGTCCAGTTTTTCTTCCATACTCTCACAGACAAGTTTTGGGCCCGCTCCCGGACCTCTCTCCAATGATCTAAAGTAAGACTTAAAGGTGTAGTTAATTCCTGTCCCATTTTGGAGAAGAAGGGTAGTGTAAAATTATTAGCAGCAAATTATAACACAAGACGCACTTACATAATACACAAACATACACACAGGACGCAATTATATAATACACAAACATACAGCGCGCGGTAATGGAACGAGACAAGCGCGCGACAATGAAACGAGACAAAACTGAAACCAAAAACTTCCGATGGGAGCGGCCGCCTAACCAGCCTTCTCCCGGGGAAGGAGGAAGTCCTTTCCTTCTTCCCTACCAGGTGGGAGAGCGGCGCTCCACCAGCCTCTCCCCAGAACACTGCTGGAGCGTCCTCCAGGGCTTGAGCCAGGAGGGCTCGGCACGTCTGCCCTTCCTACTACTGGCTCACCAGGTACAGGTCCCGCGGGCACAATTCCAGAAGGCGCCTAAAAAAAAACAATTAACAGACAATTTTACAGAACCACAGAAAAGAAAGAACTTACCTCCGATTGGAGAATGGAGCGTGGGTCTGGGGTCTCGAATCCCGGACGAGCCCCCAAAATGTAAGACCCCTGAAGCAGGTGTCCTACAATTCGACCGACCCCAGATGCACGAACTCCACACCAATCGATGCAAAGAGCAAGAGGAAGTTTATTGCATTTGCAAATGGGCCATCTCAATCACAACAGCACCCTCGGGTGCAGTGCACAAGAGAGGCCCCGATCATCAATCACACAGAGTATTTAAGGCTTAAAACCACAACATTATCATAGTTCCACAGTATTACAAAAGATCACAGGATAAAGGGTTTTTCCAGGGTAAAAGGGAACCATCAAGGGGGTTTCCAAGGTAAAAGGGAAGTAGTTATATGCTGTACGTGCCTTGGGATTTTCCATTTTAACTTGAGCAAGCAAGGACAGGGGGTCAATGTGGTGTAACAGGACATAGGTTGGGTACATTTTCGGTTAACTTCTGTCTTTATAGTTCCTAAAAACTTAACATAGTTCCTAAAACAGTTATTACATGCTACAAGTTCAGCTAAAGTTCAGCTATCTTAAGAAAGCATTTTGCAAGCCCAGCCATTTGCACAGAAGCAGAACAATATGCAGTTAGCACAAGCAACTCCATTTTGAACCTAACCAGCTTCATTCTTTCAATACAAACAGAAATATCATGTTTGTTTGCCGCAGTTCCTCTAGCTTTCTCCCTAGAAAATACGAATGTGTAGAGCTGGTGCTTCCATGTGGAAACAATTAGTGTTTCACAGCACAAAATTAAATGTTCCCTGATAAACAACATTCAAAACAATAAAGTCTGTGTATAATATCAGGAAAACACAAAAACTGATGCGGTAAAAATATCTGGGATTGAGTTAGCCAAAACAAACCGGATAATTCCGGTTTCATCCAGTCATATCCGACAAACTGGTGTGGAATTCGTATGCAATGGACCGAGAAAATCACAGTAAAAATGGTTTTGGAGAAATGCAAAGTCTTTTCTTTAGGCAAGTGCATAAAATGTCATCTATACAAACAGAAATATTATGTTTGTTTGCTGCATTTCCTCTAGGTTTCTCCCTGGAAAATACGAATGAGTAGAGCTGGTGTCTCCATGTGGAAACAATTTGTGTTTCCAAGCACAAAAGTAAATGTTCCCTGATGAAAAACATTGAAAAAAATAAATCAGTGGATAATATCAGGAATGCACAAAAACAGAGGCTGTAGCAATATCTGGGATTGAGTTAGCCAAAACAAAACCGGATATTTCCGGTTTCATCCAGTCATATCCAGACAAAGTGGTGTGGATTTTGTATGCAATGGACAAGACAATCACAGTACAAATGGTTTTGGAGAAAAGCAAAGTCTTTTCATTAGGGAAGTGCATAAAATTTCATCGATACAAACAGAAATATGTTTGTTTGCCGCAGTTCCTCTAACTTTCTCCCTAGAAAATACGAATATGTGGAGCTGGGGTCTCCATGTGGAACCAATTACTGTATCGAAGCTCAAAAAAATGTTCCCAATAAATAACTATCAAGACAATAATGTCTATGGATAATATCCAGAAAAAACAAACACAGAGGCTGTTGCAATATCTGGGATTGAGTTAGCCAAAACAAAACCAGATATTTCCGGTTACATCCAGTCATATCTGGACAAAATGGTGTGGAATTCATATGCAATGGACCGAGAAAATTATAGTACACATGGTATTAGAGAAAAGCAAAGGCTTTTCGTTAGGCAAGTGCATAAAATGTCATCTAGGCAAACAGAAATATCATGTTTGTTTGCCGCAGTTCCTATAGCTTTCTCCCAATTAGTGTTTCTACGGTACAAAAATAAATGTTCCCTGAGAAAAACATTCAAAACAATAAAGTCCATCGATAATATCCAGAAAACATAAACACAGAAGCTTTCACTATATTTTGGATTCAGTTAGCCAAAACACAACCGGATATTTCTCGTTTCATCAAGTCATATCCGTACAAACTGGTGTGGAATTCGTATGCAATGGACCGAAAAAATCACAGTAAAAATGGTTTTGGAGAAAAGCAAAGTCTTTTCGTGAGGGAAGTGCATAAAATGTCATTGATACAAACAGAAATATAATGTTTGTTTGCCGCAGTTCCTATAGCTTTCTCCTTAGAAAATACGAATGTGTAGAGCTGGTGTCTCCATGTGGAACCAAGTAGGCTTTCCAAGAACAAAATTAAATGTTCCCTGACAAAAAACATTCAAAACAATAAAGTCCATCGATAATATCCAGAAAACACAAACACAGAGTCGGTAACAATATCTTGGATTGAGTTAGAAAAAGAAAAACCGGATATTTCGGGTTTCATCCAGTCATATCCAGAGAAACTGGTGTGGAATTCGTATGAAATGGACGTAGAAAATCACAGTAAAAATGGTTTTGGAGAAAAGCAAAGTCTTTACGTTCGGCAAGTGCATAAAATGTCATCTATACAAACAGAAATATCATGTTTGTTTCCCGCAGTTCCTCTAGCTTTCTCCCTACAAAACAGGAATGTGTAGAGCTGGTGTCTCCATGTGGAACCAATTAGTGTTTCACAGCACAAAATTAAATGTTCCCTGACAAAAAACATTCGAAAAATAAAGTCTGTGTATAATATCAGGAATACACAAACACAGAGGCTGTAGCAATAATTCGGGTTGAGTTAGCCAAAACACAACCAGATATTTCTGGTTTCATATAGTCATATCCGGACCAACTTGTCTGGAATTCGTATGCAATGGGCTGAGAAAATCACAATAAAAATGGTTTTGGAGAAAAGCAAGTATTTTCGTTAGGCAAGTGCATAAAATGTCATCTATACAAACAGAAATATCATGTTTGTTTGGCGCAGTTCCTCTAGCTTTCTCCCTAGAAAATACGAATGTGTAGAGCTGGTGTCTCCATGTGGAACCAATTTGCGTTTCGAAGCACAAAATTAAATGTTCCCTGAAAAAAAAAACATTGAAAAATAAAAAATCCATGAATAATATCCAGAAAACACAAACACAGAGGCTTTCACAATATTTCAGATTGAGTTACCCAAAACACAACCGGATATTTCTGCTTTCATCCAGTCATATCCGGACAAAGTGTTGTGGAATTCGTATGCAATGGACCGAGAAAAACAAAGTAAAAATGATTTTGAAGAAAAGCAAAGTCTTTTCATTAGCCAAGTGCATAGAATGTCATGTATACAAACAGAAATATCATGTTGGTTGCCGCAGTTCTTCTAGCTTTCTCCCTAGAAAACACGAATGTGTAGAGCTGGTGTCTCCATGTGGAAACAATTAGTGTTTCCAAGCACAAAATTAAATGTTCCCTAATAAAGAACATTCAAAACAATAAAATCTGTGGATAATATCACGAATACACAAACAAAGTGGCAGTAACAATATCTGGGATTGAGTTAGCCAAAAGAAAACCGGATATTTCCGGTTTCATCCAGTCATATCCGGACAAACTTGTGTGGAATTCGTATGCAATGGACCGAGAAAATCACAGTAGAAATGGTTTTGGAGAAAAGCAAAGTCTTTTCGTTAGGCAAGTGCATAAAATGTCATCAATACAAACAGAAATATGTTTTTTTTTTCCGCAGTTCCTCTAGCTTTCTCCCTAGAACATACGAATATGTAGAGCTGGGGTCTCCATGTGGAATCAATTACTGTATGCAAGCTAAAAATAAAATGTTCCCAATAAAAAACATTCAAAACAATAATGTCTGTGGAGAATATCCAGAAAATACAAACCCAGAGGCTGTAGCAATATCTGGGATTGAGTTAGCCAAAACAAAACCAGATATTTCGGGTTTCATCCAGTCATATCCGGACACACTAGAGTGGAATTCGTATGCAATGGACCAAGAAAATCATAGTACACATGGTTTTGGAGAAATGCAAAGACTTTTCATTAGGCAAGTGCATAAAATGTCATCTATGCAAACAGAAATATCATGTTTCTTTTCCGCAGTTCCTCCAGCTTGCTCCGTAGAATATACGAATGTGTAGAGCTGGTACCCCCATGATGAACCAATTAGAGTTTCTACGGTACAAAAATAAATGTTCCCTGATAAAAACATTCAAAACAATAAAGTCCATGGACAATATCCAGAAAACACAAACACAGATGCTGTAGCAATATCTGGGATTGAGTTAGCCAAAAAAAAAATCCGGATATTTCAGGTTTCATCCAGTCATATCCGGACAAACTGGTGTGAAATTCATATGCAATGGACGTAGAAAATCACAGTAAAAATGGTTTTGGAGAAAAGCAAAGTCTTTTCGTTAGGCAAGTGCATAAAATGTCATCTACAAAACAGAAATATCATGTTTGTTTGTCGCAGTTCCTCTAGTTTTCTACGTAGAAAATACGAATGTGTAGAGCTGGTGTCTCCATGTGAAACCAATTAGTGTTTCTACCGTACAAAATTAAATGTTCCCTGGTAAAAACATTCAAAACAATAAAGTCCATCGATGATATCCAGAAAACACAAACACAGAGGCTTTCACAATATTTCGGATTGAGTTAGCCAAAACACAACCGGAAATTTCTGTTTTCATCCAGTCATATCCGGACAAACTGGTGTGGAATTCATATGCAATGGACCGAGAAAATCACAGTAAACATGGTTTTGGAGAAAAGCAAAGTCTTTTCGTTTGGCAAGTGCATAAAATGTCATCTATACAAACAGAAATATCAGGTGTGTTTGCCGCAGTTCCTCTTGCTTTCTCCCTAGAATATAGGAATATATAGAGCTGGTGTCTCCATGTGGAACCAATTACTGTATCCAAGCTCAAAACAAAATATTCTCTGATAAATACATTCAAAACAATAAAGTCCGTGGCTAATATAAGGAATACACAAACACAGAGTTTGTAGCAATATCTGGGTTTGAGTTTGCCAAAAACAAAACTGATATTTCCGGTTTCATCCAGTCATATCCGGACAAACTGGTGTGGAATTCGTATGCAATGGACCGAAAAAATCACAGTAAAAATGGTTTTGGAGAAAAGCAAAGCCTTTTCTTTAGGAAAGTACATAAAATGTTATCTATAACAACAGAAATATCATGTTTGTTTGTCGCAATTCCTCTATCTTTCTCCCTAGAAAATACGAATGTGTAGAGCTGGTGTCTCCATGTGGAACCAATCAGTGACTCCAAGCACAAAATTAAGTGTTCCCTTATAAAAAACATTCAAATCAATAAAGTCTGTGGATAATATCAGGAATACACAAACACAGATGCTGTGGCAATATTTTGGATTGAGTTTGCCAAAACACAACCGGATATTTCTGGTTTCATCCAGTCATATATGGTAAACTGGTGTGGAATTCATATGCAATGGACTGAGAAAATCACAGTAAATATGGTTTTGGAGAAAAGCAACGTCTTTTCGTTAGGCAAGTGTATAAAATGTCATCTTACAAAAAGAAATATCATGTTTGTTTGCTTCAGTTCCTCTAGCTTTCTCCCTAGAAAATATGAATGTGAGAGCTTGTGTCTCCATCTAAAACCAATTAGTGTTTCTACGGTACAAAATTAAATGTTCCCTGATAAAAACATTCAAAACAATAAAGTACATCGATAATATCCAGAAAACACATACACAGAGGCTTTCACAATATTTCGGATTGAGTTAGCCAAAACACAACCGGATATTTCTGTATTCATCCAGTCATATCCGGACAAACTGGTGTGGAATTCGTATGCAATGGACAGAGAAAATTGCAGTAAAAAAGGTTTTGGAGAATAGCAAAGTCTTTTCGTTAGGCAAGTGCATAAAATGTCATCTATACAAAAAGAAATATCATGTTGGTTTACTTCAGTTCCTCTCGCTTTCTCCCTAGAAAATATGAATGTGAGAGCTTGTGTCTCCATGTGGAACCAATTTGTGTTTCCAAGCTCAAAATAAAATGTTCCCTGATAAAACACATTCAAAACAATAAATTCCATGGATATTATCAGGAATACACTAACACAGAGGCTGTAGCAATATCTGGATTTGAGATAGCCAAAACACAACCGGATATTTCTGGTTTCATCCAGTCATATCCAGACAAACTCGTGTGGAATTCGTATGAAGTGTACCGAGAAAATCACAGTAAAAAAGGTTTTGGTGAAAAGCAAAGTCTTTTCATTAGGCAAGTGCATCAAATGTCATCTATACAAACAGAAATATCACGTTTCTTTGCCGCAGTTCCTCCAGCAGTCTCCCTAGGAAATACGAATATGTAGAGCTGGTGTCTCCATGATGAACCAGTTAGAGTTTCTACGGTACAGAATGAAATGTTCCCTGATAAAAACATTCAAAAAAATAAAGTCCATCGAGAATGTCCAGAAAACACAAATAAAGAGGCTGTAGCAATATTTCGGATTCAGTTAGCAAAAGCACAAATGGATATTTCCATTTTCATCCATTCATATCCAGAAAAAGTCGTTTGGAATTCAGATGCAATGGACAGAGAAAATCACAGTAAAAATGGGTTTGGAGAAAAGCAAAGCCTTTTCCTTAGGCAAGTCCATAAAATGTCATCGATACAAACAGAAACATCATGTTTGTTTGCCACAGTTCCTCTAGCTTTCTCCCTAGAAAATACCAATGTGTAGAGCTGGTGTCCCCATGATGAACCAATTAGTGTTTCAATGGTAAAAAATTAAATGTTCCCTGATAAACACATTCAAAACAAGAAAGTCCATTGATAATATCCAGAAAACACAAACACAGAGGCTTTCACAATATTTCAGATTGACTTAGCCAAAACACAACCGGATATTTCTGTTTTCATCCATTCATATCCGGACAAACTGGTGTGAAATTCCTATGCAATGGACCGAGAAAATCACAGTAAAAATGGTTTTGGAGAATAGCAAAGTCTTTTCATTAGGCAAGTGCATTAAATGTCATCTATACAAACAGAAATATCATGTTTGTTTGCCGCAGTTCCTCTAGATTTCTCCCTAGAAAATACGAATGTGTAGCGCTATTTCCCCATGATGAACTAATTAGTGTTTCTACGGTACAAAAATAAATGCTCCCTGATAAAAATATTCAAAACAATAAAGTCCATCGATAATATCCAGAAAATACAAACACAGAGGCTTTCACAATATTTTGGATTGAGTTAAGCAAAACACAACCGAATATTTCTGGTTTCATCCAGTCATATCTGGATAAGTTGTTTGGAGTTTGGATGCAATGGACCGAGAAAATCACAGTACAAATGGTTATGGAGACAAGTAAAGTCTTTTCGTTAGGCAAGTGCTTAAAATGTCATCTATAAAAACAGAAATATCATCTTTGTTTACCGCATTTCCTCTAGCTTTCTCCCTAGAAAATACGAATATGTAGAGCTGGTGTCTCCATGTGGAACTAATTACTGTATCCACGCTCTAAATAAAATGTTCCCCGATAAAAAAACATTCAAAGAATAAAGTCCGGATAGGAAATTAGGAGAGCGGCAACATGGCAGAATAGGCAGGGAGCACACTATTAGTCCGGGGGAGAGACAGTTTAATATAAGTGGAGATACTGCAGGGTCAAGGAAGAGTAGGGGATGAAACAGCAGAGGAAACACTTCCAGAACTAGTGATTCACAGTGGACCTGCGTGGAGAGCGTGGGAGCCCAAGTTCGGGACACCAGCGGCAGACTCAACACACCAGTGCTGGAATGTGAGGTGAGCCAAACCTCAATAGCCCGAGACACCAGCGGGCAAGTGGAAAGAGGAGGCTAGAGGGAACGAGGCTTGAAACTCCGTGGGGAAAAATTCACCAGGCTAACTAGAAGAGAGAGAGGAAAAAAATAAAAAAGTGACCCATAGGGACACAAGTTTCTCTCGCTCTGCTCACCTCTCAAAGGCGAACAAGACAAAGAGCAGGCGCCATTTTGGAGATACGTCATAAGCAGGGCGACCTCAGGTCTGCACCGGCCCTGAGCCTAGCAGAAACACCTGACTCTTGGGGGAGGGGTGAAATAACAGGAGTTTAGGATCTAACTTGGCAACCCAGTGGGAGACTGCAGGAGAATTGGAGCCCACACTGAGGGCAGCACAGATTCCCTGTGTGGTCCTTGGCAAAGAGCTTCCAATCACTGGCTCCTGTGGGTATATTATTTGCCTGCTAACTACCTCCAATTACGTTCAGCTGTGTGGAATTACTTCCCTTTTAAATCAAAAAAAGAAAGAAAGAAAGTGAGATTTACCACACCTAACCTGGGAGTGTCATCTTTGACACACCCTCAGCCCTGAGGAACCAAACACAGCTCTCAGTCCACACTCATCTCAAGCCTCTAAGGCTCCACCGAAAGCAGACAGTCCACTTAAGATAGAGCCATAGTGTAACAAGAAAAAACACCACAGTGAAGAAACCAAATATATCCAACATGCCAAACAACAAATGCAAAAACCGAGGTAACAAGAACAAGGAAGACACTATGATGCCCCAAATGAAAAAGACACCCTAATGCAAGATTATGAAGATGATGAGATAGAAGAAATGCAAGAAACATATCTCAAAAAATTGATAAGAACATTAAGAAGTTCTCAAAAACAAATTATTGAACTACAGAAATCCTTAATGGACAAGATAGAAAATCTCTCTCGTGAAAATGAAATATTAAGGAGGAATCAAAAGGAAATGAAACAACTAGTGGAACAAGAAACTGTGATAGTGATGAGAAATCATAATGAAATGAAGAATTCAATAGATCAAATGACAAACACATTAGAGAGCCTTAAAAACAGAATGGGCGAAGCAGAAGAGAGAATATCAGACTTAGAAGACGGAGAACAGGAAAGGAAACAGGCAAACCAAAGAAAAGAAGAAGAAATCAGAAATCTAAAAAATATTGTCAGGAATCTACAGGATACTATTAAAAAACCCAACATTCGGGTTCTAGGAGTTCCTGAAGGCATGGAGAGGGAGAAAGGATTAGAAGGCATTTTCAGTGAGATACTAGCAGAAAATTTCCCAGGTTTGGAGAAGGACAGAGGCATCTTAGTACAGGAAGCTTATAGAACCCCTAATAAACATGACCAAAAGAGATCCTCACCACGACATGTTGTAATCAAACTCACCACAGTGAAACATAAAGAAAAGATCCTAAAAGGTGCAAGAGAGAAACGTCAGATTACTCTTAGAGGATCTCCAATTAGACTCACAGCAGACTTCTCATCAGAAACCCTACAAGCTAGAAGGGAATGGCGAGACATAGCCCAGGTACTAAGAGAGAAAAACTGCCAGCCCAGAATATTATATCCTGCAAAGCTCTCATTTGTGAATGAAGGTGAAATTAAGACTTTTCATAGCAAACAGAAACTGAAAGAATTTGTTGCCACTCATCCTGCCCTGCAAAAGATGCTTAAAGATGTGTTACACACAGAAACACAGAAACACGGTCACCAATATGAAAGAAGGTAAAGGAAGGAAACCTCACAGCAAAAGATCACAGGAAGCTCAATTTCTCTTTGACATAGAATTAAACTCTGATGCTCTGTTAAAGCAATGTGTTAAAGTAATCTATAATGTCCTCTTGATGTCTGTTAAATTCTAATTGTTCAAAAACAGCTGAATTTTTATTAAGAGCTATGGGTTATTTAAATATGTGCTTATTTTCAAAGATTTGAATAGTCACCTTGTAACAAGATCTAATTTGGTCTATGTTATGTCATGATTTTAAGGAATCTTATTTCAACCAGATATTTTGGATTTTGAGCCTTCTTGGCATTCTTGACAGGCATTCAAAAAATCAAAGTTTCAAACAATCTGGTCTCTAAAATTTCCAGTAAATCCTGGACTTTGGTTTGTCCAGTTTGGGCCCAACTGAAAAAATCGAAGGACCTATGTCTCTCATCTTATAGAGACACCGACTAATCAGGCTATTTGGATTATATTAGAAGAATTGTCAAGATGTGATGTGGTACCAAACTTTAGTTTCTATAATGGAAAATGCTATCACTACAAATGTTTGAGAATTAAAAAGTCTAATGATCTTGTATTACTAGATGTTGTCATTGATTTCTCCACAATTTTGCAGTGGGTTCATTTCTGAGAAGAGCAGCGTGGTGGGGGCAAGAGGCCTGGAGTCAACACATAGACCCCGGGAGTCTGTTGAGAGCAGGCTTGAGGCGAGCAGCCTGCAGACTCGTTTATTACAGTTGATACAAGAGCTTATATAGCTAAGACCAGCCAATCTGGTCAAGGGGCGGTCTATACCCCAACCAATCACAGCCTGTTGCCAGGCAGTTTCCAGAGCCATCCAATCACAGCCTGTCGCCAGGCAGTTTCAAATCCATCCAATCACAGCCTGTCGCCAGGCAGTTTCCAGAGCCATCCAATCACAGCATGTTGCTAGGCAGTTTCAAAGCCATTCCTGACTAACTGACGCTCGCTTGCCAGTGTCCACCTTGGCATGGCCTTCTCATTCCACTACATTTCCCCCTTTTCGTTTATTTTTTGAGCAACGGGAGGCATGATTCTTGGCCATACCATTGTTGACCCCGTTTCCATGTGGTCTCCGTATGCAGCTGTGCCTGTCTTAGGTTGTCCCCCAGGGGATCTCACCCGTCATTGACTAACCAGCCCTCAAATCGAGAGACCACAGGATTGCTTGCTCAGATAGGGGTAGGAATGAGGAATAACGGTTATCAGGAATGGCATGACCACACACAGGCTGTGGGCCATTGGAGTGGCTGACCAGAGCTAGTGGGGTACACAATGGTAACAGATGTGGCTTTGGGCAGTTTCTCAGGGTAGGATGATAGGGCAGGTGCGTCTGCTAACAAGGCGGAGTCTCGGTCTTGTTCAGCTGGTTCTGGTTGGCTGTCAGTTGCAGGCTTGATGTTTCTGGCTGGTACCCAAATGGGCTGTTCCGCATTCTCTGGAAAGACACAAGCATATCCTCGACCTTTGGTTAGCAGGGGGTGTGGTCCTTTCCATTCTCCTGTCAGGGGGTCTTTCCATCTAACCATAGGGGCTGGGGTCTGGGATGGAAAGGATCCCCAGTGTTTATAAGCTGGGCTGATCCCTTGGGAATCAAAAGTAAGAAAATTGATAGTGAAAAGGACCTCAGTCAAAGCAAGCTGTGGGTCTGAGGGTATATGATTATTTTTTTTTTTTGCCTTTGTAAGAGATCTTTAATCGTCCTATGAGTTCTTTCAATAATTGCCTGTCCCTGTGGGTTGTATGGGATACCTGTAGCAGACTGTATGTTCCAAGATTTCAGGAAGGAAGTAAATTCCTGTGATGTATACGCTGGCCCGTTATCAGTCTTTATGGTCCAGGGGACACCAAGGACCAGCATGGCTGATTTAACTGCCTTTATCACATTACTAGCCTTTTCTCCAGATTGGGCTGTTGCAAATACAGCCTTTGAATAAGTATCTACCACCACATGAACAAACTTAAGTTTACCAAAGGAATTAATGTGGGTGATGTCCACTTGCCATAGTTTATTAGGAGCAAGGCCTCGTGGGTTCACTCCTGCTTGTTGCAGTGGGCCTAATGGGGCGAGGGGTGCACAATTCTTGCAAGAGTGCACTAGGTGTTTGCATTGGCTCATTGTTAGCTCTGGGAAAAGCAATTTTATGTTGCTTGCTGACATATGAAATTTTTGGTGTAAAATACGGGCTTGTTCTAAGTGTCCAATGGAAGCCGTGTTGCAGGAGATAAGACGATCAACCTTTCTGTTGCCTTGGAAAATAAAGCCAGGTAACCCAGTATGTGATCTTACGTGTGAGATATACCATGGGTATTTTCTGTTCTCAGTTAGCTCTTTAAGTGTTGTGAACATCTGGTCAATTGGTTTACTGGTCGGGTTAAAGATTGCAAAAGGGATCGTCTTTGCTACCTGTACTGAGTATTTGCTGTCCGAAAATATATTTACTGGTCCATCTTGGCTGAGGAGTAGAACCTTGACTATTGCTCTTATTTCTCCCAACTGTACTGATCCCCCATGGGGTTCTACATGGATCTTATCTTTTTCTGTTAAAGATTTGATCACTATTCCAAAGAGTGACTTGTTGGCATCCGTAAACGCACATGGTGCCATGGGTATAGGTTGATTAGCAGGGAAAGCATGTTTTGGATAGTCTATCTCTAAGGTTTTTAGTGTCTGGAGTAGCCTGTCTGCTGGCAGGTGATTATCAATCTGTCCTGGAAAATTTATCATTAAAGTTTGAAAGAGCGTGCTGTTCTGCATCAATGTTGACAGTTCCAATTGTGATAGTGGTAGGACCATTATGTCTGGCTCTGCGTTAAATATCTTATTGGTATAATATCTTAATTTAAGTCCCATCATAAGGATGGCATCTACTTTGTTTACTATTTTACGACAATCGCTCCAGGCTATGTGCACCCAAAAAAGTGGTCCATGTCGTTGCCAAATAACTCCTAAGGGGGCCTTGAAGGTAAATATGGTTATGGCAAATAGAGGCACCTGAGGGTCATATCTACAGGTTTTTAAATTTGACAACTGGATGTTAATCTTTTCTATAGTGGATTTGGCTGCTGGTGTCAATGTGATTTTTGAGGAAGGGCTGTTTCCTTTAGTCAATAAATCGTATAGCGGTCTAAGTTCTGCAGGTGTTAGGGGAAGGAAGGGCTTCAGCCAATTGATTTGGCCACATAGTTACTGAAGTTCATTAAGTGAGTATTTATGCTTGACTTTCAGGTTTGGGCCCAGTGGAGATATATGGGAGGAGATTTGATAACCCAAGAATTGAAAGGGAGGAAAATGTTGTACTTTTTCTGTGGCAACAGACAAACCCAGGAATTGTAAATTTCTTACTGTCTCACTTAGACAGGCATTCAGAATTGCTGCATTCTTGTGAGCAAGTAAGATATCATCCATATAATGTATGACCAAGCACTGATCTTTAAGTGTGCTGGTCGCATGAGAAACGTATCTTTGGCAAATGGCAGGGCTATTTTTCATGCCTTGTGGGAGCACTGTCCACTGGAATCTTTTTGCAGGGAGCTGGAAATTGGGCTCCCATACTGTAAAGGCAAAGTAAGCCTTATCCTGCTCTGCAATGGGGATGGAAAAGAAGCAATCTTTGATATCAATGGTAACTATGTGATATCCATTAGGAATGGCCCCTGGATGGGGAATGCCGGCCTGGAATGTTCCCATCTTTTTAATATTTTTGTTAATAGCTCTCAAATCCTGTAGAAGCCTATATTTTCCCTGTTTCTTTGGTATCACAAAAATGGGCGTGTTATGAGGGCTAGTGGAGGGTTCTATGTGTCCCTTTTCCAATTGTTCCTGTACCAATTCTTTAAGGATGCTAAGTTTGGGTTGTAATATTGGCCACTGCTCTACCCAGATGTTTCCTGTTTTTTCCCATTCAATGGGGATTGGGCTTGGCTTTTGTATGAGGTGAGCAGTGGCCCCTAGAATTGGGGGTGAATCTTACTTGTAGGTTCTCCATTAAAGCTGCGGGCTTGTGGAGATTTGTGATCCGTAGTAAGGACCGCTTGCATTTGTGAGAGCACATCTCTCCCCCATAAGATCATGGAAACCTCAGCAATTAGTGGAAAGATGGTTCCTGTATCTCCATTGTCATCTCGCCAAGTTACGGGCGTGATGACTTGATCAGCCAATTTTAATCCTCCAACACCTTGGAGGTCAGGTCCGGGTGCTGTCTTCCAATGTTGTATTTTTCTTGCATCCCTAGCTTTTAAAACAGTAACATCTGCTCCCGTATCAATTAAACCTACAAAGGCAATGTCATCTAAATATAGGGTCAATTTTGGTCTCAGATTGAAGATGGGCATCAACCAGTTAATGGTAGTGGGACTCCCTCTTACTTGCTGGGCTGAGGGCCGCCCCACTGGGAGTTTAAAGGTTTGGTCTTGCAATCTTTTGCCCAATGAAAGCCTTTTTTACATCTGGGACACAGTGTTTTGGGCTTGCCCCATTTTGCAGCGTTTGGGCAGTTTTGCCATAGGTGTCCTATTTCCTGGCATCCCCAACAAACTGGAGGGTTATTAGACTTCTTTGTGCTCAATTTGTTAATGGCCGCAGTCAGGGCTTGTATGGGAGTATCAGCAGGGTTTACCTCTTTTGTGGCTATTATCCATTTAGAAATGTCTTCATTATGGACTGGGGCAATTGCTGCTTTTGCCTCTTTGGTAGCACCTTCCCAAGCTAATTGTTTGACCAAATTGTCTTGATCAGGGCCAGGCAGTAATCTTTTCTCTACTGCCTCCAAGACTCTGGCAAGGAAATCGGGGAACCATTCGCTTGGGCCTTGAACTAGGTTTCTAAAGAGCTGACTATAATCAGGAGGATTTATATTTTTTAAGGCTTTAAGTGCCAAATCTCTGACCTGATCAAAATAGGCAACTACTCCAATGCGGGCCTGTTCTTGAGGATATATGTAGGTGCCACGGCTTGTAAGCATATCAAAGGTTACTGCTATTCCATAGGCAGCATTATTCCTCACCACAGTTTCAGCCTCTTCCTCATAGGAGGCTTTCCACTGTAAAAACTGTGGTCTTGACAAGCATGCCTTGAGCAGTGCAACCCAGTCAAAATGAGTTTGGAGGTTTGCTGCCCATTGTTTGAGCACTTGTTCAAAGTAGGGAGAGTGAGGACCTGACTCTTGAGAAGCCTTTTTTAGCATAGTAAGGTCATTTATGGGCATTGGAATCCAGGGCCTGAATTCTGCATCCACTCCTGTATTAACAGCAAATGTGCAGGTGGGACAGGGTCCAGCTGCTGCCCTAAGAGCTTGGGGTGCCCGAGGACTGCCACAAATGTGGGGATCCTCACTGGGTGTGGATGGGATGACCTCACATGAGTTATTGTGTAAACGTCCTCTTAGTTCATCCCACGGGTATGTGGGAGGTGGCTGACTAGGCATTGCTACCTTGTTTGCTACGTTGTTTTTTTCACTGTCGGAGTTCTCTCTCCCTAAGTCAGCAACCGTTGTCTGTGAGACAGGGACCTGGAGTGTCAGGCTCCTATCACTCACAGATTCACTATCTTTGATAATCTGCACAGGATTCTGAGAGGGGGGTATCTTTCCCATGTCTGAGTGCTTAAGAGCGGCACGGTATGCCAACTCTAGCCAGAGGAAAGACACATAGAGCACTGCTACCGTAACAAAGCAAATTCCTAGCACCTCAACTGTGGATGGCATTTTGTAGGAGGTTTCCCTATGCTAGACAAACAGATAGTGGTGTATCAGATCGTACGTATGTCTTGTGCTTAGTGGGGGACTTCCTTGATTTGTTAGGTCAAGGCCGTATGCCCACACGGTGTCTCCGGAGCATCACCTCTCTCGAATGAGGGAAGATGACTTGGTTCCAAATTCTTGGATAATCAGTCCCTTATGTGAATTCGCCGGGCGAACCGAAAGTAAAAGGAGGAGCCGAGAAGCGAGGTACGCTTCAGGGCGGTGTGTGCTAACCTGGGGTCACTTAGACCGAGGACAAGGACAAGGAAAGGGGTGTAGGAGGGGGTTCTGTGCTCACCCTCACAGAACCGAACAGCACACAAAACACCGAGGGGCCTACTTGCCGAAATCCAGGGGGGAACTCACCGAGTAACGACACACTGTCTCTTTCTCAGTCACGTTGGCGCGCCAGATGTTGCCGTTGAATTCTCTACAATGTTGCAGTGGGTTCGTTTCTGAGAAGAGCAGCGTGGTGGGGGCAAGAGGCGCAGAGTCAACACACAGACCCCGGGAGTCCGGTGAGAGCAGGCTTGAGGCGAGCAGCCTGCAGACTCATTTATTACAGTTGATACAACAGCTTATATAGCCAAGACAAGCCAATCTGGTCAAGGGGCGGTCTATACCCCAACCAATCACAGCCTGTTACCAGGCAGTTTCCAGAGCCATCCAATCACAGCTTGTCGCCAGACAGTTTCAAATCAATCCAATCACAGCCTGTCGCCAGGCAGTTTACAGAGCCATCCAATCACAGCCTGTTGCCAGGCAGTTTCCAAAGCCAGGGGGGTTTCAAAGCCATTCCTGACTAACTGACGCTCACTTGCCAGTGGCCACCTTGGCATGGCCTTCTCATTCCACTACATATTTCCGGTAACATCCAGTCATATACGGACAAACTGGTGAGGAATTCGTATGCAATAGAACGAGAATATCACAGTAAAAATGGTTTTGGAGAAAAGCAAAGTCTTTTCATGAGGCAAGTCCATAAAATGTCATTTATAAAAACAGAAATATCATGTTTGTTTGCCGCAGTTCCTCTAGATTTCTCCCTAGAAAATATGAATGTGTAGAGCTGGTGTCCCCATGATGAACCAATTAGTGTTTCTACGGTACAAAATTAAATGTTCCCTGATAAAACATTCAAAACAATAGTTCCATCGATAATATCCAGAAAACAAAAACACAGAGTCTGTAGCAATATTTCGGATTTAGTTAGCTAAACCACAACCGGATATTTCTGGTTTCATCCAGTCATATCCGGACAAACTGGTGTGCAATTAGTATGCAAAGGACAGAGAAAATCACAGTAGAAATGGTTTTGGAGAAAAACAAAGTCTTTTAGTAGGCAAGAGCATAATATGTCATCTATACAAACAAATATCATGTTTGTTTGCCGCAGTTCCTCTAGCTTTCTCCCTAGAAAATACGAATGTGTAGAGCTGGGGTCCCCATGTGGAACCAATTAGTGTTTCCAAGCACAAAATTAAATATTACCTGAAAAAAAAACATTCAAAAAATAAAGTCCGTGGAAAATATCAGGAATACACAAACACAGAGGCTGTAGCAATATTTCGGATTGAGTTAGCCAAAACACAACCAGATATTTCTGGTTTCATCCAGTCTTATCTTAGAAAGTGGTGTGCAATTCGTATGCAATGGACCGAGAAAATCACAGTAAAATGGTTTTGGAGAAAAGCAAAGTCTTTTCATTAGGGAAGTAGATAAAAGATCATCTATACAAACAGAAATATCATGTTTGTTTCCACAGTTCCTCTAACTTTTTCCCTAGAAAATTCAAATATGTAGAGCTGGTGTCTCCATGTGGAAACAATTAGAGTTTCCAAGCACAAAATTAAATGTTCCCTGATAAAAGACATTCAAAACAGTATAGTCTGTGGATAATATCAGGAATGCAAAAACACAAAAGCTGTAGCAATATCTGGGATTGAGTTAGCCAAAACAAAACCTGATATTTCCGCAGTCAACCAGTCATATCCGGAAAAACTGGTGTAGAATTCGTATGCAATGGACCGAAAAAATCACAGTAAAAATGGTTTTGAAGATAAGCAAAGTCATATCGTTAGACAAGTGCATAAAATATCATCTATACAAACAGAAATATCATGTTTGTTTTCGCAATTCCTCTAGTTTTCTCCCTAGAAAATATGAATGTGTAGAGTTGGTGTTCCCATGATGAACCAATTATGGTTTCAACGTTACAAAATGAAATGTTCCCTGATAGAACCATTGAAAACAATAAAGTCCATCGATAATATCCAGAAAAAACAAACACAGAGGCTTTCACAATATTTCAGATTAAGTTAGCCAAAACACAACCGGATATTTCTGGTTTCATCCAGTCATATCCGGAAAAAGTGGTATGGAATTCGTATGCAATGGACCGAGAAAATCACAGTAACATGGTTTTGGAGAAAAGCAAAGTCTCTTCATTAGGCAAGTAGATAAAATGTCATCTACACAAACAGAAATATCATGTTTGTTTGGCGCAGTTCCCCTACTTTCTCCCTAGAAAATACGAATGTGTAGCGCTGGTGTTTCCATGTGGAACCAATTTTGTATCCAAGCTCAAAATAAAATGTTACCCGATAAAAAAACATACAAAACAATAAAGTCCATTGATAGTATCCAGAAAAAACAAACACAGATTCTGTAGCAATATCTGGGATTGAGTTAGCCAAAACACAACCGGATATTTCCGGTGTCATCCAGTCTTATCCGGTAAACTGTTGTGGAATTCGTATGCAATGGACCGAGAAAATCACAGCACAAATGGTTTTGGAGAAAAGCAAAGTCTTTTCGTTAGGCAAGTGCATAAAATTTCATCGATACAAATAGAAATATTATGTTTTTTTTGCGGCAGTTCCTCTAGCTTTTTCCCAAGAAAATAGGAATGTGTAGATCTGGTGTCCCCATGATGAACCAATTACAGTTCCTACGGTACAAAATTAAATGTTCCCTCATAAAAACATTCAAAACAATAAAGTCCATCGATAATATCCAGAAAACACAAACACAGAGGCTTTCACAATATTTCGGATTGAGTTAGCCAAAACACAACCAGATATTTCTGTTTTCATCCAGTCATATCTGGACAAAGTGGTTTGGAATTCGTATGCATTGGACCAAGAAAATCACAGTACAAATGGTTTTCAAGAAAAGCAAAGTCTTTTCGTTAGGCAAGTGCATAAAATGTAATCTATACAAACAGAAATATTATGTTTGTTTGCCACAGTTCCTCTAGCTTTCTGCCTAGAAAATACGAATATGTAGAGCTGGTGTCTCCATGTGGAACCAATTACTGTATCCAAGCTCAAAATAAAATGTTCCCCGATAAAAAACATTCAAAAAAATAAAGTCCGTTGATAATATCCCGAAAACACAAACACAGAGGCTGTAGCAATAACTGGGATTCAGTTAGCTAAAACACAACCGGATATTTCTGGTTTCATACAGTCATATCTGGACAAACTGGTGTGGAATTCGAATGCAATGGACCGAGAAAATCACAGTACAAATGGTTTTGGAGAAAAGCAAAGTCTTTTCATTAGGCAAGTGCATAAAATGTCATCTATACAAACAGAAATATCATGTTTGTTTGCCGCAGTTCCTCTAGCTTTCTCCCTAGAAAATATGAATGTGTAGAGCTGGTATCTCCATGTGGAAACAATTAGTGTTTCCAAGAACAAAATTAAATGATCCCTGATAAAAAACATTCAAAACAATAAAGTCTGTGGATAATATCAGGAACACACAAACACAGAGGCTGCCACAGTTCCTCTAGCTTTCTCCCTAGAATATACCAGTCTGTAGAGCTGGTGTCTTCATTTGGAACCAATTACAGTATCCAAGCTAAAAATAAAATGTTCCCCGATAAAATACATTCAAAATAATAAAGTCCATTGATTGTATCCAGAAAACACAAACACATAGGTTTTCACAATATTTCACATTGAGTTAGCCAAAACACAACCGGATACTTCTGGTTTCATCCAGTCATATCCGGACACACTTGTGTGCAATTCGTATGCAATGGAATAAGAAAATGACAGTAAAAATGACTTTGGAGAAAAGCAAAGTCTTTTCGTTAGGCAACTGCATAAAATGTCATCGATACAAACAGAAATATCATGTTTGTTTGCCGCAGTTTCTCTTCATTTCTCCCTCGAAAATACGAATGTGTAGAGCTGGTATCCCCATGATGAACAAATTAGTGTTTCTATGGTACAAAGAAAATTGTTACCTGTTAAAAATATTCAAAACAATAAAGTCCATCGATAAAATCCAGAAAACACAAACACAGAAACTTTCATAATATTTCGCATTGAGTTAGCCAAAGAAAAACCGGGTATTTCTGGATTCATCCAGTAGTATCCGGACAAACTCGTGTGCAATTCATATGCAATGGACCGAGAAAATCACAGTAAATATGGTTTTGGAGAAAAGCAAAGTCTTTCGTTAGGCAAGTGCATAAAATGTCATCGATACAAACAGAAATATCATGTTTGTTTGCCGCAGTTCCTCTAGCTTTCTCCCTAGAAAATATGAATATGTAGACCTGGTGTCTCCATGTGGAACCAATTACTGTATCCTAGTTAGAATTAAATGTTCCCCGATAAAAACATTGAAAACAAAAAAGTCCGTTGATAATATCCAGAAAACACCAACACAGAGGCTGTAGCAATATCTGGGAGTGAGTTAGCCAAACAAAAGTGGATATTTCCGGTTTCATCCAGTCATATCCGGAAAGAGTCGTTTGGAATTCAGATGCAATGGACCGAGAAAATCACAGTACAAATGGTTTTGGAGAAGAGCAAAGTCTTTTCGTTAGGCAAGTGCATAAAATGTCATCGATACAAACAGAAATATCATGTATGTTTGCCGCAGTTCCTCTAGCATTCTCCCTAGAAAATAAGAATATGTAGAGCTGGTGTCTCCATGATGAACCAATTACTGTTTCAATGGTACAAAATTAAATGTTCCCTGATAAAAACATTCAAAACAATAAAGTCCATCGATAAGATCCAGAAAACACAAAAAGAGAAGCTTTCACAATATTTTGGATTGAGTTAGCCAAAATACAACTGTATATTTCTGGGTTCATCCAGTCATATCCGGAAAAAGTCGTTTGGAATTCGGATGCAATGGATCACGAAAATCACAGTAAAAATGGTTTTGGAGGAAAGCAAAGTGTTTTCGTTAGGCAACTGCATAAAATGTCATCAATACAAACAGAAATATCATGTTTGTTTGCCGCAGTTTCTCTAGATTTCTCCCTAGAAAATAGGAATGTGTAGAGCTGGTATCCCCATGATGAAGCAATCAGTGTTTCAACTTTACAAAATTAAATGTTCCCTGATAAAAATATTCAAAACAATATAGTCTATCGATAATATCCAGAAAACACAAACACAGAGGCTTTCACAATATTTCGGATTCAGTTAGCCAAAACAAAACCGGATATTTCTGTTTTCATCCAGTCAAATCTGGACAAAGTTGTTTGGAATTCGTATGCAATGGACCGAGAAAATCACAGAAAAAATGGTTTTGGAGAAAAGCAAAGTCTTTTTGTTAGGCAGGTGCATAAAATGTCATCTATACAAAGAGTTATATCATGTTGGTTTGCCGCAGTTCTTCTAGCTTTCTCCCTAGAAAATACGAATATATTCAGCTGGTGTCTCCATGTGGACCAATTACTGTATCCAAGCTCAAAATAAATTGTTCCCCCATAAAAAACATTCAAAAAAATAAAGTGCTTTGATAATATTAAGAAAACACAAACACAGAGGCTGTAGCAATATCTGGGATTGAGTTAGCAAAAAAAAAAAAAACACGGATATTTCCGGTTTCATCCAGTCATATCTGGACAAACTGGTGTGGAATTGGTATGCAGTGTACCGAGAAAAACACAGTAAAAATGGTTTTGGAGAAAAGCAGTCTTTTCGTTAGGCAAGTGCATAAAATATCATTGATAGAAACAGAAATATCATTTTTGTTTGTCGCAGATCCTCTAGCTTTCTCCCTAGAAAATACGAATATGTTCAGCTGGTGTCTCCATGTGGAACCAAGTACTGTATCCAAGCTCAAAATAACATGTTCCCTAATAAAAAAACATTCAAAAAAACAAAGTTCGTTGATAATATCAGGAATACACAAACAGAGAGGCTGTAGCAATATCTGGCATTGAGTGAGCAAAAACAAAACCAGATATTTCCGGTTTCATCCAGTCATATCTGGACAAACTGGTGTGGAATTGGTTGGCAGTGTACCAAGAAAATCACAGTACAAATGGTTTTGGAGAAAAGCAAAGTCTTTTCGTTAGGCAAGTGCATAAAATGTCACCTATACAAAGAGTTATATCAAGTTTGTTTGTCGCAGTTCCTATGGCTTTCTCCCTAGAAAATACGAATGTGTAGAGCTGGTCTCTCCATGTGGAACCAATTAGTGTTTCCAAGCACAAAATTGAATGTTCCTTGATAAAAAACATTCAAAACAATATAAGCCGTGGATAATATCAGGAATATACATACCCAGAAACTGTAGCAATATCTGGGATTCAGTTAGCTAAAACAGAACCGGATATTTCCGGTTTCATCCAGTCATATCCAGACAAACTGCTGTGGAATGTGTATGCAATGGACCGAGAAAATCACAGTAAAAATGGTTTTGGAGAAAAGCAAAGTCTTTTCATTAGGCAGGTGCATAAAATGTCATGTATAGAAGCAGAAATGTCATGTTTGTTTTTCGGCAATTCCTCCAGCTTTCTCGCTAGAAAATACGAATATGTCCAGCTGGTGTCTCCATGTGGAACCAATTACTGTACCATGCTCAAAATAAAATGTTCCCCGATAAAAAACATTCAAAAAAATAAAGTCCTTTGATAATATCCAGAAAACACAAAAACAGAGGCTGTAGCAATATCTGGGATTGAGTTAGCAAAAAAAAACAAAAAAAACAAAAAACAAAAAACGGATATTTCCGGTTTCATCCAGTCATATCCGGAGAAACTGGTGTGGAATTCGTATGCAATGGACCAAGAAAATCACAGTAAAAATGGTTTTGGAGAAAAGCAAAGTCTTTTCATTAGGCAAGTACATAAAAAGTCATCCAAACAAACAGAAATATCATGTTTGTTTGCCGCAGTTCCTCTAGCTTTCTCCCTAGAAAATATGAATGTGTAGAGCTGGTGTCTCCATGTGGAAACAATTAGTGTATTGCAGTTTAAAATTAAATGTTCCCTGATAAAAACGTTCAATACAATAAAGTCCATCGATAATATCCAGAACACACAAACACAGAGGCTTTCACAATATTTCGGATTGAGTTAGCCAAAACACAACCGAATATTTCCGGTTTCATCCAGTCATATCCGAACAAAGTGGAGTGGTATTCGTATGCATTGGGCTGAAAAAATCAGAGTACAAATGGTTTTGGAGAAAAACAAAGTCTTTTCATTAGGCAAGTGCATAAAATGTCATCTATCCAAACAGAAACATCATGTTTCTATGCCTAGTTCCTCTAGCTTTCTCCCTAGAAAATACAAATGTGTAGAACTGGTGTTCCCATGATGAACCAATTAGTGTTTCAACGGTACAAAATTAAATGTTCCCTGATGAAAACATTCAAAACAATAAAGTCCATCAATAATATCCAGAAAACACAAACACAGAAACTTTCACAATATTTCGCATTGCGTTTCCCAAAAAAAAAACGGATATTTCTGGTTTCATCCAGTCATATCCTGCCACGGACCGGCTCCACCGGAGACCCCAGACCGAGGGAGAACAAGGGTGAAGGTGTCCAGGAGAGCGAGGATCGACGGGGGAAATGACAGACAGACACTCAAGTTGTATGAGTATGCTGCTGCGTTTATTCTAGAGCAAGCTTACAATTTTTATACTATTACAGACAATTCTAGGGGGCAAGAATCATTAACAAATTACAGAAACTTAGCAAAGTTATGCAGAGTTCACTGGAACAATGTGGGCACACAGTGGAAATGTTGTAGTTTCATTTGCCAAGATTTTTTTCTAAGAACGAAAGGTAAAGGTGAGGTTACTAGTTAACTTTTATTGTGGGACCCAAAGACAAAGGAAACTTGCTGAACAGGTCACCTAGCGAAAATCCCCATTCATCATAAGATCCCGTATAATCTAATAGTTTTAAATTAGCTGAAGGGGTCCAACGTGGACGTTGGACCATCTGCTGTTCAGTAAGTATTGCTCATAACCTCCCAGCAGGGAGCGGTTGGGAATTTTATCTAATAGTTGTTTTTGCTTTTGATTAGGGTTCGAGTGCTCATTTCCAATAAGCCTTTCAAGCCTAATTTCTTTTGAGGTCACTGGAGTTTCTATTAACAATTCCTGTTGTTCCACTTCATCTAGGAAAGAACCCAATGTCATTTAACTTTAATAGTGCCTCAAATATTGCCCTAACTACTGGAGGACCAAAGTCCGTGATATTTTTTACCAAGTCTTGTGAAACATCAATGTTAGAAATGTTGATTTTCTCAATCTGATTTTCTGTGTTCTGATCATGCTATGCTATTCCTTTACTATGTGGCGAAACTACAAAGTGCAAACAAAGCAGGTAGATGATGCATATCAAGATCACTACAATTGCAGGAACACGCTGCTTCAGCAGCCACCAGCAAGCACGTCTCCAGCTCATTTTATGTGAGTCGGGGGTCGTCACGACCGCGGACTGCACAGGAACTACCCGGGGCTCCGCTCCACAGAGCACACACCCCGACCCTCCAAGCTTAGACCACAAACGCAACAACATTTTGCTACGCTGGAATCACAGCTGTGGGCATGGCAATATCCGGACAAAGTGGTGTCGAATTCGCATGGAATGGACCGAGAAAATCACAGTAAAAATGGTTTTGGAGAAAAGCAAAGGCTTTTCGTTAGGCAAGTGCATAAAATGTCATCTATACAAACAGAAATATCATGTTTGTTTGTCGTAGTTCCTCTAGCATTCGCCCTAGAAAATACAAATGTGTAGAGCTGGTGTCTCCATGTGGAAACAATTAGTGTTTCCAAGCTCAAAATAAAATGTTCCTTGATAAAAAACATTCAAAACAATAAAGTCCGTGGATAATATCAGGAATACACAAACACAGAGGCTGTAGCAATATATGGGATTGAGTTAGCCAAAACAAAGTCCATCGATAAGATCCAGAAAACACAAAAAGAGAAGCTTTCACAATATTTTGGATTGAGTTAAGCAAAACACAACCGAATATTTCTGGTTTCATCCACTCATATCCGGAAAAAGTCATTTGGAATTTGGATGCAATGGACCACAGTTCCTCTAGCTTTCTCCCTAGAAAATACAAATATGTTCAGCTGGTGTCTCCATGTTGAACCAATTACTGTATCCAAGCTCAAAATAAAATGTTCCCCGATAAAAAACATTCTAAAGAATTAATTCCGGATAGGAAATTAGGAGAGCCGCAAGATGGCGTAAAAGTCAGGAAGCACACTATTAGTCCAGAAGTGAGACAGTTTAATATAAATGGAGATACTGCAGGGTCAAGGAAGAGTAGGGGATGAAACAGCAGAGGAAACTCTTCCGGAACTAGTGATTCACAGTGGACCTGCGTGGAGAGCGTGGGAGCCCAAGTTCGGGACACCAGCGGCAGACTCAACACACCAGCGCTGGAACGTGAGGTGAGCCGAACCTCAATAGCCCTAGACACCAGCGGGCAAGTGGAAAGAGGAGGCTAGAGGGAACGAGGCTTGAAACTCCGTGGGTAAAAATTCACCAGGCTAACTAGAAGAGAGAGAGGAAAAAAATAAAAAAGTGACCCATAGGGACACAAGTTTCTCTCTCTCCGCTCACCTCTCAAAGGTGAGCAAGACAGAGCAGGCGCCATTTTGGACATACGTCATAAGCAGGGTGACCTCAGGTCTGCACCGGCCCTGAGCCTAGCAGAAACACCTGACTCTGGGGGGAGGGGTGAAATAACAGGAGTTTAGGATCTAACTTGGCAACCCAGTGGGAGACTGCAGGAGAATTGGAGCCCACACTGAGGGCAGCACAGATTCCCTGTGTGGTCCTTGGCAAAGAGCTTCCGATCTCTGGCTCCTGTGAGTATATCATTTGCCTGCTAACTACCTCCAATTACGTTCAGCTGTGCAGAATTACTTCCCTTTTGAATCAAAAAAAGAGACATTTACCACACCTAACCTGGGAGTGTCATCTTTGAGACACCCTCAACCCTGAGGAACCAAACACAGCTCTCAGTCCACACTCATCTCAAGCCTCTAAGACTCCACAGAAAGCAGACCGTCCACTTAATATAGAGCCATAGTGTAACAAGAAAAAACACCACAGTGAAGAAACCAAATATCTCCAACATGCCAAACAACAAACACAAAAACCAAGCTAACAAGAACAAGGAAGACACTATGATGTCCCCAAATGAAAAAGGCACCCCAATTCAAGATTATGAAGATGAAGAGATCGAAGAAATGCAAGAAGCGTATCTCAAAAAATTGATAAGAACATTAAGAAGTTCTCAAAAACAAATTGTTGAACTACAGAAATCCTTAATGGACAAGATAGAAAATCTCTCTCGTGAAAATGAAATATTAAGGAGGAATCAAAATGAAATGAAACAACTAGTGGAACAAGAAACTGTGATAGTGACGAGAAATCATAATGAAATGAAGAATTCAATAGATCAAATGACAAACACATTAGAGAGCCTTAAAAACAGAATGGGCGAAGCAGAAGAGAGAATATCAGACTTAGAAGACGGAGAACAGGAAAGGAAACAGGCAAACCAAAGAAAAGAAGAAGAAATCAGAAATCTAAAAAATATTTTCAGGAATCTACAGGATACTATTAAAAAACCCAACATTTGGGTTCTAGGAGTTCCTGAAGGCATGGAGAGGGAGAAAGGATTAGAAGGCATTTTCAGTGAGATACTAGCAGAGAATTTCCCAGGTTTGGAGAAGGACAGAGGCATCTTAGTACAGGAAGCTTATAGAACCCCTAATAAACATGACCAATAGATATCCTCACCACGACATGTTGTAATCAAACTCACCACAGTGAAACATAAAGAAAAGATCCTAAAAGGTGCAAGAGAGAAACGTCAGATTACTCTTAGAGGATCTCCAATTAGACTCACAGCAGACTTCTCATCAGAAACCCTACAAGCTAGAAGGGAATGGCAAGACATAGCCCAGGTAATAAGAGAGAAAAACTGCCAGCCCAGAATACTATATCCTGCAAAGCTCTCATTTGTGAATGAAGGTGAAATTAAGACTTTTCATAGCAAACAGAAACTGAAAGAATTTGTTGCCACTCATCCTGCCCTGCAAAAGATGCTTAAAGATGTGTTACACACAGAAACACAGAAACACGGTCACCAATATGAAAGAAGGTAAAGGAAGGAAACCTCACAGCAAAAGATCACAGGAAGCTCAATTTCTCTTTGACATAGAATTAAACTCTGATGCTCTGTTAAAGCAATGTGTTAAAGTAATCTATTATGTCCTCTTGATGTCTGTTAAATTCTAATTGTTCAAAAACAGCTGAATTTTTATTAAGAGCTATGGGTTATTTAAATATGTGCTTATTTTCAAAAATTTGAATAATCACCTTGTAACAATGATCAAATTTGGTTTATGTTATATCATGATTTTAAGGAATCTTGTTTCAACCAGATATTTTGGATTTTGAGCCTTCTTGGCATTCTTGACAGGCATTCAAAAAATCAAAGTTTCAAACAATCTGGTCTCTAAAATTTCCAGTAAATCCTGGACTTTGGTTTGTCCAGTTTGGGCCCAACTGAAAAAATCGAAGGACCTATGTCTCTCATCTTATAGAGACACCAACTAATCAGGCTATTTGGATTATATTAGAAGGACTGTCAGGATGTGATGTGGTACCAGACATTAAGTTTCTATAATGGAAAATGCTATTAATACAAATGTTTGAGAATTAAAAATCTAATGATCTTGTGTTACTAGACATGATAGTTATCTTAATGAGAAAGCACCAGAGGCCTAAAGGGTTAAATACTTGTCAAATCCTACAGGTGCTTTCAAAAATACTGTGAAGTAAGCAAGTGCCTCTTGTTGGTTGATGAGTTTATAATTTTAAACATGGCGACTTAAAGTCTTTTGTCATCCACAGTTATATATGATGTGCTGCTCATAAAACTAAAGCGTTGTTGGTTCTGTGTTTAGCTGTCCTCCTATAGGTTCCTATGGACTTTTTCCAGCCACTTGTACTGTATTCAGTACTTTGGGATGGCTCTGTAAACAGATGAAGCCAATAATGTATTGACAGTACCAACTGAGAGAAAGTATGGTTAACTGACGTTACTAAAAACAAAAAGCAATTCAAATCCATTGGCAATCTACAAAAAGAGTTAAGATTTTAAAAGCTATTATTAAAATTGCTATATTGGTCTATTATGCTATGTTATATGTGTGTACATATTGTATGTCCACATGGGGAAATTTTATTAAGAGTTTTATTATAAATGGCTTATAGATAAGATTGTCCATAAATTTAAGCTGCTAAAATCAATCAAAGATACATTTTAATGGGTGTGACCTGAATCTGTGTATCATATGTTTTAAACTTGTTGGTAGAAAGAAACTAAAAACATTTTAGATGGATGTGCTTAAGTTTACTGGCTAAACAAACTACACCATGTTAGATATTTAAGAGGTGTTTTCAAATACATGATTCTTAAAATTTATAGAAGGCATTGGACCTTCTGGTAAATGTTTTCTTAAGTTGTTATCTAATGGTTGAAACTGTTTGCTAAGTATTCATGTAATATTGGTATTGTCAGTAAGCGATCTAGGACTTGTTCCCTCATTTCTCTATTCTAAGCCCAACTTGTTCTTTCATTTCTCTATTCTCTTCAAGGTAGGAAACTAATTCTATTATAAAGGAATCTGTGGACGCACAATTTAATCTTTAGACCTTATAAAAGAGATGGCTAACATTTTTCTGCAATAGCATAGCCAAAAGAAGAACTTCAATAATGATCTCAGAGTAGATTCACTTCGCCATCAGCGAAGTATACAGTAAGTAGAAAAAACCTCCCTTTCAGACCAAAGGGAAAGAAAGTTTGAAAGTGAGAATATAATTTTCCTCATGGGCATTGTCTACCTTAGAAAAACTACTGCAGAACATGTCTGTGACTATAGACTTGTAGTTCAGGCCGCAGAAGATTAGAGATGGGACTTGGGCACTCCCTTGACTTGCATCCTCTGGTCTGCTTTAACACAAACCAGGAGGAAAAGAAAGCTAGGCATCAGAAGCAATGGGTGGCAGGCCTATTAATGGCTGATCTGTACAGTGATCTGCCCTCAAGGAGACCCAACAGGCCAGTCCACTGCAGTGGCTTTCAAAGTGGTAAGCCTGGGCTTCAGCAGAATTCAGCTTGTGAAGAGCCCTGGTAGCTCTGCCAAGAGTTGGATCACTGGAAATGGATCTGCCCTGGAGTCGAAGGATGCCCAGGTCAGAGCCACAGATCTTATTGGCTCTAAGCTGAAAAGCCCTTCACTCAGCCCAACTTCCAAAGTGACCACTGCAGCTGAGGGTTTGGTCAAGTAGGGTCAGCAACATTGCAGGCAGAACTGTAAATTTCTTGTTAGAGATGCACCCTGCATTTACCAGACCAGTGCTCCTCCCAGGCCAGCCAGGTAATGAAAGTCAACAGAGTGCCTTCCCCTAGGAGGTTCACACCTCCCTTAGGATATACCCCATGCGAAGAGATAGATAGGTCTGGGCCTTTGAATTTACAAGGCCTAAAGCCCACCAGATTATTATCAAGCCCCTTCTATCAGGTTCTATTTGCCTCTCAATCTGAAAAATTACTTGTAGCTTAGACAGCACCTTTCTTAGCTCCTCTAATAATGACTCTGTCCTTTGTTCTAGGCCCTGTCTAGCACACTTGGGCCTCATTCCTTTGTAATCATAACCTCTACTCTACCACCAATGGCTCTACTCCCAACCTGTGTGTACTGATGGTCCTCTTCCCCACTTCATGCTGTACAATTGTTCAAACCTGGTAAATGCCACTCTTAGGATCATTGGTTACTATCCTCACTCAGTCTTTTATGACCTTGTCTAAATATGATCAGATTCGGTAAACTTGGGAGGCTTCCATAGCCTTGGCAACTCATGATGTCAGCCTAGGATGGTTACTGGCGCCATAAACTAGAGTGTCAATTTGTTGGGTCAACAACAGGAGCCACTGTGCACTTGCTCCTCATGTGGGATCTCTGTCCTTAATGTGCTGTACATTGTGATTTAATGCTATAACTAGTACTCAAACAGTATGTTTCACTTTGTGTTTCCATGTGGGTGCAAACTGTTGAAACCTTTACTTCATATATACTAAATTGATCTTCTGTATATAAAGAGAATTGAAAATGAATCTTGATGAAAATGAAAAGGGAGAGGGAGCGGGAGAGGGGTGGGTTGCGGGTGGGAGGGAAGTTATGGGAGGGGGAAGACATCGTAATCCATAAGCTGTACAAAGGAAATTTATGTTTATTAAATAAAAGTTAAAAAAAAGAAAAAAAAATAAAGTCCATCGATAATATCCAGAAACCACAAACACAGAGGCTTTCAAAATATTTCGGATTGATTTAGCCAAAACACAACCGTATATTTCTGTTTTCATCCAGTCATATCCGAACAAAGTGGTGTGGAATTCGTATGCAGTGGACCGAGAAAATCACAGTAAAAATGGTTTTGGAGAAAAGCAAAGTCCTTTCGTTAGGAAAGTGCATAAAATGTCATCTATATAAACAGAAATATCATGTTTGTTTGTCACAGTTCCTCTAGCTTTCTCCCTAGAAAATAAGAATGTGTAGAGCTGGTGTCTCCATGTGATACCAATTAGTGATTCCAAGCACAAAATTAAAGTTCCCTGATAAAAAAAACATTCAAAACCATAAAGTCCGTGGATAATATCCAGGAAACACAAACACAATGGCTGTAGCAATATCTGGGATTGAGTTTGCCAAAAGAAAACCGGATATTTCCGGTTTCATCCAGTCATATCCGGTAAACTGGTGTGGAATTCGTAAACAATGGACCGAGATATTCACAGTAAAAATGGTTTTGGAGAAAAGCAAAGTCTTTTCTTTAGGCAAGTGCATCAAATGTCATCTATACAAACAGAAATATCATGTTTGTTTGCCGCAGTTCTTCTAGCTTTCTCCCTAGAAAATATGAATGTTTAGAGCTGGTGTCTCCAGTTGGAACCAATTAATGTTACCTAGATTAAAATTAAAAGTTCCCTGATAAAAATATTCAAAACAAAATAGTCCTTTGATAATATCAGGAATACAAAAACACAGAGGCAGTAGCAATATCTGGGATTGAGTTAGCCAAAACACAACTGGATATTTCAGGTTTCTTCCAGTCATATCCGCCCAAACTGGTGTGGAATTCCTATGCAATGGACAGAGAAAATCACAGTCAAAATGGTTTTGGAGAAAGCAAAGTCTTTTCGTTAGGCAAGTGCATAAAACGTCATCTAACAAACAGAAATATCATGTTTGTTTGCCTAGTTCTTTCAGCAGACTCGCTAGAAAATATGAATGTGTAGAGCTGGTGTCCCCATGATGAACCAATTAGTGTTTCTACGGCACAAAATTAAATGTACCCTGATAAAAACATTCAAAACAATAAAGTCCATCGATAATATCCAGAAAACACAAACACAGAGGCTTTCACAATATTTTGGATTGAGTTAGCCAAAACAAAACCGGATATTTCAGTTTTCATCCAGTCATATCTGGACAAACTGGTGTGGAAATCGTATGCAATGGACTGAGAAAATCACAGTACAAATGGTTTTGGAGAATAGCAAAGTCTTTTCGTTAGGCATGTGCATAAAATGTCAGCTATACAAACAGAAATATCATGTTTGTTTGCCGCAGTTCCTCTAGCTTTCACCCTAGCAAATACGAATGTGTAGAGCTGGTGTCCCCATGATGAACCAATTAGTGTTTCAACGGTACAAAAATAAATGTTCCTTGATAGAAACATTCAAAACAATAAATTCCATCGATAATATCCAGATAAAACAAACAAAGAGGCTGTAGCAATATTTCGGATTGAGTTAGCTAAAACACAACCGGATATTTCTGTTTTCATCCAGTCATATCCCGACAAACTGGTATGGAATTCATATGCAATGGACTAAGAAAACCAAGTAAAAATTGTTTTGTAGAAAAGCAGTCTTTTCGTTATGCAAGTGCATAAAATCTCATCTATACACACAGAAATATCATATTTGTTTGCCTAGTTCCTTTAGCATTCTCCCTAGAAAATACGAATGTGTAGAGCTGGTGTCCCCATGATGAACCAATTACTGTTTCAACGGTACAAAATTAAATGTTCCCTGAAAAAAACATTCAAAACAATAAAGTCCATCGATAATATCCAGAAAACAAAAACACAGAGGCTGTAGCAATATCTGGGATTGAGTTAGCCAAAACAAAGCCGAATATTTCCGGTTTCATCCAGTCATATCCAGAGAAACTTGTGTGGAATTCATATGAAGTGTACCGAGAAAAATCACAGAAAAATGGTTTTTGAGAAAAGCAAAGTCTTTTCGTTAGGCAAGTGCATAAAATGTCATATATACAAAGAGTTATATCATGTGTGTTTGCCCCAGTTCCTCTAGCAGTCTCCCTAGAAAATATGAACGTGTAGAGCTGGTGTCTAAATGTGGAACCAATTACTGTTTCTACGGTACAAAATTAAATGTTCCCTGATGAAAATATTCAAAACAATAAAGTCCATCGATAATATCCAGAAAACACAAACACAGAGGCTTTCACAATATTTCGGATTGAGTTAGCCAAAACACAACCGGATATTTCTGGTTTCATCCAGTCATGTCTGGAAAAAGTGGTATGGAATTCGTATGCAGTGGACCGAGAAAATTACAGTAAAAATGGTTTTGGAGAAAAGCAAAGGCTTTTCTTTAGGCAAATGCATAAAATGTCATCTAGATAAACAGAAATATCATGTTTGTTTGTCGCAGTTCCTCTAGCTTTCTCCCTAGAAAATACAAATGTGTAGAGGTGGTGTCTCCATGTGGAACCAATTAGTGTTCCTACGGTACAAAATTAAATGTTCCCTGATAAAAACATTCAAAACAATAAAGTCCATCGATATTATACAGAAAACACAAACACAGAGGCTTTCAGAATATTTCGGATTGAGTTAGCGAAAACACAACCTGATATTTCTTTTTCATCCAGTCATATCCTGACAAACTGTTGTGGAATTCGTATGGAATGGACCAAAAAAATCACAGTGAAAATGGTTTGGGAAAAGCAAAGTCTTTTCATTAAGCAAGTGCATAAAATGTCATCTATACAAACAAAATATCATATGTGTTTGCCGCAGTTCCTCTAGCTTTCTCCCTAGAAAATACAAATGTGTAGCGCTGGTGTCTCCATGTGGATCCAATTAGTGATTCGAAGAACAAAATTAAATGTTCCCTGATAAAAAAACTTTCAAAACAATAAAGTTCTTGGATAATATCAGGAATACACAAACATGGAGGCTGTAGCAATATCTGGGATTGAGTTAGCCAAAAGAAAACCGGATATTTCCGGTTTCATCCAGTCATATCCGGACAACATGGTGTGGAATTCATACTCAATGGACCGAGAAAATCACAGTAAAACTGGTTTTGGAGAAAAGCAAAGTCTTTTCGTTAGGCAAGTGCATAAAATGTCATCTATACAAATAGAAATATCATGTTTGTTTGTCGCAGTTCATCTAGATTTCTCCCTCTAATATATGAATATGTAGAGCTGGTGTCTCCATGTGGAACCAATTATTGTATCCAAGTACAAAATAAAATGTTCCCTAAAAAAAACATTCAAATCAATAAACTCCATGGATAATAACAGGAATACACAAAAGCAGAGGCTATCATAATGGTTCGGATTGAGTTAGCCAAAACACAACCGGATATTTCTGTTTTCATCCAGTCATATACGGACAAAGTGGTATGGAATTTGTATGCAATGGACTGAGAAAACCAAGAAAAAATGGTTTTGTATAAAAGCTGTCTTTTCGTTAGGCAAGTGCATAAAATGTCATTTATACAAACAGAAATATCATATTTGTTTGCCGCAGTTCCTCTAGCTTTTCCGTAAAAAATACGAATGTGTAGAGCTGGTGTCTCCATGTGGAACAATTAGTGTTTCTAAGCACAAAATTAAATTTTCCGTGATGAAAAAATTCAAAACAATAAAGTCCATGGATAATATCCAGGAAACACAAACACGGAGTCTTTCACAATATTTCGGATTGAGTTAGCCAAAATGCAACCGGATATTTCTGGTTTCATCCAGTCATATCCGGAAAAAGTCATTTGGAATTCAGATGCAATGAACTGAGAAAATCACAGTAAAAATGGTTTTGAAGAAAAGCAACGGCTTTTCATTAGGCAAATGCATAAAATGTCATCTATACAAACAAAAATATCATGTTTGTTTGCCACAGTTCCTCTAGATTTCTCCCTACGGAAATACGATTATGTTCAGCTGGAGTCTCCATGTGGAACCAATTACTGTATCCAAGCTCAAAATAAAATGTTCCACGATAAAAACATTCAAAAAATAAAGTCCGTTGATAATATCAAGAAAACACAAACACAGAGGCTGTAGCAATATTTGGGATTGAGTTAGCAAAAAAAACCCAAATATTTCTGGTTTCATCCAGTCATATCCGGACAAACTGGTGTGGAATTCGTATGCAATGGACGGAGAAAATCACAGTAAAAATGGTTTTGGAGAAAAACAAAGTCTTTTCGTTAGGCAAGTGCATAAAATGTCATCTATACAAACAGAAATATCATGTTTGTTTGTCGCAGTTCCTCTAGCTTTCTCCCTAGAAAATATGAATGTGTAGAGCTGGTGTCCCCATGATGAAGCAATTAGTGTTCCAACGGTATAAAAGTAAATGTTCCCTGATAGAAAATTACAAAACAATAAAGTCCATCGATAATATCCAGAAAACACAAACACGGAGACTTTCACAATATTTCAGATTGAGTTAGCCAAAACACAACCGGATATTTCCGGTTTCAAACAGTCATATCTGGACAAACATGTGTGGAATTCTTATGCAATGGATCTAATAAATCTCAGTAAAAATGGTTTTGGAGAAAAGCAAAGTCATTTCGTTAGGCAAGTGCATATAATATCATCAATACAAACAGAAATCCCATGTTTGTTTGCCGCAGTTCCTCTAGCTTTCTCCCTAGAAAATGCGAATGTGTAGAGCTGGTGTCTCCATGTGGAACCAATTCGTGATTCCAAGCACAAAATTAAATGTTGCCTGATAAAAACATTCTAAACACTAAGTCCATCGATAATATCCAGAAAACACAAACACAGAGGCTGTAGCAATATTTCGGATTGAGTTAGCCAAAAGACAACAAGATATTTCCGGTTTCATCAAGTCATATGCGGACACAGTGCTGTAGAATTCGTATGCAATGGACCGAGAAAATCACAATAAAAATTGTTTTGGAGAAAAGCAAAGTCTTTTCGTGAGGCAAGTGCAAAAAATGTCATCTATACAATCAGAAATATCATGTTTCTTTGCCGCAGTTCCTCTAGCTTTCTCCCTAGAAAATATGAATGTGTAGAGCTAGTGTCTCCATGTGGAACCCATTACTCTTTCCAAGCACAAAATTGAATGTTCCCTGATATAAAACATTCAAAACAATAAAGTTCGTGGATAATATCCGGAAACACAAACACAGAGGCTGTAGCAATATTTCAGATTGAGTTAGCCAAAACACAACCGTATATTTCCGGTTTCATCCAGTCATATCCGGACAAAGAGGTATGGAATTCGTATGCAATAGACCGAGAAAATCACAGTACAAATGGTTTTGGAGAAAAGCAGTCTTTTTGTTAAGCAAGTGCATAAAATGTCATCTATACAAACAGAGATATCATGTTTGTTAGTGGCATCTCCTCTAGCTTTCTCCTTAGAAAATACAAATATGTAGAGCTGGTGTCTCCATGTGGAACCAACTAGTGTTTCGCAGCACAAAATTAAATGTTCCCTGATGAAAAACATTCAAAACAATAAAGTCTGTGTAAAATATAAGAAATACACAAACACAGAGGCGGTAACAATATCTGGGATTGAGTTGGTCAAAAAAAACCCGGATATTTCCGGTTTCGTCCAGTGATATCCGGAGAAACTGGTGTGGAATTCGTATGCAATGGACCTGGAAAATCACATATTTATGGCTTTGGAGCAAAGCAAAGTCTTTTCGTTAGGCAAGTGCATAAAATGTCATCTATACAAACAGAAATATCATGTTTCTTTGCCGCAGTTCCTCTAGCTTTCTCCCTAGAAAATACAAATGTGTAGAGCTGGTGTCTCCATGTGGAACCAATTAGTGTTTCCAAGCACAAAATTAAAAGTTCCATGATAAAAAACATTGAAAACAATAAAGTCTGTGGATAATATCAGGAATACACAAACACAGAGAGGGTAACAATATCTGGGATTGAGTTAGCCAAAACAAAACCGGATATTTCAATTATCATCCAGTCTTATCCGGAAAAACTGGTGTGGAATTCGTGTGCAATGGACCGAGACAATCACAGTAAAAATGGTTTTGGAGAAAAGCAAAGTCTTTAGTTAGGCAAGTGCATAAAATGTCATCTACACAAACATAAATATCATGTTTGTTTGCCAGTTCCTCTAGCTTTCTCCCAAGAAAATACGAATGTGTACAGCTGGTTTCCCCATGATGAACCAATTAGTGTTTCCAAGCAAAAAATTAAATGTTCCCTGAAAAAAAAGTACTGAAAAATAAAGTCCGTGGATAATATCAGGAATACATAAACACAGAGTATTTAGCAATATTTCGGATTGAGTTAGCCAAAACACATCCAGATATTTCTGGTTTCATCCAGTCATATCCAGACAAACTTGTGTGGCATTCGTATGCAATGGACCGAGAAAATCACAGTAAAACTGGTTTTGGAGAAAAGCAAAGGCTTTTCGTTAGGCATGTGCATAAAATGTCATCAATACAAACAGAAATATCATGTTTGTTTGCCGCAGTTCCTCTAGCTTTCTCCCTAGAATATACTGTTGGACCTCTCAGTTGTAGAGATGCCCACTTGCTCGAGAGGACGCCCAAAAATCCAGACTCCAGACCAGTTGATGCAAAAGCATGAGGTATTTATTGTACGTTTGCGCAAACGGGCCCCCACCTAAGGCGGTGAGGAGCCCTGAGCGGCAGTTTCACACAGGTTATATAGAGGGATAATTAGCATACCGGAGAATGCTGAGGAGAGTGCTGAGGGAACCAGCTGAAGAGAATGCTGAGGAGAGTGCTGAGGGAACCAGCTGAAGAGAATGCTGAGGAGAGTACTGAGACTCTCCGAAGGGGGAGTGGCAGCTCTGCTCTGGGCATGCCTAGAGGTTCTCTAAAGGGGATAGACTTTTCCTTCCCAGAGAACATGCCCGCTGGACCCTGGGGAACATCTAACCTCTTAAGAAGCCCCTGATATCTGCCCAGGCCTAGTTTCTTGTCCCTCTCCCCCATAAGGGTCCTTCATTCCCTCCTTTTCTTTTTGGAAAGATTTTAATCTTAAAATCTATTAGACCGGCCTGGGGAGAACCTGCCTCACTGGAGGGAGGAAACTCTGTTCTTACTGGACTGGGTTAGGTTCCACGTTAACAATTGCGGAGCATGGGGATTGGAAAAACAATGGGGAAAGGTCAGGAACATCATAAATTTTAAACAGTTTTTAAAAGTCTTAGCTTGAGTGGGTTCTGAGTGTGCTGGAGCTTCCATTTGGCTGGTCTATCCGGATCCTCGGGGCCCTGGGGAGGTGGTGCTTGCTTCACGTGTGAGGCGTGGACCCAAGCAGCGATTCTGTCGACCTTGAGAGCGGTGGGAGTTGTCAACAGCACAGTGAAGGGGCCTTTCCACCGGGGCTCTAGAGTCTTAGATTGGTGCCTTCGGACATACACAGCATCAAGGATGTGGAATGGTTGTCGTCCTGGGTTGGCAGGCTGCTGCAAGAGGTCTCCAGACCTGGTTCTGGATGATCTGGAGCGCTCTCAACCGGGCCTGTAACTTATCGGCAACGGAGTCACTGGCAAGGTCAAGCAAGCCTACTACTAATGGGGGCCCTCCATAAAGGATTTCGTATGGCGTCAGCCCGCAATGAGAGGGCGTGTTTCGGACCCGGAACAACACCATAGGGAGGAGTTAGACCCAGTCTTTAACACCAGTCTCCAACGCCAATTTGGTCAAGGTCTCTTTAATTATTCTGTTCATTCTTTCCACCTGTCCTGAACCCTGGGGTCTATAGGCACAGTGCAATTTCCAATTTATGCCTAATGCTTTGGCCACCAACTGACTTACCTGGGAGACAAACGCTGGGCCATTGTCGGACCCGATTACCTTAGGCAAGCCGAACCGGGGGAAGATCTCCTCTATGATCTTCTTGACGACCACCTGGGCGGTTTCCCGTTTTGTGGGGAATGCCTCAGTCCATCCGGAGAAGGTGTCTACAAAAACTAGAAGATACTTATTCCCATAACTGCCCGGCCTTATCTCAGTGAAATCGACCTCCCAGTTGATTCCTGGTCGGTCTCCTCTTACCCTAGCTCCCTCCGGGAGCTTGAGGTGTCTGGCATTTACCTTGGCACACGGAACACAGGATTCAGTCACCTGCTGGGCTAAAGAGTCAAGTAGTAAGACTGCCTATCTTCCTGTAAGGCTGCTTTTAGCTTTTTGTATCCCAAATGAGTCCATTGATGGAGGCTGGTAATTATTTCTTTAGCCAATTGGTATGGCAAGACTATTTTCTCTCCGAGCCTCCAAACCCTTATTTGTTCATCATACTCTGCACCGAGCCGCTGAATCGTATCTAAGTCTTGGTCCGAATAGAGGAAAGGTGGTTCCCTCGATACTTGGGTGGGCTCAATTGTCTTTAACAGGAGCACCTGTTGGCTCAGGGCTGCCGCCCTAGCGGCCTCGTCTGCCATCCTGTTTCCCCTTGCTACGGAGTCGTCTCCTCGTTGGTGCCCGGGGCAATGAATTGCTGAGGAGAATGCTGAGGAGAGTGGCAGCTCTGCTCAGTTTCAGCGGCAAGGAGGAGGTCGTCCACATATTGCAGGAGGACCAGGTCCGGATGGTTGACTCGGAAGTCGGCCAAACCCAGGTGCAGAGCTTCGTCAAACAAGGTAGGCGAGTTTTTAAATCCTTGAGGCAACCTTGTCCAGGTGAGTTGTCCTGAAAACCCGGTCTCTGGGTCTTTCCACTCAAAAGCAAAGATGGATTGGCTCTGAGGGCTCAGTCTTAAACAAAAGAATGCATCTTTTAGGTCTAACGGTGTACCATACGTGGGTCGGAGGCAAGGTACTTAGCAGACTGTAGGGGTTGGGCACCGTGGGATGCATATCCTCCGTTCTCCTGTTAACCTCCCGCAAGTCCTGTACCGGGCGGTAGTCACCCGTACCAGGCTTCTTTACTGGTAGTAGGGGGGTGTTCTAAGGTGAACGACAAGGTTTTAAAATGCCTAGGTGTAACAGTCTCTGGATATGTGGCCGGATACCTTCCTTAGCTTCCTTGCCCATCGGATATTGACGAACTGACACGGGAATGGCCGTGGGCTTCAGATCAAGGGAGGCCGGTTAACGGCCAGCCCTATTCCCGCAGTCTCTGCCCAGGCCTGAGGAAAATCTTGGAGCTTAAAGGCCCTTTTTCTGAAGTCAGTACCGAGTGCTGGGTTCCCGTGTCAATCAGGAAGGTTACCGGTCTGCCCCCCACTTCAAGGGTTATCCTGGGCTCAGGGGGGGGAGTTCCTGGCCCTGACTCACCTAGTCGTCTTCTTCCAGGGACAGGATTGGAACTGGTCTCCTCTTTGGTCCCTGTTTTTTCTTCGGGCCGTCTTTGACCCAGTGTCCTCTTTCTTTACAATAGGCACATTGATCTCTTTCCACCCGAGGCTTTCGTTTGTCTCCCAAGTCCCTATTCTGTCCTGGTCTACTCCTTTCTGTATCCTGCATTACGGTGGCCAAAATTCTACTAAGCTCTCGATTACGTTTTTTGTTTCTTTTGTCTTCCCTTTCCTCCTGCTCCTTGCGGATCCTTTCCTCCTTCTCCTCTCGGGTCTCCCTTTTATTGTAAATCTTTTCTGCCTCCTTTATTAAATCTTGTATAATACGGTAGGCTTCCATTAATCTTTCTAGGAAGCCTGCCGGCGTTTCCTCAGCCCCCTGCACTACTGCACGTACCTTGGCCAAATTGGTGGGGCGCTTTCCAGCCCCTCTGAGACCCGCAAGGAGAATCTGGTGGTAAAGACAAAGTCGCTCCCTACCAGCAACGGTGGTGTAGTCCCAATCAGGACGGGTTGAGGGAAACGCCTCCTCGATTTCGTTTAGCAGTAGGGTCGGTCGGCCATCTGCTCCAGGGACGTTTTTCCGTGCCTCAAGGTAGACACGCTGCTTTTCCTCAGTAGTGAGGAGGGTCTGCAGAAGCTGCTGACAATCATCCCAGGTGGGCTGATGAGTCAATAAAATTGACTCAATCAGCCCAGTCAGAGCCTGGGGGTCCTGAGAGAAAGAGGGGTTATGGGTTTTCCAATTATAAAGATCGGAAGCAGAAAATGGCCAGTACTGCATCTGGCCAGCCATCGAGCGAAGAGGAAAAGCCTGCGAATTCCAGACGCTTCCTGAGCCCCCTGCCTGCCCCTGACGGAGGCGCAGGCGGCTGGAGGGCGGGGGAGGCGCTGAGACTTCTTCCCCTGCCCTCGTGGAATCAAGGGGTGGTGCAGAAGGTTGCACATCCCGCTCTGGTTATTGTGGAAGTTCCTGCGGGGGAGCAGGCTGGCCGGGAAGATAGGGTGAGGGAGAGTCAAAGCGCAGAAAGTCCTGATCAGCCGGAAGAACCGGTG
The DNA here is from genome assembly GCA_036325905.1 of Lepus oiostolus. Lineage (NCBI taxonomy): Eukaryota > Metazoa > Chordata > Mammalia > Lagomorpha > Leporidae > Lepus > Lepus oiostolus. Next base: position 55,128,700 of record CM070808.1, on the reverse strand, counting down.
GCTTGTCAGGTTTTGGATCTCGAATCTCCTTCAGAGGGTATAGGGAGGAGGTTGGCACAACCGGGATAGGAGGAGGAGGGGGTAACGGGGTCCGTATGGGCTCCGTCGGGAAGGAGAAGGGTTCTATCCAGGGAGGGGGATTACGTGAAAGATCCTCCCACGTAGTAATGTAGGGCACCTGATCAGGGTGTCCATTCGATCCTGGCTGAAAGACCCGTGCCTCAATCTGCAAAATAATATCGAGGTCAAAAGTGCCGCTCCTTGGCCAGCCGACCTCGAAGGCCGGCCACTCTGAGGAACAGAATTTTGCCCATTGTTTCCTTTTAACCTCCAATGAGAGGTGGCGCGCACGTTCTCGAACGTCCTTCCAGTGATCTAGAGTGAGACTTAAAGGGGTGGTTATTTGTTGACCCATGTGTGCAAGGATTTTAGCCCAAACAAAAACAGCCAATGCACAAACATATACAATAAGTAAGACAAACCCCATGGCTTGCGCTAATTTTGGGAGCGGCTACCTGACCAGCCCTCCCCGGGAAGGAGGGAGACTTGGTCTCCGACCCACCTCCAGACCACCCCGGGTGCGTCTTCCGGGGGAACGGACCGAGGGTTTCCCCTCTCATCCCGGAGCGTCCTCCGGGGCACGGGCCAGGGGTTGCTGGGCACGCCTGCCTCCCCCACTGGTCCCGAACGGACCAGGGGTTGCAGGGCACGCCTGCCTCCCCCACTGGTCCCACAGAGTCAGGTCAGATACTGGCCAGTCAGAATACTTCAGTCAGAACTCAAGACAAAAAACAACAGACAGACAATAAGCAAGACAAACCCCATGGCTTGCGCTAATTTTGGGAGCGGCTACCTGACCAGCCCTCCCCGGGAAGGAGGGAGACTTGGTCTCCGACCCACCTCCAGACCACCCCGGGTGCGTCTTCCGGGGGAACGGACCGAGGGTTTCCCCTCTCATCCCGGAGCGTCCTCCGGGGCACGGGCCAGGGGTTGCTGGGCACGCCTGCCTCCCCCACTGGTCCCGAACGGACCAGGGGTTGCAGGGCACGCCTGCCTCCCCCACTGGTCCCACAGAGTCAGGTCAGATACTGGCCAGTCAGAATACTTCAGTCAGAATCCAGTCAGAATACTCAAGACGAAGACCAACAAACAGAAAACACTTAATTATACCTCCAACTGGTCCTGCAGAGAATGGGTCTGAGGGCGACCTCGAGCCCCACGTTGGGCGCCAAAATGTTGGACCTCTCAGTTGTAGAGATGCCCACTTGCTCGAGAGGACGCCCAAAAATCCAGACTCCAGACCAGTTGATGCAAAAGCATGAGGTATTTATTGTACGTTTGCGCAAACGGGCCCCCACCTAAGGCGGTGAGGAGCCCTGAGCGGCAGTTTCACACAGGTTATATAGAGGGATAATTAGCATACCGGAGAATGCTGAGGAGAGTGCTGAGGGAACCAGCTGAAGAGAATGCTGAGGAGAGTGCTGAGGGAACCAGCTGAAGAGAATGCTGAGGAGAGTACTGAGACTCTCCGAAGGGGGAGTGGCAGCTCTGCTCTGGGCATGCCTAGAGGTTCTCTAAAGGGGATAGACTTTTCCTTCCCAGAGAACATGCCCGCTGGACCCTGGGGAACATCTAACCTCTTAAGAAGCCCCTGATATCTGCCCAGGCCTAGTTTCTTGTCCCTCTCCCCCATAAGGGTCCTTCAATACGAATGTGTAGAGCTGGTGTCTCCATGTGGAACCAATTCGTGATTCCAAGCACAAAATTAAATGTTGCCTGATAAAAACATTCAAAACAATAAGTCCATCGATAATATCCAGAAAACACAAACACAGAGGCTGTAGCAATATTGCGGATTGAGTTAGCCAAAAGACAACCAGATATTTCCGGTTTCATCAAGTCATATCCAGACAAAGTGCTGTAGAATTCGTATGCAATGGACCGAGAAAATCACAGTAAAAATGGTTTTGGAGAAAAGCAAAGTCTTTTCGTGAGGCAAGTGCATAAAATGTCATCTATACAATCAGAAATATCATGTTTCTTTGCCGCAGTTCCTCTAACTTTCTCCCTAGAAAATACGAATGTGTAGAGCTGGTGTCTCCATGTGGAACCCATTACTCTTTCCAAGCACAAAATTGAATGTTCCCTGATATAAAACATTCAAAACAATAAAGTTCGTGGATAATATCCAGAAATACAAACACATAGGCTGTAGCAATATTTCAGATTGAGTTATCCAAAACACAACCGTATATTTCCGGTTTCATCCAGTCATATCCGGACAAAGTGGTATGGAATTCGTATGCAATGGACCGAGAAAATCACAGTACAAATGGTTTTGGAGAAAAGCAAAGTCTTTTCGTTAGGCAAGTGCATAAAATGTCATTATACAAACAGAAATATCATGTTTGTTAGTGGCATCTCCTCTAACTTTCTCCTTAGAAAATACAAATATGTAGAGCTGGTGTCTCCATATGGATCCAACTAGTGTTTCGCAGCACAAAATTAAATGTTCCCCGATAAAAAACATTCAAAACAATAAAGTCTGTGTATAATATCAGAAATACACAAACACAGAGGCGGTAACAATATCTGGGATTGAGTTGGTCAAAAAAACCCCGGATATTTCCGGTTTCGTCCAGTGATATCCCGACAAACTGGTGTGGAATTCGTATGCAATGGACCCGGAAAATCACATATTTATGGTTTTGGAGCAAAGCAAAGTCTTTTCGTTGGGCAAGTGCATAAAATGTCATCTATACAAACAGAAATATCATGTATCTTTGCCGCAGTTCCTCTGCGTCTCCCTGGAAAATACGAATGTGTAGAGCTTGTGTCTCAATGTGGAAACAACTAGTGTTTCAACGGTACAAAATTAAATGTTCCCTGAAAAAAAAAACATTCAAAACAATAAAGTCCGTGGATAATATCAGTAATACACAAACACAGAGGCTGTAAAATATTTCAGATTGAGTTAGCCAAAACACAAACAGATATTTCTTTTTCATCCAGTCATATCCTGACAAACTGTTGTGGAATTCATATGGAATGGACCAAAATATCACAGTGAAAATGGTTTGGGAAAAGCAAAGTCTTTTCATTAGGCAGGTGCATAAAATGTCATCGATACAAACAGAAATATCATGTTTGTTTGCCGCAGTTCCTCTAGCTTTTACACTAGAAAATACGAATGTGTAGAGCTGGTGTCTCCATGTGGAACCAATTAGTGTTTCAACAGTACAAAATTCATTGTTCCCTTAAGAAAACATTCAAAACAATAAAGTCCATGGATAATATCCTGATAACACAAACACAGATGCTGTAGCAGTATTTCGGATTGAGTTAGCCAAAACACAACCGGATATTTCCGCTTTCATCCAGTCATACCCGGACAAAATTGTGTGGAATTCGTATGCAATGGACCGAGAAAATCACAGTAAGCATGGTTTTGGAGAAAAGCAAAGTCTTTAGTTAGGCAAGTGCATAAAATGTCATCTATTGAAACAGAAATATCATGTTTGTTTGCCGCAGTTCCTCTAGCTTTTTCCCTAGAAAATACGAATGTGTAGAGCTGGTGTCTCCATGTGGAACCAATTAGTGTTTCCAAGCACAAAATTAAATGTTCCCTGATATAAAACATTCAAAACAGTAAAGTCCGTGGATAATATCCGCAAAACACAAACACAGTGGCTGTAGCAATATCTGGGATTGAGTTAGCCAAAAGAAAACCGGATATTTCCGGTTTCATCCAGTCATATCCGGAAAAACTGGTGTGGAATTCGTATGCAATGGACCCAGAAAATCACACTACAAATGGTCTTGGAGAAAAGTAAAGTCTTTTCGTGAGGCAAGTGCATCAAATGTCATCTACACATACAGAAATATCATGTTTGTTTGCAACAGTTCCTCTAGCTTTCTCCCTAGAAAATACGAATGTGTAGAGCTGCTGTATCCATGTGGAAACAATTAGTGTTTCCAAGCACAAAATTAAATGTTCCCTGATAAAAAACATTCAAAACAATATAGTCTGTAGATAATATCAGGAATACAAAACACAGAGGCTGTAGCAATATCTGGGATTGAGTTAGCCAAAAGAAAGCCAGATACTTACGGTTTCATCCAGTCATATCCGGAAAAGGTGGTTTGGAATTGGTGTGCAATGGACCGAGAAAATCACAGTAAAAATGGTTTTTTAGAAGAGCAATGTCTTTTCATTAGGCAAGTAGATAAATTATCATCGATACAAACAGAAATATCATGTTTGTTTGTGGCAGTTCCTCTAGCTTTCTCCCTAGAAAATACAAATATATAGAGCTGGTGTCACCATGTGGAAACAGTTAGTGTTTTGATGCTAAAAATTAAATGTTCCTTGATAAAAAACATTCAAAACTATAAAGTCCGTGGATAATATCAGGAATACTCAAACACAGAGGCTGTAGCAATATCTGGGATTGAGTTAGCCTAAACAAAACGGTATATTTCCTGTTTCATCCAGTCATATCCGGACAAACTGGTGTGGAATTCATATGCAATGGACCGAGAAAATCACAGTAAAAATGCTTTTGGAAAGAAGCAAAGTCGTTTCATTAGGCAAGTGCATAAAATGTCATCTACACAAACATATATATCATGATTGTTTGCCCCAGTTCCTCAAGCTTTCTCCCTAGAAAATACGAATGTGTAGAGCTGGTTTCCCCATGATGAACCAATAAGTGTTTCTACGGTACAAAATTAAATGTTCCTGATAAAAACATTCAAAACAATAAAGTCCATTGATAATATCCAGAAAACACAAACACAGAGGCTGGAGCAATATTTCGGATTGAGTTAGCCAAAACACAACCAGATATTTCTGGTTACATCCAGTCATATCCGGATAAAGTGGTGTAGAATTCGTATGCAATGGACCGAGAAAATCTCAGTAAAAATAGTTTTGCAGAATAGCAAAGTCTTCTCATTAGGCAAGTGCATAAAATGTCATCTACACAAACATATATATCATGATTGTTTGCCCCAGTTCCTCAAGCTTTCTCCCTAGAAAATACGAATGTGTAGAGCTGGTTTCCCCATGATGAACCAATTAGTGTTTCTACGGTACAAAATTAAATGTTCCCTAATAAAAACATTCAAAACAATAAAGTCCATTGATAGTATCCAGAAAACACAAACACAGAGGCTGTAGCAATATTTCGGATTGAGTTAGCCAAAACACAACCAGATATTTCTGGTTTCATCCAGTCATATCCGGATAAAGTGGTGTAGAATTCGTATGCAATGGACCGAGAAAATCACAGTAAACATGGTTTTGGAGAAAAGCAAAGTCTTTTCGTTAGGCAGGTGCATAAAATGTCATCGATACAAACAGAAATATCATGTTTGTTTGCCGCAGTTCCTCTAGCTTTCTCCCTAGAAAATACGAATCTGTAGAGCTGGAGTCTAGATGTGGAACCAATTCTTGTTTCAACGGTACAAAATTAAATTTTCTCTGAAAAAACATTCAAAACAATAAAGTCCTTTGATAATATCAGGAATGCACAAACTCATAGGCTGTAGCAATATCTGAGATTAAGTTAGCCAAAAGAAAACCGGACATTTCCGGTTTCATCCAGTCATATCCGGACAAACTGGTGTGGAAATCGTATGGAATGGACCGAGAAAATCACAGTAAAAATGGTTTTGGAGATAAGCAAAGTCTTTTAATTAGGCAAGTGCATAAAATGTCATCTATACAAACAGAAATATCATGTTTATTTGTCGCAGTTCCTCTAGCTTTCTCCCTAGAAAATACAAATGTGTAGAGCTGGTGTCTCAATGTGGAATCAGTTAGTGTTTCCAAGCATAAAATTAAATGTTTCCTGAAAAAAATATTCAAAAAAATAAAGTCCGTGGGTAATATCAGGAATACACCTACAGAGAGGCTGTAGCAATATTCAGGATTGTGTTTGCCAAAACACAACCAGATATTTCCGGTTTCATCCAGTCATATCCGGACAAACTGGTGTGGAAGTCGTATGGAATAGACCGAGAAAATCACAGTACAAATGATTTTGGAGAAAAGCAAAGTCTTTTCGTTAGGCAAATGCATAAAATGTCATCTATACCAACAGAAATATCATGTTTGTTTGCCACAGTTCCTCTAGCTTTCTCCCTAGAAAATACGAATGTGTAGAGCTGGTGTCCCCATGATGAACCAATTAGTGTTTCTACGGTACAAAATTAAATGTTCCCTGATAAAACATTCAAAACAATAAAGTCCGTCGATAATATCCAGAAAACAGAAACACAGAGTCTGTAGCAGTATTTCGAATTGAGTTAGCCAAAACACAACCAGATATTTTTGGATTCATTCAGTCATATCCGGATAAAGTGGTGTGGAATTCGTCGAGAAAATTACAGTAAAAATGATTTTAGAGAAAAGCAAAGTCGTTTCTTTAGGCAAGTGCATAAAATGTCATCGATACAAACAGAAATATCATGTTTCTTTGCAACAGTTCCTCTAGCTTTCTCCCTAGAAAATACGAATGTGTAGAGCTGGTGTCCCCATTATGAACCAATTAGTGTTTCCAAGCAAAAAAGTAAATGTTCCCTGAAAAAAAACATTCAAAACAATAAAGTCCGTGGATAATATCAGGAATACACAAACACAGAGGCTGTAGCAATATTGCGGATTGAGTTAGACAAAATACAACCGGATATTTCCGGTTTCATCCAGTCATATCCCGACAAACTAGTGTGGAATTCCTATCCATGGACTGAGAAAATCACAGTAAAAATGGTTTTGGAGAAAAGCAAAGTCTTTTCGTTAGGCAAGTGCATAAAATGTCATCTATACAAACAGAAATATCATGTTTGTTTGCCACAGTTCCTCTAGCTTTCTCCCTAGAAAATACGAATATGTGGAGCTGGTGTCTCCATGTGGAAACAATTAGTGTTTCCAAGCACAAAATTAAATGTTCCCTGATAAAAAACATTCAAAACAATAAAGTCTGTAGATAATATCAGGAATACACAAACACAGAGGCTGTAGCAATATCTGGGATTGAGTTAGCAAAAACAAAACCGGATATTTCCGGTTTCATCCAGTCATATCCGGATAAAGTGGTGTAGAACTCGTATGCAATGGACCGAGAAAATCACAGTAAAAATGATTTTGGAGAAGAGCAAAGTCTTTTCATTAGGCAAGTAGATAAATTATCATCGATACAAACATAAATATCATGTTTGTTTGCGGCAGTTCCTCTAGCTTTCTCCCTAGAGAATAAAAATATATAGAGCTGGTGTCTCCATGTGGAAACAGTTAGTGCTTTCAAGCTGAAACTTAAATGTTCCTTGATAAAAAACATTCAAAACTATAAAGTACGTGGATAATATCAGGAATACTCAAACACAGAGGCTGTAGTAATATCTGGGATTGAGTTAGCCAAAACAAAACCGGATATTTCCGGTATCATCCAATCATATCCGGACAAACTGGTGTGGTATCCGTGTGCAATGCACCGAGAAAATCACAGTAAAAATGGTTTTGGAGAAAAGCAAAGTCGTTTCATTAGGCAAGTGCATAAAATGTCATCTACACAAACATATATATCATGATTGTTTGCACCAGTTCCTCTAGCTTTCTCCCTAGAAAATACGAATGTGTAGAGCTGGTTTCCCCATGATGAACCAATTAGTGTTTCTACGGTACAAAATTAAATGTTCCCTAATAAAAACATTCAAAACAATAAAGTCCATTGATAGTATCCAGAAAACACAAACACAGAGGCTGTAGCAATATTTCGGATTCAGTTAGCCAAAACACAACCAGATATTTCTGGTTTCATCCAGTCATATCCGGATAAAGTGGTGTAGAATTCGTATGCAATGGACCGAGTAAATCACAGTAAACATGGTTTTGGAGAAAAGCAAAGGCTTTTCGTTAGGCAGGTGCATAAAATGTCATCTATACAATCAGAAATATCATGTTTGTTTTCCGCAGTTCCTCTAGCTTTCTCCCTAGAAAATACGAATCTGTAGAGCTGGAGTCTAGATGTGGAACCAATTCTTGTTTCAACGGTACAAAATTAAATTTTCTCTGAAAAAACATTCAAAACAATAAAGTCCTTTGATAATATCAGGAATGCACATACTCAGAGGCTGTAGCAATATCTGAGATTAAGTTAGCCAAAAGAAAACCGGACATTTCTGGTTTCATCCAGTCATATCCCGACAAACTAGTGTGGAATTCCTATCCATGGACCGAGAAAATCACAGTAAAAATGGTTTTGGAGAAAAGCAAAGTCTTTTCGTTAGGCAAGTGCATAAAATGTCATCTATACCAACAGAAATATCATGTTTGTTTGCCGCAGTTCCTCTAGCTTTCTCCCTAGAAAATACGAATGTGTAGAGCTGGTGTCCCCATGATGAACCAATTAGTGTTTCTACGGTACAAAATTAAATGTTCCCTGATAAAACATTCAAAACAATAAAGTCCGTCGATAATATCCAGAAAACACAAACACAGAGTCTGTAGCAGTATTTCGAATTGAGTTAGCCAAAACACAACCAGATATTTTTGGATTCATTCAGTCATATCCGGATAAAGTGGTGTGGAATTCGTCGAGAAAATTACAGTAAAAATGATTTTAGAGAAAAGCAAAGTCGTTTCTTTAGGCAAGTGCATAAAATGTCATCGATACAAACAGAAATATCGTGTTTCTTTGCAACAGTTCCTCTAGCTTTCTCCCTAGAAAATACGAATGTGTAGAGCTGGTGTCCCCATTATGAACCAATTAGTGTTTCCAAGCAAAAAAGTAAATGTTCCCTGAAAAAAAAAACATTCAAAACAATAAAGTCCGTGGATAATATCAGGAATACACAAACACAGAGGCTGTAGCAATATTGCGGATTGAGTTAGACAAAATACAACTGGATATTTCCGGTTTCATCCAGTCATATCCCGACAAACTAGTGTGGAATTCCTATCCATGGACTGAGAAAATCACAGTAAAAATGGTTTTGGAGAAAAGCAAAGTCTTTTCGTTAGGCAAGTGCATAAAATGTCATCTATACAAACAGAAATATCATGTTTGTTTGCCACAGTTCCTCTAGCTTTCTCCCTAGAAAATACGAATATGTGGAGCTGGTGTCTCCATGTGGAAACAATTAGTGTTTCCAAGCACAAAATTAAATGTTCCCTGATAAAAAACATTCAAAACAATAAAGTCTGTAGATAATATCAGGAATACACAAACACAGAGGCTGTAGCAATATCTGGGATTGAGTTAGCAAAAACAAAACCGGATATTTCCGGTTTCATCCAGTCATATCCGGATAAAGTGGTGTAGAACTCGTATGCAATGGACCGAGAAAATCACAGTAAAAATGATTTTGGAGAAGAGCAAAGTCTTTTCATTAGGCAAGTAGATAAATTATCATCGATACAAACATAAATATCATGTTTGTTTGCGGCAGTTCCTCTAGCTTTCTCCCTAGAGAATAAAAATATATAGAGCTGGTGTCTCCATGTGGAAACAGTTAGTGCTTTCAAGCTGAAACTTAAATGTTCCTTGATAAAAAAACATTCAAAACTATAAAGTACGTGGATAATATCAGGAATACTCAAACACAGAGGCTGTAGTAATATCTGGGATTGAGTTAGCCAAAACAAAACCGGATATTTCCGGTATCATCCAATCATATCCGGACAAACTGGTGTGGTATTCGTGTGCAATGCACCGAGAAAATCACAGTAAAAATGGTTTTGGAGAAAAGCAAAGTCGTTTCATTAGGCAAGTGCATAAAATGTCATCTACACAAACATATATATCATGATTGTTTGCACCAGTTCCTCTAGCTTTCTCCCTAGAAAATACGAATGTGTAGAGCTGGTTTCCCCATGATGAACCAATAAGTGTTTCTACGGTACAAAATTAAATGTTCCCTAATAAAAACATTCAAAACAATAAAGTCCATTGATAGTATCCAGAAAACACAAACACAGAGGCTGTAGCAATATTTCGGATTGAGTTAGCCAAAACACAACCAGATATTTCTGGTTTCATCCAGTCATATCCGGATAAAGTGGTGTAGAATTCGTATGCAATGGACCGAGTAAATCACAGTAAACATGGTTTTGGAGAAAAGCAAAGTCTTTTCGTTAGGCAGGTGCATAAAATGTCATCGATACAAACAGAAATATCATGTTTGTTTGCCGCAGTTCCTCTAGCTTTCTCGCTAGAAAATATGGATATGTATAGCTGGTGTCTCCATGTGGAACTAATTAGTGTTTCCAAGCACAAAATTAAATGTTCCCTGATATAAAACATTCAAAACAATAAAGTCCGTGGATAATATCTGGAAAACAGAAACACAGAGGCTGTAGCAATAACTGGGATTGAGTTAGCCAAAACACAACCGGATATTTCTGTTTTCATCCAGTCATATGGGGACAAAGTGGTGTGGAATTCCTATACAATGGACTGAGAAAATCACAGTAAAAATAGTTTTGCAGAATAACAAAGTCTTTTCGTTAGGCAAGGGCATAAAATGTCATCTATAGAAAAAGAAATATCATGTTTGTTTGCGGCAGTTCCTCTAGCTTTATCCCTAGAAAATACGAATGTGTAGAGCTGGTGTCTCCATGTGGAAGCAATTAGTGTTTTCAAGCACAAAATTAAATGTTCCCTGATAAAAACATTCAAAACAAGAAAGTCCATCGATAAGATCTGGAAAACACAAACAAAGAGGCTGTAGCAATATCTGGGATTGAGTTAGCCAAAACAAACCGGATATTTACGGTGTCATCCAGTCATATCCGGATAAAGTGGTGTAGAACTCGTATGCAATGGACCGAGAAAATCACAGTAAAAATGGTTTTGGAGAAGAGCAAAGTCTTTTCATTAGGCAAGTAGATAAATTATCATCGATACAAACATAAATATCATGTTTGTTTGTGGCAGTTCCTCTAGCTTTCTCCCTAGAGAATACAAATATATAGAGCTGGTGTCTCCATGTGGAAACAGTTAGTGCTTTCAAGCTGAAAATTAAAGGTTCCTTGATAAAAAATATTCAAAACTATTTAGTCCGTGGATAATATCATGAATACTCAAACACAGAGGCTGTAGTAATATCTGGATTGAGTTAGCCAAAACAAAACCGGATATTTCCGGTTTCATCCAATCATATCCGGACAAACTGGAGTGGTATTCGTGTGCAATGGACCGAGACAATCACAGTAAACATGGTTTTGGAGAAAAGCAAAGTCTTTTCGTTAGGCAGGTGCATAAAATGTCATCTATACCAACAGAAATATCATGTTTGTTTGCCGCAGTTCCTCTAGCTTTCTCCCTAGAAAATACGAATGTGTAGAGCTGGTGTCTCCATGTGGAACTAATTAGTGTTTCCAAGCACAAAATTAAATGTTCCCTGATAAAACATTCAAAACAATAAAGTCTATCGATAATATCCAGAAAACACAAACACAGAGTCTGTAGCAGTATTTCGGATTGAGTTAGCCAAAACACAACCAGATATTTCTGGATTCATCCAGTCATATCCGGATAAAATGGTGTGGAATTCGTATGAAATGGACCGAGGAAATCACAGTAAAAATGGTTTTGGAGAAACGCAAAGTCTTTTCATTAGCAAGTGCATAAAATGTCACCTATAGAAACAGAAATATCAGGTTTGTTTGCTGCAGTTCCTCTAGCTTTCTCCCTAGAAAATACGAATGTGTAGAGCTGGTGTCTCCATGTGGAAACAATTAGTGTTTCCAAGCACAAAATTAAATGTTCCCTGATAAAAAACATTCAAAACAAGAAAGTCCATCGATAAGATCCGGAAAACACAAACAAAGAGGCTGTAGCAATATCTGGGATTGAGTTAGCCAAAACAAAACCGGATATTTCCGGTTTCATCCAGTCATATCCGGAGAAACTGGTGTGGAAATCGTATGCAATGGACCGAGAAAATCACAGTAAAAATGATTTTAGAGAAAAGCAAAGTCGTTTCTTTAGGCAAGTGCATAAAATGTCATCGATACAAACAGAAATAGCATGTTTCTTTGCCACAGTTCCTCTAGCTTTCTCCCTAGAAAATACGAATGTGTAGAGCTGGTGTCCCCATTATGAACCAATTAGTGTTTCCAAGCACAAAAGTAAATGTTCCCTGAAAAAAAACATTAAAACAATAAAGTCCGTGGATAATATCAGGAATACACAAACACAGAGGCTGTAGCAATATTGCGGATTGAGTTAGACAAAATACAACCGGATATTTCCGGTTTCATCCAGTCATATCCCGACAAACTGGTGGGGAATTTGTATGCAATGGACCGAGAAATTCACAGTACAAATGGTTTTGGAGAAAAGCAAAGTCTTTTCGTTAGGCAAGTGCATAAAATGTCATCTATACAAACAGAAATATCATGTTTGTTTGCCGCAGTTCCTCTAGCTTTATCCCTAGAAAATACGAATATGTAGAGCTGGTGTCTCCATGTGGAAACATTTAGTGTTTCCAAGCACAAAATTAAATGTTCCCTGATAAAAACATTCAAAACAATAAAGTCTGTAGATAATATCAGGAATACACAAACACAGAGGCTGTAGCAATATCTGGGATTGAGTTAGCCAAAACAAAACCGGATATTTACGGTTTCATCCTGTCATATCCGGATAAAGTGGTGTAGAACTCGTATGCAATGGACCGAGAAAATCACAGTAAAAATGGTTTTGGAGAAGAGCAAAGTCTTTTCATTAGGCAAGTAGATAAATTATCATCGATACAAACATAAATATCATGTTTGTTTGTGGCAGTTCCTCTAGCTTTCTCTCTAGAGAATACAAATATATAGAGCTGGTGTCTCCATGTGGAAACAGTTAGTGCTTTCAAGCTGAAAATTAAATGTCCCTTGATAAAAAATATTCAAAACTATAAAGTCCGTGGATAATATCATGAATACTCAAACACAGAGGCTGTAGTAATATCTGGGATTGAGTTAGCCAAAACAAAACCGGATATTTCCGGTTTCATCCAATCATATCCGGACAAACTGGAGTGGTATTCGTGTGCAATGGACCGAGACAATCACAGTAAACATGGTTTTGGAGAAAAGTAAAGTCTTTTCGTTAGGCAGGTGCATAAAATGTCATCGATACAATCAGAAATATCATGTTTGTTTGCCGCAGTTCCTCTAGCTTTCTCCCTAGAAAATACGAATATGTAGAGCTAGTGTCTCCATGTGGAAACATTTAGTGTTTCCAAGCACAAAATTAAATGTTCCCTGATAAAAAACATTCAAAACAATAAAGTCTGTAGATAATATCAGGAATACACAAACACAGAGGCTGTAGCAATATCTGGGATTGAGTTAGCCAAAACAAAACCGGATATTTACGGTTTCATCCTGTCATATCCGGATAAAGTGGTGTAGAACTCGTATGCAATGGATCGAGAAAATCACAGGAAAATGGTTTTGGAGAAGAGCAAAGTCTTTTCATTAGGCAAGTAGATAAATTATCATCAATACAAACATAAATATCATGTTTGTTTGTGGCAGTTCCTCTAGCTTTCTCCCTAGAGAATACAAATATATAGAGCTGGTGTCTCCATGTGGAAACAGTTAGTGCTTTCAAGCTGAAAATTAAATGTTCATAGATAAAAAATATTCAAAACTATAAAGTCCGTGGATAATATCAGGAATACTCAAACACAGCGGCTGTAGTAATATCTGGGATTGAGTTACCCAAAACAAAACCGGATATTTCCGGTTTCATCCAATCATATCCGGACAAGCTGGAGTGGTATTCGTGTGCAATGGACCGAGACACTCACAGTAAACATGGTTTTGGAGAAAAGCAAAATCTTTTCGTTAGGCTGGTGCATAAAATGTCATCTATACAATCAGAAATATCATGTTTGTTTGCCGCAGTTCCTCTAGCTTTCTCCCTAGAAAATACGAATGTGTAGAGCTGGTGTCCCCATGATGAACCAATTAGTGTTTCTACGGTACAAAATTAAATGTTCCCTGATAAAACATTCAAAACAATAAAGTCCATCGATAATATCCAGAAAACACAAACACAGAGTCTGTAGCAGTATTTCGGATTGAGTTAGCCAAAACACAACCAGATATTTCTGGATTCATCCAGTCATATCTGGTTAAAGTTGTGTGGAATTCGTATGAAATGCACCGAGGATATCACAGTAAAAATGGTTTTGGAGAAACGCAAAGTCTTTTCATTAGCAAGTGCATAAAATGTCATCGATACAAACAGAAATATCAGGTTTGTTTGCTGCAGTTCCTCTAGCTTTCTCCCTAGAAAATACGAATGTGTAGAGCTGGTGTCTCCATGTGGAAACAATTAGTGTTACCAAGCACAAAAGTAAATGTTCCCTGAAAAAGAAACATTCAAAACAATAAAGTCCGTGGATAATATCAGGAATACACAAACACAGAGGCTGTAGCAATATTGCGGATTGAGTTAGACAAAATACAACCGGATATTTCCGGTTTCATCCAGTCATATCCCGAAAAACTGGTGGGGAATTTGTATGCAATGGACCGAGAAATTCACAGTACAAATGGTTTTGGAGAAAAGCAAAGTCTTTTCGTTAGGCAAGTGCATAAAATGTCATCTATACAAACAGAAATATCATGTTTGTTTGTCGCAGTTCCTCTAACTTTCTACCTAGAAAATACGAATATGTTCAGCTGGTGTCTCCATGTGCAACCAATTAGTGATTCCAAGAGAAAATTAAGTGTTCCCTGATAAAAAACATTCAAAAGAATAAAGTCTGTGGATAATATCAGGAATACACAAACACAGAAGCTGTAGCAATATCTGGGATTGAGTTAGCCAAAACAAAACCGGATATTTACGGTTTCATCCAGTCATATCCGGATAAAGTGGTGTAGAACTCGTATACAATGGACTGAGAAAATCACAGTAAAAATGGTTTTGGAGAAGAGCAAAGTCTTTTCATTAGGCAAGTAGATAAATTATCATCGATACAAACATAAATATCATGTTTGTTTGCGGCAGTTCCTCTAGCTTTCTCCCTAGAGAATACAAATATATAGAGCTGGTGTCTCCACGTGGAAACAGTTAGTGCTTGAAAGCTCAAAATTAAATGTTCCTTGATAAAAAACATTCAAAACTATAAAGTACGTGGATAATATCAGGAATACTCAAACACAGAGGCTGTAGTAATATCTGGGATTGAGTTAGCCAAAACAAAACCGGATATTTCCGGTTTCATCCAATCATATCCGGACAAACTGGTATGGTATTCGTGTGCAATGCACCGAGAAAATCACAGTAAACATGGTTTTGGAGAAAAGCAAAGTCGTTTCATTAGGCAAGTGCATAAAATGTCATCTACACAAACATATATATCATGATTGTTTGTTGCAGTTCCTCTAGCTTTCTCCCTAGAAAATACGAATGTGTAGAGCTGGTTTCCCCATGATGAACCAGTTAGTGTTGTAAGACCCCTGAGGCAGGTGTCCTATAATTCGACCGACCCCAGATACACGAACTCCACACCAATCGATGCAAAGAGCAAGAGGAAGTTTATTGCATTTGCAAATGGGCCGTCTCAAAGCACAACAGCACCCTCGGGTGCAGTGCACAAGAGAGGCCCCGATCATCAATCACACAGAGTATTTAAGGCTTAAAACCATAACATTATCATAGTTCCACAGTATTACAAAAGATCACAGGATAAAGGGTTTTTCCAGGGTAAAAGGGAACTATCAAGGGGGTTTCCAAGGTAAAAGGGAAGTAGTTATATGCTGTACGTGCCTTGGGATTTTCCATTTTAACTTGAGCAAGCAAGGACAGGGGGTCAATGTGGTGTAACAGGACATAGGTTGGGTACATTTTCGGTTAACTTCTGTCTTTATAGTTCCTAAAAACTTAACATAGTTCCTAAAACAGTTATTACATGCTACAAGTTCAGCTAAAGTTCAGCTATCTTATGAAAGCATTTTGCAAGCCCAGCCATTTTGCACAGAAGCAGAACAATATGCAGTTAGCTCAAGCAACTCCATTTTGAACCCAGCCTGCCTTATTCTTTCAGTGTTTCTACGGTACATAGTTAAATGTTCCCTAATAAAAACATTCAAAACAATAAAGTCCATTGATAGTATCCAGAAAACACAAACACAGAGGCTGTAGCAATATTTCGGATTGAGTTAGCCAAAACACAACCAGATATTTCTGGTTTCATCCAGTCATATCCGGATAAAGTGGTGTAGAATTCGTATGCAATGGACCGAGAAAATCACAGTAAACATGGTTTTGGAGAAAAGCAGAGTCTTTTTGTTAGGCAGGTGCATAAAATGTCATCGATACAAACAGAAATATCATGTTTGTTTGCCGCAGTTCCTCTAGCTTTCTCCCTAGAAAATGCGAATGTTTATAGCTGGTGTCTCCATGTGGAACTAATTAGTGTTTCCAAGCACAAAATTAAATGTTCCCTGATATAAAACATTCAAAATAATAAAGTCCGTGTATAATATCTGGAAAACAGAAACACAGAGGCTGTAGCAATATCTGGGATTGAGTTAGCCAAAACACAACCGGATATTTCTGTTTTCATCCAGTCATATGGGGACAAAGTGGTGTGGAATTCGTATACAATGGACTGAGAAAATCACAGTAAAAATAGTTTTGCAGAATAACAAAGTCTTTTCGTTAGGCAAGGGCATAAAATGTCATCTATAGAAAAAGAAATATCATGTTTGTTTGTGGCAGTTCCTCTAGCTTTATCCCTAGAAAATACGAATGTGTAGAGCTGGTGTCTCCATGTGGAACCAATTAGTGTTTTCAAGCACAAAATTAAATGTTTCCTGATAAAAACATTCAAAACAAGAAAGTCTATCGATAAGATCCGGAAAACACAAACACAGAGGCTGTAGCAATATTGGATTGAGTTAGCCAAAACAAAACTGGATATTTACGGTTTCATCCAGTCATATCCGGATAAAGTGGTGTAGAACTCGTATGCAATGGACCGAGAAAATCACAGTAAAAATAGTTTTGGAGAAGAGCAAAGTCTTTTCATTAGGCAAGTAGATAAATTATCATCGATACAAACATAAATATCATGTTTGTTTGCGGCAGTTCCTCTAGCTTTCTCCCTAGAGAATACAAATATATAGAGCTGGTGTCTGCATGTGGAAACAGTTAGTGCTTGAAATCTCAAAATTAAATGTTCCTTGATAATAAATATTCAAAACTATAAAGTCTGTGGATAATATCATGAATACTCAAACACAGAGGCTGTAGTAATATCTGGGATTGAGTTAGCCAAAACAAAACCGGATATTTCCGGTTTCATCCAATCATATCCGGACTAACTGGTGTGGTATTCGTGTGCAATGGACCGAGAAAATCACAGTAAACATGGTTTTGGAGAAAAGCAGAGTTGTTTCATTAGGCAAGTGCATAAAATGTCATCTACACAAACATATATATCTTGATTGTTTGCCCCAGTTGTTCTAGCTTTCTCCCTAGAAAATACGAATGTGTAGAGCTGGTTTCCCCATGATGAACCAATTAGTGTTTCTACGGTACAAAATTAAATGTTCCCTAATAAAAACATTCAAAACAATAAAGTCCATTGATAGTATCCAGAAAACAGAAACACAGAGGCTGTAGCAATATCTGGGATTGAGTTAGCCAAAACACAACCGGATATTTCTGTTTTCATCCAGTCATATGGGGACAAAGTGGTGTGGAATTTGTATACAGTGGACTGAGAAAATCACAGTAAAAATAGTTTTGCAGAATAACAAAGTCTTTTCGTTAGGCAAGGGCATAAAATGTCATCTATAGAAAAAGAAATATCATGTTTGTTTGTGGCAGTTCCTCTAGCTTTCTCCCTAGAAAATACGAATGTGTAGAGCTGGTGTCTCCATGTGGAAACAATTACTGTATCCAAGCTCAAAATAAAATGTTCCCTGATAAACAACATTGAAAAAAATAAAGTCTGTGGATAATATCAAGAATACACAAACACAGAGGCTGTAGCAATATCTGGGATTGAGTTAGCCAAAACACAACCGGATATTTCTGTTTTCATCTAGTCATATCCGAACAAACTGGTGTGGAATTCGTATGCAATGGACCGATAAAATCCCAGTACAAAAGGTTTTGGAGAAAAGAAAGTCTTTTCGTTAGGCAAGTGCATAAAATGTCATCTTTACAAACAAAAATATCATGTTTGTTTGTCACAGTTCCTCCAGCTTTCTCCCTAGAAAATACGAATGTGTAGAGCTGGTGTCTCCATGTGGAAACAATTACTGTATCCAAGCTCAAAATAAAATGTTCTCTGATAAAAAGCATTCAAAACAATAAAGTCCTTTGATAATATCCAGAAAACACAAACAGAGAGGCTTTCACAATATTTCGGATTGAGTTAGCCAAAACACAACTGGATATTTCTGGTTTCATCCAGTCATACCCTGAAAAAGTCGTTTGTAATTCGGATTCAATGGACCGAGAAAATCACAGTAGAAATGGTTTTGGAGAAAAGCAAAGTGTTTTCGTTAGGCAAGTGCACAAAATGACATCTATACAAAGAGAAATATCATGTATGTTTGCAGCAGTTCCTCTATCTTTCTACCTATAAAATACGAACGTGTAGAGCTGGTGTCCCCATGTGGAACCAATTAGAGTTTCTATGGTACAAAAAGAAATGTTCCCTGATAAAAACATTCAAAACAATAAAGTCCAATAAAATATCCGGAAAAACACAAACACAGAAACTTTCACAATATTTCGCATTGAGTTTGCAAAAAAACAACTGGATATTCCCGGTAACTTCCAGTCATATCCGGAAAAAGTCCTTTGGAATTCGTATGCAAAGGACCGAGAAAATCAGAGTAAAAATGGTTTTAGAGAAAAGCAAAGTCTTTTCGTTAGGCATGTGCATAAAATATCATCTATACAAATAGAAATATCATGTTTGTTTGCCCCAGTTCCGCTAGCGTTTTACCTAGAAAACACGAATACATAGAGCTGGTTTATTCACGTGGGACCTATTACTGTATCCAAGCTCAAAATAAAGTGTTCCTGAATAAAAAACATTGAAAACAATAAAGTCCATTGATAATACCCAGAAAACACAAACACAGAGGCTGTAGCAATATCTGGGATTGAGTTAGCCAGAACAAAACCGGATATTTCTGGTTTCATCCAGTCATATCCGGACAAACTCATGTGGTATTCGTATGCAATGGCCCGAGAAAATCACAGTAAAATGGTTTTGGAGAAAAGCAAAGTCTTTTCGTTAGGCAGGTGCATAAAATATCATCGATACAAACAGAAATATCATGTTTGTTTGCCGCAGTTCCTCTAGCTTTCTCCCTAGAAGATACGAATGTGAAGAGCTGTTGAATCCATGTGAAACCAATTAGTGTTTCACAGCACAAAATTAAATGTTCCCTGATAAAAACATTCAAAACAATAAAGTCCATGGATAATATCCAGAAAAAAAATAAACACAGAGGCTGTAGCAATATCTGAGATTGAGTTAGTGGAAACAAAACCGGATATTTCCGCTTTCATCCAGTCATATACGGACAAAGTGGTATGGAATTCCTATGCAATGGACCGAGAAAATTACAGTAAAAATGGTTTTGCAGAAAAGCAAATTCTTTACTTTAGGCAAGTGTATAAAATGTCATCTATACAAACAGAAATATCTTGTTTGTTTGTCACAGTTCCTCTAGCTTACTCCCTAGAAAACACGAATTTGTAGAGCTGGTGTCTCCATGTGAAACCAATTAGTGATTCCAAGCAAAAAATTAAATGTTCCCTGATAAAAAATCATTCAAAATAATAAAGTCCGTGGATAATATCAGGAATACTGAAACACAGAGCAGTAGCAATATCTGGGATTGAGTTAGCCAAAACAGAACCAGATATTTCCGGTTTCATCCAGTCGTAGCTGGTAAACTGGTGTGGAATTCGTAAGCAATGGACCGAGATATTGACAGTAAAATTGGTTTTGGAGAAAAGCAAAGACTTTTGTTAGGCAAGTGCATAAAATGTCATCTATACAAACAGAAATATCATGTTTGTTTGTCGCAGTGCCTCTAGCTTTCTCCCTAGAAAATACGAATATGTAGAGCAGGTGTCTCCATGTGGAACCAATTAGTGTTTCCAAGCACAAAATTAAATGTTCCCTGATAAAAAATATTCAAGATAATAAAGTCCGTGGATAATATCAGGAATACACAAACACAGAGGCTGTAGCAATATCTGGGATTCAGTTAGCAAAACAAAACCGGATATTTCAGGTTTCATCAAGTCATATTAGGACAAACTGTGGTGGAATTCGTATGCAATGGACCGAGAAAATCACATTAAAAATTGTTTTGGAGAATAGCAAAGTCTTTTCATTAGGCAAGTGCATAAAATGTCATCGATACAAACAGAAATATCATGTTTCTTTGCCGCAGTTCCTCTAGCTTCTCCCTAGAAAATACGAAAGTGTAGAGCTGGTGTCCCCATGATGAACCAATTAGTGTTTCAACGGTATAAAATTAAATGTTACCTCATAAAGAACATTCAAAACAATAAAGTATGTGGATAATATCAGAAATGCACAAACACAGAGGCTGTAGTAATATCTGGGATTGAGTTATCCAAAACAAAACCGGATATTTCCGGTTTCATCCAGCGATATCCGGACAAAGAGGTGTGGAATTCGTATGTAATGGACCGAGAAAATCACAGTAAAAATGGTTTTCGAGAAAAGCAAAGTCTGTTCGTTAGGCAAGTGCATAAAATGTCATCTATACAAACCCAAATATTGTGTTTGTTTGCCGCAGTTCCTCTAGCTTTCTCTCTAGAAAATACGAATGTGTAGAGCTGGTGTCTCCATGTGGAAAATTAAATGTTCCCTGATAAAAACATTCTAAACAATAAAGTCTGTGGATTATATCCATAAAAAAACAAACAGAGAGGCTGTAGCAATATCTGGGATTGAGGTAGCCAAAAGAAAACCAGATATTTCCGGTTTCATCCAGTCATATACGGACAAAGAGGTGTGGAATTCCTATGCAATGGACCGAGAAAATCACAGTACAAATGGTTTTGGAGAAAAGCAAATTCTTTACGTTAGGCAAGTGCATAAAATGTCATCTATAGACACGGAAATATCATGTCTGTTTGCAACAATTCCGCTAGCTTTCTCCCTAGAAAATACGAATGTGTAGAGCTGGTGTCTCCATGTGGAAACAATTAGTGTTTCCACGGTACAAAATTAAATGTTCCCTCATAAAAACATTCAAAACAGCCGGCGCCGTGGCTCAACAGGCTAATCCTCCACCTTGCGGCGCCGGCACACCGGGTTCTAGTCCCGGTCCGGGCACCGATCCTGTCCCGGTTGCCCCTCTTCCAGGCCAGCTCTCTGCTGTGGCCAGGGAGTGCAGTGGAGGATGGCCCAAGTGTTTGGGGTCTGCACCCCATGGGAGACCAGGATAAGCACCTGCTTCCTGCCATCGGAACAGTGCGGTGCGCCGGCCACAGCGCACTACCGCGGCGGCCATTAGAGGGTGAACCAACAGCAAAGGAAGACCTTTCTCTCTGTCTCTCTCTCTCTCACTGTCCACTCTGCCTGTCAAAAATAATAAATAAATAAATAAATAAATAAATAAATAAATAAAAAACATTCAAAACAATAAGTCCATCGATAATATCCAGAAAACTCAAACACATAGTCTATAGCAATATTTCGGATTGATATAGCCAAAACAAAACCGGATATTTCTGGTTTCATCCAGTCATATCCGGACAAACTGGTGTGGAATTCGTATGCAATGGACCAAGAAAATCACAGTACAAATGGTTTTGTAGAAAAGCAAAGTCTTTTCATAAGGCAAGTGCATAAAATGTCATGTATACAAATAGAAATATCATGTTTGTTTGTCACAGTTCCTCTAGCTTTCTCCCTAGAAAATACGAATGTGTAGAGCTGGTGTCTCCATGTGGAACCAATTAGTGTTTCCAAGCACAAAATTAAATGTTCCCTGATATAAACATTGAAAACAATAAATCTGTGGATTATATTCAGAAAAAACAAACACAGAGCCTGTAGCAAGATCTGGGATTGAGTTAGCCTAAAGAAAACCAGATATTTCCGGTTTCATTCAGTCATATAAGGTCAAAGTGGTGTGGAATTCGTATGCAATGGACCGAGAAAATCACAGTAAAATTGGTTTTGGAGAAAAGGAAAGTCTTTACGTTAGGCAAGTGCATAAAATGTCATCGATACAAACAGAAATATCATGTTTGTTTGTCACAGTTCCTCTAGCTTTCTCCCTAGAAAATATGAATGTGTAGAGCTGGTGCTCCCATTATGAAACAATTAATGTTTCAATGGTACAAAATTAAATGTTCCCTGATATAAACATTCAAAACAATAAGTCCATCGATAATATCCAGAAAACTCAAACACATAGTCTGTAGCAATATTTCGGATTGAGTTAGGCAAAACACAACCGGATATTTCTGGTTTCATTCAGTCATATAAGGTCAAAGTGGTGTGGAATTCCTATGCAATGGACCGAGAAAATCACAGTAAAATGGTTTTGGAGAAAAACAAAGTCTTTTCTTTAGGCAACTGCATAAAATGTCATTTATTCAAACAGAAATATCATGTTTGTTTGCCACAGTTCTTCTAGCTTTCTTCCTAGAAAATTCAAATATGTAGAGCTGGTGTCTCCATGGGGAACCAATTACTGTATGCAAGCTCAAAATTAAATGTTACATGATAAAAAACATTCAAAGCAATAAAGTCCATCGATAATATCCAGAAAACACAAATACAGAGGCTTTCAAAATATTTCGGATTGAGTTAGCCAAAACACAACCGGATATTTCTGTTTTCATCCTGTCATATCCGGACACACTGGTGTGGAATTGGTATGCAATGGACCGAGAAAATCACAGTAAAAATGGTTTTGGAGAAAAGCAAAGTCTTCTTGTTAGGCAAGTGCATGAAGTGTCATCGATACAAACAGAAATATCATGTTTGTTTGCCATAATTCCTCTAGCTTTCTCCCTAGAAAATATGAATATGTAGAGCTGGTGTCTCCATGTGGAACCAATTACTGTATCCAAGCTCAAAGTAAAATGTTCCCTGATAAAGAACATTCAAAACAATAAAGTCCATCGATAATATCCAGAAAAAACAAACACAGAGGATTTCACAATATTTCGTATGGATTTAGCCAAAACACAACCGGATATTTCTGGTTTCATCCAGTCATATCCGGACAAACTTGTATGGAATTCGTATGCAATGATCCCATAAAATCACAGTAAAAATGGTTTTGGAGAAAAGCAAAGTCTTTTCGTTAGGCAAATGCATAAAATGTCATCTGTATAAACAGAAATATCATGTTTGCTTGCCGCAGTTCCTCTAGCTTTCTCCCTAGAAAATACAAATGTGTATAGCTGGTGTCCCCATGATGAACCAATTAGTGATTCAACGGTACAAAATTAAATGTTCCCTGATAAAAACATTCAAATCAATAAAGTCCATCGATAATATCCAGAAAACACAATCACAGAGGCTTTCAAAATATTTCGGATTGAGTTAGCCAAAACACAACCGGATATTTCTGGTTTCATCCAGTCATATCCGGACAAACTGGTGTGGAATTCGTATGCAATCGACCGAGAAAATCACAGTAAAAATGGTTTTGGAGAAAAGCAAAGTCTTTTCTTTAGGCAACTGCATAAAATGTCATTTATTCAAACAGAAATATCATGTTTGTTTGCCACAGTTCTTCTAGCTTTCTACCTAGAAAATACGAATATGTAGAGCTGTTGTCTCCATGTGGAACCAATTACTGTATCCAAGCTCAAAATTAAATGTTCCCCGATAAAAAGCATTCAAAACAATAAAGTCCATTGATAGTATCCAGAAAAATCAAATATAGAGGCTGTAGCAATATCTGGGATTGAGTTAGCCAAAACAAAACCAGATATTTCCGGTTTCATCCAGTGATATCCGGAAAAACTCCTGTGGAATTCGTATGCAATGGGCGGAGAAAATCACAGTACAAATGGTTTTGGAGCAAAGCAAAGTATTTTCATTAGGCAACTGCGTAAAATGTCATCGATACAAACAGAAATATCATGTTTGTTTGCCGTAGTTCCTCTAGCTTTCTCCCTAGAAAATTCAATGTGTAGAGGTGGTGTCGCCATGAGGAACCAATTAGTGTTTCAATGGGACAAAATGAAATGTTCCCTGATAAAAACATTCAAATCAATAAAGTCCATTGATAGTATCCAGAAAAAACAAACACAGAGGCTGTACCAATTCTTGGGATTGAGTTAGCCAAAAAAAACCGGGTATTTCTGGTTTCATCCAGTCATATCCGGACAAACTGGTGTGGAATTCGTATGCAATGGACCAAGAAAATCACAGTACAAATGGTTTTGTAGAAAAGCAAAGTCTTTTCATAAGGCAAGTGCATAAAATGTCATGTATACAAATAGAAATATCATGTTTGTTTGTCACAGTTCCTCTAGCTTTCTCCCTAGAAAATACGAATGTGTAGAGCTGGTGTCTCCATGTGGAACCAATTAGTGTTTCCAAGCACAAAATTAAATGTTCCCTGATATAAACATTGAAAACAATAAATCTGTGGATTATATTCAGAAAAAACAAACACAGAGCCTGTAGCAAGATCTGGGATTGAGTTAGCCTAAAGAAAACCAGATATTTCCGGTTTCATTCAGTCATATAAGGTCAAAGTGGTGTGGAATTCGTATGCAATGGACCGAGAAAATCACAGTAAAATTGGTTTTGGAGAAAAGGAAAGTCTTTACGTTAGGCAAGTGCATAAAATGTCATCGATACAAACAGAAATATCATGTTTGTTTGTCACAGTTCCTCTAGCTTTCTCCCTAGAAAATATGAATGTGTAGAGCTGGTGCTCCCATTATGAAACAATTAGTGTTTCAATGGTACAAAATTAAATGTTCCCTGATAAAAACATTCAAAACAATAAGTCCATCGATAATATCCAGAAAACTCAAACACATAGTCTGTAGCAATATTTCGGATTGAGTTAGGCAAAACACAACCGGATATTTCTGGTTTCATTCAGTCATATAAGGTCAAAGTGGTGTGGAATTCCTATGCAATGGACCGAGAAAATCACAGTAAAATGGTTTTGGAG
Source organism: Lepus oiostolus (assembly GCA_036325905.1). NCBI lineage: Eukaryota > Metazoa > Chordata > Mammalia > Lagomorpha > Leporidae > Lepus > Lepus oiostolus. The sequence goes on along the minus strand of CM070808.1, from coordinate 55,103,511 downwards.
AAAAACAAAGTCTTTTCTTTAGGCAACTGCATAAAATGTCATTTATTCAAACAGAAATATCATGTTTGTTTGCCACAGTTCTTCTAGCTTTCTTCCTAGAAAATTCAAATATGTAGAGCTGGTGTCTCCATGGGGAACCAATTACTGTATGCAAGCTCAAAATTAAATGTTACATGATAAAAAACATTCAAAGCAATAAAGTCCATCGATAATATCCAGAAAACACAAATACAGAGGCTTTCAAAATATTTCGGATTGAGTTAGCCAAAACACAACCGGATATTTCTGTTTTCATCCTGTCATATCCGGACACACTGGTGTGGAATTGGTATGCAATGGACCGAGAAAATCACAGTAAAAATGGTTTTGGAGAAAAGGAAAGTCTTCTTGTTAGGCAAGTGCATGAAGTGTCATCGATACAAACAGAAATATCATGTTTGTTTGCCATAATTCCTCTAGCTTTCTCCCTAGAAAATATGAATATGTAGAGCTGGTGTCTCCATGTGGAACCAATTACTGTATCCAAGCTCAAAGTAAAATGTTCCCTGATAAAGAACATTCAAAACAATAAAGTCCATCGATAATATCCAGAAAAAACAAACACAGAGGATTTCACAATATTTCGTATGGATTTAGCCAAAACACAACCGGATATTTCTGGTTTCATCCAGTCATATCCGGACAAACTTGTATGGAATTCGTATGCAATGATCCCATAAAATCACAGTAAAAATGGTTTTGGAGAAAAGCAAAGTCTTTTCGTTAGGCAAATGCATAAAATGTCATCTGTATAAACAGAAATATCATGTTTGCTTGCCGCAGTTCCTCTAGCTTTCTCCCTAGAAAATACAAATGTGTATAGCTGGTGTCCCCATGATGAACCAATTAGTGATTCAACGGTACAAAATTAAATGTTCCCTGATAAAAACATTCAAATCAATAAAGTCCATCGATAATATCCAGAAAACACAATCACAGAGGCTTTCAAAATATTTCGGATTGAGTTAGCCAAAACACAACCGGATATTTCTGGTTTCATCCAGTCATATCCGGACAAACTGGTGTGGAATTCGTATGCAATCGACCGAGAAAATCACAGTAAAAATGGTTTTGGAGAAAAGCAAAGTCTTTTCTTTAGGCAACTGCATAAAATGTCATTTATTCAAACAGAAATATCATGTTTGTTTGCCACAGTTCTTCTAGCTTTCTTCCTAGAAAATTCAAATATGTAGAGCTGGTGTCTCCATGGGGAACCAATTACTGTATGCAAGCTCAAAATTAAATGTTACATGATAAAAAACATTCAAAGCAATAAAGTCCATCGATAATATCCAGAAAACACAAATACAGAGGCTTTCAAAATATTTCGGATTGAGTTAGCCAAAACACAACCGGATATTTCTGTTTTCATCCTGTCATATCCGGACACACTGGTGTGGAATTGGTATGCAATGGACCGAGAAAATCACAGTAAAAATGGTTTTGGAGAAAAGCAAAGTCTTCTTGTTAGGCAAGTGCATGAAGTGTCATCGATACAAACAGAAATATCATGTTTGTTTGCCATAATTCCTCTAGCTTTCTCCCTAGAAAATATGAATATGTAGAGCTGGTGTCTCCATGTGGAACCAATTACTGTATCCAAGCTCAAAGTAAAATGTTCCCTGATAAAGAACATTCAAAACAATAAAGTCCATCGATAATATCCAGAAAAAACAAACACAGAGGATTTCACAATATTTCGTATGGATTTAGCCAAAACACAACCGGATATTTCTGGTTTCATCCAGTCATATCCGGACAAACTTGTATGGAATTCGTATGCAATGATCCCATAAAATCACAGTAAAAATGGTTTTGGAGAAAAGCAAAGTCTTTTCGTTAGGCAAATGCATAAAATGTCATCTGTATAAACAGAAATATCATGTTTGCTTGCCGCAGTTCCTCTAGCTTTCTCCCTAGAAAATACAAATGTGTATAGCTGGTGTCCCCATGATGAACCAATTAGTGATTCAACGGTACAAAATTAAATGTTCCCTGATAAAAACATTCAAATCAATAAAGTCCATCGATAATATCCAGAAAACACAATCACAGAGGCTTTCAAAATATTTCGGATTGAGTTAGCCAAAACACAACCGGATATTTCTGGTTTCATCCAGTCATATCCGGACAAACTGGTGTGGAATTCGTATGCAATCGACCGAGAAAATCACAGTAAAAATGGTTTTGGAGAAAAGCAAAGTCTTTTCTTTAGGCAACTGCATAAAATGTCATTTATTCAAACAGAAATATCATGTTTGTTTGCCACAGTTCTTCTAGCTTTCTTCCTAGAAAATTCAAATATGTAGAGCTGGTGTCTCCATGGGGAACCAATTACTGTATGCAAGCTCAAAATTAAATGTTACATGATAAAAAACATTCAAAGCAATAAAGTCCATCGATAATATCCAGAAAACACAAATACAGAGGCTTTCAAAATATTTCGGATTGAGTTAGCCAAAACACAACCGGATATTTCTGTTTTCATCCTGTCATATCCGGACACACTGGTGTGGAATTGGTATGCAATGGACCGAGAAAATCACAGTAAAAATGGTTTTGGAGAAAAGCAAAGTCTTCTTGTTAGGCAAGTGCATGAAGTGTCATCGATACAAACAGAAATATCATGTTTGTTTGCCATAATTCCTCTAGCTTTCTCCCTAGAAAATATGAATATGTAGAGCTGGTGTCTCCATGTGGAACCAATTACTGTATCCAAGCTCAAAGTAAAATGTTCCCTGATAAAGAACATTCAAAACAATAAAGTCCATCGATAATATCCAGAAAAAACAAACACAGAGGATTTCACAATATTTCGTATGGATTTAGCCAAAACACAACCGGATATTTCTGGTTTCATCCAGTCATATCCGGACAAACTTGTATGGAATTCGTATGCAATGATCCCATAAAATCACAGTAAAAATGGTTTTGGAGAAAAGCAAAGTCTTTTCGTTAGGCAAATGCATAAAATGTCATCTGTATAAACAGAAATATCATGTTTGCTTGCCGCAGTTCCTCTAGCTTTCTCCCTAGAAAATACAAATGTGTATAGCTGGTGTCCCCATGATGAACCAATTAGTGATTCAACGGTACAAAATTAAATGTTCCCTGATAAAAACATTCAAATCAATAAAGTCCATCGATAATATCCAGAAAACACAATCACAGAGGCTTTCAAAATATTTCGGATTGAGTTAGCCAAAACACAACCGGATATTTCTGGTTTCATCCAGTCATATCCGGACAAACTGGTGTGGAATTCGTATGCAATGCAATGAGAAAATCACAGTAAAATGGTTTTGGAGAAAAGCAATGTCTTCTCGTTAGGAAAGTGCATAAAATGTCATTTATTCAAACAGAAATATCATGTTTGTTTGCCACAGTTCTTCTAGCTTTCTACCTAGAAAATACGAATATGTAGAGCTGTTGTCTCCATGTGGAACCAATTACTGTATCCAAGCTCAAAATTAAATGTTCCCCGATAAAAAGCATTCAAAACAATAAAGTCCATTGATAGTATCCAGAAAAATCAAATATAGAGGCTGTAGCAATATCTGGGATTGAGTTAGCCAAAACAAAACCAGATATTTCCGGTTTCATCCAGTGATATCCGGAAAAACTCCTGTGGAATTCGTATGCAATGGGCGGAGAAAATCACAGTACAAATGGTTTTGGAGCAAAGCAAAGTATTTTCATTAGGCAACTGCGTAAAATGTCATCGATACAAACAGAAATATCATGTTTGTTTGCTGTAGTTCCTCTAGCTTTCTCCCTAGAAAATTCAATGTGTAGAGGTGGTGTCGCCATGAGGAACCAATTAGTGTTTCAATGGGACAAAATGAAATGTTCCCTGATAAAAACATTCAAATCAATAAAGTCCATTGATAGTATCCAGAAAAAACAAACACAGAGGCTGTACCAATTCTTGGGATTGAGTTAGCCAAAAAAAACCGGGTATTTCTGGTTTCATCCAGGCATATCCGGACAAACTGGTGTGTAATTGGTATGCAATGGACCGAGAAAATCACAGTAAAAATGGTTTTGGAGAAAAGCAAAGTCTTTTCGTTAGGCAAGTGGATAAAATGTCATCTATACAAACAGAAATATCATCTTTGCTTGCCGCAGTTCCTCTAGCTTTCTCCCTAGAAAATAAAAATGTGTAGAGCTGGTGTCCCCATGATGAACCAATTAGTGATTCAACGATACAAAATTAAATGTTCCCTGTAAAAACATTCAAAAGAATAAAGTCCCTCGATAATATCCAGAAAACACAAACACAGAGGCTGTAGCAATATTTCGGATTGAGTTAGCCAAAACACAACCGGATATTTCTGTTTTCATCCTGTCATATCCGGACAAACTGGTTTGAAATTTGTATGCAATGGACTGAGAAAATCACAGGAAAAATTGTTTTGGAGAAAAGCAAAGTCTTCTCGTTAGGCAAGTGCATAAAATGTCAATTATACAAACAGAAATATCATGTTTGTTTGCCAAGTTCCTCTCGCTTTCTACCTAGAAAATATGGATATGTAGAGCTGGTGTCTCCATGTGGAACCAATTACTGTATCCAAGCTCAAAATTAAATATTGCCCCATAAAAAGCATTCAAAACAATAAAGAAAAAACAAACATAGAGGCTGTAGCAATATCTGGGATTGAGTTAGCCAAAACAATATCGGATATTTCCTTTTTCATCAAGTCAAATCTCGTATGCAATGGACTGACAAAATCACAGTACAAATGGTTTTGGAGAAAAGCAAAGTCGTTTCGTTAGGCAAGTGCATAAAATGTCATCGATACAAACAAAAAGATCATGTTTGTTTGCCGCAGTTCCTCTAGCTGTCTCCCTAGAAAATACGAATGTGTAGAGCTGGTGTCTCCATGTGGAAACAATTAGTGTTTCGCAGTTGAAAATTAAATGTTCCCTGATAGAAAACATTCAAAACAATAAAGTCTGTGGATAATATCAGGAATACACAAACACAGAGGCTGTAGCAATATCTGGGATTGAGTTAGCCAAAACAAAACCGGATATTTCCGGTTACATCCAGTCATATCCTGACAACTCCTGTGGAATTCGTATGCAATGGACCGAGAAAATCACTGTAAAAATGGTTTTGGATAAAAGCAAAGTCTTTTCGTTAGGTAAGTGCATAAAATGTCATGTACACAAACATAAATATCAGGTTTGTTTGCCACAGTTCCTCTAGCTTTCTCCCTGGAAAATAGGAATGTGTAGAGCTGGTGTCCCCATCATGAAGCAATTAGTGTTTCCACGGTACAAAAATAAATGTTCCCTGATAAAAATATTCAAAACAATAAAGTCCATCGATAACATGCAGAAAACACAAACACAGAGGCTGTAGCAATATTTCGGTTTGAGTTAGCGAAAACACAACCGGACATTTCTGGTTTCATCCAGTCATATCCGGACAAACTCCTGTGGAATTCGTATGCAATGGACCATGAAAATCACAGTAAAAATGGTTTTGGAGAAAAGCAAAGTCTTTTCGTTAGGCAAGTGCATAAAATGTCATCGATACAAACAGAAATATCATCTTTGCTTGCCACAGGTCCTCTAGCTTTCTCCCTAGAAAATACGAATGTGTAAATCTAGTGTCGCCATGATGAACCAATTAGTGTTTCAATGGGACAAAATTAAATGTTCCCCGATAAAAAGCATTCAAAACAATAAAGTCTATTGATAGTATCCAGAAAAAAAAAAAACACAGAGGCTGTACCAATATCTGGGATTGAGTTAGCCAAAACACAACCGGATATTTCTGGTTTCATCCAGTCATATCCGGAGAAACTGGGGTGGAATTCGTATGCAATGGACCGAGAAAATCACAGTAAAAATGGTTTTGGAGAAAAGCAAAGTCTTTTCGTTAGGCAAGTGCATAAAATTTCCTCTCTACAAACAGAAATATCATGTTTGTTTTCCTCAGTTCCTCTAGCTTTCTCCCTAGAAAATACGAATGTGTAGAGATGGTGTTCCCATAATGAACCAATTAGTGTTTCAACGGTACAAAATTAAGTGTTCCCTGATGAAAACATTCAAAACAATAAGTCCTTCGATAATATCCAGAAAACACAAACACAGAGGCTTTCACAATATTTTGGATTGAGTTAGATAAAACACAACCGGATATTTCTGGTTTCATCCAGTCATATCCAGACAAACTGGCATGGAATTCAAATGCACTGGAACAAGAAAATCACAGTAAAAATGGTTTTGGAGAAAAGCAAAGTATTTTCGTTAGGCAAGTACATAAAATGTCATCAGAACAAACAGAAATATCATGTTTGTTTGCCGCATTTCCTCTAGCTTTCTCTCTAGAAAATACGAATATGGGCCGGCGCCGCGGCTCACTAGGCTAATCCTCCGCCTTGCGGCGCTGGCACACCGGGTTCTAGTCCCGGTCGGGGCACCGATCCTGTCCCGGTGGCCCCTCTTCCAGGCCAGCTCTCTGCTGTGGCCAGGGAGTGCAGTGGAGGATGGCCCAAGTGCTTGGCCCTGCACCCCATGGGAGACCAGGAGAAGCACCTGGCTCCTGCCATCGGATCAGCGTGGTGCGCTGGCCGCAGCGCGCCTACCGCGGCGGCCATTGGAGGGTGAACCAACGGCAAAAGGAAGACCTTTCTGTCTGTCTCTCTCTCTCTCTCACTGTCCACTCTGCCTGTCAAAAATAAAAAAAAAAGAAAATACGAATATGTGCAGCTAGTGTCTCCATGTGGAACCAATTACTGTATCCAATCTCAAAATAAAATGTTCCCCGATAAAAAGCATTCAAAACAATAAAGTCCATTGATAGTATCAAGAAAAAACAAACATAGAGGCTGTAGCAATATCTGGGATTGTGTTAGCCAAAACAAAACCGGATATTTCCGGTTTCATCCAGTCATATCTGGACAAACTGGTGTGGAATTCGTATTCAATGGACTGAGAAAATCACAGTACAAATGGTTTTGGAGAAAAGCAAAGTCTTTTCGTTAGGCAAGTGCATAAAATGTCATCTCTACAAACAGAAATATCATGTTTGTTTGCCGCAGTTGCTCTAGCTTTCTCCCTAGAAAATACAAATGTGTATGACTGGTTTCTCCATGTGGAAACAATCAGTGTTTCGCAAAACAAAATTACTTGTTCCCTGATTAAAAACATTCAAACAATAAAGTCTGTGGATAATATCAGGAATACACAAACACAGAGGTGGTAACAATATGTGGGATTGAGTTAGCCAAAACAAAACCAGATATTTCCGCTTTCATCCAGTCATATCCGATAAACTGGTGTGGAATTCGGATGCAATGGACCGAGAAAATCACAGCAAAAATGGTTTTGGAGAAAAGCAAAGTCTTTTCGTTAGGCAAGTGCATAAAATGTCATTGATACAAACAGAAATATCATGTTTGTTTGCCGCAGTTCCTCTAGCTTTCTCCCTAGAAAGTATGAATGTTTAGAGCTGGTGTCTCCATGTGGAACCAATTAGTGTTTCCAAGATCAAAATAAAATGTTCCCTGATAAAAAACATTCAAAAAAATAAAGTCCAGTGATAATATCCAGAAAACACAAACACAGAGGCTGTAGCAATATTTGGGATAAGTTAACAAAAAAAAATAACCAGACATTTCCGGTTTCATCCAGTCATATCCGGACAAATTGGTGTGGAATTCGTATACAATGGACCGAGAAAATCACAGTAAAAATGTTTTGGAGAAAAGCAAAGTCTTTTCATTAGGCAGGTGCATAAAATGTCATTGATACAAACGGAAATATCACGTTTGTTTGCCACAGTTCCTCTAGCTTTCTCTATAGAAAATACAAATATGTAGAGCTGGTGTCTCCATGTGGAACCAATTAGTGTTTCCAAGAACACAATTAAAAATTCCCTGATAAAAAACATTCGAAACAATAAAGTCCGTGGAGAGCAGCAAGATGGCGGAATAGGCAGGGAGCACACTATTAGTCCGGGGGGAGAGAAAGTTTAATATAAGTGGAGATACTGCTGGGTCAAGGAAGTTTAGGCGATGAAACAGCAGAGGAAACTCTTCCGGAACTAGTGATTCACAGTGGACCTGCGTGGAGAGCGTGGGAGCCCAAGTTCGGGACACCAGCGGCAGACTCAACACACCAGCAGTGGAATGCGAGGTGAGCCAAACCTCAATAGACCGAGATACCTGCGGGCAAGCGGAAAGAGGAGGCTAGAGGGAACGAGGCTTGAAACTCCGTGGGGAAAAGTTCACCAGGCTAACTAGAAGAGAGATAGGAAAAAAATTAAAAAAAGTGACCAATACAGACACAAGTTTCTCTCTCTCCGCTTACCTCTCAAAGGCGAGAAAGACAGAGCAGGCGCCATTTTGGACATACGTCATAAACAGGGCGACCTCAGGTCCGCACCAGCCCTGAGCCTAGCAGAAACACCTGACTCTGGGGGGAGGGGTGAAATAACAGGAGATTAGCATCTAACTTGGCAACCCAGTGGGAGACTGCAGGAGAATTGGAGCCCACACTGAGGGCAGCAGAGATTCCCTGTGTGGTCCTTGGCAAAGAGCTTACGATCTCTGGCTCCTGTGGGTATATCATTTGCTTGCTAACTACATCCAATTACGTTCAGCTGTGCGGAATTACTTCCCTTTTAAATCAAAAAAAGAAAGAGAGATTTACCACACCTAACCTGGGAGTGTCATCTTTGACACACCCTCAGCCCTGAGGAACCAAACACAGCTCTCAGTCCACACTCATCTCAAGCCTCTAAGGCTCCACCAAACGCAGACAGTCCACTTAATATAGAGCCATAGTGTAACAAGAAAAAACACCACAGTGAAGAAACCAAATATCTCCAACATGCCAAACAACAAACGCAAAAACCAAGTTAACAAGAACAAGGAAGACACTATGACGCCCCCAAATGAAAAAGACACCCCAATTCAAGATTATGAAGATGATGAGATAGAAGAGATGCAAGAAGCAGATCTCAAAAAATTGATAAGAACATTAAGAAGTTCTCAAAAACAAATTCTTGAACTACAGAAATCCTTAATGGACAAGATAGAAAATTTCTCTCTCGTGAAAGTGAAATATTAAGGAGGAATCAAAATGAAATGAAACAACTAGTGGAACAAGAAACTTTGATCGTGACGAAAAATCATAATGAAATGAAGAATTCAATAGATCAAATGACAAACACATTAGAGAGCCTTAAAAACAGAATGGGCGAAGCAGAAGAGAGAATATCAGACTTAGAAGACGGAGAACAGGAAAGGAAACAGGCAAACCAAAGAAAAGAAGAAGAAACTAGAAATCTAAAAAATATTGTTGGGAATCTACAGGATACTATTAAAAAACCCAACATTCGGGTTCTAGGAGTTCCTGAAGGCATGGAGAGGGAGAAAGGATTAGAAGGCATTTTCAGTGAGATACTAGCAGAAAATTGCCCAGGTTTGGAGAAGGACAGAGGCATCTTAGTACAGGAAGCTCATAGAACCCCTAGTAAACATGACCAAAAGAGATCCTCACCACGACATGTTGTAATCAAACTCACCACAGTGAAACATAAAGAAAATATCCTAAAATGTGCAAGAGAGAAACGTCAGATTACTCTTAGAGGATCTCCAATTAGACTCACAGCAGACTTCTCATCAGAAACCCTACAAGCTAAAAGGGAATGGCAAGACATAGCCCAGGTACTAAGAGAGAACAACTGCCAGCCCAGAATACTATATCCTGCAAAGCTCTCATTTGTGAATGAAGGTGAAATTAAGACTTTTCATAGCAAACAGAAACTGAAAGAATTTGTTGCCACTCATCCTGCCCTGCAAAAGATGCTTAAAGATGTGTTACACACAGAAACACAGAAACATGGTCACCAATATGAAAGAAGGTAAAGGAAGGAAACCTCACAGCAAAAGATCACAGGAAGCTCAATTTCTCTTTGACATAGAAATAAACTCTGATGCTCTGTTAAAGCAATGTGTTAAAGTAATCTATTATGTGCTCTTGATGTCTGTTAAATTCTAATTGTTCAAAAACAGCTGAATTTTTATTAAGAGCTATGGGTTATATAAATATGTGCTTATTTTCAAAAATTTGAATAATCACCTTGTAACAATGATCAAATTTGGTCTATGTTATGTCATGATTTTAAGGAATCTTGTTTCAACCAGATATTTTGGATTTTGAGCCTTCTTGGCATTCTTGACAGGCATTCAAAAAATCAAAGTTTCAAACAATCTGGTCTCTAAAATTTCCAGTAAATCCTGGACTTTGGTTTGTCCAGTTTGGGCCCAACTGAAAAAATCGAAGGACCTATGTCTCTCATCTTATAGAGACACCAACTAATCAGGCTATTTGGATTATATTAGAAGGACTGTCAGGATGTGATGTGGTACCAGACTTTAAGTTTCTATAATGGAAAATGCTATTAATACAAATGTCTGAGAATTAAAAAGTCTAATGATCTTGTGTTACTAGACATGATAGTTATCTTAATGAGAAAGCCCCAGAGGCCTAAAGGGTTAAATACTTGTCAAATCCTACAGGTGCTTTCAAAAATACTGTGAAGTAAGCAAGTGCCTCTTGTTGGTTGATGAGTTTATAATTTTAAACATGGCGACTTAAAGTCTTTTGTCATCCACAGTTATATATGATGTGCTGCTCATAAAACTAAAGCGTTGTTGGTTCTGTGTTTAGCTGTCCTCCTATAGGTTCCTATGGACTTTTTCCAGCTACTTTTATTGTATTCAGTACTTTGGGATGGCTCTGTAAACAGATGAAGCCAATAATGTATTAAAAGTACCAACTGAGAGAAAGTATGGTTAACTGACATTACTAAAAACACAAAGCAATTCAAATTGGCAATCTACAAAAAGAGTTAAAGATTTTAAAAGCTATTATTAAAATTGCTATATTGGCCTATTATGCTATATTATATGTGTGTACATATTGTATGTCCACATGGGGAAATTTTATTAAGAGTTTTATTTTAAATGGCTTATCGATAAGATTGTCCATAAATTTAAGCTGCTAAAATCAATCAAAGATACATTTTAATGGGTGTGACCTGAATCTGTGTATCATATATTTTAGACTTGTTGGTAGAAAGAAACTAAAAACATTTTAGATGGTTGTGCTTAAGTTTTCTGGCTAAACAAACTACACCATGTTAGATATTTAAGAGGTGTTTTCAAATACATGATTCTTAAAATTTATAGAAGGCATTGGACCTTCTGGTAAATGTTTCCTTAAGTTGTTATCTAATGGTTGAAACGGTTTGCTAAGTATTCATGTGATATTGCTATTGTCAGCAAGCGATCTAGGACTTGCTCCCTCATTTCTCTATTCTAAGCCCAACTTGTTCTTTCATTTCTCTATTCTCTTCAAGGTAGGAAACTAATTCTATTATGAAGGAATCTGTAGGATGCACAATTTAATCTTTAGACCTTATAAAAGAGATGGCTAACATTTTTCTGTAATAGCATAGCCAAAATAAGAACTTCAATAATAATCTCATAGCTAGATTCACTTCACCATCAGCCAAGTATACAGTAAGTAGAAAAAACCTCCCTTTCAGACCAAAGGGAAAGAAAGTTTGAAAGCGAGAATATAATTTTCCTCATGGGCATTGTCTACCTTAGAAAAACTACTACAGAACATGCCTGTGACTATAGACTTGTAGTTCAGGCCACCGAAGATTAGAGATGGGACACGGGCACTCCCTTGACTTGCATCCTCTGGTCTGCTTTAACACAAACCAGGAGGAAAAGAAAGCTCGGCATCAGAAGCAATGGGTGTCAGGCCTATTAATGGCTGATCTGTACAGTGATCTGCCCTCAAGGAGACCCAACAGGCCAGTCCACTGCAGTGGCTTTCAATGTGGTAAGCCTGGGCTTCAGCAGAAGTCAGCTTGTGAAGAGCCTTGGCAGCTCTGCCAAGAGTTGGATCACTGGAAATGGACCTGCCCTGGAGTCGAAGGATGCCCAGGTCAGAGCCACAGATCTTCTTGGCTCTAAGCTGAAAAGCCCTTCACTCAGCCCAACTTCCAAAGTCACCACTGCAGCTGAGGGTTTGGTCAAGTAGGGTCAGCAACATTGCAGGCAGAACTGTAAATCTCTTGTTAGAGATGCCACCTGCATTTACCTGGCCAGCTCTTCTCCCAGGCCAGCCAAGTAATGAAAGTCAACAGAGTGCCTTCCCCTAAGAGGTTCACACCTCCCTTAGGATATACCCCATGTGAAGAGATAGATAGGTCTGGGCCTCTGAATTTACAAGGCCTAAAGCCCACCAGATTATTATCAAGCCCCTTCTATCAGGTTCTTTTGCCTCTCAATCAGAAAAATTACATGTAGGTTAGACAGCATCTTTCTTAGCTCCTCTAATAATGACTCTGTCCTTTGTTCTAGGCCCTGTCTAGTGCACTTGGGCCTCATTCCTTTGTAATCATAACCTCTACTCTACCACCAATGGCTCTACTCCCAACGTGTGTGTACTGATGGTCCTCTCCCCCACTTAATGCTGTATAATTGTTCAAACCTGGTAAATGCCACTCTTAGGATCATTGGTTACTATCCTCACTCTGTCTTTTATGACCTTGTCTAAATATGATCAGAGTCGGCAAACTTGGAAGGCTTCCATAGCCTTGGCAACTCATGGCAACAGCCTAGGGTGGTTACTGGCGCCATAAACTAGAGTGTCAATTTGTTGGGTCAACAACAGGAGCCACTGTGCACTTGCTCCTCATATGGGATCTCTGTCCTTAATGTGCTGTACATTGTGATTTAATGCTATAACTAGAACTCAAACAGTATGTTTCACTTTGTGTTTCTATGTGGGTGCAAACTGTTGAAATCTTTATACTAAATTGATCTTCTGTATATAAAGAGAATTGAAAATGATTCTTGATGCAAAAGGAAGGGGAGAGGGAGCGGGAGAGGGGAGGGTTGCAGGTGGGAGGGAAGTTATGGGAGGGGGAAGCCATTGTAATCCATAAGCTGTACACTGGAAATTTATATTCATTAAATAAAATTTTAAAAAAATAAATGTCACTAACTTGAAAAAAAAATTATGGGACAAGTACTCTATAGAATACTATACAGCAGTAAAAAAAATGAAATCCAGTCAATTGCAACAAGATGGAGGAATCTGGAAAACATCATGCTGAGTGAAATAAGCCAGACCCAAAGGGACAAATATCACATTTTCTCCCTGATCGGCGACAACTAACTGAGCACCAAAGGGGAAACCTGTTGAAGTGAAATGGACACTATAAGAAACAGTGACCTGATCAGCTCTTGTCCTGACTGTTGATGTACAATGTAATATTTTATCCATTTTAGTTTTTTTTTGTTCTAGTACTATTAGTTGAACTCTAATTAACATACATTTATTCTTAGGTGTTTAATTTTTAACTGAAAAGTGATCCCTGTTAAATATAATAGTGGGAATAAGAGAGGGAGGAGAGTACAATTTGGGACATGCCCAATCGGACTTGCCACAAATGATGGATTAGAAACGTGCCAGGGGATCCCAATACAATCCCATCAAAGTGGCATGTACCAATGCCATCTCACTAGTCCAAGTCATCAATTTCAGTCATCAAAATCAAGTTCAATTGATCACACTGATAGGTCTAAGAGTCAAAGGGATCACACAAGCATGACTAGTGTCTGCTAATACTAACTGTTAGAATCAAAAAGGGAGAGAACGATCCAACATGGGAAGCAGGATACACAACAGACTCATAGAATGGCAGAAGTCCTAAACAGCACTCTGGCCTCAGAATCAGCCCTTAAGGCATGCGAATATGGCTGAAGAGCCCATGAGAGTATTTTAGGCATGCAAAGCCAAGACACCATGGAAAAGAAAAAAAAAAGAAGAAGACCTAAATGAAAGATCTCAGTGAGTGAGATCCCAGTGGAAAGAACAGGTCATCAAAGAAGGAGGTACCTTTCTCTGAAGGGAGGAGAGAACATCCACTTTGACTATGACCCTGTCTGAATAAGATGAAGTCTGCGAACTCTAAAGGCTTCCATAGCCTTAGCAACTCATGACTAGAGCCTAGGGAGATTACTGACGCCATAAACAAGAGTGTCAAATTGTTAAGTCAACAACAGGAGTCACTGTGTACTTACATCCCATGTGGGATCTGTCCTTAATGTGTTGTCCGATGTGATTTAATGCTATAACTAGTACTGAAACAGTATTTTACACTTTGTGTTTCTGTGTGGGTACAAACTGTTGAAATCTTTACTCAATATATACTAAATTGATCTTCTGTATATAAAGATAATTTAAAATTAATCTTGATGTGAATGGAAGGGGAGAGGGAGTGGGAGACAGGAAGGGTGTGAATGGGAGGGAAATTATGGCTGGGGGAGCCATTGTAATCCATAAACTGTACTTTGGAAATTTATATTTACTAAATAAAAAAAACTTAAAAAATATAAAAGCAATTGTATAACTTGATTAAATTTTAGGGCCAGGAGTCCAGAACCCAGAATTCAGTTCTTTAGGGACTGACTAAATCACTGGTATCAATGCTTACAAATGTGTCTTAAACTTGGACTTGAGTAATAAAGTTTATATTTTTTAGTTTTATCTTTTAATTCCACAAACCTGTTTAAATCCCCTCATATAGTCATATAATGAAAAACTGAATATTATTAATTTTATCATAAAATAGTATGAATGCACTATTCATGAAAAAATTAAATATTTCAGAAAATAATAGACTAAAAAATAAAACTCTCCTGTTTCATATCTTCAAAAAAAAAAGAACAGGTCATCAAAGAAGGAGGTGCCTTTCTCTGAAAGGAGGAGAGAACTTCCACTTTGACTATGACCTTGTTTAAATATAATCAGAGTCGGTGAACTCAAAAGGCTTCCATAGCCTTGGCAACTCATGACTAGAGCCTAGGGTTCTTACACCATAAACAACAGTGTCAATTTATTAAGTCAACAACAGGAGTCTCTGTGCACTTACTCCTCATATAGGATCTCTGTCCTTAATGTGCTGTACATTGTGATTTAATGCTATAACTATTACTGAAACAGTATTTTGCACTTTGTGTTTCTGTGTGGGTGCAAACTGTTGACATCTTTACTTAATATATACTAAATTGATATTCTGTACATAAAGAGAATTGAAAATGAATATTGTTGTGAATGGAAGGGGAGAGGGAGCGGGAGACGGGAGGGTTGTGGGTGGGAGGGAAGTTATGGGAGGGGGAAGCCATTATAATCCATAAACTGTACATTGGAAATTTATATTCATTAAATAAAAATTAAAAAATTATAAAAAAATTGATCTTCTGTATATAAAGAGAATTGAAAATGAATCATGATATGACTGGAAGGGGAGAGGGATCAGGAGAGGGGAGGGTTGCAAGTGGGAGGGAAGTTATGTCAGGGGGGAATCCATTATAATCCATAAGCTGTACTTTGGAAATTTATATTCATTAAATAAAAGTTAAAAAAAGAAAAAAAATAAAATAAAGTCCGTGGATAATATTAGGAATACACAAACACAGAGTCTATAGCAATATCTGGGATTGAGTTAGCCAAAAGAAAAGCGGATATTTCCGGTTTCATCCAGTCATATCCGGTGAAACTGGTGTAGAATCGTATGCAATGAACCGAGAAAATCACAGTAAAAATGGTTTTGGAAAATAGCAAAGTCTTTTCGTTTGGCAAGTGCATAAAATATCATCTATATAAACAGAAATATCATGTTTGTTTGTCACAGTTCCTCTAGCTTTCTCCTTAGAAAATACGAATGTGTAGAGCTGGTTTCTCCAAGTGGAACCAATTAGTGTTTCCAAGAACAAAATTAAATATTCCCTGATAAAAAAAATTCGAAACAATAAAGTCTGTGGATAATATAAGGGAAACACAAACACAGAGGCTGTAGCAATATCTGGGACTGAGTTAGGCAAAACAAAACTGGATATTGACAGTTCCATCCAGTCATATCCGGAAAAACTGGTGTGGAATTCAGATGAAGTGTACCGAGAAAATCACAGAAAAATGGTTTTGGAGAAAAACAAAGTCTTTTCGTTAGGCAAGTGCATAAAATGTCATCTATACAAACAGAAATATCACGTTTGTTTGCCACAGTTCCTCTAGATTTCTCCGTAGAAAATACGAATGTGTAGAGCTGGTGTCTCCATGTGGAACCAATTAGTGATTCCAAGCACAAAATTAAATGTTCCCTGATAAAAAACATCCCAAATAATAAAGTCCGTGGATAATATCAGGAATACACAAACACAGAGGCTGTAGCAATATCTGGGATTGAGTTAGCAAAAAAAAAACCGGATATTTCTGGTTTTATCCCATCATATCCAGTAAACTGGTGTGGAATTCGTATGCAATGCACTGAGATATTCACAGAAAAAATGCTTTTGGAGAATAGCAAAGTCTTTTCGTTAGGCAAGTGCATAAAATGTCATCTATACAAACAGAAATATCATGTTTGTTTGCCGCAGTTCCCATAGCTATCTCCGTACAAAATACGAATGTGTAGAGCTGGTGTCTCCATGTGGAACCAATTAGTGTTTCCAAGCACAAAATAAAATGTTCCCTGATAAATAACATTCAAAACAATAAAGTCCATCGATAATATCCAGAAAACACAAACACAGAGGCTTTCACAATATTTCGGATTGAGTTAGCCAAAACACAACTGGATATTTCTGTTTTTATCCAGTCATATCCGAAGAAACTGGTGTGGAATTCGTATGCAATGGACAGAGAAACTCACAGTACAAATGATTTTGGAGAAAAGCAAAGTCTTTTCGTTAGGCAAGTGCATAAAATGTCATTTATACAAACATAAATATCATGTTTGTTATTCGCAGTTTCTCTAGCATTCTCCCTAGAAAATACGAATACGTTCAGCTGGTGTCTCCATGTGGATCCAATAATTTACCCAAGAACAAAATTAAATGTTCCCTGATAAAAATATTCAAAACAATAAGGTCCATCGATAATATCTTGAAAAAACAAACACAGAGGGTTTCACAATATCTCGCATTGGGTTAGCCAAAATACAACCAGATATTTCCGGTTTCATCCAGTCATATCCGGACAACGTGGTGTGGAATTCTTATGCAATGGACCGAGAAAATCACAGTAAACATGGTTTTGGAGAAAAGCAAAGTCTTTTCGTTAGGCAAGTGCATCAAATGTCATCTATACAAACAGAAATATCATGTTTGTTTGGTTCAGTTGCTCTAGCTTTCTCCCTAGAAAATAGAAATGTGTAGAGCTGGTGTCCCCATGATGAACCAATTAGTGTTTCCAAGCTCAACATTAAATGTTCCCTGATACAAAATATTCACATCAATAAAGTCCGTGGATAATATCAGGATTACACAAACACAGAGTCTGTAGCAATATCTGGGACTGAGTTAGCCAAAGCAAACCGTATATTTCTGTTTTCATCCAGTCATATCCGGAAAAACTGGTGTGGAATTCGTATGCATTTTATCGAGATAATCACAGAAAAATGGTTTTGGAGAAAAGCAAAGTCTTTTCGTTAGGCAAGTGCATAAAATGTCATCGATACAAACAGAAATATCATGTTTTTTTTGTCACAGTTCCTCTAGACTTCTCTCTAGAAAATACGAATGTGTAGAGCTGGTGTCTCCATGTGGAACCAATTACTGTATCCAGGCTCAAAATAATATGTTCCCCAATAAAAAACTTTCAAAACAATTAAGTCTGAGGATAATATCAGGAATACGCAAACACAGAGGCTGTAGCAATATCTGGGATTGAGTTAGCCAAAACAAAACTGGATATTTACAGTTTCATCCAGTCATATCCGGACCAACTGGTGTGGAATTCGTATGCAATGGACCGAGAAAATCACAGTACAAATGGTTTTGGAGAAAAGCAAAGTCTTTTCGTTAGGCAAGTGCATAAAATGTCATCGATACGAACAGAAATATTATGTTTGTTTGCCACAGTTCCTCTAGCTTTCTCCTTAAAAAATACGAATGTGTAGAGCTGGTGTCCCCATGATGAAGCAATTAGTGTTTCAACGGTACAAAATTAAATATTCCCTGATAAAAATATTCAAAACAATAAAGTGCATCGATAATATCCAGAAAAAACAAACACAGAAACTTTCACAGTATTTCGGATTGAGTTAGCCAAAACAAAATCGGATATTTCCTCTTTCATCCAGTCATATCTGGAAAAAGTGGTGTGGAATTCGTATGCAATCTACGGAGAAAATCACAGTAAAAATGGTTTTGGAGAAAAGGAAAGTCTTTTCTTTAGGAAAGTGCATAAAATGTCATCGATGCAAACAGAAATATCATGTTTGTTTGCTGCAGTTCCTCTACCTTTCTTACTAGAAAATACAAATATGTAGAGCTGGTCTCTCCATGTGGAACCGATTAGTGTTTCCAAGCAAAAAATTAAATGTTCCCTGAAATAAAGTCCGTGGATAATATCAGGAATACACAAACACAGAGGCTGTAGCAATATCTGGGATTGAGTTAGCCAAAACAAAACCGGATATTTCCAGTTTCATCCAGTCATATCCGGACAAAGTGGTGTGGAATTTGTGTACAATGGACCGAGAAAATCACAGTAAAAATTGTTTTGCAGAAAAGCAAAGTCCTTTCGTTAGGCAAGTGCATAAAATGTCATCTACACAAACATAAATATCATGTTGGTTTGCCGCGGTTCCTCTAGCTTTCTCCCTAGAACTACGAATGTGTAGAGCTGGTGTCCCCATGATGAACCAATTACTGTTTCTACGGTAGAAAAGTAAATGTTCCCTGATAAATATATTCAAAACAATAAAGTCCATCACTAATACTCAGAAAAAAAAACACAGAGGATTCACAATATTTCGGTTTGAGTTATCCAAAACAACTGGACATTTCTGGTTTCATCCCGTCATATCCGGACAAAGTGGTGTGGAATTCGTATGCAATGGACCGAGAAAATCACAGTAAAAATGGTTTTGGAGAAAAGCAAATTCTTTTCGTTAGGCAAGTGCATAAAATATCATCTATAAAACAGAAATATCATGTTTGTTTGTCACAGTTCCTCTAGCTTTCTCCCTAGAAAATTGAATATGTAGCGCTGGTCTCTCCATGTGGAACCAATTACTGTATCCAGGCTCAAAATAATATGTTCCCCGATAAAAAACATTCAAAACAATAAAGTCTGTGGATAATATCAGGAATACACAAACACAGAGGCTGTAGCAATATCTGGGATTCAGTTAGCCAAACAAAACCGGATATTTCTCCTTTCATCCACTCATATCCGGACAAAGTGGTGTGGAATTCGCATACAATGGACAAGAAAATCACAGTAAAAATGGTTTTAGAGAAAAGCAAAGTCTTTTCGTTAGGCAAGTGCATAAAATGTCATCTATACGAACAGAAATATCATGTTTGTTTGCTGCAGTTCCTCTAGCTTTCTCCCTAGAAAATAGGAATGTGTAGAGCTGGTGTCTCCATGAGGAACCAATTACTGTTTCCAAGCACAAATTAAATGTTCCCTGAAAAAAAAACATTCAAAAAAATAAAGTCCGTGGATAATATCAGGAATACACAAACACAGAGTCTGTAGCAATATAGGGGATTGAGTTAGCCAGAGCAAAACCAGATATTTCCGCTTTCAACCAATCATATTCGGACAAACTGGTGTGGAATTCGTATGCAATGGATCGAGAAAATCACAGTAAAAATGTTTTTGGAGAAAAGCAAACATTTTACGTTAGGCAAGTGCATAAAATGTCATCTATACAAACAGAAATATCATGTGTGTTTGCCGCAGTTCCTCCAGCTTTCTCCCTAGAAAATACGAATGTGTAGAGCTGGTGTCTCCATGTGGAAACAATTAGTGTTTCAACGGTATAAAATTAAATGTTCCCTGATAAAAAACATTCAAAAAAATAAAGTCTGTTGGTAATATCAGGAATGCAGAAACACAGAGGCTGTAGCAATACCTGGGATGGAGTTAGCCAAAAAAATTCCAGATATTTCCGGTTTCATCCAGTCATATCCGGACAAACTGGTGTGGAATTCGTATCGAATGGACCGAGAAAATCACAGTACAAATGGTTTTGTAGAAAAGCAAAGTCTTTTCGTTAGGCAAGTCCATAAAATGTCATGGATAGAAACAGAAATATCATGTTTGTTTGCCGCAGTTCCTCTGGCTTTCTCCCTAGAAAATACGAATGTGTAGAGCTGGTGTCTCCATGATGAACCAATTAATGTTTCCAACCACATAATTAAATGTTCCCTAAAAAAAAAATCAAAAAATAAAGTCCGTGGATAATATCAAGCATACACAAACACAGAGGCTGTAGCAATATTTTGGATTTAGTTAGAAAAAACACAACCAGATATTTCTGGTATCATCCAGTAATATCCGGACAGAGTGGTGTTGAATTCGTATGCAATGGACCGAGAAAATCACAGTACAAATGGTTTTGGAGAACAGCAAATTCTTCTCATTAGGCAAGTGCATAAAATGTCATCTACACAAACAGAAATATCATGTTTGTTTGCCGCAGTTCCTCTAGCTTTCTCCCTAGAAAATACGAATCTGTAGAGCTGGTTTCCCCATGATGAACCAACTAATGTTTCTATGGTACAAAAATAAATGTTCCCTGATGAAATCATTCAAAACAATAAAGTCCATCGATAATATCCAGAAAATATAAACACAGAAACTTTCACAATATTTCGGATTGAGTTAGCCAAAACACAACCGGAATATTCTCCTTTCATCCAGTCATATCCGGATAAACTGGTGTGGAATTCGTATGCAATGGAACGAGAAAATCAGAGTAAAAATGGTTTTGGAGAAAAGCAAAGTCTTTTCGTTAGACAAGTGCATAGAATGTCATCTATACAAACAGAAATATCATGTTTGTTTGCTGCAGTTCCTCCAGCTTTCTCCCTAGAAAATACGAATGTGTAGAGATAGTGTCTCCATGTGGAAACAATTAGTGTTTCACAGCACAAAATTAAATGTTCCCTGATAAAAAACATTCAAAACAATAAATCTGTGGATAATATCAGGAATACACAAACACAGAGGCGGTCACAATATCTGGGATTGAGTTAGCCAAAACATAACCGGATATTTCCGGTTTCATCCAGTCATATCCGAGAAACTGGTGTGGAATTCGTATGCAATGGACCGAGAAAATCACAGTAAAAATGGTTTTGGAGAAAAACAAAGTCTTTTTGTTAGGTAAGTGAATAAAACGTCATCTATACAAACAGAAATGTCATGTTTGTTTGCCACAGTTCCTCTAGCTTTCTCCCTAGAAAAAACGAATATGTAGAGCTGGGTTCTCCATGTGGAACCAATTACTGTATCCAAGCTCAAATAAAATGTTCCCCGATAAAAAACATTCAAAACAATAAAGCCTGTGGATAATCTCCAGAAAAAACAAACACAGAGGATGTACCAATAAGTGGGATTGAGTTAGCCAAAACACACCGGATATTTCTGGTTTCAACCAGTCATATCCGGACAAACTGGTGTGGAATTCGTATGCAATGGATCGAGAAAATCACAGTAAAAATGGTTTTGGAGAAAAGCAAAGTCTTTTCGTTATTTAAGTGCATAAAACGTCATCTAGACAAACAGAAATATCATGTTTGTTTGCCGTAGTTCCTCTAGGTTTGTCCCTCGAAAATACGAATGTGTAGAGCTGGTGTCTCCATGTGGAAACAATTAGTGTTTCCACGGTACAAAATTAAATGTTCCCTGATAAAAAACATTCAAAACAATAAAGTCAGTGGATAATATCAGGAATGCACAAACACAGAGGCTGTAGCAATATCTGGGATTGAGTTAGCCAAAACAAAACCAGATATTTCCCGTTTCATCCAGTCATATCCGGACCAACTGGTGTGGAATTCGTATGCAATGGACCGAGAAAATCACAGTAAAAATGGTTTTGGAGAAAAACAAAGTCTTTTTGTTAGGTAAGTGCATAAAATGTCATCGATACAAACAGAAATATCATGTTTGTTTGCTACAGTTCCTCTAGCTTTCTCCCTAGAAAATACGAATATGTAGAGCTGGGTTCTGCATGTGGAACCAATTACTGTATCCAAGCTCAAATAAAATGTTCCCCGATAAAAAACATTCAAAACAATAAAGTCTGTGGATAATATCCAGAAAAAACAAACAATGGACCGAGACAATCACAGTACAAATGGTTTTGGAGAAAAGCAAAATCTTTTCATTATTAAAGTGCATAAAATGTCATCTAGACAAACAGAAATATCATGTTTGTTTGCATCAGTTCCTCTAGCTTTCTCCCTAGAAAATACAAATGTGTAGATTTGGTGTCTCCAAGTGGAAAAAATTGGTGTTTCCAAGCACAAAATTAAATGTTCCCTGAAAGAAAACTTTCAAAACACTAAAGTCTGTGGATAATTTCAGGAATACACAAACACAGAGGCTGTAGAAATATTTTGGATTCAGTTAGCCAAAACACAACCGGATATTTTTGGTTTCATGCAGCCATATCTAGACATTCAGAAATATCATGTTTCTTTGCTGCAGTTCCTCTAGCTTTCTCCCTAGAAAATACAAATATATAGAGCTTGTGTCTCCATGTGGGACCAATTACTGTATCCAAGCTCAAAATAAATTGTTCCCCGATAAAAAACATTCAAAACAATAAAGTGTATGCATAATATCTTGAAAAAACAAACACAGAGGCTGTAGCAATATCTGGGATAAAATGGGCAAAACAAAACCAGATATTTCCGGTTTCATCCAGTCATATCCGGACAAACTGGTGTGGAATTCGTATGCAATGGACTGAGAAAATCACAGTAAAAATGGTTTTGGAGAAAAGCAAAGTCGTTTCGTTAGGCAAGTGCATAAAATGTCATCGATACAAACAGAAAGATCATGTTTGTTTGCCGCAGTTCCTCTAGCTGTCTCCTTAGATAATACGAATGTGTAGAGCTGGTGTCTCCATGATGAACCAGTTAGTGTTTCTACGGTACAAAATTAAATGTTCCCTGATAAAAAACATTCAAAACAATAACTCCATCGATAATATCCAGAAAACACAAACACAGAGTCTGTAGCAATATTTCAGATTGAGTTAGCTAAAACACAACCAGATATTTCTCATTTCATCCATTCATATCTGGACAAACTGGTGTGGAATTCGTATGCAATGGACCGAAAAAATCAGAGTAAAAATGGTTTTGGAGAAAAGCAAAGTCTTTTCATGAGCCAAGTGCATAGAATGTCATCTATACAAACAGAAATATCATGTTTGTTTGCCGCAGTTCCTCTAGGTTTCTCCCTAGAAAATACGAATTTGTAGAGCTGGTGTCTCCATGAGGAACCAATTACTATTTCCAAGAACAAAATTAAATGTTCCCTGAAAAAAAAATTCAAAAAAATAAATTTGTGGTTAATATCAGGAATACACAAACACAGAGGCTGTAGCAATATTTCGGATTGAGTTAGACAAAACACAACCGGAGATTTCTGGTTTCATCCATTCACATGTGGACAAACTGGTGTGGAATTCGTATGCAATGGACCGAAAAAATCAGAGTAAAAATGGTTTTGGAGAAAAGCAAAGTCTTTTCGTGAGCCAAGTGCATAGAATGTCATCTATACAAACAGAAATATCATGTTTGTTTGCTGCAGTTCCTCTAGCTTTCTCCCTAGAAAATATGAATGTGTAGAGATGGTGTCTCCATGTGGAACCAATTACTGTATCCAAGCTCAAAATACAATGTTCCATGATAAAAAACATTCAAAAAAATAAATTCTGTGGATAATATCTTGAAAAAACAAACACAGAGGCTGTAGCAATATCTGGGATTGAGTTAGCCAAAAAAAAAAACGGATATTTCCGGTTTCATAAAGTCATATCCGGACAAATTGGTGTGGAATTCGTATGCAATGGACCGAGAAAATCACTGTAAAAATGGTTTTGGAGAAAAGCAAATTCTTTTCATTCGGCAAGTGCATAAAATCTCATCTATGCAAACAGAAATATCATGTTTGTTTGCCGCAGTTCCTCTAGGTTTCTCCCTATAATATACGAATGTGTAGAGCCGGTACCCCCATGATGAACCAATTAGTGTTTCAACGGTACAAAAATAAATGTTCCCTGATAAAATCATTCAAAACAATAAAGTCCATTGATAATATCCAGAAAACAGAAAACACAAACACAGAGGCTGTAGCAATATCGGGGATTGAGTTAGCCAAAAAAAAAAAAAACGGATATTTCCGGTCTCATAAAGTCATATCCGGACAAACTGGTGTGGAATTCGTATGCAATGGACCAAGAAAATCACAGTACAAATTGTTTTGGAGAAAATCAAAGTCTTTACGTTAGGCAAGTGCATAAAATGTCATCTATACAAACAGAAATATCATGTTTGTTTGCCGCAGTTCCTCCAGCTTTCTCCCTAGAAAATACGAATATATAGAGCTGGTGTCTCCATGTGGAAACAATTAGTGTTTCCAAGCATAAAATTAAATGTTCCCTGATAAAAAACATTCAAAACAATAAAGTCTGTTGTTAATATCTGGAATGCAGAAACACAGAGGCTGTAGCAATATCTGGGATTGAGTTAGCCAAAACAAAACCGGATATTTCCGGTTTCATCCAGTCATATTGAAAGAATTAGGCAGGTTGGGTAGGTTTAAGATGAAGTTGTTTGAGCTAACTGCATATTGTTCTGCTTCTGTACAAATTGGCTGGGCTTGCAATAATCTTGCAAGAAATGTGATTGCTTTCATAAGATGGCTGAGCCTGCAATATGTAACCGTTTTTAGGAACTATAAAGGCTGAAGTTAACAGAAAATGTACCCAACCTATATCCTGTTACAAGTGACCACACACCACATACCCGGCTTGACGACCCCTGCCCTTGCTTGCTCAAGCTAAAAATAAAAACCGCAAGGCACGTACAGCATGTAACTTCTTCCTGTACCATGTAACCATTAAGTTACCCAATGAAATTGTAACACAGTGAAAATATGCTAATGTTGTGGTTTTAAGCCTTAAATACTCTGTGAAACTGATGATCGGGGCCGCTCTCTCTGCACTGCACTAGAGGGTGCTATTGAGACGGCCCATTTGCAAATAAAATAAACTTCCCTCTTGCTGTTTGCATCGATTGGTGTGGAGCTCGTGTGTTTGGGGGTCGGTCGATTTGTGGCACACCTGCTCCGGGGTTCCTACATCTTGGGGGCTCGTCCGGGATTTAAACCCCCCCAGATTCACCCTCCATCTCCCAATCGGAGGTAAGTCTTTTTTGTTCCGTGTATTTTTGTGTGTTCCATTGTCTATTTTCCCCGGGCGCCTGGCGTACGGGTGTTTGTGTTTGCGGGTGATAGAGCGTCCGGGCGATAGAGCGCCGAACCTGTAGGAAGCCAGTAGTAGGCAGGAACAGACGTGTTCGGGACCCCTGGCTTCAGCCGTGGGGCACGCCCCAGCGGTGTACTGGGAGGAAGGGAAGGACTTTGTCTCCCTCCTCCCCCGGGAAAGGCTGATAGAGCGGCCGACCCCATCTGAAGTTCTTGTTTCAGTTTTGTTCCGTTCGGTTGTTGCGCGCAGTGTCTTCGTGAGTCTTGTAATTGTCTTTTGTGTCATAATTTACTTACCTTTCTTCTCCAATATGGGACAGGGATTGACTACACCTTTGAGCCTCGGCTGGACCAGTTAACCCTTTCCAATCTGGTAGAAGGCTGTCCGTCTTTGCAGCTTATGGTAGCTTTGGTGCATCTTAAAGTTTTTGTGAGCTATTACTGTTGCTAAGTTTTAATTGTTTGAGAAACTATGTGAACAAAGTGTCCGGACTACCCATTCTATTTTTGTATTATGTGTTAATTTTGTCTACCTCTCAATACAGCCTTAGAGCCAAATGTACGGACAAATTTTTAAAATAAAGGGGCTTGTATCTGGGTTCGGCTCTGGTGGACGGGTGACTTTGTTGCCAAATGACCTTCTCCTGCTCCTTGGGAGCCTGGCCAGTTCCCTGGGAGGAGGAAAGAAAAATGTTTCTGATAAACGGGTGGGCATGCTTCCTGTCTTGGCTCTTTGGCCAAGATCCGGGACGGGACGCACTGCTTGCCTGAAGTCTTGGCAATGAGCCACCCTCGTCCTTGGAGGCTTTGAGAGGGAGCCAGAACCTTAATCCATTAGCCCTTTCCAACCTGATGGGTTTTTTTTTCTTTGCAGTTGGTGAAAGCCTAAGCAATGGTTCATATGCTGATGTCTAGTTCTTTTTTTGTGCTGCTGTCCCTGACTTATTTGATGAGAGTGTTCCTTCATGTGCCTTGAAGGTTTTGCGTTTTCCTATTGCCATTATGAGTCTTGATTGGGAAAACTGCAATGCAAAGTTGTTTATATTGTTTATCTGTTTTCAGTGTTTGAGTGATTACCCAACTGATCAGAAGTGTACAAATTGTTGGCTAAACCGCTCAACTCTGACAGCTTAAATTCTAAACCGAGTCTTCCAACTTTGGGCTTCCAGTCGGATCCCTGGAACTCTCAAAGGATGGGACTCTAAAATTTGTTAAAGTAACAGCTGCTTGAGTCAATTCAGGTTATGTAAAATGTAATTTTAACTGTTAATTCAGATAATGGTGTGGTATTCATTAATAACTCAGTGTCTTAAGCCATCTAGGCATCAATGCTAAGCAAAATGTGGGAAAATGTATTGTACTTTTCACATCTTAAATTCGATAAGAGAGACGGTTTAAGTTTGTTAGCATGTATTCTCATAGATTGTCCATACATAACAATTCAAGACTATGTAAAAGTAACTACAGGTGTAAAGTTTCAAAAGGTGTAAACAAGTCATAAAAATTTTTTAAAGGTTTACAACTTTAAAATTATTTATAAAGTTTTCTTTAAGTGCTAATGCCAAAATTACATTGAGCTAAAGTTAAAGTCTAATCTTCTGTTACAACAATGATGTTTTAAAAAAAATGTGCACTAATGTTAGTAAATATCTGAAAATGGTCTAAGTCGTAAATTTTGAAATCTGTTTTTGCAAAAAAAAAAAAACTGTAACGTGTATTTTAACAGTGTCTGCTGAATCAGTTGCTCTGCCATTTCTAGAGTGAGGTCCTGTAAGCTCTTTTTGACTCTGTTAAATAGTTCTGAACTATGTAAACTTTTATTTGCAAGGGTTTTTTTATTTCTGGTTTATTCGACAGCAAGAGACATAAAATTCATGTTCTGTCCAAATAATTTATTATGTGCTCTACTGTATCTGTTAAGTTCAGATTAATAAAAAACATTGTTAAGTATTATGATCAGATCTGGTTTAAAAGTGTAAAAATCACCCTAACTAATAAATGGCTATCATTTCAGGATGTTAAAAAATTCTATTTTAACCAGGTACTCTAAGTTCTCTTGGCACCCTTAACAGACTTTATAAAAATCAAAGTTCTAAATTACAGAGATAATAACCAATTGGCTGTTTAAATTAAAAGTGGTGCCAAGATGTAAAATGATGCTAAACTTCAGCTATAAACATGTTTCTTTTTAGCTGCTCCAGTCTCTGGCTCAGAAGCCAGATCCTTTAAAGAGGGACTGACAAAGTCTCCATCCAGCTAACGCTAAACAACCAGGCATTGCTAGTTCAAATGTATTGCTAGTTCAAATGTGGATCAAACGGGAGATCTAGCCAACAGGGAAAAAGTGCTCCAAAAGAGATTTAGAGACGAAGGAAAATGGTTATGCAGCAGGTGCTAAAGGACCAGGTTCCAGGGGCCCAAGAAAACTCTAGTGCCCACTGGCTACATGGTAAATAATCCGGAAGCCAAAGGATGGCAGAGATGTCTGCCACAATTTCTCCTCTAAGTCAGGCTACGCAGTAAGCACTGGTTAAACCGCCAGTTAAATCTGAAAGCCGAGGAAGTCAGTCTAGAAACCCGACTCGTTGCCTCACTTCTCCTCTTTTCTCTTCCAGAAGGGAAGTTACTACAGTTCTGAAGGACTCTCCACTGTGATGTACGGTTTGATCCCCAGACCTTATGTAAGAAATGGTTGACCTTCTCTGTAATAATGCCTGGCCAAACAGCATAGCCAAAATAAGAGGTTAAACTATAAAAGAATGTGACAGCTAAATCGATTTTTCAGTGTACGCGGTAAATGGGCAGAACTCCCCTTTTAAACCAAATTGAGGGATAAATAAAAAGTTGTACTGATGACCTCAAAGTATGCAAGCAGGTCACCACAGTTGATCTTGCCTAAAAGGTCATAGTTCTCCTCATGGGCACGGTCTTAACTCGCAAAAAAAAAAATACTAAGTGTCAAAATTTGCCCATGACCATAGTTTTTTTTAGCTCACCCTGATATTAAAGAAATCAGGGTTGGGTTGAGCACCCCCTTGACTGACATAGAGGCTGCCTCCTTGGTCTACTTTATTAGAGACCAGGAGAACGAGGAGCAAGCTAGCAGCAGGAGCGACATGAGGATAGGCAACAGGCCAATCTATGGCTTTCTGCACGGTGATCTGCCGTCAAGGAGACCCAGCAAGGCCACTGCACCCCAAACAGCACCTGTTGCTGATATAAGGAGCCAGGGCATTGGGCAAGCAGCTGTCACAACAGAAACTGCCTTCTGTCAGCTCTGCCAAGAGCATGGCCACTGGACATGGAACTGCCCTGGGTGTCGAAGGACTCCTGGTTCAGAACTGCAGACCCTGTGGCCCCGAGCTAAAAAGCCTTTAGCTCTGCCCAGCCTCTGCCTGGCTTCTAGCTCCAGCCACTGCTATTGAGGGGATAGCCTAGGGTCAGTGAAACGCAAGTTGCCTATTTCTACCAGCCTCCTATTAAAGCTCTCCTCCTAGTCCAGCCAGGTAATGCGAGTCAACAGGGTGCCTCCCTTAAAGGAGATTCGCATCTCTTGCAATTCGCTTCCAGCACCCCCTGGATAGGTCTGGGCTTCACACACCCAGCCAGGCCTTAAAATGTCTATCCAATAGTATTAAGCTTAGAGAAAGCCCTCCCTGCCTGTTCCTTAAAAACAGGGCTTTCAGTAATAGCTAACTCAGATAGTCCTACACCTATTTGGACAGGTCCTCACTGAGGACTTAAAAGGAACTATCTCTTGAGGGGGGTGCACAATAATCCATAATGTAGATGATTAAATGTAAGTGACTTATAGTCTGTCTCCTTTCCCAGCCTGAGACTCTAGTCTTGTACATTGGCTTAACTTGCTAGCAAAACTAGCTATTAGGTATCTGGAGGAAAACGAAGCATAGCTAGTCCATTAAAGTGTTAACCATTTAACCCTTATCCTCTCCCCTGGGGAGAGAAAACCAGCCCCAGAGAGGATATGGGCCATGCAGCAAATTCCTACTTCTGCAAACTTCAGGCAGTCCCAGCTTTTCTCTATCAGGTTACAGGTTCCTAGATACAGGGAAATAGCACAGTTCCTAAACCAGGCTCTATAAGAACATCAAATCCTAACTAAATTAATAGTGGAGACTGGCACTAGGGACTGGGTCGAGTTGCTGCCGATGGCTTTGTTTAGAGCTCGTAACACACCTTCTATATGTGGACTAACACCTTATAAAATATTGTATGGAGGCCCCCCACCCGCGGCGGATCTGTTAGGACCCAGTATTGACTCTTTTGCTACTTCCCCTACCCTGCAGACTCGCTTCCGTGCCTTGCAGCTGATTCATAAGCACATAGGGAAGCAGCTGGCTGCCGCATATCAGTCCAAAGGCCCCGTGCTCCCACACTCGTTCCAGGCTGGGGACACTGTCTACGTTCACAGGCACCAGACCAAGAATCTTGAGCCGCGCTGGAAAGGACCTTACACAGTACTACTGACCACACCAACGGCGGTAAAGGTGGACGGAATCGCCGCCTGGATTCACGTGTCGCACGTCAAGAAGGCAGCAACTGAACAGAGTCAAGGGACAGGCAGCCCTGCCGACAAGCCGACACCGGAATGGAGACTACAACGCACTCAAAACCC
This sequence comes from Lepus oiostolus, assembly GCA_036325905.1. NCBI lineage: Eukaryota > Metazoa > Chordata > Mammalia > Lagomorpha > Leporidae > Lepus > Lepus oiostolus. The sequence continues at coordinate 55,073,486 of CM070808.1, read as the reverse complement.
CCTCAAGATAAGATTATTTCGCTCTTAGTATTCTTTTTCAGCATGGTTGTAGTAAGCTCAAGTCCTCATATCCCTTATCATATTACTTGGCAGCTTATTAATTTAAGAACCGGAGCAATTGTCAATAGCACTTCTGGTTTTAATGTTCTTAGTGATTATTTTCCTGATTTGTATTTTGACCTTTGCCAACTTTTTGACGCTGATAATGTATGTGTTGGGAGGGGAGGAACCTATGTCTGTCCCGGGGGAAAAAATGGAAAATCCCTTCCAGGTTGTGGGGGCCCCGAAGTAGAATACTGTGAAAAATGGGGATGTAAAACCACTGGAAGTGCACACTGGAAACCCTCATCTTCATGGGACCTGATTACTATCGGGGCGGCTCCAGGCATAACATTTAACGACTGTGGGGGGAGGGACTACAGTACTTGTATAAATGGGACGTTGGGTAGGTGCCACCTCCAGATCCTTCGCTTCACAGATAAGGGAAAACAGGACAGATGGGTCGGGCCTAAATCATGGGGTATATACTTGTATAGACCGGCCAGAGACCCCTTTGCCCTATTCGCCTTGAGCCGGACGGTTACTCTCACAACCGTATCGGTTGGACCAAATAAAGTATTAACAGATCAGAGGAGCCCAACCTCCCCACACTTTGCAAAGGGGAAATCTCTTGGGCAGGTACTTGTCAGAAATCGGCCCAGTCAGACGCCTGCCAGCAGTCAGTCCAGCCTGGCTTCCCCGACACCCGTTTTCCCGAATGAGTACGTAGTAGCAACGCCTCCTCCGCCCAGCCCCGAAAATTCCTCCTTACCCGGAACGGGGGATAGGCTCCTCAACCTAATACATGGGGCCTTCCAAGCATTGAATGGCTCTGACCCCAATAGGACCCGGGATTGCTGGCTGTGCCTTGCCTCACCTCCCCCTTATTATAAGGGAGTAGCTGTCATTGGAAATTGGACCAACCATACCATTGTCCCTTCCCAGTGCTCCAATCTGCCATCCCACCGACTAACTCTTACAGAAGTATCAGGACAGGGACTTTGCGTAGGCTCCATTCCCCCTCAATATCAGGGCCTCTGTAATAAAACTATGACTCTCAAACCAGGCACCTATTATTTAACAGGACCAAATGGGACATTTTGGGCATGCAATACAGGCCTAACTCCCTGCTTGGCAGGACAAGCTCATAATCAAACTCATGAATGGTGCGTCATGGTTAAAGTATGGCCTCGGGTCACACTACATGACCCTGAGGAAGTCTACCGACAATATAAGGAAAATCTCCGGCTCCCTAGGGAACCCCTAACCATAACACTAGCCCTCATATTGGGAGGACTCACAGTCGGGGGCATCGGAGCAGGCATAGGTACCGGAGCCACTGCTCTGTCAAAGACAAATCAGTTTCACCTGTTACAGCAAGCTATGCATTCAGATTTACAAGCTTTAGAAGAATCTGTCAGTGCCCTGGAAAAGTCCTTAACTTCACTCTCTGAGGTAGTATTACAAAATAGAAGGGGGTTGAACCTGGTATTTTTAAAGGAAGGGGGACTCTGTGCAGCCCTAAAGGAAGAGTGCTGTTTCTATGCGGATCACACTGGAGTGGTCAGAGACAGCATGACAAAATTAAGAAAAAGACTAAAACAAAGACAGAGCCATTTTAAAGCAGGACAGTCATGGTTTCAGAGCTGGTTTAACTCATCCCCTTGGTTAACAACCCTAATCTCCACCATCACAGGACCCTTAATAATATTACTTTTAATTTTAACCTTTGAACCCTGCATAATAAATAGGCTTCTTCAGTTTATTAAAAGTAGATTAACTATCACCCACGCCTTGGTCCTGACCCAGCAGTACCAAAGTTTAAAAACGGAGGACATAAAAAAAAAAATTCAGGACACAGCTATTCCTTAAATTTTAGGATTAAAATTTGCCAAAAACAAGAGGAGGGAATGAAAGAATTAGGCAGGTTGGGTAGGTTTAAGATGAAGTTGTTTGAGCTAACTGCATATTGTTCTGCTTCTGTACAAATTGGCTGGGCTTGCAATAATCTTGCAAGAAATGTGATTGCTTTCATAAGATGGCTGAGCCTGCAATATGTAACCGTTTTTAGGAACTATAAAGGCTGAAGTTAACAGAAAATGTACCCAACCTATATCCTGTTACAAGTGACCACACACCACATACCCGGCTTGACGACCCCTGCCCTTGCTTGCTCAAGCTAAAAATAAAAACCGCAAGGCACGTACAGCATGTAACTTCTTCCTGTACCCTGTAACCATTAAGTTACCCAATGAAATTGTAACACAGTGAAAATATGCTAATGTTGTGGTTTTAAGCCTTAAATACTCTGTGAAACTGATGATCGGGGCCGCTCTCTCTGCACTGCACTAGAGGGTGCTATTGAGACGGCCCATTTGCAAATAAAATAAACTTCCCTCTTGCTGTTTGCATCGATTGGTGTGGAGCTCGTGTGTCTGGGGGTCGGTCGATTTGTGGGACACCTGCTCCGGGGGTCCTACAATATCAGAAAAACTGGTGTGGAATTCGTATGCAATGGACCGAGAAAATCACAGTAAAAATGGTTTTGGAGAAAAGCAAAGTCTTTTTGCTAGGCAAGTGCATAAAATGTCATGGATACAAACAGAAATATCATGTTTGTTTGCCGCAGTTCCTCTAGCTTTCTCCCTAGAAAATACGAATGTGTAGAACTGGTGTCTCCATGTGGAAACAATTAGTGTTTCACAGCACAAAATTAAATGTTCCCTGATAAAGAACATTCAAAACAATAAAGTCTGTGGATAATATCCAGAAAAAACAAACACAGAGGATGTAGCAATATGTGGGATTGAGTTAGCCAAAACAAAACCATATGTTTCCGGTTTCATCCAGTCATATCCGGACAAACTGGTGTGGAAATCATATGCAATGGACCAAGACAATCACAGTACAAATGGTTTTGGAGAAAAGCAAAGTCTTTTCGTTATTCAAGTGCATAAAATGTCATCTATACAAACAGAAATATCATGTTTGTTTGCCGCAGTTCCTCTAGCTTTCTCCCTAGAAAATACAAATGTGTAGAGCTGGTGTCTCCATGTGGAACCAATTATTGTTTCTACGTTACAATATAAAGTGTTCCCTGAAAAAAAAACATTCAAAACAATAAGTCCATCCATAATATCCAGAAAACACAAACACAGAGGCTGTAGAAATATCTGGGATTGAGTTAGCCAAAACAAAACCAGATATTTTCGGTTTCATCCAGTCATATCCGGACAAAGTGGTGTGGAATTCGTATGCAATGGACCGTGAAAATCACAGTACAAATGGTTTTGGAGAAAAGCAAAATCTTTTCGTTAGGCAAGTGCATAAAATGTCATGGATACAAACAGAAATATCATGTTTGTTTGTTGCAGTTCCTCTAGCTTTCTCCGTAGAAAACATGAATGCATAGAGCTGGTGTCCTCATGTGGAACCAATCAATGTTTCCAAGCACAAAATTAAAAGTTCCCTGAAAAAAAAATCATTCAAAAAAATAAAGTCAGTGGATAATATCAAGAATACATAAACACAGAGGATGTAGCAATATTTCGGATTGAGTCACCCATAATACAACCAGATAATTCTTGTTTCATCCAGTCATATCCGGACAAAGTTTTGTGGAATTCGTATGCAATGGACCGAGGAAATCACAGTAAAAATGGTTTTGGAGAAAAGCAAAGTCTTTTTGTTAGGCAAGTGCATAAAATGTCATCTATACAAACAGAAATATCATGTTTGTTTGCCGCAGTTCCTCTAGCTTTCTCCCTAGAAAATACAAATATGTAGAGCTGGTGTCTCCTTTTGCAACCAATTAGTGTTTCCAAGCACAAAGTTAAATGTTCCCTGATAAAAAACATTAAAAACAATAAAGTCCATGGATAATATCATGAATACACAAACACAGAGGCTGTAGCAATATCTGGGATTGAGTTAGCCAAACAAAACCGGATATTTCTGGTTCCATCCAGTAATATACAGACAAACTGGTGTGGAGTTCGTATGAAGTGTACAGAGAAAATCACAGAAAAATGGTTTTGGAGAAAAGCAAAATCTTTTCGTTAGGCAATTGCATAAAATGTCATCGATATAAACAGAAGTATCATGTTTGTTTGCCGCAGTTCCTCTAGATTTCTCCCTAGAAAATACGAATGTGTAGAGCTGGTGTCTCCAAGATGAACCAATTAGTGTTTCAACGGTACAAAATTAAATGTTCCCTGATGAAAAAAAAAACATTCAAAACAACAAAGTCTGTGGATAATATCAGGAATACAGAAACACAGATGCAGTAGCAATATGTGGGATTGAGTTGGGAAAAAAAAATGGATATTTCCGGTTTCATGCAGTTATATCCGGACAACGTGGTGTGGAACTCCTATGCAATGGACCGAGAAAATCACAATAAGAATGGTTTTGGAGAAAAGCCAAGTCTTTTCATTAGGCAAGTGCACAAAATGTCATCTATACAAACAGAAATATCATGTTTGTTTGCCGCAGTTCCTCTAACTTTCTCCCTAGAAAATGCAAATGTATGGAGCTGGTGTCCCCATGATGAACCAATTAGTGTTTCAACGGTACAAAATTAAATGTTCCCTGAAAAAAAACATTCAAAACAATAAAGTCCATCGATAATATCCCGAAAACACAAACACAGAGGCTTTCACAATATTTCAGATTGAGTTAGCCAAAACACAACCAATATTTCCAGTTATATCCAGTCATATCCGGACAAAGTGCTGTGGAATTCGTATGCAATGAACCAAAAAAATCACAGTAAAAAGGGGATTGGATTAGGTTAGACGATACACAACCCTATATTTCTGTTTTCATCGAGTCATATCCGGACAAACTGGTGTGGAATTGGTATGCAGTGGATTGAGAAAATCAGAGTAAAAATGGTTTTGGAGAAAAGCAAAGTCGTTTCGTTAGGCAAGTGCATAAAATGTCATCTATACAAACAGAAATATCATGTTTGTTTGCCGCAGTTCCTCCAGCTTTCTACCTAGAAAATACAAATATGTAGAGCTGGTGTCTCCGTTTGCACCCAATTAGTGTTTCCAAGCACAAAGTTAAATGTTCCCTGATAAAAAACATTAAAAACAATAAAGTCCATGGATAATATCATGAATACACAAACAAAGAGGCTGTAGCAATATCTGGGATTGAGTTAGCCAAACAAAACCGGATATTTCTGGTTCCATCCAGTCATATACTGACAAACTGGTGTGGAATTTGTATGCAATGGACCAAGAAAATCACAGTAAAAACGGTTTTGGAAAAAAGCAATGTCTTTTCATTAGGCAAGTGCATAAAATGTCATCGATAGAAACAGAAATATCATGTTTGTTTGCTGCAACTCCTCTAGCTTTCGCCCTAGAAAATATGAATATGTGGAGCTGGTGTCTCCATGTGGACCAATTAGTGTTTAGTAGCACAACATTAAATGTTCCCTGAAAAAAAACATCAAAAAAATAAAGTCCGTGGATAATATCAGGAATACACAAACACAGAGGCTGTAGCAATATCTGGGATTGAGTTAGCCAGAACAAAACCGGATATTTCTGCTTTCATCCAGTCATATACGGACAAACTGGTGTGCAATTTGAATGCAATGGACAGAGAAAATCAAAGTAAATATGGTTCTGGTGAAAAGCAAAGTCTTTTCGTTAGGCAAGTGCATAAAATGTCATCTATACTAACAGAAATATGATGTTTGTTTGCCGCAGTTCCTCTAGCTCTCTCCTTAGAAAATATGAATGTGTAGAGCTTGTCCCCATGTGGAACCAATTAGTGTTTCAATGGTACAAAATTAAATGTTTCCTGATAAAAATATACAAAACAATAAATTCCATCGATAATATACAGAAACACAAAAACAGATGCTTTCACAATATTTCCGATTGAATTAGCCAAAACACAACCGGATATTTCTCGTTTCATCCAGTCATATCCTGAGAAAGTGGTGTGGAATTCGTATGTAATGGACAGAGAATATCACAGTAAACATGGTTTTGGATAAAAGCAAAGTCTTTTCATTAGGCAAGTGCATAAAATGTCATCTATACAAACAGAAATATCATGTTTGTTTGCCGCAGTTCTTCTAGCTTTCTCCCTAGGAAATACAATATGTAGAGCTGCTGTTCCCATAATGAACCAATTATTGTTTCCAAGCAGAAAATCAAATGTTCCCTGAAAAAAAACATTAAAAACAATAAAGTCCGTGGATAATATCCAGAAAACACAAACACAGAGGCTGTAGCAATATCTGGGATTGAGTTAGCCAAAACGAAACCGGATATTTCTGGTTTCATCCAGTCATATCTGGACAAAGTGGTGTGTAATTCGTATGCATTGGATCGAGAAAATCACAGTACAAATTGTTTTGGAGAAAAGCAAAGTCTTTTCGTTAGGCAAGTGCATAAAATGTCAGCTATAGAAACAGAAATATCATGTTTGTTTGCCGCAATTCCTATAGGTTGCTCCGCAGAAATTACGAATGTAATTACTGATGCCATGAACAAGAGCATCAAATTGTTAAGTCAGCAACAGGAGTCACTGTGTTCTTACCTCCCATGTGGGATCTGTTCTTAGTGTGTTGTCTAATGTGCAGTGATGCTATAACTAGTACTGAAACAGTATTTTTACACTTTGTGTTTCTGCATGGGTACAAACTGATGAGATCTTTACTAATTATATACTGAATCGATCTTCTGTATATAAAGATAATTGGAAATGAAAAAAAAAAAACCTGGTGATAAATTGGAAATAGCACAGTATATTAATTAATTTTTAAAAAATATTATGTAGGATCTCTGCCTTTAATGTGCTATACACTCTTATTTAATGCTATAACTAGTACTCCAACAGTATTTTTTTTTCACTTTGTGTTGCTATATGGGGGGAAACTGTTGAAATCGTTACCTAATTTATACTAAACTGATCTTTTGTATATAAAGAGAATTGAAAATGAATCATGATGTGATTGGAAGGGGAGAGGGAGAGGGAAAGGGGAGGGTTGTGGGTGGGAGGGAAGTTTTGCGAGAGGGAACCCATTGTAACCCATGAGCTGTACTTTGGAAATTTATATTCATTAAATAAAAGTTTAATAAAAAAAAAGAAATTACGAATGTGTAGAGCTGGTGTCTCCATGTGGAAACAATTATTGTTTCAATGGTACAAAATTAAATGTTCCCTGATAAAAAAACATTCAAAACAATAAAGTCTGTGGACAATATCAGGAATACACAAACACAGAGGCTGTAGCAATATCTGGGATTGAGTTAGGCAAAACACAACCAGATATTTCCGGTTTCATGCAGTCATATCCAGACAAACAGGTGTGGAATTCGTATGCAATGGACCGAGAACATCACAGTAAAAATGGTTTTGGAGAAAAGCAAAGTCTAGGCGTTAGGCAAGTGCATAAAATGTCATCTATACAAACAGAAATATCATGTTTGTTTGCCGCAGTTCCTCTAGCTTTCTCCCTAGAAAATACGAATGTGTAGAGCTGGTGTCCCCATGATGAACCAATCAGTATTTCTACGGTACAAAATTAAATGTACCCTGATAAAAAACATTCAAAACAATAACGTCTGTGGATGATATCAGGAATACACAACCACAGAGGCTGTAGCAATATTTCATATTGAGTTATCCAAAAGACATCCAGATATTACAGTTTTCATCCAGTGATATCCGGAAAAACTGGTGTGGAACTCGTATGCAATGGACTGAGAAAACTAACTGAAAATGGTTTTGGAGAAAGACAGTCTTTTTGTTAGGCAAGTGTATAAAAAGTCATCGATACAAACAGAAATATCAAGTTTGTTTGTCGCAGTTCCTCTAGCTTTCTTCCTAAAAAATAGGAATGTGTGGAGCTGCTGTCTCCATGTGGAACCTATTAGTGTTTCCAGGATGAAAATTAAATGTTCCCTGATAAAGAACATTCAAAAAAATAAAGTCCATGGATAATATCAGGAATACACAAACACAGTTGCTGTAGCAATATCTGGGATTGAGTTAGCCAATATAAAACCGGATATTTCTGGTTTCATCCAGTCATATCCGGTAAACTGGTGTGGAATTCGTATGCAATGGACCAAGATAATCACAGTAAAAATGGTTTGGAATAAAGGAAAATCTTTTCGTTAGGCAAGTGCATAAAATGTCATCTATACAAACAGAAATATCATGTTTTGTCACAGTTCCTCTAGCTTTCTCCCTAGAAAATACGAATGTGTACAGCTGTTGTCCCCATGATGAAACAATTAGTGTTTCAATGGCACAAAATAAAATGTTCCCTGAAAAAAACATTTGAAACAATAAAGTCCATCGATAATATCCAGATAACACAAACACAGAGGCTGTAGCAATATTTCCGATTGAGTTAGCCAAAACAACTGGATTTTTCTGGATTAATCCAGTCATATCCGCACAAAGTGGTGTGGAATTCGTATGCAACGGCCTTAGAAAATCAGAATAAAAATGGTTTTGTTGAAAAGCAAAGTCTTTTCATTAGGAAAGTACATAAACGTCCTGTATACAAACAGAAATATCATGTTTGTTTGTCGCAGTTCCTCAGGCTTGCTCCCTAGAAAATACGAATGTGTACAGCTGGTGTCTCCAATGGAACCAATTAGTGGTACCACGAACAAAATTAAATGTTCGCTACTAAAAAACATTTAAAACAGTAAAGTCCGTGGATAATATCAGGAATACACAAACACAGAGGCTGTACAAATATTTCGGATTGATTTAGCAAAAACACAACCAGATATTTCCGTTTTCATCCAGTCATATCCGGGCAAACTGGTGTGGAATTCGTATGCAATGGACCGAGAATATCACAGTAAAAATGGTTTTGGGGAAAAGCAAAGTCTTCTCATTAGGCAAGTGCATAAAATGTCATCTATACAAACAGAAATATCATGTTTGTTTTTCGCAGTTACTCTAGCTTTCTCCCTAGAAAATACAAACCTGTAGAGCCGGTGTCTCCATGTGGAACCAATTAGTATATCTCAGCTCAAAATTAAATGTTCCCCGATTGAAAACATTCAAAACAAGAAAGTCCATTGATAATATCCGGAAAACACAAACACAGAGGCTGTAGCAATATCTGGGATTGAATTAGCCTAAACAAAACGGTATATTTCCTGCTTCATCCAGTCATATCCGGACAAAGTGATGTGGAATTCGCATGCAAAGGACCGAAAAAATCACAGTACTAATGGTTCTGGAGAAAAGCAAAGTCTTTTCGTTAGGCAAGTGCATGAAATGTCATGTAAACAAACAGAAATATCATGTTTGTTTGCCACAGTTCCTCCAGCTTTCTGCCAAGAAAATACAAATATGTAGAGCTGGTGTATCCATGTGGAACCAATTATTGTTCCAAGAACAAAATTAAATGTTCCCTGAAAAAAAATTCAAAACAATAAAGTCCATCGACAATATCCAGAAAACACAAATACAGAGGCTTTTACAATAGTTGGGATTGAGGTAGGCAAAAGACAACCGGTTATTTCTGGTTTCATCCAGTCATATCCGGACAAACCGGTGTGGAATTCGTATGCAATGGATCGAGAAAATCACAGAAAAAATCGTTTTGGAGAAAAGCAAAGTCTTTTCATTAGGCAAGTGCATAAAATGTCATCTATACAAACAGAAATATCATGTTTGTTTGCTGCAGTTCCTCTAGCTTTCCCCCTAGAAAATACAAATATGTATAGCTGGTGTCTCCATGTGGAACCAATTACTGCATCCAAGCTCAAAATAAAATGTTCCCCGATAAAAAACATTCAAAAAAATGAAGTCGGTTGATAATATCCAGAAAACACAAACACAGAGGCTTTCACAATATTTCAGATTGAGTTAGCCAAAACACAACCAATATTTCCAGTTATATCCAGTCATATCCGGACAAAGTGCTGTGGAATTCGTATGCAATGAACCAAAAAAATCACAGTAAAAAGGGGATTGGAGAAAAGCAAAGTCTTTTCGTTAGGCAAGTGCATAAAATGTCATCGATACAAACAGAAATATCATGTTTGTTTGCCACAGTTCCTCTATCTTTCTCCCTAGAAATTACGAATGTGTAGAGCTGGTGTTCCCATGATGAACCAATTAGTGTTTCCCAGCACAAAATTAAATGACCCCTGATAAAAACATTCAAAGCAATAAAGTCCGTGGATAATATCAGGAATACACAAACACAGAGGCTGTAGCAATATCTGGGATTGAGTTAGCCAAAACAAAACCGGATTTTTCGGGTTTCATCCAGTCATATCCGGACAAACTGGTGTGGAATTCATATGAAGTGTACCGAGAAAATCACATTAAAAATGGTTTTGGAGAAAAGCAAAGTCTTTTCGTTAGGCAAGTGCATAAAATGTCATCTATACATACAGAACTATCATGTTTGTTTGCCGCAGTTCCTCTAGCTTTCTTCCTAGAAAATACAAATGTGTAGAGCTGGTGTCCCCATGATGAACCAATTAGTGTTTCAACGAACACAATTCAATGTTCCCTGATAAAAATATTCAAAACAATAAAGTCCATCGATAATATCCAGAAAACACAAACACAGAGGCCTTCAGAATATTTCGGATTGAGTTAGCCAAAACACAACCGGATATTTCTGTTTTTATCCAGTTATATCCAGACAAAGTGGTGTTAAATTCGCATGCAATTAACCAAAATGTTCACAGTAAAAATGGTTTTGGATAAAAGCAAAGTCTTTTCGTTAAGCAAGTGCATAAAATGTCACCTATACAAACAAATATCATGTTTGTTTGCCGAATTTCCTCTAGCTTTCTCCCTAGAAAATACGAATGTGCAGAGCTGGTGTCCCCATGATGAACCAATTAATATTTCTATGGTACAAAACTAAATATTCCCTGATAAAAACATTCAAAACAAGAAAGTCCATCGATAATATCCAGAAAACACAAACACAGAGGCTTTTAGAATATTTTGGATTGAGTTAGCCAAAATATAACCGGATATTTCTGCTTTCATCCAGTCATATCCAGGCAAACTGGTGTGGAATTCGTATGCAATGGACCGAGAAAATCACAGTAAAAATGGTTTGGGAGAATAGCAACGTCTTTTCCTTAGGCAAGTGCATAAAACGTCATCGATACAAACAGAAACATCATGTTTGTTTGCCGCAGTTCCTCTAGCTTTCTCCCTAGAAAAAACGAATGTGTAGAGCTGGTGTCCCCATGATGAACCAATTAGTGTTTCAACGGTGCAAACTGAAATGTTCCCTGATAAAAACATTCAAAACAAAAGTCCATCGATAATATCCAGAAAACACAAATGCAGAGGCTTTCACAATATTTCGGTTTGAGTTAGCCAAAACATAACTGGATATTTCTGGTTTCATCCAGTCATTTCCGGACAAAGTGTGTGGAATTCGTATGCAATGGACCTAGAAAATCACAGGAAAAATGGTTTTGGAGAAAAGCAAAGTCTTTTCGTTAGGCAAGTGCATAAGATGTCATCTATACAAACAGAAATACCATGTTTGTTTGTCGCAGTTCCTCTAGGTTTCTCCCTCGAAAATACGAATGTGTAGAGCTGGTGTCTCCATGTGGAACCAATTAGTGATTCCAAGCACAAAATTAAATGTTCCTGATAAAAAACATTCAAAACAATAAAGTCCGTGGATAATATAAGGAATACACAAACACAGAGGCTGTAGCAATATCTGGGATTGAGTTAGCCAAAACAAAACCAGATTTTTCCGGTATCATCCAGTCATATCCGGACAAACTGGTGTGGAATTCATATGAAGTGTACCGAGAAAATCACATTAAAAATGGTTTTGGAGAAAAGCAAAGTCTTTTCGTTAGGCAAGTGCATAAAATGTCATCTATACATACAGAAATATCATGTTTGTTTGCCGCAGTTCCTCTAGCTTTCTTCTTAGAAAATACAAATGTGTAGAGATGGTGTCCCCATGATGAAACAATTAGTGATTCAACGGAACACAATTAAATGTTCCCTGATAAAAATATTCAAAACAATAAAGTCTATCGATAATATCCAGAAAACACAAACACAGGGGCCTTCAGAATATTTCGTATTGAGTTAGCCAAAACACAACCGGATATTTCTGTTTTCATCCAGTCATATCCAGAAAAAGTGGTGTGAAATTCGCATGCAGTTAACCAAAAAGTTCACAGTAAAAATGGTTTTGGATAAAAGCAAAGTCTTTTCGTTAAGCAAGTGCATAAAATGTTATCGATACAAACGGAAATATCATGTTTGTTTGCCGCATTTCCTCTAGCTTTCTCCCTTGAAAATACGAATGTGTAGAGCTGTTGTCCCCATGATGAACCAAATAGTGTTTCTATGGTACAAAATTAATTGTTCCCTGATAAAAACATTCAAAACAAGAAAGTCCATCGATAATATCCAGAAAACACAAACACAGAAGCTTTTAGAATATTTTGGATTGAGTTAGCCAAAATATAACCGGATATTTCTGGTTACATGCAGTCATATCCAGGCAAACTGGTGTGGAATTCGTATGCAATGGACCGAGAAAATCACAGTAAAAATGGATTTGGAGAATAGCAACGTCTTTTCGTTATGCAAGTGCACAAAATGTCATCTATACAAACAGAAATATCATGTTTGTTTGCCGCAGTTCCTCTAACTTTCTCCCTAGAAAATGCAAATGTGTGGAGCTGGTGTCCCCATGATGAACCAATTAGTGTTTCAACGGTACAAAATTAAATGTTCCCTGAAAAAAAAATACAAAACAATAAAGTCCATCGATAATATCCAGAAAACACAAACACAGAGGCTGTAGCAATATTTCGGATTGAGTTAGCCAAAACACAACCGGATATTTCCGCTTTCATCCAGTCATATCCGGATAAAGTGGTGTGGAATTTGTATGCCATGGACCGAAAAACCACAGTAAACATGGTTTTGCAGAAAAGCAAAGTCTTCAGTTAGGCAAGTGCATAAAATATCATCTATCGAAACAGAAATAACATGTTTGTTTGCCGCAGTTCCTCTAGCTTTCTCCCTAGAAAATACGAATATGTAGCGCTGGTGTCTGCATGTGGAACTAATTACTGTATCCAAGCTCAAAGTAAAATGTTCCCCTATAAAAAAACATTCAAAACAATAAAGTCCATTAATATCCAGAAAAAAAAAGAGGCTGTAGCAATATCTGGGATTGAGTTAGCAAAAATACACCTGGATATTTCCAGTTTCATCCAGTCTTATACGGAAAAAGTGATGTGGAATTCGTATGCAATGGACTGAGAAAATCACAGTACAAATGGCTTTGGAGAAAAGCAAAGTCTTTTCGTTAGGCAAGAGCATAAAATGTCATCGATACAAACAGAAATATCATGTTTGTTTGCCGCAGTTCCTCTAGGTTTCTCCCTAGAAAATACGAATGTGTAGAGCTGGTGTCCCCATGATGAACCAATTAGTGTTTCCAAGCACAAAAGTAAATGTTCCCTGATATAAAGCATTCAAAACAATAAAGTCCGTGGATAGTATCTGGGAAACACAAACACAGAGGCTGTAGCAATATCTGCGATTCAGGTAGCCAAAACACAACTGGATATTTCTGTTTTCATCCAGTCATATCCGGACAAAGTGGTGTGGAATTCGTATGCAATGGACCAAGAAAATCACAGTAAAAAGGGGATTGGAGAAAAGCAAAGTCTTTTCCTTAGGCAAGTGCATAAAATGTCATCGATACAAACAGAAATATCATGTTTGTTTGCCGCAGTTCCTGTACCTTTCTCCCTTGAAAATATGAATATGTAGAGCTCGTGTCTCCATGTGGAACCAATTACTGTATCCTAGCTCAAAATAAAATGATCCCCGATAAAAAGCATTCAAAACAATAAAGTCCATTGATAATATCCAGAAAACACAAACACAGAGGCTTTCACAATATTTCAGTTTGAGTTAGTCAAAACACATCCGGACATTTCTGGTTTCATCCAGTCATATCCGGACAAACTGGTGTGGAATTCGTGTGCAATGGACCGAGCCAATCACAATACAAATGGTTTTGGAGGAAAGCAAAGTCTTTTCGTTAGGCAAGTGCATAAAATGTCATCGATACAAACAGAAATATCATGTTTGTTTCCCGCAGTTCCTCTAGCTTTCTCCCTAGAAAATACGAATGTGTAGAGCTGGTGTCTCCATGTGGAACCAATTAGTGTTTCGAAGCACAAAATTAAATGTTCCCTGAAAAAAAACATTGAAAAATAAAAAATCCATGAATAATATCCAGAAAACACAAACAGAGTGGGTTTCACAATATTTCAGAATGATTTAGCCAAAACACAACCAGATATTTCTCGTTTCATTCAATCATATCGGGACAAACTGGTGTGGAATTCGAATGCAATGGAATGAGAACATCACAGTAAATATGGTTTTGGAGAAAAGAAAAGTCTTTTCATGAGGCAAGTACATAAAATGTCATCTATACAAACAGAAATATCATGCTTGTTTGCCGCAGTTCCTCTAGCTTTCTCCCTAGAAAATACGAATGTGTAGAGCTGGTGTCTCCATGTGGAACCAATTAGTGTTTCCAAGAACAAAATTAAATGTTCCCTGAAAAAAAAGTTCAAAAAAATAAAGTCCATGGATAATATTAGGAATACACAAACACAGAGGCTGTAGCAATATCTGGGATTGAGTTAGGCAAAACACAACCAGATATTTCCATTTTCATCCAGTTGTATGCGGACAAAGTGGTGTGAAGTTCGTATGCAATGGACCGAGAAAATCACAGTACAAATGGTTTTGGAGAAAAGAATGTCTTTTCGTTAGGCAAGGGCATAAAATATCATCTATGCAAACAGAAATATCATGTTTGTTTGCCGCAGTTCCTCTAGCTTTCTCCCTAGAAAATACGAATGTGTAGAGCTGGTGTCTCCCTGTGGAACCAATTAGAGTTTGCAAGCACAAATTTAAATGTTCCCTGATAAAAATATTCAAAACAATAAAGTCTGTGGATAATATCTGGAATACACAAACACAGAGGCGGTAACAATATCTGGGATTGAGTTAGCCAAATCACAACCAGATATTTCCGGTTTCATGCAGTCATATCCAGACAAACTGGTGTGGAACTCATATGCAATAGACCAAGAAAATCACAGTAAAAATGGTTTTAGAGAAAAGCAACGTCTTTTCATGAGGCAAGTAGATAAAATATCATCGATTCAAACAGAAATATCATGTTTGTTTGCCGCAGTTCCTCTAGCTTTCTCCCTAGAAAATAGGAAAGTGTAGAGTTGGTGTATCCATGTGGACCAATTAGTGTTTCCAAGCACAAAATTAAACCTTCCCTGATAAAAACATTCAAAACAATAAGTCCATCTATAATATCCAGAAAATACAAACACAGAGTTGTAGCAATATTTTGGATTGAGTTAGCCAAAACACAACCGGATATTTCTGGTTTCATCCAATCATATCCAGACAAAGTTGTGTGGAATTCGTATGCAATGGACCAAGATAATCACAGTAAACATGGTTTTGGAGAAAAGCAAAGTCTTTTCGTTAGGCAAGTGCATAAAATGTCATCGATACAAACAGAAATATCTTGTTTGTATGCCGCAGTTCCTCTAGGTTTCTCCCTAGAAGATACGAATGTGTAGAGCTGGTGTCTCCATGTGGAACCAATTAGTGTTTCCAAGATCAAAATAGAATGTTCCCTGAAAAAAAACATTCAAAAACATAAAGTCCGTGGATAATATCAGGAATGCACAAACAAAGTTGATGTAACTATATCTGGGATTGAGTTAGCCAAAACAAAACCAGATATTTCCGGTTTCATCGAGTCATATCCGGATAAAGTGTTGTGGAATTCGTATACATTGGACCGAGAAAATCACAGTAAGAATGGTTTTGGAGAAAAGCAAAGTCTTTTCATTTGGCAAGTGCATAAAATGTCATCTATACAAACAGAAATATCATGTTTGTTTGCCGCAGTTACTCTAGCTTTCTCCCTAGAAAATACGAATGTGTAGAGCAGGAGTCTCCATGTGGAAACAATTACTATTTCAACGGTACAAAATTAAATGTTCCCTGATAAAAACATCCAAAGCAATAAAGGCTGTGGATAATATCAGGAATACACAAATGCAGAGGCTGTAGCAATACCTGGGATTGAGTTAGGCAAAACAAAACTGGACATTACCGGCTTTGTGCAGTCATATCCGGACAAACTGGTTTGGAATTCGTATGCAGTGGACCGAGAAAATCACAGTACAAATGGTTTTGGAGAAAAGCAAAGTCTTTTTGTTAGGCAAGTGCATAAAATGTCATCTATACAAACAGAAATATCATGCTTGTTTGTCGCAGTTCCTCTAGCTTTCTCCCTAGAAAATACAAATATGTAGAGCTGGTGTCTCCATATGCAACCAATTAGTGTTTCCAAGCACAAAATTAAATGTTCCATGATGAAAAACATTAAAAACAATAAAGTCCGTGGATAATATCAGAAATACACAAAAACAGAGGCTGTAGCAATATCTGGGATTGTCTTTTCGTTAGGCAAGTGCATAAAATGTCATCTACAGAAACAGAAATATCATGTTTGTTTACCGCACTTCCTCTAGCTTTCTCCCTAGAAAATAGGAATGTGTAGACCTGGTGTCTCCATGTGGGCCAATTAGTGTTTCCAAGCACAAAATTAAATGTTCCCTGAAAAAAAAACATTCAAAAAAATAAAGTCCGTGGATAATATCAGGAATACACAAACACAAAGGCTGTAGTAATATTTCGGATTGAGTTAGCCAAAACACAACCAGATATTTCTGGTTTCATCCAGTCATATCCGGACAAACTTGTGTGGAATTCGTATGCAATGGACCGAGAAAATCACAACAAAAATTGTTTGGAGAAAAGCAAAGTCTTTTCGTTAGGCAAGTGCATAAAATGTCATCTATAGAAACAGAAATATCATGTTTGTTTGCTGCAGTTCCTGTAGGTTTCTCCGTAGAAATTATGAATGTAATTACTCTCGCAATGACCAAGAGTGTCAAATTGTTAAGTCAGCAACAGGAGTCACTGTGTACTTACATCCCATGTGGGATCTGTCCTTAATGTGTTGTCTAATGTGCAGTGATGCTATAACTAGTAATGAAACAGTATTTTTACACTTTGTGTTTCTGCATGGGTACAAACTGATGAGATCTTTACTAAATATATACTGAATCGATCTTCTGTATATAAAGATAATTGGAAATGAAAAAAAAATCCTGGTGTTAAATTGGAAATGGCATAGAACATTAATAATTTTTTAAAAATATTATGTAGGATCTCTGCCTTTAATGTTCTGTACACTCTTATTTAATGCTATAACTAGTACTCCAACAGTATTTTTTTTCACTTTGTGTTGCTATATGGGGGCAAACTGTTGAAATCATTACCTAATTTATACTAAACTGATCTTTTGTGTATAAAGAGAATTGAAAATGAATCATGAT
Source organism: Lepus oiostolus (assembly GCA_036325905.1). Classification (NCBI taxonomy): domain Eukaryota; kingdom Metazoa; phylum Chordata; class Mammalia; order Lagomorpha; family Leporidae; genus Lepus; species Lepus oiostolus. The sequence goes on along the minus strand of CM070808.1, from coordinate 55,055,964 downwards.
GTGATTGGCAGGGGAGAGGGAGAGGGAAAGGGGAGGGTTGTGGGTGGGAGGGAAGTTTTGGGAGAGGGAAGCCATTGTAACCCATGAGCTGTACTTTGGAAATTTATATTCATTAAATAAAAGTTTAATAAAAAAAAAGAAATTACGAATGTGTAGAGCTGGTGTCTCCATGTGGAAACAAATAGTGTTTCATAGCACAAAATTAAATGTTCCCGGATAAAGAACATTCAAAACAATAAAGTCTGTAGATAATATCAGGAATACACAAACACAGAGGCGGTAACAATATCTGGGATTGAGTTAGCCAAAAGAAAACTGGATATTTCCGGTTTCATCCAGTTATATCGGACAAACTGGTGTGGAATTCCTATGCAATGGACCGAGAACATCACAGTAAAAATGGTTTTTAGAAAAGCAAAGTCTTTTCATGAGGCAAGTGCATAAAATGTCATCTATACAAACAGAAATAGCATGTTTGTTTGCTGCAGTTCCTCTAGCTTTCTGCCAAGAAAATCCGAATGTTTAGAGCTGGTGTCTCCATGTGGAACCAATTACTGTATCCAAGCTCAAAATAAAATCTTCCCCGATAAAAACATTCAAAACAATAAATTCTGGGGATAATATCCAGAAAAAACAAACATAGAGGTTGTAGCAATATCTGGGATTGAGTTAGCCAAAACAAAACCAGATATTTCCGGTTTCATTCAGTCATATCCGGACAAACTGGTGTGGAATTCTTATGGAATGGACCGAGAAAATCATTGTACACATGGTTTTGGAGAAAAGCAAAGTCTTTTCATTAGGCAAATGCATAAAATGTCATCTATACAAACAGAAATATCATGTTTCTTTGCTGCAGTTCCTCTAGCTTTCTCCCTAGAAAATATGAATGTGTAGAGCTGGTCTCACCATGATGAACCAATTAGTGTTTCTACGGTACAAAAATAAATGTTCCCTGATAAAAACATTCAAAACAATAAAGTCCATCGATAATATCCAGAAAACACACACAAAGAAGCTTTCACAATATTCGGATTCAGTTAGCCAAAACACAACCGGATATTTCTCGTTTCATCCAATCATATCCGGACAAACTGGTGAAGAATTCCTCTGCAATGGATGGAGAAAATCAAAGTACAAATGGTTTTGGAGAAAAGCAAAGTCTTTTTGTGAGGCAAGTGCATAAAATGTCATCGATACAAACAGAAATATCATGTTTGTTTGCCGCAGTTCCTATAACTTTCTCCCTAGAAAATATGCATGTGTAGAGGTGGTGTCTCCATGTGGAAACAATTAGTGTTTCACAGCAAAACGTTAAATGTTCCCTGATAAAAAACATTCAAAACAATAAAGTCCATCGATAATATCCAGAAAACACAAACACAGAGGCTGTAGCAATATCTGGGATTGAGTTAGCCAAAACAAAACCGGATATTTCTGGTTTCATCCACTGATATCTGGACAAAGTGGTTTGGAATTCGTATGCAATGGACCTTGAAAATCACAGTACAAATGGTTTTGGAGAAAAGCAAAGTCTTTTTGTTAGGCAAGTGCATAAAATGTCATCGATACAAACAGAAATATCATGTTTGTTTCCTGCAGTTCCTCTAGCTTTCTCCCTAGTAAATACGAATGTGTAGAGCTGGTGTCTCCATGTGGAACCAATTACTGTTTCCAGATCTATATAAAATGTTCTCCGCTAAAAAGTATTCGAAACAATAAAGTCCATTGATAATATCCAGAAAAAACAAACACAGAGCCTGTAGCAACATCTGGGATTGAGATAGCCAAAACGAAACCCGATATTCCCAGTTGCATCCCGTCATATCCGGACAAACTCATGTGGAATTCATTTGAAATGGACCAAGAATATCACAGTACAATTGGTTTTGGAGAAAAGCAAAGTCTTTTCGTTAGGCAAGTGCATAAAATGTCATCGATATAAACAGAAATATCATGTTTGTTTGCCGCAGTTCCTCTAGCTTTCTCCCAAGAAAATAGGAATGTGTAGAGCTGGTGCCTCCATGTGGAAACAATTAGTGTTTTGAAGTTTAAAATTAAATGTTCCCTGATAAAAAACATTCAAAACAATAAAGTCCATCGATAATATCCAGAAAACACAAACACAGAGTCTTTCACAATGTTTCAGTTTGAGTTAGCCAAAAAAAAAAGCGGATATTTGCGGTTTCATCCAGTCATATCCGGAGAAACTGGTGTGGAATTCGTATGCAAGGGACCGAAAAAATCAGAGTAAAAATGGTTCTGGAGAAAAGCAAAGTCTTTTCCTTAGGCAAGTGCATAAAATGTCATCTATACAAACAGAAGTATAATGCTTGTTTGCAGCAGTTCTTCTAGCTTTCTCCCTAGAAAATACGAATGTGTAGAGCTGGTGTTCCCGTGATGAACCAATTATTATTTCAACGGTACAAAATTAAATGATTCCCGATAAAAAGCATACAAAACAATAAAGTTCATCGATAATATTTAGAAAACACAAACACAGAGGCTGTAGCAATATTTCGGATTGAGTTAGCCAAAACACAACCGGATATTTCTGTTTTCATCCAGTCATATCCGGACAAACTGGTGTGGAATTCGTATGCAATGGACCAAGAAAATCACAGTACAAATGGCTTTGGAGAAAAGCAAAGTCTTTTCGTTAGGCAAGTGCATAAAATGTCATCTATACAAACAGAAATATCATGTTTCTTTGCCGAAATTTCTCTAGCTTTCTCCCTAGAAAATACGAATGTGTAGAGGTGGTGTCGCCATGATGAATCAATTAGTGATTCAACGGTACAAAATTAAATGTTGCCTGATATAAACATTCAAAAAAATAAAGTCCATTGACAATATCCAGAAAACACAAACACAGAGGCTTTCACAATATTTCGGTTTGAGTTAGCCAAAACACAACCGGACATTTCTGATTTCATCCAGTCATATCCGGACAAGCTGGTGTGGAATTCGTATGCAAGGGACCGAGAAAATCACAGTAAAATTGGTTTTGGAGAAAAGCAAAGTCTTTTCGTTAGGCAAGTGCATAAAATGTCATCGACACCAACAGAAGTATCATGTTTGTTTGCCGCAGTTCCTCTAGCTTTCTCCCTAGAAAATACGAATATGTACAGCTGGTGTCTCCATGTGGAACCAATTACTGTATCCAAGCACAAAATAAAATATTCTCTGATAAAAACCATTCAAAACAATAAAGTCCATTGATAGTATCCAGAAAAAACAAACACAGAGGCTGTAGCAATATCTGGGATTGAGTTAGCCAAAACAAAACCGGATATTTCCGGCTTCATCCAGTCATATCTGGACAAAGTGGTTTGGAATTCATATGCAAGGGACAGAAAAAATCAGAGTAAAAATGGTCCTGGAGAAAAGCAAAGTGTTTTCGTTAGGCAAGTGCATAAAATGTCATTGATACAAACAGAAATATCATGTTTGTTTACTGCAGTTCCTCTAGCTTTCTCCCTAGAAAATACGAATGTGTAGAGCTGGTGTCTCCATGTGGAAACTATCACTGTATCCAAGCTCAAAATAAAATGTTCCCCGAAAAAAAGCATTCAAAACAATAAAGTCCATTAATAGTATCCAGAAAGAACAAACATATTGGCTGTAGCAAAATCTGGGATTGAGTTAGCCAAAACAAAACCGGATATTTCCTGTTTCATCCCGTCATTTCCGGAAAACTCCTGCAGAATTCGTATGCGATAGTCCGAGAAAATCAAAGTACAATTGGTTTTGGAGAAAAGCCAAGTCTTTTCGTTAGGCAAGAGCATAAAATGTCATCTATACAAACAGAAATATCATGTTTGTTTGCCACAGTTCCTCTAGCTTTCTCCCTAGAAAATACGAATATGTAGAGCTGGTGTCTCTATGTGGAAACAATTAGTGTTTTGCAGTTTCAAATTAAATGTTCCCTGATAAAAAACATTCAAAACAATAAAGTCTGTGGATAATATCAGAAATACACAAACACAAAGGCTGTAGCAATATCTGGGATTGAGTTAGCCAAAACAAAACTGGATATTTCTGGTTTCATCCAGTCATATCCGGACAAACTCCTGTGGAATTCGTATGCAATGGACTGAGAAAATCACAGTACAAATGGTTTTGGAGAAAAGCAAAGTCTTTTCGTTAGGCAAGTGCATAAAATGCAATCTATACAAACAGAAATATCATGTTTCTTTGCCGCAGTTCCTCTAGATTTCTCCCTAGAAAATACAAATGTGTAGAGGCAATGTCGCCATGATGAACCAATTAGTGTTTCAATAAGACAAAATTAAATATTCCCTGATAAAAACATTCAAAACAATAAAGTCCATTGATAGTATCCAGAAAAAACAAACACAGAGGCTGTACAAATATCTGGGATTGAGTTAGCCAAAACACAACCAGATATTTATGCTATCATCCAGTGATATCCAGAGAAACTGTGTGCAATTCGTATGCAATGGACCGAGAAAATCACAGTAAAAATGGCTTTGGAGAAAAGCAAAGTCTTTTCGTTAGGCAAGTGCATAAAATGTCATCGAAACAAACAGAAATATCATGTTTGCTTTTCCGCAGTTCCTCTAGCTTTCTCCCTAGAAAATACGAATGTGTAGAGCTGGTGTCCCCATAATGAACCAATTAGTGATTCAACGGTACAAAATTAAATGTTCCCTGATAAAAACATTCAAAAAAAGAAAGTCTATCGATAATATCCAGAAAACAAAAACACAGAGGCTTTCAAAATATTTCGGATTGAGTTAGCCAAAACACAACCAGACATTTCTGGTTTCATCCAGTGCTATCCGGACAAACTGGTGTGGAATTCGTATGCAATGGACCGAGAAAATCACAATACAAATGGTTTTGGAGAAAAGCAAAGTCTTTTCGTTAGGCAAGTGCATAAAACTCATCGATACAAACAGAAATATCATGTTGGTTTGCCACAGTTCCTCTAGCTTTCTCGCTAGAAAATACGAATATGTAGAGCTGGTGTCTCCATGTGGAAACAATTAGTGTATCCAAGCTCAAAATAATATGTCCCCCAATAAAAAGCATTCAAAACAATAAAGTCCATTGATAGTATCCAGAAAAAACAAACACAGAGGCTGTAGCAATATCTGGGATTGAGTTAGCCAAAGCAAAACCGGATATTTCCAGTTTCATCCAGTCCTATCCGGAAAATTGGTGTGGAATTCGTATCTAATGGACCGAGAAAATCACAGTACAAATGGTTTTGGAGATAAGCAAAGTCTTTTCCTTAGGCAAGTGAATCAAATATCATCTAGACAAACAGAAATATCATGTTTGTTTGCCGCAGTTCCTCTAGCTTTCTCCCTAGAAAATACGAATGTGTAGAGATGGTGTCCCCATGATGAACCAAATACTGTATCCAAGCTCAAAATAAAATGTTCCCTGAAAAAAAAAAACATTCAAAAAAATAAAGTCCGCTAATAATATCAGGAATACACAAACACACAGGCAGTAGCAATATTTCAGATTGATATGCCAAAACACAACCAGATATTCTTGGTTTCAACCAGTCATTTCCGGACAAGGTGGTGTGGAATTCGTATGCAATGGACTGAGAAAACCATAGTAAAAATGGTTTTGGAGAAAAGCAAAGTCTTTTCATTAGGCAAGTGCATAAAATGTCATCTATAGAAATAGAAATATCATGTTTGTTTGCCGCAATTCCTCTAGCTTTCTCCCTAGAAAATACGAATGTATAGAGCTGGTATCTCCATGTGTAAACAATTAGTGTTTCAAAGGTACAAAATTAAATGTTCCCTGATACAAAATATTCAAAACAATAAAGTCGGAGGATAATATCAGGAATGCACAAACACAGAGGCTGTAGCAATATTTCGGATTAAGTTAGCCAAAACAAAACCGGATATTTCCGGTTTCATTCTGTCATATCCGCACAAACTGGTGTGGAATTCCCATGCAATGGTCCGAGAAAATCACAGTATAAATGGTTTTGGAGAAAAGCAAAGTCTTTTCTTTAGTCAAGTGCATAAAATGTCCTCGATACAAACAGAAATATCATGTGTGTTTGCCGCAGTTCTTCTAGCTTTCTCCCTAGAAAATACGAATATGTAGAGGCTGTGTCTAGATGTGGAACCAATTCGTGTTTCAAGGGTACAAAATTAAATTTTCCCTGAAAAAAACATTCAAAAAAATAAAATCAGTGGATAATATCAGGAATAAACAAACACAGATGCTGTAGCAATATTACGGATTGAGTTAGTCAAAGCAAAATCAGATATTTCTGGTTTAATCCAGTCATATCAGGACAAATTGGTGTGGAACTCGTATGCAATGGACCCAGAAAATCACAGTAAAAACGGTTTTGGAGAAAAGCAGTCTTTTCGTTAGGCAAGTGCATAAAATGTCATCTACACAAACAGAAATATCATGTTTTTTTGCCGCAGTTCCTCTAGCTTTCTCCCTAGAAAATATGAATGTGTGGAGGTGGTGTCACCATGATGAACCAATTAGTGTTTCAATGAGACAAAAATTAAATATTCCCTGATAAAAATATTCAAAACAATAAAGTCCATGATAGTATCCAGAAAAAAACAAACACAGAGGCTGTACAAATATCTGGGATTGAGTTAGCCAAAACACAACCAGATATTTCTGGTTTCATCCAGTAATATCCAGAGAAACTGTGTGCAATTCGTATGCAATGGACCGAGAAAATCACAGTAAACATGGTTTTGGAGAAAAGCAAAGTCTTTTCGTTAGCAAATGCATAAAATGTCATCTATACAAACAGAAATATCAGGTTTCTTTGCTGCAGTTCCTCTAGCTTTCTCCTTAGAAAATATGAATGTGTAGAGCTGGTGTCTCCATGTGGAAACAATTAGTGTTACCAAGCACAAAATTAAATGTTTCCTGATAAAAAACATTCAAAACAATAAAGTCTGTGGATAATATGAGGAATACACAAACACAGAGGCTGTAGCAATATCTGGGATTGAGTTAGCCAAAAAAAACCCGGATATTTACGGTTTCATCCAGTCATATCCGGACAAACTGGTGTGGAAATCGTATGCAATGGACCAAGAAAATCACAGTAAAAATGGTTTTGGAGAAGAGCAAAGTCTTTTCATTAGGCAATAGATAAAATATCATCAATACAAACAGAAATATCCTGGTTGTTTGTGGCAGTTCCTCTAGCTTTCTCCCTAGAAAATACAAATATATAGAGCTGGTGTCTCCATGTGGAAACAGTTAGTGCTTTCAAGCTCAAAATTAAATGTTCCTTGATAAAAAACATTCAAAACTATAATCCGTGGATAATATCAGGAATACTCAAACACAGAGGCTGTAGCAATATCTGGGATTGAGTTAGCCAAAACAAAACCGGATATTTCCGGTTTCATCCAATCATATCCGGACAAACTGGTGTGGAATTCGTGTGCAATGGACCGAGAAAATCACAGTAAACATGGCTTTGGAGAAAAGCAAAGTCGTTTCATTAGGTAAGTGCATAAAATGTCATCTACACAAACATAAATATCATGATTGTTTGCCGCAGTTCCTCTAGCTTTCTCCCAAGAAAATACGAATGTATAGAGCTGGTTTCCCCATGATGAACCAATTAGTGTTTCAACGGCACAACATTAAATGTTCCCTGATAAAAATATTCAAAACAATAAAGTCCATTGATAATATCCAGAAAACAGAAACACAGAGGCTAGAGAAATATTTCAGATTGAGTTAGCTAAAACACAACCAGATATTTCTGGTTTCATCCAGTCCTATCCGGACAAAGTGGTGTGCAATTCGTATGCAATGGACCGAGAAAAATCACAGTAAAAATGGTTTTGGAAAAAAGCAAAGTATTTTCCTTAGGCAAGTGCATAAAATGTCATCTATACAAACAGAAATATCATGTTTGTTTGTCGCAGTTCCTCTAGCTTTCTCCCTAGAAAATATGAATGTGTAAAGCTGGTGTCTCCATGTGGAACCAATTAGTGTTTCAATGGTACGAATTAAATGTTCCCTCATAAAAACATTCAAAACAATAAAGTCCATTGACAATATCCAGAAAACACATACACAGAGGCTGGAGCAATATTTCAGATTGAGTTAGCCAAAACACAACCGGATATTTCCAGTTACATCCAGTCATATCCGGACAAACTGGTGTGGAATTCGTATGCAATCGACCGAGAAAATCACAGTAAAAATGGTTTTGGAGAAAAGCAAAGTCTTTTCGTTAGCAAGTGCATAAAATGTCATCTATACAAACAGAAATATCATGTTTGTTTGCCGCAGTTCCTCTAGCTTTCTCCCTAGAAAATACGAATATGTAGAGCTGGTGTCTCCATGTGGAACCAATTACTGTATCCAAGCTCAAAATAAAATGTTCACCGATAAAAAACATTCAAAACAATAAAGTCTGTGGATAATATCCAGAAAAAACAAACATAGAGGCTGTAACAATATTTCGCATTGAGTTAGCCAAAACACAACTAGATATTTCCGGTTTCATCCAGTCATATCCGGACAAACTGGTGTGGAATTCGTATTGAAGGGACCGAGCAAATCACAGTAAAAATGGTTTTGGAGAAAAGAAAAGTCTTTTCATTAGGCAAGTGCATAAAATGTCATCTATACAAACAGAAATATGATGTTGGTTTCCGCAGTTCCTCTATCTTTCTCCCTAGAAAATACTAATGTGTAGAGCTGGTGTTCCAATGATGAACCAATTAGTGTTTCAACGGTACAAAATTAAAAGTTCCCTGATAAAAAACATTCAAAAAATAAAGTCCGTGGATAATATCAGGAATACACAAACAGAGAGGCTGTAGCAATATCTGGGATTGAGTTAGCCTAAACAAAACGGGATATTTCCGGTTTAATCCAGTCATATCCAGACAAAGTGATGTGGAATTCGCATGCAATGGACCGAGAAAATCACAGTACAAGTGGTTCTGGAGAAAAGCAAAGTCTTTTCGTTAGACAAGTGCATAAAATGTCATCTAAACAAACAGAAATATCATGTTTCTTTGTCGCAGTTCCTCTAGCTTTCTCCCTAGAAAATACAAATATGTAGAGCTGGTGTATCCATGTGGAACCCATGATTGTTCCAAGAACAAAATTAAATGTTCCCTGATTAAAAACATTCAAAACAATAAAGTCTGTGGAATATATCCAGAAAAGACAAATACAGAGTCTTTTACAATAGTTCGGATTGAGGTAGCCAAAAGACATTCTGATATTTCTGGTTTCATCCAGTCATGTCCGGACAAACCGGTGTGGAATTCGTATGCAATGGACCGAGCAAATCACAGTAAAAATCGTTTTGGAGAAAAGCAAAGTCTTTTCCTTAGGCAAGTGCATAAAATGTCATCTATACAAACAGAAATATCATGTTTGTTTGCCGCAGTTCCTCTAGCTTTCTCCCTAGGAAATGCGAATGTGTAGATCTGGTGTCTCCATGCGGAAACAATTAGTGTTTTAAGGTACAAAATTAAATGTTCTCTGATAAAAACATTCAAAACAATAAAGTCTGTGGATAATATCGAGAATGCACAAACAGAGAGGCTGTAGCAATAACTGGGATTGAGTTATCAAAACACAACCGGATATTTCCGGTTTCATTCAGTCATATTCGGACAAAGTGGTGTGGAATTCGTATGCAATGGACTAAGAAAATCACAGTAAAAATGGTTTTGGCGGAAAGCAAAGTCTTTTCGTTACGCAAGTGCAAAAAATGTCATCTATACAAACAGAAATATCATGTTTGTTTGCCGCAATTCCTCTAGCTTTCTCCGTAGAAAATATGAATGTGCAAGCTGGTGTCTCCATGTGGAACCAATTAGTGTTTCCAAGCAAAAAATTAAATGTTCCCTGAAAAAAAAATTCAAAAATAAAAAAATCATAAATAATATCCAGAAAACACAAACACAGAGGCTTTCACAATATTTCAGATTGATTTAGCCAAAAGCCAACCGGATATTTCTGGTTTCATCCAGTCATAACCGGACAAACTGGTGTGGAATTCGTATGCAATGGACCAAGAAAATCACAGTACAAATGGTTTTGGAGAAAAGCAAAGTCTTTTCGTGAGGCAAGTGCATTAAATGTCATCTATACAAACATAAATATCATGTTTTTTTGCCGCAGGTCCTCTAGCTTTCTCCCTAGAAAATACGAATGTGTAGAGCTGGTCTCCCCATGATGAACTAATTAGTGTTTCAACGACACAAAATTAAATGTTCCCTGATAAAAACATTCAAAACAATAAAGTCCTTCGATAATATCCAGAAAACACAAACACAGAAGCTTTCACAATATTTCGGATTGAGTTAGCCATAACACAGCCGGATATTTCTGGTTTCATCCAGTCATATCTGGACAAACTGGAGTGGAATTCGTATTGAATTCACCGAGCAAATCACAATAAAAATGGTTTTGGAGAAAAGAAAAGTCTTTTCATTAGGCAAGTGCATAAAATGACATCTATACAAACAGAAATATGATGTTGGTTTCCCGCAGTTCCTCTATCTTTCTCCCTAGAAAATACTAATGTGTAGAGCTGGTGTTCCAATGATGAACCAATTAGTGTTTCAAGGGTACAAAATTAAAAGTTCCCTGATAAAAAACATTCAAAAAATAAAGTCCGTGGATAATATCAGGAATACACAAACAGAGAGGCTGTAGCAATATCTGGGATTGAGTTAGCCTAAACAAAACGGGATATTTCCGGTTTAATCCAGTCATATCCAGACAAAGTGATGTGGAATTCGCATGCAATGGACCGAGAAAATCACAGTACAAGTGGTTCTGGAGAAAAGCAAAGTCTTTTCGTTAGACAAGTGCATAAAATGTCATCTAAACAAACAGAAATATCATGTTTCTTTGTCGCAGTTCCTCTAGCTTTCTCCCTAGAAAATACAAATATGTAGAGCTGGTGTATCCATGTGGAACCCATTATTGTTCCAAGAACAAAATTAAATGTTCCCTGATTAAAAACATTCAAAACAATAAAGTCTGTGGAATATATCCAGAAAAGACAAATACAGAGTCTTTTACAATAGTTCGGATTGAGGTAGCCAAAAGACATTCTGATATTTCTGGTTTCATCCAGTCATGTCCGGACAAACCGGTGTGGAATTCGTATGCAATGGACCGAGCAAATCACAGTAAAAATCGTTTTGGAGAAAAGCAAAGTCTTTTCATTAGGCAAGTGCATAAAATGTCATCTATACAAACAGAAATATCATGTTTGTTTGCCACAGTTCCTCTAGCTTTCTCCGTAGAAAATACAAATGTGTAGAGCTGGTGTCTCCATGCGGAAACAATTAGTATTTCTACGGTACGAAATTAAATGTTCCCTGATAAAAACATTCAAAACAATATACTCAGTGGATAATATCAGGAATACAAATACACAGATGCTGTAGCAATATCTGGGATTGAGTTAGCCAAAACAGAACCGGATATTTCCGGTTTCATTCAGTCATATCCGGACAAACTGGTGTGGAATTCGTATGCAATGGACCGAGAAAATCAAAGTAAAAATCGTTTTGGAGAAAAGCAAAGTCTTTACGTTAGGCAAGTGCATAAAATGTCATCTATACAAACAGAAATATCATGTTTGTTTGCCACAGTTATTCTAGCTTTCTCCCAAAAAAATAAGACTGTGTTGAGCTGGTGTTTTCATGTGGAACCAATTAGTGTTTTCCAGCAAAAAATTAAATGTTCCCTCATAAAAAAAAATTCAAAGCAATAAAGTCCGTGGATAATATCAGGAATACACAAACACAGAGGCTGTAGCCATATCTCGGATTGAGTTAGCCAAAACACAACCGGATATTTCCGGTTTCATCCAGTCATATCTGGACAAACTGGTTTGGAATTCCTATGCAGTGTACCAAGAAAATCACAGTAAAAATGGTTTTGGAGAACAGCAAAGTCTTTTCGTTAGGCAAGTGCATAAAATGTCATTGATACAACAGAGATATCTTGTTTGTTTCCCACAGTTCCTCTAGCTTTCTCCCTAGAAAATAAGAATGTGTAGCGCTGGTGTCCCCATGATGAACCAATTACTGTTTCAACGGTACAAAATTAAATGTTCCATGATAAAAACATTCAAAACACTAAAGTCAATTGATAATATCCAGGAAACACAAACACGGATGCTTTCACAATATTTCGGATTGAGTTAGCCAAAACACAACCGAATATTTCTGGTTTTATCCAGTCCCAGTCATACCCAGACAAACTGCTGTCGAATTTGTATGCAATGGACCGAGAATATCACAGTAAAAATGGTTTTTGAGAAAAGCAAAGTCTTTTCGTTAGGCAATGCATAAAATGTCATGTATACAAACAGAAACATTATGTTTATTTGCCGCAGTTCCTCTAGCTTTCTCCCTAGAAAATATGAATGTGTAGAGCTGGTGTCTTCATGTGGAACCAATTACTGTTTCCAAGAACAAAATTAAATGTTCTATAATAAAAAAATTCAAAACAATTAAGCCCATCGATTATATCAGGAATAAACAAAGACAGAGGCTGTAGCAATATCTGGGATTGAGTTAGCCAAAACACAACCGGATATTTCCGGTTTCATCCAGTCATATCCGGACAAACTGGTGTGGAATTCGTATGCAATGGACCGAGAAAATCACAGTAAAAATGGTTTTGGAGGAAAGCAAAGTCTCTTCTTTAGGCAAGTGCATAAAACGTCAACTATACAAACAGAAATATCATTTTTGTTTGCCGCAGTTCCTCTAGATTTCTCCCTAGAAAATACGAATTTGTAGAGCTGGTGTCCCCATGATGAACCAATTAGTGTTTCTACGGTACAAAATTATATATTCCCTGATAGATACATTCAAAACAAGAAAGTCCATCGATAATATCCAGAAAACATAAACACAGAGGCTTTCACAATATTTCAGGTTGAGTTAGCCAAAACACAACTGGATATTACTGTTTTCATCCAATCATATCCAGACAAACTGCTGTGGAATTCGTATGCAATGGACCGAGAAAATCACAGTAAAAATGGTTTTGGAGAAAAGCAAAGTCTTTTTGCTAGGCAAGTGCATAAAATGTCATCTATACAAACAGAAATATCATGTTTGTTTGCCGCAGTTCCTGTAGCTTTCTCCCTAGAAAATTCGAATGTGTAGAACTGGTGTTCCCATGATGAACCAATTAGCGTTTCAACGGTACAAAATGAAATGTTCCCTGATAAAAACATTCAAAACAATAAAGTCCATCGATAATATCCAGAAAACACAAACACAGAAACTTTCACAATATTTCAGGTTGAGTTAGCCAAAACACAACTGGATATTACTGTTTTCATCCAATCATATCCGGACAAACTGGTGTGGAATTCGTATGCAATGGACCGAGAAAATCACAGTAAAAATGGTTTTGGAGAAAAGCAAAGTCTTTTCGTTAGGCAAGTGCATAAAATGTCATCTATGGAAACAGAAATATCATGTTTATTTGCCGCAGTTCCTGTAGCTTTCGCCATAGAAAATGCAAATGTATAGAGCTGGTGTCTCCATGTGGTACCAATTACTGTATCCAAGCTAAAAATAAAATGTTACCCGATAAAAAACATTCAAAACAATAAAGTCTATCGATAATAACCAGAAAACACAAACAGAGGCCGGCGCCGTGGCTTAACAGGCTAATCCTCCGCCTTTCAGCGCCGGCAGACCGGGTTCTAGTCCCGGTTGGGGTGCCGGATTCTATCCCGGTTGCCCCTCTTCCAGGCTAGCTCTCTGCTATGGCCCGGGAAGGCAGTTGAGGATGGCCCATGAGGTTGGGCCCTGCACCCGCATGGGAGACTAGGAGAAGTACCTGGCTCCTGGCTTCGGATCAGCGTGATGCGCCGGCCGCAGCGACCATTGGAGGGTGAACCAACGGCAAAAAGGAAGACCTTTCTCTCTGTCTCTCTCTCTCACTATCCACTCTGCCTGTAAAAAAAAAAAAAAACAGAGAGGCTGTAGCAATATCTGGGATTGAGTTAGCCAAAACAAAACCGAATATTTCCGGTTGCATCCAGTCATATCCGGACAAACTGGTGTGGAATTCGTATGAAGTGTACCGAGAAAATCACAGTAAAATGGTATTGGAGAAAAGCAAAGTCTTTATGTTAGGCAACTGCATAAAATGTCATCTATATAAATAGAAGTATCATGTTTGTTTGCCACAGTTCCTCTAGCTTTCTCCCTAGAAAATACGAATGTGTAGAGCTGGTGTCCCCATGATGAACCAATTAGTGTTTCTACGGTACAAAATGAAATGTTCCCTGATAAAAACATTCAAAACAAAAGTCCATTGATAATATCCAGAAAACACAAATACAGAGGCTTTCACAATATTTCAGATTGTGTTAGCCAAAACACAACCGGATATTTCTGGCTTCATCCAATCATATCCGGAAAAAGTCGTTTGGAATTCGTATTCAATGGACTGAGAAAATCACAGTAAAAATGGTTTTGGAGAAAAGCAAAGTCTTTTCATTAGGCAAGTCCATAAAATGTCATCTATACAAACAGAAATATCATGCTTGTTTGCCGCAGTTCCTCTAGCTTGCTCCCTAGAAAATACGAATATGTTCAGCTGGTGTCTCCATGTGGAACCAATTACTGTATCCAAGCTCAAAATAAAATGTTCCCCGATAAAAAACATTCTTAAGATTCAAGTCCGGATAGTAAATTTGGAGAGCGGCAAGATGGCGGAATAGGCAGGAAGCACGCTATTAGTTCGGGGTAGAGACAGTTTAATATACGTGGAGATACTGCAGGGTCAAGGAAGTGTAGGGGATGAAACAGCAGAGGAAACACTTCTGGAACTAGTGATTCACAATGGACCTGCGTGGAAAGCGTGGGAGCCCAAGTTCGGGACACCAGCGGCAGACTCAACACCCCATCGCTGGAACGTGAGGTGAGCCGAACCTCAATAACCCGAGACACCAGCAGGCAAGTGGAAAGAGGTGGCTACTGGGAATGAGGCTTGAAACTCCGTAGGGAAAAATTCACCAGGCTAACTAGAAGAGAGAGAGGAAAAAAATAAAAAAAGTGACCGATACGGATACAAGTTTCTCTCTCTCCGCTCACCTCTCAAAGGTGAGGAAGACAGAGCAGGCTCCATTTTGGACATACGTCATAAGCAGGGTGACCTCAGGTCTGCACCGGCCCTGAGCCTAGCAGAAACACCTGACTCTGCGGGGAGGGGTGAAATAACAGGAGTTTAGGATCTAACTTGGCAACCCAGTGGGAGACTGCAGGAGAATTGGAGCCCACACTGAGGGCAGCACAGATTTCCTGTGTGGTCCTTGGGAAAGAGCTTCTGAACTCTGGCTGTTGTGGGTATATCATTTGCCTGCTAACTACCTCCAATTACGTTCAGCTGTGCAGAATTACTTCCCTTTTGAATCAAAAAAAGAAAGAGACATTTACCACACCTCACCTGGGAGTGTCATATTTGACACACCCTCAACCCTGAGGAACCAAACACAGCTCTCAGTCCACACTCATCTCAAGCCTCTAAGGCTCCACCGAACGCAGACAGTCCACTTAATATAGAGCCATAGTGTAACAAGAAAAAACACCACAGTGAAGAAACCAAATATCTCCAACATGCCAAACAACAAACGCAAAAACCAAGCTAACAAGAACAAGGAAGACACTATGACGCCCCCAAATGAAAAAGACACCCCAATTCAAGATTATGAAGATGATGAGATAGGAGAAATGCAAGAAGCAGATCTCAAAAAATTGATAAGAACATTAAGAAGTTCTCAAAAACAAATTCTTGAACTACAGAAATCCTTAATGGACAAGATAGAAAATCTCTCTCATGAAAGTGAAATATTAAGGAGGAATCAAAAGGAAATGAAACAACTAGTGGAACAAGAAACTCTGATAGTGACGAGAAATCATAATGAAATGAAGAATTCAATAGATCAAATGACAAACAAATTAGAGAGCCTTAAAAACAGAATGGGCGAAGCAAAAGAGAGAATATCAGACTTAGAAGACAGAGAACAGGAAAGGAAACAGGCAAACCAAAGAAAAGAAGAAGAAATTAGAAATCTAAAAAATATTGTCTGGAATCTACAGGATACTATTAAAAAACCCAACATTCGGGTTCTAGGAGTTCCTGAAGGCATGGAGAGGGAGAAAGGATTAGAAGACATTTTCAGTAAGATACTAGCAGAAAATTTCCCAGGTTTGGAGAAGGACAGAGGCATCTTAGTACAGGAAGCTTATAGAACCCCTAGTAAACATGACCAAAAGAGATCCTCACCACGACATGTGGTAATCAAACTCACCACAGTGAAACATAAAGAAAAGATCCTAAAATGTGCAAGAGAGAAACGTCAGATTACTCTTAGAGGATCTCCAATTAGACTCACAGCAGACTTCTCATCAGAAACCCTACAAGCTAGAAGGGAATGGCGAGACATAGCCCAGGTACTAAGAGAGAAAAAATGCCAGCTCAGAATACTATATCCTGCAAAGCTCTCATTTGTGAATGAAGGTGAAATTAAGACTTTTCATAGCAAACAGAAACTGAAAGAATTTGTTGCCACTCATCCTGCCCTGCAAAAGATGCTTAAAGATGTGTTACACACAGAAACACAGAAACACGGTCACCAATATGAAAGAAGGTAAAGGAAGGAAACCTCACAGCAAAAGATCACAGGAAGCTCAATTTCTCTTTGACAATGATCAAATTTGGTCTGTGTTATGTCTTGATTTTAAGGAATCTTATTTCAACCAGATATTTTGGATTTTGAGCCTTCTTGGCATTCTTGACAGGCATTCAAAAAATCAAAGTTTCAAACAATCTGGTCTCTAAAATTTCCAGTAAATCCTGGACTTTGGTTTGTCCAGTTTGGGCCCAACTGAAAAAATCGAAGGACCTATGTCTCTCATCTTATAGAGACACCAACTAAGCAGGCTATTTGGATGATATTAGAAGGACTGTCAGGATGTGATGTGGTACCAGACTTTAAGTTTCTATAATGGAAAATGCTATTAATACAAATGTTTTAGAATTAAAAAGTCTAATGATCTTGTGTTACTAGACATGATAGTTATCTTAATGAGAAAGCCCCAGAGGCCTAAAGGGTTAAATACTTGTCAAATCCTACAGGTGCTTTCAAAAATACTGTGAAGTATGCAAGTGCCTCTTGTTGGTTGATTAGTTTATAATTTTAAACATGGCGACTTAAAGTCTTTTGTCATCCATAGTTATATATGATGTGCTGCTCATAAAACTAAAGCGTTGTTGGTTCTGTGTTTAGCTATCCTCCTATAGGTTCCTATGGACTTTTTCCAGCTACTTTTATTGTATTCAGTACTTTGGGATGGCTCTGTAAACAGATGAAGCCAATAATGTATTAACAGTACCAACTGAGAGAAAGTATGGTTAACTGACGTTACTAAAAACAAAAAGCAATTCAAATCCATTGGCAATCTAGAAAAAGAGTTAAAGATTTTAAAAGCTATTATTAAAATTGCTATATTGGTCTATTATGCTATGTTATATGTGTGTACATATTGTATGTCCACATGGGGAAATTTTATTAAGAGTTTTATTTTAAATGGCTTATCGATAAGATTGTCCATAAATTTAAGCTGCTAAAATCAATCAAAGATACATTTTAATTGGTGTGACCTGAATCTGTGTATCATATGTTTTATACGTGTTCGTAGAAAGAAACTAAAACATTTTAGATGATTGTGCTTAAGTTTACTGGCTAAACAAACTACACCATGTTAGATATTTAAGAGGTGTTTTCAAATACATGATTCTTAAAATTTATAGAAGGCATTGGACCTTCTGGTAAATGATTTCTTAAGTTCTTATCTAGTGGTTGAAACTGTTTGCTAAGTATTCATGTAATATTGCTATTGTCAGCAATTGATCTAGGACTTGCTCCCTCATTTCTCTATTCTAAGCCCAACTTGTTCTTTCATTTCTCTATTCTCTTCAAGGTAGGAAACTAATTCTATTATAAAGGAATCTGTGGATGCACAATTTAATCTTTAGACCTTATAAAAGAGATGGCTAACATTTTTCTGTAATAGCATAGACAAAATAAGAACTTCAATAATAATCTCATAGTAGATTCACTTTGCCATCAGCGAAGTATACAGTAAGTAGAAAAAACGTCCCTTTCAGACCAAAGGGAAAGAAAGTTTTAAAGTGAGAATATAATTTTCCTCATGGGCATTGTCTACCTTAGAAAAACTACTGCAGAACATGCCTGTGACTATAGACTTGTAGTTCAGGCTGCAAAAGATTAGAGATGGGACTTGGGCACTCGCTTGACTTGCATCCTCTGGTCTGCTTTAATACAGACCAGGAGGAAAAGAAAGCTAGGCATCAGAAGCAATGTGTGGCAGGCCTATTAATGGCTGATCTGTACAGTGATCTGCCCTCAAGGAGACCCAACAGGCCAGTCCACTACAGTGGCTTTCAATGTGGTAAGCCTGGGCTTCAGCAGAAGTCAGCTTGTGAAGAGCCTTGGCAGCTCTGCCAAGAGTTGGATCACTGGAAATGGACCTGCCCTGGAGTTGAAGGATGCCCAGGTCAGAGCCACAGATCTTATTGGCTCTAAGCTGAAAAGCCCTTCACTCAGCACAACTTCCAAAGTGACCACTGCAGCTGAGGGTTTGGTCAAGTAGGGTCAGCAACATTGCAGGCAGAACTGTAAATTTCTTGTTAGAGATGCCCCCTGCCTTTACCTGGCCAGCGCTCCTCCCAGGCCAGCCAAGTAATGAAAGCCAACAGAGTGCCTTCCCCTAGGAGGTTCACACCTCCCTTAGGATATACCCCATGTGAAGAGATAGATAGGTCTGCGCCTCTGAATTTACACGGCCTAAAGCCCACCAGATTATTATCAAGCCCCTTCTATCAGGTTCTATTTGCCTCCAATCAGAAAAATTACTTGTAGCTTAGACAGCACCTTTCTTAGCTCCTCTAATAATGACTCTGTCCTTTGTTCTCGGCCATGTCAAGTGCACTTGGGCCTCATTCCTTTGTAATCATAACCTCTACTCTACCACCAATGGCTCTACTCCCAACCTGTGTGTACTGATGGTCCTCTTCCCCACTTAATGGTGTATAATTGTTCAAACCTGGTAAATGCCACTCTTAGGATCATTGGTTACTATCCTCACTCTGTCTTTTATGACCTTGTCTAAATATGATCAGAGTTGGTAAACTTGGAAGGCTCATAGCCTTGGCAACTCATGATGACAGCCTAGGATGGTTACTGGCGCCATAAACTAGAGTGTCAATTTGTTGGGTCAACAACAGGAGCCACTGCGCACTTGCTCCTCATGTGGGATCTCTGTCCTTAATGCGCTGTACATTGTGATTTAATGCTATAAATTGTACTCAAACAGTATGTTTAACTTTGTGTTTCCATGTGGGTGCAAACTGTTGAAATCTTTACTTTAAATATACTAACTTGATCTTCTGTATATAAAGAGAACTGAAAATGAATCTTGATGCAAATGAAAGGGGAGAGGGAGCGGGAGAGGGGAGGGTTGTGGGTGGGAGGGAAGTAATGGGAGGGGTAAGCCATTGTAATCCATAAGCTGTACACTGGAAATTTACATTCATTAAATAAAAGTTAAAAAAAAAGAAAAAAAAAAGTCCGTTGATAATATCCAGAAAACACAAACACAGAGGCGTTCACAATATTTCGGATTGAGTTAGCCAAAACACAACCGTATATTTCTGGTTTCATCCAGTCATATTCAGACAAACTGGTGTGGAATCCGTATGCAATGGACTGAGAAAATCACAGTAAAAATGGTTTTGGAGAAAAGCAAAGTCTTTTCGTTAGGCAAGTGCATAAATTGTCATCTATACAAACAGAAATATCATGTTTGTTTTTCACAATTCCACTAGCCTTCTCCCAAAAAATACGAATATGTACCGCTGGTGTCCCCATGATGAACCAATTAGTATTTCAAAGGTGCAAAATGAAATGTTCCCTGATAAAAACATTCAAAACACTAAAGTCCATCTATACTATCCAAAAAACACAAAAACAGAAACTTTCATAATATTTCGTATTGAGTTAGCCAAAACACAACCGTATATCCGGTTTCATTCAGTCATATCCGGACAAAGTGTTGTAGAATTCGTATGCAATGGACCGAGAAAATCACAGTAAACATGGTTTTGGAGAAAAGCACAGTCTTTTCGTTAGGGAAGTAGATAAAATATCATCGATACAGACAGAAACATCATGTTTTTTTTTTTTTTTGCCACAGTTCCTCTAGTTTTCTCCCTAGAAAATACGAATGTATACAGCTGGTGTCCCCATGTGGAACCAAATTGTGTTTACAAGCACAAAATTATATGTTCCCTGATAAAGAACATTCAAAACTATAAAATATGTTGTTAATATCAGGAATACACAAACACAGAGGCGGTAGCAATATCTGTGATTGAGTTAGCCAGAAGAAAATCGGATATTTCCGGTTTCATCCAGTCATATCCGGACAAAGTGGTGTGGAATTCCTATGCAAAGGACAGAGAAAATCACAGTAAAAATGGTTTTAGAGTAAAGCAAAGTCTTTTCGTTAGGCAAGTGCATAAAATGTCATCGATACAAACAGAAATATCATGTTTGTTTTCCGCAGGTCTTCTAGCTTTCTCCCTAGAAAATACGAATATGTAGAGCTGGTGTCTCCATGTGGAAACAAATAGTGTTTCAACCGTAAAAAATTAAATGTTCCCTGAAAAAAAAAACGTTGAAAAAAATAAAGTCCAAGGATAATATCAGGAATACACAAACACAGAGGCTGTAGCAATATCTGGGATTGAGTTAGCCAAAACACAACCGGATATTTCCGGTTTCATCCAGTCATATCCGGACAAACTGGTGTGGAATTCGTATGCAATGGACCGAGAAAATCACAGTAAAAATGGTTTTAGAGTAAAGCAAAGTCTTTTCGTTAGGCAAGTGCATAAAATGTCATCGATACAAACAGAAATATAATGTTTGTTTGCCGCAGTTCCTCTAGGTTTCTCCCTAGAACACACAATTATGTGGAGCTGGTGTCTCCATGTGGAACCAGTTAGAGTTTCCAAAATCAAAATAAATGTTCCCTGATTAAAAACCTTCAGAACAATAAAGTCCGTGGATAATACCAGGAATACACAAACACAAAGGCTGTAGAAATACCTGGGATTGAGTTAGCAAAAAAAAAAAAAAAACAAACGGATATTCCCGGTTTCATCCAGTCATATCCGGACAAACTGGTGTGGAATTCATATGCAATGGACCGAGAAAATCACAGTAAAAATGGTTTGGAGAAAAGCGAAGTCTTTTCGTTAGGCAAGTAGATAAAATATCTTCGATACAACCTGAAATATCATGTTTGCTTGCCACAGTTCCTCTAACTTTCTACCTAGAAAATACAAATACGTAGAGCTGGTGTCCCCATGATGAACCAATTTGTGTTTCTATGGTACAAAATTAAATGTTCCCTGATAAAAACATTGAAAACAATAAAGTCCATAATATCCAGAAAACACAAACACAGAGACTGTAGCAATATCTGCGATTGAGTTAGCGAGAAGAAAACCGGATTTTTCCGGTTTCTTCCAGTCATATCCGGACAAACTTCTGTGGAATTCGTATGAAAGGGACCGAGAAAATCACAGTACAAATGGTTTTGGAGAAAAGCAAAGTCTTTTCGTTAGGCAAGTGCATAAAATGTGATCGATACAAACAGAAATATCACGTTTGTTTGCCACATTTCCTCTAGCTTTCTCCCTAGAAAATACGAATGTGTAGAGCTGGTGTCTCCGTGTGGAAACAATTAGTGTTTCAACGGTACAAAATTAAATGTTCTCTGATAAAAAATATTCAAAACAATAAAGGCTGTGGATAATATCAGGAATACACAAACACGGAGGATGTAGCAATATCTGGGATTGAGATAGGCACAACAAAACCGGACATTACTGGTTTCATGCAGTCATATCCGGACAAACTGATGTGGAATTCATATGCAATGGACCGAGAATTTCACAGTAAATATGATTTTCGAGAAAAGCAAAGTGTTTTCATCAGGCAAGTAGATAAAATATCATCGATACAAACAGAAATATCATGTTTGTTTGCCGCAATTCCTATAGCTTTCTCCTAGGAAATATGAATGTGTAGAGCTTTACCCATGTGGAATCAATTAGTGTTTCAATGGTACAAAATTAAATGTTCCCTGATAAAAATATACAAAAAAATAAATTCCATTGATAATATCCAGAAACACAAACACAGAGGCTTTCACAATATTTCCGAGTGAGTTAGCCAAAGAACAACCGGATATTTCTGGTTTCATCCAGTCATATGCGGACAAACTGGTGTGGAATTCGTATGCAATAGACAGAGAAAATCACAGTAAAAATGGTTTTGGAGGAAAGCAAAGTCTTTTCATTAGGCATGTAGATAAAATATCATCGATACAAACTATAATATCATGTTTGTTTGCCACAGTTCCTCTATTTTTCTACCTAGAAAATACGAATACATAGAGTTGGTGTCCCCATGACGATTCAATTAGTGTTTCTGCGGTACAAAATTAAATGTTCCCTGATAAAAACATTGAAAACAATAAAGTCCATAATAACCAGAAAACACAAACACAGAGCCTGTAGCAATATCTGGGATTGAGTTAGCGAGAAGAAAACCGGATATTTCCGGTTTCTTCCAGTCATATCCGGACAAACTGCTGTGGAATTCGTATGAAAGGGACCGAGAAAATCACAGTACAAATGGTTTTGGAGAAAAGCAAAGTCTTTCGTTAGGCAAATGCATAAAATGTGATCGATACAAACAGAAATATCACATTTCTTTGCCGCATTATCTCTAGCTTTCTCCCTAGAAAATACGAATGTGTAGAGCTGGTGTCTCCATGTGGAAACAATTAGTGTTTCAACGGTACAAAATTAAATGTTCTCTTATAAAAAACATTAAAAACAATAAAGCTCGTGGATAATATCAGGAATACACAAACACGGAGGATGTAGCAATATCTGGGATTGAGATAGGCACAACAAAACCGGACATTACTGGTTTTATGCAGTCATATCCGGACAAACTGATGTGGAATTCATATGCAATGGACTGAGAATTTCACAGTAAATATGATTTTGGAGAAAAGCAAAGTGTTTTCATCAGGCAAGTAGATAAAATATCATCGATACAAACAAAAATATCATATTTGTTTGCCGCAGTTCCTCTAGCTTTCTCCTAGGAAATATGAATGTGTAGAGCTTTTCCCCATGTGGAATCAATTAGTGTTTCAGTGGTACAAAATTCAATGTTCCCTGATAAAAATATACAAAAAAAAATTCCATCGATAATATCCAGAAACACAAACACAGAGGCTTTCACAATATTTCCGAGTGAGTTAGCCAAAGCACAACCGGATATTTCTGGTTTCATCCAGTCATATCCGGACAAAGTGGTATTGAATTCGTATGTAATGGACCGAGAAAATCACAGTAAAATGGTTTTGGAGAAAAGCAAAGTCTTTTCATTAGGCAAGTAGATAAAATGTCATCTATACAAACAGAAATATCAAGCTTGTTTGCCGCAGTTCCTCTAGCATTCTCCCTAGAAAATACAAATATGTAGAGCTGGTGTCTCCATGTGCAACCAATTAGTGTTTCCAAGCACAAAATTTAATGTTCCCTGATGAAAAACATTAAAAACAATAAAGCCTGTGGATAATATCAGGAATACACAAACACAGAGGCTGTAGCAATATCTGGGATTGTATTTTCATAGGCAAGTGATTAAATGTCATGGATACAAACAAAAATATCATGTTTGTTTGCCACAGTTCCTCTAGATTTCTCCCTAGAAAATACGAATGTGTAGAGCTGGTGACCCCATGATGAACCAACTAGTGTATCTACTGTACAAAAATAAATGTTCCCTGATAAAAATATTCAAAACAATAAATTCCATCGAAAATATACAGAAAACACAAACACAGAGGCTTTCACAATATTTCGGATTGAATTAACCAAATGACAACCGGATTTTTCTGGTTTCATTCAGTCATATCCGGACAAACTGGTGTGGATTTCATATGCAATGAATCGAGAGAATCAGAGTAAAAATGGTATTGGAGAAAAGCAAAGTCTTTTCCTGAGGCAAGTGCATAAAATATCATCAATACAAAGAGAAATATCATGTTTGTTTGCCAAAGATCCTCAAGCTTTCTCCCTAGAAAATATGAATATGTAGCGCTGGTGTCAATGTGGAACCAATTACTGTATGCAAGCTCAAAATAAATTGTTCCCTGATAAAAAACATTCAAAAAATAAAGTCCATCGATACTATCCATGAAAAACAAACACAGAGGCTATACCAATATTTCCTATTGAGTTAGGGAAACAAAACCGGATATTTCCGGGTTCATCCAGGCATATCAGGACAATGTGGTGTGGAATTCGTATGCAATGGACCGAGAAAATCACAGTAGTAATGGTTTTGGAGAAAAGCAAAGTCTTTTCGTTAGGCAAGTGCATAAAGTGTCATCTATACAAACAGAAATATCATGTTTGTTTGCCGCAGTTCCTCTAGCATTCTCCGTAGAAAATACAAATTGTAGAGCTGGTGTCCCCTTGATGAAACAATTAGTGTTTCAACGGTACAAAATGAAACGTTCCCTGATAAAAATATTCAGAACAATAAAGTCCATGGATAATATCAGGAATACACAAACACAGAGGCTGTAGCAATACCTGGGATTGAGTTGG
Source organism: Lepus oiostolus (assembly GCA_036325905.1). Taxonomy (NCBI): domain Eukaryota; kingdom Metazoa; phylum Chordata; class Mammalia; order Lagomorpha; family Leporidae; genus Lepus; species Lepus oiostolus. The sequence goes on along the minus strand of CM070808.1, from coordinate 55,031,160 downwards.
CCAAAATCAAACGGATATTTCTGGTTTCATCCAGTCATATCCGGACAAACAAGTGTGGAATTCGTATACAATGGACCGAGAAAATCACAGTACAAATGGTTTTGAAGAAAAACAAAGTCTTTTTGTTAGGCAAATGCATAAAATGTCATCTAGACAAACAGAAATATCATGTTTGTCGCAGTTCCTCTAGCTTTCTGCCTAGAAAATACGAATGTGTAGAGATGGTGTACCCATTATGAACCAATTAATGTTTCAACGGTACAAAATTAAAGGTTCCCTGATAAAAACATTCAAAACAATAAGTTCATCGATAATAATCAGAAAACACAAACACAGAGGCTGTAGCAATATTTCGGATTGAGTTAGCCAAAACACAACCGGATATTTCTGGTCTCATCCAGTCATATCCGGACAAAGTGGTGTGGAATTCGTATGCAATGGACTGAGAAAATCACAGTAAAAATGGTTTTGGAGAAAAGCAAAGTCTTTTCGTGAGGCAAGAGCATAAAATGACATCAATACAAACAGAAATATCATGTTTGTTTGCCAAAGTTCCTCAAGCTTTCTCCCTAGAAAATACGAATATGTAGCGCTGGTGTCTCAATGTGGAACCAATTACTGTATGCAAGCTCAAAATAAAATGTTCCCTGATAAAAAACATTCAAAAAATAAAGTCCATCGATAATATCCATGAAATACAAACACAGAGGCTATAGCAATATTTCATATTGAGTAAGCGAAACAAAACCGGATATTTCTCTTTTTATCCAGTCATATCCGGACAAACTGGTGTGGAATTCGTATGCAATGGACCGAGAATATCACAGTAAAAATGGTTTTGGAGAAAAGCAAAGTCTTTAGTTAGGCAAGTGCATAAAATATGATCTATAGAAACAGAACTATCATGTTTGTTTGCTACAGTTTCGCTAGCTTTCTCCCTAGAAAATACGAATGTGTAGAGCTGGTGTCTCCATGTGGAAACAATTAGTGTTTCAAAGCACAAAATTAAATGTTCCCTGAAAAAAAAACCTTCAAAACATTAAAGTCTGTGGATAATATCAAAAATACACAAACACAGAGGCTTTAGCAATATCTAGGATTGAGTTAGCCAAAACAAAACCAGATATTTCCGGGTTCATCCAGTCATATCAGGACAATGTGGTGTGGAATTCTTATGCAATGGACCAAGAAAATCACAGTACAAATGTTTTTGGAGAAAAGCAAAGTCTTTTCGTTAGGCAAACAGATAAAATATCATCGATACAAACAGAAATATCATGTTTGTTTACCAGAGTTCCTCTAGCTTTCTCCCTAAAAAAAACAAATATATAGAGCTGGTGTCTCCATGTGGAACCAATTAGTGTTTCCAAGCACAAAATTAAATGTTCCCTGATAAAAAAATTCAAAACAATAAAGTCCGTGGATAATATCAGGAATACACAAACACAGAGGCTGTAGCCATATCTGGGATTGAATTAGCAAAAACAAAACCGGATATTTCCGGGTCCATCCAGGCATATCAGGACAACGTGGTGTGGAATTCGTATGCAATGGACCGAGAAAATCACAGTAGTAATGGTTTTGGAGAAAAGCAAAGTCTTTTCATTAGGCAAGTGCATAAAATGTCATCTATACAAACAGAAATAGCAAGTTTGTTTGCCGCAGTTCCTCTAGCTTTCTCCCTAGAAAATACGAAAGTGTAGAGCTGGTGTCCCCATGATGAACCAATTAGTGTTTCTGCGGTACAAAATGAAATGTTCCATGATAAAAACATTCAAAACAATAAAGTGCATCGATAATATCCGGAAAACACAAACACATAGCCTGTTTCAATATCTGGGAATGAGTTGGCCAAAACACAAACGGATATTTCTGGTCTCATCCAGTCATATCCGGACAAAGTGGTGTGGAATTCATATGCAATGGACCGAGAAAATCACAGTAAAAATGGTATTGGAGAAAAGCAAAGTCTTTTCGTTAGGCAAGTGCATAAAATGTCATCTATACAAACAGAAATATCATGTTTGTTTGCCAAAGTTCCTATAACTTTCTCCCTAGAAAATACGAATATGTAGTCCTGGTGTCTCAATGTGGAACCAATTATTGTATGCAAGCTCAAAATAAAATGTTCCCTGATAAAAAACATTCAAAAAATAAAGTCCATCGATAATATCCATGAAATACAAACACAGAGGCTATAGCAATATTTCCTATTGAGTTAGCGAAACAAAACCGGATATTTCCGGGTTCATCCAGGCATATCAGGACAACGTGGTGTGGAATTCGTATGCAATGGACCGACAAAATCACAGTAAAAATGGTTTTAGAGAAAAGCGAAATCTTTTCATTAGGCAAGTGCATAAAATGTCATCTATACAAACAGAAATATCATGTTGGTTTGCCACAGTTCCTCTAGCTTTCTCCCTAGAAAATACGAATGTTTAGAGCTGGTGTCTCCATGTGGAACCAATTAGTGTATTCAAGCTCAATATTTAATGTTCCCTGAAAAAAAAATTCAAAAAAATGAACTACATGGTTAATATCAGGAATACACAAACACAGAGGTTGTAGCAATATTTCGGGTTGAGTTAGCCAAAACACAACCGGATATTTCCGGTTTCATCCAGTCATATCCGGACAAACTGGTGTGGAATTCGTATTCAAAGGACTGAGAAAATCACAGTTAAAATGGTTTTGCAGAAAAGCAAAGTCTTTTCGTTAGGCAAGTGCACAAAATGTCATCGATAAAAACATAAATATCATGTTTGTTTGCCGCAGTTGCTCTAGCTTTCTCCCTAGAAAATACAAATATGTAGAGCTGTTGTCTCCATGTGGAAACAATCAGTGTTTCGCAGCACAAAATTAAATGTTCCCTGATTAAAAACATTCAAAACAATAAAGTCTGTGGATAATATCAGGAATACATAAACACAGAGGCGGTAACAATATCTGGGATTGAGTTAGCCAAAACACAAGCGGATATTTCAGGTTTCATCCAGTGATATCCAGACAAAGTGGTTTGGAATTCGTATGAAATGGTCCGAGAATATCACAGTAAAAATGGTTTTGGAGGAAAGCAAATTCTTTTCGTTAGGCAAGCGCATAAAATGTCATCTAGACAAAAAGAAATATTATGTTTGTTTGTTGCAGTTCCTCTAGCTTTCTACCTAGAAAATAGGAATGTGTAGAGCTGATGTCTCCATGTGGAAATAATTAGTGTTTCGGAGCACAAAATTAAATATTAACTGATAAAAAACATTCAAAACAATAAAGTCTGTGGATAATATCAGGAATGCACAAACACAGAGGCTTTAGCAATCTCTGGGATTGAGTTAGCCAAAACAAAACCGGATATTTCCTGTTTCATCCAGTCATATCCGGACAAACTGGTGTGCAATTCGTATGCAATCGACCGAGAAAATCACAGTAAAAATAGTTTTTTAGAAAAGCAAAGCCTTTTCGTTAGGCAATTGTTTAAAATGTCATCGATAAAAAAGAAATATCAGGTTTGTTTGCCGCAGTTACTCTAGCTTTCTCCCTAGAAAATACGAATGTGTAGAGCTGGTGTCTCCATGATGAACCAATTGGTGTTTCTACGGTACAAAATTAAATGTTCCCTGATAAAAAGTTTCAAAACAATAAGTCCATCAATAATATCCATAAAACACAAACACAGAGGCTTTCACAATATTTCGGATTGAGTTACCCAAAACACAAACAGATATTTCTGGTTTCATCCAGTCATATCTGGACAAAGTGGTGTGGAATTCGTATGCAATGGACCGAGAAAATCAGAGTAAAATGGTTTTGGAGAAAAGCAAAGTCTTTTCTTTAGGCAAGTGCATAAAATGTCATCGATACAAACAGAAATATCAGGTTTGTTTGCCACAGTTCCTCTAGGTTTCTCCCTGGAAAATACGAATGTGTAGAGCTGGTGTCCCCATGATGAACCAATTAGTGTTTCTATGGTACAAAATTAAATGTTCCCTGATAAAAGCATTCAAAACAATAAAGTCCATCGATAATATCCAGAAAACACAAACACAGAGGCTTTCACAGTATTTCGGATTGAGTTAGCCAAAACACAACCAGATATTTCTGGTTTCATCCAGTCATATCCCGACAAAGTGGTGTGGAATTCCTATGCAATGGACCGAGAAAATCACAGTAAATACGATTTTGGAGTAAATCAAAGTCTTTTCGTTAGGCAAGTGCATAAAATGTCATCTATACCAACAGAAATATCATGTTTGCTTGCTGCAGTTCCTCTAGTTTTCTCCCTAGAATATATGAATGTGTAGAGCTGGTGTCTCCATGTGGAACCAATTAGTGTTTCCAAGAACAAAATTAAACGTTCCCTGAACAAAAACATTCAAAACAATAAATTCCGTGGATAATATCAGGAATATACAAACACAGAGGCTGTAGCAACATCTGGGATTGAGTTAATCAAAACACAACTGGATATTTCTGTTTTCATCCATTCATATCCGGACAAAGTGGTGTGGAATTTGTATGCAATGGACTGAGAAAATCAGAGTAAAAATGGTTTTGGAGAAAAGCAAAGTCTTTTCTTTAGGCAAGTGCATAAAATGTCATCTATACAAACAGAAATATCATGTTTGTTTGCCGCAGTTCCTCTAGCTTTCTCCCTAGAAAATACGAATATGTAGAGGTGGTATCTCAATGTAGAAACAATTACTGTATAAAAGCTAAAAATAAAATGTTCCCGATAAAAAACATTCAAAAAAATAAAGTCCATTGATAGTATCCAGAAAAAACAAACGCAGAGGCTTTCACAATATTTCACATTGAGTTATCGAAAACACAACCGGATATTTCTGGTTTCATCCAGTCATATCCGGACAAACTGGTGTGGAATTCGTTTGCAATGGACCGAGAAAATCACAGTAAAAATGGTTTTGGAGAAAAGCAAAGCCTTTTCGTTAGGCAAGTGCATCAAATGTCATCTATACAAACAGAAATATCATGTTTGTTTGCCACAATTCCTGTAGTTTTCTCTGTAGAAATTACGAATGTAATTACTGACGCCATGAACAAGAGTGTCAAATTGTTAAGTCAGCAACAGGAGTCACTGTGTACTTGCATCCCATGTGGGATCTGTCCTTAATGTTTGTCTAATGTGCAGTGATGCTATAACTAGTACTGAAACAGTATTTTTACACTTTGTGTTTCTGCATGGGTACAAACTGATGAGATCTTTACTAATTATATGCTGAATCGATCTTCTGTATATAAAGATAATTGGAAATGAAAAAAAAATCCTGGTGTTAAATTGGAAATAGCATAGAAAATTAATTAATTTTTTAAAAAAAATTATGTAGGATCTCTGCATTTAATGTGCTGTACACTCTTATTTAATGCTATAACTAGTACTCCAACAGTATTTTTTTTTCACTTTGTGTTGCTATATGGGGGCAAACTGTTGAAATCGTTACCTAATTTATACTAAACTGATTTTTTGTATATAAAGAGGATTGAAAATGAATCATGATGTGATTGGAAGGGGAGAGGGAGCGGGAAAGGGGAAGGTTGTGGGTGGGAGGGAAGTTTTAGGAGAGGGAACCCATTGTAACCAATGAGCTGTACTTTGGAAATTTATATTCATTAAATAAAAGTTTAATAAAAAAAAAGAAATTACGAATGTGTAGAGCTGGTGTCTGCATGTGGAAACAATTAGTGTTTCAACGGTACAAAATTAAATGTTCCCTGATAAAGAACATTCAAAACAATAAAGTCCGTGGATAATATCAGGAATACACAAACACAGAGGCTGTAGCAATATCTGGCATTGAGTTAGGCAAAACACAACCAGATATTTCCGGTTTCATGCAGTCATATCCGTCAAACTGGTGTGGAATTTGTATTCAATGGATGGAGAACATTACAGTAAAAATGGTTTTGGAGAAAAGCAAAGTCTTTTCGTTAGGCAAGTGCGTAAAATGTGATCTATACAAACAGAAATATCATGTTTGTTTGCCGCAGTTCCTCTAGCTTTCTCCCTAGAAAATAGGAATGTTTAGAGCTGGTGTCTCCGTGTGGACCAATTAGTGTTTCGAAGCACAAAATTAAATCTTCCCTTAAAAAAACATTCAAAACAATAAAGTCCGTGGATAATATCAGGAATACACAAACACAGAGGCTGTAGCAATATTTCGGATTGAGTTAGACAAAACAAAACCGGGTATTTACGCTTTCATCCAGTCATACACGGACAAACTGGTGTGGAATTCGTATGCAATGGACCGAGAAAATCACAGTAAAAATGGATTTTGAGAAAAACAAAGTTTTTTCATTATTCAAGTAGATAAAATATCATCGATACAAACTGAAATATCATGTTTGTTTGCCACAGTTCCTCTAGATTTCTCCCTAGAAAATGCAAATATGTGGAGCTGGTGTCTCCATATGGAACCAATTTGTGTTTCCAAGATCAAAATAAAATGTTCCCTGATAAAAAACATTCAAAAAAATAAAGTCCGTGGATAATATCAGGAATACACAAACACAGATGCTGTAGCAATATCTGGGATTGAGATAGCTAAAACAAAACTGGATATTTCCGGTTTTATCCAGGCATATGCAGACAAATTGGTATGGAATTCGTATGCAATGGACCGAGAAAATCACAGTAAAAAGGGTTTTGGAGAAAAGCAAAGTCTTTTCCTTAGGCAACTGCATAAAATGTCATCGATACAAACAGAAATATCAAGTTTTTTTGTCGCACTTCCTCTAGCTTTCTCCCTAGAAAATACGAATATGTGGAGCTGGTGTCTCCATGTGGAACCAATTACTGTATCCAAGCTCAAAATGAAATGTTCCCTGATAAAAAACACTCAAAACAATAAAGTCTATGGATAATATCCAGAAAAAACAAACATAGAGGCTGTAGCAATATCTGGGATTGAGTTAGCCAAAACAAAACCAGATATTTCCGCTTTCATCCAGTCATATCCGGAAAAGTTGTGTGGAATTCGTATGCAATTGAACGAGAAAATCACAGTACAAATGGTTTTGGAGAAAAGCAAAGACTTTACGTTAGGCAAGTGCGTAGAATGTCATCTATAGAAACAGAAATATCATGTTTGTTTGCCGCAGTTCCTCTAGCTTTCTCCCTAGAATATACGAATGTGTAGAGCTGATGTCCCCATGATGAACCAATTAGTGTTTCTACGGTACAAAATTAAATGCTCCCTGAAAAAAAACATTCAAAAAAATAAAGTCCGTGCATAATATCAGCAATATAAAAACCAGAGGATGTAGCAATATCTGGGATTGTGTTAGCCAAAACACATCCTGATATTTCTGGTTTCATCCAGTCATATCTGGACAAAGTGGTGTGGAATTCGTATGCAATGGACCAAGAAAATCACAGTACAAATGGTTTTGGAGAAAAGCAAAGTCTTTTTCTTTAGGCAAGTGCACAAAATGTCATCTAGATAAACAGATATCAAGTTTGTTTGCCGCAGTTCCTCTAGCTTTCTCCCTAGAAAATACGAATGTGTAGAGCTGGTGTCTCCATGTGGAAACAATTAGTGTTTCTATGGTACAAAATTAAATTTTCCCTGATAAAAACATTCAAAACAATAAAGTCAATTGGTAATTAGTGTTTCCAAGCACAAAATAAAATATTCCCTTAATAAAAATCATTGAAAAAAAATAAAGTCCGTGGATAATATCAGGAATACCCAAACACAGAGGCTGTAGCAATAATTCGTATTGAGTTAGCCAAAACACAACCGGATATTTCTCCTTTCATCCAGTCATATCCGGACAAACTGGTGTGGAATTCGTATGCAATGGACCGAGAAAATCACAGTAAAAATGGTTTTGGAGAAAAGCAAAGTCTGTTCGTCAGGCAAGTGCACAAGATGTCATCTATATAAACAGAAATACCATCTTTGTTTGCCGCAGTTCCTCTAGTTTTTCTCTAGAAAATACGAATGTGTAGAGCTGGTGTCTCCATTTGGAGACAATTAGTGTTTCCAAGCAGAAAACTAAATGTTCGCTGAAAAAAAAATTCAAAACAATAAAGACTGTGGATAATATCAGGAATTCACAAACGCAGAGGCTTTCAGAATATTTCGGATTGAGTTAGCCAAAACACAACCAGATATTTCTGGTTTCTTCCAGTCATATCCGGACAAAGTGGTTTGGAATTCACATGCAATGTACCGAGAAAATCAGAGTAAAAATGGTTTTGGAGAAAAGCAAAGTATTTTCGTTAGGCAAGTGCATAAAATGTCATCTATACAAACAGAAATATCATCTTTGTTTGTTGCAGGTCCTCTAGCTTTCTCCCTAGAAAATACGAATGTGTAGAGCTGGTGTCCCCATGATGAACCAATTAGTGTTTCAATGGTACAAAATTAATTGTTCCCTGATAAAAACAATCAAAACAATAAAGTCCGTGGATAATATCAGGAATGCACAAACTCACAGGCTGTAGCAATATCAGGGATTGAGTTAGCCAAAACAAAACTGGATATTTCTGGTTTCATCCAGTCATATCCCGACAAACTTGTGTGGAATTCGTCTGCAATGGACCGAAAAAATCACAGTACAAGTTATTTTGGAGCAAATCAAAGTCTTTTCCTTCAGCAAGTGCACAAAATGTCATCTAGACAAACAGAAATATCATGTTTGTTTGCCGCAGTTCCGCTAGCTTTCTCCCTAGAAAATATGAATGTGTAGAGCTGGTGTATCCATGTGGAACCAATTAATGTTTCCAAGCACAAAATTTAATATTCCCTGATAAAAAACATTCTAAACAATAAAGTCCGTGGATAATATCAGGAAAACACAAACACAGAGGCTGTAGCAATATCTGGGATTGAGTTAGCAAAAAAAAAACTAGATATTTACTGTTTCATCGATTCATATCCGTATAAACTGGTGTGGAATTCATATGCAATAGACCGAGATAATCACAGTACAAATGGATTTGCAGAAAAGCAAAGTCTTTTCGCTAGGCAAGTTAGATAAGTGCACAAAATGTCATCGTAGAAACAGAAATTTCATGTTTGTTTGCCGCAGTTCCTCTAGGTTTCTCCCTAGAAAATACGTATGTGTAGAGCTGGTGTCTCCATGAGGAACCAATTATTGTTTCCGCGGTACAAAATTAAATGTTCCCTGATAAAAACATTCAAAACATTAAAGTTTTTCGATAATATCATGATAACAGAAACGTAGAGCCTGTAGCAATATCAGGGATTGATTTAGCAAAAACACAACCGGATATTTCTGGATTCCTCTAGTCATATCTGGACAAAGCAGTGTAGAATTCATATACAATGGACTAAGAAAATCCTGGGAAAATGGTTTTGGAGAAAAGCAAAGTGTTTTCGTTAGGAAAGTGCATAAAATGTCATCTATACAAATACAAATATCATGTTTGTTTGCCACAGTTCCTCTAGCATTCTCCCTAGAAAATACGAATGTGTAGAGCTGGTGTTCCCATTATGAACCAATTAATGTTTCCAAGCACAAAATTAAAAATTCCCTGATAAAAAAATTCAAAACAATAAAGTCCGTGGATACTATCAGGAATACACATACACAGAGGCTGTAGCAATATCTGGGATTGAGTCAGCCAAAACAAAACCGGATATTTCTCATTTCATCCAGTCATATCCGGACAAAGTGGTGTGGAATTCGTAAGCAGTGTAACAAGAAAATCACAGTAAAAATGGTTTTGGAGGAAAGCAAAGTCTTTTCGTTAGGCAAGTGCATAAAATGTCATCGATACAGGCAGAAATATCATGTTTGTTTGCCGCAGTTCCTCTAGTTTCTCCGTAGAAAATACGAATATGTAGAGCTGATGTCTCCATGTGGAACCAGTTACTGTATCCAAACTCAAAATAAAATATTCCCCGTTAAAAAAACATTCCAAGCAATAAAGTCCATAGATATTACCCAGAAAACACAAACAAGAGACTGTAGCAATATCTGGGATTGAGTTACCCAAAACAAAACCATATATTTCTTTTTTCATCCAGTCATATCTCGACAAAGTGGTGTGGAATTCGTATGCAATGGACCGAGAAAATCACAGTACAAATGGCTTTGCAGAAAAGCAAAGTCTTTTCGCTAGGGAAGTGCATAAAATGTCATCTATACAAACAGAAACATCATGTTTGTTTGTCGCAGTTCCTCTAGTTTTCTCCCTAGAAAATAAGAATGTGTAGAGCTGGGGTCTCCATGTGAAACCAATTAGTGTTTCAACGGTACAAAATTAAATGTTCCCTGATAAAAATATTCACAACAATAAAGTCCATCAATAATATCCAGACACAAACACAGGGGCTTTCACAATATTTTGGATTGAGTTAGCCAAAACACAACCGGATATTTCTGGTTTCATCCAGTCATATCTGGACAAACTCGTGTGGAATTCGTATGCAATGGATGGAGAAAATCACAGTAAAAATGGTTTTGGAGAAAAGCAAAGTCTTTTCGTTAGGCAAGTGCATAAAATGTCATCTATACAAACAGAGATATCATGTTTGTTTGCCACAGTTCCTCTAGATTTCTCCCTAGAAAATACGAATATAGAGCTGGTGTCCCCATGATGAACTAATTAGCGTTTCAACGGTACAAAATTAAATATTCCTGATAAAAACATTCAAAACAATAAAGTCCATCGCTAAGATCCGGAAAACACAAACACAGAGGCTGTAGCGATATTTCAGATTGAGTTAGCCAAAACACAACCGGATATTTCTGGTTTCATCCAGTCATATCTATAAAAAGTTGTGTGGAATTCGTATGCAATGGACCAAGAATATCACAGTAGTAATGGTTTTGGAGAAAAGCAAAGTCTTTTCACTAGGCAAGTGCATAAAATGTCATCTATAAACAGAAATATCATGTTTGTTTGCCGCAGTTCCTCTAGCTTTCTCCCTAGAAAATATGAATATGTAGAGCTGGTGTTCCCCTGATGAAGCAATTACTGTTTCCAAGCCCAAAATTAAAAATTCCCTGATGAAAAACATTCAAAACAATAAAGTCTGTGGATAATATCAGGAATGCACACACAGAGAGGCTGTAGCAATATCTTGGATTGAGTTAGCCAAAAAAAAAAAAAATGGATATTACCGGTTTCATCCAATCATATCTGGACAAAGTCGTTTGTAATTTGTATGCAATGGACCGAGAAAATCACAGTAGAAATGGTTTTGGAGAAAAGCAAAGTCTTTTCGTTAGGCAAGTGCTTAAAATGTCATCGAAACAAACAGAAATATCATGTTTGCTTTTCCGCAGTTCCTCTAGCTTTCTCCCTAGAAAATATGAATGTGTAGAGCTGGTGTTCCCATGATGAACCAATTAAGGTTTCAACGGTACAAAATTAAATGTTCCCTGATAAAAATATTCAAAACAATAAAGTCCATCGATAATATCCAGAAAACACAAACTCAGAGGCTGTAGCAATATTTCAGATTGAGTTAGCCAAAACAACCAAATATTTCTGGTTTCATCCAGTTATATCCGGACAAAGTGGTGTGGAATTCAATGCAATGGACCGAGAAAATCACAGTAAAAATGGTTTTGGAGAAAAGCAAAGTCTTTTTGTTAGGCAAGTGCATAAAATGTCATCGATACAAACAGAAATATCATGTTTGTTTGCCGCAGTTCCTCTAGCTTTCTCCCTAGAAAATATGAATGTATAGAGCTGGTTTCTCCATGTGGAACCAATTATTGTTTCCAAGCACAAAATTTCATGTTCCCTGATAAAAAAACATTCAAAACAATAAGCTCGGTGGTTAATATCAGGAATACACAAACACAGAGGCTGTAGCAATATCTGGGATTGAGTTACCCAAAACAAAACCGGATATTTCCGGTTTCATCCAGTCATAACCGGACAAACTGGTGTGGAATTCGTATGCAATGGACTGATAAAATCACAGTAAAAATGGTTTTGGAGAAAAGCAAAGTCTTTTCGTTAGGCAAGTGCATAAAATGTCATCTACAGAAACAGAAATATCATGTTTGTTTGCCCCAGTTCCTCTAGTTTTCTGCCTAGAAAATACAAATGTGTAGAGGTGGTGGTCCCATTATGAACCAATTACTGTTTCAACGGTACAAAATCAAATGTTCCCTGATAAAAACATTCAAAACAATAAAGTCCATCGATAATATCCAGAAAAAAACAAACACAGAGGCTTTCACAACATTTCGGATTGAGTTAGCCAAAACACAACCGGATATTTCTGGTTTCATCCAGTCATATCTATAAAAAGTTGTGTGGAATTCGTATGTAATGGACCGAGAAAAATACAGTACAAATGGTTTTGGAGAAAAGCAAAGTCTTTTCGTTAGGCAAGTGCATAAAATGTCATCGATACAAGCAGAAATATCATGTTTGTTTGCGGCAGTTCCTCTAGCTTTCTCCCTAGAAAATACGAATATGTAGAGCTGATGTCTCCATGTGGAACCAATTACTGTATCCAAACTCAAAATAAAATATTCCCCGTTAAAAAAACATTCCACACAATAAAGACCATAGATATTACCCAGAAAACACAACCATAGAGGCTGTAGCAATATCTGGGATTGAGTTACCCAAAACAAAACCGTATATTTCTGTTTTCATCCAGTCATATCCGGACAAACTGGTGTGGAATTCATATGCAATGGACTGAGAAAATCACAGTAAAAATGGTTTTGGAGAAAAGCAAAGTCTTTTCTTTAGGCAAGTGCAAAAAATGTCATCTATATAAACAGAAATATCATGTTTGTTTGCCGCAGTTCCTCTAGCTTTCTCCCTAGAAAATACGAATGTGTGGAGCTGGTGTCCCCATGATGAACCAATTAGTGATTCCAAGCACAAGATTAAATGTTCCCTTATAAAACCATTCAAAACAGTAAAGTCCGTGGATAATATCAGGAATACACAAAAACAGAGGTTGTAGCAATATCTGAGATTGTGTTAGCCAAATCAAAACCGGATATGTCCGGTTTCATCCAGTCATATCCGGACAACGTGGTGTGGAATTCGTATGAAGTGTACCGAGAAAATCACAGTAAAAATGGTTTTGGAGAAAAGCAACGTCTTTTCGTTTGGCAAGTGCATAAAATGTTCTTGACAAACAGAAATATCATGTTTGTTTGCCGCAGTTCCTCTAGCTTTCTCCCTAGAAAATACGAATGTGTAGAGCTGGTGTCTCCATGTGGAACCAATTCGTGATTCCAAGCACAAAATTCAATGTTCCCTGATAAATAACATTCAAATCAATAAAGTCCGTGGTAATATCAAGGATACACAAACACAGAGGCTGTAGCAATATCTGGGATTGAGTTAGCCAAAACAAAACTGGATATTTCTGGTTTCATCCCGTCATATCCAGTAAACTGGTGTGGAATTCATATGAAGTGTACCGAGAAAATCACAGTACAAATGGTTTTGAAGAAAAGCAAAGTCTTTTCGTTAGGCAAGTGCATAAAATGTCATCTATACAAACAGAAATATCATGTTCGTTTGCCACAGTTCCTCTAGCGTTCTGCCTAGAACATACGAATGTGTAGAGCTGGTTTCTCCATGTGCAACCAATTAGTGATTCCAAGACAAAATTAAGTGTTCCGTGATAAAAAACATTGAAAGAAATAAAGTCCGTGGATAATATCAGGAATACACAAACACAGAAGCTGTAGCAATATCTTGGATTGAGTTAGGAAAAACATAACCGGATATTTCCGGTTTCAGCCATACATATCCAGTAAACTGGTGTGGAATTCATATGAAGTGTACCGAGAAAATCACAGGAAAAATGGTTTTGGAGAAAAGCAAAGTCTTTTCGTTAGGCAAGTGCATAAAATGTCATCTATACAAACAGAAATATCGTGTTTGTTTGCCGCAGTTCCTCTAGCTTTCTCCCTAGAAAATACGAATGTATAGAGCTGGTTTCTCCATGTGGAACCAATTATTGTTTCCAAGCACAAAATTTCATGTTCCCTGATAAAAAACATTCAAAACAATAAGCTCAGTGGTTAATATCAGGAATACACAAACACAGAGGCTGTAGCAATATCTGGGATTGAGTTACCCAAAACAAAACCGGATATTTCCGGTTTCATCCAGTCATATCCGGACAAACTGGTGTGGAATTCGTATGCAATGGACTGAGAAAATCACAGTAAAAATGGTTTTGGAGAAAAGCAAAGTCTTTTCGTTAGGCAAGTGCATAAAATGTCATCTATACAAACAGAAATATCATGTTTGTTTGCGTAGTTCATCTAGCAGTCTTCCTAGAAAATACGAATGTGTAGAGCTGGTGTCCCCATGATGAACCAATTACAGTTTCAACGGTTCAAAATTACATGTTCCCTAATAAAAACATTCAAAACAATAAAGTCCATCGATAATATACCGAAAAGACAAACACAGAGGCTTTCACAATATTTCAGATTGAGTTAGCCAAAACACAACCAGACATTTCTGGTTTCATCCAGTGCTATACGGACAAACTGGTTTGGAATTCATATGCAATGGTTTGGGAAAATCACAGTAAAAATCGTTTTGGACAAAAGCAAAGTCCTTTCTTTAGGTAAGTGCATAAAATGTCATCTATACAAACAGAAATATTATGTTTGTTTGCCACAGTTCCTCTATCATTCTCCCTAGAAAATACGAATGTGTATAGCTCTAATACCCATGATGAACCAATTAGTGTTTCAACGGTACAAAATTAAATTATCCCTGATAAAAAGCATTCAAAACAATAAAGTCTGACGATAAGATCCAGAAAACACAAACACAGAGGCTTTCACAATATTTTGGATTGAGTTAGCCAAAACACAACCGGATATATCTGCTTTCATCCAGTCATATCCGGAAAAAGTGGTGTGGAATTCGTATGCAATGGACCGAAAAAATGACAATAAAAATGGGTTTGGAGAAAAGCAAAGTCTTTTCGTTAGGGAAGTGCATAAAATGTCATCTATACAAACAGAAATATCGTGTTTGTTTGCCGCAGTTCCTCTAGCTTTCTCCCTAGGAAATACGAATGTATAGAGCTGGTTTCTCCATGTGGAACCAATTATTGTTTCCAAGCACAAAATTTCATGTTCCCTGATAAAAAACATTCAAAACAATAAGCTCGGTGGTTAATATCAGCAATACACAAACACAGAGGCTGTAGCAATATCTGGGATTGAGTTAGCCAAAAGAGAACCGGATATTTCCGGTTTCATCCAGTCATAACCGGACAAAATGGTATGGATTTCGTATGCAATGCACCGAAAAAATCAGAGTACAAATGGTTTTGGAGAAAAGCAAAGTCTTTTCGTTAGGGAAGTGCATAAAATGTCATCTATACAAACGGAAATATCATGTTTGTTTTCCGCAGTTCCTCTAGTTTTCTACCTATAAAATACATATACGTAGAGCTGGTGTCTCCCTGTGGAACCAATTACTGTATCCAAGCTCAAAATAAAAAGTTCCACTATAAAAAAAACATTCAAAACCATAAAGTCCGTGTATAATATCCTGAAAACACAAACACAGAGGTTGTAGCAATATTTGGGATTGAGTTAGGCAAAACAAAACCGGATATTTCCGGTTTCATCCAGTCATATCCGGACAAACTGGTGTGGAATTCGTATGCAATGGCAGAGAAAATCATAGTAAAAATGGTTTTGGATAAAAGCAAAGTCTTTTCATTAGGGAAGTGCATAAAATGTCATCGATACAAACAGAAATATCATGTTTGTTTGCTGCAGTTCCTCTAGCTTTCTCCCTAGAAAATACGAATGTGTAGAGCTGGTGTCTCCATGATAAACCCATTAGTATTTCTAAGGTACAAAATGAAATGTTCCCTGATAAAAACATTCAAACCATTAAAGTCCATTGATCGTATCCAGAAAAAAACATACACAGAGGCTGTAGCAATATTTCGGATTGAGTTAGACATAACACAACTAGATATTTCCCGTTTCATCCAGTCATATCCGGACAAAGTGGTGAGGAATTCGTATGTAATGAACCGAGAAAATCAGAGTACAAATGGTTTTGGAGAAAAGCAAAGTCTTTTCGTTAGGCAAGTGCATAAAATGTCATCTATACAAACAGAAGTTTCATGTTTGTTTGCCGCAGTTCCTCTATCTTTCTCCCTAGAAAATACGAATTTGTAGAGCTGGTGTCCCCATGATGAACCAATTAGTGTTTCTACGGTACAAAATTAAATGCTCCCTGATAAAAATATTAAAAACAATAAAGTCTATCGATAATATCCTGAAAACACAAACATAGAGGCTTTCACTATATCTCAGATTGTGTTAGCCAAAACATAACTGGATATTTCCAGTTTCATCCAGTAATATCCGGACAAAATGGTTTGTAATTCGTATGCAACGGACCGAGAAAATCACAGTAAAAATGGTTTTGGAGAAAACCAAAGTCTTTTCTTTAGGCAAGTGCATATAATGTCATGGATACAAACAGAAAGATCATGTTTGTTTGCCGCAGTTCTTCTAGCTTTCTCCCTAGAAAATACGAATGTGTAGAGCTGGTGTCTCCATGTGGAACCAATTAGTGTTTCCAAGGACAAATTAAATGTTCCCTGATAAAAACATTCAAAACAATAAAATCCATCGATATTGTCCAGAAAACATAAACACAGAGCTTTAAAATATTTCTCATTGAGTTAGACAAAACACAACCGGATATTTCCATTTTCATAAAGTCATATCCGGACAAAATCCTGTGGAATTCGTATGCAATGACCGAGAAAATCACAGTAAAAATGGTTTTGGAGAAAAGCAAAGGCTTTTCTTTAGGCAAGTGCATAAAATGTCATCTAGACAAACAGAAATATCATGTTTGTTTCCCGCAGTTCCTCTAGCTTTCTCCATAGAAAATACGAATGTGTAGAGTTGGTGTCTCCATGTGGAAACAATTAGTGTTTCCAAGCACAAAATAAAATATTCCCCGACAAAAAACATTCAAAATAATAAAGTCCGTGGATAATATCAGGAAAATACAAACACAGAGGCTGTACCAATATCTGGGATTGAGTTAGCCAAAACACAACCGGATATTCCGGTTTCATCCAGTCATATCCAGACAAAGTGGTGTGGAATTCGTATGCAATGGACCAAGAAAATCACAGTAAAACTGGTTTTGGAGAAAAGCAAAGTCTTTTCATTAGGCAAGTGCATAAAATGTCATCGATACAAACAGAGATATCATGTTTGTTTGCCACAGTTCCTCTAGCTTTCTGCCTAGAAAATACAAATATGTATAGCTGGTGTATCCATGTGGAACTAATTATTGTTCCAAGAACAAAATTAAATGTTTCCTGATAAAAAACATTCAAAACAATAAAGTCCATTGACAATAACCAGAAAACACAAATACAGAGGCTGTAGCAATATCTGGGATTGAGTTAGAAAGAACAAAATCAGATATTTCCGGCTTCATGTGGTGATATTCGGACCAACTGGTGTGGAATTCGTATGCAATGGACCGAGAAAATCACAGTAAAAATGGTTATGGAGAAAAGCATAGTCTTTTCGTTAGGCAACTGCGTAAAATGTCATCTATCCAAACAGAAATATCATGTTTGTTGGCCACAGTTCCTCTAGCTTTCTCCCTAAAAATAGGAATATGTTCAACTGCTGTCTGCATGTGGAACCAATTACTGTATCTAAGCTCAAAATAAAATGTTTCCGGATAAATAAAATTTTAAAAAATAATGTCCATTGATAATATCCAGAAAACAAACACAGAGGCTGTAGCAATATCTGGGATTGAGTTATCCAAAACAAAACCGGATATTTCCGGTTTCATCCAGTCATATCCGGTCAAGCTGGTGTGGAATTCGTATGCTATTGACCGAGAAAATCACAGTATAAATGATTTTGGAGAAAAGCAAAGTCTTTTCATTAGGCAAGTGCATAAAATGTCATCTATACAAACAGAAATATTATGTTTGTTTCCCGCAGTTCCTCTAGCTTTCAAGCTAGAAAATATGAATGTGTAGAGCTGGTGTTCCCAGGATGAACCAATTAGTGTTTCAACGGTACAAAATTAAATGTTCCCTGATAAAAAAACTTTCAAAACAAGAAAGTCCATCGATAATATCCAGAATACACAAACACAGAGGCTTTCACAATATTTTGGATTGAGATAGCCAAAACACAACCGGATATTTCTGGCTTCATCCAGTCATATCCGGACAAACTGGTGTGAAATTCCTATGCAATGGACCGAGAAAATCACAGTAAAAATGTTTTTGGAGAAAAGCAAAGTCTTTTCGTTAGGTAAGTGCAAAAATGTCATCTATACAAACAGACATATCATGTTTGTTTGCCGCAGTTCCTCTAGCTTTCTCCCTAGAAAATAGAAATGTGTAGAGCTGGTGTTTCCATGTGGAACCAATTAGTGTTTCCAATATCAAAATTAAATGTTCCCTGATAAAAAACATTCAAAACAATAAAGTCCGTGGATAATATCCGGAATACACAAACACAGAGGCTGTAGCAATATCTGGGATTGAGTTACCCAAAAGACAACTGGATATTTCTGGTTTCATCCAGTCATATACGGACATACTGGTGTGGAATTCGTATGCAATGGACCGAGAAAATCACAGTACAAATGGTTTTAGAGAAAAGCAAAGTCTTTTCATTAGGCAAGTGCATAAAATGTAATCCATACAAACAGAAATATCATGTTTTTTTGCCGCAGTTCCTCTTGCTTTCTCCTTGGCAAATACGAATGTGTAGAGCTGGTGTTCCCATGATGAACCAATTAGTGTTTCAACGGTACAAAATTAAATGTTCCCTGATAAAAAGCTTCAAAACAATAAAGTCCATCGATAATATCAAGAAAACACAAACACAGAGGCTTTCACCATATTTTGGATTGAGTTACCGAAAAGACAACCGGATATTTCTGTTTTCATCCAGTAATATCCGAACAAACTGGTGTGGAATTCGTATGCAAAGGACCGAGAATATCACAGTAAAAATGGTTTTGGGGAAAAGCAAAGTCTTTTCGTTAGGCAAGTGCATAAAATGTCATCTATACAAACAGAAATATCATGTTTGTTTGCCGCAGTTCATTCTAGCTTTCCCCCTAGAAAATACAAATATGTAGAGCTGGTGTCTCCATGTGGAACCAATTAATGTATCTAAGCTCAAAATTAAATGTTCCCCGATAAAAAAGATTCAAAACAAGAAAGTCCATTGATAATATCCGGAAAACACAAAAACAGAGGCTGTAGCAATATCTGGGATTGAGTTAGCCAAAACACAACCGGATATTTCAGGTTTCATCCAGTCATATCGCGACAAAGTGTTGTGGAATTCGCATGCAATGGACCGAGAAAATAACAGCAAAATTAGTTTTGGAGAAAAGCAAAGTCTTTTCATTTGGCAAGTGCATAAAATATCATCTATACAAACAGAAATATCATGTTTCTTTGACGCAGTTCCTCTAGCTTTCCCCCTAGAAAAGACGACTGTGTAGTGCTGGTGCCTGCATGTGAAGCCATTTAGTGTTTCCAAGGTCATAATAAAATGTTCCCTGATAAAAAACATTCAAAAAGTCCGTTGATGATATCCAGAAAGCAAAAACACAGAGGTTGTAGCAATATTTCAGATTGAGATAGCCAAAACACAACCTGATATTTCTGTTTTCATCCTGTCATATCCAGACAAACTGGTGTGGAATTCGTATGCAATGGACCGAGCAAATCACAGTACAAATGGTTTTGGAGAAAAGCAAAGTCTTTTCGTCAGGAAAGTGCATAAAATGTCATCTATACAAACAGAAATATCATGTTTGTTTGTCGCAGTTCCTCTAGCTTTCCCCTTAGAAAATTCAAATATGTAGAGCTGGTGTCTCCATGTGGAACCAATTAGAGAATCTAAGCTCAAATTTAAATGTTCCCCGATAAAAAATATTCAAAACAATAAAATCCATGGATAATATCCAGAAAACACAAACACAGAGGCTGTAGCAATATCTGGGATTGAGTTAGCCAAAAGTCAACTGGATATTTCCGGTTTCATCCAGTAATATCCAGACAAACTGGTGTGGAATTCGTATGCAATGGACCAAGAAAATCACAGTACAAACGGTTTTGTTAAAAGCAAAGTCTTTTCGTTAGGCAAGTGCATAAAATGTCATCTAAACAAACAGAAATATCATGTTTTGTCGCAGCTCCTGTAGCTTTCTCCCTTAAAAATACGAATGTGTAGAGCTGCTGTCCCCATGATGAACCAACTAGTGTTTCAACGGCACAAAATAAAATGTTCCCTGATAAAAACATTCAAAGCAATAAATCCATCAATAATATCCAGAAAACAAAAACACAGAGGTTGTAGCAATATTTCAGATTGAGTTAGCCATAACACAACCGGATATTTCTGCTTACATCCAATCATATCCGGACAAAGTGGTGTGGAATTCGTATGCAATGGCCTGAGAAAATAAGAGTAAAAATGGTTTTGGAGAAAAGCAACGTCTTTTCGTTAGGCAAGTACATAAAACGTCATTTATACAAACAGAAATATCATGTTTGTTTGTCACAGTTCCTCTAGCTTGCTCCCTAGAAAATATGAATTTGTACAGCTGGTGTTTCCAATGGAACCAATTAGTGGTACCAAGAACAAAATTAAATGTTCACTGATAAAAAACATTCAAAACAGTAAAGTCCGTGGATAATATCAAGATACACAAACACAGAGGCTGTAGCAATACCTGGGATTGAGTTAGAAAGTACAAAATCAGATATTTCCAGCTCCATGTGGTGATATTCGGACCAACTGGTGTGGAATTCATATGCAGTGGACGAGAAAATCACAGTAAAAATGGTTATGGAGAAAAGCATAGTCTTTTCATTAGGCAACTGCGTAAAATGTCATCTATACAAACAGAAATATCATGTTTGTTGGCCGCAGTTCCTCTAGCTTTCTCCCTAAAAATAGGAATATGTTCAACTGGTGTCTGCATGTGGAACCAATTACTGTATCTAAGCTCAAAATAAAATGCTTCCGGATAAAAAAAATTTAAAAAATAAAGTCCATTGATAATATCCAGAAAACACAAACACAGAGGCTGTAGCAATATCTGGGATTGAGTTATCCAAAACAAAACCGGATATTTACGGTTTCATCCAGTCATATCTGGTCAAACTGGTGTGGAATTCGTATGCTATTGACCGAGAAAATCACAGTATAAATGATTTTGGAGAAAAGCAAAGACTTTTCATTAGGCAAGTGCATAAAATGTCATCTATACAAACAGAAATATTATGTTTGTTTGCCGCAGTTCCTCTAGCTTTCACGCTAGAAAATATGAATGTTTAGAGCTGGTGTTCCCATGATGAACCAATTAGTGTTTCAACGGTACAAAATTAAATGTTGCCTCATAAAAACATTCAAAACAATAAAGTCCATCGATAATATCCAGAAAACACAAACACAGAGGCTTTCACAATATTTTGGATTGAGTTAGCCAAAAGAAAATCAGATATTTCTGGCTTCATCCAGTCATATCCGGACAAACTGGTGTGGAATTCGTATGCAATGGACCGAGAAAATCACAGTAAAAATGGTTTTGGAGAAAAGCAAAGACTTTTCGTCAGGCAAGTCCATAAAATGTCATCTATACAAACAGAAATATCATGTTTGTTTGCGTATTTTCTCTAGCTTTCTCCCTAGAAAATACGAATGTGTACAGCTGGTGTCCCCATGATGAACCAATTAGTGTTTCAACGGTACAAAATTAAATGTTCCCTGATAAAAACATTCAAAACAATAAAGTCCATCGATAATATCCAGAAAACACAAACACAGAGGCTGTAGCAACATCTGGGATTGAGTTAGCCAAAACACAACCGATATTTCTGGTTTCATTCAGTCCTATCCGGACAAACTTGTGTGGAATTCGTATGCAATGGACCGAGAAAATCACAGTAAAAATGGTTTTGTGGAAAAGCAAAGTCTTTTCGTTAGGCAAGTGCATAAAATGCCATCTATACAAACAGAAATATGATGTTTTTTTCCCACAGTTCCTCTAGCATTCTCCCTAGAAAATATGAATATATAGAGCTGGTGTCTCCATGTGGATCCAATTACTCTATCCAATAACAAAATTAAATGTTCCCTGCTAAGAAACATTAAAAACAATAAAGCCCATTGATAATATCCAGAAAACACAAACACAGAGGCTGTAGCAATGTCTGGGATCGAGTTAGCCAAAACAAAACCGGATATTTCCGGTTTCATGCAGTCATATCCGGACAAACTGGTGTGGAATTCGTATGCAATGGACTGAGAAAATCACAGTAAAAATAGTATACGAATATACGAATATGTAGAGCTGGTTTCGCCATGTGGAACCAATTAGTGTACCCAAGCTCAAAATAAAATGTTCCCTGATAAAAAACATTCAAAGCAATAAAGTCCATTGATAATATCCGGAAAATACAAACACAGAGTCATTCACAATATTTCGGATTGAGTTACCCAAAACACAACCGGATATTTCTAGTTTCATCCAGTCATATCAAGACAAAGTGGTGTGGAATTCGTATGCAATGGACCAAGAAAATCATGGTAAAAATGGTTTTGGAGAAAAGCAAAGTCTTTTCGTTAGCAAAGTGCATAAAACGTAATCTACTGAAACAGAAATATGATGTTTCTTTGCCGCAGTTCATCTAGCTTTCTCCCTAGAAAATATGAATGTGTAGAGCTGGTGTACCTATGATGAACCAATTAGTGTTTCAACGGTACACAATGAAATGTTCCCTGATAAAAATATTCAAAACAATAAAGTCCATCGATAATATCAAGAAAACACAAACACAGAGGCTGTAGCAATATCTGGGATTGAGTTATCCAAAACAAAACCTGGATATTTCAGGTTTCATGCAGTCATATGCAGTCAAATTGTTTTGGAATTTGTATGCAATGGACCGAGAAAATCACAGTAAAAATGGTTTTGGAGAAAAGCAAAGTCTTTTCGTTAGGCAAGTGCATCAAATGTCATCTATACAAACAGAAATATCATGTTTGTTTGCCGAGTTCCTATAGCTTTCTCCCTAGAAAATATGAATGTGTAGAGCTGGTGTTGCCATGTAGAAATAATTAGTGTTTCCAAGCACAAAATTAAATGTTCCCTAATAAAAAAACATTCAAAACAATAAAGTCTATGTATAATATCAGGAATACACAAACACAGAGGCTGTAGCAATATCTGGGATTCAGTTAGCCAAACCAGAACCGGATATTTCCGGTTTCATCCAGTCATATCCGGACAAACTGGTGTGGAATTCGTATGCAATGTACCGAGAAAATCACAGTAAGAATGGTTTTGGAGAAAAGCAAAGTCTTTACGTTAATCAAGTGCATAAATTTTCATCTATAGAAACAGAAATATCATGTTTGTTTGCCGCAGTTCCTCTAGCTTTCTCCCTAGAAAATATGAATGTGTAGAGCTGGTTTTCCCATGATGAACCAATTAGTGTTTCTACGGTACAAAATGAAAAGTTCCCTGATAAAAATATTCAAAAAAATAAAATTCATCGATAATATCCAGGAAACACAAACACAGAGGCTGTAGCAATATTTCGGATTTAGTCAGCCAAAACACAACCAGATATTTCTGGTTTCATCCAGTCCTATCCGGACAAAGTGGTTTGGAATTCATATGCAATGGACTGAGAAAATCACAGTAAAAATGGTTTTGGAGAAAAGCAAAGTCTTTTCGTTAGGAAAGTGCATAAAATGTCATCTACACAAACACAAATATCATGTTTGTTTGCCGCAGTTCCTCTAGCTTACTCCATAGAAAATACATATTGTAGAGCTGGTGCCTCCATGTGGAACCAATTTCGGTATAGAAGCTCAAAATATAATGTTCCCCGATAAAAAACATTCAAAAGAATAAAGTCCATTGATAATATCCAGAAAACACAAACACAGAAGCTGTAGCAATATCTGGGATTGAGTAGCCAAAACACAACTGGATATTTCCGGTTTCATCCAGTCATATCTGGAAAAACTGGTGTGGAATTCGTATGCAATGGACCGAGAGAATCACAGTAAAAATGATTTTGGAGAAAAGCAAAGATTTTTCATGAGGCCAGTAGATAAAATATCATCTATACACACAGAAATATCATGTTTGTTTGCCACAGTTCCACTAGCTTTCTCCCTAGAAATACAAATATGTAGACCAGGTGTCTCCATATGGAACCAATTAGAGTTTCCAAGCACAAAATTAAATGTTCCCTGAAAAAAAAATTTCAAAACAATATAATCTGTGGATAATATAAGGAATACATAAACACGGAGGCTGTAGCAATATTTCGGATTGAGTTAGCCAAAACACAACCGGATATTTTTGGTTTCATGCAGTCATATGCGGACAAACTGGTGTGGATTTCGTGTGCAATGGAACGAGAAAATCACAGTAAAAATGGTTTTGGAGTAAAGCAAAGTCTTTCGTTAGACAAGTGCATAAAATATTATCTGTACAAACAGAAATATCATGTTTGTTTGTCGCAGTTCCTCTAGCTTTCTCCATAGAAAATACGAATGTGTAGAGCTGGTATCTCCATGTGGAAACAATTAGTGTTTTGCAGCACAAAATTAAATGTTCCCTGATAAAAAACATTCAAAACTATGAAGTCTGCGGATAATATCAGGAATACACAAACAAAGAGGCTGTAGCAATACCTGGGATTGAGTTAGCCAAAACAAAACCAGATATTTCTGGTTCCATCCAGTCATATCCAGACAAACTGGTGTGGAATTAGTATGCAATGGAAAGAGAAAATCACAGTATAAGTGGTTTTGGAGAAAAGCAAAGTCTTTTAGTTAGGCAAGTGCATAAAATGTCATTGATACAAACAGAAATATCATGTTTGTTTGCCGCAGTTCCTCTAGCTTTCTCCCTAGAAAATACAAATATGTAGATCTGGTGTCTCCATGTGGAACCAATTAGTAGTTCCAAGCAGAAAATTAAATGTTCCCTGAAAAAAAGACATTAAAAACAATAAAGTCCGTGGATAATATCCAGAAAACACACACACAGAGGCTGTAGCAATATCTGGGATTGAGTTAGCCAAAACGAAACCGGATATTTCTGGCTTCATCCAGTCACATCCGGACAAAGTGGTGTGGAATTCGTATGCAATGGACCGAGAAAATCACAGTAAAAATGATTTTGGAGAAAAGCAAGTATTTTCGTTAGGCAAGTGCATAAAATGTCAGCTATAGAAACAGAAATATCATGTTTGTTTGCCGCAATTCCTATAGGTTTCTCCGTAGAAATTACGAATGTAATTACTGATGCCATGAACAAGAGCGTCAAATTGTTAAGCCAGCAACAGGAGTCACTGTGTACTTACATCCCATGTGGGATCTGTCCTTAATGTGTTGTCTAATGTGCAGTGATGCTATAACTAGTACGGAAACAGTATTTTTACACTTTGTGTTTCTGCATGGGTACAAACTGATGAGATCTTTACTAATTATATACTGAATCGATCTTCTGTATATAAAGATAATTGGAAATGAAAAAAAAACCTGGTGTTAAATTGGAAATGGCATAGAAAATTAATTAATTTTTTTTAAAAAATATTATGTAGGATCTCTGCCTTTAATGTGCTGTACACTCTTATTTAATGCTATAACTAGTACTCCAACAGTATTTTTTTTTCACTTTGTGTTGCTATATGGGGGGAAACTGTTGAAATCCTTACCTAATTTATACTAAACTGATCTTTTCTATATAAAGAGAATTGAAAATGAATCATGATGTGATTGGAAGGGGAAAGGGAGCGGGAAAGGGGAGGGTTGTGGGTGGGAGGGAAGTTTTGGTAGAGGGAACTCATTGTAGCCCATGAGCTGTACTTTGGAAATTTATATTCATTAAGTAAAAGTTTAATAAAAAAAGAAATTACGAATGTGTAGAGCTGGTGTCTCCATGTGGAAACAATTAGTGTTTCAACGGTACAAAATTACATGTTCCCTGATAAAAAAACATTCAAAACAATAAAGTCTGTGGACAATATCAGGAATACACAAACACAGAAGCTGTAGCAATATCTGGGATTGAGTTAGCCAAAACACACCCGGATATTTCTGTTTTCATCTAGTCTTATCAGGAAATAGTTGTATGGTATTCGTATGCAATGGACCGAGAAAATCAGAGTAAAAATGGTTTTGGAGAAAAGAAAGTATTTTTGTTAGGCAATTGAATAAAATGTCATCGATACAAACAGAAATATGTTTGTTAGTCGCATTTCCTCTAGCTTTCTCCCTAGAATATACTAATGTGTAGAGGTGGTGTCCCCATGAGGAAACAATTAGTGTTTCTACGGTACAAAATTAAATGTTCCCTGATAAAAAACATTCAAAACAATAAAGACCGAGGATAATATCAGGAATACACAAACACATATGCTGTAGCAATACCCTTGATTGAGTTAGACAAAACAAAAACGGATATTTCTGGTTTCATCCAGTCATATCCAGACAAAGTGGAGTAGAATTCATATGCAATGGACCGAGAAAATCACAGTACAAATGGTTTTGGAGCAAAGCAAAGTCTTTTCGTTAGGCAAGTGCATAAATTGTCATCTATACAAACAGAAATATCATGTTTGTTTGCCGCAGTTCCTCTAGCTTTCTCCCTAGAAAATAGGAATGTGTAGAGCTGGTGTCTCCATGTGGACCAATTATTGTTTCACAGCGCAAAATTAAATGTTCCCTGAAAAAAAAACATTCAAAACAATAAAGTCCGTGGATAATATCAGGAATACACAATCACAGAGGCTGTAGTAATATTTGGGATTATGTTTCCAAAAGAAATCCAGATATTTCTGGTTTCATCCAGTTATATCCGGACAAAGTGGTGTGGAATTCGTATGCAATAGACCGAGAAAATCACAGTACAAATGTTTGGAAAAAAGCAAGTATTTTCGTTAGGCAAGTGCATAAAATGTCATCGATACAAACAGAAATATCATGTTTGTTTGCCGCAATTCCTCTAGCTTTCTCCGTAGAAAATAGGAATGTGTAGATCTGGTGTCCCCATGATGAACCAATTAGTGTTTTTACGGTACAAAAGTAAATGTTGCATGATAAAAAGATTCAAAACAATAAAGTCCATCGAAAATATCCAGAAAACACAAACACGGAGGATGTAGCAATATCTGGGATTGAGTTAGCCAGAACAAAACCGGATTTTTCCGGTTTCATACAGTCATATCCGGACAAACTGGTGTGCAATTCGTATGCAATGGACCGAGAAAATCACAGTAAAAATGGTTATGGAGAAAAGCATAGTCTTTTCATTAGGCAACTGCGTAAAATGTCATCTATACAAACAGAAATATCATGTTTGTTGGCCGCAGTTCCTCTAGCTTTCTCCCTAAAAATAGGAATATGTTCAACTGGTGTCTGCATGTGGAACCAATTACTGTATCTAAGCTCAAAATAAAATGCTTCCGGATAAAAAAAATTTAAAAAATAAAGTCCATTGATAATATCCAGAAAACACAAACACAGAGGCTGTAGCAATATCTGGGATTGAGTTATCCAAAACAAAACCGGATATTTACGGTTTCATCCAGTCATATCCGGTCAAACTGGTGTGGAATTCGTATGCTATTGACCGAGAAAATCACAGTATAAATGATTTTGGAGAAAAGCAAAGACTTTTCATTAGGCAAGTGCATAAAATGTCATCTATACAAACAGAAATATTATGTTTGTTTGCCGCAGTTCCTCTAGCTTTCACGCTAGAAAATATGAATGTTTAGAGCTGGTGTTCCCATGATGAACCAATTAGTGTTTCAACGGTACAAAATTAAATGTTGCCTCATAAAAACATTCAAAACAATAAAGTCCATCGATAATATCCAGAAAACACAAACACAGAGGCTTTCACAATATTTTGGATTGAGTTAGCCAAAAGAAAATCAGATATTTCTGGCTTCATCCAGTCATATCCGGACAAACTGGTGTGGAATTCGTATGCAATGGACCGAGAAAATCACAGTAAAAATGGTTTTGGAGAAAAGCAAAGACTTTTCGTCAGGCAAGTCCATAAAATGTCATCTATACAAACAGAAATATCATGTTTGTTTGCGTATTTTCTCTAGCTTTCTCCCTAGAAAATACGAATGTGTACAGCTGGTGTCCCCATGATGAACCAATTAGTGTTTCAACGGTACAAAATTAAATGTTCCCTGATAAAAACATTCAAAACAATAAAGTCCATCGATAATATCCAGAAAACACAAACACAGAGGCTGTAGCAACATCTGGGATTGAGTTAGCCAAAACACAACCGATATTTCTGGTTTCATTCAGTCCTATCCGGACAAACTTGTGTGGAATTCGTATGCAATGGACCGAGAAAATCACAGTAAAATTGGTTTTGTGGAAAAGCAAAGTCTTTTCGTTAGGCAAGTGCATAAAATGCCATCTATACAAACAGAAATATGATGTTTTTTCCCACAGTTCCTCTAGCATTCTCCCTAGAAAATATGAATATATAGAGCTGGTGTCTCCATGTGGATCCAATTACTCTATCCAATAACAAAATTAAATGTTCCCTGATAAGAAACATTAAAAACAATAAAGCCCATTGATAATATCCAGAAAACACAAACACAGAGGCTGTAGCAATGTCTGGGATCGAGTTAGCCAAAACAAAACCGGATATTTCCGGTTTCATGCAGTCATATCCGGACAAACTGGTGTGGAATTCGTATGCAATGGACTGAGAAAATCACAGTAAAAATAGTATACGAATATACGAATATGTAGAGCTGGTTTCGCCATGTGGAACCAATTAGTGTACCCAAGCTCAAAATAAAATGTTCCCTGATAAAAAACATTCAAAGCAATAAAGTCCATTGATAATATCCGGAAAATACAAACACAGAGTCATTCACAATATTTCGGATTGAGTTACCCAAAACACAACCGGATATTTCTAGTTTCATCCAGTCATATCAAGACAAAGTGGTGTGGAATTCGTATGCAATGGACCAAGAAAATCATGGTAAAAATGGTTTTGGAGAAAAGCAAAGTCTTTTCGTTAGCAAAGTGCATAAAACGTAATCTACTGAAACAGAAATATGATGTTTCTTTGCCGCAGTTCATCTAGCTTTCTCCCTAGAAAATATGAATGTGTAGAGCTGGTGTACCTATGATGAACCAATTAGTGTTTCAACGGTACACAATGAAATGTTCCCTGATAAAAATATTCAAAACAATAAAGTCCATCGATAATATCAAGAAAACACAAACACAGAGGCTGTAGCAATATCTGGGATTGAGTTATCCAAAACAAAACCTGGATATTTCAGGTTTCATGCAGTCATATGCAGTCAAATTGTTTTGGAATTCGTATGCAATGGACCGAGAAAATCACAGTAAAAATGGTTTTGGAGAAAAGCAAAGTCTTTTCGTTAGGCAAGTGCATCAAATGTCATCTATACAAACAGAAATATCATGTTTGTTTGCCGAGTTCCTATAGCTTTCTCCCTAGAAAATACGAATGTGTAGAGCTGGTGTTGCCATGTAGAAATAATTAGTGTTTCCAAGCACAAAATTAAATGTTCCCTAATAAAAAAACATTCAAAACAATAAAGTCTATGTATAATATCAGGAATACACAAACACAGAGGCTGTAGCAATATCTGGGATTCAGTTAGCCAAACCAGAACCGGATATTTCCGGTTTCATCCAGTCATATCCGGACAAACTGGTGTGGAATTCGTATGCAATGTACCGAGAAAATCACAGTAAGAATGGTTTTGGAGAAAAGCAAAGTCTTTACGTTAATCAAGTGCATAAATTTTCATCTATAGAAACAGAAATATCATGTTTGTTTGCCGCAGTTCCTCTAGCTTTCTCCCTAGAAAATATGAATGTGTAGAGCTGGTTTTCCCATGATGAACCAATTAGTGTTTCTACGGTACAAAATGAAAAGTTCCCTGATAAAAATATTCAAAAAAATAAAATTCATCGATAATATCCAGGAAACACAAACACAGAGGCTGTAGCAATATTTCGGATTTAGTCAGCCAAAACACAACCAGATATTTCTGGTTTCATCCAGTCCTATCCGGACAAAGTGGTTTGGAATTCATATGCAATGGACTGAGAAAATCACAGTAAAAATGGTTTTGGAGAAAAGCAAAGTCTTTTCGTTAGGAAAGTGCATAAAATGTCATCTACACAAACACAAATATCATGTTTGTTTGCCGCAGTTCCTCTAGCTTACTCCATAGAAAATACATATTGTAGAGCTGGTGCCTCCATGTGGAACCAATTTCGGTATAGAAGCTCAAAATATAATGTTCCCCGATAAAAAACATTCAAAAGAATAAAGTCCATTGATAATATCCAGAAAACACAAACACAGAAGCTGTAGCAATATCTGGGATTGAGTAGCCAAAACACAACTGGATATTTCCGGTTTCATCCAGTCATATCTGGAAAAACTGGTGTGGAATTCGTATGCAATGGACCGAGAGAATCACAGTAAAAATGATTTTGGAGAAAAGCAAAGATTTTTCATGAGGCCAGTAGATAAAATATCATCTATACACACAGAAATATCATGTTTGTTTGCCACAGTTCCTCTAGCTTTCTCCCTAGAAAATACAAATATGTAGACCTGGTGTCTCCATATGGAACCAATTAGAGTTTCCAAGCACAAAATTAAATGTTCCCTGAAAAAAAAATTTCAAAACAATATAATCTGTGGATAATATAAGGAATACATAAACACGGAGGCTGTAGCAATATTTCGGATTGAGTTAGCCAAAACACAACCGGATATTTTTGGTTTCATGCAGTCATATGCGGACAAACTGGTGTGGATTTCGTGTGCAATGGAACGAGAAAATCACAGTAAAAATGGTTTTGGAGTAAAGCAAAGTCTTTCGTTAGACAAGTGCATAAAATATTATCTGTACAAACAGAAATATCATGTTTGTTTGTCGCAGTTCCTCTAGCTTTCTCCATAGAAAATACGAATGTGTAGAGCTGGTATCTCCATGTGGAAACAATTAGTGTTTTGCAGCACAAAATTAAATGTTCCCTGATAAAAAACATTCAAAGCTATGAAGTCTGCGGATAATATCAGGAATACACAAACAAAGAGGCTGTAGCAATACCTGGGATTGAGTTAGCCAAAACAAAACCAGATATTTCTGGTTCCATCCAGTCATATCCAGACAAACTGGTGTGGAATTAGTATGCAATGGAAAGAGAAAATCACAGTATAAGTGGTTTTGGAGAAAAGCAAAGTCTTTTAGTTAGGCAAGTGCATAAAATGTCATTGATACAAACAGAAATATCATGTTTGTTTGCCGCAGTTCCTCTAGTTTTCTCCCTAGAAAATACAAATATGTAGATCTGGTGTCTCCATGTGGAACCAATTAGTAGTTCCAAGCAGAAAATTAAATGTTCCCTGAAAAAAAGACATTAAAAACAATAAAGTCCGTGGATAATATCCAGAAAACACACACACAGAGGCTGTAGCAATATCTGGGATTGAGTTAGCCAAAACGAAACCGGATATTTCTGGCTTCATCCAGTCACATCCGGACAAAGTGGTGTGGAATTCGTATGCAATGGACCGAGAAAATCACAGTACAAATGATTTTGGAGAAAAGCAAGTATTTTCGTTAGGCAAGTGCATAAAATGTCAGCTATAGAAACAGAAATATCATGTTTGTTTGCCGCAATTCCTATAGGTTTCTCCGTAGAAATTACGAATGTAATTACTGATGCCATGAACAAGAGCGTCAAATTGTTAAGCCAGCAACAGGAGTCACTGTGTACTTACATCCCATGTGGGATCTGTCCTTAATGTGTTGTCTAATGTGCAGTGATGCTATAACTAGTACGGAAACAGTATTTTTACACTTTGTGTTTCTGCATGGGTACAAACTGATGAGATCTTTACTAATTATATACTGAATCGATCTTCTGTATATAAAGATAATTGGAAATGAAAAAAAAACCTGGTGTTAAATTGGAAATGGCATAGAAAATTAATTAATTTTTTTTAAAAAATATTATGTAGGATCTCTGCCTTTAATGTGCTGTACACTCTTATTTAATGCTATAACTAGTACTCCAACAGTATTTTTTTTTCACTTTGTGTTGCTATATGGGGGGAAACTGTTGAAATCCTTACCTAATTTATACTAAACTGATCTTTTCTATATAAAGAGAATTGAAAATGAATCATGATGTGATTGGAAGGGGAAAGGGAGCGGGAAAGGGGAGGGTTGTGGGTGGGAGGGAAGTTTTGGTAGAGGGAACTCATTGTAGCCCATGAGCTGTACTTTGGAAATTTATATTCATTAAGTAAAAGTTTAATAAAAAAAGAAATTACGAATGTGTAGAGCTGGTGTCTCCATGTGGAAACAATTAGTGTTTCAACGGTACAAAATTACATGTTCCCTGATAAAAAAACATTCAAAACAATAAAGTCTGTGGACAATATCAGGAATACACAAACACAGAAGCTGTAGCAATATCTGGGATTGAGTTAGCCAAAACACACCCGGATATTTCTGTTTTCATCTAGTCTTATCAGGAAATAGTTGTATGGTATTCGTATGCAATGGACCGAGAAAATCAGAGTAAAAATGGTTTTGGAGAAAAGAAAGTATTTTTGTTAGGCAATTGAATAAAATGTCATCGATACAAACAGAAATATGTTTGTTAGTCGCATTTCCTCTAGCTTTCTCCCTAGAATATACTAATGTGTAGAGGTGGTGTCCCCATGAGGAAACAATTAGTGTTTCTACGGTACAAAATTAAATGTTCCCTGATAAAAAACATTCAAAACAATAAAGACCGAGGATAATATCAGGAATACACAAACACATATGCTGTAGCAATACCCTTGATTGAGTTAGACAAAACAAAAACGGATATTTCTGGTTTCATCCAGTCATATCCAGACAAAGTGGAGTGGAATTCGTATGCAATGGACCGAGAAAATCACAGTACAAATGGTTTTGGAGCAAAGCAAAGTCTTTTCGTTAGGCAAGTGCATAAATTGTCATCTATACAAACAGAAATATCATGTTTGTTTGCCGCAGTTCCTCTAGCTTTCTCCCTAGAAAATAGGAATGTGTAGAGCTGGTGTCTCCATGTGGACCAATTATTGTTTCACAGCGCAAAATTAAATGTTCCCTGAAAAAAAAAACATTCAAAACAATAAAGTCCGTGGATAATATCAGGAATACACAATCACAGAGGCTGTAGTAATATTTGGGATTATGTTTCCAAAAGAAATCCAGATATTTCTGGTTTCATCCAGTTATATCCGGACAAAGTGGTGTGGAATTCGTATGCAATAGACCGAGAAAATCACAGTACAAATGTTTGGAAAAAAGCAAGTATTTTCGTTAGGCAAGTGCATAAAATGTCATCGATACAAACAGAAATATCATGTTTGTTTGCCGCAATTCCTCTAGCTTTCTCCGTAGAAAATAGGAATGTGTAGATCTGGTGTCCCCATGATGAACCAATTAGTGTTTTTACGGTACAAAAGTAAATGTTGCATGATAAAAAGATTCAAAACAATAAAGTCCATCGAAAATATCCAGAAAACACAAACACGGAGGATGTAGCAATATCTGGGATTGAGTTAGCCAGAACAAAACCGGATTTTTCCGGTTTCATACAGTCATATCCGGACAAACTGGTGTGCAATTCGTATGCAATGGACCGAGAAAATCACAGTAAAAATGGTTATGGAGAAAAGCATAGTCTTTTCATTAGGCAACTGCGTAAAATGTCATCTATACAAACAGAAATATCATGTTTGTTGGCCGCAGTTCCTCTAGCTTTCTCCCTAAAAATAGGAATATGTTCAACTGGTGTCTGCATGTGGAACCAATTACTGTATCTAAGCTCAAAATAAAATGCTTCCGGATAAAAAAAATTTAAAAAATAAAGTCCATTGATAATATCCAGAAAACACAAACACAGAGGCTGTAGCAATATCTGGGATTGAGTTATCCAAAACAAAACCGGATATTTACGGTTTCATCCAGTCATATCCGGTCAAACTGGTGTGGAATTCATATGCTATTGACCGAGAAAATCACAGTATAAATGATTTTGGAGAAAAGCAAAGACTTTTCATTAGGCAAGTGCATAAAATGTCATCTATACAAACAGAAATATTATGTTTGTTTGCCGCAGTTCCTCTAGCTTTCACGCTAGAAAATATGAATGTTTAGAGCTGGTGTTCCCATGATGAACCAATCAGTGTTTCAACGGTACAAAATTAAATGTTGCCTCATAAAAACATTCAAAACAATAAAGTCCATCGATAATATCCAGAAAACACAAACACAGAGGCTTTCACAATATTTTGGATTGAGTTAGCCAAAAGAAAATCAGATATTTCTGGCTTCATCCAGTCATATCCGGACAAACTGGTGTGGAATTCGTATGCAATGGACCGAGAAAATCACAGTAAAAATGGTTTTGGAGAAAAGCAAAGACTTTTCGTCAGGCAAGTCCATAAAATGTCATCTATATAAACAGAAATATCATGTTTGTTTGCGTATTTTCTCTAGCTTTCTCCCTAGAAAATACGAATGTGTACAGCTGGTGTCCCCATGATGAACCAATTAGTGTTTCAACGGTACAAAATTAAATGTTCCCTGATAAAAACATTCAAAACAATAAAGTCCATCGATAATATCCAGAAAACACAAACACAGAGGCTGTAGCAACATCTGGGATTGAGTTAGCCAAAACACAACCGATATTTCTGGTTTCATTCAGTCCTATCCGGACAAACTTGTGTGGAATTCGTATGCAATGGACCGAGAAAATCACAGTAAAAATGGTTTTGTGGAAAAGCAAAGTCTTTTCGTTAGGCAAGTGCATAAAATGCCATCTATACAAACAGAAATATGATGTTTTTTCCCACAGTTCCTCTAGCATTCTCCCTAGAAAATATGAATATATAGAGCTGGTGTCTCCATGTGGATCCAATTACTCTATCCAATAACAAAATTAAATGTTCCCTGATAAGAAACATTAAAAACAATAAAGCCCATTGATAATATCCAGAAAACACAAACACAGAGGCTGTAGCAATGTCTGGGATCGAGTTAGCCAAAACAAAACCGGATATTTCCGGTTTCATGCAGTCATATCCGGACAAACTGGTGTGGAATTCGTATGCAATGGACTGAGAAAATCACAGTAAAAATAGTATACGAATATACGAATATGTAGAGCTGGTTTCGCCATGTGGAACCAATTAGTGTACCCAAGCTCAAAATAAAATGTTCCCTGATAAAAAACATTCAAAGCAATAAAGTCCATTGATAATATCCGGAAAATACAAACACAGAGTCATTCACAATATTTCGGATTGAGTTACCCAAAACACAACCGGATATTTCTAGTTTCATCCAGTCATATCAAGACAAAGTGGTGTGGAATTCGTATGCAATGGACCAAGAAAATCATGGTAAAAATGGTTTTGGAGAAAAGCAAAGTCTTTTCGTTAGCAAAGTGCATAAAACGTAATCTACTGAAACAGAAATATGATGTTTCTTTGCCGCAGTTCATCTAGCTTTCTCCCTAGAAAATATGAATGTGTAGAGCTGGTGTACCTATGATGAACCAATTAGTGTTTCAACGGTACACAATGAAATGTTCCCTGATAAAAATATTCAAAACAATAAAGTCCATCGATAATATCAAGAAAACACAAACACAGAGGCTGTAGCAATATCTGGGATTGAGTTATCCAAAACAAAACCTGGATATTTCAGGTTTCATGCAGTCATATGCAGTCAAATTGTTTTGGAATTCGTATGCAATGGACCGAGAAAATCACAGTAAAAATGGTTTTGGAGAAAAGCAAAGTCTTTTCGTTAGGCAAGTGCATCAAATGTCATCTATACAAACAGAAATATCATGTTTGTTTGCCGAGTTCCTATAGCTTTCTCCCTAGAAAATACGAATGTGTAGAGCTGGTGTTGCCATGTAGAAATAATTAGTGTTTCCAAGCACAAAATTAAATGTTCCCTAATAAAAAAACATTCAAAACAATAAAGTCTATGTATAATATCAGGAATACACAAACACAGAGGCTGTAGCAATATCTGGGATTCAGTTAGCCAAACCAGAACCGGATATTTCCGGTTTCATCCAGTCATATCCGGACAAACTGGTGTGGAATTCGTATGCAATGTACCGAGAAAATCACAGTAAGAATGGTTTTGGAGAAAAGCAAAGTCTTTACGTTAATCAAGTGCATAAATTTTCATCTATAGAAACAGAAATATCATGTTTGTTTGCCGCAGTTCCTCTAGCTTTCTCCCTAGAAAATATGAATGTGTAGAGCTGGTTTTCCCATGATGAACCAATTAGTGTTTCTACGGTACAAAATGAAAAGTTCCCTGATAAAAATATTCAAAAAAATAAAATTCATCGATAATATCCAGGAAACACAAACACAGAGGCTGTAGCAATATTTCGGATTTAGTCAGCCAAAACACAACCAGATATTTCTGGTTTCATCCAGTCCTATCCGGACAAAGTGGTTTGGAATTCATATGCAATGGACTGAGAAAATCACAGTAAAAATGGTTTTGGAGAAAAGCAAAGTCTTTTCGTTAGGAAAGTGCATAAAATGTCATCTACACAAACACAAATATCATGTTTGTTTGCCGCAGTTCCTCTAGCTTACTCCATAGAAAATACATATTGTAGAGCTGGTGCCTCCATGTGGAACCAATTTCGGTATAGAAGCTCAAAATATAATGTTCCCCGATAAAAAACATTCAAAAGAATAAAGTCCATTGATAATATCCAGAAAACACAAACACAGAAGCTGTAGCAATATCTGGGATTGAGTAGCCAAAACACAACTGGATATTTCCGGTTTCATCCAGTCATATCTGGAAAAACTGGTGTGGAATTCGTATGCAATGGACCGAGAGAATCACAGTAAAAATGATTTTGGAGAAAAGCAAAGATTTTTCATGAGGCCAGTAGATAAAATATCATCTATACACACAGAAATATCATGTTTGTTTGCCACAGTTCCTCTAGCTTTCTCCCTAGAAAATACAAATATGTAGACCTGGTGTCTCCATATGGAACCAATTAGAGTTTCCAAGCACAAAATTAAATGTTCCCTGAAAAAAAAATTTCAAAACAATATAATCTGTGGATAATATAAGGAATACATAAACACGGAGGCTGTAGCAATATTTCGGATTGAGTTAGCCAAAACACAACCGGATATTTTTGGTTTCATGCAGTCATATGCGGACAAACTGGTGTGGATTTCGTGTGCAATGGAACGAGAAAATCACAGTAAAAATGGTTTTGGAGTAAAGCAAAGTCTTTCGTTAGACAAGTGCATAAAATATTATCTGTACAAACAGAAATATCATGTTTGTTTGTCGCAGTTCCTCTAGCTTTCTCCATAGAAAATACGAATGTGTAGAGCTGGTATCTCCATGTGGAAACAATTAGTGTTTTGCAGCACAAAATTAAATGTTCCCTGATAAAAAACATTCAAAGCTATGAAGTCTGCGGATAATATCAGGAATACACAAACAAAGAGGCTGTAGCAATACCTGGGATTGAGTTAGCCAAAACAAAACCAGATATTTCTGGTTCCATCCAGTCATATCCAGACAAACTGGTGTGGAATTAGTATGCAATGGAAAGAGAAAATCACAGTATAAGTGGTTTTGGAGAAAAGCAAAGTCTTTTAGTTAGGCAAGTGCATAAAATGTCATTGATACAAACAGAAATATCATGTTTGTTTGCCGCAGTTCCTCTAGTTTTCTCCCTAGAAAATACAAATATGTAGATCTGGTGTCTCCATGTGGAACCAATTAGTAGTTCCAAGCAGAAAATTAAATGTTCCCTGAAAAAAAGACATTAAAAACAATAAAGTCCGTGGATAATATCCAGAAAACACACACACAGAGGCTGTAGCAATATCTGGGATTGAGTTAGCCAAAACGAAACCGGATATTTCTGGCTTCATCCAGTCACATCCGGACAAAGTGGTGTGGAATTCGTATGCAATGGACCGAGAAAATCACAGTACAAATGATTTTGGAGAAAAGCAAGTATTTTCGTTAGGCAAGTGCATAAAATGTCAGCTATAGAAACAGAAATATCATGTTTGTTTGCCGCAATTCCTATAGGTTTCTCCGTAGAAATTACGAATGTAATTACTGATGCCATGAACAAGAGCGTCAAATTGTTAAGCCAGCAACAGGAGTCACTGTGTACTTACATCCCATGTGGGATCTGTCCTTAATGTGTTGTCTAATGTGCAGTGATGCTATAACTAGTACGGAAACAGTATTTTTACACTTTGTGTTTCTGCATGGGTACAAACTGATGAGATCTTTACTAATTATATACTGAATCGATCTTCTGTATATAAAGATAATTGGAAATGAAAAAAAAAAACCTGGTGTTAAATTGGAAATGGCATAGAAAATTAATTAATTTTTTTTTAAAAATATTATGTAGGATCTCTGCCTTTAATGTGCTGTACACTCTTATTTAATGCTATAACTAGTACTCCAACAGTATTTTTTTTTCACTTTGTGTTGCTATATGGGGGGAAACTGTTGAAATCCTTACCTAATTTATACTAAACTGATCTTTTCTATATAAAGAGAATTGAAAATGAATCATGATGTGATTGGAAGGGGAAAGGGAGCGGGAAAGGGGAGGGTTGTGGGTGGGAGGGAAGTTTTGGTAGAGGGAACTCATTGTAGCCCATGAGCTGTACTTTGGAAATTTATATTCATTAAGTAAAAGTTTAATAAAAAAAGAAATTACGAATGTGTAGAGCTGGTGTCTCCATGTGGAAACAATTAGTGTTTCAACGGTACAAAATTACATGTTCCCTGATAAAAAAACATTCAAAACAATAAAGTCTGTGGACAATATCAGGAATACACAAACACAGAAGCTGTAGCAATATCTGGGATTGAGTTAGCCAAAACACACCCGGATATTTCTGTTTTCATCTAGTCTTATCAGGAAATAGTTGTATGGTATTCGTATGCAATGGACCGAGAAAATCAGAGTAAAAATGGTTTTGGAGAAAAGAAAGTATTTTTGTTAGGCAATTGAATAAAATGTCATCGATACAAACAGAAATATGTTTGTTAGTCGCATTTCCTCTAGCTTTCTCCCTAGAATATACTAATGTGTAGAGGTGGTGTCCCCATGAGGAAACAATTAGTGTTTCTACGGTACAAAATTAAATGTTCCCTGATAAAAAACATTCAAAACAATAAAGACCGAGGATAATATCAGGAATACACAAACACATATGCTGTAGCAATACCCTTGATTGAGTTAGACAAAACAAAAACGGATATTTCTGGTTTCATCCAGTCATATCCAGACAAAGTGGAGTGGAATTCGTATGCAATGGACCGAGAAAATCACAGTACAAATGGTTTTGGAGCAAAGCAAAGTCTTTTCGTTAGGCAAGTGCATAAATTGTCATCTATACAAACAGAAATATCATGTTTGTTTGCCTCAGTTCCTCTAGCTTTCTCCCTAGAAAATAGGAATGTGTAGAGCTGGTGTCTCCATGTGGACCAATTATTGTTTCACAGCGCAAAATTAAATGTTCCCTGAAAAAAAAACATTCAAAACAATAAAGTCCGTGGATAATATCAGGAATACACAATCACAGAGGC
Source organism: Lepus oiostolus (assembly GCA_036325905.1). Classification (NCBI taxonomy): domain Eukaryota; kingdom Metazoa; phylum Chordata; class Mammalia; order Lagomorpha; family Leporidae; genus Lepus; species Lepus oiostolus. Next base: position 54,991,408 of record CM070808.1, on the reverse strand, counting down.
TGTAGTAATATTTGGGATTATGTTTCCAAAAGAAATCCAGATATTTCTGGTTTCATCCAGTTATATCCGGACAAAGTGGTGTGGAATTCGTATGCAATAGACCGAGAAAATCACAGTACAAATGTTTGGAAAAAAGCAAGTATTTTCGTTAGGCAAGTGCATAAAATGTCATCGATACAAACAGAAATATCATGTTTGTTTGCCGCAATTCCTCTAGCTTTCTCCGTAGAAAATAGGAATGTGTAGATCTGGTGTCCCCATGATGAACCAATTAGTGTTTTTACGGTACAAAAGTAAATGTTGCATGATAAAAAGATTCAAAACAATAAAGTCCATCGAAAATATCCAGAAAACACAAACACGGAGGATGTAGCAATATCTGGGATTGAGTTAGCCAAAACAAAACCGGATTTTTCCGGTTTCATACAGTCATATCCGGACAAACTGGTGTGCAATTCGTATGCAATGGACCGAGAAAATCACAGGAAAAATGGTTCTGGTGAAAAGAAAACTCTTTTCGTAAGGCAAGTGCATAAAATGTCATCTATAGAAACAGAAATATGATGTTTGTTTCCGCAGTTCCTCTAGCTTTCTCTCTTGGAAATATGAATGTGTAGATCTTGTCCCCATGTGGAACCAATTAGTGTTTCAATGGTACAAAATTAAATGTTCTCTTATAAAAAACATTAAAAACAATACAAAACAATAAATTCCATCGATAATATCCAGAAAACACAAACACAGAGGCTTTCACAATATTTCAGATTGAGTTACCCAAAACACAACCAGATATTTGCGGTTTCATCCAGTCATATTGGGACAAAGAGTTGAGGAGTTCATATGCAATGGACTGAGAAAATCAGAATAAAAATGGTTTTGGAGTAAAGGAAAGTCTTTTCGTTAGGCAAGTGCATAAAATGTCATCGATACAAACAGAAATATTATGTTTGTTTGCCGCAATTCCTCTAGCTTTCTCCCTAGAAAATACAAGTATGTAGAGCTGGTGTATCCATGTGCAACCAATTCGTGTTCCAAGAACAAAATTAAGTGTTCCCTGATAAAAAACATTGAAAACAATAAAGTCCGTGGATAATATCAGGAATACACAAACACAGAGGCTGTAGCAATATCTGGGATTGAGCTAGCCAAAACAAAACCGGATGTTTCTGGTTACATCCAGTCATATCAGGAAAAACTGGTGTGGAATTCGTATGCAATGGACCGAGAAAATTACATTAAAAATGGTTTTGGAGTAAAGCAACGTATTTTCCTTAGGCAAGTGGATAAAATGTCATCTATACAAACAGAAATATCATGTTTGTTTGCCGCAGTTCCTCTAGCATTCTCCGTAGAAAATACAAATTGTAGAGCTGGTGTCCCCTTGATGAAACAATTAGTGTTTCAACGGTACAAAATGAAACGTTCCCTGATAAAAATATTCAGAACAAGAAAGTCCATGGATAATATCAGGAATACACAAACACAGAGGCCGTAGCAATAACTGGGATTCAGTAAGCCAAAAGAAAACTGGATATTTCCAGTTTCATCCAGTAATATCAGGACAATCTGGTGTGGAATTCGTATGCAATGGACCGAGAAAATCACAGTAAAAATGGTTTTGGAGAAAAGCAAAGTCTTTTCGTTAGGCAAGTGCATAAAATGTCATCGATACAAACAGAAATATCATGTTTGTTTGCCGCAGTTCCTCTAGCTTTCTCCCTAGAAAATACGAATGTGTAGAACTGGTGTCTCCATGTGGAAACAATTAGTGTTTCGCAGCACAAAAATAAATGTTTCCTGATAAAAAACATTGAAAACAATAAAGTCCATCGATAATATCCAGAAAACCCAAATACAGAGGCTTTTACAACATTTCAGATTGAGTTAGCAAAAGACAACCGGATATTTCTGGTTTCATCCAGTCATGTCCAGACAAACTGGTGTGGAATTCATATGCAATGGACCGAGAAAATCGCAGTAAAAATCGTTCTGGAGAAAAGCAAAGTCTTTTCATTAGGCAAGTGCATAAAATATCATCGACACAAACAGAAATATCATGTTTGTTTGCCACCGTTCCTCTCGCTTTCTGCCTAGAAAATACAAATATGTAGAGCTGGTGTATCCTTTTGAAACCAATTATTGTTCCAAGAACAAAATTTAATGTTCCTTGATAAAAAATATTCAAAACAATTAAGCCCGCGGATAATATCAGGAATACACAAACACAGAAGCTGTAGCAATATCTGGGATTGAGTTATCCAAAAACACCCGGATATTTCTGGTTTCATCCAGTCATATCAGGACAAACTGGTGTAGAATTCGTATGCAGTTTACCGAGAAAATCACAGTAAAAATGGTTTAGGAGAAATGCAAAGTCTTCTTGTTAGGCAAGTGCATAAAATGTCATCGATACAAACAGAAATGTCATGTTTGTATGCTGCAGTTCCTCTTGCTTTCTCCCTAGAAAATACGAATATGTAGAGCTGGTGTCCCACGATGAACCAATTAGTGTTCCAACGGAACAAAATTAAATGTTCCCTGATAAAAACATTCAAAACAATAAAGTCCATCGATAATATCCAGAAAACACAAACACAGAGGATGTAGCAATATTTCGCATTGAGTTAGAAAAAACAAAACCGCATATTTCCGGTTTTATCCAGTCATATCCGGAAAAACTCGTTTTGAATTCAGATGCAATTGACCGAGAAAATCATAGTAAAAATGGTTTTGAAGAACAGCAAAGTCTTTTCGTTAGGCAAGTGCATAAAATGTAATCTATACAAGCAGAAATATCATGTTTGTTTGCCGCAGTTCCTCTAGCTTTCTCCCTAGAAAATACGAATGTGTAGAGCTGGTGTTTCCATGTGGGACCAATTAGTGTTTCCAAGCACAAAATTAAATGTTCCCCGATAAAAAAAATTCAAAACAATAAAATCCTTCGATAATACCCGAAAAACACAAACACAGAGGCTGTAGCAATATGTGGGATTGAGTTAGCCAGAACAAAACCAGATATTTCCGGCTTCATCTGGTAATATTCGGACCAAATCGTGTGGAATTCATATGCAATGGACCGAGAAAATCACAGTAAAAATGGTTTGGAGAAAACCAAAGTCTTTTCGTTAGGCAAGTGCATAAAGTGTCATCTATAAAAACAGAAATGTCATGTTTGTTTGCCGCAGTTCCTCTAGCTTTCTCCCTAGAAAATACGAAAGTGTAGATCTGGTGTCCCCATGATGAACCAATTAGTGTTTCTACGGTACAAAATTAAATGTTCCCTGATAAAAACATTGAAAACAATAAAGTCCGTTGATAATATCCAGAAAACACAAACACAGAGGTTGTAAGAATATCTGGGATTCAGTTTGCCAAAATAAAACCAGATATTTCCGGTTTCATCCAGTCATATCCGGTCAAACTGGTGTGAAATTCGTATGGAATGGACCGAGAAAATCATAGTATAAACGGTTTTGTAGAAAAGCAAAGAATTTTCGTTATTCAAGTGCATAAAAATCATCTATAGAAAGAAAAATATCGTGTTTTTTGCCGCAATTCCTCTAGCTTTCTCCAAGAAAATACGAATGAGTAGAGTTGGTGTCCCCATGATGAACCAATTAGTGTTTCTACGGTACAAAATTAAATTTTCCCTGATAAAAACATTCAAAACAATAAAGTCCATCGATACTATCCAGAAAACAAAAACACAGAGGTTGTCACAATATTTCGGATTGAGTTAGCCAAAACACAACCGGATATTTCTGGTTTCATCCATTCAAATCTGGACAAAGTCGTTTGGAATTCGTATGCAATGGACCGAGAAAATCACAGTGAAATTGGTTTTGGAGAAAAGCAAAGTCTTTTCTTTAGGCAAGTGCGTAAAATGTCATCAATACAAACAGAAATATCATGTTTGCTTGCCGCAGTTCCTCTAGCTTTCTCCCTAAAAATACGAATATGTTCAACTGGTGTCTGCATGTGAAACTAATTACTGTATCTAAGCTCAAAATAAAATGTTTCCGGATAAAAAACATTCAAAAAAATAAAGTCCATTGATAATATCCAGAAAACACAAACACAGAGGCTGTGGCAATATGTGGGATTGAGTTAGCCAAAATAAAACCGCATATTTCCGGTTTTATCCAGTCATATCCAGAAAAAGTCGCTTGGAATTCAGATGCAATGTACCGAGAAAATCATTGTAAAAATGGTTTTGGAGCAAAGCAAAGTCTTTTCTTTAGGCAAGTGCATAAAATGTCATCTATACAAACAGAAATATCATGTTTGTTTGTTGCAGTTCCTCTAGATTTCTCCCTAGAAAATACGAATGTTTAGAGCTTGTGTCTCCATGTGGAACCAATTAGTGTTTCCAAGCACAAAATTAAATATTCCTCGATAAAATAAAAATTCAAAACAATAAAGTCCTTTGATAATATCCGAAAAACTAAAACACAGAAGCTGTAGCAATATCTGGGATTGAGTTAGCCAGAACAAAACCAGATATTTCCGGATTCACCCGATGATATTCAGACCAACTGGTGTGGAATTCGTATGCAATGGACCGAGAAAATCACAATAAAAATAGTTTGGAGAAAACCAAAGTCTTTTCATTAGGAAAGTGCATAAAATGTCATCTATAAAACAGAAATGTCATGTTTGTTTGCCGCAGTTCCTCTAGCTTTCTCCCTAGAAAATAAGAAATTGTAGAGCTGGTGTATCCATGTGGAACCAATTAGTGATTCTATGGTGCAAAATTAAATGTTCCCTGATAAAAACATTCAAAACAAAAAAGTCCATCGACAATATCCAGAATACAGAAACACAGAGACTTTCATAATATTTCGCATTGAGTTAGCCAAAACAAAACCTCATATTTCCGGTTTTATCCAGTCACATCCGGACAAACTGGTGTGGAATTCGTATGCAATGGACCGAGAAAATCACAGTAAAAATGGTTTTGGAGAAAAGTAAAGTCTTTTCGTTAGTCAAGTGCATAAAATATCATCTATACAAACAGAAATATCATGTTTGTTTTTCGCATTTCTTCAAGCTTTCTCCCTAGAAAATACGAATGTGTAGAGCTGGTGTTTCCATGTGGGAACAATTAGTGTTTCCAAGCACAAAACCAAATGTTCACCGATAAAAAAAAAATTTCAAAACAATAAAATCCTTCGATAATACCCGAAAAACACAAACACAGAGGCTGTAGCAATATCTGGGATTGAGTTAGCCAGAACAAAACCAGATATTTCCGGCTTCACCCGGTGATATTCGGACCAAATCGTGTGGAATTCATATGCAATGGAACGAGAAAATCACAGTAAAAATGGTTTGGAGAAAACCAAAGTCTTTTCATTAGGCAAGTGCATAAAATGTCATCTATACAAACAGAAATGTCATGTTTGTTTGCCGCAGTTCCTCTAGCTTTCTCCCTAGGAAATACGAAAGTGTAGAGCTGGTGTCCCCTGATGAACCAATTAGTGATTCTATGGTACAAAATTAAATGTTCCCTGATAAAAACATTCAAAACAATAAAGTCCATCGACAATATCCAGAAAACACAAACACAGAGACTTTCATAATATTTCGCATTGAGTTAGCCAAAACAAAACCTCATATTTCCGGGTTTATCCAGTCATAACCGGTCAAACTGGTGTGGAATTCGTATGCAATGTACCGAGAAAATCACAGTAAAAATGGTTTTGGAGAAAAGTAAAGTCTTTTCGTTAGTCAAGTGCATAAAATGTCATCTATACAAACAGAAATATCATGTTTGTTTGCCGCAGTTCCTCTAGCTTTTCCCTAGAAAATACGAATATGTAGCACTGGTGTCTCCATGTGGAACCAATTAGTGTTTCAACGGCACAAAATTAAATGTTCCCTGATAAAAACATTCAAACAATGAAGTCCATCGATAATATCCAGAAAACACAAAAAAAGAAACTTTCACAATATTTCGCATTGAGTTAGCCAAAACACAAACGGATATTCCTGGTTTCATCCTGTCATATCCGGAAAAAGTCGTTTGAAATTCGGATGCAATGGACCGAAAAAATCACAGTAAAAATGCTTTTGGAGAAAAGCAAAGTCTTTTCGTTAGGCAATTGCATAAAATGTCATAGATACAAACAGAAATATCATGTTTGTTTGCCGCAGTTCCTCTAGCTTTCTCCCTAGAAAATACAAATATATTCAACTGGTGTCTCCATGTGGAACCAATTGCAGTATCCAAGCTCAAAATAAAATGTCCCCCAATAAAAAAACATTCAAAAAAATAAAGTCCTTCAATACTATCCAGAAAACACAAACACAGAGGCTGTAGCAATATCTGGGATTGAGTTAGCCAAAACAAAACCGGATATTTCCGGTTTCATCCAGTCATATCCAGAAAAACTGGTGCGGAATTCGTATGCAATGTACCGAGACAATCACAGTAAAAATGCTTTTGGAGAAAAGCAAAGTCTTTTCGTTAGGCAAGTGCATAAAATGTCATCTATACAAACAGAAATATCATGTTTGTTTGGCGCAGTTCCTCTAGCTTCCTCCCTAGAAAATACAGATGTGTAGAGCCTGTGTTTCCATGTGGAACCAATTAGTTTTTCCAAGCACAAAACTAAATGTTCCCCGATAAAAAGAATTCAAAACAACAAAGACCTTTGATAATATCCGAAAAACAAAAACACAGAGGCTGTGGCAATATCTGGGATTGAGTTAGCTTGAACAAAACCAGATATTTCTGGCTTCATCCAGTCATATCCGGACAATCTGGTGTGGAATTCATATGCAATAGACCAAGAAAACCACAGTAAAAATGCATTTGGGCAAAGCAAAGTCTTTTCATTGGGCAGGTGCATAAAATGTCATCTATACAAACAGATATATCATGTTTGTTTGCCGCAGTTCCTCTAGCTTTCTCCCTAAAAAATACAAAAGTGTAGAGCTGGTGTCCCCGTGATGAACCAATTAGTGTTTCTAGTGTACAAAATTAAATGTTCCCTGATAAAAACTTTCAAAACAATAAAGTCTATCGATAATATCCAGAAAACAGAAACACAGAAACTTTCACAATATTTCGCATTGAGTTAGCCAAAACAAAACCGCATATTTCCAGTTTTATCCAGTCATATCCAGAAAAAGTCGTTTGGAATTCAGATGCAATGGACTGAGAAAATCAATATAAAAATGGTTTTGGAGAAAAGGAAAGTATTTTCGTTAGGCAAGTGCATAAAATGTCATCTATACAAACAGAAATATCATGTTTTTTTGTTGCACTTGCTCTAGATTTCTCCGTAGAAAATACGAATATGTAGAGCTGGTGTCTCCATGTGGAACCAATTAGTGTTTTCAAGCACAAAATTAAATATTCCTCGATAAAATAAAAATTCAAAACAATAAAGTCCTTCGAAAATATCCGAAAAACACAAACACAGAGGCTGTAGCAATATCTGGGATTGAGTTAGCCAGAACAAATCAGATATTTCCGGCTTCTTCCGGTGATATTCGGACTAACTGGTGTGGAATCGTAGGCAATGGACTGAGAAATCACAGTAAAAATTGTTTCGAGATAACCAAAGTCTTCTCCTTAGGCAAGTGCATAAAATGTCATCTATAGAAACAGAAATGTCATGTTTGTTTGCCGCAGTTCCTCTACCTTTCTCCCTAGAAAATAGGAATGTGTAGATCTGGTATCTCCATGTGGAACCAATTATTGTTTCCAAGAGCAAAATTAAATATTCCCCGACAAAAACCATTCAAAACAATAAAGTCCGAGGATAATATCAGGAATACACAAACACAGAGGCTGTAGCAATATCTGGGATGGAGTTAGCCAAAACAATTCCAGATATTTCCGGTTTCATCCAGTCATATCCGGACAAACTGGTGTGGAATTCGTATGGAATGGACCGAGAAAATCAGAGTAAAAATGGTTTTGGAGAAAACCAACGTCTTTTTGCCAGGCAAGAGCATAAAATGTCATCTATACAAACAGAAATATCATGTTTGTTTGCCGCAGTTCCTCTAGCTTTCTCCCTAGAAAATAGGAATGTGTTGAACTGGTGTCTCCATGTGGAACCAATTAGTGTTTCCAACATCAAAATAAAATGTTCCGTGATAAAAAACATTCAAAACAATAAAGTCCGTGGATAATATCAGGAATACACAAACACAGATGCTGTAGCAATATCTGGGATTGAGTTAGCCAAAACACAACCGGATATTTCTTTTTTCATCCAGTAATATCCGGACAACGTGGTGTGGAATTCGTATGCAATGGACGAAGAAAATCACAGTAAAAATGGTTTTGGAGTATAGCAAAGTCTTTTCGTTAGGCAAGTGCATAAAATGTCATCGATACCAACAGAAATATCATGTTTGTTAGTCGCAGTTACTCTAGCTTTCTCCCTATAAAATACGATTGTGTAGAGCTGGTGTCTCCATGTGGAACTAATAAGTGTTTCTAAGGACAAATTAAATGTTCCCTGATAAAAAACATTCAGAACAATAAGGTCCGTGGATAAATCAGGAATACACAAACACAAAGGCTGTAGCAATATCTGGGATTGATTAGGCCAAAACAAAACCGGATATTTCCGGTTTCATCCAGTCATATCCGGACAAACTGGTGTGGAATTCGTATGCAACGGACCGAGAAAATCACAGTACAAATGGTTTTGTAGAAAAGCAAAGTCTTTTCGTTAGGCAAGTGCATAAAATGTCATCTATACAAACAGAAATATAATGTTTGTTTGCCGAAGTTCCTCTAGCTTTCTACCTAGAAAATACGAATGTGTAGAGCTGGTGTCTCCATGTGGAACCAATTACTGTATCCAAGCTCAAAATAAAATGTTCCCCGATAAGAAATATTCAAAGCAATAAAGTCCGTTGATAATATCCAGAAAACACAAACACAGAGGCTGTAGCAATATTTCGGATTGAGTTAGCCTAAACAGATCCGGATATTTCTGGTTTTATCCAGTCATATCCGGACAAACTGGTGAGGAATTCGTATGCAGTGTATCGAGAAAATCACAGAAAAATGATTTTGGAGAAAAGCAAAGTCTTTTCGTTAGGCAAGTGCATAAAATGTCGTCGATACAAACAGAAATATCATATTTGTTTGCCGCAGTTCCTCTAGCCTACTCCCAAAAAATACAAATATGTAGAGATGGTGTCCCCATGATGAACCAATTAGTGTCTCTACGTACAAAATTAAATATTCCCTGATAAAATATTCAAAACAATAAAGTCCATCGATAATATCCAGAAAGCACAAACACAGAGGCTTTCACAATATTTCGGATTGAGTTAGCCAAAACACAACCGGATATTTCTGATTTCATCCAGTCATATCCGGACAAACTGCTGTGGAATTCATATGCAATGGACTGAGAAAATCACAGTAAAAATGGTTTTGGAGAAAAGCAAAGTCTTTTCTTTAGGCAAGTGCATAAAATGTCATCTATATAAACAGAAATATCATGTTTGTTTGCCGCAGTTCCTCTAGCTTTCTCCCTAGAAAATACGAATGTGTGGAGCTGGTGTCCCCATGATGAACCAATTAGTGATTCCAAGCACAAGATTAAATGTTCCCTTATAAAAAAACATTCAAAACAATAAAGTCCATCGATAATATCAGGAATACACAAACACAGAGTCTGTAGCAATATCTGGGATTGTGTTAGCCAAAACAAACCCGGATATTTCTGGTTTCATCACGGCACATGCAGAGAAAGTGGTGTGTATTTCGTATGCAATGGACCGAGAAAATCACAGTAAAAATGGTTTTGGAGAAAAGCAAAGTCATTTCTTTAGGCAAGTGCATAAAATGTCATCTATACAAACAGAAATATCATGTTTGTTTGTCGTAGTTCCTCTAGCTTTCTCCCTATAAAATATGAATGAGTTAGCTGGTGTCCCCATGATGAACCAATTAGTGTTTCAAGTTACAAAATTAAATGTTCCCTGAAAAAATATTCAAAACAATAAAGTCCATGGATAATATCAGGAAAACACAAACACAGAGGCTTTCACAATATTTCGGATTGAGTTAGCCAAAACACAACCGGATATTTCTGTTTTCATCCAGTTATATCCGGACAAAGTGGTGTGGAATTCGTATGCAATGGACCGAGAAAATCACAGTAAAAATGCTTTTGGAGAAAAGCAGAGTCTTTTCGTTAGGCAAGTGCATTGTTGTTCCTGAGCGAGTATGAACAAAGGAGCTCCACACATTAGTAAAATTTGATGGTCCTTTATTTGCTGGCGGTGGTGAGTGGGCACATACCCTAAAGAAGTCTCGACCCTGAAGCCTAAAGCAACAGGGTTTATAAAGGCAAAAACCACAAAATCGGGAGGGGAATTCATGGTTTCTAGGAACAGGGGGAATACATGGTTACCTCGTTCAAGCCGACCTAAAACCTATGCGAAACTAGTACCAATTATAATCTTGACAATACCAGTTACAATCTTATAATCATATCCGGAGAAACTGGTGTGGAATTCGTATGCAATGGACCGAGAAAAGCACAGTACAAATGGTTTTGGAGTAAAGCAAAGTCTTTTCGCTAGGCAAGTGCATAAAATGTCATCGATACAAACAGAAATATCATGATTCTTTGCCACAGTTGATCTAGCTTTCTTTCTAGAAAATACAAATATGTAGCGCTGGTGTCTCCATGTGGAACCAATTAGTGTATCCAAGCACAAAATTAAATGTTCCCTGATAAAAAACATTCAAACCCTAAAGTCCGTTAATAATAATCGGGAAACAAAAACACAGATCCTGTAGCAATATCTGCGATTGAGTTAACCAAAACCCAACTGGATATTTCTGGTTTCATCCAGGCATATCCAGAGATAGTGGTGTTGAGTTCGTACGCAATGGACAGAGAAAATCACAGTAAAAATGGTTTTGGAGAAAAGCAAAGTCTTTTCGTTAGGCAAGTGCATAAAATGTCATCTAGACAAACAGAAATATGTTTGTTTCCCGCTGTTGCTCTAGCTTTCTCCCTAGAAAATACGAATGTGTAGAGCTGGTGTCTCCATGTGGAACCAATTAGTGTTTCTACGGTAGAAAATTAAATGTTCCCTGACAAAAATATTCAAAACATTAAAGTCCATCGATAATATCCAGAAAACACAAACACAGAGGCTTTCACAATATTTCGGATTGAGTTAGCCAAAACACAACCAGATATTTCTCTTTTCATTCAGGCATATCCGGAAAAAGCAGTGTGGAATTCGTATGCAATGGACCGAGAAAATCACAGTAAAAATGGTTTTGGAGCAAAGCAAAGTCTTTTCCTTAGGCTAGTGCATAAAATGTCATCTATACAAACAGAAATTTCAGGCTTGGTTGCTGCAGATCCTCTAACTTCCTCCCTAGAAAATACGAATGTGTAGAGCTGGTGTCTCCATGTGGAACTAATTAGTGTTTTCAAGAAAAAAATTAAATGTTCCCCAATAAAAAACATTCAAAAAATAAAGTCCGTTAATAAAAATCGGGAAACACAAACACAAAGACTGTAGCAATATCTGGGATTGAGTTGGCTAAAACACAACTGGATATTTCTGGTTTCATGCAGGCATATCCAGAGAATGTGGTGTGGAATTCGTATGCAATGGACCGAGAAAATCACAGTAAAAATGCTTTTGGAGAAAAGCAAAGTCTTTTCGTTAGGCAAGTGCATAAAATGTCATCTAGACAAACAGAAATATCATATTTGTTTGCCGTAGTTCCTCTAGATTTCTTCCTGTAAATACGAATGTGTACAGCTAGTATGTCCATGTGGAACCAATTAGTGTTTCTACGGTACAAAATTAAATATTTCTTTATGAAAACATTCAAAACAATAAAGTCCATCGATAATATCCAGAAAACACAAACACAGAGGCTTTCACAATATTTCGGATTGAGTTAGCCAAAACACAACCGGATATTTCTGGTTTAATCCAGTCATATCTGGACAAAGTGGTGTGGAATTCGTATGCAATGGACCGAGAAAATCACAGTACAAATGGTTTTGGAGAAAAGCAAAGTCTTTTCCTTAGGCAAGTGCATAAAATGTCATCGATACAAACAGAAATATCATGTTTGTTTGCCGCAGTTCCTCTAGCTTTCCTCTTAGAAAATACGAATGTGTAGAGCTGGTGTCCCCATGATGAACCAATTAGTGTTTCAACAGTAAAACATTAAGTATTCCCTATAAAAACATTCAAAACCATAAAGTCCTTCGATAATATCCAGAAAATACAAACACATAGGCTATCACAATATTTCAGATTGAGTTAGCCAAAACACAAACGGATATTTCTGGTTTCATCCAGTCATATCCGGATAAGCTGGTGTGGAATTCTTTTGCAATGGACCGAGAAAATCACAGTAAAAATGCTTTTGGAGAAAAGTAAAGTCTTCTCATTAGGCAAGTGCATAAAATGTCATCTATACAAACAGAAATATCATGTTTTTTTGCCGCAGTTACTCTAGCTTTCTCCCTAGAAAATACGAATGTGTAGAGCTGGTGTCTCCATGATGAACCAATTAGTGTTTCAAAGGTACAAAAGTAAATGTTCCCTGATAAAAACATTCAAAACAACAAATTCCATCGATAATATCCAGAAAACACAAACACAGTGGCTTTCACAATATTTCAGATTGAGTTAGCCAAAACACAACCGTATATTTCCGGTTACATTCAGTCATATCCGGACAAAGTGGTTTGGAATTCTTTTGCAATGGACCGCGAGAATCACAGTACAAATGGTTTTGGAGAAAAGCAAAGTCTTTTCGTTAGGCAAGTGCATTAAATGTCATCGACACAAACAGAAATATAATATTTGTTTGCCATAGTTCCTCTGGATTTCTCCCTGTAAATACGAATGTGTAGAGCTGGTGTCTCCATGTGGAACCAATTAGTGTATCCAAGCACAAAATTAAATGTTCCCAGATAAAAAACATTCAAAACCATAAAGTCCGTTAAATAATCAGGAAACAGAAACACAGAGCCTGTAGCAATATCTGGGATTGAGTTAGCCAAAACACAACTGGATATTTCTGGTTACATACAGGCATATCCAGAGAATGTATTGTGGAGCTCATATGCAATGGACCGAGAAATTCACAGCACAAATGGTTTTCGAGAAAAGCAAAGTCATTTCTTTAGGCAAGTGCATAAAATGTCATCTAGAAAAACAGAAATATCATATTTGTTTGCCGCAGTTCCTCTAGATTTCTCCCTGTAAATACGAATGTTTACAGCTGGTGTGTCCATGTGGAACCAATTAGTGTTTCTACGGTACAAAATCAAATGCTCCCTGACAAAAACATTCAAAACATTAAAGTCCATCGATAATATCCAGAAAACACAAACACAGAGGCTTTCACAATATTTCGGATTGAGTTAGCCAAAACACAACCGGATATTTCTGGTTTCATCCAGTCATATCCGGACAAACTGGTGTGGAATTCGTATGCAATGGACCGAGAAAATCACAGTACAAATGGTTTTGGAAAAAGCAAAGTCTTTTTGTTAGGCAAGTGCATAAAATGTCATCTAGACAAACAGAAATACCACGTTTGTGTGCAGCAGCTCCTCTAGCTTTCTCCCTAGAAATTACGAATGTGTAGAGCTGGTGTCTCCATGTGGACCAATTAGTGTTTCCAAGCACAAAATTAAATGTTCCCTGATAAAAACATTCAAAACAATAAAGTCTGTGGATAATATCAGGAATACACAAACACAGAGGCTGTATCAATATCTGGGATTGAGTTAGCCAAAACACCACCAGATATTTCTGGTTTCATCCAGTCATATCCGGAGAAACTGGTGTGGAATTCATATGCAATGGACCGAGAAAAGCACAGTACAAATGGTTTTGGAGAAAAGCAAAGTCATTTTGATTGGCAAGTGCATAAAATGTCATCGATACAAACAGAAATATCGTGATTCTTTGCCACAGTTGATCTAGCTTTCTTTCTAGAAAATACAAATATGTAGCGCTGGTGTCTCCATGTGGAACCAATTAGTGTATCCAAGCACAAAATTAAATGTTCCCTGATAAAAATCATTCAAACCATAAAGTCCGTTAATAATAATCGGGAAACAAAAACACAGAGCTTGTGGCAATATCTGCGATTGAGTTAACCAAAACCCAACTGGATATTTCTGGTTTCATCCAGGCATATCCAGAGATAGTGGTGTTGGGTTCGTAGGCAATGGACCGAGAAAATGACAGTAAAAATGGTTTTGGAGAAAAGCAAAGTCTTTTCCTTAGGCAAGTGCATAAAATGTCATCGATACAAACAGAAATATCATGTTTGTTTGCCGCAGTTCCTCTAGCATTCTCCCTAGAAAATACGAATGTGAAGAGCTGGTGTCTCCATGTGGAACCAATTAGTGTTTCTACGGTAGAAAATTAAATGTTCCCTGATAAACAACATTGAAAAAAATAAACTCTGTGGATAATATCAAGAATACACAAACACAGAGGCTGTAGCAATATCTGGGATTGAGTTAGCCAAAACAAAACCGGATATTTCTGTTTTCATCTAGTCATATCCGGACAAACTGGTGTGGAATTCGTATGCAATGGACCGAGAAAATCACAATAAAAATGGTTTTGGAGAAAAGCAAAGTCTTTTCGTTAGCCAAGTGCATAAAATGTCATCGATACAAACAGAAATATCATGTTTGTTTGCCGCAGTTCCTCTAGTTTTCTCCCTAGAAAATACGAATGTGTAGAGCTGGTGTCTCCATGATGAACCAATTAGTGTTTCAAAGGTACAAAAGTAAATGTTCCCTGATAAAAACATTCAAAACAACAAATTCCATCGATGATATCCAGAAAACACAAACACAGAGGCTTTCACAATATTACAGATTGAGTTAGCCAAAACACAACCGTATATTTCCGGTTACATTCAGTCATATCCGGACAAAGTGGTTTGGAATTCTTTTGCAATGGACCGCGAGAATCACAGTACAAATGGTTTTGGAGAAAAGCAAAGTCTTTTCGTTAGGCAAGTGCATTAAATGTCATCGACACAAACAGAAATATCATGTTTGTTTGCCGTAGTTCCTCTAGATTTCTCCCTGTAAATACGAATGTGTAGAGCTGGTGTCTCCATGTGGAACCAATTAGTGTATCCAAGCACAAAATTAAATATTCCCTGATAAAAAACATCCAAAACAATAAAGTCAGTTGATATTATCCAGAAAACACAAACACAGAGGCTGTAGCAATATCTGGGATTGAGTTAGCAAAAACAGAACCGGATATTTCCGGTTTCATCCAGTCATATCCGGACAAAGTGGTGGGGAATTCGTACGCAATGGACTGAGAAAAATCACAATAAAAATGATTTTGGAGAAAAGCAAAGTCTTTTCATTAGGCCAGTGCATAAAATGTCATCTATACAAACAGAAATATCATGTTTGATGCAGTTCCTCTAGCTTTCTCCCTAGAAAATACGAATGTGCAGAGCTGGTGTCTCCATGTGGAACCAATTAGTGATTCCAAGGACAAAATTAAATATTCCCTGATAAAAAACATTCAAATCAATAAAGTCCGTGGATAATATCAGGAATACACAAACACAGAGCCTGTAGCAATATCTGGGATTGAGTTAGCCAAAACAAAACCGGATATTTCCGGTTTCATCCAGTCATATCCGGACAAAGTGGTTTGGAATTCATAAGCAATGGACAGAGAAAATCACAGTAAAATTGGTTTTGGAGAAAAGCAAAGTCTTTTCATTAGGCAAGTGCATAAAATGTCATCTATACAAACAGAAATATCATGTTTCGTTGCCGCAGTTCCTCTAGCTTTCTCCCTAGAAAATACGAATGTGTAGAGCTGGTGTCCACATGATGCACCAATTAGTGTTTCTACGGTACAAAAATAAATGTTCCTTGATAAAAAACATTCAAAACAATAAAGTCCATCGATAATATCCAGAAAACACAAACACAGAGGCTTTCACCTTATTTCGGATTGAGTTAGCCAAAAAAAACCGGATATTTCCGGTTTCATCCCGTCTTATTCTGATAACGTGGTGTCGATTTCGTTTGCAACGGACTGAGAAAATCACAGTAAAAATGGTTTTGGAATAAAGCAAAGTCTTTTCGTTAGGCCAGTGCATAACATGTCATCTGTACAAACAGAAACATCATGTTTGTTTGTTGCAGTTCCTCTAGCTCTCTCCCTAGAAAAGATGAATGTGTAGAGCTAGTGTCTCCATGTGGAAACAATTAGTGTTTTGCAGTTCAAAATTAAATGTTCCCTGATAAAAAACATTCAAAACAATAAAATCTGTGGAAAATATCACAAATACACAAACACAAATGCTGTAGCAATATCTGGGATTGAGATAGCCAAAACAATACCGGATATTTACGGTTTCATCTAGTCATTTCCGGACAAACTCCTGTGGAATTTGTATTCAATGGACTGAGAAAATCACAGTAAAAATGGTTTTGGATAAAAGCAAAGTCTTTTCGTTAAGCAAGTGCATAAAATGTCATCTAAACAAAGAGAAATAGCACGTTGGTTTGCTGCAGTTCCTCTAGCATTCTCACTAGAAAATATGAATATGTAGAGCTGGTGTCTCCATGTGGAACGAATTACTGTATCCAAGCTCAAAATAAAATGTTCCCTGATAAAAAGCATTGAAAACAATAAAGTCTAGTGATAGTATCCAGAAAAAACAAACACAGAGACTGTAGCAACAGCTGGGATTGAGTTAGCCAAAACAAAACCGGATATTTCTGATTTCATCCAGTCATATCAGGAAAAACTAGTTTGGAATTCATATGAAGTGTACCGAGAAAATCACAGGAAAATGGTTTTTGAGAAAACAAAGTCTTTACGTTAGACAAGTGCATAAAATGTCATCTATAGAAATAGAAATATCATGCTTGTTTTTCCACAGTTCCTCTAGCTTTCTCCCTAGAAAATATGAATGGGTACAGCTGGTGTCTCCATGTGGAACCAATTAGTGTTTCCAAGCAGAAAGTTAAAATTCCCTGATATAAAACATTCAAAATATTAAAGTCCGTGGATAATATCCGGAAAACACAAACACAGAGGCTGTAGCAATATCTGGGATTGAGTTAGCCAAAACATAACTGGATATTTCTGTTTTCATCCAGTCATATGCAGACAAAGTGGTGTGGAATTCGTATGCAATGGACCGAGAAAATCACAGTAAAAATAGTTTTGGAAAATAGAAAAGTCTTTTCGTTAGGCAAGTGCATAAAATGTCATCTATACAAACAGAAATATCATGATTGTTTTCCACAGTTCCTCTAGCTTTCTCCCTAGAAAATACGAATGTGTAGAGCTGGTGTCCCCATGATGAACCAATTATTGATTCAACAGTACAAAATTAAATGTTCCCTGATAAAAACATTCAAAACAATAAGTCCATCGATAATATCCAGAAAACACAAACACAGAGGCTTTCACAATATTTTGGATTGAGTTAGCAAAAACACAACCGGATATTTCTGGTTTCATCTTGTCATATCCGGACAAACTGGTGTGGAATTCGCATGCAATGGACCAAGAAATCACAGTAAAAATAGTTTTGGAGAAAAGCAAATTCTTCTTATTAGGAAAGTGCATAAAATGTCCTTTATACAAGCAGAAATATCATGTTTGTTTGCCACAGTTCCTCTAGGTTTCTCCCGAGAAAATACAAATATGTAGAGCTGGTGTCTCCATGTGGAACCAATTACTGTATCCAAGCTCAATATAAAATGTACCCCGATAAAAAGCATTCAAAACAATAAAGTCCATTGATAGTATCCAGAAAAAATAAACATAGAGGCTGTAGCAATATCTGGGATTGAGTTAGCCAAAACACAACCAGATATTTCCTGTTTCATCCGTCACATCTGGACATACTCCTGTGGAATTCGTATGCAATGGACCGAGAAAATCACAGTACAATTGGTTTTGGAGAAAAGCAAAGTCTTTTCGTTAGACAATGCATAAAATGTCATCTATACAAATGGAAATATCATGTTTGTTTGCCCCAGTTCCTCTAGGATTCTCCCTAGAAAATACGAATGTGTTAAGCTGGTGTCTCCATGAGGAAACAATCAGTGTATTGCAGTTTAAAATTAAATGTTCCCTGATAAAAAACATTCAAAATAATAAAGTCTGTGGATAATATCAGAAATACACAAACACTAAGGCTGTAGCAATATCTGGGATCTAGTTAGCCAAAACAAAACCGGATATTTACGGTTTCATCCAGTCATATCCGGAAAAACTCCTGTGTAATTCGTATGCAATGGACCGAGAAAATCACAGTAAAAATGGTTTTGGAGAAAATCAAAGTCTTTTCATTATGCAAGTGCATAAAACGTCAGCTATACAAACAGAAATATCATGTTTGTATTCCGCATTTCCTCTAGCTTTGTCCCTCGAGAATACGAATGTGTAGAGCTGGTGTCTCCATGTGGAAACAATTATTGTTTCCAAGCACAAAATTAAATGTTCCCTGAAAAAAAAGCATTGAAAAAAATAAAGTCCGTGGATAATATCAGGAATACACAAACACGGAGGCTGTAGCAATATTTCGAATTGAGTTAGCCAAAACACAACCAGATATTTCTGGTTTCATCCAGTCATATCCGGACAAAGTGGTGTGGAATTCATATGAAATGGACCGAGAAAATCACAGTAAAAATGGTTTTGGAGAAAAGCAAAGTCTTTTCATTAGGCAAGTGCATAAAATGTCATCGATAAAAAAACAGAAATATCATGTTTGTTTTCCGCAGTTCCTCTGGCTTTCTCCCTAGAAACATATGAATGTGTGGAGCTGGTGTCTCCATGTGGAACCAATTTATTTTTCCAAGCACAAAATTAAATGTTCCCTTAAAAAAAAAAACATTGATGTAAATAAAGTCCGTAGATAATATCAGGAATACACAAACACAGAGGCTGTAGCAATATCTGGGATTGAGTTAGCCAGAACAATACCGGATATTTCTTGTTTCTTCCAGTCATATCTGGACAAAGTGGTGTGGAATTCGTGTGCAATGGACCGAGAAAATAATAGTAAAAATGGATTTGGAGAAAAGAAAAGTCTTTTCGTTAGGCAAGTGCATAAAATGTCATCGATACAAACAAAAATATCATGTGTGTTTGCCGCAGTTCCTCTTGCTTTCTCCCTAAAAAATACGAATGTGTAGAGCTGGTGTCTCCATGATAAACCAATTAGTGTTTCAACGGTACAAAATTAAATGTTCCCTGCAAAAACATTCAAAACAATAAAGTTCGTGGATAATATCCAGAAAACACAAAAAAAGAAACTTTCACAATATTTCAGATTGAGTTAGCCAAAACAGAACCGGATATTTCCGGTTTCATCCAGTCATATCTGGAAAAATTCGTTTGGAATTCGGATGCAATGGACTGAGAAAATCACAGTAAAAATGCTTTTGGAGAAAAGCACAGTCTTTTCATTTGGGAAGTAGATAAAATATCATCGATACAAACAGAAATATCATGTTTGTTTGCCACAGTTCCTCTAGCTTTCTCCCTAGAATATATGAATGTGTACAGCTGGTGTCTCCATGTGAAATCAATTAGTGTTTCACAGCACAAAATTAAATGTTACCTGATAAAAAAACATTCAAAATAATAAAGTCCGCGGATAATCTCAGGAATACACAAACACAGAGGAGATAAAATAAGTGGGATTGAGTTAGACAAAAAAATATCGGATATTTTCGGTTTCATCCAGTCATAGCCGGTCAAACTGGTATTGAATTTGTATGCAATGGACCGAGAAAATCACAGTACAAATGGTTTTGGAGAAAAGCAAAGACTTTCATTAGGCAAGTAGATAAAATATCATCGATACAAACAGAAATCTCATGTTTGTTTGCCGCAGTTCCTCTAGCTTTTTCCCTAGAAAATATGAATGGGTAGAGCTGGTGTTTCCATGTGGAACCAATTAGTGTTTCCAAGCACAAAATTAAAATTCCCTGATATAAAACATTCAAAATATTAAAGTCCGTGGATAATATCCGGAAAACACAAACACAGACTCTTAGCAATATCTGGGATTGAGTTAGCGAAAACACAACTGGATATTTCTGTTTTCATCCAGTCATATGCAGACAAAGTCATGTGGAATTCCTATGCAATGGACCGAGAAAATCACAGTAAAAATAGTTTTGGAAAATAGAAAAGACTTTTCATTAGGCAAGTGCATAAAATGTCATCTATAGAAACAGAAATGTCATGTTTGTTTACCGCAGTTCCACTAGCTTTCTCCCTAGAAAATACGAATGTGTAGAGCTGGTGGGTCCATGTGGAACCAATTAGTGTTTCCAAGCACAAAATTAAATGTTCCCTGATAAAATATTCAAAACAATAAAGTCCGTGGATAATATCCAGAAAACACAAACACAGAGGCTGTAGCAATATCTGGGAATGAGATAGCCAAAACACAACCAGATATTTCTGGTTTCATCCAGTCATATCAGGACAAACTAGTGTGGAATTCGTATGCAATGGACCGTAAAATCACAGTAAAAATGGTTTTGGAGAAGAGCAAGTCTTCTCATTAGGCAAGTAGATAAAATGTCATCGATACAAACAGAAATATCATGTTTGTTTGCCGCAGTTCCTCTAGCTTTCTCCCTAGAAAATACAAATATATAGAGCTGGTGTCTCCATGTGGTAACAATTAGTGTTTGTGCAGTACAAAATTAAATGTTCCCTGATGAAAACATTCAAAACAATAAAGTCCGTTGATAATATCCAGAAAACACACATAGCCTGTTGCAATATCTGGGATTGAGTTAGCCAAAACACAACCGGATATTTCTGGTCTCATCCAGTCATATCCGGACAAACTTGCGTGGAATTCGTATGCAATGGACCGAGAAAATTACAGTACAAATGGTTTTGGAGAAAAGCAAAGTCTTTACGTTAGGCAAGTGCGTAAATGGTCATCTATACAAACAGAAATATCATGTTCATTTGTCGCAGTTCCTCTAGCTATCTTTCTAGAAAATACAAATATGTAGAGCTGGAGTCTCCATGTGGAACCACCTAGTGTTTCACAGTACAAAATTAATGTTCTCTGATAAAAAACTTTCAAAACAATAAAGTCCATTGATAATATCCAGAAAACACAAACACAGAGGCGGTAAAAATATTTGGGATTGAGTTAGACAAAAAAAAAAAAAAAAAAAAAAACAAAAAAAAACAAAAACAAAAAAACGGATATTTCTGTTTTCATCCAGTCATATCCGGACAAACTGTTGTGGAATTCGTGTGCAATGGACCGAGAAAATCACAATAAAAAAGGTTTTGGAGAAAAGCAAAGTCTTTTCGTTAGGCAAGTGCATAAAATGTCATCCATACAAACAGAAATATCATGTTTGTTTGCCCCAGTTCCTCTAGCTTTCTCCCTAGAAAATATGAAAGTGTAGAGCTGGTGCCCCGATGATTTACCAATTAGTGTTTCAATGGTACAAAATTAAATGTTCCCTGATAACAATATTCAAAACAAAAAAGTTCATCGATAATATCCACCATAAACATACAGAGGGGATTTCACAATATTTCGGATTGAGTTAGCCAAAACACAACCGGATATTTCTGGTTTCATCCAGTCATATCCGGACAAACTGGTGTGGAATTCATATGCAATGGACCGAGAAAATCACAGTACAAATGGTTTTGGAGAAAATCAAAATCTTTTAATTAGGCAAGTGCATAAAATGTCATCTATACAAACAGAAATATCATGTTTCTTTGCTTCAGTTCCTCTAGCTTTCTCCCTAGAAAATAGGAATGTGTAGAGCTGGTGTCTTCATGTGGAACCAATTAGTGTTTCCAAGCTCAAAATAAAATGTTCCCTGATAAAAAACATTCAAAACAATAAAGTCTGTGGATAATATCAGGAATACACAAACACAGAGGCTGTAGCAATATCTGGGATTCTGTTAGCAAAATGAAACCAGATATTTCCAGATTCATCCCGTCATATCCGGTAAACTGGTGTGGAATTCCTATGCACTGGACCGAGAAAATCACAGTAAAAATGGTTTTGGAGAAAAGCAGACTTTTCGTTAGGCAAGTGCATAAAATGTCATCGATACAAACAGAAATATCATGTATGTTTGCCACAGTTCCTCTGGATTTCTCCCTAGAAAATATGTGTGTGTAGAGCTGGTGTCTCCATTTGGAAACAATTAGTAATTACAAGCACAAAATTAAATGTTCCCTGATAAAAAACATTCAAAACAATGAAGTCTGTGGATAATACCAGGAATGCACAAACACAGAGGCTGTAGCAATATCTGGGATGGAGTTAGTCAAAACACAACCGGATATTTCCGGTTTCATCCAGTCATATCCGGACAAATTGGTGTGGAATTCGTATGCAATGGACCAAAAAAATCACAGTACAAATGGTTCTGGAGAAAAGCAAAGTCTTTTCGTTAGGCAACCGCATAAAATGTCATCTATACAAACAGAAATATCATGTTTGTTTGCCACAGTTCCTCTAGCTTTCTCCCTAGAATATATGAATGTGTACAGCTGGTGTCTCCATGTGAAATCAATTAGTGTTTCACAGCACAAAATTAAATGTTACCTGATAAAAAAACATTCAAAATAATAAAGTCCGCGGATAATCTCAGGAATACACAAACACAGAGGAGATAAAATAAGTGGGATTGAGTTAGACAAAAAAATATCGGATATTTTCGGTTTCATCCAGTCATAGCCGGTCAAACTGGTATTGAATTTGTATGCAATGGACCGAGAAAATCACAGTACAAATGGTTTTGGAGAAAAGCAAAGACTTTCATTAGGCAAGTAGATAAAATATCATCGATACAAACAGAAATCTCATGTTTGTTTGCCGCAGTTCCTCTAGCTTTTTCCCTAGAAAATATGAATGGGTAGAGCTGGTGTTTCCATGTGGAACCAATTAGTGTTTCCAAGCACAAAATTAAAATTCCCTGATATAAAACATTCAAAATATTAAAGTCCGTGGATAATATCCGGAAAACACAAACACAGACTCTTAGCAATATCTGGGATTGAGTTAGCGAAAACACAACTGGATATTTCTGTTTTCATCCAGTCATATGCAGACAAAGTCATGTGGAATTCCTATGCAATGGACCGAGAAAATCACAGTAAAAATAGTTTTGGAAAATAGAAAAGACTTTTCATTAGGCAAGTGCATAAAATGTCATCTATAGAAACAGAAATGTCATGTTTGTTTACCGCAGTTCCACTAGCTTTCTCCCTAGAAAATACGAATGTGTAGAGCTGGTGGGTCCATGTGGAACCAATTAGTGTTTCCAAGCACAAAATTAAATGTTCCCTGATAAAATATTCAAAACAATAAAGTCCGTGGATAATATCCAGAAAACACAAACACAGAGGCTGTAGCAATATCTGGGAATGAGATAGCCAAAACACAACCAGATATTTCTGGTTTCATCCAGTCATATCAGGACAAACTAGTGTGGAATTCGTATGCAATGGACCGTAAAATCACAGTAAAAATGGTTTTGGAGAAGAGCAAGTCTTCTCATTAGGCAAGTAGATAAAATGTCATCGATACAAACAGAAATATCATGTTTGTTTGCCGCAGTTCCTCTAGCTTTCTCCCTAGAAAATACAAATATATAGAGCTGGTGTCTCCATGTGGTAACAATTAGTGTTTGTGCAGTACAAAATTAAATGTTCCCTGATGAAAACATTCAAAACAATAAAGTCCGTTGATAATATCCAGAAAACACACATAGCCTGTTGCAATATCTGGGATTGAGTTAGCCAAAACACAACCGGATATTTCTGGTCTCATCCAGTCATATCCGGACAAACTTGCGTGGAATTCGTATGCAATGGACCGAGAAAATTACAGTACAAATGGTTTTGGAGAAAAGCAAAGTCTTTACGTTAGGCAAGTGCGTAAATGGTCATCTATACAAACAGAAATATCATGTTCATTTGTCGCAGTTCCTCTAGCTATCTTTCTAGAAAATACAAATATGTAGAGCTGGAGTCTCCATGTGGAACCACCTAGTGTTTCACAGTACAAAATTAATGTTCTCTGATAAAAAACTTTCAAAACAATAAAGTCCATTGATAATATCCAGAAAACACAAACACAGAGGCGGTAAAAATATTTGGGATTGAGTTAGACAAAAAAAAAAAAAAAAAAAAACAAAAAAAAACAAAAACAAAAAAACGGATATTTCTGTTTTCATCCAGTCATATCCGGACAAACTGTTGTGGAATTCGTGTGCAATGGACCGAGAAAATCACAATAAAAAAGGTTTTGGAGAAAAGCAAAGTCTTTTCGTTAGGCAAGTGCATAAAATGTCATCCATACAAACAGAAATATCATGTTTGTTTGCCCCAGTTCCTCTAGCTTTCTCCCTAGAAAATATGAAAGTGTAGAGCTGGTGCCCCGATGATTTACCAATTAGTGTTTCAATGGTACAAAATTAAATGTTCCCTGATAACAATATTCAAAACAAAAAAGTTCATCGATAATATCCACCATAAACATACAGAGGGGATTTCACAATATTTCGGATTGAGTTAGCCAAAACACAACCGGATATTTCTGGTTTCATCCAGTCATATCCGGACAAACTGGTGTGGAATTCATATGCAATGGACCGAGAAAATCACAGTACAAATGGTTTTGGAGAAAATCAAAATCTTTTAATTAGGCAAGTGCATAAAATGTCATCTATACAAACAGAAATATCATGTTTCTTTGCTTCAGTTCCTCTAGCTTTCTCCCTAGAAAATAGGAATGTGTAGAGCTGGTGTCTTCATGTGGAACCAATTAGTGTTTCCAAGCTCAAAATAAAATGTTCCCTGATAAAAAACATTCAAAACAATAAAGTCTGTGGATAATATCAGGAATACACAAACACAGAGGCTGTAGCAATATCTGGGATTCTGTTAGCAAAATGAAACCAGATATTTCCAGATTCATCCCGTCATATCCGGTAAACTGGTGTGGAATTCCTATGCACTGGACCGAGAAAATCACAGTAAAAATGGTTTTGGAGAAAAGCAGACTTTTCGTTAGGCAAGTGCATAAAATGTCATCGATACAAACAGAAATATCATGTATGTTTGCCACAGTTCCTCTGGATTTCTCCCTAGAAAATATGTGTGTGTAGAGCTGGTGTCTCCATTTGGAAACAATTAGTAATTACAAGCACAAAATTAAATGTTCCCTGATAAAAAACATTCAAAACAATGAAGTCTGTGGATAATACCAGGAATGCACAAACACAGAGGCTGTAGCAATATCTGGGATGGAGTTAGTCAAAACACAACCGGATATTTCCGGTTTCATCCAGTCATATCCGGACAAATTGGTGTGGAATTCGTATGCAATGGACCAAAAAAATCACAGTACAAATGGTTCTGGAGAAAAGCAAAGTCTTTTCGTTAGGCAACCGCATAAAATGTCATCTATACAAACAGAAATATCATGTTTGTTTGCCACAGTTCCTCTAGCTTTCTCCCTAGAATATATGAATGTGTACAGCTGGTGTCTCCATGTGAAATCAATTAGTGTTTCACAGCACAAAATTAAATGTTACCTGATAAAAAAACATTCAAAATAATAAAGTCCGCGGATAATCTCAGGAATACACAAACACAGAGGAGATAAAATAAGTGGGATTGAGTTAGACAAAAAAATATCGGATATTTTCGGTTTCATCCAGTCATAGCCGGTCAAACTGGTATTGAATTTGTATGCAATGGACCGAGAAAATCACAGTACAAATGGTTTTGGAGAAAAGCAAAGACTTTCATTAGGCAAGTAGATAAAATATCATCGATACAAACAGAAATCTCATGTTTGTTTGCCGCAGTTCCTCTAGCTTTTTCCCTAGAAAATATGAATGGGTAGAGCTGGTGTTTCCATGTGGAACCAATTAGTGTTTCCAAGCACAAAATTAAAATTCCCTGATATAAAACATTCAAAATATTAAAGTCCGTGGATAATATCCGGAAAACACAAACACAGACTCTTAGCAATATCTGGGATTGAGTTAGCGAAAACACAACTGGATATTTCTGTTTTCATCCAGTCATATGCAGACAAAGTCATGTGGAATTCCTATGCAATGGACCGAGAAAATCACAGTAAAAATAGTTTTGGAAAATAGAAAAGACTTTTCATTAGGCAAGTGCATAAAATGTCATCTATAGAAACAGAAATGTCATGTTTGTTTACCGCAGTTCCACTAGCTTTCTCCCTAGAAAATACGAATGTGTAGAGCTGGTGGGTCCATGTGGAACCAATTAGTGTTTCCAAGCACAAAATTAAATGTTCCCTGATAAAATATTCAAAACAATAAAGTCCGTGGATAATATCCAGAAAACACAAACACAGAGGCTGTAGCAATATCTGGGAATGAGATAGCCAAAACACAACCAGATATTTCTGGTTTCATCCAGTCATATCAGGACAAACTAGTGTGGAATTCGTATGCAATGGACCGTAAAATCACAGTAAAAATGGTTTTGGAGAAGAGCAAGTCTTCTCATTAGGCAAGTAGATAAAATGTCATCGATACAAACAGAAATATCATGTTTGTTTGCCGCAGTTCCTCTAGCTTTCTCCCTAGAAAATACAAATATATAGAGCTGGTGTCTCCATGTGGTAACAATTAGTGTTTGTGCAGTACAAAATTAAATGTTCCCTGATGAAAACATTCAAAACAATAAAGTCCGTTGATAATATCCAGAAAACACACATAGCCTGTTGCAATATCTGGGATTGAGTTAGCCAAAACACAACCGGATATTTCTGGTCTCATCCAGTCATATCCGGACAAACTTGCGTGGAATTCGTATGCAATGGACCGAGAAAATTACAGTACAAATGGTTTTGGAGAAAAGCAAAGTCTTTACGTTAGGCAAGTGCGTAAATGGTCATCTATACAAACAGAAATATCATGTTCATTTGTCGCAGTTCCTCTAGCTATCTTTCTAGAAAATACAAATATGTAGAGCTGGAGTCTCCATGTGGAACCACCTAGTGTTTCACAGTACAAAATTAATGTTCTCTGATAAAAAACTTTCAAAACAATAAAGTCCATTGATAATATCCAGAAAACACAAACACAGAGGCGGTAAAAATATTTGGGATTGAGTTAGACAAAAAAAAAAAAAAAAAAAAACAAAAAAAAACAAAAACAAAAAAACGGATATTTCTGTTTTCATCCAGTCATATCCGGACAAACTGTTGTGGAATTCGTGTGCAATGGACCGAGAAAATCACAATAAAAAAGGTTTTGGAGAAAAGCAAAGTCTTTTCGTTAGGCAAGTGCATAAAATGTCATCCATACAAACAGAAATATCATGTTTGTTTGCCCCAGTTCCTCTAGCTTTCTCCCTAGAAAATATGAAAGTGTAGAGCTGGTGCCCCGATGATTTACCAATTAGTGTTTCAATGGTACAAAATTAAATGTTCCCTGATAACAATATTCAAAACAAAAAAGTTCATCGATAATATCCACCATAAACATACAGAGGGGATTTCACAATATTTCGGATTGAGTTAGCCAAAACACAACCGGATATTTCTGGTTTCATCCAGTCATATCCGGACAAACTGGTGTGGAATTCATATGCAATGGACCGAGAAAATCACAGTACAAATGGTTTTGGAGAAAATCAAAATCTTTTAATTAGGCAAGTGCATAAAATGTCATCTATACAAACAGAAATATCATGTTTCTTTGCTTCAGTTCCTCTAGCTTTCTCCCTAGAAAATAGGAATGTGTAGAGCTGGTGTCTTCATGTGGAACCAATTAGTGTTTCCAAGCTCAAAATAAAATGTTCCCTGATAAAAAACATTCAAAACAATAAAGTCTGTGGATAATATCAGGAATACACAAACACAGAGGCTGTAGCAATATCTGGGATTCTGTTAGCAAAATGAAACCAGATATTTCCAGATTCATCCCGTCATATCCGGTAAACTGGTGTGGAATTCCTATGCACTGGACCGAGAAAATCACAGTAAAAATGGTTTTGGAGAAAAGCAGACTTTTCGTTAGGCAAGTGCATAAAATGTCATCGATACAAACAGAAATATCATGTATGTTTGCCACAGTTCCTCTGGATTTCTCCCTAGAAAATATGTGTGTGTAGAGCTGGTGTCTCCATTTGGAAACAATTAGTAATTACAAGCACAAAATTAAATGTTCCCTGATAAAAAACATTCAAAACAATGAAGTCTGTGGATAATACCAGGAATGCACAAACACAGAGGCTGTAGCAATATCTGGGATGGAGTTAGTCAAAACACAACCGGATATTTCCGGTTTCATCCAGTCATATCCGGACAAATTGGTGTGGAATTCGTATGCAATGGACCAAAAAAATCACAGTACAAATGGTTCTGGAGAAAAGCAAAGTCTTTTCGTTAGGCAACCGCATAAAATGTCATCTATACAAACAGAAATATCATGTTTGTTTGCCACAGTTCCTCTAGATTTCTCCGTAGAAAATTCGAATAGGTAGAGGTGGTGCCTCCATATGTAACCAATTACTGTATTCAAGCTCAAAATAAAATGTTCCCCAATAATAAAACATTCAAAACAATAAAGTCCTTCGATAATGTCCTGAAAACAAAAACACAGGCTGTAGAAATAAATGGGATTGAGTTAGCCAAAACAAAACCGGAGATTTCCGGTTTCATCCAGTCATATCCGGACAAACTGGTGTGGAATTCGTATGCAATGGACCGAGAAAATCACAGTACAAATGGTTTTGGAAAAAGCAAAGTCTTTTCGTTAGGCAAGTGCATAAATTGTCATCGATACAAACAGAAATATCATCTTTGTTTGCCGCAGTTCCTCTAGCCTACTCCCAAAAAATACAAATATGTAGAGATGGTGTTTCCATGTGGAACCAATGAGTGTTTCCAAGATCAAAATAAAATGTTCACTGATAAAAAAACATTCAAAAAAATAAAGTCCGTGGATAATATCAGGAATACACAAACACAGAGGCTGTAGCAATATCTGTGATTGAGTTACCCCAAACAAAACTGGATGTTTCTGGTTTCATCTAGTCATATCTGGATAAACTGCTGTGGAATTTGTATGAGTGTACCGAGAAAATCACAGAAAAATGGTTTTGGAGAAAAGCAAAGGCTTTCGTTAGGCAAGTGCATAAAATGTCATCGATACAAACAGAAATATCATGTTTGTTTGCCGCAGTTCCTCTAGCTTTCTACCTAGAAAATACGAATGTGTACAGCTGGTGTCTCTATGATGAAGCAATTAGTGTTTCTACGCTACAAAATTAAATGTTCCCTGATAAAAATATTCAAAACAATAAAGTCCATCGATAATATCCAGAAAACACAAACACAGAGGCTGTAGCAATAATTCGGATTGAGTTAGCCAAAACACAACCGGATATTTCAGGATTCATCCAGTCATATCTGGAAAAAGTCGTTTAGAATTCGGATGCAACAGACCGAAAAAATCACAGTAAAAATGGTTTTGGAGAAAAGCAAAGTCTTTACGTTAGGCAAGTGCATAAAATGTCATCGATACAAACAGAAATATCATGTTTGTTTGCTGCAGTTCCTCTAGCTTTCTCCCTAGAAAATACGAATGTGTAGAGCTGGTGTCCCCATGATGAACCAATTAGTGTTTCAATGGTACAAAAGTAAATGTTCCCTGAAAAAACTTCAAAACAATAAAGTCTATCGATAAGATCCAGAAAACACAAACACAGAGGCTTTCACCATATTTCAGAATGAATTAGCCAAAACACAACCGGGTATTTCTGTTTTCCTGCAGTCATATCCGGACAAACTGGTGTGGAATTCGTATGCAATGGACCGAGAAAATCACAGTACAAATGGTTTTGGAAAAAGCAAAGTCTTTTCGTTAGGCAAGTGCATAAAATGTCATCTAGACAAACAGAAATGTTGTGTTTGTTTGCCGCAGTTGCTCTAGCTTTCTCCCTAGAAAATAAGAATGCGTAGAGCTGGTTTCTCCATGTGGAACCAATTAGTATTTCCAAGGACAAATTAAATGTTCCCTAATAAAAAAAATCCAAAACAATAAAGTCCTTGGATAATATCAGGAATACACAAAACAGAGGCTGTAGCAATATCAGGGATTGAATTAGCCAAAACAAAACCGGATATTTCCGGTTTCATCCAGTCATATCTGATAAACCGGTTTGGAATTCGTATGAAATGGACCGTGAAAATCACAGTAAAAATGGTTTTAGAGAAAAGCAAAGTCTCTTCGTTAGCCAAGTGCATAAAATGTCATTTCTGCAAACAGAAATATCATGTTTGTTTGCCGCAGGTCCTCTAGCTTTCTACCTCGAAAATACGAATACTTAGAGCTGGTGTCTCCATGTGGAACCAATTAGTGTTTCTACATCACAAAATGAAATGTTCCCTGATAAAAATATTCAAAACAATAAAGTCCATCGATAATATCCAGAAAACACAAACACAGAGGCTGTAGCAGTATCAGGGATTGAGTTAGCCAAAACACAACCGGATATTTCCGCTTTCATTTAGTCATATCCGGTAAACTGGTGTGGAATTCATATGCAATGGACCGAAAAAATCACAGTAAAAATGGTTTTTGAGAAAAGCAAAATCTCTTCGTTAGCCAAGTGCATAAAATGTCATCTCCACAAACAGAAATATCATGTTTGTTTTTTGCAGTTCCTCTAGCTTTCTCCCTAGATAATACAAATGTGTAGAGCTGGTGTCCCCATGATGAACCAATTAGTGTTTCTACGGTACAAAATTAAATGTTCCCTGATAAAAAACATTCAAAACAATAAAGTTCGTTGATAATATCCAGAAAACACAAATACAGAGACTGTAGAAATATCTGGGATTGAGTTAGCAAAAACAAAACCGGATATTTCCGGTTTCATCCAGTCACATCCGCACAAAGTGTTGCTGAATTCGTATACAATAGAATGAGAAAATCACAGTAAAAAGGGTTTTGGAGAAAAGCAAAGTCTTTTCGTTAGGCAAGTGCATAAAATGTCATCCATACAAACAGAAATATCATGTTTGTTTGCCCCAGTTCCTCTAGCTTTCTCCCTAGAAAATACGAAAGTGTAGAGCTGGTGCCCCGATGATTTACCAATTAGTGTTTCAACGGTACAAAATTAAATGTTCCCTGGTAAAAATATTCAAAACAAAAAAGTTCATCGATAATATCCACCATAAACATACAGAGAGGATTTCACAATATTTCGGATTGAGTTAGCCAAAACACAACCGGATATTTCTGGTTTCATCCAGTCATATCCGGACAAACTGGTGTGGAATTCGTATGCAATGGACCGAGAAAATCACAGTACAAATGGTTTTGGAGAAAAGCAAAATCTTTTAATTAGGCAAGTGCATAAAATGTCATCTATAGAAACAGAAATATCATGTTTCTTTGCTTCAGTTCCTCTAGCTTTCTCCCTAGAAAATAGGAATATGTAGAGCTGGTGTCTCCATGTGGAACCAATTAGTGTTTCCAAGCTCAAAATAAAATGTTCCCTGATAAAAAACATTCAAAACAATAAAGTCTGTGGATAATATCAGGAATACACAAACACAGAGGCTGTAGCAATATCTGGGATTCTGTTAGCAAAATGAAACCAGATATTTCCAGATTCATCCCGTCATATCCGGTAAACTGGTGTGGAATTCCTATGCACTGGACCGAGAAAATCACAGTAAAAATGGTTTTGGAGAAAAGCAGACTTTTCGTTAGGCAAGTGCATAAAATGTCATCGATACAAACAGAAATATCATGTATGTTTGCCACAGTTCCTCTGGATTTCTCCCTAGAAAATATGTGTGTGTAGAGCTGGTGTCTCCATTTGGAAACAATTAGTAATTACAAGCACAAAATTAAATGTTCCCTGATAAAAAACATTCAAAACAATGAAGTCTGTGGATAATACCAGGAATGCACAAACACAGAGGCTGTAGCAATATCTGGGATGGAGTTAGTCAAAACACAACCGGATATTTCCGGTTTCATCCAGTCATATCCGGACAAATTGGTGTGGAATTCGTATGCAATGGACCAAAAAAATCACAGTACAAATGGTTCTGGAGAAAAGCAAAGTCTTTTCGTTAGGCAACCGCATAAAATGTCATCTATACAAACAGAAATATCATGTTTGTTTGCCACAGTTCCTCTAGCTTTCTCCCTAGAATATATGAATGTGTACAGCTGGTGTCTCCATGTGAAATCAATTAGTGTTTCACAGCACAAAATTAAATGTTACCTGATAAAAAAACATTCAAAATAATAAAGTCCGCGGATAATCTCAGGAATACACAAACACAGAGGAGATAAAATAAGTGGGATTGAGTTAGACAAAAAAATATCGGATATTTTCGGTTTCATCCAGTCATAGCCGGTCAAACTGGTATTGAATTTGTATGCAATGGACCGAGAAAATCACAGTACAAATGGTTTTGGAGAAAAGCAAAGACTTTCATTAGGCAAGTAGATAAAATATCATCGATACAAACAGAAATCTCATGTTTGTTTGCCGCAGTTCCTCTAGCTTTTTCCCTAGAAAATATGAATGGGTAGAGCTGGTGTTTCCATGTGGAACCAATTAGTGTTTCCAAGCACAAAATTAAAATTCCCTGATATAAAACATTCAAAATATTAAAGTCCGTGGATAATATCCGGAAAACACAAACACAGACTCTTAGCAATATCTGGGATTGAGTTAGCGAAAACACAACTGGATATTTCTGTTTTCATCCAGTCATATGCAGACAAAGTCATGTGGAATTCCTATGCAATGGACCGAGAAAATCACAGTAAAAATAGTTTTGGAAAATAGAAAAGACTTTTCATTAGGCAAGTGCATAAAATGTCATCTATAGAAACAGAAATGTCATGTTTGTTTACCGCAGTTCCACTAGCTTTCTCCCTAGAAAATACGAATGTGTAGAGCTGGTGGGTCCATGTGGAACCAATTAGTGTTTCCAAGCACAAAATTAAATGTTCCCTGATAAAATATTCAAAACAATAAAGTCCGTGGATAATATCCAGAAAACACAAACACAGAGGCTGTAGCAATATCTGGGAATGAGATAGCCAAAACACAACCAGATATTTCTGGTTTCATCCAGTCATATCAGGACAAACTAGTGTGGAATTCGTATGCAATGGACCGTAAAATCACAGTAAAAATGGTTTTGGAGAAGAGCAAGTCTTCTCATTAGGCAAGTAGATAAAATGTCATCGATACAAACAGAAATATCATGTTTGTTTGCCGCAGTTCCTCTAGCTTTCTCCCTAGAAAATACAAATATATAGAGCTGGTGTCTCCATGTGGTAACAATTAGTGTTTGTGCAGTACAAAATTAAATGTTCCCTGATGAAAACATTCAAAACAATAAAGTCCGTTGATAATATCCAGAAAACACACATAGCCTGTTGCAATATCTGGGATTGAGTTAGCCAAAACACAACCGGATATTTCTGGTCTCATCCAGTCATATCCGGACAAACTTGCGTGGAATTCGTATGCAATGGACCGAGAAAATTACAGTACAAATGGTTTTGGAGAAAAGCAAAGTCTTTACGTTAGGCAAGTGCGTAAATGGTCATCTATACAAACAGAAATATCATGTTCATTTGTCGCAGTTCCTCTAGCTATCTTTCTAGAAAATACAAATATGTAGAGCTGGAGTCTCCATGTGGAACCACCTAGTGTTTCACAGTACAAAATTAATGTTCTCTGATAAAAAACTTTCAAAACAATAAAGTCCATTGATAATATCCAGAAAACACAAACACAGAGGCGGTAAAAATATTTGGGATTGAGTTAGACAAAAAAAAAAAAAAAAAAACAAAAAAAAACAAAAACAAAAAAACGGATATTTCTGTTTTCATCCAGTCATATCCGGACAAACTGTTGTGGAATTCGTGTGCAATGGACCGAGAAAATCACAATAAAAAAGGTTTTGGAGAAAAGCAAAGTCTTTTCGTTAGGCAAGTGCATAAAATGTCATCCATACAAACAGAAATATCATGTTTGTTTGCCCCAGTTCCTCTAGCTTTCTCCCTAGAAAATATGAAA
Organism: Lepus oiostolus; assembly: GCA_036325905.1. Lineage (NCBI taxonomy): Eukaryota > Metazoa > Chordata > Mammalia > Lagomorpha > Leporidae > Lepus > Lepus oiostolus. The sequence goes on along the minus strand of CM070808.1, from coordinate 54,957,268 downwards.
GTGTAGAGCTGGTGCCCCGATGATTTACCAATTAGTGTTTCAATGGTACAAAATTAAATGTTCCCTGATAACAATATTCAAAACAAAAAAGTTCATCGATAATATCCACCATAAACATACAGAGGGGATTTCACAATATTTCGGATTGAGTTAGCCAAAACACAACCGGATATTTCTGGTTTCATCCAGTCATATCCGGACAAACTGGTGTGGAATTCATATGCAATGGACCGAGAAAATCACAGTACAAATGGTTTTGGAGAAAATCAAAATCTTTTAATTAGGCAAGTGCATAAAATGTCATCTATACAAACAGAAATATCATGTTTCTTTGCTTCAGTTCCTCTAGCTTTCTCCCTAGAAAATAGGAATGTGTAGAGCTGGTGTCTTCATGTGGAACCAATTAGTGTTTCCAAGCTCAAAATAAAATGTTCCCTGATAAAAAACATTCAAAACAATAAAGTCTGTGGATAATATCAGGAATACACAAACACAGAGGCTGTAGCAATATCTGGGATTCTGTTAGCAAAATGAAACCAGATATTTCCAGATTCATCCCGTCATATCCGGTAAACTGGTGTGGAATTCCTATGCACTGGACCGAGAAAATCACAGTAAAAATGGTTTTGGAGAAAAGCAGACTTTTCGTTAGGCAAGTGCATAAAATGTCATCGATACAAACAGAAATATCATGTATGTTTGCCACAGTTCCTCTGGATTTCTCCCTAGAAAATATGTGTGTGTAGAGCTGGTGTCTCCATTTGGAAACAATTAGTAATTACAAGCACAAAATTAAATGTTCCCTGATAAAAAACATTCAAAACAATGAAGTCTGTGGATAATACCAGGAATGCACAAACACAGAGGCTGTAGCAATATCTGGGATGGAGTTAGTCAAAACACAACCGGATATTTCCGGTTTCATCCAGTCATATCCGGACAAATTGGTGTGGAATTCGTATGCAATGGACCAAAAAAATCACAGTACAAATGGTTCTGGAGAAAAGCAAAGTCTTTTCGTTAGGCAACCGCATAAAATGTCATCTATACAAACAGAAATATCATGTTTGTTTGCCACAGTTCCTCTAGCTTTCTCCCTAGAATATATGAATGTGTACAGCTGGTGTCTCCATGTGAAATCAATTAGTGTTTCACAGCACAAAATTAAATGTTACCTGATAAAAAAACATTCAAAATAATAAAGTCCGCGGATAATCTCAGGAATACACAAACACAGAGGAGATAAAATAAGTGGGATTGAGTTAGACAAAAAAATATCGGATATTTTCGGTTTCATCCAGTCATAGCCGGTCAAACTGGTATTGAATTTGTATGCAATGGACCGAGAAAATCACAGTACAAATGGTTTTGGAGAAAAGCAAAGACTTTCATTAGGCAAGTAGATAAAATATCATCGATACAAACAGAAATCTCATGTTTGTTTGCCGCAGTTCCTCTAGCTTTTTCCCTAGAAAATATGAATGGGTAGAGCTGGTGTTTCCATGTGGAACCAATTAGTGTTTCCAAGCACAAAATTAAAATTCCCTGATATAAAACATTCAAAATATTAAAGTCCGTGGATAATATCCGGAAAACACAAACACAGACTCTTAGCAATATCTGGGATTGAGTTAGCGAAAACACAACTGGATATTTCTGTTTTCATCCAGTCATATGCAGACAAAGTCATGTGGAATTCCTATGCAATGGACCGAGAAAATCACAGTAAAAATAGTTTTGGAAAATAGAAAAGACTTTTCATTAGGCAAGTGCATAAAATGTCATCTATAGAAACAGAAATGTCATGTTTGTTTACCGCAGTTCCACTAGCTTTCTCCCTAGAAAATACGAATGTGTAGAGCTGGTGGGTCCATGTGGAACCAATTAGTGTTTCCAAGCACAAAATTAAATGTTCCCTGATAAAATATTCAAAACAATAAAGTCCGTGGATAATATCCAGAAAACACAAACACAGAGGCTGTAGCAATATCTGGGAATGAGATAGCCAAAACACAACCAGATATTTCTGGTTTCATCCAGTCATATCAGGACAAACTAGTGTGGAATTCGTATGCAATGGACCGTAAAATCACAGTAAAAATGGTTTTGGAGAAGAGCAAGTCTTCTCATTAGGCAAGTAGATAAAATGTCATCGATACAAACAGAAATATCATGTTTGTTTGCCGCAGTTCCTCTAGCTTTCTCCCTAGAAAATACAAATATATAGAGCTGGTGTCTCCATGTGGTAACAATTAGTGTTTGTGCAGTACAAAATTAAATGTTCCCTGATGAAAACATTCAAAACAATAAAGTCCGTTGATAATATCCAGAAAACACACATAGCCTGTTGCAATATCTGGGATTGAGTTAGCCAAAACACAACCGGATATTTCTGGTCTCATCCAGTCATATCCGGACAAACTTGCGTGGAATTCGTATGCAATGGACCGAGAAAATTACAGTACAAATGGTTTTGGAGAAAAGCAAAGTCTTTACGTTAGGCAAGTGCGTAAATGGTCATCTATACAAACAGAAATATCATGTTCATTTGTCGCAGTTCCTCTAGCTATCTTTCTAGAAAATACAAATATGTAGAGCTGGAGTCTCCATGTGGAACCACCTAGTGTTTCACAGTACAAAATTAATGTTCTCTGATAAAAAACTTTCAAAACAATAAAGTCCATTGATAATATCCAGAAAACACAAACACAGAGGCGGTAAAAATATTTGGGATTGAGTTAGACAAAAAAAAAAAAAAAAAACAAAAACAAAAACAAAAAAACGGATATTTCTGTTTTCATCCAGTCATATCCGGACAAACTGTTGTGGAATTCGTGTGCAATGGACCGAGAAAATCACAATAAAAAAGGTTTTGGAGAAAAGCAAAGTCTTTTCGTTAGGCAAGTGCATAAAATGTCATCCATACAAACAGAAATATCATGTTTGTTTGCCCCAGTTCCTCTAGCTTTCTCCCTAGAAAATATGAAAGTGTAGAGCTGGTGCCCCGATGATTTACCAATTAGTGTTTCAATGGTACAAAATTAAATGTTCCCTGATAACAATATTCAAAACAAAAAAGTTCATCGATAATATCCACCATAAACATACAGAGGGGATTTCACAATATTTCGGATTGAGTTAGCCAAAACACAACCGGATATTTCTGGTTTCATCCAGTCATATCCGGACAAACTGGTGTGGAATTCATATGCAATGGACCGAGAAAATCACAGTACAAATGGTTTTGGAGAAAATCAAAATCTTTTAATTAGGCAAGTGCATAAAATGTCATCTATACAAACAGAAATATCATGTTTCTTTGCTTCAGTTCCTCTAGCTTTCTCCCTAGAAAATAGGAATGTGTAGAGCTGGTGTCTTCATGTGGAACCAATTAGTGTTTCCAAGCTCAAAATAAAATGTTCCCTGATAAAAAACATTCAAAACAATAAAGTCTGTGGATAATATCAGGAATACACAAACACAGAGGCTGTAGCAATATCTGGGATTCTGTTAGCAAAATGAAACCAGATATTTCCAGATTCATCCCGTCATATCCGGTAAACTGGTGTGGAATTCCTATGCACTGGACCGAGAAAATCACAGTAAAAATGGTTTTGGAGAAAAGCAGACTTTTCGTTAGGCAAGTGCATAAAATGTCATCGATACAAACAGAAATATCATGTATGTTTGCCACAGTTCCTCTGGATTTCTCCCTAGAAAATATGTGTGTGTAGAGCTGGTGTCTCCATTTGGAAACAATTAGTAATTACAAGCACAAAATTAAATGTTCCCTGATAAAAAACATTCAAAACAATGAAGTCTGTGGATAATACCAGGAATGCACAAACACAGAGGCTGTAGCAATATCTGGGATGGAGTTAGTCAAAACACAACCGGATATTTCCGGTTTCATCCAGTCATATCCGGACAAATTGGTGTGGAATTCGTATGCAATGGACCAAAAAAATCACAGTACAAATGGTTCTGGAGAAAAGCAAAGTCTTTTCGTTAGGCAACCGCATAAAATGTCATCTATACAAACAGAAATATCATGTTTGTTTGCCACAGTTCCTCTAGATTTCTCCGTAGAAAATTCGAATAGGTAGAGGTGGTGCCTCCATATGTAACCAATTACTGTATTCAAGCTCAAAATAAAATGTTCCCCAATAATAAAACATTCAAAACAATAAAGTCCTTCGATAATGTCCTGAAAACAAAAACACAGGCTGTAGAAATAAATGGGATTGAGTTAGCCAAAACAAAACCGGAGATTTCCGGTTTCATCCAGTCATATCCGGACAAACTGGTGTGGAATTCGTATGCAATGGACCGAGAAAATCACAGTACAAATGGTTTTGGAAAAAGCAAAGTCTTTTCGTTAGGCAAGTGCATAAATTGTCATCGATACAAACAGAAATATCATCTTTGTTTGCCGCAGTTCCTCTAGCCTACTCCCAAAAAATACAAATATGTAGAGATGGTGTTTCCATGTGGAACCAATGAGTGTTTCCAAGATCAAAATAAAATGTTCACTGATAAAAAAACATTCAAAAAAATAAAGTCCGTGGATAATATCAGGAATACACAAACACAGAGGCTGTAGCAATATCTGTGATTGAGTTACCCCAAACAAAACTGGATGTTTCTGGTTTCATCTAGTCATATCTGGATAAACTGCTGTGGAATTTGTATGAGTGTACCGAGAAAATCACAGAAAAATGGTTTTGGAGAAAAGCAAAGGCTTTCGTTAGGCAAGTGCATAAAATGTCATCGATACAAACAGAAATATCATGTTTGTTTGCCGCAGTTCCTCTAGCTTTCTACCTAGAAAATACGAATGTGTACAGCTGGTGTCTCTATGATGAAGCAATTAGTGTTTCTACGCTACAAAATTAAATGTTCCCTGATAAAAATATTCAAAACAATAAAGTCCATCGATAATATCCAGAAAACACAAACACAGAGGCTGTAGCAATAATTCGGATTGAGTTAGCCAAAACACAACCGGATATTTCAGGATTCATCCAGTCATATCTGGAAAAAGTCGTTTAGAATTCGGATGCAACAGACCGAAAAAATCACAGTAAAAATGGTTTTGGAGAAAAGCAAAGTCTTTACGTTAGGCAAGTGCATAAAATGTCATCGATACAAACAGAAATATCATGTTTGTTTGCTGCAGTTCCTCTAGCTTTCTCCCTAGAAAATACGAATGTGTAGAGCTGGTGTCCCCATGATGAACCAATTAGTGTTTCAATGGTACAAAAGTAAATGTTCCCTGAAAAAACTTCAAAACAATAAAGTCTATCGATAAGATCCAGAAAACACAAACACAGAGGCTTTCACCATATTTCAGAATGAATTAGCCAAAACACAACCGGGTATTTCTGTTTTCCTGCAGTCATATCCGGACAAACTGGTGTGGAATTCGTATGCAATGGACCGAGAAAATCACAGTACAAATGGTTTTGGAAAAAGCAAAGTCTTTTCGTTAGGCAAGTGCATAAAATGTCATCTAGACAAACAGAAATGTTGTGTTTGTTTGCCGCAGTTGCTCTAGCTTTCTCCCTAGAAAATAAGAATGCGTAGAGCTGGTTTCTCCATGTGGAACCAATTAGTATTTCCAAGGACAAATTAAATGTTCCCTAATAAAAAAAATCCAAAACAATAAAGTCCTTGGATAATATCAGGAATACACAAAACAGAGGCTGTAGCAATATCAGGGATTGAATTAGCCAAAACAAAACCGGATATTTCCGGTTTCATCCAGTCATATCTGATAAACCGGTTTGGAATTCGTATGAAATGGACTGTGAAAATCACAGTAAAAATGGTTTTAGAGAAAAGCAAAGTCTCTTCGTTAGCCAAGTGCATAAAATGTCATTTCTGCAAACAGAAATATCATGTTTGTTTGCCGCAGGTCCTCTAGCTTTCTACCTCGAAAATACGAATACTTAGAGCTGGTGTCTCCATGTGGAACCAATTAGTGTTTCTACATCACAAAATGAAATGTTCCCTGATAAAAATATTCAAAACAATAAAGTCCATCGATAATATCCAGAAAACACAAACACAGAGGCTGTAGCAGTATCAGGGATTGAGTTAGCCAAAACACAACCGGATATTTCCGCTTTCATCCAGTCATATCCGGTAAACTGGTGTGGAATTCATATGCAATGGACCGAAAAAATCACAGTAAAAATGGTTTTTGAGAAAAGCAAAATCTCTTCGTTAGCCAAGTGCATAAAATGTCATCTCCACAAACAGAAATATCATGTTTGTTTTTTGCAGTTCCTCTAGCTTTCTCCCTAGATAATACAAATGTGTAGAGCTGGTGTCCCCATGATGAACCAATTAGTGTTTCTACGGTACAAAATTAAATGTTCCCTGATAAAAAACATTCAAAACAATAAAGTCCGTTGATAATATCCAGAAAACACAAATACAGAGACTGTAGAAATATCTGGGATTGAGTTAGCAAAAACAAAACCGGATATTTCCGGTTTCATCCAGTCACATCCGCACAAAGTGTTGCTGAATTCGTATACAATAGAATGAGAAAATCACAGTAAAAAGGGTTTTGGAGAAAAGCAAAGTCTTTTCGTTAGGCAAGTGCATAAAATGTCATCCATACAAACAGAAATATCATGTTTGTTTGCCCCAGTTCCTCTAGCTTTCTCCCTAGAAAATACGAAAGTGTAGAGCTGGTGCCCCGATGATTTACCAATTAGTGTTTCAACGGTACAAAATTAAATGTTCCCTGGTAAAAATATTCAAAACAAAAAAGTTCATCGATAATATCCACCATAAACATACAGAGAGGATTTCACAATATTTCGGATTGAGTTAGCCAAAACACAACCGGATATTTCTGGTTTCATCCAGTCATATCCGGACAAACTGGTGTGGAATTCGTATGCAATGGACCGAGAAAATCACAGTACAAATGGTTTTGGAGAAAAGCAAAATCTTTTAATTAGGCAAGTGCATAAAATGTCATCTATAGAAACAGAAATATCATGTTTCTTTGCTTCAGTTCCTCTAGCTTTCTCCCTAGAAAATAGGAATATGTAGAGCTGGTGTCTCCATGTGGAACCAATTAGTGTTTCCAAGCTCAAAATAAAATGTTCCCTGATAAAAAACATTCAAAACAATAAAGTCTGTGGATAATATCAGGAATACACAAACACAGAGGCTGTAGCAATATCTGGGATTGTGTTAGCAAAATGAAACCAGATATTTCCAGATTCATCCCGTCATATCCGGTAAACTGGTGTGAAATTCCTATGCACTGGACCGAGAAAATCACAGTAAAAATGATTTTGGAGAAAAGCAAAGACTTTTCGTTAGGCAAGTGCATAAAATGTCATCGATACAAACAGAAATATAATGTATGTTTGCCACAGTTACTCTGGATTTCTCCCTAGAAAATATGTGTGTGTAGAGCTGGTGTCTCCATGTGGAAACAATTAGTAATTACAAGCACAAAATTAATTGTTCCCTGATAAAAACATTCAAAACAATGAAGTCTGTGGATAATATCAGGAATGCACAAACACAGAGGCTGTAGCAATATCTGGGATGGAGTTAGTCAAAACACAACCGGATATTTCCGGTTTCATCCAGTCATATCCTGCGGCGAGCCTTGACCAGCAAGGCACAGAATTAAAGGCACGAAGATCCTTCTTCGATCACGGTTTATTGAGACGCCACTTGGTTGTCAATACTGATGTAGGCGGAGAGGCACTGAACACATTTCTCTCACTGCTTATATCCCTATCCCCTGTCCCAGTACATAGTCATACATTATCCCATCCCCTGTCCCAGTACATAGTCATACATTATCTTAAGTCTAAACATAGCGAAAGAGCAGTATAATAAAACCATAAAAGCAGGGAGCTTCAGAATAAACAAACCTTGCCAGGAATGCAGAAACTGGCCTTGTTAATCATCAGTGCCCTTGCACAGACACTATCTAAAGCTGCTGGAAGATCACATAAACAACCTTCACTCCAGCACGTAGGCATGCAAGCAATCTTTTTACTCCATCACGTAGGCATCCTGCCTTACATGCCCCCCACAGTTCCCCCTTTTTTGTCTTTTACAGCAAATGAGGTCTTATCCCCGATCAGGCCTTCACCTCATGATGTGCTGGCCGATCAAGGGGCGCCTGTGCTCAGGGATACTCCCATTCCGGTGCAATGAGCAAAAGCTCTCGGAGTGCTAAGGCAATATCCCAGATGAAAAGAATTCCTATCAGGTGCAATGGCACTATGGCCCCTGAGTGCAAGGACATTCTTTTAAGCTTCTTTAAACATGCTGAGCCAAACTGCGGGGGAACTGCCTGCCTCAATTGCGGCCATTGCTTGCAGGAGAGCAATTTTTTCGCGCTTGCGGCTCCGTACTAATCGGAAAAGAACAAAAAGAGTACACAACAGCCCTAATAGTAATACAGCTCCGAACAATCCAACCCCCACCCATTCTTTGAACCATTGTAACCCCTGTAATATATAATCAGAAAACCCTTTCAGAGTGACAACAGATGCTCTAGTTTCATTCAGCTGCAAAATCATGATAGTAAGATTTTGCTGAAGTTCCCCAAATTCCATAGACCAGGTCCCTGATAGATAAGACCCAAGTTTTCTTGACTCATTTAGAGAGGCTGGATATGGCGTAACACACATATGGTGCAGTCTCTGAACGCAACCTAGGCTGGTGACTTCAAAAAGATCTTCCATAGCTGCTTGCAGCAAGTCCATGCGTTTATTTAATAGTAGCACCCCTGAAGCCAGATGATCATTTATGCGTTCCTGGACAAATAGAGCGTCTGATGATCTTTTTACGACGTCATTAATAGTCTGCACAGTTTGAACAGTGGAAGCCATGGCCACTCCCGCCGTAACAGCCGCTGCGGCAGAGGCGACAATTGCCGTTACAATGGCTATAATCCCAAAGTCCCGTGGCTGTCGAAACAAAACTGCCAGAGGAAATTCCTCTGGGTCAGTCACTACTGGTATAGGAACATAGGTAGGTACACGCATTATTACCATAGTTTTCTGAGTTCCATTCCAACACTGGGTTAAATAGCATGTATCATTTCCTGCACATTTTATTATCGTCCCATTATCTTGTTTATCTGTCAAAAGAAAAATAAAGGGAGGATCGACACAAACATGACTAGACAGGAGGCTCATATTATGCAAAGAATGCGATGTAAAGTTACTGAGTACGTGACTAGTTATGTTATAACTGCCACTAGCATTATAGAGGCTTATATTAATAGAATCAAGCCTTGCCAAAGGGGACAAATCCATACTAACTCCGCGTCTATTCCACAATACCCAGGAAGCTAAAGGATTGCCCGCTTTGGGTTTCTGATATAATTTGAATTTAGGAGAAAATTTATATGGTTCTTGGGTTTCTACACTTTCTGTGCAATCACCAAATCGCGGGGGATAGCTGAATTCCCGAGTGATGCACTTTGGTACAGGTCTAGATATGTTCCATGAAGCACTGGAATTGGTTCTTGTCTGTATTAAAAAAGGGACTGTTATGTTGGCTGTGATCAGGAGTGTAGTGACATTAGCCACAGTGCTATTACCTCCTTCTCCTGTTCCATTTGTGCTCCCTAGAGCAATTTTTGTAAGGGCCTCGAGCAACATTGGGATCGAGAGGTCAGGATTTAGATATTTAAAGGGATCATATATCCAACTAAGGTTATATGAAAGAATCTGTATACAGGGACTCTGCGAGTTCATAGAAAAACACAAGCTATTATAGAGGGTAACATTAGTGGCATTATATCGCATTTGTCGCGTATTTTGTGGTGTTTTGCACGGTATTTCTAGCTGACAGTCTCTAGTATACAATTGAGGAAACATCTTATCACTAGAGAACACTGGCTTAGGTATTGGCCATGTTCTCGCAATGGCCCACAGGGTCACATTCTTTGATATCGTCATGGGAAATGTCAACCATAGTCCCATCAGTATCCATGTCAGATGTTTCATTATCATGCCTCGTGTTCTCTTGTCGTTCCTCTTCTTTCTTATCTGTCACTCTCCTTGTCAGTCTCTCTGGAATCCAGATCGGGTCTGGTCGTTCCTGCGGAAAAACACAGATTGCTCCCCTGGATCTCTGTATCACAGGATCCGGGCCATACCATTTGTTATCTAGTACATCTTTCCACATGACCTTTTGGATAGTTTGTACAGGATTTTTTGTATGTCTCATAGCCGCTGATTCATTCTCTGTATTAAAATGTAAGAAATTGAGAGTGTATAATGCAATAGCGAGGCGTTCTCTGGGGGTTGCATGGAGTGCAATTCCCCCTTTCTGTTTTTGCAATGTTTCTTTTAGGGAGCGATTAGCGCGCTCCACAATGCCTTGGCCTTGAGGATTATACGGTAGGCCAGTTTTATGAGCTACTTGCATTTGTGACATAAAGGTAGCGAAGCCTTTTGAAGTATAAGCGGGCCCATTGTCAGTTTTTATGAGGGCAGGCTTTCCCCAAGCTGCCCAAGCCTCAAGACAATGAAGTTTCACCTGTGCTACACGTTCCCCAGACAAGGAAGTGGCATGAATGACACCAGAATATGTGTCCACTGAGACATGTACGTATTTTTGCCTACCGAATTCTGGGATGTGTGTAACATCCATTTGCCATAAGGATAAAGGTTTTAGTCCCCTAGGATTAACACCAGAATGTGGCGGATGGAGGAATATTGCACAATCTTGACAGGCCTTTACAATTTGTCGAGCTTGTTCTCTGGAGATATGAAAGCGCAAGTGCAGCGTATTAGCTGGAACATGATAAGAGGCATGAAAGTTTTTTGCTAGGTCAACAGAAGTCAGAGATACAAAGACACTATTACGGGTTGCAATATCTACCTTGGCATTAGTTTTACTCATAGGTCCAGGGAGGCCAGAATGAGCTCTTATATGGCCAATGAAAAAGGGCATACGTCTAACCAGGATAGCTTGCTGGATTTGTCGAAATATTGGGGCTACCGTGCTATGCGACTGTATATGAGCTACAACTTCTAGTGAACGGACAGCATTCACCACATATTGGGAATCTGAGATAATATTAATGGGTTCATCTGAAAATGTGCGAAATACTGTCAATACCACTAAGCACTCTACCACTTGAGGGGCGTTAGAGCGAAAATGAAGAATCACAGGCTCCGAATCAGTTGTAGCATACGCTCCACGACCAGTCTTGGAACCATCAGTATAAATAGTTGTCGCAGCGGGAATGGGTTTGCTCTTTGTAAGTTTAGGAAAGTAAACTAAATTTCGCTGCACAAAAGTTAATAATTTGTCCGCTGGCAAGTGATTATCAATTACACCTGAGAAAGCAGTTAGAACAATAGGCCAAACATTAGTGGTACCGGCAAGAGTCTCAATTTGCATCTGAGTATAAGGCACAATCAGCTCATCAGGATGTTTACCAAAATGCATTGTGCAAAACTTGAGACCCAGAAGAGCATAATGAGCTACTAATTCAGGATAATACCGCAATGTTCTCACACCCGCTGAATTACCATGTATCCACCACAAAGGAGCATTTTGCCACACCACTCCAGTAGGTGTAGTGGGCGTAGCAAGAATGCATAGTAGTAATTTTTTAGACGGATCAAACCTACATAGTTGGGCTTTACTAATGGCCTTTTCTACGAGTTGCAAAGCTTTAGCGCCCTCAGGAGTAAGTTGACGAGGAGAGGCAATATCTGGATTGCCCTCCAGAATAGAGAACAAAGGTTGCAGGTCGTTTCGGGTCAGCGGTAAATATCCACGTAGCCAATTTATGTCCCCTAGCAGTTTTTGAAAATCATTCAGTGTGCATAGGTTTTGAGTGCTAATGCAGAGCTTCTGTGGCCGAATGGAAGTTGTAGTAATTTTTGCTCCTAAAAATTGCACCACATCAGATTGTTGTATTTTTTCTGGGGCAATAGAAAGACCATATGCGTTAAGGCAGGAGGAGAGCAATGCAAAGGCCTTATCTACTAATTGCTGTGAATGAGCTGTGATAAGAATGTCATCCATATAATGAATGATACGGACTTGTGAAAACTGTTTTCCGCACTGGTGCGATAACCTGATTAACATATAATTGGCAAAGAGTAGGGCTATTAGCCATGCCTTGAGGCAACACTTTCCATTGATACCTTGCGTCAGGCATTTCATGATTCTCTGAAGGGAGAGTAAAAGCGAATCGCTCTCGATCTAAAGAATGTAAAGGTATGGAAAAGAAACAATCCTTAATGTCTACCACTAGCATAGGCCAGCCCTTTGGAAGGGAAGACAGAAGAGGCAGTCCTCTCTGTACTGGTCCCATCAATTGCATCTGCCTATTGACTGCTCGCAGATCATGCAAAAGCCTCCATTTGCCTGATTTTTTCTTTATGACAAAAATTGGAGTATTCCAGGGCGATACTGAGGGCTCTATATGTTCTAACATCAGCTGCTCTTGCACAAGTTCTCTAGCGGCGGCGAGTTTTTCACGACTGAGGGGCCACTGGGGCACCCACACTGCCTTATTCGTATTCCAGGGAATACATAATAGCTTTTCCTCAGTGGCCCCTAGGAAAAACCCACGCCTTTGCGGTCTGTTTTTTGAACTAACTCCACCGGTTCTGATATACCCTGAAGATTTTTCCCTAACCCTTTATTGGGCATATATCCTTGTCTTGCCATGATATTTTTGCTAGTCTGCGAATACTCATTAGTCAATATGAGTTTCATCTGGGTTTGTATATCCCTACCCCATAAATTTATAGGTAAATCTACCACAAAGGGACGAAAGGTGCCTTGTTGTTTATCGACTGTCCAGTGGAGTTCCTTAGAACTTATTTCTGGAGCCTGTCGATATCCCAATCCTACCAAGTCTTGAGAGGCATGCTGCAAAGGCCATCCCTTTGGCCAAAATTGTTTACTCATAACACTACGATCTGCTCCTGTATCCACTAAGCCTGAAAAATGTTTACCCTCCACCTCTATCTGTAACATTGGTCGGTTATCTAATTCCATGCTTAGACATGCGAGATCGATTCCTGTAGATCCAAAACCAGATGCGCCGCGGTTATGTGACCGGGCGGGGTATTTTTCATGACCTGATTGCAGTATCAGAAGTTGTGCTACACGATCACCAGGGGAAATGGAAATTACTCCAAAAGGGGAGTAGCACATTACTTTAATAACACCCTCATAGTCAGGATCAATTACTCCTGGTAAAACAATTAACCCTCGTAGCGTTGATGATGACTGTCCAATGATTAATCCTGCGGTATTCTTTTCTAATGGGCCCTGCATGTCTGTATCTATTATCTGTACTCCCATGCTCTGTGTTAATACCAAGCCGGAGGTGGCACGGAGGTCCAGCCCTGCGGAGCCTGCGGTTGCTCTGCGGACTTCGGGGGTGGCTGCATGGAAGGTTCCTGTAGTGCCCCATATGCTTTCGGGCCCTGGGGACGGGGGCCCCGATATCCGTTTTTTGACTCCTTTTCTATTGTCTCGAGGGGTTGTCCGTTAATGTCTTTTACTGACCTACATTCATTAGCCCAATGCTTCCCCTTTTTGCATCTGGGACAAGTGCCAGGTATTTGTCGCACAGGATTGTTATGCTCCTTTTGTTCTTTACAATTTTTCTTAAAATGACCAATTTTTCCACACTTAAAACATGCACCATTATTGTTATTACGTTTTGTTGCAGTTAAAATAGCAGCAGCAAGCCCAGCATTAGTTAATGGTCCCCCAATTTCCCTACATGCCTTCAACCAGGCTTCTAGCCCTTTTCCTTTCCATGGAGTTATGGCTCGTTTGCAATCTTTAGTAGCTTGCTCATATATAAGCTGCTGAATTAAGGGCATTGAACTCTCCACGTCCCCAAAAATTTTTCCCGCTGCTTCCATCATTCTACCCACAAACTCTGAAAAAGGCTCATTGGACCCTTGAATAATTTTTGTTAAATTCCCCGAGACCTCACCTCTTTTGGGTAAAGTCTTCCAAGCCCTGAGATATATGTCATTAATCTGTCTGTATACTTCAAGGGGGTAGCGAGTTTGATCAGCCGCCCATTGTCCTTGTCCTAAAAGCATATCTGCTGTCCAATGCGGCTGACCATCCCGCACATTTTGTCTAGCCTGTGTATGTGCAGCATCGGTAACAATGGATCTGTAATCGAGATATTGTCCCGTGCTGAGGCTGCCTCGTGCAATCTCAAACCAATCTGAAGGTGTCATAGCATTAGTGGTTAATCGTCCTAACAAAGTTAAAGTATAGGCGGCATTGGGACCAAATTGGCGAGCGGCCTCCACTAGATCTTTTAACTGTTTATATGGTATAGGCTCATGAAATCGGCGTTGAGTCTGTTGTTCCTCAAATACCGGGAAGGCTGATGCCAATTGGGCCCACGTTTCCCTTTTAATAAAATGGCTGCCTTTACTGTGCATAATATAAGGGGGAGGGCGCACACTAGCAGCCTGAATTTTATTATCTGCGCTCTGTTCCTCAGTCTCAGTGAAATCATCATCCAAATCTTCTTTATACTGCTCCTCTTCTGCCAATCTAAGATCCTCAAACTCACTTAAGGCGGGGTACAAAGGTGCTGAAGGTTTTTCTTTTTCTGAGCTCAAAATTTTCTTCATTTCCTTGTGAGATCTCTCATCTTTTACCTTGCCTTTTCTTTTGGTATGTTCCCTCTCCTCAGTAATACTTTGTTCCGACCAACTATCCTGCTGGTCAGCTAGTGCTCTTCTCCCTTGTTTGATAATTTCCACATTTTTACCAGTTTGTAAGCAGGAATGTACCAATTTCCAAAACGGAAAAGTTCCTGCCCTAAGCGACCCCTTTTCTTTAGCCTGCTCCAAATCCTTTCCTAATTTTTCCCAACATTTCAAATTAATATCTCCAGTGTAAACAAACCAAGGGGCTTTCCTGTCTATATCTTCTAAAATCGTCTTTATTGTTTTTGTGGAAACTTTTAATCCCCTTTCTTTTAACAATGCTTGTATGGGATCCACGAAATTTTCACTTTCATGACTATTGGTAGTACCCATATCTATGATTCTAAAAGGCACTGTTTCCTTTTACTCTGGGCCGCACACAACTTTAAAACTATAACAGCGAGTATTAAAACAATAATAAGAGAGAAGGCAAAAATGATAATAACCAGGAGAAATTCTTCTAACATACCCTTCCTCGACGTCGACCCGTCTCCCGTGTGAAGTTCTGGATCTCACCTCTCCAGTCGTGCAATGTTACGCGTCTGGTTCGAGTTCCCGGGTTTCGGCACCAGCTGCGGCGAGCCTTGACCAGCAAGGCACAGAATTAACGGCACGAAGATCCTTCTTCGATCACGGTTTATTGAGACGCCACTTGGTTGTCAATACTGATGTAGGCGGAGAGGCACTGAACACATTTCTCTCACTGCTTATATCCCTATCCCCTGTCCCAGTACATAGTCATACATTATCCCATCCCCTGTCCCAGTACATAGTCATACATTATCTTAAGTCTAAACATAGCGAAAGAGCAGTACAATAAAACCATAAAAGCAGGGAGCTTCAGAATAAACAAACCTTGCCAGGAATGCAGAAACTGGCCTTGTTAATCATCAGTGCCCTTGCACAGACACTATCTAAAGCTGCTGGAAGATCACATAAACAACCTTCACTCCAGCACGTAGGCATGCAAGCAATCTTTTTACTCCATCACGTAGGCATCCTGCCTTACATGCCCCCCACTATATCCGGACAAATTGGTGTGGAATTCGTATGCAATGGACCAAAAAAATCACAGTACAAATGGTTCTGGAGAAAAGCAAAGTCTTTTCGTTAGGCAACTGCATAAAATGTCATCTATACAAACAGAAATATCATGTTTGTTTGCCACAGTTCCTCTAGATTTCTCCCTAGAAAATTCGAATAGGTAGAGGTGGTGCCTCCATATGTAACCAATTACTTATTCAAGCTCAAAATAAAATGTTCCCCAATAAAAAAACATTCAAAACAATAAAGTCCTTCGATAATGTCCTGAAAACACAAACACAGGCTGTAGAAATAAATGGGATTGAGTTAGCCAAAACAAAACCGGAGATTTCCGGTTTCATCCAGTCATATCCGGACAAACTGGTGTGGAATTCGTATGCAAAGAACTGAGAAAATCACAATAAAAATGGTTTTGAAGCAAAGCAAAGTCTTTTCGTTAGGCAAGTGCATAAAATGTCATCTATACAAACAGAAATATCATGTTTGTTTGCCGCAGTTCCTCTAGTTTTCTCCCTAGAAAATAGGAATGTGTAAAGCTGGTGTTCCCAAGATGAACCAATTAGTGTTTCAACAGTACAAAATTAAATGTTCCCTGATAAAAACATTCAAAACAGAAAAGTTCATCGATAATATCCACAATACACATACAGAGAGGATTTCACAATATTACGGATTGAGTTAGCCAAAACACAACCGGATATTTCTGGTTTCTTTCAGTCATATCCGGAGAAAGTGGTTTGGAATTCGTAAGCAATGGACCGCGAAAATCACAGTAAAATTGGTTTTTGAGAAAAGCAAAGTGTTTTCTTTAGGCAAGTGCATAAAATGTCATCTATATAATCAGAAATGTTGTGTTTGTTTGCCGCAGTTGCTCTAGCTTTCTCCCTAGAAAATACGAATGCGCAGAGCTGGTGTCTCCATGTGGAACCAATTAGTGTTTCCAAGGACAAATTAAATGTTCCCTAATAAAAAAAAATCCAAAACAATTAAGTCCTTGGATAATATCAGGAATACACAAAACAGAGGCTGTAGCAATATCAGGGATTGAATTAGCCAAAACAAAACCGGATATTTCTGGTTTCATCCAGTCACATCCGATAAACTGGTTTGGAATTCGTATGAAATGGACCATGAAAATCCCAGTAAAAATGGTTTTAGAGAAAAGCAATGTCTTTTCATTTGGCAAGTGCTAAAATGTCATCTATACAAGCAGAAATAGCATGTTTGTTTGCCGTAGGTCCTCTAGATTTCTACCTCGAACATACGAATACTTAGAGCTGGTGTCTCCATGTGGAACCAATTAGTGTTTCTACGTTACAAAATGAAATGTTCCCTGATAAATATATTCAAAACAATAAAGTCCATCGATAATATCCAGAAAACACAAACACAGAGGCAGTAGCAATATCTGGGATTGAGTTAGCCAAAACACAACCGGATATTTCACAGTACAAATGGTTCTGGAGAAAAGCAAAGTCTTTTCGTTAGGCAAGTGCATAAAATGTCATCTATACAAACAGAAATATCATGTTTGCCGCATTTCCTCTAGCTTTCTCCCTAGAAAATATGAATATGTAGAGCTGGTGTCTCCATGTGGAACCAATTACTGTATCCAAGCTCAAAATAAAATGTTGCCCGATAAAAAACATTCAAAAGATTAAAATATGGATAGGAAATTAGGAGACCGTCAAGATGGCGGAATAGGCAGGGAGCACACTATTAGCTCGGAGGTTGAGACAGTTTAATATAAGTGGAGATACTGCAGTTTCAAGGAAGAGTAGGGGATGAAACAGCAGAGGAAATACTTCTGGAACTAGTGATTCACAGTGGACCTGCGTGGAAAGCGTGGGAGCCGAAGTTCGGGACACTAGCGGCAGACTCAACCCACCAGCGCTGAAACGCGAGGTGAGCCGAACCTCAATAGCCCGAGACACCAGCGGGCAAGTGGAAAGAGGAGGCTAGAGGGAACGAGGCTTGACGATCTGTGTTGAAAAGTTCACCAGGCTAACTAGAAGAGAGAGAGGAAAAAAATAAAAAAGTAACCGATACGGACACAAGTTTCTCTCTCTCCGCTCACCTCTCAAAGGTGAGCAAGACAGAGCAGGCTCCATTTTGGACATACGTCATAAGCAGGGTGACCTCAGGTCTGCACCGGCCCTGAGCCTAGCAGAAACACCTGACTCTGGGGGGAGGGGTGAAATAACAGGAGGTTAGGATCTAACTTGGCAACCCAGTGGGAGACTGCAGGAGAATTGGAGCCCACACTGAGGGCAGCACAGATTCTCTGTGTGGTCCTTGGGAAAGAGCTTCCGATCTCTGGCTCCTGTGGGTATATCATTCGCCTGCTAACTACCTCCAATTACGTTCAGCTGTGCGGAATTACTTCCCTTTTGAATCAAAAAAAGAAAGAGACATTTGCCACACCTAACCTGGGAGTGTCATCTTTGACACACCCTCAACCCTCAAGAACCAAACACAGCTCTCAGTCCACACTCATCTCAAGCCTCTAAGACTCCACTGAAAGCAGACAGTCCACTTAATATAGAGCCATAGTGTAACAAGAAAAAACACCACAGTGAACAACAAATGCAAAAAACAAGGTAACAAGAACAAGGAAGACACTATGACTCCCCCAAATGAAAAAGACACCCCAATGCAAGATTATGAAGATGATGAGATCGAAGAAATGCAAGAAGCAGATCTCAAAAAATTGATAAGAACATTAAGAAGTTCTCAAAAACAAACTCTTGAACTGAAGAAATCCTTAATGGACAAGATAGAAAATCTCTCTCGTGAAAGTGAAATATTAAGGAGGAATCAAAATGAAATGAAACAACTAGTGGAACAAGAAACTCTGATAGTGATGAGAAATCATAATGAAATGAAGAATTCAATAGATCAAATGACAAACACATTAGAGAGCCTTAAAAACAGAATGGGCAAAGCAGAAGAGAGAATATCAGACTTAGAAGACGGAGAACAGGAAAGGAAACAGGCAAACCAAAGAAAAGAAGAAGAAATCAGAAATCTAAATAATATTGTCAGGAATCTACAGGATACTATTAAAAAACTCAACATTCGGGTTCTAGGATTTCCTGAAGGCATGGAGAGGGAGAAAGGATTAGAAGGCATTTTCAGTGAGATACTAGCAGAAAATTCCCCAGGTTTGGAGAAGGACAGAGGCATCTTAGTACAGGAAGCTTATAGAACCCCTAATAAACATGACCAAAAGAGATCCTCACCACGACATGTTGTAATCAAACTCACCACAGTGAAACATAAAGAAAAGATCCTAAAATGTGCAAGAGAGAAACATCAGATTACTCTGAGAGGATCTCCAATTAGACTCACAGCAGACTTCTCATCAGAAACCCTACAAGCTAGAAGGGAATGGCGAGACATAGCCCAGGTACTAAGAGAGAAAAACTGCCAGCCCAGAATATTATATCCTGCAAAGCTCTCATTTGTGAATGAAGGTGAAATTAAGACTTTTCATAGCAAACAGAAACTGAAAGAATTTGTTGCCACTCATCCTGCCCTGCAAAAGATGCTTAAAGATGTGTTACACACAGAAACACAGAAACACGGTCACCAATATGAAAGAAGGTAAAGGAAGGAAACCTCCCAGCAAAAGATCACAGGAAGCTCAATTTCTCTTTGACATAGAATTAAACTCTGATGCTCTGTTAAAGCAATGTGTTAAAGTAATCTATTATGTTCTCTTGATGTCTGTTAAATTCTAATTGTTCAAAAACAGCTGAATTTTTATTAAGAGCTATGGGTTATGTAAATATGTGCTTATTTTCAAAGATTTGAAAAATCACCTTGTGACAAGATCAAATTTGGTCTATGTTATGTCATGATTTTAAGGAATCTTATTTCAACCAGATATTTTGGATTTTGAGCCTTCTTGGCATTCTTGACAGGCATTCAAAAAATCAAAGTTTCAAACAATCTGGTCTCTAAAATTTCCAGTAAATCCTGGACTTTGGTTTGTCCAGTTTGGGCCCAACTGAAAAAATCGAAGGACCTATGTCTCTCATCTTATAGAGACACCAACTAAGCAGGCTATTTGGATGATATTAGAAGGACTGTCAGGATGTGATGTGGTACCAAACTTTAGTTTCTAAATGGAAAATGCTATCAATACAAATGTCTGAGAATTAAAATGTCAAATGATCTTGTATTACTAGACATGATAGTTATCTTAATGAGAAAGCCCCAGAGGCCTAAAGGGTTAAATACTTGTCAAATCCTACAGGTGCTTTCAAAAATACTGTGAAGTAAGCAAGTGCCTCTTGTTGGTTGATGAGTTTATAATTTTAAACATGGTGACTTAAAGTCTTTTGTCATCCACAGTTATATATGATGTGCTGCTGATAACACTAAAGCGTTGTTGGTTCTGTGTTTAGCTGTCCTCCTATAGGTTCCTATGGACTTTTTCCAGCTACTTTTATTGTATTCAGTACTTTGGGATGGCTCTGTAAACAGATGAAGCCAATAATGTATTAACAGTACCAACTGAGAGAAAGTATGGTTAACTGAGGTTACTAAAAAAGCAATTCAAATCCATTGGCAATCTACAAAAAGAGTTAAAGATTTTAAAAGCTATTATTAAAATTGCTATATTGGTCTATTATGCTATGTTATCTGTGTGTACATATTGTATGCCCACACGGGGAAATTTTATTAAGAGTTTTATTTTAAATGGCTTATAGATAAGATTGTCCATAAATTTAAGCTGCTAAAATCAATCAAAGATACATTTTACTTGGTGTGACCTGAATCTGTGTATCATATGTTTTAGACTTGTTGGTAGAAAGAAACTAAAAACATTTTAGATGGTTGTGCTTAAGTTTACTGGCTAAACAAACTACACCATGTTAGATATTTAAGAGATGTTTTCAAATACATGATTCTTAAAATTTATAGAAGGCATTGGACCTTCTGGTAAATGTTTTCTTAAGTTGTTATCTAATGGTTGAAACGGTTTGCTAAGTATTTATGTTATATTGCTGTTGTCAGCAAGCGATCTAGGACTTGCTCCCTCATTTCTCTATTCTAAGCCCAACTTGTTCTTTCATTTCTCTATTCTCTTCAAGGTAGGAAACTAATTCTATTATGAAGGAATCTGTAGGATGCACAATTTAATCTTTAGACCTTATAAAAGAGATGGCTAACATTTTTCTGTAATAGCATAGCCAAAATAAGAACTTCAATAATAATCTGATAGCTAGATTCATTTCGCCATCAGCCAAGTATACAGTAAGTAGAAAAAACCTCCCTTTCAGACCAAAGGGAAAGAAAGTTTTAAAGTGAGAATATAATTTTCCTCATGGGCATTGTCTACCTTAGAAAAACTACTACAGATCATGCCTGTGACTATAGACTTGTAGTTCAGGCCACCGAAGATTAGAGATGGGACACGGGCACTCCCTTGACTTGCATCCTCTGGTCTGCTTTAACACAAACCAGGAGGAAAAGAAAGCTAGGCATCAGAAGCAATGGGTGTCAGGCCTATTAATGGCTGATCTGTACAGTGATCTGCCCTCAAGGAGACCCAACAGGCCAGTCCACTACAGTGGGTTTCAAAGTGGTAAGCCTGGGCTTCAGCAGAAGTCAGCTTGTGAAGAGCCCTGGCAGCTCTGCCAAGAGTTGGATCACTGGAAATGGACCTGCTCTAGAGTCGAAGGATGCCCAGGACAGAGCCACAGATCTTATTGGCTCCAAGCTGAAAAGCCCTTCACTCAGCACAACTTCCAAAGTGACCACTGCAGCTGAGGGTATGGTCAAGTAAGTTCAGCAACATTGCAGGCAGAACTGTAAATTTCTTGTTAGAGATGCCCCCTGCCTTTACATGGCCAGCGCTCCTCCCAGGCCATCCAAGTAATGAAAGTCAACAGAGTGCCTTCCCCTAGGAGGTTCACACCTCCCTTAGGATATACCCCGTGTGAAGAGATAGATAGGTCTTGGCCTCTTAACTTACAAGGCCTAAAGCCCACCAGATTATTATCAAGCCCCTTCTATCAGGTTCTATTTTCCTCTCAATCAGAAAAATTGCTTGTAGCTTAGACAGCACCTTTCTTAGCTCCTCTAATAATGACTCTGTCCTTTGTTCTAGGCCCTGTCTAGCGTACTTGGGCCTCATTCCTTTGTAATCATAACCTCTACTCTACCACCAATGGCTCTACTCCCAACCTGTGTGTACTGATGGTCCTCTTCCCCACTTAATGCTGTATAATTATTCAAACCTGGTAAATGCCACTCTTAGGATCATTGGTTACTATCCTCACCCTGTCTTTTATGACCTTGTCTAAATATGATCAGAGTCGGCAAACTTGGAAGGCTTCCATAGACTTGGCAACTCATGACGAGAGCCTAGGGTGGTTACTGGCACCATAAACTAGAGTGTCAATTTGTTGGGTCAACAACAGGAGCCACTGTGCACTTGCTCCTCATGTGGGATCTCTGTCCTTAATGTGCTGTACATTTTGATTTAATGCTATAACTAGCACTCAAACAGTATGTTTCACTTTGTGTGTCTATGTGGGTGCGAACTGTTGAAACCTTTATACTAAATTGATCTTCTGTATATAAAGAGAATTGAAAATGAATCTTGATGCAAATGGAAGGGGAGAGGGAGCGGGAGAGGAGAGGGTTGCAGGTGGGAGGGAAGTTATGGGAGGGGGAAACCATTGTAATCCATAAGCTGTACACTGGAAATTTATATTCATTAAATAAAAGTTAAAAAAAATAAAAAATAAAAAAAGAAGGGCAAAAAAAAGAAATATTAAGGGGAAATCAAAATGAAATGAAACAACTAGTGGAACAAGAAACTCTGATAGTGACGAGAAATCATAATGAAATGAAGAATTCAATAGATCAAATGACAAACACATTAGAGAGCCTTAAAAACAGAATGAGCGAAGCAGAAGAGAGAATATCAGACTTAGAAGACGGAGAACAGGAAAGGAAACAGGCAAACCAAAGAAAAGAAGAAGAAATCAGAAATCTAAATAATATTGTCAGGAATCTACAGGATACTATTAAAAAACTCAACATTCGGGTTCTAGGAGTTCCTGAAGGCATGGAGAGGGAGAAAGGATTAGAAGGCATTTTCAGTGAGATACTAGCAGAAAATTTCCCAGGTTTGGAGAAGGACAGAGGCATCTTAGTACAGGAAGCTTATAGAACCCCTAATAAACATGACCAAAAGAGATCCTCACCACGACATGTTGTAATCAAACTCACCACAGTGAAACATAAAGAAAAGATCCTAAAATGTGCAAGAGAGAAACGTCAGATTACTCTGAGAGGATCTCCAATTAGACTCACAGCAGACTTCTCATCAGAAACCCTACAAGCTAGAAGGGAATGGCGAGACATAGCCCAGGTACTAAGAGAGAAAAACTGCCAGCTCAGAATACTATATCCTGCAAAGCTCTCATTTGTGAATGAAGGTGAAATTAAGACTTTTCATAGCAAACAGAAACTGAAAGAATTTGTTGCCACTCATCCTGCCCTGCAAAAGATGCTTAAAGATGTGTTACACACAGAAACACAGAAACACGGTCACCAATATGAAAGAAGGTAAAGGAAGGAAACCTCACAGCAAAAGATCACAGGAAGCTCAATTTCTCTTTGACATAGAATTAAACTCTGATGCTCTGTTAAAGCAATGTGTTAACGTAATCTATTATGTTCTCTTGATGTCTGTTAAATTCTAATTGTTCAAAAACAGCTGAATTTTTATTAAGAGCTGTGGGTTATTTAACTATGTGCTTATTTTCAAAGATTTGAATAGTCACCTTGCAACAAGATCAAATTTGGTCTATGTTATGTCATGATTTTAAGGAATCTTATTTCAACCAGATATTTTGGATTTTGAGCCTTCTTGGCATTCTTGACAGGCATTCAAAAAATCAAAGTTTCAAACAATCTGGTCTCTAAAATTTCCAGTAAATCCTGGACTTTGGTTTGTCCAGTTTGGGCCCAACTGAAAAAATCGAAGGACCTATGTCTCTCATCTTATAGAGACACCAACTAAGCAGGCTATTTGGATTATATTAGAAGAACTGTCAGGATGTGATGTAGTACCAGACTTTAAGTTTCTATAATGGAAAATGCTATTAATACAAATGTCTGAGAATTAAAAAGTCTAATGATCTTGTGTTACTAGACATGATAGTTATCTTAATGAGAAAGCCCCAGAGGCCTAAAGGGTTAAATACTTGTCAAATCCTACAGGTGCTTTCAAAAATACTGTGAAGTAAGCAAGTGCCTCTTGTTGGTTGATGAGTTTATAATTTTAAACATGGCGACTTAAAGTCTTTTGTCATCCACAGTTATATATGATGTGCTGCTGATAACACTAAAGCGTTGCTGGTTCTGTGTTTAGCTGTCCTCCTATAGGTTCCTATGGACTTTTTCCAGCTACTTTTATTGTATTCAGTACTTTGGGATGGCTCTGTAAACAGATGAAGCCAATAATGTATTAACAGTACCAACTGAGAGAAAGTATGGTTAACTGAGATTACTAAAAACACAAAGCAATTCAAATCCATTGGCAATCTACAAAAAGAGTTAAAGATTTTAAAAGCTATTATTAAAATTGCTTTATTGGTCTATTATGCTATGTTATCTGTGTGTACATATTGTATGTCCACATGGGGAAATTTTATTAAGAGTTTTATTTTAAATGGCTTATCGATAAGATTGTCCATAAATTTAAGCTGCTAAAATCAATCAAAGATACATTTTAATGGGTGTGACCTGAATCTGTGTATCATATGTTTTAGACTTGTTGGTAGAAAGAAACTAAAAACATTTTAGATGGTTGTGCTTAAGTTTACTGGCTAAACAAACTACACCATGTTAGATATTTCAGAGGTGTTTTCAAATACATGATTCTTAAAATTTATGGAAGGCATTGGGCCTTCTGGTAAATGTTTTCTTAAGTTGTTATCTAATGGTTGAAACGGTTTGCTAAGTATTCATGTGATATTGCTATTGTCAGCAAGCGATCTAGGACTTGCTCCCTCATTTCTCTATTCTAAACCCAACCTGTTCTTTCATTTCTCTATTCTCTTCAAGGTAGGAAACTAATTCTATTATGAAGGAATCTGTAGGATGCACAATTTAATCTTTAGACCTTATAAAAGAGATGGCTAACATTTTTCTGCAATAGCATAGCCAAAATAATTACTTCAATAATAATCTCATAGCTAGATTCACTTCACCATCAGCCAAGTATACAGTAAGTAGAAAAAACTCCCTTTCAGACCAAAGGGAAAGAAAGTTTTAAAGTGAGAATATAATTTTCCTCATGGGCAATGTCTACCTTAGAAAAAATACTACAGAACATGCCTGTGTCTATAGGCCACCGAAGATTAGAGATGGGACACGGGCACTCCCTTGACTTGCATCCTCTGGTCTGCTTTAACACAAACCAGGAGGAAAAGAAAGCTAGGCTTCAGAAGCAATGGGTGGCAGGCCTATTAATGGCTGATCTGTACAGTGATATGCCCTCAAGGAGACCCAACAGGCTAGTCCACTGCAGTGGCTTTCAATGTGGTAAGCCTGGGCTTCAGCAGAAGTCAGCTTGTGAAGAGCCCTGGCAGCAGCTCTGCCAAGAGTTGGATCACTGGAAATGGACCTGCCCTGGAGTCGAAGGATGCCCAGGTCAGAGCCACAGATCTTATTGGCTCTAAGCTGAAAAGCCCTTCACTCAGCCCAACTTCCAAAGTGACCACTGCAGCTGAGGGTATGGTCAAGTAGGGTCAGCAACATTGCAGGCAGAACTGTAAATTTCTTGTTAGAGATGCCCCCTGCCTTTACCTGGCCAGCGCTCCTCCCAGGCCAGCCAAGTAATGAAAGTCAACAGAGTGCCTTCCCCTAAGAGGTTCACACCTCCCTTAGGATATACCCCATGTGAAGAGATAGATAGGTCTGGGCCTCTGAATTTACAAGGCCTAAAGCCCACCAGATTATTATCAAGCCCCTTCTATCAGGTTCTGTTTGCCTCTCAATCAGAAAAATTGCTTGTAGCTTAGACAGCACCTTTCTTAGCTCCTCTAATAATGACTCTGTCCTTTGTTCTATGCCCTGTCTAGCGCACTTGGGCCTCATTCCTTTGTAATCATAACCTCTACTCTACCACCAATGGCTCTACTCCCAACCTGTGTGTACTGATGGTCCTCTTCCCCACTTAATGCTGTATAATTGTTCAAACCTGGTAAATGCCACTCTTAGGATCATTGGTTACTATCCTCACCCTGTCTTTTATGACCTTGTCTAAATATGATCAGAGTCGGCAAACTTGGAAGGCTTCCATAGACTTGGCAACTCATGACGAGAGCCTAGGGTGGTTACTGGCACCATAAACTAGAGTGTCAATTTGTTGGGTCAACAACAGGAGCCACTGTGCACTTGCTCCTCATGTGGGATCTCTGTCCTTAATGTGCTGTACATTGTGATTTAATGCTATAACTAGAACTCAAACAGTATGTTTCACTTTGTGTTTCTATGTGGGTGCAAACCGTTGAAACCTTTATACTAAATTGATCTTCTGTATACAAAGAGAATTGAAAATGAATCTGGATGCAAATGGAAGGGGAGAGGGAGCGGGAGAGGGGAGGGTTGCGGGTGGGAGGGAAGTTATGGGAGGGGGAAGCCATTGTAATCCATAGCTGTACACTGGAAATTTATATTCATTAAATAAAATTTAAAAAAATAAATAAATGTCACTAACTTGAAAAAAAAAAGAAAAAAGATATTATGGGACAAGTACTCTATAGAATACTATACAGCAGTAAAAAAAAATGAAATCCAGTCAATTGCAACAAGATGGAGGAATCTGGAAAACATCATGCTGAGTGAAATAAGCCAGACCCAAAGGGACAAATATCACATTTTCTCCCTGATCGGCGACAACTAACTGAGCACCAAAGGGGAAACCTGTTGCAGTGAAATGGACACTATAAGAAACAGTGACCTGATCAGCTCTTGTCCTGACTGTTGATGTACAATGTAATACTTTATCCATTTTAGTTTTTTTTTTGTTCTAGTACTATTAGTTGAACTCTAATTAACATACATTTATTCTTAGGTGTTTAAATTTTAACTGAAAAGTGATCCCTGTTAAATATAATGGTGGGAATAAGAGAGGGAGGAGAGTACAATTTGGGACATGCCCAATCGGACTTGCCCCAAATGGTGGATTAGAAACGTGCCAGGGGATCCCAATACAATCCCATCAAAGTGGCATGTACCAATGCCATCTCACTAGTCCAAGTCATCAATTTCAGTCATCAAAATCAAGTTCAATTGATCACACTGATAGGTCTAAGAGTCAAAGGGATCACACAAGCAAGACTAGTGTCTGCTAATACTAACTGTTAGAATCAAAAAGGGAGAGAACGATCCAACATGGGAAGCAGGATACACAGCAGACTCATAGAATGACAGATGTCCTAAACAGCACTCTGGCCTCAGAATCAGCCCTTAAGGCATGCGAATATGGCTGAAGAGCCCATGAGAGTATTTTAGGCATGCAAAGCCAAGACACCATGGAAAAGAAAAAAAAGAAGAAGACCTAAATGAAAGATCTCAGTGAGTGAGATCCCAGTGGAAAGAACAGGTCATCAAAGAAGGAGGTACCTTTCTCTGAAGGGAGGAGAGAACATCCACTTTGACTATGACCCTGTCTGAATAAGATGAAGTCTGCAAACTCTAAAGGCTTCCATAGCCTTAGCAACTCATGACTAGAGCCTAGGGAGATTACTGACGCCATAAACAAGAGTGTCAAATTGTTAAGTCAACAACAGGAGTCACTGTGTACTTACATCCCATGTGGGATCTGTCCTTAATGTGTTGTCCGATGTGATTTAATGCTATAACTAGTACTGAAACAGTATTTTACACTTTGTGTTTCTGTGTGGGTACAAACTGTTGAAATCTTTACTCAATATATACTAAATTGATCTTCTGTATATAAAGATAATTTAAAATTAATCTTGATGTGAATGGAATGGGAGAGGGAGCGGGAGACAGGAAGGGTGCGAGTGGGAGGGAAATTATGGCTGGGGGAGCCATTGTAATCCATAAACTGTACTTTGGAAATTTATATTTACTAAATAAAAAAACTTAAAAAATATAAAAGCAATTGTATAACTTGATTAAATTTTAGGGCCAGGAGTCCAGAACCCAGAATTCAGTTCTTTAGCGACTGACTAAATCACTGGTATCAATGCTTACAAATGTGTCTTAAACTTGGACTTGAGTAATAAAGTTTATCTTTTTTAGTTTTATCTTTTAATTCCACAAACCTGTTTAAATCCCCTCATATAGTCATATAATGAAAAACTGAATATTATTAATTTTATCATAAAATAGTATGAATGCACTATTCATGAAAAAATTAAATATTTCAGAAAATAATAAACTAAAAAATAAAACTCTCCTGTTTCATATCTTCAAAAAAAAAAAAGAAAAAGAACAGGTCATCAAAGAAGGAGGTACCTTTCTCTGAAAGGAGGAGAGAACTTCCACTTTGACTATGACCTTGTTTAAATATAATCAGAGTCGGTGAACTCAAAAGGCTTCCATAGCCTTGGCAACTCATGACTAGAGCCTAGGGTTCTTACACCATAAACAACAGTGTCAATTTGTTAAGTCAACAACAGGAGTCTCTGTGCACTTACTCCTCATATAGGATCTCTGTCCTTAATGTGCTGTACATTGTGATTTAATGCTATAACTAGTACTGAAACAGTATTTTGCACTTTGTGTTTCTGTGTGGGTGCAAACTGTTGACATCTTTACTTAATATATACTAAATTGATCTTCTGTACATAAAGAGAATTGAAAATGAATATTGTTGTGAATGGAAGGGGAGAGGGAGCGGGAGACGGGAGGGTTGTGGGTGGGAGGGAAGTTATGGGAGGGGGAAGCCATTATAATCCATAAACTGTACATCGGAAATTTATATTCATTAAATAAAAATTAAAAAAAATAAAAAAATTGATCTTCTGTATATAAAGAGAATTGAAAATGTATCTTGATGTGACTGGAAGGGGAGAGGAAGCAGGAGAGGGGAGGGTTGCAGGTGGGAGGGAAGTTATGTCAGGGGGGGAAGCCATTATAATCCATAAGCTGTACTTTGGAAATTTATATTCATTAAATAAAAGTTAAAAAAAAGAAAAAAAATAAAGTCAGTGGATAATATCAGGAATACACAAACACAGAGAATATAGCAATATCTTGGACTGAGTTAGCCAAAACACAAACGGATATCTCCAGTTTCATCCAGTCATATCCGGTCAAACTGGTGAAGAATCGTATGCAATGAACCGAGAAAATCACAGTAAAAATGGTTTTGGAAAATAGCAAGGTCTTTTCATTTGGCAAGTGCATAAAATATCATCTATAGAAACAGAAATATCATGTGTGTTTGCCGGAGTTCCTCTAGCTTTCTCCCTAGAAAATATGAATGTGTAGAGCTGGTTTCTCCATGTGGAACCAATTAGTGTTTCCAAGAACAAAATTAAATATTCCCTGATAAAAAACATTCGAAACAATAAAGTCTGTGGATAATATCAGGAAAACACAAACACAGAGGATGTAGCAATATCTAGGACTGAGTTAGCCAAAACAAAACCAGATATTTACAGTTCCATCCAGTCATATCCGGACAAACTGGTGTGGAATACAGATGAAGTGTACCGAGAAAATCACAGAAAAATGGTTTTGGAGAAAAGCAAAGTCTTTTCGTTAGGCAAGTGCATAAAATGTCATCTATACAAACAGAAATATCACGTTTGTTTGCCGCAGTTCCTCTAGATTTCTCCCTAGAAAATACGAATGTGTAGAGCTGGTGTCTCCATGTGGAACCAATTAGTGATCTCAAGCACAAAATTAAATGTTCCCTGATAAAAAACATTCCAAATAATAAAGTCCGTGGATAACATCAGGAATACAGAAACACAGAGGCTGTAGCAATATCTGTGATTGAGTTAGCCAAAACAAAACCGGATATTTCCGGTTTTATCCCGTCATATCCAGTAAACTGGTGTGGAATTCGTATGCAATGGACCGAGAAAATCACATTAAAAATAGTTTTGGAGAATAGCAAAGTCTTTTCATTAGGCAAGTGCATAAAATGTCATCTATACAAAGATAAATATCATGAATGTTATTCGCAGTTCCTCTAGCTTTCTCCCTAGAAAATACAAATGTGCAGAGCTGGTGTCTCCATGTGGAACCAATTAGTGTTTCCAAGCACAAAATTAAATGCTCACTGATATAAAACATTCAAAATACTAAAGTCCGTGGATAATATCAGGAATACACAATACAGGGGCTGTAGCAATATCTGGGATTGAGTTAGCTAAAACAAAACCGGATATTTCTGGTTTCATCCAGTCATATCCGGACAAAGTGGTGTGGAATTCGTATGCAAAGGACCGAGAAAATACAAGTGAAAATGGTTTTGGAGAAAAGAAAAGTCTTTTCGTTAGCCAAGTGCATAAAATGTCATCTATACAAACAGAAATATCATGTGTGTTTGCCGCAGTTCCTCTAGATTTCTCCCTAGAAAATACGAATGTGTAGAGCTGGTGTCTCCATGTGGAACCAATTAGTGTTTCTATGGTACAAAATTAAATGTTCCCTGATAGAAACATTCAAAACAATAAAGTCCATTGATAATATCTTGAAAACACAAATACAGAATCTTTCACAATATTTCACAGTGTGTTAGCCAAAACACAACTGGATATTTATGGTTTCATCCAGTCATACCGGGACAACGTGGTGTGGAATTCGTATGCAATGGACCGAGAAAATCAGAGTGCAAATGGTTTTGGAGAAAAGCAAAGTGTTTTCTTTAGGCAAGTGCATACAATGTCATCTATACACACAGAAATGTTATGTTTGTTTGCCGCAGTTGCTCTAGCTTTATCCCTAGAAAATATGAATGCGTAGAGCTGGTGTCTCCATGTGGAACCAATTAGTGTTTTCAAGGACAAATTAAATGTTCCCTAATAAAAAAAATTCAAAACAATAAAGTCCTTGGATAATATCAGGAATACACAAAACAGAGGCTGTAGCAATATCAGGTATTGAATTAGCCAAAACAAAACCGGATATTTGAGGTTTCATCCAGTCACATCCGATAAACCAGTTTGGAATTCGTATGCAATGGACCGTGAAAATCACAGTAAAAATGGTATTAGAGAACAGCAAAGTCTTTTTGTTTGGCAAGTGCTAAAATGTCATCGATACAAGCAGAAATATCATGTTTGTTTGCCGCCGGTCCTCTAGCTTTCTACCTTGAAAATACGAATACTTAGAGTTGGTGTCTCCATGTGGAACCAATTAGTGTTTCTACGTTACAAAATGAAATGTTCCCTGAAAAAAAATATTCAAAACAATAAAGTAAATCGATAATATCCAGAAAACACAAACACAGAGGCAGTAGCAATATCTGGGATTGAGTTAGCCAAAACACAACCGGATATTTCCGGTTTCATCCAGTCATATCCGGTAAACTGGTGTGGAATTCGTATGCAATGGACCGCGAAAATCACAGTAAAAATGGTTTTGGAGAAAAGCAAAGTCTCTTCGTTAGCCAAGTGCATAAAATGTCATCTCTACAAACAGTAATATCATGTTTGATAGTCGCAGTTCCTATAGCTTTCTCCCTAGATAATACGAATGTCTAGAGCTGGTGTCCCCATGATGAACCAATTAGTGTTTCTAAGGTACAAACTTAAATGTTCCCTGATAAAAACATTCAAAACAATAAAGTCCGTTTACAATACCGAGAAAACAAAAACACAGAGACTGTAGCAATATCTGGGATTGAGTTAGCCAAAACAAAACCATATATTTCCAGTTTCATCCAGTCATACCGGACAAACTTGTGTGGAATACGTATGCAATGGACTGAGAAAATCACATTAAAAATGGTTTTGGAGAAAAGCAAAGTCTTTTCGAAAGGCAAATGCATAAAATGTCATCTATATAAACAGAAATATTATGTTTGTTTGCCGCAGTTCCTCTAGCTTTCTACCTAGAAAAAACGAATACGTAGTGCTGGTGTTTCCATGTGGAAGCAATTACTGTATCCAAGCTCAAAGGTTCTCCGATAAAAAAACATTCAAAAGAATAAAGTCCGTTGATAATATCCAGAAAACACAAACACAGAGGCTTTCACAATATTTCGGATTGAGTTAGCGAAAACACAACCAGATATTTCCGGTTTCATCTAGTCATATCAAGACTAACTGGTTTGGAATTCGTATGCAATGGATCGAGATAATCACAATAGAAATGGTTTGGAGAAAAGCAAAGTCTTTTCGTCAGGCAAGTGCATAAAATGTCATCTATACAAACAGAAATATCATGTTTGTTTGCCGCAGTTCCTATAGCTTTCTCCCTAGTAAATACGAATGTGTAGAGCTGGTGTCTCCATGTGGAACCAATTAGTAATTTCGCAGCACAAAATTAAATGTTCCCTGATAAAAACATGCAAAACAATAAAGTCCGTGGATAATAACAGAAATACACAAACACAGAGGCTGTAGCAATATCAGGGATAGAGTTAGCCAAAACACAACCGGATATTTCCGGTTTCATCCAATCATATCCGGTAAACTGGTGTGGAATTCGTATGCAATGGACGGGGAAAATCACAGTAAAAATGGTTTTGGAGAAAAGCAAAATCTCTTCGTTAGCCAAGTGCATAAAATGTCATCTCTACAAACAGAAATATCATGTTTGTTTGCCGCATTTCCTCTAGCTTTCTCCCTAGATAATACGAATGTGTAGAGCTGGTGTCCCCATGATGTACCAATTAGTGTTTCTCAGGTACAAAATTAAATGTTCCCTGATAAAAACATTCAAAACAATAAAGTCTATCGATAATATATAGAAAACACAAACACAGAGGTTTCAAAATATTTCACATTGAGTTAGCCAAAACACAACCGGATATTTCTCCTTTCATCCAGTCATACCGGACAAAGTGGTGTGGAATTCGTATGCAATGGACCGAGAAAACCACAGTAAAAATGGTTTTGGAGAATAGCAAAGTCTTTTAGTTATGCAAGTGCAAAAAATGTCATCTATACAAACGGAAATATCATGTTTGTTTGCCGCAGTCCCTCTAGCTTTCTCCCTAGAAAATACGAATGTGTAGGGCTTGTGTCTCCATGAGGAACCAATTAGTGTTTTGCAACACAAAATTAAATGCTCCCTGATAAAAACATTCAAAATAATAAAGTCCTTAAGTAATATCAGGAATACAAAAACATAGAGGCTTTCACAATATTTCAGATTGAGTTAGCCAAAGCACAACCGGATATTTCCAGTTTCATCCAGTCATATCCAGAAAAACTGGTGTGGAATTCGTATGCAATGGACTGAGAAAACCACAGTAAAAATGGTTTTGGAGAATAGCAAAGTCTTTTCGTTATACAAGTGCAAAAAGTCATCTATACAAACAGAAATATCATGTTTGTTTGCTGCAGTTCCTCTAGCTTTCTCCCTAGAAAATACGAATGTGTAGAGGTAGTGTCTCCATGATGAACCAATTATTGTTTCTACGGTATAAAAATTAAATGATCCCTGATAAAAAACATTCAAAACAATAAAGTCCGTTGAAAATATCCAGAAAACACAAGCAGAGTGACTGTAGAAATATCTGGGATTGAGATAGCAAAAACAAAACCGGAAATTTCCGGTTACATAAAGTCATATCCGGACAAACTGGTGAGGAATTCATATGCAATGGACAGAGAAAATCACTGTAAAAATGGTTTTGGAGAAAAGCAAAGTCTTTTCCTTAGAAAACTGCATAAAATGTTATCTATACAAACAGAAACATCATGTTTGTTTCCCGCAGTTCCTCTAGCTTTCTCCCAAGAAAATACGAATGTGTAGAGCTGGTGTCTCCATGTGGAACCAATTAGTGATTACAAGCACAAAATTAAATGTTCCCTAATAAAGAACATTCAAAACAATAAACTCCGTATATAACATCAGGAATACACAAACACGGAAGTTGTAGCAATATCTGGGATTGATTTAGCCAAAACACAACAGGATATTTCCGGTTTCTTCCAGTCATATCCGGTAAACTGGTGTGGAATTCGTATGCAATGGACGGGGAAAATCACAGTAAAAATGGTTTTGGAGAAAAGCAAAGTCTCTTCGTTAGCCAAGTGCATAAAATGTCATCGATACAAACAGAAATATCATGTTTATTTACCGCATTTCCTCTAGCTTTCTCCCTAAAAATACGAATATATAGAGCTAGCTGGTGTCTCCATGTGGAAACAATTAGTGTTTCTACGGTACAAAATTAAAGGTTCTTGCATAAAAACATTCAAAACAATGAGTCCATCGATAATATCCAGAAAACTCAAACACAGAGTCTGTAGCAATATTTCGGATTAAGATAGCCAATTCAAAACCGGATATTTCTGGTTTCATCCAGTCATATCCGGACAAACTGGTGTGGAATTCGTATGCAATGGACCGAGAAAATCACAGTACAAATGGTTTTGTAGAAAAGCAAAGTCTTTTCGTTAGGCAAGTGAATAAAATGTCATCTATGCAAACAAAAATATCATTTTTGTTTGCCGCAGTTCTTCTAGCTTTCTCCCTAGAAAATACGAATGTGTAGAGCTGGTGTCTCCATGTGGAAACAATTAGTGTTTTGCAGTTTAAAATTAAATGTTCCCTGATAAAAAACATTCAAAACAATGAAGTCTGTGGATAATATCAGAAATACACAAACAAAAAGGCTGTAGCAATATCTGAGATTGAGTTAGCCAAAACAAAACCGGATATTTACGCTGTCATCCAGTCATATACGGACAAAGTTGTGTGGAATTCATATGCAATGGACCGAGAAAATCATACTAAAAATGGTTTTGGAGAAAAGCAAAGTCTTTTTGTTAGGCAAGTGCATAAAATGTCATTTATACAAACAGAAATATCATGTTTGTTTGCCACAGTCCCTATGGCTTTCTACCTAGAAAATATGAATATGTGGAACTGGTGTCTCCATCTGGAACGAATTACTGTTTCCAAGCTCAAAATTAAATGTTCCCAGATAAATAGCATTCAAAACAATAAATTCCATTGATAGTATCCAGAAAAAAACAAACAGAGAGGCTGTAGCAATATCTGGGATTGAATTAGCCAAAACAAAACCGGATATTTCCGGTTTCATCCAGTCATATCCGGACGAACTCCTGTGGAATTCGTATGCACTGGATAGAGAAAATCACAGTACAAATGGTTTTGGAGAAAAGCAAAGTCTTTTCGTTAATCAAGTGCATAAAATATCATCAATACAAACAGAAATAGCATGTTTGTTTGCCGCACTTCCTCTAGCTTTCTCCCAAGAAAATATGAAAGTGTAGAGCTGGTGTCCCCATGATGAACCAATTAGTGTTTCAACGGTACAAAATTAAATGTTCCCTGATAAAGAACATTCAAAACAATAAAGTATGTGGATAATATCTGGAATGCACAAACACAGAGGCTGTAGTAATAACTGGGATTGAGTTAGCCAAAACAAAACCGGATAATTCCGGTTTCATCCAGTCATATCCGGACAAACTGGTGTGGAATTCGTATGCAATGGACCGAGAAACTCGCAGTACATATGGTTTTGGAGAAAAGCAAAGTCTTTTCGTTAGGCAAGTGCATAAAATGACATTGATATAAACAGAAATATCATGTTTGTTTGTCACAGTTCCTCTAGATTTCTCTCTAGAAAATACGAATGTGTAGAGCTGGTGTCTCCATGTGTATCAATTAGTGTTTCGAAGCACCAAATTAAATGTTACCTGAAAAAACATTCAAAACAATAAAGTCTGTGGATTATATCCAGAAAAAAACACAGAGGCTGTAGCAATATCTTAGATTGAGTTAGCCAAAAGAAAACCAGATATTTGCAGTTTCATCCAGTCATATACGGAAAAAGTGGTGTGCAATTCGTATGCAATGGACCGAGAAAATCACAGTACAAATGGTTTTGGAGAAAAGCAAAGTCTTTACGTTAGGCAAGTGCATAAAATGTCATCTATAGACACGGAAATATCATGTTTGATTGCCACAATTCTGCTAGCTTTCTATCTAGAAAATACGAATGTGTAGAGCTGGTGTTCCCATTATGAAACAATTAGTGTTTCAACGGTACAAAATTAAATGTTCACTGATAAAAACATTTAAAACAATAAGTCCATCAATAATATGCAGAAAACTCAAACACAGAGTCTGTAGCAATATTTCGAA
Source organism: Lepus oiostolus (assembly GCA_036325905.1). Classification (NCBI taxonomy): domain Eukaryota; kingdom Metazoa; phylum Chordata; class Mammalia; order Lagomorpha; family Leporidae; genus Lepus; species Lepus oiostolus. Next base: position 54,921,191 of record CM070808.1, on the reverse strand, counting down.
TTGATTTAGACAAAACAAAACCAGATATTTCTGGTTTCATCCTGTCATATCCGGAAAAAGTGGTGTGGAATTCGTATACAATGGACCGAGAAAATCACAGTAAAAATGATTTTGGAGAAAAGCAAAGTCTTTACGTTAGGAAAGTGCATAAAATGTCATCTATACAAACAGAAATATCATGTTTGTTTGCCGCGGTTCCTCTAGCATTCTACCTAGAATATACGAATATGTAGAGCTAGCTGGTGTCTGCATGTGGAACCAATTAGTGTTTCCAAGCACAAAATTAAATGTTCCCCGATAAAAAACATTCAAAAAATAAATTTCGTGGATAATATCAGGAATACACAAACACAGAAGCTGTAGCAATATCTGGGACTGAGTTAGCCAAAACAAAACCGGATATTTCCGGTTTCATCCAGTCATATCCGGACAAACTGTTGTGGAATTCATATGAAGTGTACCGAGAAAATCACAGGAAAATGGTTTTTGAGAAAATAAAGTCTTTACATTAGGCAAGTGCATAAAATGTCATCGAAACAAACAGAAATATCATGTTTGTTTGCCACAGTTCCTCTAGCTTTCTCCCTAGAAAATACAAATGTGTAGAGCTGGTGTCTCCATGTGGAACCAATTAGTGTTTCTATGGTACAAAATTAAATGTTCCCTGATAAAAATATTCAACACAATAAAGTCCATCGATAATATTCAGAAACACAAATACACAGGCTTTCACAATATTTCAGATTGAGTTAGCCAAAACACGACTGGATATTTCTGGTTTCATCCAGTCATATCCGGAAAAAGTCGTTTGGAATTCGTATGCATTGGACCGAGAAAATCACAGAAAAATGGTTTGGAGAAAAGCAAAGACTTTTCGTTAGGCAAGTGCATAAAATGTCATCAATACAAACAGAAATATCATGTTTGTTTGCCACAGTTCCTCTTAGCTTTCTACCTAGAAATTACGAATATGTTCAGCTGGTGTTACCATGTGGAACCAATTACTTTATCCAACCTCAAAATAAATTGTTCCCCGATAAAAAACATTCAAAACAAGTAAGTCCATTGATAATATCCAGAAAACACAAACACAGAGGCTTTCCCAATATTTCGGATTGAGTTAGGCAAAACACAACCGTATATTTCTGTTTTCATCCAGTCATATCCAGACAAACTGGTGTGGAATTCGTATGCAATGCACTAAAAAAAAATCACAGTAAAAATGATTTTGGAGAAAAGCAAAGTCTTTTCATTAGGCAAGTGCATAAAATGTCATCTATACAAACAGAAATATCATGTTTGTTTGTTGCAGTGACTCTAGCTTACTCCCTAGAAAACAGGAATGTGTAGAGCTGGTGTCTCCATGTGTAACCAATTAGTGATTCCAAGCACAAAATAAAATGTTCCCTGATAAAAAAACATTCAAAAAAAAAAGTCCGTGGATAATATCAGGAATACACAATACAGGGGCTGTAGCAATATCTGGGATTGAGTTCGCCAAAACAAAACCGGATATTTCTGGTTTCATCCAGTCATACCCGGAGAAACTGGTGTGGAATTCGTATGCAATGGACCGAGAAAATCACAGTACAAACGGTTTTGGAGAAATGCAAAGTCTTTCCGTTAGGCAAGTGCATAAAATGTCATCTATACAAACAGAAATAGCAAGTTTCTTTGCTCCAGTTCCTCTAGAATTCTCACTAGAATATACGAATGTGTAGAGCTGGTGTCTCCATGTGCAACCAATTACTGTATCCAAGCTCAAAATAAAATGTTCTCCCACAAAAAGCATTCAAAACAATAAAGTCCATTCATAGTATCCACAAAAAACAAACACAGAAGCTGTAGCAATAGCTGGGATTGAGTTAGCCAAAACAAAACTGGATATTTCCGGTTTCATCCAGTCATATCCAGACGAACTGCTGTGGAATTCGTATGCAATGGACCGAAAAAATCACAGTACAAATGGTTTTGGAGTAAAGCAAACTCTTTTCATTAGGCAAGTGCATAAAATGTCATCTATACAAACAGAAATATCATGTTTGTTTGCGCAATTCCTCTAGCTTTCTCCCTAGAAAATACCAATATGTAGAGCTGGTGTCCCCATGATGAACCAATTAGTGTTTCAATGGTACAAAATTTGAATATTCAATGATAAAAACATTCAAAACAATAAAGTCCATCGATAATATCCAGAAAACACAAACACAGATGCTTTCACAATATTTCGGATTGAGTTAGCCAAAACACAACCGGATATTTCTGTTTTCATCCAGTCATATCCGGACAAAGTGGTGTAGAATTCGTTTGCAATGGACCGAGAAAATCACAGTACAAATGGTTTTTGAGAAAAGCAAAGTCTTTTCGTTAAGCAAGTGCATAAAATGTCATCAATACAAACAGAAATATCATGTTTGTTTGCCGCAGTTCCTCTAGCTATCTCCCAAGAAAATACAAATGTGTAGAGCTGGTGTCCCCATCATGAACCAATTGGTGATTCATCGGTACAAAATTAAATGTCCCCTGATAAAAACATTCAAAACAATAAAGTCCATCGATAATATCCAGAAAACACAAACACAGAGGCTGTAGCCATATTTTGGATTGATTTTGCCAAAACACATCCAGATATTTCTGGTTTCATCGTGTCATATCCAGAAAACTGTTGTGGAATTCGTATGCAATGGACCGAGAAAATCACAGTAAAAATGGTTTTGGAGAAAAGTAAAGTCTTTTCGTTAAGCAAGTACATAAAATGTCATCAATACAAACAGAAATATCATGTTTGTTTGCCGCAGTTCCTCTAGCTATCTCCCAAGAAAATACAAATGTGTAGAGCTGGTGTCCCCATCATGAACCAATTGGTGATTCATCGGTACAAAATTAAATGTCCCCTGATAAAAACATTCAAAACAATAAAGTCCATCGATAATATCCAGAAAACACAAACACAGAGGCTGTAGCCATATTTTGGATTGATTTTGCCAAAACACATCCAGATATTTCTGGTTTCATCGTGTCATATCCAGAAAACTGTTGTGGAATTCGTATGCAATGGACCGAGAAAATCACAGTAAAAATGGTTTTGGAGAAAAGTAAAGTCTTTTCGTTAGGCAAGTGCATAAAATGTCATCGATACAAACAGAAATATCATGTTTGTTTGTCGCAGTTCCTCTAGCTTTCTCTCTAGAAAATACGAATGTGTAGAGCTGGTGTCTCCATGTGGAACCAATTACTGTATCCAAGCTCAAAATAAAATGTTCCCTGATAAAAAACATTCAAAAAAATAAAGTCCATTGATAATACCCAGAAAACACAAACAGAGAGGCTGTAGAAATATCTGGGATTGAGTTAGCCAAAAGAAAACCTGATATTTACGGTTTCATGCGGTCATATCTGGACAAACTCCTGTGGAATTCGTATTCAATGGACCAAGAAAATCACAGTAAAAATGGTTTTGGAGAAAAGTAAAGTCTGTTCGTTAAGCAAGTGCATAAAATGTCATCTATACAAACAGAAATAGCATGTTTCTTGGCTGCAGTTCCTCTAGCATTCTCACTAGAAAATATGAACGTGTAGAGCTTGTGTCTCCATGTGGAACCAATTACTGCATCCAAGCTCAAAATAAAAAGTTCCCTGACAAAAAGCATTCTAAACAATAAAGTCCATTGATAGTATCCAGAAAAAACAAACACAGAGTGTAGCAATATCTGGGATTGACTTAGCCAAAACAAAACCGGATATTTCTGGTTTCATCCAGTCATATCCGGACAAACTGCTGTGGAATTCGTATGCAATGGACCGAAAAAATCACAGTACAAATGGTTTTGGAGTAAAGCAAACTCTTTTCGTTAGGCAAGTGCATAAAATGCCCTCGATACAAACAGAAATATCATGTTTGTTTGCAAGAATTCCTCTAGCTTTCTCCCTAGAAAATACGAATATGTGGAGCTGGTGTCCCCATGATGAACCAATTAGTATTTCAACGGTACAAAATTAAATATTCAATGATAAAAACATTCAAAACAATAAAGTCCATCGATAATATCCAGAAAACACAAACACAGATGCTTTCACAATATTTCGGATTGAGTTAGCCAAAACACAACCTTATATTTCCGGTTTCATCCAGTCATATCCGGAGAAACTGGTGTGGAATTCATATGCAATGGACCGAGAAAATCACATTAAAAATAGTTTTGGAGAAAAGGAAAGTCGTTTCGTTAGGCAAGTGCATAAAATGTCATCTATACAAACAGAAATATCATGTTTGTTTGCCGCAGTTCCTGTAGCTTTCTCCCTAGATAATACGAATATGTAGAGCTGGTGTCTCCATGTGGAATCAATTACAGTATCGACGCTCAAAATTAAATGTTCTCTGATAAAAAGCATTCAAAACAAAAGTCCATTGATAGTATCCAGAAAAATCAAACACAGAGGCAGTAGCAATATCTGGGATTGAGTTAGCCAAAACAGAACCGGATATTTCCAGTTTCATCCAGTCACATCAGGAAAAGGTGGTGTGGAATTCGTATGCAATGGACTGGGAAAATCACAGTAAATATGGTTTGGAGAAAAGCAAAGTCTTTTCGTTAGGCAAGTGCATAAAATGTCATCTCTACAAACAGAAATATCATGTTTGTTTGCCGCAGTTCCTCTAGCATTCTCCCTAGAAAATACAAATATGTAGAGCTGGTTTCTCCATGTGGAAACAATCAGTGTTTCCCAGCACAAAACTACTTGTTCCCTGATTAAAAACATTCAAAACAATAAAGTCTGTGAATAATATCAGGAATACACAAACACAGAGGCGGTAACAATATCTGGGATTGAGTTAGCCAAAACAAAACCGGATATTTCCGGTTTCATCCAGTCATATCCGGACAAACTGGTGTGGAATTCGTATGCAGTGTACCGAGAAAATCACAGTACAAATGGTTTTGGAGAAAACCAAAGTCTTTCGTTAGGCAAGTGCATAAAATATCATCGATATTAACAGAAATATCATGTTTGTTTGTTGCAGTTCCTCTAACTTTCTCCCTAGATAATACGAATGTGTAGAGCTGGTGTCCCCATGATGAATCAATTAGTGTTTCTGCGGTACAAAATTAAATGTTCCCTGTTAAAAACATTCAAAACAATAAAGTCCATCGATAATATGCAGAAAACACAAACACAGAAGCTGTCACAATATTTTGATTGAGTTAGCCAAAACACAACTGGATATTTCTGGTTTCATCCAGTCATATTCGGACAAAGTGCTGTTGAATTCGTATGCAATGGACTGAGAAAATCACAGTACAAATGGTTTTGGAGAAAAGCAAAGTCTTTTCGTTAGGCAAGTGCATAAAATGTCATCTATACAAACAGAAATATCATGTGTGTTTGCCGCAGTTCCTCTAGATTTCTCCCTAGAATATACGAATGTGTAGAGTTGGTGTCTCCATGTGGAACCAATTAGTGTTTCCAAGCACAAAATTAAATGTTCCCTGAAATAAAAGCATTGAAAAAAATAAAGTCTGTGGATAATATCAGGAATAAACAAACACAGAGGCTGTAGCAATATGTGGGATTGACTAATCCGAAACACACCCGGATATTTCCAGTTTCATCCAGTCATATCTGGACAAAGTGCTGTTGAATTCGTATGCAACGAACCAGACAAATCACAGCAAAAAGGGGATTGGAGAAAAGCAAAGTCTTTTCATTAGGCAAGTGCATAAAATGTCATCAATACAAACAGAAATATCATGTTTGTTTCCGTAGTTTAGTAGCTTTCTACCTAGAAAATAGGAATGTGTAGAGTTGGTGTCCCCATGATGAACCAATTAGTGTTTCACAGCACAAAATTAAATGTTCCCTGATAAAAAAATTTCCAAACAAAAAAGTCCATGGATAATTTCAGGAGTACACAAACACAGAGGCTGTAGCAATATCTGGGTTGAGTTAGCCAAAACACAACCGGATATTTCCGGTTTCTTTTAGTCATACGCGGACAAACTGGTGTGGAATTCATATAAAATGGACCAAGGAAATCACAGTAAAAATGATTTTGGAGAAAAGCAAAGGCTTTTCGTTAGGCAAGTGCATAAAATGTCATCGATACAAACAGAAATATCATGTTTGTTTGCCACAGTTCCTTAACTTTTCTACCTAGAAAATACAAATACATAGAGCTGGTGTCCCCATGATGAACCAATTTTTGTTTCTACGGTACAAAATTAAATGTTCCCTGATAAAAACATTGAAAAATGAAAAATCCATGAATAATATCCAGAAAACACAAACACAGAGGCTTTCACAATATTTCAGATTGAGTTAGCCAAAACACAACCGGATATTTCTCGCTTCATTTAGTCATATCCAGAAAAACTGGTGTGGATTGCGTATGCAATGGACCGAAAAATCACAGTAAAAAGGGTTTTGGAGAAAAGCAAAGTCTTTTCGTTAGGCAAGTGCATAAAATGTCATCTATACAAACAGAAATATCATGTTTGTTTGCCGCAGTTCCTCTAGCTTTCTCCCTAGAAAATACAAATGTGTAGAGCTCTTGTCTCCATGTGGAAATAATTAGTGTTTAACAGCACAAAATTAAATGTTCCCTGATAAAAAACATTGAAAACAATGAAGCCTGTGGATAATATCAGGAATACACAAACTCAGAGGCTATAGCAATATCTCCGATTAAGTTAGCCAAAACAAAACCGGAGATTTCCGGTTTCATCCAGTCATATTCGGACAAACTGGTGTGGAATTCATATGGAATGGACCGAGAAAATCACAGTACAAATGGTTTTGGAGTAAAGCAAACTCTTTTCATTAGGCAAGTGTATAAAATGTCATCTATACAAACAGAAATATTATGTTTGTTTCCCGCAGTTCCTCTAGCTTTCTCCCTAGAAAATACGAATGCGCAGAGCTGGTGTCTCCTTGTGGAACCAATTAGTGTTTCCAAGCACAAAATTAAATGTTCCTTGAAAAAAAATTCAAAAAAATAAAGTCCGTGGATAATATCAGGGATACACAAACATAGAGGCTGTAGCAATATTTCGGATTGAGTTAGACAAAATTCAACCGGACATTTCCGGTTTCATCCAGTCATATCTGGACAAACTGGTGTGGAATTCGTATGCAATGGGCAGAGAAAATCAGAGTAAAAATGGTTTTGGAGATGAGCAAAGTCTTTTACTTAGGCAAGTAGATAAAATATCATCGATACAAACAGAAATATCATGTTTGTTTGCCGCAGTTCCTCTAGCTTTCTCCCTAGAAAATACAATTATATAGAGCTGGTGTCTCCATGTGGAAACAGATTGTGTTTTCAAGCACAAAATTAAATGTTCCTTGATAAAAAACATTCAAAACAATAAAGTCCGTGGATAATATCAGGAATTCACAAACACAGAGGCTGTAACAATATCTGGGTTTGAATTAGCCAAAACAAAACTGGGTATTTCCGGTTTCATCCAGTCATATCCGGACAAAGTGCTTTGGAATTCGTATGCAATGGACCGAGAAAATCTCAGTAAAAGTGGTTTTGGAGAAAAGCAAAGTGTTTTCGTTAGGCAAGTGCATAAAATGTCATCTACACAAACATAAATATCATGATTGTGTGCCGCAGTTCCTCTAGCTTTCTCCCAAGAAATTACGAATGTGTAGAGCTGGTTTCCCCATGACGAACCAATTAGTGTTTCTACGGTACTAAAATTAAATGTTCCCTGATAAAAACATTCAAAACAATAAATTCCATCGATAATATCCGGAAAACACAAACACAGATGCTGGAGCAATATTTCGGATTGAGTTAGCCAAAACACAACCAGATATTTCTGGTTTAATCCAGTCATATCCGGATAAAATGGTGTAGAATTCGTATGCAATGGACAGAAAAATCACAGTAAAAATAGTTTTGCTGAATAGCAAAGTATTTTTGTTAGGCAAGGGCATAAAATGTCATCTATACAAACAGGAATATCATGTTTGTTTGCCACAGTTCCTCTAGCTTTCTGCCTAGAAAATACGAATGTGTAGAGCTGGTGTCTCCATGTGGAAACAATTAGTGTTTTCAAGCACAAAATTAAATTTTCCCTGATAAAAAACATTCAAAACAATTGAATCCATGGATAATATCAGGAATATACAAACACAGAGGCTTTCAGAATATTTCAGATTGAGTTAGCCAAAACACAACCGGATATTTCTGTTTTCATCTAGTCATATCCGGACAAAGTGCTGTAGAATTCGTATGCGATGGACCGAGAAAATCACAGTAAAAATGATTTTGGAGAAAAGCAAAGTCTTTTCATTAGGCAAGTGCATAAAATGTCATCTATACAAACAGGAGTATCATGTTTGTTTGCCACAGTTCCTCTAGCTTTCTCCGTAGAAAATACGAATGTGTAGAGCTGGTGTCTACATGTGGAAACAATTAGTGTTTCAATGGTACAAAATTAAATGTTCCCTGAAAAAAAAACGTTCAAAAAAATAAAGTCCATGGATAATATCAGGAATACACAAACACAGATGCTGTAGCAATACTTGGGATTGAGTTAGGCAAAACACAACCAGATATTTCCGGTTTCATCCAGTCATATCCGGTCAAAGTGGTGTGGAATTCGTATGCAATGGACTGAGAAAATCACAGTACAAATTGTTTTGGAGAAAAGAATGTCTTTTCGTTAGGCAAGTGCATAAAATGTCATCCATACAAACAGAAATATCATGTTTGTTTGCCGCATTTCCTCTAGTTTTTCTGTAGAAAATACGAAAGTGTAGAGCTGGTGTCTCCATGTGGAACCAATTAGAGTTTGCAAGCACAAAATTAAATGTTCCCTGAAAAAAAAACATTCAAAAAAATAAAGTCCGTGGATAATATCAGGAATACACAAACACAGAGCCTTTCACAATATTTCGGATTGAGTTAGCCAAAACACAACCAGATATTTCAGGTTTCATCCAGTCATATCCGGACAAAGTGGTGTGGAATTCGTATGCAATGGACCGAGAAAATCACAGTAAAAATTGTTTGGAGAAAGCAATGTCTTTTCGTTAGGCAAGTGCATAAAATATCAGCTATAGAAACAGAAATATCATGTTTGTTTGCCGCAGTTCCTGTAGGTTTCTCCGTAGAAATTACGAATATATTACTGACGCCATGACCAAGAGTGTCAAATTGTTAAGTCAGCAACAGGAGTCACTGTGTACTTACATCCCATGTGGGATCTGTCCTTAATGTGTTGTCTAATGTGCAGTGATGCTATAACTAGTACTGAAATAGTATTTTTACACTTTGTGTTTCTGCGTGGGTACAAACTGATGAGATCTTTACTAATTATGTACTGAATCGATCTTCTGTATATAAAGATAATTGGAAATGAAAACAAAACCTGGTGTTTAATTGGAAATGGCATAGAAAATTAATTAATTTAAAAAAAATATTATGTAGGATCTCTGACTTTAATGTGCTGTACACTCTTATTTAATGCTATAACTAGTACTCCAACAGTATTTTTTTTTTCATTTTTGTTGCTAAATGGGGGCAAACTGTTGAAATCATTACCTAATTTATACTAAACTGATCTTTTGTGTATAAAGAGAATTGAAAATGAATCATGATGTGACTGGAAGGGGAGAGGGAGTGGGAAAGAGGAGGGTTGTGGGTGGGAGGGAAGTTTTGGGAGAAGGAAGCCATTGTAACCCATGAGCTATACTTTGGAAATTTATATTCATTAAATAAAAGTTTAATAAAAAAAAAGATATTACGAATGTGAAGAGCTGGTGTCTCCATGTGGAAACAATTAGTGTTTCAACGGTAAAAAATGAAATCTTCCCTGATAAAAAAACATTCAAAACAATAAAGTCTGTGGATAATATCAGGAATACACAAACACAGAGGCTGTAGCAATATCTGGGATTGAGTTAGGTAAAAAAAAAAAAAAACGGATATTTCCGGTTTCATGCAGACATATCCGGACAACCTGGTGTGGAATTCGTATGCAATGGACCGAGAAAATCACAGTACAAATAGTTTTGGAGAAAATCAAAGTCTTTTCATTAGGCAAGTAGAAAAATATCATCAATACAAACAGAAATATCATGTTTGTTTGCCGCAGTTCCTCTATCATTCTCCCTAGAAAATACGAATGTGTAGAGCTGCTGTCCCCATGTGGAACCTATTACTGTATCCAAGCTCAAAATAAAATGTTCCCCGATAAAAAAACATTCAAAACAATAAAGTCTGTGGATAATATCCAGAAAAAACAAACATAGAGGCTGTAGCAATATCTGGTATTGCGTTAGCCAAAACAAAACCGGATATTTCCGGTTTCATCCAGTCATATCCGGACAAACTGGTGTGGAATTCGTATGGAATGGACCGAGAAAATCACAGTACACATGGTTTTGGAGAAAAGCAAAGTCTTTGCAAGATGAGAGATATCTCTTTTGACATCTCCAGGGGCCCTCTGGGGATGTCAAAAGTCCGGATAATTTAGAACTTTGATTTTCAGAAAGTCTGTTAAAGGTGCCAAGAGAACTTAAGAGTATCTGGTCAAAATAGAATTCCTTAACATCCTGAAATGATAGCCATTCATCAGTCAGGGTGATTTTAACACTTTTAAACCAGATCTAATCATAATATTTAACAATGCTTTTCATCAATCTGAACTTAACAGATACAGTAGAGTACACAATAGATTATTTGGGCAGAACATGAATTCTATGTCTCTTGCTGTCGAATAAACCAGAAATAAAAAAACCTCACACATATGAGTTCACATAATTCAGAACTATTCAACAGAGTCAAAAAGAGCTTACAGGACCTAACTCTAGAAATGGCAGAGTAACTGATTCAGCAGACACTGTTAAAATAGACGTTACAGTTTTTGCAAAAACAGATTCCAAGATTTACGACTTAGACCATTTCCAAATATTTACTAACATTAGTGCACATTTTTAAAAACCTCATTGTTGTAACAGAAGATCAGACTTCAACTTTAGGTCAATGTAATTTTGGCATTAGCACTCAAAGAAAACTCCATAAACAATTTTAAAGTTGTAAACTTTTTAAAACTTTTCATGACTTGCTCACACCTTCTGAAACTTTATACCTGTAGTTACTTTTACATAGTCTTGAATTGTTATGTATGGACAATCTATGAGAATACATGCTAACAAACTCAAACAGTCTCTCTTATCGAATTTAAGATGTGAAAAGTACAATACATTTTCCCACATTTTGCTTAGCATTGATGCCTAGATGGCTTAAGACACTGAGTTATTACTGAATACCACACCATTATCTGAATTAAAAGTCAAAATTACATTTCCATGCTTTTAAGTAACATAAGAATAACTCCTCCTGGACAGCAAACATGGACACAACTTTGAAAAGATCTTCATCGTTAAGAGAAACATGTTTAAAGCATATCAAAGACATGTGTAAAACCGAGCAAGTGAGCTACCAAGCAAACCGAAGGGCTTTGGCATTAACTTAATTCTCTGAACCAATGTTAACAACATAAAGGCTTGTATACACAGAATTTACTCTTATTTTTATAAGACCACTCTAGCTGGAAAGCAAAAACATGAATACAGCATGGGTCTGACACCATTTACAACATTTTAATACATTTCACATAATCTGAATTGACTCAAGCAGCTGTTACTTTAACAAATTTTAGAGTCTCATCCTTTGAGAGTTCCAGGGATCCGACTGGAAGCCCAAAGTTGGAAGACTCGGTTTAGAATTTAAGCTGTCAGAGTCAAGCGGTTTAGCCAACAATTACTACATTTCTGATCAGTTGGGTAATCACTCAAACACTGAAAACAGATAAACAACATAGACAACTTCGCGTTGCAGTTTTCCCAATCAAGACTCATAATGGCAATAGAAAAACGCGAAACCTTCAAGGCACGTGAACGAACACTCACAGATAAGTCAGGGACAGCAGCACAGAAAAGAACTAGACATCAGCATATGAGCCCATTGCTTAGGTTTCCATTAACTGCAAAGAGAAAAACCCATCAGGTTGGAAAGGGTTAATGGCTTAAGGTTCTGGCTCCCTTAGGTAAGGCCAGCAGTAGTATTGAATTGGAAATTCCTCCAGGAGAGGAAAAAAAAGCAGCCCTGGGGGAGGGGCGCTTTCCATAGGGATATCTGGCTATGCCTGCCTGGGTGCAGCAGGCCACGTGGACTGGAATAGAGTGCAGAGAAAGGCTGTGGTCCCCCATTTACAGGGAAGACTGCGCACACCTGGGCCTGGCAGGACTGGCCGTGGGGTTGGGTAGGTGCGCCATTTCACCAAGAGTGCTGGGAACCTCCTATAATTCAGCCAAAGCCAGATCAATCAGGACTACTGCAAACACTCAGTCAATTAAAACAGATAGTTAACTTTAGCTCCTTTCCAGATTCAGTCCTCAGACAATCAAAGCTTAGCAACAGTAATAGCTCATAAAAACTTCAAGATGCACCAAAGCTACCATAAGCTGCAAAGACGGACAGCCTTCTACCAGGTTGGAAAGGGTTAACTGGTAACAGCTTATCCCTAGGTGGAATTCCCTCTTACTCTCTCCTGGCCAGCGGTATAGGAATGGAGATGAAGAGAGCAAAGAGTGGGGGAGGGAGCCCCTGGAGAAGGGCGGAAAGTGACAGAGGACAAGATGTGAGCGACTGCCCTCACCTTCCCCTACGAATCTCAGCTGGAGGAGAGCACAGGGAAAGGCCCTGGTGTCTGGGGGCTGAGTGGGGTTTGAAATCTCCTATCGCTCAAGAGTGCCCACTACCTAGTTGTCTGAGTTTACCTGGAGGGCCAATATTAGCCTCGACCGAAGCTAAGCCCTGCTCGCGTAGCAGTAGGCAGCGTGACCAGGTGTCCCTCCAAGAGAGAGACCTGGTCCTCGGGTCGCGGTCCGGCCGCCGGGAAGCCAAAGTGAGCTCAGGGGGTCTCCAGGCTCTCAGGCAACTGCCCTTCCTAATCGCCCTCCCATTCCTTACAATCCCTCTGGAGTTTCGGCCGTAGCTAAGACGTGGCCGGGGGGACTCCGCGTTCTCGGAGAGCTGTGGGGTGCCGGACACTCAACGGTCACTTCCACAGATCCGGTCCCGCTTGAGGGAAGGAATACTGACCTCCGATGTCTTCTCAAAATCCCTTCGTGGTTGCCAAAAATGTTACCGGAGAAATTGCAGGGTTCTTGTCTTCGCGCAAGAAAGAATCCAGGCGTGAGACAGAGAGTAGTGGGAGGAAAAATAGCAAGGTTTATTAAGAAGGAACATCTGTAAGGACGGATGGGCACCTCTCCAGACAGGGCCTGAGAGAGAGTGCCCAGTCCCTCAGACTGGGGGAGAGGGGGGGCTGCATGGGTGAGTGGAGAGTACACCCAGCCAGGCCAGGCGGGCGGAGATAATAACCAATCGGCTGTTTAGATTAAAAGTGGTGCCAAGATGTGAAATGATGCTAAACTTCAGCTATAAACATGTTTCTTTCTAGCTGCTCCAGTCTCTGGCTCAGAAGCCAGATCCTTTAAAGAGGGACTGACGAAGTCTCCGTCCAGCTAATGCTGAACAACCAGGCATTGCTAGTTCAAATGTATTGCTAGTTTAAATGTGGATCAAACGGGAGGTCTAGCCAAAAGGGAGAAAGTGTTCCAAAAGAGACTTAGAGACGATGGGAGACGGTTATGCGGCAGGTGCTAGAGAACCAGGTTCCAGGAGCCCAAGAAAACTCTAGTGTCCACAGGCTACACGGTGAAAGCCTGGAAGCCCAAAAACTTATGGGTTACACGGTAAGACTAGTTAAACCCGGAAACCCAGGCCCATAGCCCACTGGCTACACGGTAAATAATCTGGAAGCCAAAGGATGGCAGAGACGTCTGCCACAATTTCTCCTCTAAGTCAGGCTACGCAGTAAGCACTGGTTAAACCGCCAGTTAAATCTGAAAGCCCAGGAAGTCAGTCTAGAGACCCGACTCAGTTGCCTCACTTCTCCTCTTTTCTCTTCCAGAAGGGAAGTTACTACAGTTCTGCAGGACTCCCCACTGTGATGTATGGTTTGATCCCCAGACCTTATGTAAGGAATGGTTGACCTTCTCTGTAATAATGCCTGGCCAAACAGCATAGCCAAAATAAGAGGTTAAACTATGAAATAATGTGACAGCTAGATCGATTTTTCAGTGTACGTGGTAAATGGGCAGAACTTCCCTTTTAAACCAAATTGAGGGATAAATAGAAAGTTGTACTGATGACCTCAAAGTATTCAAGCAGGTCACCACAGTTGATCTTACCTAAAAGGTCATAGTTCTCCTCATGGGCACGGTCTTAACTCGCAGAAAAAATACTAAGTGTCAGAATTTGCCCATGACCATAGTTTTTTTAGCTCACCCTGATATTAAAGAAATCAGGGTTGGGTTGAGCACCCCCTTGACTGACATAGAGGCTGCCTCCTTGGTCTACTTTATTAGAGACCAGGAGAACGAGGAGCAAGCTAGCAGCAGGAGCAATATGAGGATAGGCAACAGGCCAATCTATGGCTTTCTGCAGGGTGATCTGCCGTCAAGGAGACCCAGCAAGGCCAGTGCACCCCAAACAGCACCTGTTGCTGATAAAAGGAGCCAGGGCATTGGGCAAGCAGCTGTCACAACAGAAACTGCCTTCTGTCAGCTCTGCCAAGAGCATGGCCACTGGACACGGAACTGCCCTGGGTGTCGAAGGACTCCTGGTTCAGAACCGCAGACCCTGTGGCCCCGAGCTAAAAAGCCTATAGCTGTGACCAGCCTCTGCCTAGCTTCTAGCTCCAGCCACTGCTATTGAGGGGATGGCCTAGGGTCAGTGAAACGCAAGTTGCCTATTTCTACCAGCCTCCTATTAAAGCTCTCCTCCTAGTCCAGCCAGGTAAGGCAAGTCAACAGGGTGCCTCCCCTAAAGGAGATTCACATCTCTTGCAATTCTCCTCCAGCACCCCCTGGATAGGTCTGGGCCTCACACACCCAGCCAGGCCTTAAACGTCTATCCAATAGTATTAAGCTTAGAGAAAGTCCTCCCTGCCAGTTCCTAAAAACAGGGCTTTCAGTAACAGCTAACTCAGATAGTCCTGCACCTATTTGGACAGGTCCTCACTGAGGACTTAAAGGGACTATCTCTTGAGGGGGGTGCACAATAATCCATAATGTAGATGATTAAATGTAAACAATTTGTTAGTCTCTCTCCCTTCCCAGCCTGAGACTCTAGTCTTGTACATTGGCTTAACTTGCTAGCAAAACTAGCTACTAGGTATCTGGAGGAAAACAAAGCATAG
This sequence comes from Lepus oiostolus, assembly GCA_036325905.1. Lineage (NCBI taxonomy): Eukaryota > Metazoa > Chordata > Mammalia > Lagomorpha > Leporidae > Lepus > Lepus oiostolus. The sequence continues at coordinate 54,905,901 of CM070808.1, read as the reverse complement.
CTAGTCCATTAAAGTGTTAACTATTTAACCCTTATCCTCTCCCCTGGGGTGAGAAAACCAGCCCCAGAGAGGATATGGGCCATGCAGCAAATTCCTACTTCTACAAACTTCAGGCAGTCCCAGCTTTTCTCTATCAGGTTACAGGTTCCTAGATACAGGGAAATAGCATAGTTCCTAAACCAGGCTCTTAACAGGCAGCCAAAGCAGAGCCCCCTGCTTTGTGGGAAAGAGCAAACCACAGCCTTTGCTCAGCTAAAGGATGCTATGGCTAAAACCCCTGTGCTAGGACTGCCAAGCCCAGAGAAACCCTCCCGGCTGTACATCACTGGGAGGCAGGGAGTCACCTTAGGAGGGTTAACTCAGGATCTGGGACCTGTTAAGCAACCTGTGGGCTACTTTTCTAAAACCTTAGACATGGTTGCACAAGGATGGCCTCACTGCCTAAAGACAATGGCAGCAGCTGCCTTGCTGACAGAGGAGGTATCTAGAATTACACTGGGGCAAAATATCGCCCTTTATACCTCACATCAAATAAATTCTCTATTAGAGCAAAAGGGCTTTCACTGGCTCACAGATAGTAGAATACTAAAATATCAGGTCCTCCTTCTAGAAAACCCTCAGGTAAAAATAAGGCATAAACCCAGTTACTTTAATGCCAGTTCCAGGGGAAAGTGGTCCCCTCCACTCCTGTACTGAGGCTATTGACTTGATCTATGCCAGCAGAAGGGACCTAAAAGACAGCCCCCTGACTAATGCAAATAAAGTTTGGTTCATAGATGGAAGCAGCTTTGTCAGACAGGACCTGCTTCTCAGAGTATGCAACAGTTACAGCATGGCACGTTATTGAAACGTGCTCTGCCCCCAGGAACTTTTGCTCAGCTAGCAGAACTAATTGCCTAAACCAGAGCTCTAGATCACACAAGGGATTTTTAAGGCATCTTCACTCTGCATGGAGACCTTAGTCTTCTGGTAAGGTAAGAAGAGCCAACCAGGCTCTATGGAAAACATCAAGTATAGAAATGTGTGCTTGGTAGGAAAGGCTTAGAAGGAAAGAGTGTTGTTGGTAAGAAGGGTTAAAAAGGAAAGGACATGGTTTGTAAGAATGACTTTATCCTGATGGCTAGTTTACTCTAGACTGAAATGGAAATGGTGAAATGTTTAAAGTAAGTTGAAGAGGGTGTGTGGAAGTCACAAAAGGTTATAAGAAAAAGAAGTGTTAAACATGCTAACTGCTGCTCCAGGGGGTATCTGTGCCATGCTCCAGGAAGAATGTTGTTTCTGGGTCAATCAGACTGGACAGGTACAAACCCAAATTTGTACTTTTCCTGGACAATTCCAAACAGCTCCAGGACCAGGCCAAGCAGGGCTGGGATTTCTGGCCTAACATCTGGTCATGGAAATCTTGGCTATTTCCTCTCCTTGGCCCAATAACTTCTGTAATCTTGCTGCTTCTCTTTGGACCGTGTGTTTTTAATGCCCTTGTTCGTTTTGTCTCTAGCAGACTAAGAGCTGTTGAACTCCAAATTGTCATCAGACAAGGCTTCCAGCCCATCCCACTGGATGACCTGAGCAGCCCCCTGGACCGAGCAGCACAGTCTTTCTAAGGCTACTGTCACACACCATAAGACAGATAGCAAGAGGAAATACCCAAATCTCCCTCGACGCCCACATGCCAGCTTTGAAGAAGTTACAGAAGACGGAACTCCATCCATAATCCCAAAAAGAACTTTGGGTATTACCTCTTGAGGGGGGAATGTTAGGTAGGAAGTCAGTTATGAGCTTATGTGTGTGTGACAGGCCTAAAGAGAAGACATCTATATGCATCTGCATCTCAAAGTCATCCTAACAATGTTTCAGGGGAAGCCCAGTTTTCGCATCCTGCCTGCCCTGCCCCCTTCTACCTGATAACCTGCCAGGTGGAGGCCCTCACCCCTCCTGCTTCCTGCCTGATAAATCTTCCACAATCTCCCAGGTGCAGCCCAGTATCTGCATCTCAAACACCCTGCTCCCTTCCTCAGGTCTGATAACATTTGCATCCATAAAGTCCTTTGTTTCAGACCTTCAAGAGAAGTTTTTCTATTTATATCCAAAAAGCCCTTTGTTCCAAGAGGAGCAGAGGTGGGGAAGCAAGACCCATCTCCTTAAAACCCCCAGCCTCAACTGGACTGTGCGCTCAGCTCTCTGCATCTTTGCTGAGCCACCCGCCTAGCCTGGCCAGGTGTAATCTTTCCACTCCTTCCTACTCCCTAGTCTCTCAGGCCCTGTCTGGAGAGGTGCCCATCCATATTTACGGATGCCCCTAGCCTAAAAAACTTTGCTACTTTTACCTCCCATTAAAAAAAAAAAAGAAAAGCAAAGTCTTTTCATTAGGCAAGTGCATAAAATGTCATCGATACAAACAGAAATATCATGTTTGTTTCCCGCAGTTCCTCTAGCATTCTCCCTAGAAAATAAGAATGTATAGAGCTGGTCTCCCCATGATGAACCAATTAGTGTTTCTACGGCAAAAAAATAAATGTTCCATGATAAAAACATTCAAAACAATAAAGCCCATCGATAATATCCAGAAAACACAAACACAGAACCTTTCACAATATTTGGATTGAGTTAGCCAAAACACAACCGGATATTTCTCGTTTCATCCAGTCATATCCAGACAAACTGGTGTGGAATTCCTATGCAATGGACGGAGAAAATCACAGTAAAAATGGTTTTGGAGAAAACCAAAGTTTTTTCTTGAGGCAAGTGCATAAAATGTCATCGATACAAACAGAAATATCATGTTTGTTTGGTGCAGTTCCTATAGCTTTCTCCCTAGAAAATAGGAATGTGTGGAGGTGGTGTCTCCATGTGGAAACAATTAGTGTTTCACAGCAAAAAATTAAATGTTCCCTGATAAAAAACATTCAAAACAATGAAGTCTGGGGATAATATCAGGAATATACAAACACAGAGTCTGTAGCAATATCTGGGATTGCGTTAGCCAAAAAAAACCCGAATATTTCCGGTTTCATCCAGTCATATCCGGACAAACTGGTGTGGAATTCGTATGCAGTGTATTGAGAAAATCACAGAAATATGGTTTTGGAGAAAAGCAAAGTCTGTTCGTTAGGCAAGTGCATAAAATGTCATCTATACAAACAGAAATATCATGTTTGTTTGTCGCAGTTCTTCTAGCTTTCTCCCTAGAAAATACGAATGCGCAGAGCTGGTGTCTCCTTGTGGAACCAGTTAGTGTTTCCAAGCACAAAATTAAATGTTCCCTGAAAAAAAAACATTCAAAAAATAAAGTCCATGGATAATATCAGGAATACACAAACACAGGGCTGTAGCAATATTTCGGATTGAGTTAGACAAAATTCAACCGGATATTTCCGGTTTCATCCAGTCATATCCGGACAAACTGTGTGGAATTCGTATGCAATGGACCGAAAAAATCACAGTAAAAATGGTTTTGGAGATGAGCAATGTCTTTTACTTAGGCAAGTAGATAAAATATCATCGATACAAACAGAAATATCATGTTTGTTTGCAGCAGTTCCTCTTGCTTTCTCCCTAGAAAATACAATTATATAGAGCTGGTGTCTCCATGTGGAAACAGATTGTGTTTTCAGGCACAAAATTAAATGTTCCTTGATAAAAAACATTCAAAACAATAAAGTCCGTGGATAATAACTGGAATACACAAACACAGAGGCTGTAACAATATCTGGGATTGAGTTAGCCAAAACAAAACCGGATATTTCTGGTTTCATCCAATCATATCCGGACAAACTGGTGTGGAATTCGTATGCAATGGACCGAGAAAATCGCAGTAAAAATGGTTTTGGAGAAAAGCAAAGTCGTTTCATTAGGCAAGTACATAAAATGTCATCTACACAAACATAAATATCATGATTGTGTGCCGCAGTTCCTCTAGCTTTCTCCCAAGAAATTACGAATGTGTAGAGCTGGTTTCCCCATGACGAACCAATTAGTGTTTCTACGGTACAAAATTAAATGTTCCCTGTAAAAACATTCAAAACAATAAATTCCATCGATAATATCCGGAAAACACAAACACAGAGGCTTTCACAATATTTCGGATTGAGTTAGCCAAAACACAACCAGATATTTCTGGTTTCATCCAGTCATATCCGGATAAAGTGGTGTAGAATTCGTATGCAATGGACGGAAAAATCACAGTAAAAATAGTTTTGCAGAATAGCAAAGTCTTTTTGTTAGGCAAGGGCATAAAATGTCATCTATACAAACAGAAATATCATGTTTATTTGCCATAGTTCCCCTAGCTTTCTCCCTAGAAAATATGAATGTGTAGAGCTGGTGTCTCCATGTGGAAAAAATTAGTGTTTTCAAGCACAAAATTAAATGTTCCCTGATAAAAAACATTCAAAACAATTAAGTCCGTGGATAATATCAGGAATATATAAACACAGAGGCTGTAGCAATATCTGGGATTGAATTAGCAAAAAAAAAAAAGGATATTTCTGGTTTCATCCAGTCATATCCGGACAAAGTGGTGTGGAATTCGTATGCAATGGACCGAGAAAATCACAGTACAAATGGTTTTGGAGAAAAGCAAAGTCTTTTCGCCAGGCAAGAGCATAAAATGTCATCTACACAAACAGAAATATCATGTTTGTTTGCCGCAGTTCCTCTAGCTTTCTCCCTAGAAAATACGAATGTGTAGAGCTGATGTCTCCATGTGGAAACAATTAGTGTTTCCAAGCATAAAATTAAATGTTCCCTGAAAAAAAAACATTCAAAAAAATAAAGTCCGTGGATAATATCCAGAAAACATAAACACAGAGGCTGTAGCAATATTTCGGATTGAGTTAGCCAAAACACAACCAGATATTTCTGGATTCATCCAGTCATATCCGGGAAAAGTGGTGTGGAATTCCTATGCAATGGTCCGAGAAAATCACAGTACAAATGGTTTTGGAGAAAAGCAAAGTCTTTTCGTTAGGAAAGTGCATAAAATGTCATCTATACAAACAAAATTGTCATGTTTGTTTGCCGCTGTTCCTCTAGCTTTCTCCATAGAAAATAAAAATGTGTAGAGCTGGTGTCTCCATGTGGAACCAATTAGTGTTTCCAAGCACAAAATTAAATGTTCCCTGATAAAAAACATTCAAAATAATAAAGTCCATTGATAATATCCAGAAAAAAAAAAAAACATAGAGGCTGTAGCAATATCAGGGATTGAGTTAGCCAAAACCAAACTGGATATTTCTGGTTTCATCCAGTCTTATCCAGACAAAGTGGTGTGGAATTCGTATTCAATGGACAGAGAAAATCACAGTATAAAGGGTTTTGGAGAAAAGCAAAGTCATTTCATTAGGCAAGTGCAAAAAATGCCATCTATACAAACAGAAATATGATGTTTGTTTGCTGTACTTCATCTAGCATTCTCCCTAGAAAATGCGAATGTGTAGAGCTGGTGTTCTCATGATGAACCAATTAGTGTTTCACAGCACAAAATTAAATGTTCCGGATAAAAACATTCAAAACAATAAAGTCATTGTATAATATCAGGAATACACCTACACAGAGGCTGTAGCAATATTTTGGATTGAGTTAGCCAAAACACAACCAGACATTTCTGGTTTCATCCAGTCTTATACGGAAAATGTGGTGTGGAATTCGTATGCAATGGACAGAGAAAATCACAGTATAAAGGGTTTTGGAGAAAAGCAATGTCATTTCATTAGGCAAGTGCAAAAAATGCCATCTATACAAACAGAAATATGATGTTTGTTTGCTGTACTTCATCTAGCTTTCTCCCTAGAAAATGCGAATGTGTAGAGCTGGTGTTCTCATGATGAACCAATTAGTGTTTCACAGCACAAAATTAAATGTTCCGGATAAAAACATTCAAAACAATAAAGTCTGTGTATAATATCAGGAATACACCTACACAGAGGCTGTAGCAATATTTCGGATTGAGTTAGCCAAAACACAACCAGATATTTCTGGTTTCATCCAGTCATATCCGGACAAACTGGTGTGGAATTCATATGCAATGGACCGAGAAAATCACAGTAAGAACGGTTTTGGAGAAAAGCAAAGTCTTTACGTTAGGCAAGTGCATAAAATATCATCTATACAAACAGAAATATCATGTTTGTTTGCCATAGGTCCTCTAGCTTTCTCCCTAGAAAATACGAATGTGTGGAGCTGGTGTCTCCATGGAGAACCAATTAGTGACTCCAAGCACAAAATTAAATGTTCACTGATAAAAAACATTCAAAACAATAAAGTCTGTGGATAATATCAGGAATACACAAACACAGAGGCTGTAGCAATATCTTGGATTGAGTTAGCCAAAAAAAAAAACCGGATATTACCGGTTTCATGCAATCATATCTGGACAAAGTCGTTTGGAATTCATATGCATTGGACCGAGAAAATCACAGTAAAAATGGTTTTGGAGAAAAGCAAAGTATTTTCGTTAGGCAAGTGCATAAAATGTCGACTAGACAAAAAGAAATATCATGTTTGTTTGCTGCAGTTCCTCTAGCTTTCTCCCTAGAAAATATGAATGTGAGGAGCTGGTGTCCCCATGATGAACCAATTAGTCTTTCTACTGTACAAAATTAAATGTTCCCTGATAAAAACATTCAAAACAATAAAGTCCATCGATAATATCCAGAAAACACAAACACAGAGGCTTTCACAATATTTTGGATTGAGTTAGCCAAAACACAACCGGATATTTCTGGTTTCATCCAGTCATATCCGGATAAAGTGTTGTGGAGTTCATATGCAAAGGACCGACAATATCACAGTAAAAATGATTTCGGAGGAAAGCAAAGTCTTTTCGTTAGGCAATTGCATAAAATGTCATCTATACAAACAGAAATATCATGTTTGTTTGCCGCAGGTCCTCTAGCTTTCTCCCTAGAAAATACGAATGTGTACAGCAGGTTTTCCCATTATGAACAAATTCGTGTTTCAATGGTTCAAAATAAAATATCCCCTGATAAAAACATTCAAAACAATAAAGTCCAACGATAATATCCAGAAAACACAAACACAGAGTCTTTCACAATATTTCACATTGAATTAGCAAGCACAACCGGATATTTCTGGTTTCATCCAGTCATATCCAGACAAAGTGGTCTGGAATTTGTATGCAATGGACCGAGAATATCACAGTAAAAATGGTTTTGGAGAAAAGCAAAGTCTTTTCATTAGGAAAGTGCATAAAATGTCGTCTATACAAACAGAAATATCATCTTTGTTTGCCACATTTCCTCTAGCTTTCTCCCTAGAAAATACGCATATGTAGAGCTGGAGTCTCCATGTGGAACCAATTAATGTATCCAAGCTCAAAATAAAATGTTCCCTGATAAAAACATTCAAAACAATATAGTCCATTGATAATATCCAGAAAACACAAACCCAGAGCCTGTAGCCATATTTCGGATTGAGTTAGCCAAAGCACAACCAGATATTTCTGGTTTCATCCAGTGATATCCGGACAAAGTGGTTTGGAATTCGTATGCAATGGACAGAGAAAATCACATTAAAAAGGGTTTTGGAGAAAAGCAAAGTCTTTTTGTTAGGCAAGTGCATAAAATGTCATCTATACAAACAGAAATATCATGATCGTTTGCAACAGTTCCTCTAGCTTTCTCCCTAGAAAATACGAATGTGTAGAGCTGGTGTTCCCATGATGAACCAATTAGTGTTTCAATGGTACAAAATTAAATGCTCTTGGATAAAAACATTCAAAAAAATAAAGTCCATCGTTAATATGCAGAAAACACAAACACAGAGGCTGTAGCAATATCTGGGATTGAGTTAGCCAAAAAACAACCGGATATTTCTGGTTTCATCCAGTCATATCCGGGCAAACTGGTGTGGAATTCGTATGCAATGGACCGAGAAAATCACAGTACAAACGGTTTTGGAGAAAAGCAAAGTCTTTTCTTTAGGCAAGGGCATACAATGTCATCTATACAAACAGAAATATCATGTTTGTTTACTGCAGTTCCTCTAGCTTTCTCCCTAGAAAATACGAATGTGTACAGCTGGTGTTCCCATGATGAACCAATTAGTGTTTCAACGGTACAAAATTAAATGCTCCCTGATAAAAACATTCAAAAAATAAAGTCCATCGATAATATGCAGAAAACACAAACACAGAGGCTGTAGCAAAATCTGGAATTGAGTTTGCAAAAAAACAACCGGATATTTCTGGTTTCATCCAGTCATATCCGGACAAACTGGTGTGGAATTCGTATGCAATGGACCGAGAAAATCACAGTACAAATGGTTTTGGAGAAAAGCAATTCTTTTCGTTAGGCAAGTGCATAAAATGTCATCGATAGAAACAGAAATATCATGTTTGTTTGCCGCAGTTCCTCTAGCTTTGTCCCTAGAAAATATGAATATGTAGAGCTGGTGTCTCCATGTGGAACCAATTAGTGTTTACAAGCACAAAATTAAATGTTCCCTGATATAAAACATTCAAAACAATGAAGTCCGTGGATAATATCTGGAAAACACAAACACAGAAGCTGTAGCAATATCTGGGAATGAGTTAGCCAAAACACAACCAGATATTTCTGGTGTCTTCCAGTCATATCAGGACAAACCGGTGTGGAATCCGTATGCAATGGACCGAGAAAATCACAGTACAAATGGTTTTGGAGAAAAGCAAAGTCTTTTCATTAGGCAAGTGCATAAAATGTCATCTATGCAAACAGAAATATCATGTTTGTTAGCCACAGTTCCTCTAGCTTTCTCCCTAGAATATACGAATATGTAGAGCTGGTGTCTGCTGTGGAACTAATTAGTGTTTCCAAGCACAAAATTAAATGTTCCCTGAAAAAAAAATTCAAAAATATAAAGTCCATGGATAATATCAGGAATACACAAACTCAGAGGCTGTAGCAATATTTCGGATTGAGTTACCTAAAACACAACCAGATATTTCTGGTTTCATCCAGTCATATCGAGACAAACTCGTGTGGAATTCGTATGTAATGGACAGAGAAAATCACAGTAAAAATGGTTTTGGAGAAAAGCAAAGTCTTTTCGCCAGACAAGAGCATGAAATATCATCTATACATACAGAAATATCATGTTTGTTTGCCACAGTTCCTCTAGTTTTCTCCCTAAAAATACGAATGTGTAGAGCTGGTGTCTCCATGTGGAAGCAATTAATGTTTCCAAGCACAAAATTAAATGTTCCCTGATAAAAAACATTCAAAACAATAAAGTCTCTGGATAATATCAGGAATACACAAACACAGAGTCTGTAGCAATATTTCGGATTGAGTTAGCCAAAACACAAATGGATATTTCTATTTTAATCAAGCCATTTCCGGACAAACTTGTGTGGAATTCATATGCAATAGACTGAGAAAATCACAGTACAAATGGTTTTGGAGAAGAGCAAAGTCTTTTCATTAGGCAAGTAGATAAAATACCATCGATACAAACAGAAATATCATGTTTGTTTGCAGCAGTACCTCTAGCTTTCTCCCTAGAAAATACGAATGTTTAGAGCTGGTGTCTCCATGTGGAACCAATTAGTGATTCCAAGCACAAAATTAAATGTTCCTTGATAAAAATCATTCAAAACAATAAAGTCCGTGGATAATATCAGGATTACACAAACACAGAGGCTGTAGCAATATCTGGGATTGAGTTACCGAAAACACAACCGGATATTTCTGGTTTCATCCAGTCATATCCGGACAAAGTGGTTTGGAATTTGTATGCCATGGACCGAGAAAATCACAGTACAAATGGTTTTGGAGAAAAGCAAGTCTTTTCGTTGGGCAAGTGCATAAATGTCATCTATAGAAACTGAAATATCATGTTTGTTTGCGGCAGTTCCTCTAGCTTTCTCCCTAGAAAATACGAATATGTAGAGCTGGTGTCTCCATGTGGAACCAATTACTGTATCCAAGCTCAAAATAAAATATTCCCCGATAAAAAGCATTCAAATCCATAAAGTCCATTGATAGTATCCAGAAAAAACAAACACAGAGGCTGTACCAATATCTGGGATTGAGTGAGCCAAAACAAAACCGATATTTTCGGTTTAATCCAGTCATACCCAGACAAACTGGTGTGGAATTCAAAACCAATGGACCAAGAAAATCACAGTACAAAAGGTTTTGGAGGAAAGCAAAGCCTTTTTGTTAGGCAAGTGCATAAAATGTCATCGATACAAACAGAAATATCATGTTTGTTTGCAGCAGTTCCTCTAGGTTTCTCCCTAGAAAATACGAAAGTGTAGAGGTGGTGACCCCATTATGAACCAATTAGTGATTCAATGGTACAAAATTAAACATTGCCTGATAAAAACATTCAAAACAATAAAGTCCATCGATAATATCCAGAAAACACAAATACAGAGGCTTTCACAATATTTCGGTTTGAGTTAGCCAAAATACAAGCGGATATTTCTGGTTTCATCCAGTCATATCCGGACAAACTGGTGTGGAATTCGTATGCAATGGACCGAGAAAATCACAGTATAATTGGTTTTGGAGAAAACCAAAGTCTTTTCTTTAGGCAAGTGCATAAAATGTCATCTATACAAAGAGAAATATCATGTTTGTTTGCCGCAGTTCTACTAGCTTTCTCCCTAGAAAATACCAAAGTGTAGAGGTGGTGTCGCCATGATGAACCAATTAGTGATTCAATGGTACAAAATTAAATGTTGCCGGATTAAAACATTCAAAACAATAAAGTCCATCGATAATATCCAGAAAACACAAACACAGAGGCTTTCACAATATTTCGGTTTGAGTTAGCCAAAACACAACCGGACATTTCTGGTTTCATCCAGTCATATCCGGACAAACTGCTGTGGAATTTGTATGCAATGGACCGAGAAAATCACAGTACAAATGGTTTTGGAGAAAAGCAAAGTCTTTTCGTTAGGCATGTGCATAAAATGTCATCGATACAAACAGAAATATCATGATTCTTTGCCGCAGTTCCTCTAGGTTTCTCCCTAGAATATACGAATGTGTAGAGCTGGTGTCCCCATGATGAACCAATTGGTGATTCAACGGTACAAAATTATATGTTGCCTGATAAAAATCATTCAAAACAATAAAGTCCATCGATAATATCCAGAAAACAGAAACACAGAGGCTTTCACAATATTTCAGTTTGAGTTAGCCAAAACACAAATGGACATTTCTGGTTTCATCCAGTCATATCTGGACAAACTGATGTGGAATTCGTATGCAAGGGACCGAAAAAATCACAGTACAAATGGTTTTGGAGAAAAGCAAAGTCTTTTCATTAGGCAAGTGCATAAAATGTCATCTATAGAAACAGAAATATCATGTTTGTTTGTCGCAGTTCCTCTACCTTTCTCCCTTGAAAATATGAATATGTAGAGATGGTGTCTCCATGTGGAACCAATTACTGTTTCAAAGCTCAAAATAAAATGTTCCCCGATAAAAAGCATTCAAAACAATAAAGTCCATTGATAGTATGCAAAAAAAAAAAAAAAAAACAAACGCAGAGGCTGTAGCAATATCTGGGATTGAGTTAGCAAAAAAAAAAAAACGGATATTTATGGTATCATCCAGTCATATCCAGACATACTTGCTTGCAATTCGTATGCAAGGGACCGAAAAAATCAGAGTAAAAATGGTTCTGCAGAAAAGCAAAGTCTTTTCATTAGGCAAGTGCATAAAATGTCATCTATACAAACAGAAATATCATGTTTGTTTGCCACAGTTCCTCTAGCTTTTCTGTAGAAAATACGAATGTGTAGAGCTGGTGTTCCCATGATGAACCATTTAGTGTTTCAACGGTACAAAATTAAACATTGCCTGATAAAAACATTCAAAACAATAAAGTCCATCGATAATATCCAGAAAACACAAACACAGAGGCTTTCACAATATTTCAGTTTGAGTTAGCCAAAACACAACCGGATATTTCTGGTTTCATCCAGGGATATCCGGACAAAATGGTTTGGAATTCGTATGCAATGGACCGAGAAAATCACAGTACAAATGGTTTTGGAGAAAAGCAAGGCTTTTCGTTAGGCAAGTGCATAAAATCTCATCTATAGAAACAGAAATATCATGTTTGTTTGCCGCAGTTCTTCTAGATTTCTCCCTAGAAAATACGAATATGTAGAGCTGGTGTCTCCATGTGGAACCAATTACTGTATCCAAGCTCAAAATAAAATGTTCCCCGATAAAAAGCATTCAAAACCATAAAGTCCATTGATAGTATCCAGAAAAAACAAACACAGAGGCTGTACCAATATCTGGGATTGAGTTAGCCAAAACAAAACGGATATTTCCGGTTTAATCCAGTCATACTCAGACAAACTGGTGTGGAATTCATATGCCATGGACCGAGAAAATCACAGTACAAATGGTTTTGGAGGAAAGCAAAGTCTTTTTGTTAGGCATGTGCATAAAATGTCATCGATAGAAACAGAAATATCATGTATGTTTGTTGCAGTTCCTCTAGGTTTCTCCCTAGAAAATACGAATGTGTAGAGGTGGTGTCGCCATGATGAACCAATTAGTCATTCAACGGTACAAAATTAAATGTTGCCTGATAAAAACATTCAATACAATAAAGTCCATCGATAATATTTAGAAAACACAAACACAGAGGCTGTAGCAATATTTCGTATTGAGTTAGCCAAAACACTACTGGATATTTCTGTTTTCATCCAGTCATATCCGGAAAAACTGGTGTGGAATTCGTATGCAATGGACCGAGAAAATCACAGTACAAATGGTTTTGGAGAAAAGCAAAGTCTTTTCGTTAGGCAAGTGCATAAAATGTCATCGATACAAACAGAAATATCATGTTTATTTTCCACAGTTCCTCTAGCTTTCTCCCTAGAAAATGCGAAAGTGTAGAGGTGGTGTCGCCATGATGAACCAATTAGTGATTCAACAGTACAAAATTAAATGTTGCCTGATAAAAACATTCAAAACAATAGAGTCCATCCATAATATCCAGAAAACACAAACACAGAGGCTTTCACAATATTTCGGTTTGAGTTAGCCAAACACAACCGGATATTTCTGGTTTCATCCAGTCATAACCGGACAAACTCGTGTGGAATTTGTATGAAATGGACCGAGAAAATCACAGTACAAATGGTTTTGGAGAAAAGCAAAGTCTTTTTGTTAGGCAAGTGCATAAAATGTCATCGATACAAACAGAAATATCATGTTTCTTTGCCGCAGTTCCTCTAGGTTTCCTCCTAGAAAATACGAATGTGTAGAGCTGGTGTCCCCATGATGAACCAATTAGTGATTCAACGGTACAAAATTAAATGTTGCCTGATAAAAACTTTCAAACAATAAAGTCCATCAATAATATCCAGAAAACACAAACAATGAGGCTTCCACAATATTTCGGTTTGAGTTAGGCAAAACACAAATGGACATTTCTGTTTTCATCCAGTCATATCCAGACAAACTGGTGTGGAATTCATATGCTATGGACGTAGAAAACCACAGTACAAATGGTTTTGGAGAAAAGCAAAGTCTTTTCGTTAGGCAAGTGCATAAAATGTCATGGATACAAACAGAAATATCATGTTTCTTTGCCGCAGTTCCTCTAGGTTTCTCCCTAGAAAATACAAATGTGTAGAGCTGGTGTCCCCATGATGAAGCAAGTAGTATTTCTATGGTACAGAAATAAGTGTTCCCTGATAAAAACATTCAAAACAATAAAGTCCATCGATAATATGCAGAAAACACAAACACAGAGGCTTTACAATATTTTGGATTGAGTTAGCCAAAACACAATGGGATATTTCTCGTTTCATCCTGTTATATCCGCTCAAAGTGGTGTGGAATTCCTATGCAATGGATCGAGAAAATCACAGTAAATATGGTTTTGGAGCAAAGCAAAGTCTTTTCATTAGGCAAGTGCATAAAATGTCATCTATACAAACCGAAATATCATGTTTGTTTGCCGCAGTTCCTCTAGGTTTCTCCCTAGAAAATACGAATGTGTAGAGCTGGTGTTGCCATGATGAACCAATTACTGTATCCAAGCTCAAAATAAAATGTTCCCCGATAAAAAGCATTCAAAACAATAAAGTCCATTGATAGTATCCAGAAAACACAAACACAGAGGCTGTAGCAATATCTGGGATTGAGTTAGCCAAAACACAACCGGATATTCCTGGTTTCATCCTGTCATATCCGGACAAACTGGTGTGGAATTCGTATGCAATGGACCGAGAAAATCACAGTACAAATGGTTTTGGAGCAAAGCAAAGTCTTTTCATTAGACAAGTGAATAAAATGTCATCAAAACAAACAGAAATATCATGTTTGTTTGCCGCAGTTCCTCTAGCTTTCTCACTAGAAAATACGATTGTGTAGAGCTGGTGTCTCCATCATGAACCAATTAGTGATACAAAGATACAAAATTAAATGTTCCCTGATAAAAACATTCAAAACAATAAGTCCATCGATAATATCCAGAAAACACAAACACAGAGGCTTTCACAATATTTCGGTTTGAGTTAGCCAAAACACTACTGGATATTTCTGGTTTCATCCAGTCATATCCGGACAAACTGCTGTGGAATTTGTATGCAATGGACCGAGAAAATCACAGTACAAATGGTTTTGGAGAAAAGCAAAGTCTTTTCGTTAGGCAAGTGCATAAAATGTCATCGATACAAACAGAAATATCATGATTCTTTGCCGCAGTTCCTCTAGGTTTCTCCCTAGAATATACGAATGTGTAGAGCTGGTGTCCCCATGATGAACCAATTGGTGATTCAACGGTACAAAATTATATGTTGCCTGATAAAAATCATTCAAAACAATAAAGTCCATCGATAATATCCAGAAAACAGAAACACAGAGGCTTTCACAATATTTCGGTTTGAGTTAGCCAAAACACAAATGGACATTTCTGGTTTCATCCAGTCATATCTGGACAAACTGATGTGGAATTCGTATGCAAGGGACCGAAAAAATCACAGTACAAATGGTTTTGGAGAAAAGCAAAGTCTTTTCATTAGGCAAGTGCATAAAATGTCATCTATAGAAACAGAAATATCATGTTTGTTTGTCGCAGTTCCTCTACCTTTCTCCCTTGAAAATATGAATATGTAGAGATGGTGTCTCCATGTGGAACCAATTACTGTTTCAAAGCTCAAAATAAAATGTTCCCCGATAAAAAGCATTCAAAACAATAAAGTCCATTGATAGTATGCAAAAAAAAAAAAAACAAACGCAGAGGCTGTAGCAATATCTGGGATTGAGTTAGCAAAAAAAAAAAAAAAAACGGATATTTATGGTATCATCCAGTCATATCCAGACATACTTGTTTGCAATTCGTATGCAAGGGACCGAAAAAATCAGAGTAAAAATGGTTCTGCAGAAAAGCAAAGTCTTTTCATTAGGCAAGTGCATAAAATGTCATCTATACAAACAGAAATATCATGTTTGTTTGCCACAGTTCCTCTAGCTTTTCTGTAGAAAATACGAATGTGTAGAGCTGGTGTTCCCATGATGAACCATTTAGTGTTTCAACGGTACAAAATTAAACATTGCCTGATAAAAACATTCAAAACAATAAAGTCCATCGATAATATCCAGAAAACACAAACACAGAGGCTTTCACAATATTTCAGTTTGAGTTAGCCAAAACACAACCGGATATTTCTGGTTTCATCCAGGGATATCCGGACAAAATGGTTTGGAATTCGTATGCAATGGACCGAGAAAATCACAGTACAAATGGTTTTGGAGAAAAGCAAGGCTTTTCGTTAGGCAAGTGCATAAAATCTCATCTATAGAAACAGAAATATCATGTTTGTTTGCCGCAGTTCTTCTAGATTTCTCCCTAGAAAATACGAATATGTAGAGCTGGTGTCTCCATGTGGAACCAATTACTGTATCCAAGCTCAAAATAAAATGTTCCCCGATAAAAAGCATTCAAAACCATAAAGTCCATTGATAGTATCCAGAAAAAACAAACACAGAGGCTGTACCAATATCTGGGATTGAGTTAGCCAAAACAAAACGGATATTTCCGGTTTAATCCAGTCATACTCAGACAAACTGGTGTGGAATTCATATGCCATGGACCGAGAAAATCACAGTACAAATGGTTTTGGAGGAAAGCAAAGTCTTTTTGTTAGGCATGTGCATAAAATGTCATCGATAGAAACAGAAATATCATGTATGTTTGTTGCAGTTCCTCTAGGTTTCTCCCTAGAAAATACGAATGTGTAGAGGTGGTGTCGCCATGATGAACCAATTAGTCATTCAACGGTACAAAATTAAATGTTGCCTGATAAAAACATTCAATACAATAAAGTCCATCGATAATATTTAGAAAACACAAACACAGAGGCTGTAGCAATATTTCGTATTGAGTTAGCCAAAACACTACTGGATATTTCTGTTTTCATCCAGTCATATCCGGAAAAACTGGTGTGGAATTCGTATGCAATGGACCGAGAAAATCACAGTACAAATGGTTTTGGAGAAAAGCAAAGTCTTTTCGTTAGGCAAGTGCATAAAATGTCATCGATACAAACAGAAATATCATGTTTATTTTCCACAGTTCCTCTAGCTTTCTCCCTAGAAAATGCGAAAGTGTAGAGGTGGTGTCGCCATGATGAACCAATTAGTGATTCAACAGTACAAAATTAAATGTTGCCTGATAAAAACATTCAAAACAATAGAGTCCATCCATAATATCCAGAAAACACAAACACAGAGGCTTTCACAATATTTCGGTTTGAGTTAGCCAAACACAACCGGATATTTCTGGTTTCATCCAGTCATAACCGGACAAACTCGTGTGGAATTTGTATGAAATGGACTGAGAAAATCACAGTACAAATGGTTTTGGAGAAAAGCAAAGTCTTTTTGTTAGGCAAGTGCATAAAATGTCATCGATACAAACAGAAATATCATGTTTCTTTGCCGCAGTTCCTCTAGGTTTCCTCCTAGAAAATACGAATGTGTAGAGCTGGTGTCCCCATGATGAACCAATTAGTGATTCAACGGTACAAAATTAAATGTTGCCTGATAAAAACTTTCAAACAATAAAGTCCATCAATAATATCCAGAAAACACAAACAATGAGGCTTCCACAATATTTCGGTTTGAGTTAGGCAAAACACAAATGGACATTTCTGTTTTCATCCAGTCATATCCAGACAAACTGGTGTGGAATTCATATGCTATGGACGTAGAAAACCACAGTACAAATGGTTTTGGAGAAAAGCAAAGTCTTTTCGTTAGGCAAGTGCATAAAATGTCATGGATACAAACAGAAATATCATGTTTCTTTGCCGCAGTTCCTCTAGCTTTCTCCCTAGAAAATACAAATGTGTAGAGCTGGTGTCCCCATGATGAAGCAAGTAGTATTTCTATGGTACAGAAATAAGTGTTCCCTGATAAAAACATTCAAAACAATAAAGTCCATCGATAATATGCAGAAAACACAAACACAGAGGCTTTACAATATTTTGGATTGAGTTAGCCAAAACACAATGGGATATTTCTCGTTTCATCCTGTTATATCCGCTCAAAGTGGTGTGGAATTCCTATGCAATGGATCGAGAAAATCACAGTAAATATGGTTTTGGAGCAAAGCAAAGTCTTTTCATTAGGCAAGTGCATAAAATGTCATCTATACAAACCGAAATATCATGATTCTTTGCCGCAGTTCCTCTAGGTTTCTCCCTAGAAAATACGAATGTGTAGAGCTGGTGTTGCCATGATGAACCAATTACTGTATCCAAGCTCAAAATAAAATGTTCCCCGATAAAAAGCATTCAAAACAATAAAGTCCATTGATAGTATCCAGAAAACACAAACACAGAGGCTGTAGCAATATCTGGGATTGAGTTAGCCAAAACACAACCGGATATTCCTGGTTTCATCCTGTCATATCCGGACAAACTGGTGTGGAATTCGTATGCAATGGACCGAGAAAATCACAGTACAAATGGTTTTGGAGCAAAGCAAAGTCTTTTCATTAGACAAGTGAATAAAATGTCATCAAAACAAACAGAAATATCATGTTTGTTTGCCGCAGTTCCTCTAGCTTTCTCACTAGAAAATACGATTGTGTAGAGCTGGTGTCTCCATCATGAACCAATTAGTGATACAAAGATACAAAATTAAATGTTCCCTGATAAAAACATTCAAAACAATAAGTCCATCGATAATATCCAGAAAACACAAACACAGAGGCTTTCACAATATTTCGGTTTGAGTTAGCCAAAACACAACCGGACATTTCTGGTTTCATCCAGTCATATCCGGACAAACTGCTGTGGAATTTGTATGCAATGGACCGAGAAAATCACAGTACAAATGGTTTTGGAGAAAAGCAAAGTCTTTTCGTTAGGCATGTGCATAAAATGTCATCTATACAAACAGAAATATCATGTTTGTTTGCAGCAGTTCTACTAGCTTTCTCCCTAGAAAATACGAAAGTGTAGAGGTGGTATCCCCATTATGAACCAATTAGTGATTCAACGGTACAAAATTAAATGTTACCTGATAAAAACATTCAAAACAATAAAGTCCATGGATAATATCCAGGAAACACAAACACAGAGGCTTTCACAATATTTTGGTTTGAGTTAGCCAAAACACAACCGGATATTTCTGGTTAAATCCAGTCATTTCTGGACAAACTGGTGTGGAATTTGTATGCAATGGACTGAGAAAATCACAGTACAAATGGTTTTGGAGAAAAGCAAAGTCTTTTCGTTAGGCAAGTGCATAAAATGTCATCGATACAAACAGAAATATCATGATTCTTTGCCGCAGTTCCTCTAGGTTTCTCCCTAGAATATACGAATGTGTAGAGCTGGTGTCCCCATGATGAACCAATTGGTGATTCAACGGTACAAAATTATATGTTGCCTGATAAAAATCATTCAAAACAATAAAGTCCATCGATAATATCCAGAAAACAGAAACACAGAGGCTTTCACAATATTTCAGTTTGAGTTAGCCAAAACACAAATGGACATTTCTGGTTTCATCCAGTCATATCTGGACAAACTGATGTGGAATTCGTATGCAAGGGACCGAAAAAATCACAGTACAAATGGTTTTGGAGAAAAGCAAAGTCTTTTCATTAGGCAAGTGCATAAAATGTCATCTATAGAAACAGAAATATCATGTTTGTTTGTCGCAGTTCCTCTACCTTTCTCCCTTGAAAATATGAATATGTAGAGATGGTGTCTCCATGTGGAACCAATTACTGTTTCAAAGCTCAAAATAAAATGTTCCCCGATAAAAAGCATTCAAAACAATAAAGTCCATTGATAGTATGCAAAAAAAAAAAAAACAAACGCAGAGGCTGTAGCAATATCTGGGATTGAGTTAGCAAAAAAAAAAAAAAAACGGATATTTATGGTATCATCCAGTCATATCCAGACATACTTGTTTGCAATTCGTATGCAAGGGACCGAAAAAATCAGAGTAAAAATGGTTCTGCAGAAAAGCAAAGTCTTTTCATTAGGCAAGTGCATAAAATGTCATCTATACAAACAGAAATATCATGTTTGTTTGCCACAGTTCCTCTAGCTTTTCTGTAGAAAATACGAATGTGTAGAGCTGGTGTTCCCATGATGAACCATTTAGTGTTTCAACGGTACAAAATTAAACATTGCCTGATAAAAACATTCAAAACAATAAAGTCCATCGATAATATCCAGAAAACACAAACACAGAGGCTTTCACAATATTTCAGTTTGAGTTAGCCAAAACACAACCGGATATTTCTGGTTTCATCCAGTGATATCCGGACAAAATGGTTTGGAATTCGTATGCAATGGACCGAGAAAATCACAGTACAAATGGTTTTGGAGAAAAGCAAGGCTTTTCGTTAGGCAAGTGCATAAAATCTCATCTATAGAAACAGAAATATCATGTTTGTTTGCCGCAGTTCTTCTAGATTTCTCCCTAGAAAATACGAATATGTAGAGCTGGTGTCTCCATGTGGAACCAATTACTGTATCCAAGCTCAAAATAAAATGTTCCCCGATAAAAAGCATTCAAAACCATAAAGTCCATTGATAGTATCCAGAAAAAACAAACACAGAGGCTGTACCAATATCTGGGATTGAGTTAGCCAAAACAAAACGGATATTTCCGGTTTAATCCAGTCATACTCAGACAAACTGGTGTGGAATTCATATGCCATGGACCGAGAAAATCACAGTACAAATGGTTTTGGAGGAAAGCAAAGTCTTTTTGTTAGGCATGTGCATAAAATGTCATCGATAGAAACAGAAATATCATGTATGTTTGTTGCAGTTCCTCTAGGTTTCTCCCTAGAAAATACGAATGTGTAGAGGTGGTGTCGCCATGATGAACCAATTAGTCATTCAACGGTACAAAATTAAATGTTGCCTGATAAAAACATTCAATACAATAAAGTCCATCGATAATATTTAGAAAACACAAACACAGAGGCTGTAGCAATATTTCGTATTGAGTTAGCCAAAACACTACTGGATATTTCTGTTTTCATCCAGTCATATCCGGAAAAACTGGTGTGGAATTCGTATGCAATGGACCGAGAAAATCACAGTACAAATGGTTTTGGAGAAAAGCAAAGTCTTTTCGTTAGGCAAGTGCATAAAATGTCATCGATACAAACAGAAATATCATGTTTGTTTGCCACAGTTCCTTAACTTTTCTACCTAGAAAATACAAATACATAGAGCTGGTGTCCCCATGATGAACCAATTTTTGTTTCTACGGTACAAAATTAAATGTTCCCTGATAAAAACATTGAAAAATGAAAAATCCATGAATAATATCCAGAAAACACAAACACAGAGGCTTTCACAATATTTCAGATTGAGTTAGCCAAAACACAACCGGATATTTCTCGCTTCATTTAGTCATATCCAGAAAAACTGGTGTGGATTGCGTATGCAATGGACCGAAAAATCACAGTAAAAAGGGTTTTGGAGAAAAGCAAAGTCTTTTCGTTAGGCAAGTGCATAAAATGTCATCTATACAAACAGAAATATCATGTTTGTTTGCCGCAGTTCCTCTAGCTTTCTCCCTAGAAAATACAAATGTGTAGAGCTCTTGTCTCCATGTGGAAATAATTAGTGTTTAACAGCACAAAATTAAATGTTCCCTGATAAAAAACATTGAAAACAATGAAGCCTGTGGATAATATCAGGAATACACAAACTCAGAGGCTATAGCAATATCTCCGATTAAGTTAGCCAAAACAAAACCGGAGATTTCCGGTTTCATCCAGTCATATTCGGACAAACTGGTGTGGAATTCATATGGAATGGACCGAGAAAATCACAGTACAAATGGTTTTGGAGTAAAGCAAACTCTTTTCATTAGGCAAGTGTATAAAATGTCATCTATACAAACAGAAATATTATGTTTGTTTCCCGCAGTTCCTCTAGCTTTCTCCCTAGAAAATACGAATGCGCAGAGCTGGTGTCTCCTTGTGGAACCAATTAGTGTTTCCAAGCACAAAATTAAATGTTCCTTGAAAAAAAATTCAAAAAAATAAAGTCCGTGGATAATATCAGGGATACACAAACATAGAGGCTGTAGCAATATTTCGGATTGAGTTAGACAAAATTCAACCGGACATTTCCGGTTTCATCCAGTCATATCTGGACAAACTGGTGTGGAATTCGTATGCAATGGGCAGAGAAAATCAGAGTAAAAATGGTTTTGGAGATGAGCAAAGTCTTTTACTTAGGCAAGTAGATAAAATATCATCGATACAAACAGAAATATCATGTTTGTTTGCCGCAGTTCCTCTAGCTTTCTCCCTAGAAAATACAATTATATAGAGCTGGTGTCTCCATGTGGAAACAGATTGTGTTTTCAAGCACAAAATTAAATGTTCCTTGATAAAAAACATTCAAAACAATAAAGTCCGTGGATAATATCAGGAATTCACAAACACAGAGGCTGTAACAATATCTGGGTTTGAATTAGCCAAAACAAAACTGGGTATTTCCGGTTTCATCCAGTCATATCCGGACAAAGTGCTTTGGAATTCGTATGCAATGGACCGAGAAAATCTCAGTAAAAGTGGTTTTGGAGAAAAGCAAAGTGTTTTCGTTAGGCAAGTGCATAAAATGTCATCTACACAAACATAAATATCATGATTGTGTGCCGCAGTTCCTCTAGCTTTCTCCCAAGAAATTACGAATGTGTAGAGCTGGTTTCCCCATGACGAACCAATTAGTGTTTCTACGGTACTAAAATTAAATGTTCCCTGATAAAAACATTCAAAACAATAAATTCCATCGATAATATCCGGAAAACACAAACACAGATGCTGGAGCAATATTTCGGATTGAGTTAGCCAAAACACAACCAGATATTTCTGGTTTAATCCAGTCATATCCGGATAAAATGGTGTAGAATTCGTATGCAATGGACAGAAAAATCACAGTAAAAATAGTTTTGCTGAATAGCAAAGTATTTTTGTTAGGCAAGGGCATAAAATGTCATCTATACAAACAGGAATATCATGTTTGTTTGCCACAGTTCCTCTAGCTTTCTGCCTAGAAAATACGAATGTGTAGAGCTGGTGTCTCCATGTGGAAACAATTAGTGTTTTCAAGCACAAAATTAAATTTTCCCTGATAAAAAACATTCAAAACAATTGAATCCATGGATAATATCAGGAATATACAAACACAGAGGCTTTCAGAATATTTCAGATTGAGTTAGCCAAAACACAACCGGATATTTCTGTTTTCATCTAGTCATATCCGGACAAAGTGCTGTAGAATTCGTATGCGATGGACCGAGAAAATCACAGTAAAAATGATTTTGGAGAAAAGCAAAGTCTTTTCATTAGGCAAGTGCATAAAATGTCATCTATACAAACAGGAGTATCATGTTTGTTTGCCACAGTTCCTCTAGCTTTCTCCGTAGAAAATACGAATGTGTAGAGCTGGTGTCTACATGTGGAAACAATTAGTGTTTCAATGGTACAAAATTAAATGTTCCCTGAAAAAAAAACGTTCAAAAAAATAAAGTCCATGGATAATATCAGGAATACACAAACACAGATGCTGTAGCAATACTTGGGATTGAGTTAGGCAAAACACAACCAGATATTTCCGGTTTCATCCAGTCATATCCGGTCAAAGTGGTGTGGAATTCGTATGCAATGGACTGAGAAAATCACAGTACAAATTGTTTTGGAGAAAAGAATGTCTTTTCGTTAGGCAAGTGCATAAAATGTCATCCATACAAACAGAAATATCATGTTTGTTTGCCGCATTTCCTCTAGTTTTTCTGTAGAAAATACGAAAGTGTAGAGCTGGTGTCTCCATGTGGAACCAATTAGAGTTTGCAAGCACAAAATTAAATGTTCCCTGAAAAAAAAACATTCAAAAAAATAAAGTCCGTGGATAATATCAGGAATACACAAACACAGAGCCTTTCACAATATTTCGGATTGAGTTAGCCAAAACACAACCAGATATTTCAGGTTTCATCCAGTCATATCCGGACAAAGTGGTGTGGAATTCGTATGCAATGGACCGAGAAAATCACAGTAAAAATTGTTTGGAGAAAGCAATGTCTTTTCGTTAGGCAAGTGCATAAAATATCAGCTATAGAAACAGAAATATCATGTTTGTTTGCCGCAGTTCCTGTAGGTTTCTCCGTAGAAATTACGAATATATTACTGACGCCATGACCAAGAGTGTCAAATTGTTAAGTCAGCAACAGGAGTCACTGTGTACTTACATCCCATGTGGGATCTGTCCTTAATGTGTTGTCTAATGTGCAGTGATGCTATAACTAGTACTGAAATAGTATTTTTACACTTTGTGTTTCTGCGTGGGTACAAACTGATGAGATCTTTACTAATTATGTACTGAATCGATCTTCTGTATATAAAGATAATTGGAAATGAAAACAAAACCTGGTGTTTAATTGGAAATGGCATAGAAAATTAATTAATTTAAAAAAAATATTATGTAGGATCTCTGACTTTAATGTGCTGTACACTCTTATTTAATGCTATAACTAGTACTCCAACAGTATTTTTTTTTTCATTTTTGTTGCTAAATGGGGGCAAACTGTTGAAATCATTACCTAATTTATACTAAACTGATCTTTTGTGTATAAAGAGAATTGAAAATGAATCATGATGTGACTGGAAGGGGAGAGGGAGTGGGAAAGAGGAGGGTTGTGGGTGGGAGGGAAGTTTTGGGAGAAGGAAGCCATTGTAACCCATGAGCTATACTTTGGAAATTTATATTCATTAAATAAAAGTTTAATAAAAAAAAAGATATTACGAATGTGAAGAGCTGGTGTCTCCATGTGGAAACAATTAGTGTTTCAACGGTAAAAAATGAAATCTTCCCTGATAAAAAAACATTCAAAACAATAAAGTCTGTGGATAATATCAGGAATACACAAACACAGAGGCTGTAGCAATATCTGGGATTGAGTTAGGTAAAAAAAAAAAAAAAACGGATATTTCCGGTTTCATGCAGACATATCCGGACAACCTGGTGTGGAATTCGTATGCAATGGACCGAGAAAATCACAGTACAAATAGTTTTGGAGAAAATCAAAGTCTTTTCATTAGGCAAGTAGAAAAATATCATCAATACAAACAGAAATATCATGTTTGTTTGCCGCAGTTCCTCTATCATTCTCCCTAGAAAATACGAATGTGTAGAGCTGCTGTCCCCATGTGGAACCTATTACTGTATCCAAGCTCAAAATAAAATGTTCCCCGATAAAAAAACATTCAAAACAATAAAGTCTGTGGATAATATCCAGAAAAAACAAACATAGAGGCTGTAGCAATATCTGGTATTGCGTTAGCCAAAACAAAACCGGATATTTCCGGTTTCATCCAGTCATATCCGGACAAACTGGTGTGGAATTCGTATGGAATGGACCGAGAAAATCACAGTACACATGGTTTTGGAGAAAAGCAAAGTCTTTGCAAGATGAGAGATATCTCTTTTGACATCTCCAGGGGCCCTCTGGGGATGTCAAAAGTCCGGATAATTTAGAACTTTGATTTTCAGAAAGTCTGTTAAAGGTGCCAAGAGAACTTAAGAGTATCTGGTCAAAATAGAATTCCTTAACATCCTGAAATGATAGCCATTCATCAGTCAGGGTGATTTTAACACTTTTAAACCAGATCTAATCATAATATTTAACAATGCTTTTCATCAATCTGAACTTAACAGATACAGTAGAGTACACAATAGATTATTTGGGCAGAACATGAATTCTATGTCTCTTGCTGTCGAATAAACCAGAAATAAAAAAACCTCACACATATGAGTTCACATAATTCAGAACTATTCAACAGAGTCAAAAAGAGCTTACAGGACCTAACTCTAGAAATGGCAGAGTAACTGATTCAGCAGACACTGTTAAAATAGACGTTACAGTTTTTGCAAAAACAGATTCCAAGATTTACGACTTAGACCATTTCCAAATATTTACTAACATTAGTGCACATTTTTAAAAACCTCATTGTTGTAACAGAAGATCAGACTTCAACTTTAGGTCAATGTAATTTTGGCATTAGCACTCAAAGAAAACTCCATAAACAATTTTAAAGTTGTAAACTTTTTAAAACTTTTCATGACTTGCTCACACCTTCTGAAACTTTATACCTGTAGTTACTTTTACATAGTCTTGAATTGTTATGTATGGACAATCTATGAGAATACATGCTAACAAACTCAAACAGTCTCTCTTATCGAATTTAAGATGTGAAAAGTACAATACATTTTCCCACATTTTGCTTAGCATTGATGCCTAGATGGCTTAAGACACTGAGTTATTACTGAATACCACACCATTATCTGAATTAAAAGTCAAAATTACATTTCCATGCTTTTAAGTAACATAAGAATAACTCCTCCTGGACAGCAAACATGGACACAACTTTGAAAAGATCTTCATCGTTAAGAGAAACATGTTTAAAGCATATCAAAGACATGTGTAAAACCGAGCAAGTGAGCTACCAAGCAAACCGAAGGGCTTTGGCATTAACTTAATTCTCTGAACCAATGTTAACAACATAAAGGCTTGTATACACAGAATTTACTCTTATTTTTATAAGACCACTCTAGCTGGAAAGCAAAAACATGAATACAGCATGGGTCTGACACCATTTACAACATTTTAATACATTTCACATAATCTGAATTGACTCAAGCAGCTGTTACTTTAACAAATTTTAGAGTCTCATCCTTTGAGAGTTCCAGGGATCCGACTGGAAGCCCAAAGTTGGAAGACTCGGTTTAGAATTTAAGCTGTCAGAGTCAAGCGGTTTAGCCAACAATTACTACATTTCTGATCAGTTGGGTAATCACTCAAACACTGAAAACAGATAAACAACATAGACAACTTCGCGTTGCAGTTTTCCCAATCAAGACTCATAATGGCAATAGAAAAACGCGAAACCTTCAAGGCACGTGAACGAACACTCACAGATAAGTCAGGGACAGCAGCACAGAAAAGAACTAGACATCAGCATATGAGCCCATTGCTTAGGTTTCCATTAACTGCAAAGAGAAAAACCCATCAGGTTGGAAAGGGTTAATGGCTTAAGGTTCTGGCTCCCTTAGGTAAGGCCAGCAGTAGTATTGAATTGGAAATTCCTCCAGGAGAGGAAAAAAAAGCAGCCCTGGGGGAGGGGCGCTTTCCATAGGGATATCTGGCTATGCCTGCCTGGGTGCAGCAGGCCACGTGGACTGGAATAGAGTGCAGAGAAAGGCTGTGGTCCCCCATTTACAGGGAAGACTGCGCACACCTGGGCCTGGCAGGACTGGCCGTGGGGTTGGGTAGGTGCGCCATTTCACCAAGAGTGCTGGGAACCTCCTATAATTCAGCCAAAGCCAGATCAATCAGGACTACTGCAAACACTCAGTCAATTAAAACAGATAGTTAACTTTAGCTCCTTTCCAGATTCAGTCCTCAGACAATCAAAGCTTAGCAACAGTAATAGCTCATAAAAACTTCAAGATGCACCAAAGCTACCATAAGCTGCAAAGACGGACAGCCTTCTACCAGGTTGGAAAGGGTTAACTGGTAACAGCTTATCCCTAGGTGGAATTCCCTCTTACTCTCTCCTGGCCAGCGGTATAGGAATGGAGATGAAGAGAGCAAAGAGTGGGGGAGGGAGCCCCTGGAGAAGGGCGGAAAGTGACAGAGGACAAGATGTGAGCGACTGCCCTCACCTTCCCCTACGAATCTCAGCTGGAGGAGAGCACAGGGAAAGGCCCTGGTGTCTGGGGGCTGAGTGGGGTTTGAAATCTCCTATCGCTCAAGAGTGCCCACTACCTAGTTGTCTGAGTTTACCTGGAGGGCCAATATTAGCCTCGACCGAAGCTAAGCCTTGCTCGCGTAGCAGTAGGCAGCGTGACCAGGTGTCCCTCCAAGAGAGAGACCTGGTCCTCGGGTCGCGGTCCGGCCGCCGGGAAGCCAAAGTGAGCTCAGGGGGTCTCCAGGCTCTCAGGCAACTGCCCTTCCTAATCGCCCTCCCATTCCTTACAATCCCTCTGGAGTTTCGGCCGTAGCTAAGACGTGGCCGGGGGGACTCCGCGTTCTCGGAGAGCTGTGGGGTGCCGGACACTCAACGGTCACTTCCACAGATCCGGTCCCGCTTGAGGGAAGGAATACTGACCTCCGATGTCTTCTCAAAATCCCTTCGTGGTTGCCAAAAATGTTACCGGAGAAATTGCAGGGTTCTTGTCTTCGCGCAAGAAAGAATCCAGGCGTGAGACAGAGAGTAGTGGGAGGAAAAATAGCAAGGTTTATTAAGAAGGAACATCTGTAAGGACGGATGGGCACCTCTCCAGACAGGGCCTGAGAGAGAGTGCCCAGTCCCTCAGACTGGGGGAGAGGGGGGGCTGCATGGGTGAGTGGAGAGTACACCCAGCCAGGCCAGGCGGGCGGAGATAATAACCAATCGGCTGTTTAGATTAAAAGTGGTGCCAAGATGTGAAATGATGCTAAACTTCAGCTATAAACATGTTTCTTTCTAGCTGCTCCAGTCTCTGGCTCAGAAGCCAGATCCTTTAAAGAGGGACTGACGAAGTCTCCGTCCAGCTAATGCTGAACAACCAGGCATTGCTAGTTCAAATGTATTGCTAGTTTAAATGTGGATCAAACGGGAGGTCTAGCCAAAAGGGAGAAAGTGTTCCAAAAGAGACTTAGAGACGATGGGAGACGGTTATGCGGCAGGTGCTAGAGAACCAGGTTCCAGGAGCCCAAGAAAACTCTAGTGTCCACAGGCTACACGGTGAAAGCCTGGAAGCCCAAAAACTTATGGGTTACACGGTAAGACTAGTTAAACCCGGAAACCCAGGCCCATAGCCCACTGGCTACACGGTAAATAATCTGGAAGCCAAAGGATGGCAGAGACGTCTGCCACAATTTCTCCTCTAAGTCAGGCTACGCAGTAAGCACTGGTTAAACCGCCAGTTAAATCTGAAAGCCCAGGAAGTCAGTCTAGAGACCCGACTCAGTTGCCTCACTTCTCCTCTTTTCTCTTCCAGAAGGGAAGTTACTACAGTTCTGCAGGACTCCCCACTGTGATGTATGGTTTGATCCCCAGACCTTATGTAAGGAATGGTTGACCTTCTCTGTAATAATGCCTGGCCAAACAGCATAGCCAAAATAAGAGGTTAAACTATGAAATAATGTGACAGCTAGATCGATTTTTCAGTGTACGTGGTAAATGGGCAGAACTTCCCTTTTAAACCAAATTGAGGGATAAATAGAAAGTTGTACTGATGACCTCAAAGTATTCAAGCAGGTCACCACAGTTGATCTTACCTAAAAGGTCATAGTTCTCCTCATGGGCACGGTCTTAACTCGCAGAAAAAATACTAAGTGTCAGAATTTGCCCATGACCATAGTTTTTTTAGCTCACCCTGATATTAAAGAAATCAGGGTTGGGTTGAGCACCCCCTTGACTGACATAGAGGCTGCCTCCTTGGTCTACTTTATTAGAGACCAGGAGAACGAGGAGCAAGCTAGCAGCAGGAGCAATATGAGGATAGGCAACAGGCCAATCTATGGCTTTCTGCAGGGTGATCTGCCGTCAAGGAGACCCAGCAAGGCCAGTGCACCCCAAACAGCACCTGTTGCTGATAAAAGGAGCCAGGGCATTGGGCAAGCAGCTGTCACAACAGAAACTGCCTTCTGTCAGCTCTGCCAAGAGCATGGCCACTGGACACGGAACTGCCCTGGGTGTCGAAGGACTCCTGGTTCAGAACCGCAGACCCTGTGGCCCCGAGCTAAAAAGCCTATAGCTGTGACCAGCCTCTGCCTAGCTTCTAGCTCCAGCCACTGCTATTGAGGGGATGGCCTAGGGTCAGTGAAACGCAAGTTGCCTATTTCTACCAGCCTCCTATTAAAGCTCTCCTCCTAGTCCAGCCAGGTAAGGCAAGTCAACAGGGTGCCTCCCCTAAAGGAGATTCACATCTCTTGCAATTCTCCTCCAGCACCCCCTGGATAGGTCTGGGCCTCACACACCCAGCCAGGCCTTAAACGTCTATCCAATAGTATTAAGCTTAGAGAAAGTCCTCCCTGCCAGTTCCTAAAAACAGGGCTTTCAGTAACAGCTAACTCAGATAGTCCTGCACCTATTTGGACAGGTCCTCACTGAGGACTTAAAGGGACTATCTCTTGAGGGGGGTGCACAATAATCCATAATGTAGATGATTAAATGTAAACAATTTGTTAGTCTCTCTCCCTTCCCAGCCTGAGACTCTAGTCTTGTACATTGGCTTAACTTGCTAGCAAAACTAGCTACTAGGTATCTGGAGGAAAACAAAGCATAGCTAGTCCATTAAAGTGTTAACTATTTAACCCTTATCCTCTCCCCTGGGGTGAGAAAACCAGCCCCAGAGAGGATATGGGCCATGCAGCAAATTCCTACTTCTACAAACTTCAGGCAGTCCCAGCTTTTCTCTATCAGGTTACAGGTTCCTAGATACAGGGAAATAGCATAGTTCCTAAACCAGGCTCTTAACAGGCAGCCAAAGCAGAGCCCCCTGCTTTGTGGGAAAGAGCAAACCACAGCCTTTGCTCAGCTAAAGGATGCTATGGCTAAAACCCCTGTGCTAGGACTGCCAAGCCCAGAGAAACCCTCCCGGCTGTACATCACTGGGAGGCAGGGAGTCACCTTAGGAGGGTTAACTCAGGATCTGGGACCTGTTAAGCAACCTGTGGGCTACTTTTCTAAAACCTTAGACATGGTTGCACAAGGATGGCCTCACTGCCTAAAGACAATGGCAGCAGCTGCCTTGCTGACAGAGGAGGTATCTAGAATTACACTGGGGCAAAATATCGCCCTTTATACCTCACATCAAATAAATTCTCTATTAGAGCAAAAGGGCTTTCACTGGCTCACAGATAGTAGAATACTAAAATATCAGGTCCTCCTTCTAGAAAACCCTCAGGTAAAAATAAGGCATAAACCCAGTTACTTTAATGCCAGTTCCAGGGGAAAGTGGTCCCCTCCACTCCTGTACTGAGGCTATTGACTTGATCTATGCCAGCAGAAGGGACCTAAAAGACAGCCCCCTGACTAATGCAAATAAAGTTTGGTTCATAGATGGAAGCAGCTTTGTCAGACAGGACCTGCTTCTCAGAGTATGCAACAGTTACAGCATGGCACGTTATTGAAACGTGCTCTGCCCCCAGGAACTTTTGCTCAGCTAGCAGAACTAATTGCCTAAACCAGAGCTCTAGATCACACAAGGGATTTTTAAGGCATCTTCACTCTGCATGGAGACCTTAGTCTTCTGGTAAGGTAAGAAGAGCCAACCAGGCTCTATGGAAAACATCAAGTATAGAAATGTGTGCTTGGTAGGAAAGGCTTAGAAGGAAAGAGTGTTGTTGGTAAGAAGGGTTAAAAAGGAAAGGACATGGTTTGTAAGAATGACTTTATCCTGATGGCTAGTTTACTCTAGACTGAAATGGAAATGGTGAAATGTTTAAAGTAAGTTGAAGAGGGTGTGTGGAAGTCACAAAAGGTTATAAGAAAAAGAAGTGTTAAACATGCTAACTGCTGCTCCAGGGGGTATCTGTGCCATGCTCCAGGAAGAATGTTGTTTCTGGGTCAATCAGACTGGACAGGTACAAACCCAAATTTGTACTTTTCCTGGACAATTCCAAACAGCTCCAGGACCAGGCCAAGCAGGGCTGGGATTTCTGGCCTAACATCTGGTCATGGAAATCTTGGCTATTTCCTCTCCTTGGCCCAATAACTTCTGTAATCTTGCTGCTTCTCTTTGGACCGTGTGTTTTTAATGCCCTTGTTCGTTTTGTCTCTAGCAGACTAAGAGCTGTTGAACTCCAAATTGTCATCAGACAAGGCTTCCAGCCCATCCCACTGGATGACCTGAGCAGCCCCCTGGACCGAGCAGCACAGTCTTTCTAAGGCTACTGTCACACACCATAAGACAGATAGCAAGAGGAAATACCCAAATCTCCCTCGACGCCCACATGCCAGCTTTGAAGAAGTTACAGAAGACGGAACTCCATCCATAATCCCAAAAAGAACTTTGGGTATTACCTCTTGAGGGGGGAATGTTAGGTAGGAAGTCAGTTATGAGCTTATGTGTGTGTGACAGGCCTAAAGAGAAGACATCTATATGCATCTGCATCTCAAAGTCATCCTAACAATGTTTCAGGGGAAGCCCAGTTTTCGCATCCTGCCTGCCCTGCCCCCTTCTACCTGATAACCTGCCAGGTGGAGGCCCTCACCCCTCCTGCTTCCTGCCTGATAAATCTTCCACAATCTCCCAGGTGCAGCCCAGTATCTGCATCTCAAACACCCTGCTCCCTTCCTCAGGTCTGATAACATTTGCATCCATAAAGTCCTTTGTTTCAGACCTTCAAGAGAAGTTTTTCTATTTATATCCAAAAAGCCCTTTGTTCCAAGAGGAGCAGAGGTGGGGAAGCAAGACCCATCTCCTTAAAACCCCCAGCCTCAACTGGACTGTGCGCTCAGCTCTCTGCATCTTTGCTGAGCCACCCGCCTAGCCTGGCCAGGTGTAATCTTTCCACTCCTTCCTACTCCCTAGTCTCTCAGGCCCTGTCTGGAGAGGTGCCCATCCATATTTACGGATGCCCCTAGCCTAAAAAACTTTGCTACTTTTACCTCCCATTAAAAAAAAAAGAAAAGCAAAGTCTTTTCATTAGGCAAGTGCATAAAATGTCATCGATACAAACAGAAATATCATGTTTGTTTCCCGCAGTTCCTCTAGCATTCTCCCTAGAAAATAAGAATGTATAGAGCTGGTCTCCCCATGATGAACCAATTAGTGTTTCTACGGCAAAAAAATAAATGTTCCATGATAAAAACATTCAAAACAATAAAGCCCATCGATAATATCCAGAAAACACAAACACAGAACCTTTCACAATATTTGGATTGAGTTAGCCAAAACACAACCGGATATTTCTCGTTTCATCCAGTCATATCCAGACAAACTGGTGTGGAATTCCTATGCAATGGACGGAGAAAATCACAGTAAAAATGGTTTTGGAGAAAACCAAAGTTTTTTCTTGAGGCAAGTGCATAAAATGTCATCGATACAAACAGAAATATCATGTTTGTTTGGTGCAGTTCCTATAGCTTTCTCCCTAGAAAATAGGAATGTGTGGAGGTGGTGTCTCCATGTGGAAACAATTAGTGTTTCACAGCAAAAAATTAAATGTTCCCTGATAAAAAACATTCAAAACAATGAAGTCTGGGGATAATATCAGGAATATACAAACACAGAGTCTGTAGCAATATCTGGGATTGCGTTAGCCAAAAAAAACCCGAATATTTCCGGTTTCATCCAGTCATATCCGGACAAACTGGTGTGGAATTCGTATGCAGTGTATTGAGAAAATCACAGAAATATGGTTTTGGAGAAAAGCAAAGTCTGTTCGTTAGGCAAGTGCATAAAATGTCATCTATACAAACAGAAATATCATGTTTGTTTGTCGCAGTTCTTCTAGCTTTCTCCCTAGAAAATACGAATGCGCAGAGCTGGTGTCTCCTTGTGGAACCAGTTAGTGTTTCCAAGCACAAAATTAAATGTTCCCTGAAAAAAAAACATTCAAAAAATAAAGTCCATGGATAATATCAGGAATACACAAACACAGAGGCTGTAGCAATATTTCGGATTGAGTTAGACAAAATTCAACCGGATATTTCCGGTTTCATCCAGTCATATCCGGACAAACTGTGTGGAATTCGTATGCAATGGACCGAAAAAATCACAGTAAAAATGGTTTTGGAGATGAGCAATGTCTTTTACTTAGGCAAGTAGATAAAATATCATCGATACAAACAGAAATATCATGTTTGTTTGCAGCAGTTCCTCTTGCTTTCTCCCTAGAAAATACAATTATATAGAGCTGGTGTCTCCATGTGGAAACAGATTGTGTTTTCAGGCACAAAATTAAATGTTCCTTGATAAAAAACATTCAAAACAATAAAGTCCGTGGATAATAACTGGAATACACAAACACAGAGGCTGTAACAATATCTGGGATTGAGTTAGCCAAAACAAAACCGGATATTTCTGGTTTCATCCAATCATATCCGGACAAACTGGTGTGGAATTCGTATGCAATGGACCGAGAAAATCGCAGTAAAAATGGTTTTGGAGAAAAGCAAAGTCGTTTCATTAGGCAAGTACATAAAATGTCATCTACACAAACATAAATATCATGATTGTGTGCCGCAGTTCCTCTAGCTTTCTCCCAAGAAATTACGAATGTGTAGAGCTGGTTTCCCCATGACGAACCAATTAGTGTTTCTACGGTACAAAATTAAATGTTCCCTGTAA
Organism: Lepus oiostolus; assembly: GCA_036325905.1. NCBI lineage: Eukaryota > Metazoa > Chordata > Mammalia > Lagomorpha > Leporidae > Lepus > Lepus oiostolus. The sequence goes on along the minus strand of CM070808.1, from coordinate 54,872,075 downwards.
AAACATTCAAAACAATAAATTCCATCGATAATATCCGGAAAACACAAACACAGAGGCTTTCACAATATTTCGGATTGAGTTAGCCAAAACACAACCAGATATTTCTGGTTTCATCCAGTCATATCCGGATAAAGTGGTGTAGAATTCGTATGCAATGGACGGAAAAATCACAGTAAAAATAGTTTTGCAGAATAGCAAAGTCTTTTTGTTAGGCAAGGGCATAAAATGTCATCTATACAAACAGAAATATCATGTTTATTTGCCATAGTTCCCCTAGCTTTCTCCCTAGAAAATATGAATGTGTAGAGCTGGTGTCTCCATGTGGAAAAAATTAGTGTTTTCAAGCACAAAATTAAATGTTCCCTGATAAAAAACATTCAAAACAATTAAGTCCGTGGATAATATCAGGAATATATAAACACAGAGGCTGTAGCAATATCTGGGATTGAATTAGCAAAAAAAAAAAAAAGGATATTTCTGGTTTCATCCAGTCATATCCGGACAAAGTGGTGTGGAATTCGTATGCAATGGACCGAGAAAATCACAGTACAAATGGTTTTGGAGAAAAGCAAAGTCTTTTCGCCAGGCAAGAGCATAAAATGTCATCTACACAAACAGAAATATCATGTTTGTTTGCCGCAGTTCCTCTAGCTTTCTCCCTAGAAAATACGAATGTGTAGAGCTGATGTCTCCATGTGGAAACAATTAGTGTTTCCAAGCATAAAATTAAATGTTCCCTGAAAAAAAAAACATTCAAAAAAATAAAGTCCGTGGATAATATCCAGAAAACATAAACACAGAGGCTGTAGCAATATTTCGGATTGAGTTAGCCAAAACACAACCAGATATTTCTGGATTCATCCAGTCATATCCGGGAAAAGTGGTGTGGAATTCCTATGCAATGGTCCGAGAAAATCACAGTACAAATGGTTTTGGAGAAAAGCAAAGTCTTTTCGTTAGGAAAGTGCATAAAATGTCATCTATACAAACAAAATTGTCATGTTTGTTTGCCGCTGTTCCTCTAGCTTTCTCCATAGAAAATAAAAATGTGTAGAGCTGGTGTCTCCATGTGGAACCAATTAGTGTTTCCAAGCACAAAATTAAATGTTCCCTGATAAAAAACATTCAAAATAATAAAGTCCATTGATAATATCCAGAAAAAAAAAAAAAACATAGAGGCTGTAGCAATATCAGGGATTGAGTTAGCCAAAACCAAACTGGATATTTCTGGTTTCATCCAGTCTTATCCAGACAAAGTGGTGTGGAATTCGTATTCAATGGACAGAGAAAATCACAGTATAAAGGGTTTTGGAGAAAAGCAAAGTCATTTCATTAGGCAAGTGCAAAAAATGCCATCTATACAAACAGAAATATGATGTTTGTTTGCTGTACTTCATCTAGCATTCTCCCTAGAAAATGCGAATGTGTAGAGCTGGTGTTCTCATGATGAACCAATTAGTGTTTCACAGCACAAAATTAAATGTTCCGGATAAAAACATTCAAAACAATAAAGTCATTGTATAATATCAGGAATACACCTACACAGAGGCTGTAGCAATATTTCGGATTGAGTTAGCCAAAACACAACCAGACATTTCTGGTTTCATCCAGTCTTATACGGAAAATGTGGTGTGGAATTCGTATGCAATGGACAGAGAAAATCACAGTATAAAGGGTTTTGGAGAAAAGCAATGTCATTTCATTAGGCAAGTGCAAAAAATGCCATCTATACAAACAGAAATATGATGTTTGTTTGCTGTACTTCATCTAGCTTTCTCCCTAGAAAATGCGAATGTGTAGAGCTGGTGTTCTCATGATGAACCAATTAGTGTTTCACAGCACAAAATTAAATGTTCCGGATAAAAACATTCAAAACAATAAAGTCTGTGTATAATATCAGGAATACACCTACACAGAGGCTGTAGCAATATTTTGGATTGAGTTAGCCAAAACACAACCAGATATTTCTGGTTTCATCCAGTCATATCCGGACAAACTGGTGTGGAATTCATATGCAATGGACCGAGAAAATCACAGTAAGAACGGTTTTGGAGAAAAGCAAAGTCTTTACGTTAGGCAAGTGCATAAAATATCATCTATACAAACAGAAATATCATGTTTGTTTGCCATAGGTCCTCTAGCTTTCTCCCTAGAAAATACGAATGTGTGGAGCTGGTGTCTCCATGGAGAACCAATTAGTGACTCCAAGCACAAAATTAAATGTTCACTGATAAAAAACATTCAAAACAATAAAGTCTGTGGATAATATCAGGAATACACAAACACAGAGGCTGTAGCAATATCTTGGATTGAGTTAGCCAAAAAAAAAACCGGATATTACCGGTTTCATGCAATCATATCTGGACAAAGTCGTTTGGAATTCATATGCATTGGACCGAGAAAATCACAGTAAAAATGGTTTTGGAGAAAAGCAAAGTATTTTCGTTAGGCAAGTGCATAAAATGTCGACTAGACAAAAAGAAATATCATGTTTGTTTGCTGCAGTTCCTCTAGCTTTCTCCCTAGAAAATATGAATGTGAGGAGCTGGTGTCCCCATGATGAACCAATTAGTCTTTCTACTGTACAAAATTAAATGTTCCCTGATAAAAACATTCAAAACAATAAAGTCCATCGATAATATCCAGAAAACACAAACACAGAGGCTTTCACAATATTTTGGATTGAGTTAGCCAAAACACAACCGGATATTTCTGGTTTCATCCAGTCATATCCGGATAAAGTGTTGTGGAGTTCATATGCAAAGGACCGACAATATCACAGTAAAAATGATTTCGGAGGAAAGCAAAGTCTTTTCGTTAGGCAATTGCATAAAATGTCATCTATACAAACAGAAATATCATGTTTGTTTGCCGCAGGTCCTCTAGCTTTCTCCCTAGAAAATACGAATGTGTACAGCAGGTTTTCCCATTATGAACAAATTCGTGTTTCAACGGTTCAAAATAAAATATCCCCTGATAAAAACATTCAAAACAATAAAGTCCAACGATAATATCCAGAAAACACAAACACAGAGTCTTTCACAATATTTCACATTGAATTAGCAAGCACAACCGGATATTTCTGGTTTCATCCAGTCATATCCAGACAAAGTGGTCTGGAATTTGTATGCAATGGACCGAGAATATCACAGTAAAAATGGTTTTGGAGAAAAGCAAAGTCTTTTCATTAGGAAAGTGCATAAAATGTCGTCTATACAAACAGAAATATCATCTTTGTTTGCCACATTTCCTCTAGCTTTCTCCCTAGAAAATACGAATATGTAGAGCTGGAGTCTCCATGTGGAACCAATTAATGTATCCAAGCTCAAAATAAAATGTTCCCTGATAAAAACATTCAAAACAATATAGTCCATTGATAATATCCAGAAAACACAAACCCAGAGCCTGTAGCCATATTTCGGATTGATTTAGCCAAAGCACAACCAGATATTTCTGGTTTCATCCAGTGATATCCGGACAAAGTGGTTTGGAATTCGTATGCAATGGACAGAGAAAATCACATTAAAAAGGGTTTTGGAGAAAAGCAAAGTCTTTTTGTTAGGCAAGTGCATAAAATGTCATCTATACAAACAGAAATATCATGATCGTTTGCAACAGTTCCTCTAGCTTTCTCCCTAGAAAATACGAATGTGTAGAGCTGGTGTTCCCATGATGAACCAATTAGTGTTTCAATGGTACAAAATTAAATGCTCTTGGATAAAAACATTCAAAAAAATAAAGTCCATCGTTAATATGCAGAAAACACAAACACAGAGGCTGTAGCAATATCTGGGATTGAGTTAGCCAAAAAACAACCGGATATTTCTGGTTTCATCCAGTCATATCCGGGCAAACTGGTGTGGAATTCGTATGCAATGGACCGAGAAAATCACAGTACAAACGGTTTTGGAGAAAAGCAAAGTCTTTTCTTTAGGCAAGGGCATACAATGTCATCTATACAAACAGAAATATCATGTTTGTTTACTGCAGTTCCTCTAGCTTTCTCCCTAGAAAATACGAATGTGTACAGCTGGTGTTCCCATGATGAACCAATTAGTGTTTCAACGGTACAAAATTAAATGCTCCCTGATAAAAACATTCAAAAAATAAAGTCCATCGATAATATGCAGAAAACACAAACACAGAGGCTGTAGCAAAATCTGGAATTGAGTTTGCAAAAAAACAACCGGATATTTCTGGTTTCATCCAGTCATATCCGGACAAACTGGTGTGGAATTCGTATGCAATGGACCGAGAAAATCACAGTACAAATGGTTTTGGAGAAAAGCAATTCTTTTCGTTAGGCAAGTGCATAAAATGTCATCGATAGAAACAGAAATATCATGTTTGTTTGCCGCAGTTCCTCTAGCTTTGTCCCTAGAAAATATGAATATGTAGAGCTGGTGTCTCCATGTGGAACCAATTAGTGTTTACAAGCACAAAATTAAATGTTCCCTGATATAAAACATTCAAAACAATGAAGTCCGTGGATAATATCTGGAAAACACAAACACAGAAGCTGTAGCAATATCTGGGAATGAGTTAGCCAAAACACAACCAGATATTTCTGGTGTCTTCCAGTCATATCAGGACAAACCGGTGTGGAATCCGTATGCAATGGACCGAGAAAATCACAGTACAAATGGTTTTGGAGAAAAGCAAAGTCTTTTCATTAGGCAAGTGCATAAAATGTCATCTATGCAAACAGAAATATCATGTTTGTTAGCCACAGTTCCTCTAGCTTTCTCCCTAGAATATACGAATATGTAGAGCTGGTGTCTGCTGTGGAACTAATTAGTGTTTCCAAGCACAAAATTAAATGTTCCCTGAAAAAAAAATTCAAAAATATAAAGTCCATGGATAATATCAGGAATACACAAACTCAGAGGCTGTAGCAATATTTCGGATTGAGTTACCTAAAACACAACCAGATATTTCTGGTTTCATCCAGTCATATCGAGACAAACTCGTGTGGAATTCGTATGTAATGGACAGAGAAAATCACAGTAAAAATGGTTTTGGAGAAAAGCAAAGTCTTTTCGCCAGACAAGAGCATGAAATATCATCTATACATACAGAAATATCATGTTTGTTTGCCACAGTTCCTCTAGTTTTCTCCCTAAAAATACGAATGTGTAGAGCTGGTGTCTCCATGTGGAAGCAATTAATGTTTCCAAGCACAAAATTAAATGTTCCCTGATAAAAAACATTCAAAACAATAAAGTCTCTGGATAATATCAGGAATACACAAACACAGAGTCTGTAGCAATATTTCGGATTGAGTTAGCCAAAACACAAATGGATATTTCTATTTTAATCAAGCCATTTCCGGACAAACTTGTGTGGAATTCATATGCAATAGACTGAGAAAATCACAGTACAAATGGTTTTGGAGAAGAGCAAAGTCTTTTCATTAGGCAAGTAGATAAAATACCATCGATACAAACAGAAATATCATGTTTGTTTGCAGCAGTACCTCTAGCTTTCTCCCTAGAAAATACGAATGTTTAGAGCTGGTGTCTCCATGTGGAACCAATTAGTGATTCCAAGCACAAAATTAAATGTTCCTTGATAAAAATCATTCAAAACAATAAAGTCCGTGGATAATATCAGGATTACACAAACACAGAGGCTGTAGCAATATCTGGGATTGAGTTACCGAAAACACAACCGGATATTTCTGGTTTCATCCAGTCATATCCGGACAAAGTGGTTTGGAATTTGTATGCCATGGACCGAGAAAATCACAGTACAAATGGTTTTGGAGAAAAGCAAGTCTTTTCGTTGGGCAAGTGCATAAATGTCATCTATAGAAACTGAAATATCATGTTTGTTTGCGGCAGTTCCTCTAGCTTTCTCCCTAGAAAATACGAATATGTAGAGCTGGTGTCTCCATGTGGAACCAATTACTGTATCCAAGCTCAAAATAAAATATTCCCCGATAAAAAGCATTCAAATCCATAAAGTCCATTGATAGTATCCAGAAAAAACAAACACAGAGGCTGTACCAATATCTGGGATTGAGTGAGCCAAAACAAAACCGATATTTTCGGTTTAATCCAGTCATACCCAGACAAACTGGTGTGGAATTCAAAACCAATGGACCAAGAAAATCACAGTACAAAAGGTTTTGGAGGAAAGCAAAGCCTTTTTGTTAGGCAAGTGCATAAAATGTCATCGATACAAACAGAAATATCATGTTTGTTTGCAGCAGTTCCTCTAGGTTTCTCCCTAGAAAATACGAAAGTGTAGAGGTGGTGACCCCATTATGAACCAATTAGTGATTCAATGGTACAAAATTAAACATTGCCTGATAAAAACATTCAAAACAATAAAGTCCATCGATAATATCCAGAAAACACAAATACAGAGGCTTTCACAATATTTCGGTTTGAGTTAGCCAAAATACAAGCGGATATTTCTGGTTTCATCCAGTCATATCCGGACAAACTGGTGTGGAATTCGTATGCAATGGACCGAGAAAATCACAGTATAATTGGTTTTGGAGAAAACCAAAGTCTTTTCTTTAGGCAAGTGCATAAAATGTCATCTATACAAAGAGAAATATCATGTTTGTTTGCCGCAGTTCTACTAGCTTTCTCCCTAGAAAATACCAAAGTGTAGAGGTGGTGTCGCCATGATGAACCAATTAGTGATTCAATGGTACAAAATTAAATGTTGCCGGATTAAAACATTCAAAACAATAAAGTCCATCGATAATATCCAGAAAACACAAACACAGAGGCTTTCACAATATTTCGGTTTGAGTTAGCCAAAACACAACCGGACATTTCTGGTTTCATCCAGTCATATCCGGACAAACTGCTGTGGAATTTGTATGCAATGGACCGAGAAAATCACAGTACAAATGGTTTTGGAGAAAAGCAAAGTCTTTTCGTTAGGCATGTGCATAAAATGTCATCGATACAAACAGAAATATCATGATTCTTTGCCGCAGTTCCTCTAGGTTTCTCCCTAGAATATACGAATGTGTAGAGCTGGTGTCCCCATGATGAACCAATTGGTGATTCAACGGTACAAAATTATATGTTGCCTGATAAAAATCATTCAAAACAATAAAGTCCATCGATAATATCCAGAAAACAGAAACACAGAGGCTTTCACAATATTTCAGTTTGAGTTAGCCAAAACACAAATGGACATTTCTGGTTTCATCCAGTCATATCTGGACAAACTGATGTGGAATTCGTATGCAAGGGACCGAAAAAATCACAGTACAAATGGTTTTGGAGAAAAGCAAAGTCTTTTCATTAGGCAAGTGCATAAAATGTCATCTATAGAAACAGAAATATCATGTTTGTTTGTCGCAGTTCCTCTACCTTTCTCCCTTGAAAATATGAATATGTAGAGATGGTGTCTCCATGTGGAACCAATTACTGTTTCAAAGCTCAAAATAAAATGTTCCCCGATAAAAAGCATTCAAAACAATAAAGTCCATTGATAGTATGCAAAAAAAAAAAAACAAACGCAGAGGCTGTAGCAATATCTGGGATTGAGTTAGCAAAAAAAAAAAAACGGATATTTATGGTATCATCCAGTCATATCCAGACATACTTGTTTGCAATTCGTATGCAAGGGACCGAAAAAATCAGAGTAAAAATGGTTCTGCAGAAAAGCAAAGTCTTTTCATTAGGCAAGTGCATAAAATGTCATCTATACAAACAGAAATATCATGTTTGTTTGCCACAGTTCCTCTAGCTTTTCTGTAGAAAATACGAATGTGTAGAGCTGGTGTTCCCATGATGAACCATTTAGTGTTTCAACGGTACAAAATTAAACATTGCCTGATAAAAACATTCAAAACAATAAAGTCCATCGATAATATCCAGAAAACACAAACACAGAGGCTTTCACAATATTTCAGTTTGAGTTAGCCAAAACACAACCGGATATTTCTGGTTTCATCCAGGGATATCCGGACAAAATGGTTTGGAATTCGTATGCAATGGACCGAGAAAATCACAGTACAAATGGTTTTGGAGAAAAGCAAGGCTTTTCGTTAGGCAAGTGCATAAAATCTCATCTATAGAAACAGAAATATCATGTTTGTTTGCCGCAGTTCTTCTAGATTTCTCCCTAGAAAATACGAATATGTAGAGCTGGTGTCTCCATGTGGAACCAATTACTGTATCCAAGCTCAAAATAAAATGTTCCCCGATAAAAAGCATTCAAAACCATAAAGTCCATTGATAGTATCCAGAAAAAACAAACACAGAGGCTGTACCAATATCTGGGATTGAGTTAGCCAAAACAAAACGGATATTTCCGGTTTAATCCAGTCATACTCAGACAAACTGGTGTGGAATTCATATGCCATGGACCGAGAAAATCACAGTACAAATGGTTTTGGAGGAAAGCAAAGTCTTTTTGTTAGGCATGTGCATAAAATGTCATCGATAGAAACAGAAATATCATGTATGTTTGTTGCAGTTCCTCTAGGTTTCTCCCTAGAAAATACGAATGTGTAGAGGTGGTGTCGCCATGATGAACCAATTAGTCATTCAACGGTACAAAATTAAATGTTGCCTGATAAAAACATTCAATACAATAAAGTCCATCGATAATATTTAGAAAACACAAACACAGAGGCTGTAGCAATATTTCGTATTGAGTTAGCCAAAACACTACTGGATATTTCTGTTTTCATCCAGTCATATCCGGAAAAACTGGTGTGGAATTCGTATGCAATGGACCGAGAAAATCACAGTACAAATGGTTTTGGAGAAAAGCAAAGTCTTTTCGTTAGGCAAGTGCATAAAATGTCATCGATACAAACAGAAATATCATGTTTATTTTCCACAGTTCCTCTAGCTTTCTCCCTAGAAAATGCGAAAGTGTAGAGGTGGTGTCGCCATGATGAACCAATTAGTGATTCAACAGTACAAAATTAAATGTTGCCTGATAAAAACATTCAAAACAATAGAGTCCATCCATAATATCCAGAAAACACAAACACAGAGGCTTTCACAATATTTCGGTTTGAGTTAGCCAAACACAACCGGATATTTCTGGTTTCATCCAGTCATAACCGGACAAACTCGTGTGGAATTTGTATGAAATGGACCGAGAAAATCACAGTACAAATGGTTTTGGAGAAAAGCAAAGTCTTTTTGTTAGGCAAGTGCATAAAATGTCATCGATACAAACAGAAATATCATGTTTCTTTGCCGCAGTTCCTCTAGGTTTCCTCCTAGAAAATACGAATGTGTAGAGCTGGTGTCCCCATGATGAACCAATTAGTGATTCAACGGTACAAAATTAAATGTTGCCTGATAAAAACTTTCAAACAATAAAGTCCATCAATAATATCCAGAAAACACAAACAATGAGGCTTCCACAATATTTCGGTTTGAGTTAGGCAAAACACAAATGGACATTTCTGTTTTCATCCAGTCATATCCAGACAAACTGGTGTGGAATTCATATGCTATGGACGTAGAAAACCACAGTACAAATGGTTTTGGAGAAAAGCAAAGTCTTTTCGTTAGGCAAGTGCATAAAATGTCATGGATACAAACAGAAATATCATGTTTCTTTGCCGCAGTTCCTCTAGGTTTCTCCCTAGAAAATACAAATGTGTAGAGCTGGTGTCCCCATGATGAAGCAAGTAGTATTTCTATGGTACAGAAATAAGTGTTCCCTGATAAAAACATTCAAAACAATAAAGTCCATCGATAATATGCAGAAAACACAAACACAGAGGCTTTACAATATTTTGGATTGAGTTAGCCAAAACACAATGGGATATTTCTCGTTTCATCCTGTTATATCCGCTCAAAGTGGTGTGGAATTCCTATGCAATGGATCGAGAAAATCACAGTAAATATGGTTTTGGAGCAAAGCAAAGTCTTTTCATTAGGCAAGTGCATAAAATGTCATCTATACAAACCGAAATATCATGTTTGTTTGCCGCAGTTCCTCTAGGTTTCTCCCTAGAAAATACGAATGTGTAGAGCTGGTGTTGCCATGATGAACCAATTACTGTATCCAAGCTCAAAATAAAATGTTCCCCGATAAAATGCATTCAAAACAATAAAGTCCATTGATAGTATCCAGAAAACACAAACACAGAGGCTGTAGCAATATCTGGGATTGAGTTAGCCAAAACACAACCGGATATTCCTGGTTTCATCCTGTCATATCCGGACAAACTGGTGTGGAATTCGTATGCAATGGACCGAGAAAATCACAGTACAAATGGTTTTGGAGCAAAGCAAAGTCTTTTCATTAGACAAGTGAATAAAATGTCATCAAAACAAACAGAAATATCATGTTTGTTTGCCGCAGTTCCTCTAGCTTTCTCACTAGAAAATACGATTGTGTAGAGCTGGTGTCTCCATCATGAACCAATTAGTGATACAAAGATACAAAATTAAATGTTCCCTGATAAAAACATTCAAAACAATAAGTCCATCGATAATATCCAGAAAACACAAACACAGAGGCTTTCACAATATTTCGGTTTGAGTTAGCCAAAACACAACCGGACATTTCTGGTTTCATCCAGTCATATCCGGACAAACTGCTGTGGAATTTGTATGCAATGGACCGAGAAAATCACAGTACAAATGGTTTTGGAGAAAAGCAAAGTCTTTTCGTTAGGCATGTGCATAAAATGTCATCGATACAAACAGAAATATCATGTTTGTTTGCAGCAGTTCTACTAGCTTTCTCCCTAGAAAATACGAAAGTGTAGAGGTGGTATCCCCATTATGAACCAATTAGTGATTCAACGGTACAAAATTAAATGTTACCTGATAAAAACATTCAAAACAATAAAGTCCATGGATAATATCCAGGAAACACAAACACAGAGGCTTTCACAATATTTTGGTTTGAGTTAGCCAAAACACAACCGGATATTTCTGGTTAAATCCAGTCATTTCTGGACAAACTGGTGTGGAATTTGTATGCAATGGACTGAGAAAATCACAGTACAAATGGTTTTGGAGAAAAGCAAAGTCTTTTCGTTAGGCAAGTGCATAAAATGTCATCGATACAAACAGAAATATCATGATTCTTTGCCGCAGTTCCTCTAGGTTTCTCCCTAGAATATACGAATGTGTAGAGCTGGTGTCCCCATGATGAACCAATTGGTGATTCAACGGTACAAAATTATATGTTGCCTGATAAAAATCATTCAAAACAATAAAGTCCATCGATAATATCCAGAAAACAGAAACACAGAGGCTTTCACAATATTTCAGTTTGAGTTAGCCAAAACACAAATGGACATTTCTGGTTTCATCCAGTCATATCTGGACAAACTGATGTGGAATTCGTATGCAAGGGACCGAAAAAATCACAGTACAAATGGTTTTGGAGAAAAGCAAAGTCTTTTCATTAGGCAAGTGCATAAAATGTCATCTATAGAAACAGAAATATCATGTTTGTTTGTCGCAGTTCCTCTACCTTTCTCCCTTGAAAATATGAATATGTAGAGATGGTGTCTCCATGTGGAACCAATTACTGTTTCAAAGCTCAAAATAAAATGTTCCCCGATAAAAAGCATTCAAAACAATAAAGTCCATTGATAGTATGCAAAAAAAAAAAAAACAAACGCAGAGGCTGTAGCAATATCTGGGATTGAGTTAGCAAAAAAAAAAAAAAACGGATATTTATGGTATCATCCAGTCATATCCAGACATACTTGTTTGCAATTCGTATGCAAGGGACCGAAAAAATCAGAGTAAAAATGGTTCTGCAGAAAAGCAAAGTCTTTTCATTAGGCAAGTGCATAAAATGTCATCTATACAAACAGAAATATCATGTTTGTTTGCCACAGTTCCTCTAGCTTTTCTGTAGAAAATACGAATGTGTAGAGCTGGTGTTCCCATGATGAACCATTTAGTGTTTCAACGGTACAAAATTAAACATTGCCTGATAAAAACATTCAAAACAATAAAGTCCATCGATAATATCCAGAAAACACAAACACAGAGGCTTTCACAATATTTCAGTTTGAGTTAGCCAAAACACAACCGGATATTTCTGGTTTCATCCAGGGATATCCGGACAAAATGGTTTGGAATTCGTATGCAATGGACCGAGAAAATCACAGTACAAATGGTTTTGGAGAAAAGCAAGGCTTTTCGTTAGGCAAGTGCATAAAATCTCATCTATAGAAACAGAAATATCATGTTTGTTTGCCGCAGTTCTTCTAGATTTCTCCCTAGAAAATACGAATATGTAGAGCTGGTGTCTCCATGTGGAACCAATTACTGTATCCAAGCTCAAAATAAAATGTTCCCCGATAAAAAGCATTCAAAACCATAAAGTCCATTGATAGTATCCAGAAAAAACAAACACAGAGGCTGTACCAATATCTGGGATTGAATTAGCCAAAACAAAACGGATATTTCCGGTTTAATCCAGTCATACTCAGACAAACTGGTGTGGAATTCATATGCCATGGACCGAGAAAATCACAGTACAAATGGTTTTGGAGGAAAGCAAAGTCTTTTTGTTAGGCATGTGCATAAAATGTCATCGATAGAAACAGAAATATCATGTATGTTTGTTGCAGTTCCTCTAGGTTTCTCCCTAGAAAATACGAATGTGTAGAGGTGGTGTCGCCATGATGAACCAATTAGTCATTCAACGGTACAAAATTAAATGTTGCCTGATAAAAACATTCAATACAATAAAGTCCATCGATAATATTTAGAAAACACAAACACAGAGGCTGTAGCAATATTTCGTATTGAGTTAGCCAAAACACTACTGGATATTTCTGTTTTCATCCAGTCATATCCGGAAAAACTGGTGTGGAATTCGTATGCAATGGACCGAGAAAATCACAGTACGAATGGTTTTGGAGAAAAGCAAAGTCTTTTCGTTAGGCAAGTGCATAAAATGTCATCGATACAAACAGAAATATCATGTTTATTTTCCACAGTTCCTCTAGCTTTCTCCCTAGAAAATGCGAAAGTGTAGAGGTGGTGTCGCCATGATGAACCAATTAGTGATTCAACAGTACAAAATTAAATGTTGCCTGATAAAAACATTCAAAACAATAGAGTCCATCCATAATATCCAGAAAACACAAACACAGAGGCTTTCACAATATTTCGGTTTGAGTTAGCCAAACACAACCGGATATTTCTGGTTTCATCCAGTCATAACCGGACAAACTCGTGTGGAATTTGTATGAAATGGACCGAGAAAATCACAGTACAAATGGTTTTGGAGAAAAGCAAAGTCTTTTTGTTAGGCAAGTGCATAAAATGTCATCGATACAAACAGAAATATCATGTTTCTTTGCCGCAGTTCCTCTAGGTTTCCTCCTAGAAAATACGAATGTGTAGAGCTGGTGTCCCCATGATGAACCAATTAGTGATTCAACGGTACAAAATTAAATGTTGCCTGATAAAAACTTTCAAACAATAAAGTCCATCAATAATATCCAGAAAACACAAACAATGAGGCTTCCACAATATTTCGGTTTGAGTTAGGCAAAACACAAATGGACATTTCTGTTTTCATCCAGTCATATCCAGACAAACTGGTGTGGAATTCATATGCTATGGACGTAGAAAACCACAGTACAAATGGTTTTGGAGAAAAGCAAAGTCTTTTCGTTAGGCAAGTGCATAAAATGTCATGGATACAAACAGAAATATCATGTTTCTTTGCCGCAGTTCCTCTAGGTTTCTCCCTAGAAAATACAAATGTGTAGAGCTGGTGTCCCCATGATGAAGCAAGTAGTATTTCTATGGTACAGAAATAAGTGTTCCCTGATAAAAACATTCAAAACAATAAAGTCCATCGATAATATGCAGAAAACACAAACACAGAGGCTTTACAATATTTTGGATTGAGTTAGCCAAAACACAATGGGATATTTCTCGTTTCATCCTGTTATATCCGCTCAAAGTGGTGTGGAATTCCTATGCAATGGATCGAGAAAATCACAGTAAATATGGTTTTGGAGCAAAGCAAAGTCTTTTCATTAGGCAAGTGCATAAAATGTCATCTATACAAACCGAAATATCATGTTTGTTTGCCGCAGTTCCTCTAGGTTTCTCCCTAGAAAATACGAATGTGTAGAGCTGGTGTTGCCATGATGAACCAATTACTGTATCCAAGCTCAAAATAAAATGTTCCCCGATAAAAAGCATTCAAAACAATAAAGTCCATTGATAGTATCCAGAAAACACAAACACAGAGGCTGTAGCAATATCTGGGATTGAGTTAGCCAAAACACAACCGGATATTCCTGGTTTCATCCTGTCATATCCGGACAAACTGGTGTGGAATTCGTATGCAATGGACCGAGAAAATCACAGTACAAATGGTTTTGGAGCAAAGCAAAGTCTTTTCATTAGACAAGTGAATAAAATGTCATCAAAACAAACAGAAATATCATGTTTGTTTGCCGCAGTTCCTCTAGCTTTCTCACTAGAAAATACGATTGTGTAGAGCTGGTGTCTCCATCATGAACCAATTAGTGATACAAAGATACAAAATTAAATGTTCCCTGATAAAAACATTCAAAACAATAAGTCCATCGATAATATCCAGAAAACACAAACACAGAGGCTTTCACAATATTTCGGTTTGAGTTAGCCAAAACACAACCGGACATTTCTGGTTTCATCCAGTCATATCCGGACAAACTGCTGTGGAATTTGTATGCAATGGACCGAGAAAATCACAGTACAAATGGTTTTGGAGAAAAGCAAAGTCTTTTCGTTAGGCATGTGCATAAAATGTCATCTATACAAACAGAAATATCATGTTTGTTTGCAGCAGTTCTACTAGCTTTCTCCCTAGAAAATACGAAAGTGTAGAGGTGGTATCCCCATTATGAACCAATTAGTGATTCAACGGTACAAAATTAAATGTTACCTGATAAAAACATTCAAAACAATAAAGTCCATGGATAATATCCAGGAAACACAAACACAGAGGCTTTCACAATATTTTGGTTTGAGTTAGCCAAAACACAACCGGATATTTCTGGTTAAATCCAGTCATTTCTGGACAAACTGGTGTGGAATTTGTATGCAATGGACTGAGAAAATCACAGTACAAATGGTTTTGGAGAAAAGCAAAGTCTTTTCGTTAGGCAAGTGCATAAAATGTCATCGATACAAACAGAAATATCATGATTCTTTGCCGCAGTTCCTCTAGGTTTCTCCCTAGAATATACGAATGTGTAGAGCTGGTGTCCCCATGATGAACCAATTGGTGATTCAACGGTACAAAATTATATGTTGCCTGATAAAAATCATTCAAAACAATAAAGTCCATCGATAATATCCAGAAAACAGAAACACAGAGGCTTTCACAATATTTCAGTTTGAGTTAGCCAAAACACAAATGGACATTTCTGGTTTCATCCAGTCATATCTGGACAAACTGATGTGGAATTCGTATGCAAGGGACCGAAAAAATCACAGTACAAATGGTTTTGGAGAAAAGCAAAGTCTTTTCATTAGGCAAGTGCATAAAATGTCATCTATAGAAACAGAAATATCATGTTTGTTTGCTGCAGTTCCTCTACCTTTCTCCCTTGAAAATATGAATATGTAGAGATGGTGTCTCCATGTGGAACCAATTACTGTTTCAAAGCTCAAAATAAAATGTTCCCCGATAAAAAGCATTCAAAACAATAAAGTCCATTGATAGTATGCAAAAAAAAAAAACAAACGCAGAGGCTGTAGCAATATCTGGGATTGAGTTAGCAAAAAAAAAAAAAAAAACGGATATTTATGGTATCATCCAGTCATATCCAGACATACTTGTTTGCAATTCGTATGCAAGGGACCGAAAAAATCAGAGTAAAAATGATTCTGCAGAAAAGCAAAGTCTTTTCATTAGGCAAGTGCATAAAATGTAATCTATACAAACAGAAATATCATGTTTGTTTGCCACAGTTCCTCTAGCTTTTCTGTAGAAAATACGAATGTGTAGAGCTGGTGTTCCCATGATGAACCATTTAGTGTTTCAACGGTACAAAATTAAACATTGCCTGATAAAAACATTCAAAACAATAAAGTCCATCGATAATATCCAGAAAACACAAACACAGAGGCTTTCACAATATTTCAGTTTGAGTTAGCCAAAACACAACCGGATATTTCTGGTTTCATCCAGTGATATCCGGACAAAATGGTTTGGAATTCGTATGCAATGGACCGAGAAAATCACAGTACAAATGGTTTTGGAGAAAAGCAAGGCTTTTCGTTAGGCAAGTGCATAAAATCTCATCTATAGAAACAGAAATATCATGTTTGTTTGCCGCAGTTCTTCTAGATTTCTCCCTAGAAAATACGAATATGTAGAGCTGGTGTCTCCATGTGGAACCAATTACTGTATCCAAGCTCAAAATAAAATGTTCCCCGATAAAAAGCATTCAAAACCATAAAGTCCATTGATAGTATCCAGAAAAAACAAACACAGAGGCTGTACCAATATCTGGGATTGAGTTAGCCAAAACAAAACGGATATTTCCGGTTTAATCCAGTCATACTCAGACAAACTGGTGTGGAATTCATATGCCATGGACCGAGAAAATCACAGTACAAATGGTTTTGGAGGAAAGCAAAGTCTTTTTGTTAGGCATGTGCATAAAATGTCATCGATAGAAACAGAAATATCATGTATGTTTGTTGCAGTTCCTCTAGGTTTCTCCCTAGAAAATACGAATGTGTAGAGGTGGTGTCGCCATGATGAACCAATTAGTCATTCAACGGTACAAAATTAAATGTTGCCTGATAAAAACATTCAATACAATAAAGTCCATCGATAATATTTAGAAAACACAAACACAGAGGCTGTAGCAATATTTCGTATTGAGTTAGCCAAAACACTACTGGATATTTCTGTTTTCATCCAGTCATATCCGGAAAAACTGGTGTGGAATTCGTATGCAATGGACCGAGAAAATCACAGTACAAATGGTTTTGGAGAAAAGCAAAGTCTTTTCGTTAGGCAAGTGCATAAAATGTCATCGATACAAACAGAAATATCATGTTTATTTTCCACAGTTCCTCTAGCTTTCTCCCTAGAAAATGCGAAAGTGTAGAGGTGGTGTCGCCATGATGAACCAATTAGTGATTCAACAGTACAAAATTAAATGTTGCCTGATAAAAACATTCAAAACAATAGAGTCCATCCATAATATCCAGAAAACACAAACACAGAGGCTTTCACAATATTTCGGTTTGAGTTAGCCAAACACAACCGGATATTTCTGGTTTCATCCAGTCATAACCGGACAAACTCGTGTGGAATTTGTATGAAATGGACCGAGAAAATCACAGTACAAATGGTTTTGGAGAAAAGCAAAGTCTTTTTGTTAGGCAAGTGCATAAAATGTCATCGATACAAACAGAAATATCATGTTTCTTTGCCGCAGTTCCTCTAGGTTTCCTCCTAGAAAATACGAATGTGTAGAGCTGGTGTCCCCATGATGAACCAATTAGTGATTCAACGGTACAAAATTAAATGTTGCCTGATAAAAACTTTCAAACAATAAAGTCCATCAATAATATCCAGAAAACACAAACAATGAGGCTTCCACAATATTTCGGTTTGAGTTAGGCAAAACACAAATGGACATTTCTGTTTTCATCCAGTCATATCCAGACAAACTGGTGTGGAATTCATATGCTATGGACGTAGAAAACCACAGTACAAATGGTTTTGGAGAAAAGCAAAGTCTTTTCGTTAGGCAAGTGCATAAAATGTCATGGATACAAACAGAAATATCATGTTTCTTTGCCGCAGTTCCTCTAGGTTTCTCCCTAGAAAATACAAATGTGTAGAGCTGGTGTCCCCATGATGAAGCAAGTAGTATTTCTATGGTACAGAAATAAGTGTTCCCTGATAAAAACATTCAAAACAATAAAGTCCATCGATAATATGCAGAAAACACAAACACAGAGGCTTTACAATATTTTGGATTGAGTTAGCCAAAACACAATGGGATATTTCTCGTTTCATCCTGTTATATCCGCTCAAAGTGGTGTGGAATTCCTATGCAATGGATCGAGAAAATCACAGTAAATATGGTTTTGGAGCAAAGCAAAGTCTTTTCATTAGGCAAGTGCATAAAATGTCATCTATACAAACCGAAATATCATGTTTGTTTGCCGCAGTTCCTCTAGGTTTCTCCCTAGAAAATACGAATGTGTAGAGCTGGTGTTGCCATGATGAACCAATTACTGTATCCAAGCTCAAAATAAAATGTTCCCCGATAAAAAGCATTCAAAACAATAAAGTCCATTGATAGTATCCAGAAAACACAAACACAGAGGCTGTAGCAATATCTGGGATTGAGTTAGCCAAAACACAACCGGATATTCCTGGTTTCATCCTGTCATATCCGGACAAACTGGTGTGGAATTCGTATGCAATGGACCGAGAAAATCACAGTACAAATGGTTTTGGAGCAAAGCAAAGTCTTTTCATTAGACAAGTGAATAAAATGTCATCAAAACAAACAGAAATATCATGTTTGTTTGCCGCAGTTCCTCTAGCTTTCTCACTAGAAAATACGATTGTGTAGAGCTGGTGTCTCCATCATGAACCAATTAGTGATACAAAGATACAAAATTAAATGTTCCCTGATAAAAACATTCAAAACAATAAGTCCATCGATAATATCCAGAAAACACAAACACAGAGGCTTTCACAATATTTCGGTTTGAGTTAGCCAAAACACAACCGGACATTTCTGGTTTCATCCAGTCATATCCGGACAAACTGCTGTGGAATTTGTATGCAATGGACCGAGAAAATCACAGTGCAAATGGTTTTGGAGAAAAGCAAAGTCTTTTCGTTAGGCATGTGCATAAAATGTCATCTATACAAACAGAAATATCATGTTTGTTTGCAGCAGTTCTACTAGCTTTCTCCCTAGAAAATACGAAAGTGTAGAGGTGGTATCCCCATTATGAACCAATTAGTGATTCAACGGTACAAAATTAAATGTTACCTGATAAAAACATTCAAAACAATAAAGTCCATGGATAATATCCAGGAAACACAAACACAGAGGCTTTCACAATATTTTGGTTTGAGTTAGCCAAAACACAACCGGATATTTCTGGTTAAATCCAGTCATTTCTGGACAAACTGGTGTGGAATTTGTATGCAATGGACTGAGAAAATCACAGTACAAATGGTTTTGGAGAAAAGCAAAGTCTTTTCGTTAGGCAAGTGCATAAAATGTCATCGATACAAACAGAAATATCATGATTCTTTGCCGCAGTTCCTCTAGGTTTCTCCCTAGAATATACGAATGTGTAGAGCTGGTGTCCCCATGATGAACCAATTGGTGATTCAACGGTACAAAATTATATGTTGCCTGATAAAAATCATTCAAAACAATAAAGTCCATCGATAATATCCAGAAAACAGAAACACAGAGGCTTTCACAATATTTCAGTTTGAGTTAGCCAAAACACAAATGGACATTTCTGGTTTCATCCAGTCATATCTGGACAAACTGATGTGGAATTCGTATGCAAGGGACCGAAAAAATCACAGTACAAATGGTTTTGGAGAAAAGCAAAGTCTTTTCATTAGGCAAGTGCATAAAATGTCATCTATAGAAACAGAAATATCATGTTTGTTTGCTGCAGTTCCTCTACCTTTCTCCCTTGAAAATATGAATATGTAGAGATGGTGTCTCCATGTGGAACCAATTACTGTTTCAAAGCTCAAAATAAAATGTTCCCCGATAAAAAGCATTCAAAACAATAAAGTCCATTGATAGTATGCAAAAAAAAAAAAAAAACGCAGAGGCTGTAGCAATATCTGGGATTGAGTTAGCATATCCGGACAAACTGGTGTGGAATTCATATGCAATGGACCGAGAAAATCACAGTAAAAATGGTTTTGGAGGAAAGCAAAGTCTTTTCGTTATGCAACTGCATATAATGTCATCTATACAAACAGAAATATCAAGTTTGTTTGCCACAGTTCCTCTCGCTTTCTTTGTAGAAAATACGAATATGTACAGCTGGTGTCTCCATGTGGAAGCAATTACTGTATCCAAGCTCAAAATAAAATGTTTCCCGATAAAAAGCATTAAAAACAATAAAGTAAATTGATAGTATCCAGAAAAAAGTATCATAGGGTCTGTAGCAATATCTGGGATTGAGTTAGCCAAAACAAAACCGGATATTTCCGGTTTCATCCAGTCACATCCGGACAAACTCCTGTGGAATTCGTATGCAATGGACCGAGAAAATTACAGTAAAAACGGTTATGGAGGAAAGCAAAGTCTTTTCATTAGGCAAGTGCATAAAATGTCATCTATACAAACAGAAATATCAAGTTTGTTTGCCAGAGTTCCTCAAGCTTTCTCTGTAGAAAATATGAATATGTAGAGCTTGTGTCTCCATGTGGAACCAATTACTGTATCCAAGCTCAAAATACAATGTTTCCCGATAAAAAGCATTAAAACAATAAATACATTGATAGTATCCAGAAAAAAGAAACATAGAGGCTGTAGAAATATCGGTGATTGAGTTAGCCAAAACAAAACTGGATATTTCCGGTTTCATCCAGTCATATCCGGACAAACTCCTGTGGAATTCGTATGCAATGGACCAAGAAAATCACTGTACAAACGGTTTTGGAGAAAAGCAAAGTCTTTTCATTAGGCAAGTGCATAAAATGTCATCTATACAAAAAGAAATAGCATGTTTGTTTGCCGCAGTTCCTCTAGCTTTCTCCTTAGAAAATACCAATGTGTAGAGCTGGTGTTTCCATGATGAACCAATTAGTGTTTCAATGGTACAATATTAAATGTTCCCTGATAAACACATTCAAAACAAGAAAGTCCATCGATAATATCCAGAAAACACAAACAGAGAGGCTTTCACAATATTTCGTATTGATTAGCCAAAACAAAACCGGATATTTCTGGTTTCGTCCAGTCATATCCGTACAAACAGGTGTGGGATTCGTATGCAATGGACCGAGAAAATCACAGTAGAAATGGTTTTGGAGAAAAGCAAAGTCTTTTCGTTAGGCAAGTGCATAAAATGTCATCAATACACTCATAAATATCATGTTTGTTTGCCACAGTTCCTCTAGCTTTCTCCCTAGAAAATACGAATATGTACAGCTGGTGTCTCCATGTGGAACCAATTACTCTATCCAATCTCAAAATAAAACGTTCCTCGATAAATCATTCAAAGTAATAAAGTCCATTGAGAGTTCCAGAAAAAACAAACACAGAGCCTGTAGCAATATTTCGGATTGAGTTAGCCAAAACACAACCGGATATTTCCGGTTTCACCCAGTCATGTCCGGACAAAGTGGTGTGGAATTGTACGCAATGGACCGAGAAAATCACAGTACCAATGGTTTTGGAGAAAAGCAAAGTCTTTTCCTTAGGCAAGTGCATAAAACGTCATCTATATAAACAGAAATATCATGTTTGTTTGCGTAGTTCCTCTAGCTTTCTCCCTAGAAAATACGAATGTGTAGATCTGGTGTCCCCATGATGAACAAGTTAGTGTTTCATCGGTACAAAATTAAATGTTCCCTGATAAACACATTCAAAACAAGAAAGTCCATCGATAATATCCAGAAAACACAAACACAGAGGCTTTCATAATATTTCGGATTGAGTTAGCCAAAAAACAACTGGATATTTCTGGTTTCATTCAGTCATATCCGGACAAATTGGTGTGTAATTCGGATGCAGTGGAACAAGAAAATCACAGTACAAATGGTTTTGGAGAAAAAGCAAAGTCTTTTCGTTAGCAAATGCATAAAATGTCATCTATACAAACAGAAATATCATGTTTGTTTGCCGCAGTTCCTCTAGCTTTCTCCCTAGAAAATATGAATGTGTAGAGCAGGTGTTTCCATGTGGAAACTATTAGTGTTTTGCAGCACACAATTAAATGTTCCCTGATGAAAAACATTCAAAACAATAAAGTCTGTGGATAATATCAGGAATACACAAACACAGAGGCTGTAACAATATCTGGGATTGAGTTAGCCAAAACAAAATCGGATATTTCCGGTTTCATCCAGGCATATCCTGACAAAGTGGTGTGGAATTCATATGCAATGTACCGAGACAATCACAGTAAAAATGCTTTTGGAGAAAAGCAAAGTCTTTTCGTTAGGCAAGTGCATAAAATGTCATCTATACAAACAGAAATATCACGTTTCTTTGCCACAGTTCCTCTAGCTTTCTCCCTAGAAAATACGAATATGTAGCACTGGTGTCTCCATGTGGAACCAGTTACTATATCCAGGCTCAAAATAATATGTTCCCCGATAAAAAACTTTCAAAATAATAAAGTCTGTGGATAATATCAGGAATACACAAACACAGAGGCTGTAGCAATATCTGGGATTGAGTTAGCCAAAACACAACCGGATATTTCTGGTTTCATCCAATCATATCCGGAAAAAGTGGTGTGGAATTCGTGTGCAATGGACCAAGAAGATCACAGTAAAAATTGTTTTGGAGAAAAGCCAAGTCTTTTCGTTAGGCAAGTGCATAAAATGTCATCTACACAAACATCAATATCATGTTGGTTTGCCGCGGTTCCTCTTGTCAGAGGCCACCCGACAAACCACATGGAAACACGCAGCACTCAGTCAATTCATCACCACGTTTATTGCCTCATCGCGTTCCAGGCCAAAGTAGGGGGCCCAGCGAGAGGGACTGCAGGCAGTCTCCCTGAAGAAACTCTTCAGCCTCCAGCCCCGAGCACACAGAAAGACAAGGTTATATACCCCAGACCCCATACAGATAACATTCATTGTGTGCAATCATGCATAGCACAGGAACAGAGCAAGTTTACAAAGTAGCAATGGTCAGGGTACAAGCTCTGCAGATAGAGCAAAGAACATCATAAACCTTCATCAGAAGTCACATCCTGCCTGCAGGAATATGGGACGAAAAGTCTTGGAAACAGGATTAGATAAGGGACAGCCTCAGCCTGCTGCATCTCATGTCGGGCCAGGGCCACTGGCCCCGACATCTCCCCCTTCTTGTTTGTACAAGAATGGCCTGGTGTTTATGGTAACCGGTGTCTACACTGTCCAGAGGGCCACGGGAGAGGGCCCATCCCCCACAAGTCCCTCACGTTAAATGCTGAACGGAGTGGACTCGTGCCTGTCTAGGTGCCCTGCAGTGCTTACTCTGCTTACCCGTCATCAAGGATACAGGAGGCATGTCCTGCCCTCTGTCTTAGGTTGCTAGAGAAGCCTGCAAGTGCTTACCCGTCATTGACTACCGGTCCACCCTAAGAGCAGTGTAGGAGCAAGAGGTCAATGAGGCAGTTAGGAAGAGAGAGACCGAGGCTTCCACGGCATATCACATACTGCAGCCCCCTGTTTTAGAGTGTCCTAGAGGGTATGTACTGTCCTTTTTATAGCCTCTCTGTCTGCGCACATTGGAACGGTGGGAACGTTTGGTTGTTTTACTTCACATTAGTCTACAGGCAGAGCTAGGCAGGCAGGCAGAAGACAGCGGTTGTGGAGGCCGGCTCCCCACAGCTCCTTTTTTTACTTTAGGACCAGCGCCTGTCTTAGGCGCCCCTGAGCAGAGTGGCAGCTTACCCGTCTTTGCCAGAGGGTCGACTTGCATGAGCAGTCTCAGCCCTCCGCTGTCTTAGGTTGCATGCCATCCCTCAAGGCACTTACCCGTCTCTGGCTACTGGTCCAAGAAACCAAGAAACACCTGCTGTATTGCAGGGGAGGGGGGTTTTGTAGCGATGACTTCGAATGGGGACCAAATATCTGTGTCCAGTTGTGTTAAGAACCCAAATCTCTTGCCGTAGTTCATGCAGCAAACGAGTGAAATTACTATTCCAGGTATGGTTTAAGGTGGCACCTAAAGAGCGAGACAAATTAGCAAGACGAGTATAGTTATGCCAGGGAAACGGAGTAGCGCAAAGCGCGACAGATTGAACCAAGCAGGGGGTTCCCCACATCCCCGTCTAAGATTCAGTTCTTCCTGGAGAACGTTGACCCGTTGGTTTAGTAATAAGATTCCTGAATGGATATGCTGATCCACTGCCACTCGGAGTGTTCTTGTTTGATCATTCTTCTGGAGCATGGGAATAGGTGACCTTTTTTCCTTTTAGGAATTTCACAAGCCAAGACTGACCTTGACTTGTCTATGACTTGTTTATGGGCTGCCTACATCTCCCCCTTTTTTATTTAATTGAGAATGGCCTCTGTCTTAGGTTGCCCTCAGTCATCTCTGTCCTTACCCGTCATTGGTAACTCTGGCAGTTTGGCCTAGAGCCCTGTCTTAGGTTGGTACAGGATGCTGAGCGTCTTACCCGTCTCTGAGTACCATTCCAGCCCAACATTAGGTGAGAGATGAAACATACAGCCAAATATTAATTATTTGTGATTACAAATAATGATGAATGTCAGTTCATACAGACTGTAGTGAAGTCAGCATAAAATGCAGAACACACAGAAAACATCCCATACCAAGTAGGAAAAGCAGTAGTGGTCCAGTCAACATTAATAACCAATGAATCCATTGAAACCCTCCAAATGTTAGGGGGTTAGTAATAAACATGTTTTGCATTTTACTCTTAAGTTTATCAATAACAGACTCTGTATATGGCACATTGTTAGTAATGTTAAAACAACATTTTCCTGTTACAGATTTACAACTTATATGATTTTTTAACATCAAGTAATTGTTAGCTGCATGGTTTAAAAGTACTCCTGAGTGTACTTGATCCAATTCTTTGGCTATATTGGACAGTCCAGTAGCAGTAAGATTAATTGTTTTGGTCACTGAATATGCAAGCCTTCGCAGTCCACGGTTATTTCCAAAGGCCAGTCCAGGAACACTTACTACTGGTACAGCCATGGCCAGGGCAGTGTTTTGTCCTATTAGGATGACGTTGCCATTACAGTCTTTAGGTGAAGCATGCTGCCGACGCGCTCTATCCGCCACTGTAAATACAGATGTCAGCATCGGGGCCACAAAGTCCAGGGAGCAATTGCGGAAGTTATCAGAGGCTAATGATGTGAAGGCATATTTGCTACATAAAAAAACCCATCCCTTAGGAGTCCATGTCCCATACCAGTATTGGATTAGGTGTATTTCATTGATTGGTGATAGGATCCCTTTATTTTACCAATTGTAAAACCTTAATAACTTGTGGAGGCTGTGCACTCCGTAACTTGTCATTCCAATTTTTACTCAATCCTGAGCAGAGAGCCCATTCCTTTGCCAAAGAGGCGAACTGAGGGTCTTTTTAGCCAGAAACATTACAAGTTACACATGTAACTTTAGTTTTCCTTTTAAAGAAAGGCATTGCTTTGTATACTTGTAGATTTTGTTGACTACACCAATTTGTGACAGCAAATTATTTTTTAGCTGTCTGCTGTATACAGACTTAGTTTTAGTTTAATCTGCAAGAAATACGCTGCAAGCCTTATAGTGCACACTAAAATTATTTAGAGGAAAGATGGTAAAGGAGTATAGATTAATAGAATGTTGCAATAAACATGGCTCCATTGCTTTAATGATACTATAGCAAGACGGTCCACTGATTCCTGTTGGAAGGGCCTGAGGCTGGCCCCGCTTCCAGTTTTCTGAACTCTGTTTTTTAATGAATTACCTTCTTTATCAGTTTTGGAGTGACAATATTGGCCCAATGCCTTTCCCTTTAGCACTGGGGGAAAATACCAGGAGGAGCCTTATTTTGATTTTTGACTTTTGGACACTTTTTGTACATGTTTCTGTTGTTTACATTTATAGCACTCTTATTTATTGGGCATAGCCCTCCTTGATAATTTTTGTAATGACATACCATGTAGAGTGGCAGGTCCTGAATGTCCTGTTTTTAAGTGAATTTATTTTGTTAATTTTTTATGCAAGGGACTGTCACAGAACACCTCAGTCATAGTAGCCAATTGATTTATGTTTACATTGTACTTACGTTTAGTAGAATTTATAGTGTTGTGGGCATCACTAGGCAATCTTTACAAAGCACCGGAAAAGAATCCATACTGAGAATCAGACATTATTAGTAATCATTACAGGCATGTTTAAAATTTGGCTTGACTGTGTGTTCCCCTGGGATGAAGCAGCAGTAGAGGCTTGTTCTGGCTCCCTCTTAAAGCCTCCAAGGACAAGGGTGGCTCATTGCCAAGATTTTAGGCAAGCAGTGCGTCCTGTTCCGGATCTTGGCCAGAGAGCCAAGACACGAAGCATGCCCACCTGTTTATCAGAAACATTCCTTTATCCTCCTCCCTGGGAACTGGCCAGGCTCCCAAGGAGCAGGAGAAGGTCATTTGGCAACAAAGTTACTTGTCCACCAGAGCTGAACCTAGATACAAGCCTCTTTATTCCAAAAATTTGTCCTTACATTTGGCCCTAGGGCTGCATTGAGAGGTAGACATAATTAACACATTATAAGAATACAATACAAATTTCTCATACAAGTATATATCCAGCAATCAAACACAATAATACTCAATGTGTTTTAAGGGTAAATTGAAACATAACTGAGGGAGAGTTAGCTTCTTGGGCACCCATGTCAGGGACATAAAAAACAGTACCATTCTAATACAACAACTCAAGCTGCTGCAGACAGCCTGAGAACTGGCTAGACAATCCCATGGCATGGAGATCTGAGGCATTGTTACTTGTTAAACAGACATGTTGAGGCGCACACAGTCCAATTAACAAATGCGCTAACATTTTGCATTACTCTGAAATTAGTGATTTGGGTTTCATTAAATATTTGTAACATCTCTTTTTGATAAAACAACAGATTTTTCAGCGGATGGAACACGGTGGGTAACCATTTAGCCATAATGATAGTAGCCTCTTACTATCTGTAATTGTTACATTTTTGTAGGTTTGTGTAATCTTAACTACTTGTGGCATATTTTGATTTACATTTTTTTAAAGCCAACCACGCATAATCTGCCCAAGCATTCCTATCAATAACAAGGGTAGAGTTAGTACATAATACAAAAATAGAATGGGTAGTCTGGACATTTTGACACGTTTAAATGCGCATTTTCCATAGTTATGGCTTAGAGGGGCTCCTGAGAATTTTTTTGTCTTTTAAGTCCTACACGTGCCAATTGCTCCCTCCTTTCTCCTGCAACCGGCGTCCCGGTGCTTTTTAACAAGGCCTTTATATCCTTGTCACATTTAGATGTGACTGTATATTCCCCATGGGCAATAGGAGAGGCTCCCCGGGCAAAGCCCTAGTCTGCCACGCCCTACTCGTGCTTATGTGCCTCCCTTGTAATCCCTACGGCCTGCTACTGCCACAGCCTTCCCTCTTACAGAGGCTTACCTGTGGATGAGATGAATCCGAGTCACGGCACCAGCTGTCAGAGGCCACCCGACAAACCACATGGAAACACACAGCACTCAGTCAATTCATCACCACGTTTATTGCCTCATCGCGTTCCAGGCCAAAGTAGGGGGCCCAGCGAGAGGGACTGCAGGTAGTCTCCCTGAAGAAACTCTTCAGCCTCCAGCCCCGAGCACACAGAAAGACAAGGTTATATACCCCAGACCCCATACAGATAACATTCATTGTGTGCAATCATGCATAGCACAGGAACAGAGCAAGTTTACAAAGTAGCAATGGTCAGGGTACAAGCTCTGCAGATAGAGCAAAGAACATCATAAACCTTCATCAGAAGTCACATCCTGCCTGCAGGAATATGGGACGAAAAGTCTTGGAAACAGGATTAGATAAGGGACAGCCTCAGCCTGCTGCATCTCATGTCGGGCCAGGGCCACTGGCCCCGACATCCTCTAGCTTTCTCCCTAGAAAATACGAATGTGTACAGCTGGTGTCCCCATGATGAACCAATTACTGTTTCTACGGTACAAAAATAAATGTTCCCTGATAAAAACATTCAAAACAATAAAGTCCATCGATAACATCCAGAAAAAACAAACAGAGAAACTTTCACAGTATTTCGGATTGAGTTAGCCAAAATACAACTGGATATTTCTGGTTACATCCAGTCATATCCGGAGAAAGTGGTGTGGAATTGGTATGCAATGGACTGAAAAATCACAGTAAAATTGGTTTTGGAGAAAAGCAAAGTCTTTTCGTTAGGCAAGTGCATAAAATGTCATCTATACAGACAGAAATATCATGTTTGTTTGCGGAAGTTCCTCTACATTTCTCCCTAGAAAATACAAATATGTAAAGACGGTGTCTCCATATGGAACCAGTTAGATTTTCCGACAAAAAATTAAATGTTCTCTGATAAAAAAACATTCAAAACCATGATGTCCGTGGATAATATCAGGAATACACAAACACTGAGGCTGTAGCAATATCTGGGATTGCGTTAGCCAAAACAAAACCGGATATTTCCGGTTTCATCCAGTCATATCCGGACAAACTGGTGTGGAATTCGTATGCAATGGACCGAGAAAATCACAGTAAAAATGGTTTTGGAGAAAAGCAAAGTCTTTCCATTGGGCAAGTAGATAAAATATCATCGATACAAACAGAAATATCCTGTTTGTTTGCTGCAGATCCTCTAACTTTCCCCGTAGAAAATACGAACGTGTAGAGCTGGTGTCTACATGTTGAAACAATTACTGTATCCAAGCTCAAAATAATACGTTCCCCGATAAAAAAACTTTCAAAACAATAAAGTCCATTGATAATACCCATAAAAAACAAACACAGAGGCTGTAGCAATATCTGGGATTGAGTTAGCCAAAACAAAACCGGATATTTCCGGTTTCATCCAGTCATATCCGGACAAACGGGTGTGGAATTCCTATGCAATGGACCGAGAAAATCACAGTAAAAATGGTTTTGGAGAAAAGCAAAGTCGTTTCATTAGGCAACTGCATAAAATGTCATCGATACAAACAGAAATATCATGTTTGTTTGCCGCAGTTTCTCTAGCTTTCTCCCTAGAAAATACGAATGTGTAGAGCTGGTGTCTCCATGATGAACCAACTAGTGTTTCTATGGTACAAAATTAAATGTTCCCTAATAAAAACATTCAAAACAATAAGTCCATCGATAATATCTATAAAACACAAACACAGAGGCTTTCAAAATATTGCGGATTGAGTTAGCCAAAACACAACCGGATAATTCTGCTTTCATGCAGTCATATCTGGAAAAAGTGGTGTGGAATTCTTATGCCATGGACCGAGAAAATCACAGTAAAATGTTTTGAAGAAAAGCAAGTATTTTCGTTAGGCAAGTGCATAAAATTTCAGCTATAGAAACAGAAATATCATGTTTGTTTGCCGCAATTCCTATACGTTTCTCCGTAGAAATTACGAATGTAATTACTGACGCCATGAAAAAGAGTGTCAAATTTTTAAGTCAGCAACAGGAGTCACTGTGTACTTACATCCCATGTGGGATCTGTCCTTAATGTGTTGTCTAATGTGCAGTGATGCTATAACTAATACTGAAACAGTATTTTTACACTTTGTGTTTCTGCATGGGTACTAACTGATGAGATCTTTACTAATTATATACTGAATCTATCTTCTGTATATAAAGATAATTGGAACTGAAAAAAAAAAACCTGGTGTTAAATTGGAAATGGCATAGAAAATTAATTAATATTTAAAAAAATATTATGTAGGATCTCTGACTTTAATGTGCTGTACACTCTTATTTAATGCTATAACTAGCACTCCGACAGTATTTTTTTTTTTCACTTTGTATTGCTATATGGGGGCAAACTGTTGAAATCATTACCTAATTTGTACTACACTGATCTTTTGTACATAAAGAGAATTGAAAATGAATCATGATGTGATTGGAAGGGAAGAGGGAGGGGGAAAGGGGAGGGTTGTGGGTGGGAGGGAAGTTTTGGGAGGGGGAAGCCATTATAACCCATGAGCTGTACTTTGGAAATTTATATTCATTAAATAAAAGTTAAAAAAAAAGAAATTACGAATATGTAGAGCTGGTGTCTCCATGTGGAACCAATTACTCTATGCAAATTCAAAATACAATGTTCCCCGATAAAAAACATTCAAAACAATAAAGTCTGTGGATAATATCCAGAAAAATCAAACACAGAGGCTGTAGCAATGTCTGGGATTGAGTTAGCCAAAACAAAACCGGATATTTCCGGTTTCATCGAGTCATATCTGGACAACTACTGTGGAATTCCTATGCAATGGACCGAGAAAATCACAGTAAAAATGGTTTTGGAGAAAAGTAAAGTCTTTTCGTTAGGCAAGTGCATAGAATGTCATCGATACAAACAGAAATATCATGTTTGTTTGCCGCAGTTCCTCTAGCTTTCTCCCTAGAAAATACGAATGTGTAGAGCTGGTGCTTCCATGTGGAAACAATTAGTGTTTCACAGCAGAAAATTAAATGTTCCCTGATAAAGAACATTCAAAACAATAAAGTCTGTGGATAATATCAGGAATATACAAAAACTGATGCGGTAAAAATATCTGTGATTGAGTTAGCCAAAACAAACCGGATAATTCCGGTTTCATCCAGTCATATCCGACAAACTGGTGTGGAATTCGTATGCAATGGACCGAGAAAATCACAGTAAAAATGGTTTTGGAGAAATGCAAAGTCTTTTCGTTAGGCAAGTGCATAAAATGTCATCTATAAAAACAGAAATATTATGTTTGTTTGCTGCAGTTCCTCTAGGTTTCTCCCTGGAAAATACGAATGAGTAGAGCTGATGTCTCCATTTGGAAACAATTTGTGTTTCAACGGTACAAAATTAAATGTTCCCTGAAAAAACATTCAAAACAATAAAGTCCATCGATAATATCCAGAAAACACAAACACAGAAGCTTTCACTATATTTCGGATTCAGTTACCCAAAACACAACCGGATATTTCTCGTTTCATCCACTCATATCCGTACAAACTGGTATGGAATTCGTATGAAATGGACCGAGAAAATCACAGTAAAAAAGGTTTTGGAGAAAAGCAAAGTCTTTTCGTTAGGCAAGTGCATAAAATGTCATTGACACAAACAGAAATATCATGTTTGTTTGCCGCATGTCCCCTAGTTTCTCCCTAGAAAACACGAATGTGCAGAGCTGGTGTCTCAATGTGGAAACAATTAGAGTTTCACAGCACAAAATTAAATGTTCTCTGATAAAAAACATTCAAAACAATAAAGTCCATCGATAATATCCAGAAAACACAAACACAGAGTCGGTAACAATATCTTGGATTGAGTTAGCAAAAAAAAAACCGGATATTTCGCGTTTCATCCAGTCATATCCGGAGAAACTGGTGTGGAATTTGTATGCAATGGACGTAGAAAATCACAGTAAAAATGGTTTTGGAGAAAAGTAAAGTCTTTTCGTTAGGCAAGTGCATAAAATGTCATCTATACAAACAGAAATATCATGTTTGTTTGCCGCAGTTCCTCTAGCTTTCTCCCTAGAAAATACGAATGTGTAGAGCTGGAGTCTCCATGTGGAACCAACTAGTGTTTCACAGCATAAAATTAAATGTTCCCTGATAAAAAAACATTCAAAACAATGAAGTCTGTGGATAATTTCAGGAATGCAAAATCACAGAAGCTGTAGCAATATCTGGGATTGAGTTAGCCAAAACAACACCAGATATTTCCGGTTTCATCCAGTCATATCCAGACAAAGTGGTGTGGAGTTCGTATGCTATGGACGTAGAAAACCACAGTACAAATGGTTTTGGAGAAAAGCAAAGTCTTTTCGTGAGGCTAGAGCATAAAATGTAATCTATACAAACAGAAATATCATGTTTGTTTGCCGCAGTTCCTCTAGCTTTCTCCCTAGAAAATACGAATGTGTAGAGCTGGTGTCTCCATGTGGAAGCAATTTGTGTTTCCAAGCACAAAATTAAATGTTCCCTGAAAAAAATCATTCAAAAAATTAAGTCCGTGGATAATATCAGGTATACACAAACACAGACGCTGTAGCAATATTTCAGATTGAGTTAGCTGAAACACAACCAGATATTTCCGCTTTCATCCAGTCATATCCGGACAAAGTGGTGTGGAATTCGTATGCAATGGACAGAGAAAATCACAGTAAAAATGGTTTTGAAGAAAAGTAAAGTCTTTACGTTAGGCAAGTGCATAAAATATCATCAATACAAACAGAAATATCATGTTTGTTTGCCGAAGTTCCTCTAGCTTTCTCCCTAGAAAACAGGAATGTGTAGAGCTGGTGTCTCCATGTGGAACCAATTAGTGTTTCCTAGATCAAAATTAAAAGTTGCCTGAAAAAAAAACATTCAAAAAATAAAGTCTGTGGATAATATCAGGAATACACAAACACAGAGGCTGTAGCAATATTTCGGATTGAGTTAGCAAAAACACAACCAGATATTTCTGGTTTCATATAGTCATATCCGAACAGACTCCTCTGGAATTCGTATGCAATGGGCTGAGAAAATCAAGGTACAAATGGTTTTGGAGAAAAGCAAGTATTTTCGTTAGGCAAGTGCATAAAATGTCATCTATAGAAACAGAAATATCATGTTTGTTTGCCACAGTTCCTCTAGCTTTCTCCCTAGAAAATACGAATGTGTAGAGCTGGTGTCTCCATGTGGAAACAATTAGTGTTTTACAGCACAAAATTAAATGTTCCCTGATGAAGAATATTCAAAACAATAAAGTGTGGACAATATCAGGAATGCAGAAATACAGAGGCGGTAACAATATCTGGGATTGAGTTAGCCAAAAAAAACTGGATATTTCCGGTTTCATCCAGTCATATCCGGACAAACTGGTGTGGAATTCGTATGCAATGGACCGAGAAAATCACTGCAAAAATGGTTTTCGAGAAAAGCAAATTCTTTTCATTAGGCAAGTGCATAAAATGCCATCTATACAAACAGAAATATCATGTTTGTTTGCCGCAGTTCCTCTAGCTTTCTCCCTAGAAAATACGAATGTGTAGAGCTGGTGTCTCCATGTGTAAACAATTAGTGTTTCACAGCACAAAATTAAATGTTCCCTAATAAACAACATTCAAAAAAATAAAATCTGTGGATAATATCACGAATACACAAACAAAGAGGCAGTAACAATATCTGGGATTAAGTTAGCCAAAACAAAACCGGATATTTCCGGTTTCATCCAGTCATATCCGGACAAACTGGTGTGCAATTCTTATGCAATGGACCGAGAAAATCACAGTAGAAATGGTTTTGGAGAAAAGCAAAGTCTTTTCATTAGGATAGTGCATAAAATGTCATCGATACAAACAGAAATATGTTTGCTTCTGCAGTTCCTCTAGCTTTCTCCCTAGAAAATACGAATATGTAGAGCTGGAGTCTCCATTTGGTATCAATTACTGTATGCAAACTCAATATAAAATGTTCCCAATAAAAAACATTCAAAACAATAATGTCTGTGGAGAATATCCAGAAAATACAAACACAGAGGCTGTAGCAATATCTGGGATTGAGTTAGCCAAAAAAAAATCAGATATTTCCGGTTTCCTCCAGTCATATCCGGAGAAACTGGTGGGGAATTCGTATGCAATGGACCGAGAAAATCACAAATGGTTTTCGAGAAAAGCAAAGTCTTTTCATTAGGCAAGTGCATAAAATGCCATCTATACAAACAGAAATATCATGTTTGTTTGCCGCAGTTCCTCTAGCTTTCTCCCTAGAAAATACGAATGTGTAGAGCTGGTGTCTCCATGTGGAACCAATTACTGTATGCAAGCTCAAAATACAATGTTCCCTGATAAAAATCATTCAAAACAATAAAGTCTGTGGATAATATCCAGAAAATACAAACATAGAGTCTGTAGCAATATCTGGGATTGAGTTAGCCAAAAAAAAAAAAAAACAGATATTTCTGGTTTCATCCAGTCATATCTGGACAAACTGGTGTGGAATTTGTATGCAATGGACCGAGAAAATCACAGTACAAATGGTTTTGGAGAAAAGCAAAGTCTTTTCATTAGGCAAGTGAATAAAATGTCATCTATGCAAACAGAAATATCATTTTTGATTGCCGCAGTTCCTCTAGCTTTCTCCCTAGAATATACGAATGTGTAGAGCCGGTACCCCCATGATGAACCAATTAGTGTTTCTACGGTACAAAAATAAATGTTCCCTGCTAAAAGCATTCAAAACAATAAAGTCCATCGATAATATCCAGAAAACACAAACACAGAGGCTGTAGCAATATCTGGGATTTAGTTAGCCAAAAAAAAAAAATCCCGATATTTCGGGTTTCATCCAGTCATATCCGGACAAACTGCTGTGGAATTCATTTGCAATGGACGTAGAAAATCACAGTAAAAATGGTTTTGGAGAAAAGCAAAGTCTTTTCGTTAGGCATGTGCATAAAATGTCATCGATACAAACAGAAATATCAAGTTTGCTTTCAGCAGTTCCTCTAGCTTTCTCCCTAGAAAATACGAATGTGTAGAGCTGGTGTTTCCATGTGGAAACAATTAGTGTTTCACAGCACAAAATTAAATTTTCCCTGATAAAGAACATTCAAAACAATAAAGTCTGTGGATAATCAGGAATACACAAACAGAGATGATGTAGCAATATTTCGGATTGAGTTAGCCAAAACAAAACCAGATATTTCTGGTTTCATTCAGTCATATCCGGACAACGTGGTGTGGAATTCGTATGCAATGGACCGAGAAAATCACAGTATAAATAGTTTTGGAGAAAAGCAAAGTCTTTTCATTAGGCAAGTGCATAGAATGTCACCTATACAAACAGAAATATCAAGTATGTTTGCCGCAGTTCCTCTAGCTTTCTCCCTAGAAAATACGAATGTGTAGAGCTGGTGTCTCCATGTGGAACCAATTACTGTAAACAAGCTCAAAATAAAATGTTCCCCGATACAAAAACATTAAAAACTATAAAGTCTGTGGATAATATCCAGAAAAAACAATCATAGTTGCTATAGCTATATCTAGGTTTGAGTTAGCCAAAACAGAACTGGATATTTCCGGTTTCATCCAGTCATATCCGGATAAAGTGGTGTGGAATTCGTATGCAATGGACCGAGAAAATCACAGCAAAAATGGTTTTGGAGAAAAGCAAAATCTTTTCATTAGGCAAGTGCATAAAATGTCATCTATACTAACGGAAATATCATGTTTGTTTGCCGCAGTTCCTCTAGCTTTCTCCCTAGAAAATACCAATGTGTAGAGCTGGTGTCTCCATGTGGAATCAATTAATGTATGCAAGCTCAAAAAGAAATGTTCCCTGATAAAAAACATTTAAAACAATAAAGTCTGTGGATAATATCCAGAAAACACAAACATAGAGGCTTTCACAATATT
Organism: Lepus oiostolus; assembly: GCA_036325905.1. Taxonomy (NCBI): domain Eukaryota; kingdom Metazoa; phylum Chordata; class Mammalia; order Lagomorpha; family Leporidae; genus Lepus; species Lepus oiostolus. The sequence goes on along the minus strand of CM070808.1, from coordinate 54,836,830 downwards.
TCGGATTGAGTTAGCCAAAACACAACCGGATATTTCTGTATTCATCCAGTCATATCCGGACAAACTGGTGTGGAATTCGTATGCAATGGACGGAGAAAATCACAGTAAAAACGGTTTTGGAGAATAGCAAAGTCTTTTCATTAGGCAAGTGCATAAAATGTCATCTATACAAACAGAAATATCATGTTTGTTTGCTTCAGTTCCTCTAGCTTTCTCCCTAGAAAATATGAATGTGCGAGCTTGTGTCTCCATGTGGAACCAATTTGTGTTTCCAAGCTCAAAATAAAATGTTCCCTGATAAAACACATTCAAAACAATAAATTCCGTGGATAATATCAGGAATACACAAACACAGAGGCTGTAGCAATATCTGGGGTTGAGTTAGCCAAAACAAAACCAGATTTTTCCAGTTTCATCCAGTCATATCTGGACAAACTCGTGTGGAATTCGTATGAAGTGTACCGAGAAAATCACAATAAAAACGGTTTTGGGGAAAAGCAAAGTCTTTTCATTAGGCAAGTGCATAAAATGCCATCTATACAAACAGAAATATCATGTTTCTTTGCCACAGTTCCTCCAGCAGTCTCCCTAGGAAATACGAATATGTAGAGCTGGTGTCTCCATGATGAACCAGTTAGAGTTTCTACTGTACAAAATGAAATGTTCCCAGATAAAAACATTCAAAAAAATAAAGTGCATCGAGAATGTCCAGAAAACACAAACAAAGAGGGTGTAGCAATATTTCGGATTGAGTTAGCAAAAACACAACTGGATATTTCTGGTTTCATCCAGTCATATCCGGAAAAAGTCGTTTGGAATTCAGATGCAATGGACCGAGAAAATCACAGTAAAAATGGGTTTGGAAAAAAGCAAAGCCTATTCCTTTGGCAAGTCCATAAAATGTCATCGATACAAACAGAAATATCATGTTTGTTTGCCGCAGTTCCTCTAGATTTCTCCCTAGAAAATACGAATGTGTAGAGCTGCTGTCCCCATGATGAACCAATTAGTGTTTCAATGGTACAAAATTAAATGTTCCCTGATAAACACATTCAAAACAATAAAGTCCATTGATAATATCCAGAAAACACAAACACAGAGGCTTTCACAATATTTCGGATTGACTTAGCCAAAACACAACCGGATATTTCTGGTTTCATCCAGTCATATCCGGACAAACTGCTGTGGAATTCCTATGCAATGGACCGAGAAAATCACAGTACAAATGGTTTTGGAGAATAGCAAAGTCTTCTCGTTAGGCAATTGCATAAAATGTCATCTATACAAACAGAAATATCATGTTTGTTTGCCGCAGTTCCTCTAGATTTCTCCCTAGAAAATACGAATGTGTAGAGCTGCTGTCCCCATGATGAACCAATTAGTGTTTCAATGGTACAAAATTAAATGTTCCTTGATAAAAATATTCAAAACAATAAAGTCCATCGATAATATCCAGAAAACACAAACACAGAGGCTTTCACAATATTTCGGATTGTGTTAGCCAAAACGCAACCGGATATTTCTGGTTTCATCCAGTCATATCCGCACAAAGATGTGTGGAATTCGGATGCAATGGACCGAGAAAATCACAGTACAAATGGTTTTGGAGAAAAGCAAAGTCTTTTCGTTAGGCAAGTGCATAAAATGTCATCTAGTCAAACAGAAATATCATTTTTGTTTGCCGCATTTCCTCTAGCTTTCTCCCTAGAAAATACGAATATGTAGAGCTGGTGTCTCCATGTGGAACCAATTAATGTATCCACGCTCTAAATAAAATGTTCCCCGATAAAAAACATTCAAAGAATAAAGTCCGGATAGGAAATTAGGAGCGCGGCAACATGGCAGAATAGGCAGGGAGCACACTATTAGTCCGGGGGAGAGACAGTTTAATATAAGTGGAGATACTGCAGGGTCAAGGAAGAGTAGGGGATGAAACAGCAGAGGAAACACTTCCAGAAATAGTGATTCACAGCGGACCTGCGTGGAGAGCGTGGGAGGCCAAGTTCGGGACACCAGCGGCAGACTCAACACCCCAGCGCTGGAATGTGAGGTGAGCCGAACCTCAATAGCCCGAGACACCAGGGGGCAAGTGGAAAGAGGAGGCTAGAGGGAACGAGGCTTGAAACTCCGTGGGTAAAATTCACCAGGCTAACTAGAAGAGAGAGAGGAAAAAAATAAAAAAAAGTGACCGATACGGACACAAGTTTCTCTCTCTCTGCTCACCTGTGAAAGGTGAGCAAGACAGAGCAGGCTCCATTTTGGACATACGTCATAAGCAGGGTGACCTCAGGTCTGCACCAGCCCTGAGCCTAGCAGAAACACCTGACTCTGGGGGGAGGGGTGAAATAACAGGAGTTTAGGATCTAACTTGGCAACCCAGTGGGAGACTGCAGGAGAATTGGAGCCCACACTGAGGGCAGCACAGATTCCCTGTGTGGTCCTTGGGAAAGAGCTTCCGATCTCTGGCTCCTGTGGGTATATCATTTGCCTGCTAACTACCTCCAATTACGTTCAGCTGTGCGGAATTACTTCCCTTTTGAATCAAAAAAAGAAAGAGAGATTTACCACACCTAACCTGGGAGTGTCATCTTTGACACACCCTCAGCCCTGAGGAACCAAACACAGCTCTCAGTCCACACTCATCTCAAGCCTCTAAGGCTCCACTGAAAGCAGACAGTCCACTTAATATAGAGCCATAGTGTAACAAGAAAAAACACCACAGTGAAGAAACCAAATATCTCCAACATGCCAAACAACAAACGCAAAAACCAAGCTAACGAGAACAAGGAAGACAGTATGACGCCCCCAAATGAAAAAGACACCCCAATTCAAGATTATGAAGACGATGAGATAGAAGAAATGCAAGAAGCGGATCTCAAAAAATTGATAAGAACATTAAGAAGTTCTCAAAAACAAATTCTTGAACTACAGAAATCCTTAACGGACAAGATAGAAAATCTCTCGTGAAAATGAAATATTAAGGAGGAGGGAATAGGAAGGGAGCACATTGATAGTTCATCAAGACGCACGTTAATAAAAGTGGAGATACTGCAGGGTCAAGGAAGAGTAGGGGAAGAAACAGCAGAGGAAACTCTTCCAGAACTAGTGATTCACAGTGGACCTGCGTGGAGAGCGTGGGAGCCCAAGTTCGGGACACCAGGGGCAGACTCAACACACCAGCGCTGGAACGCGCGGTGAGCCGAACCTCAATAGCCTGAGACACCAGCGGGAAAGCGGAAAGAGGAGACTAGAGGGAACGAGGCTTGAAACACCGTGGGGAAAAATTTAACCAGGCTAACTAGAAGAGAGAGAGGAAAAAAAAAAAGTGACCGATACGGACACGAGTTTCTCTCTCTCCGCTCACCTCTCAAAGGCGAACAAGACAAAGAGCAGGCGCCATTTTGGAGATACGTCATAAGCAGGGCGACCTCAGGTCTGCACCGGCCCTGAGCCTAGCAGAAACACCTGACTCTGGGGGGAGGGGTGAAATAACAGGAGATTAGCATCTAACTTGGCAACCCAGTGGGAGACTGCAGGAGAATTGGAGCCCACACTGAGGGCAGCACAGATTCCCTGTGTGGTCCTTGGGAAAGATTTTCCAATCACTGGCTCCTGTGGGTATATCATTTGCCTGCTAACTACCTCCAATTACGTTCAGCTGTGCGGAATTACTTCCCTTTTGAATCAAAAAAAGAAAGAAAGAAAGTGAGATTTACCACACCTAACCTGGGAGTGTCATCTTTGACACACCCTCAACCCGGAGGAACCAAACACAGCTCTCAGTCCACACTCATCTCAAGCCTCTAAGGCTCCACCGAAAGCAGACAGTCAACTTAAGATAGAGCCATAGTGTAACAAGAAAAAACACCACAGTGAAGAAACCAAATATCTCCAACATGCCAAACAACAAACGCAAAAACCAAGCTAACGAGAACAAGGAAGACACTATGATGCCCCAAATGAAAAAGACACCCTAATGCAAGATTATGAAGATGATGAGATAGAAGAAATGCAAGAAGCAGATCTCAAAAAATTGATAAGAACATTAAGAAGTTCTCAAAAACAAATTCTTGAACTACAGAAATCCTTAACGGACAAGATAGAAAAGCTCTCTCGTGAAAATGAAATATTAAGGAGGAATCAAAAGGAAATGAAACAACTAGTGGAACAAGAAACTGTGATAGTGACAAGAAATCATAATGAAATGAAGAATTCAATAGATCAAATGACAAACACATTAGATAGCCTTAAAAACAGAATGGGCGAAGCAGAAGAGAGAATATCAGACTTAGAAGACAGAGAACAGGAAAGGAAACAGTCAAACCAAAGAAAAGAAGAAGAAATCAGAAATCTAAATAATATTGTCAGGAATCTACAGGATACTATTAAAAAACCCAACATTCGGGTTCTAGGAGTTCCTGAAGGCATGGAGAGGGAGAAAGGATTAGAAGGCATTTTCAGTGAGATACTAGCAGAAAATTTCCCAGGTTTGGAGAAGGACAGAGGCATCTTAGTACAGGAAGCTTATAGAACCCCTAGTAAACATGACCAAAAGAGATCCTCACCACGACATGTTGTAATCAAACTCACCACAGTGAAACATAAAGAAAAGATCCTAAAATGTGCAAGAGAGAAATGTGAGATTACTCTGAGAGGATCTCCAATTAGACTCACAGCAGACTTCTCATCAGAAACCCTACAAGCTAGAAGGGAATGGCGAGACATAGCCCAGGTACTAAGAGAGAAAAACTGCCAGCCCAGAATATTATATCCTGCAAAGCTCTCATTTGTGAATGAAGGTGAAATTAAGACTTTTCATAGCAAACAGAAACTGAAAGAATTTGTTGCCACTCGCCCAGCCCTGCAAAAGATGCTTAAAGATGTGTTACACACAGAAACACAGAAACACGGTCACCAATATGAAAGAAGGTAAAGGAAGGAAACCTCCCAGCAAAAGATCACAGGAAGCTCAATTTCTCTTTGACATAGAATTAAACTCTGATGCTCTGTTAAAGCAATGTGTTAAAGTAATCTATTATGTGCTCTTGATGTCTGTTAAATTCTAGTTGTTCAAAAATAGCTGAATTTTTATTAAGAGCTATGGGTTATTTAACTATGTGCTTATTTTCAAAGATTTGAATAGTCACCTTGTAACAAGATCTAATTTGGTCTATGTTATGTCATGATTTTAAGGAATCTTATTTCAACCAGATATTTTGGATTTTGAGCCTTCTTGGCATTCTTGACAGGCATTCAAAAAATCAAAGTTTCAAACAATCTGGTCTCTAAAATTTCCAGTAAATCCTGGACTTTGGTTTGTCCAGTTTGGGCCCAACTGACAAAATCGAAGGACCTATGTCTCTCATCTTATAGAGACACCAACTAATCAGGCTATTTGGATTATATTAGAAGAACTGTCAAGATGTGATGTGGTACCAAACTTTAGTTTCTATAATGGAAAATGCTATCACTACAAATGTTTGAGAATTAAAAAGTCTAATGATCTTGTATTACTAGATTTTGTCATTGATTTCTCCACAATTTTGCAGTGGGTTCGTTTCTGAGAAGAGCAGCGTGGTGGGGGCAAGAGGCGCGGAGTCAACACATAGACCCCGGGAGTCTGGTGAGAGCAGGCTTGAGGCGAGCAGCCTGCAGACTCGTTTATTACAGTTGATACAACAGCTTATATAGCTAAGACCAGCCAATCTGGTCAAGGGGCGGTCTATACCCCAACCAATCACAGCCTGTTGGCAGGCAGTTTCCAGAGCCATCCAATCACAGCCTGTCGCCAGGCAGTTTCAAATCCATCCAATCACAGCCTGTCGCCAGGCAGTTTCAAATCCATCCAATGACAGCATGTTGCTAGGCAGTTTCAAAGCCATTCCTGACTAACTGACGCTCGCTTGCCAGTGGCCACCTTGGCATGGCCTTCTCATTCCACTACATTTCCCCCTTTTCGTTTATTTTTTGAGCAACGGGAGGCATGATTCTTGGCCATACCATTGTTGACCCCGTTTCCATGTGGTCTCCGTACGCAGCTGTGCCTGTCTTAGGTTGTCCCCCAGGGGATCTTACCCGTCATTGACTAACCAGCGCTCAAATCGAGAGACCACAGGATTGCTTGCTCAGATAGGGGTAGGAATGAGGAATAACGGTTATCAGGAATGGCATGACCACACACAGGCTGTGGGCCATTGGAGTGGCTGACCAGAGCTAGTGGGGTACACAATGGTAACAGATGTGGCTTTGGGCAGTTTCTCAGGGTAGGATGATAGGGCAGGTGTGTCTGCTAACAAGGCGGAGTCTTGGTCTTGTTCATCTGGTTCTGGTTGGCTGTCAGTTGCAGGCTTGATGTTTCTGGCTGGTACCCAAATGGACTGTTCCGCATTCTCTGGAAAGACACAAGCATATCCTCGACCCTTAGTTAATAGAATCCTTTTTACAGGCGTTGGAATCCAGGGCTTGAATTTTGCGTACACTTCAACATTAGCAGCAAACATGCTGATGGCATGGGATCTAGCGGCTGCGCTGAGAGCTTGGGGTGCCCGAGGACTGCCACAAATGTGGGGATCCTCACTGGGTGCGGATGGGATGACCTCGCATGAATTATTGTCTAGAGGTCCTCTTAGTTCATCCCACCGGTATGTGGGGGGGTGGCTGACTAGGCATTGCTACCTTGTTTGCTACATTGTTTTTTTCACTGTCAGAGCTCTCTTTCCCTAAGTATCAACCATTGTCTGTGAGACAGAGACCTGGAGTGTCAGGATCCTATCACTCACAGATTCACTATCTTTGATAATCTGCACAGGATTCTGAGAGGGGGGTATCTTTCCCATGTCTGAGCGCTTAAAAGCAGCATGGTACGCCAACTCTAGCCAGAGGAAAGACACGTATAGCACTGCTACCATAACACAGCAAATTCCTAGCACCTCAACAGTAGGTGGCATTTTGTAGGAGGTTTCCCTATGCTAGACAAACAGATAGTGGTGTATCAGATCGTACGTATGTCCTGTGCTTAGTGGGGAACTTCCTTGATTCGTTAGGTCAAGGCCGTATGCCCACACGGTGTCTCCGGAGCGTCACCTCTCTCGAGTGAGGGAAGATGACTTAGTTCCGAATTCTTGGATGATCAGTCCCTTATGTGAATTCGCCGGGCGAACCGAAAGTAAAAGGAAGAGCCGAGAAGCGACGTACGCTACAGGGCGGTGTGTGCTAACCTGGGGTCACTTAGACCGAGGGCAAGGACAAGGAAAGTGGCGTAGGAGGGGGTTCTGTGCTCACCCTCGCAGAACCGAACAGCACACAAAACACCGAGGGGCCTACTAGCCGAAATCCAGGGGGGACCTCGCCGAGTCCGACACGCTGTTTCTTTCTCAGTCACGTTGGCGTGCCAGATGTTGCAGTTGATTTCTCCACAACTAGACATGATAGTTATCTTAATGAGAAAGCCCCAGAGGCCTAAAGGGTTAAATACTTGTCAAATCGTACAGGTGCTTTCAAAAATACTGTGAAGTAAGCAAGTGCCTCTTGTTGGTTGATGAGTTTATAATTTTAAACATGGCGACTTAAAGTCTTTTGTCATCCACAGTTATATATGATGTGCTGCTGATAACACTAAAGCGTTGCTGGTTCTGTGTTTAGCTGTCCTCCTATAGGTTCCTATGGACTTTTTCCAGCTACTTTTATTGTATTCAGTACTTTGGGATGGCTCTGTAAACAGATGAAGCCAATAATGTATTAACAGTACCAACTGAGAGAAAGTATGGTTAACTGAGGTTACTAAAAAGAAAAAGCAATTCAAATCCATTGGCAATCTAGAAAAAGAGATAAAGATTTTAAAAGCTATTATTAAAATTGCTATATTGGTCTATTATGCTATGTTATATGTGTGCACATATTGTATGTCCACATGGAAAATTTTATTAAGGGTTTTATTTTAAATGGCTTATAGATAAGATTGTCAATAAATTTAAGCTGCTAAAATCAATCAAAGATACATTTTACTTGGTGTGACCAGAATCTCTGTATCATATGTTTTAGACTTGTTGGTAGAAAGAAACTAAAAACATTTTAGATGGTTGTGCTTAAGTTTACTGGCTAAACAAACTACACCATGTTAGATATTTAAGAGGTGTTTTCAAATACATGATTCTTAAAATTTATAGAAGGCATTGGACCTTCTGGTAAATGTTTTCTTAAGTTGTTATCTAATGGTTGAAATGGTTTGCTAAGTATTCATGTGATATTGCTATTGTCATCAAGCGATCTAGGACTTGCTCCCTCATTTCTCTATTCTAAGCCCAACTTGTTCTTTCATTTCTCTATTCTCTTCAAGGTAGGAAACTAATTCTATTATAAAGGAATCTGTAGGACGCACAATTTAATCTTTAGACCTTATAAAAGAGATGGCTAACATTTTTCTGTAATAGCATAGCCAAAATTAGAACTTAAATAATAATCTCATAGCTAGATTCACTTCGCCATCAGACAAGTATACAGTAAGTAGAAAACACCTCCCTTTCAGACCAAAGGGAAAGAAAGTTTGAAAGTGAGAATATAATTTTCCTCATGGGCATTGTCTACCTTAGAAAAACAACTACAGAACATGCCTGTAACTATAGACTTGTAGTTCAGACCATTGAAGATTAGAGATGGGACACGGGCACTCCCTTGACTTGCATCCTCTGGTCTGCTTTAACACAAACCAGGAGGAAAAGAAAGCTCGGCATCAGAAGCAATGTGTGGCAGGCCTATTAATGGCTGATCTGTACAGTGATCTACCCTCAAGGAGACCCAACAGGCCAGTCCACTGCAGTGGCTTTCAAAGTGGTAAGCCTGGGCTTCAGCAGAAGTCAGCTTGTGAAGAGCTCTGGCAGCTCTGCCAAGAGTTGGATCACTGGAAATGGACCTGCCCTGGAGTCGAAGGATGCCCAGGTCAGAGCCACAGATCTTATTGGCTCTCAGCTGAAAAGCTCTTCACTCAGCACAACTTCCAAAGTGACCACTGCAGCTGAGGGTATGGTCAAGTAGGGTCAGCAACATTGCAGGCAGAACTGTAAATTTCTTGTTAGAGATGCCCCCTGCCTTTACCTGGCCAGCTCTCCTCCCAGGCCAGCCATGTAATGAAAGTCAACAGAGTGCCTTCCCCTAGGAGGTTCACACCTCCCTTAGGATATACCCCATGTGAAGAGATAGATAGGTCTGGGCCTCTTAACTTACAAGGCCTAAAGCCCACCAGATTATTATCAAGCCCCTTTCTATCAGGTTCTATTTGCCTCTCAATCAGAAAAATTACTTGTAGCTTAGACAGCACCTTTCTTAGCTCCTCTAATAATGACTCTGTCCTTTGTTCTAGGCCCTGTCTAGCGCACTTGGGCCTCATTCCTTTGTAATCATAACCTCTACTCTACCACCAATGGCTCTACTCCCAACCTGGGTGTACTGATGGTCCTCTTCCCCACTTAATGCTGTATAATTGCTCAAACCTGGTAAATGCCACTCTTAGGATCATTGGTTACTATCCTCACCCTGTCTTTTATGACCTTGTCTAAATAGGATCAGAGTCGGCAAACTTGGAAGGCTTCCATAGCCTTGGCAACTCATGACGAGAGCCTAGGGTGGTTACTGGCACCATAAACTAGAGTGTCAATTTGTTGGGTCAACAACAGGAGCCACTGTGCACTTGCTCCTTATGTGGGATCTCTGTCCTTAATGTGCTGTACATTTTGATTTGATGCTATAACTAGTACTCAAACAGTATGTTTAACTTTGTGTGTCTATGTGGGTGCAAACTCTTGAAACATTTATACTAAATTGATCTTCTGTATATAAAGATAATTGAAAATGAATCTTGATGCAAATGGAAGGGGAGAGGGAGTAGGAGAGGGGAGGGTTGCGGGTGGGAGGGAAGTTATGGGAGGGGGAAGCCATTGTAATGCATAAGCTGTACACTGGAAATTTATATTCATTAAATTAAAGTTAAAAAATAAAAAATAAAAAAGAAGGGCAAAAAAAGAAATATTAAGGAGGAATCAAAATGAAATGAAACAACTAGTGGAACAAGAAACTTTGATAGTGACAAGAAATCATAATGAAATGAAGAATTCAATAGATCAAATGAAAAACACAATAGAGAGCCTTAAAAACAGAATGGGCGTAGCAGAAGAGAGAATATCAGACTTAGAAGACAGAGAACAGGAAAGGAAACAGGCAATCCAAAGTAAAGAAGAAGAAATCAGAAATCTAAATAATATTGTCAGGAATCTACAGGATACTATTAAAAAACCCAACATTCGGGTTCTAGGAGTTCCTGAAGGCATGGAGAGGGAGAAAGGATTAGAAGGCATTTTCAGTGAGATACTAGCAGAAAATTTCCCAGGTTTGGAGAAGGACAGAGGCATCTTAGTACAGGAAGCTTATAGAACCCCTAGTAAACATGACCAAAAGAGATCCTCACCACGACATGTTGTAATCAAACTCACCACAGTGAAACATAAAGAAAAGATCCTAAAATGTGCAAGAGAGAAATGTGAGATTACTCTGAGAGGATCTCCAATTAGACTCACAGCAGACTTCTCATCAGAAACCCTACAAGCTAGAAGGGAATGGCGAGACATAGCCCAGGTACTAAGAGAGAAAAACTGCCAGCCCAGAATATTATATCCTGCAAAGCTCTCATTTGTGAATGAAGGTGAAATTAAGACTTTTCATAGCAAACAGAAACTGAAAGAATTTGTTGCCACTCATCCTGCCCTGCAAAAGATGCTTAAAGATGTGTTACACATAGAAACACAGAAACACGGTCACCAATATGAAAGAAGGTAAAGGAAGGAAACCTCACAGCAAAAGATCACAGGAAGCTCAGTTTCTCTTTGACATAGAATTAAACTCTGATGCTCTGTTAAAGCAATGTGTTAAAGTAATCTATTATGTGCTCTTGATGTCTGTTAAATTCTAATTGTTCAAAAACAGCTGAATTTTTATTAAGAGCTATGGGGTATTTAAATATGTGCTTATTTTCAAAGATTTGAATAGTCACCTTGTAACAATGATCAAATTTGTTCTATGTTATGTCATGATTTTAAGGAATCTTATTTCAACCAGATATTTTGGATTTTGAGCCTTCTTGGCATTCTTGACAGGCATTCAAAAAATCAAAGTTTCAAACAATCTGGTCTCTAAAATTTCCAGTAAATCCTGGACTTTGGTTTGTCCAGTTTGGGCCCAACTGACAAAATCGAAGGACCTATGTCTCTCATCTTATAGAGACACCAACTAATCAGGCTATTTGGATTATATTAGAAGAACTGTCAGGATGTGATGTAGTACCAGACTTTAAGTTTCTATAATGGAAAATGCTATCACTACAAATGTTTGAGAATTAAAAAGTCTAATGATCTTGTGTTACTAGACATGATAGTTATCTTAAAGAGAAAGCCCCACAGGCCTAAAGGGTTAAATACTTGTCAAATCCTACAGGTGCTTTCAAAAATACTGTGAAGTAAGCAAGTGCCTCTTGTTGGTTGATGAGTTTATAATTTTAAACATGGCGACTTAAAGTCTTTTGTCATCCACAGTTATATATGATGTGCTGCTGATAACACTAAAGCGTTGTTGGTTCTGTGTTTAGCTGTCCTCCTATAGGTTCCTATGGACTTTTTCCAGCTACTTTTATTGTATTCAGTACTTTGGGATGGCTCTGTAAACAGATGAAGCCAATAATGTATTAACAGTACCAACTGAGAGAAAGTATGGTTAACTGAGATTACTAAAAACAGAAAGCAATTCAAATCCATTGGCAATCTAGAAAAGAGTTAAAGATTTTAAAAGCTATTATTAAAATTGCTATATTGGTCTATTATGCTATGTTATCTGTGTGTACATATTGTATGTCCACATGGGGAAATTTTATTAAGAGTTTTATTTTAAATGGCTTATAGTTAAGATTGTCCATAAATTTAAGCTGCTAAAATCAATCAAAGATACATTTTAATTGGTGTGACCTGAATCTGTGTATCATATGTTTTAAACTTGTTGGTAGAAAGAAACTAAAAACATTTTAGATGGTTGTGCTTCAGTTTACTTGCTAAACACACTACACCATGTTAGATATTTAAGAGGTGTTTTCAAATACATGATTCTTAAAATTTATAGAAGGCATTGGACCTTCTGGTAAATGTTTTCTTAAGTTGTTATCTAATGGTTGAAATTTTTTGCTAAGTATTCATGTGATATTGCTATTGTCAGCAAGTGATCTAGGACTTGCTCCCTCATTTCTCTATTCTAAGCCCAACTTGTTCTTTCATTTCTCTATTCTCTTCAAGGTAGGAAACTAATTGTATTATAAAGGAATCTGTAGGATGCACAATTTAATCTTTAGACCTTATGAAAGAGATGGCAAACATTTTTCTGTAATAGCATAGCCAAAATAAGAACTTAAATAATAATCTGATAGCTAGATTCACTTTGCCATCAGCCAAGTATACAGTAAGTAGAAAAAACCTCCCTTTCAGACCAAAGGGAAAGAAAGTTTTAAAGTGAGAATATAATTTTCCTCATGGATATTGTCTACCTGAGAAAAACTACTAGAGAACATGCCTGTAACTATAGAATTGTAGTTCAGACCATTGAAGATTAGAGATGGGCTTTTCGTTAGGCAATTGCATAAAATGTCATCTATACAAACAGAAATATCATGTTTGTTTGCCACAGTTCCTCTAGCTTTCTCCCTAGAAAATACGAATGTGTAGAGCTGGTGTCGCCATGATGAATCAATTAGTGTTTCAACGGTACAAAAATAATGTTCCCTGATAAAAACATATAAAACAAGAATGTCCATCGATAATATCCAGAAAAAACAAACACACAGGCTTTCACGATATTTTGGATTGAGTTAGCCAAAACACCACCAGATATTTCTGGATTCATCCAGTCATATCCCGACAAACTGGTGTGGAATTCGTATGCAATGGACCTAGATAATCGCAGTAAATATGTTTTTAGAGAAAAGCAAAGTGTTTTCGTTAGGCAAGTGCATAAAATGTCATCTATACAAACAGAAATATCATGTTTGTTTGTCGCAGTTCCTCTAGCTTTCTCCCTAGAATATACGAATATGTTCACCTGGTGTCTCCATGTGGAACCAATTATTGTATCCAAGCTCAAAATAAAATGTTCCCCGATATAAAACATTCAAAAAGATAAAGTCCATTGATAATATCCAGAAAACACAAACACAGAGGCTGCAGCAATATTTGGGATTGAGTTATCCAAAACAAAACCAGATATTTCCGGATTCATCCAGTCATACTGGGACAAACTGGTGTGGAATTCGTTTGCAATGGACCGAGAAAATCACAGTAAAAATGGTTTTGGAGAATAGCAAAGCTTTTCGTTAGGCAAGTGCATAAAATGTCATCTATACAAATAGAAATATCATGTTTGTTTGCCGCAGTTCCTCTAGATTTCTCCTAGAAAATAGGAATGTGTAGAGATGGTGTCTCCATGTGGAACCAATTAGTGTTTCCAAGCACAAAAATAAATGTTCCCTGATAAAAAGCATTCAAAACAAAAAATCCGTTGGTAATATCAGGAATACACACACGCAGAGGCTTTAGCAATATCTGGGATTGAGATAGCCAAAACAAAACCGGATATTTCCGGTTTCATCCAGTCATATCCAGACAACGTGGTGTGGAATTGGTATACAATGAACCGAGAAAATCACAGTAAAAATGGTTTTGGAGGATAGCAGTCTTTTCGTTAGGCAAGTGCATAAAATGTCATCTATACAAACAGAAATATCATGTTTGTTTCCGCAGTTCCTCTAGTTTTCTACCTAGAAAATAGGAATGTGTAGAGCTGGAGTCCCCATTATGAACCAATTAGTGTTTCAACGGTACAAAATAAAATGTTCCCTGATAAAAAGCATTCAAAACAATAAAGTCCGTGGATAATATCAGGAATACAGAAACACAGAGGCTGTAGCAATATCTGGGATTGAGTTAGCCAAAACAAAACCAAATATTTCCGGTTTCATCCAGTCATATCCATACAAACTTGTTGGAATTCATATGAAGTGTACCGAGAAAATCACAGAGAAATGGTTTTGGAGAAAAGCAAAGTATTTTCTTTAGGGAAGTGCATAAAATGTCATCTATACAAACAGAAATATCATGTTTGTTTGCCGCATTTCCTCTAGCAGTCTCCCTAGAAAATATGAATGTGTAAAGCTGGTGTCCACATGATGAACCAATTAGCATTTTGACAGTACAAAATTAAATGTTCCCTGATAAAAATATTCAAAACAATAAAGTCCATCGATAATATCCAGAAAACACAAACACAGAGGCCTTCTCAATATTTCGGATTGAGTTAGCCATAACACAACTGGATATTTCTGTTTAAATCCAGTCCTATCCGGACAAACTGGTGTGGAATTTGTATGCAATGAACAAAAAAAAATCACAGTAAAAATGGTTTTGGAGAAAAGCAAAGTCTTTTCGTTAGGCAATTGCATAAAATGTCATCTATACAAACAGAAATATCTTGTTTGTTTGTCGCAGTTCCTCTAGCTTTCTCTGTACAAAATACGAATGTGCAGAGCTGGTGTCTCCATGTGGAAACTATTAGTGTTTTGCAGCACAAAATTAAATGTTCCCAGATAAAAAATATTTAAAACAATAAAGTCTGTGGATAATATCAGGAATACACAAACACAGAGGCTGTAGAAATATCTGGGATTGAGTTAGCCAAAGGACTACTGGATATTTCTGGTTTCATCCAGTCATATCCGGACAAAGTGGTGTGGAATTCGTATGCAATGGTCCAAGAAAATCACAGTAAAAATGGTTTTGGAGAAAAGCAAAGTCTTTTCGTTAGGCAAGTGCATAAAACGTCATCTAGACAAACAGAAATATCATGTTTGTTTGCCGCTGTTCCTTTAGCTTTCTGCCTAGAAAATACAAATGTGTAGAGCTGGTGTCTCCAAGTGGAACCAATTAGTGTTTCCAAGCACAAAATTAAATGTTCCCTGAAAAAAAACATTCAAAACACTAAAGTCCGTGGATAATATCAGGAATACACAAACACAGAGGCTGTAGCAATATTTCGGATTCAGTTAGCCAAAACACAACGGGATATTTCTGGTTTCATGCAGCAATATCTAGACATTCAGAAATATCATGTTTCTTTACTGCAGTTCCTCTAGCTTTCTCCCTAGAAAATAAAAATATATAGAGCTGGTGTCTCCATGTGGAACCAATTACTGTATCCAAGCTCAAAATAAATTGTTCCCCGATAAAAAACATTCAAAACAATAAAGTCTATGGATAATATCGAGAAAAAACAAGCATAGAGGCTCTAGCAATATCTGGGATAAAGTTAGCCAAAACAAAACCAGATATTTTCGGTTTCTTCCAGTCATATCCGGACAAACTTGTGTGGAATTCGTATGCAATGGACCGAGAAAATCACAGTAGAAATGCTTTTGGAGAAAAACAAAGTCTTTTTGTTAGGCAAGTGCATAAAATGTCATCTATACAAACAGAAATATCTTGTTTGTTTGCCACAGTTCCTCTAGCTTTCTCGCTAGAATATACGAATATGTAGAGATGGGTTCTCCATGTGGAACCAATTACTGTATCCAAGCTCAAAATAAAATGTTCCCTGAAAATAAAAAAACATTCAAAACAATAAAGTCCGTTGATAATATCCAGAAAAAACAAACACAGAGGATGTAGCAATATTTCGGATTGAGTCAGCCATAATACAACCAGATAATTCTTGTTTCATCCAGTCATATCCGGACAAAGTTATGTGGAATTCGTATGCAATGGACCGAGGAAATCACAGTAAAAATGGTTTTGGAGAAAAGCAAAGTCTTTTCGTTAGGCAAGTGCATAAAATTTCATCTATACAAACAGAAATATCATGTTTGTTTGCCACAGTTCCTCTAGCTTCTCCCTAGAAAATACAAATATGTAGAACTAGTGTCTCCTTTTGCAACCAATTAGTGTTTCCAAGCACAAAGTTAAATGTTCCCTGATAAAAAACATTAAAAACAATAAAGTCCATGGATAATATCATTAATACACAAACACAGAGGCTGTAGCAATATCTGGGATTGAGTTAGCCAAACAAAACCGGATATTTCTGGTTCCATCCAGTCATATACAGACAAACTGGTGTGGAGTTCATTTGAAGTTTACCAAGAAAATCACAGAAAATATGGTTTTGGAGAAAAGCAAAATCTTTTCATTAGGCAAGTGCATAAAATGTCATCGATATAAACAGAAGTATCATGTTTCTTTGCCGCAGTTCCTCTAGCTTTCTCCCTAGAAAATATGAATGTGTAGAGCTGGTGTCTCCATGATGAACCAATTAGTGTTTCAACGGTAGAAAATTAAATGTTCCCTGTTAAAAAAAAAAACATTCAAAACAATAAAGTCTGTGGATAATATCAGGAAAACACAAACACAGAGGCAGTAGCAATAGGTGGGATTGAGTTAGGCAAAAAAAAAAAAAAAAACGGATATTTCCGGTTTCATGCAGTTATATCCGGACAAAGTGGTGTGGAACTCCTATGCAATGGACCGAGAAAATCACAGTAAAAATGGTTTTGGAGAAAAGCAAAGGCTTTTCATTAGGCAAGTGCATAAAATGTCATCGATACAAACAGAAATATCATGTTTGTTTGCAGCAGTTCCTCTAGCTTTCTCCCTAGAAAATATGAATATTTGGAGCTGGTGTCTCCATGTGGATCAATTAGTGTTTAGAAGCACAAAATTAAATGTTCCCTGAAAAAAAAAACATCAAAAAATAAACTCCGTGGATTATATCAGGAATAAACAAACACAGAGGCTGTAGCAATATCTGGGATTGAGTTAGCCAGAACAAAACTGGATATTTCTGCTTTCATCCAGTCATATCCGGACAAACTGGTGTGCAATTCGAATGCAATGGACGGAGAAAATCAAAGTAAATATGGTTCTGGTGAAAAGCAAAGTCTTTTCGTTAGGCAAGTGCATCAAATGTCATCTATAGAAACAGAAATATGATGTTTGTTTGCCGCAGTTCCTCTAGCTCTCTCCTTATAAAATATGAATGTGTAGAGCTTGTCCCCATGTGGAACCAATTAGTGTTTCAATGGTACAAAATTAAATGTTTCCTGATAAAAATATAAAAAACAATAAATTCCATCGATAATATACAGACACACAAACACAGAGGCTTTCACAATATTTCCGATTGAATTAGCCAAAACACAACCGGATATTTCTCGTTTCATCAAGTTCTTCTAGCTTTCTCCCTAGGAAATAGAAATATGTAGTGCTGGTGTTCCCATGATGAACCAATTATTGTTTCCAAGCAGAAAAATTAAATGTTCCCTGAAAAAAAAACATTAAAAACAATAAAGTCCGTGGATAATATCCAGAAAACACAAACACAGTGGCTGTAGCAATATCTGGGATTGAGTTAGCCAAAACACAACCGGATATTTCTGGTTTCATCCAGTCATTTCCGGACAAAGTGGTGTGGAATTCGCATGCAATGGACCGAGAAAATCACAGTACAAATGGTTTTGGAGAAAAGCAAAGTATTTTCGTTAGGCAAGTGCATAAAATGTCATGGATACAAACAGAAATATCATGATTGTTTGTCGCAGATCCTCTAGCTTTCTCCTAGGAAAATACGAATATGTAGAGCTGGTGTCTCCATGTGGAAACTATTCGTGTTTCCAAGCAGAAAATTAAATGTTTTCTGAAAAAAAAACATTCAAAACAATAAAGTCCGTGGATAATATCCAGAAAACACAAACACAGAGGCTGTAGCAATATGTGGGATTGAGTTAGCCAAAACAAAACCGGATATTTCTGGTTTCATCCAGTCATATCCGGACAAAGTGGTGTGGAATTCGTATGCAATGGACGGAGAATATCGTAGAAAAATGGTTTTGGAGAAAAGCAAAGTCTTTTCGTTAGGCAAGGGCATAAAATGTCATCTATACCAACAGAAATATCATGTTTGTTTGCCGCAGTTCCTCTGGCTTTCTCCCTAGAAAATACGAATGTGTAGAGCTGGTGTCTCCATGTGGAACCAATTCGTGTTTCCAAGCACAAAATTAAATGTTTCCTGATAAAAACCATTCAAAAAAACTAAAGTCCATCGATAATATCCAGAAAACACAAACACAGAAGCTGTAGCAATATCTGGGATTGAGTTAGCCAAAACACAACCGGATATTTCTGTTTACATCCAGTCATATCCAGACAAAGTGGTGTGGAATTCGGATGCAGTGGAACGAGAAAATCACAGTAGAAATGGTTTTGGAGAAAAGCAAAGGCTTTTCGTTAGGCAAGTGCATAAAATGTCATCTATACAAACAGAAGTTTCATGTTTGTTTGCCGCAGTTCCTCTAGCTTTCTCCCTAGAAAATAAGAATTTGTAGAGCTGGTGTCCCCATGATGAACCAATAAGTGTTTCTATGGTACAAAATTAAATGTTCCCTGATAAAATATTAAAAACAATAAAGTCTATCGATAATATCCAGAAAACACAAACACAGAGGCTTGCACAATATCTCAGATTTTGTTAGCCAAAACATAACTGGATATTTCCAGTTTCATCCAGTAATATCCGGACAAAGCGGTTTGGAATTCGTATGCAATGGACTGAGAAAATCCCAGTAAAAATGGTTTTGGAGAAAACCAAAGTCTTTTCGATAGGCAAGTGCATATAATGCCATGGATACAAACCGAAATATCATGTTTGTTTGCCTCAGTTCCTCTAGCTTTCTCCCTAGAAAATACGACTGTGTAGAGCTGGTGTCTCCATGTGGAACCAATTAGTGTTTCCAAGGACAAATTAAATGTTCCCTGATAAAACCATTCAAAACAATACAGTCCATCGATTATATCCAGAAAACATAAACACAGAAGCTTTAAAATATTTCGCATTGAGTTAGCCAAAACACAACCAGATATTTCCAGTTTCATAGAGTCATATCCGGACAAAGTGGTGTGGAATTCGTATGCAATGACCAAGAAAATCACAGTAAAATGGTTTTGGAGAAAAGCAAAGGCTTTTCATTAGGCAAGTGCATAAAATGTCATCGATACAAACAGAAATATCATGTTTGTTTGCAGCAGTTCCTCTAGCTTTCTCCCTAGAAAATATGAATATTTGGAGCTGGTGTCTCCATGTGGAAACAATTAGTGTTTCCAAGATCAAAATTAAATGTTCCCTGATAAAAATATTCAAACAATAAAGTCCATCGATAATATCCAGAAAACACAAACACAGAGGTTTTCACAATATTTCCGATTGTGTTAGCCAAAACACAACTGGATATTTCTGGTTTCATCCAGTCATATCCGGAAAAAGTCGTTTGGAATTCGGATGCAATGGACTGAGAAAATCACAGTAAAAATGGTTTTGGAGAAAACCAAAGTCTTTTCGATAGGCAAGTGCATATAATGCCATGGATACAAACAGAAATATCATGTTTGTTTGCCTCAGTTCCTCTAGCTTTCTCCCTAGAAAATACGAATGTGTAGAGCTGGTGTCTCCATGTGGAACCAATTAGTGTTTCCAAGGACAAATTAAATGTTCCCTGATAAAACCATTCAAAACAATACAGTCCATCGATTATATCCAGAAAACATAAACACAGAGGCTTTAAAATATTTCGCATTGTGTTAGCCAAAACACAACCAGATATTTCCAGTTTCATAGAGTCATATCCAGACAAAGTGGTGTGGAATTCGTATGCAATGACCAAGAAAATCACAGTAAAATGGTTTTGGAGAAAAGCAAAGGCTTTTCATTAGGCAAGTGCATAAAATGTCATCGATACAAACAGAAATATCATGTTTGTTTGCAGCAGTTCCTCTAGCTTTCTCCCTAGAAAATATGAATATTTGGAGCTGGTGTCTCCATGTGGAAACAATTAGTGTTTCCAAGATCAAAATTAAATGTTCCCTGATAAAAATATTCAAACAATAAAGTCCATCGATAATATCCAGAAAACACAAACACAGAGGTTTTCACAATATTTCCGATTGTGTTAGCCAAAACACAACTGGATATTTCTGGTTTCATCCAGTCATATCCGGAAAAAGTCTTTTGGAATTCGGATGCAATGGACCAAGAAAATCACAGCACAAATGGTTATGGAGAAAAGCAAAGTCTTTTCGTTAGGCAAGTGCATAAAATGTCATCTATACAAACAGAAATATCATGGTTGTTTGCCGCAGTTCCTCCAGCTTTCTCCCTAGAAAATACGAATATGTGCCGCTGGTGTCTCCATGTGGAACCAATTACTGTATCCAAGCTCAAAATAAAATGTTCCCCTATAAAAAACATTCTAAAGATTAAAGTCTGGATAGGAAATTAGGAGAGCAGCAAGATGGTGGAATAGGCAGGGAGCACATTATTAGTTCGGGGGAGAGACAGTTTAATATAAGTGGAGGTACTGCAGGGTCAAGGAAGAGTAGGGGATGAAACAGCAGAGGAAACACTTCTGGAACTATTGATTCACAGTGGACCTGCGTGGAAAGCGTTGGAGCCCAAGTTTGGGACACCAGTGGCAGACTCAACACACCAGCGCTGGAACGTGAGGTGAGCCGAACCTCAATAGCCCAAGACACCAGCGGGCAAGTGGAAAGAGGAGGCTAGAGGGAACGAGGCTTGAAACTCCGTGGGGAAAAATTCACCAGGCTAACTAAAAGAGAGAGAGGAAAAAAATAAAAAAAGTGACCGATATGGACACAAGTTTCTCTCTCTCTGCTCACCTCTCAAAGGTGAGCAAGAAAGAGCAGGCGCCATTTTGGACATACGTCATAAGCAGGGTGACCTCAGGTCTGCACTGGCCCAGAGCCTAGCAGAAAAACCTGACTCTGGGGGGAGGGGTGAAATAACAGGAGGTTAGGATCTAACTTGGTAACCCAGTGGGAGACTGCAGGAGAATTGGAGCCCACACTGAGGGCAGCACAGATTCCCTGTGTGGCCCTTGGGAAAGAGCTTCCGATCTCTGGCTCCTGTGGGTATATCATTTGCCTGCTAACTACCTCCAATTACGTGTGCAGGGTTACTTCCCTTTTGAATCAAAAAAAGAAAGAGACATTTACCACACCTAACCTGGGAGTGTCATCTTTGACACACCCTGAGCCCTGAGGAACCAAACACAGCTCTCAGTCCACACTCATCTCAAGCCTCTAAGACTCCACTGAAAGCAGACAGTCCACTTAAGATAGAGCCATAGTGTAACAAGAAAAAACACCACAGTGAAGAAACCAAATATCTCCAACATGCCAAACAACAAACGCAAAAACCAAGCTAACAAGAACAAGGAAGACACTATGACACCCCCAAATGAAAAAGGCACCCCAATTCCAGATTATGAAGATCTTGAGATCGAAGAAATGCAAGAAGCAGATCTCAAAAAATTGATAAGAGCATTAAGAAGTTCTCAAAAACAAATTTTTGAACTACAGAAATCCTTAATGGACAAGATAGAAAATCTCTCTCGTGAAAATGAAATATTAAGGAGGAATCAAAATGAAATGAAACAACTAGTATATCCAGAAAACTCAGACACAGAATCTTTCACAATATTTCGGATTGATTTAGCCAAAACAACCCGGATATTTCTGTTTTTATCCAGTCATATCTGGACAAAGTGGTGTGGAATTCATATGCAATGAACCAAAAAAATCACAGTAAAAAGGGGATTGGAGAAAAGCAAAGTCTTTTCATTAGGCAAGTGCATAAAATGTCATCTATTCAAACAGAAATATCCTGTTTGTTTGCGTAGCTTGATAGCTTTCTACCTAGAAAATACGAATGTGTAAGCTGGTGTCCCCATGATGAACCAATTAGTGTTTCAACGGTACAAAATGAAATGTTCCCTGATAAAAACATTCAAAACAATAAAGTCCATCGATAATATCCAGAAAACACAAACACAGAAGCTTTCACAATATTTCGGATTGAGTTAGCCAAAACACAACTGGATATTTCTGGTTTCATCCAATCATATCCAGACAAACTGCTGTGGAATTCGTATGCAAGGGACCGAGAAAATCACAGTAAAATGATTTTGGAGAAAAGCAAAGGCTTTTCGTTAGGCAAGTGCATATAATGTCATCGATACAAACAGAAATATCATATTTGTTTGCCGCAGTTCCTCTAGGTTTCTCCCTAGAAAATATGAATGTGTGGAGCTGGTGTCTCCATGTGGAACCAATTAGAGTTTCCAAGATCAAAATAGAATGTTCCCTGATTAAAAACATTCAAAACAATAAAGTCCGTGGATTATATCAGAAATACACAAGCACAGAGCATGTAGCAATATCTGCGATTGAGTTAGCCAGAAGAAAACCGGATATTTCAGTTTTCTTCCAGTCATATCCGGACAAAGTGGTGTGGAATTCGTATGCAATGTACCTAGAAAATCACAGTAAACATGGTTTTGGAGAAAAGCAAAGTCTTTTCGTTAAGCAAGTGCATAAAATGTCATCTATAGAAACAGAAATATCACGTTTGTTTTCTGCAATTCCTCTAGCTTTCTCCGTAGAAAATACAAATGTGTAGAGCTGGTGTCTCCATGTGGAAACAATTAGTGTTTCAAAGGTACAAAGTTAAATGTTCTCTGATAAAAAACATTCAAAACAATAAAGGCTGTGGATAATATCAGGAATACACAAACACAGAGGATGTAGCAATATCTGGGATTGAGTTAGGCAAAACAAAACCGGACATTACTGGTTTCATGCAGTCATAACCGGACAAACTGGTGTGGAATTCATATGCAATGAAACCGAGAAAATCACAGTAAATATGATTTTGGAGAAAAGCAAAGTCTTTTCATTAGGCAAGTAGATAAAATATCATCGATACAAACAGAAATATCATGTTTGTTTACCGCAGTTCCTCTAGCTTTCTCCTAGGAAATACGAATGTGTAGAGCTTGTCCCCATGTGGAATCAATTAGTGTTTCAATGGTACAAAATTAAATGTTCCCTGATAAAAATATACAAAACAATAAATTCCATCGATAATATCCAGAAACACAAACACAGAAGCTGTAGCAATATTTCTGAGTGAGTTAGCCAAAACACAACCGGATATTTCTGGTTTCATCCATTCATATCCGGACAAAGTGGTATGGAATTCGTATGTAATGGACCGAGAAAATCACAGTAAAAATGGTTTTGGAGAAAAGCAAAGTCTTTTCATTAGGCAAGTAGATAAAATGTCATCTATACAAACAGAAATATCAAGCTTGTTTGTCACAGTTCCTCTAGCATTCTCCCTAGAAAATACAAATATGTAGAGCTGGTGTCTCCATGTGCAACCAATTAGTGTTTCCAAGCACAAAATTAAAGGTTCCCTGATGAAAAACATTAAAAACTATAAAGTCCGTGGATAATATCAGAAATACACAAACACAGAGGCTGTAGCAATATCTGAGATTGTCTTTTCGTTAGGCAAGTGCATAAAATGTCATCTATACAAACAGAAATATCATGTTTGTTTGCGGCAGTTCCTCTAGCTTTCTCCCTAGAAAATACGAATGTGTAGAGCTGGAGTCCCCATGATGAACCAATTAGTGTTTCTACAGTACAAAAATAAATGTTCCCTGACAAGTCTCAGCAAATTCAAAAGAATTAGAATCATACCATGCAGCTTCTCAGACCACAAAGGAATGAAATTGGAAATTGGCAACTCAGGAATCCCTAGAGCACGTGCAAACACATTGAGATTGAACAACATGCTCCTGAATGAACAATGGGTCATAGAAGAAATTAAAAGAGAAATCAAAAATTTTCTGGAAGTAAATGAGGATAACAGCACAACATACCAAAACCTATGGGATACAACAAAAGCAGTGTTAAGAGGAAAGTTTATATCAATAGGTGCCTACATCAAGAAATTGGAAAGGCACCAAATAGATGAGCTTTCAAGTCATCTCAAGGATCTAGAAAATCTGCAGCAAACCAAACCCAAACCCAGTAGGAGAAGAGAAATAATTAAAATCAGAGAAGAAATCAACAGGATTGAATCCAAAAAAACATTACAAAAAATCAGCCAAACGAGGAGCTGGTTTTTTGAAAAAATAAACAAAATTGACACCCCATTGGCCCAACTAACTAAAAAAAGAAGAGAAAAGACCCAAATCAATAGGATCAGAGATGAAATGGGAAACGTAACAACAGACGCCACAGAAATAAAAAGAATCATCAGAAATTACTACAAGGACTTGTATGTCAGCAATCAGGGAAATCTATCAGAAATGGACAGATTCTTGGACACATACAACCTCCCTAAATTGAGCCAGGAAGACATAGAAAACCTAAACAGACCAATAACTGACACAGAAATTGAAACAGTAATAAAGGCCCTCCCAACAAAGAAAAGCCCAGGGCCAGATGGATTCACTGCTGAGTTCTACCAGACATTTAGAGAAGAACTAACTCCAATTCTTCTCAAAGTATTCAGAGCAATCGAAAAAGAGGGAATCCTCCCAAATTCTTTCTATGAAGCCACCATCACCTTAATTCCTAAGCCAGAAAGAGACGCAACATTGAAAGAGAATTACAGACCAAAATCCCTGATGAACATAGATGCAAAAATACTCAATAAAATTCTGGCCAATAGAATGCAACAACACATCAGAAAGATCATCCACCCAGACCAAGTGGGATTCATCCCCGGTATGCAGGGATGGTTCAACATTCGCAAAACAATCAACGTAATACACTACATTAACAGACTGCAGAAGAAAAACCATATGATTCTCTCAATAGACGCAGAGAAAGCATTTGATAAAATACAACACCCTTTCATGATGAAAACTCTAAGCAAACTGGGTATGGAAGGAACATTCCTTAATACAATCAAAGCAATATATGAAAAACCCACGGCCAACATCCTATTGAATGGGGAAAAGTTGGAAGCATTTCCACTGAAATCTGGTACCAGACAGGGATGCCCTCTCTCACCACTGCTATTCAATATAGTTCTGGAAGTTTTGGCCAGAGCTATTAGGCAAGAAAAAGAAATTAAAGGGATACAAATCGGGAAGGACGAACTCAAACTATCCCTCTTTGCAGATGATATGATTCTTTATTTAGGGGACCCAAAGAACTCTACTAAGAGACTGCTGGAACTCATCAAAGAGTTTGGCAAAGTAGCAGGATATAAAATCAATGCACAAAAATCAACAGCCTTTGTATACACAGGCAATGCCACGGCTGAGGAAGAACTTCTAAAATCAATCCCATTCACAATAGCTACAAAAACAATCAAATACCTTGGAATAAACTTAACCAAAGACGTTAAAGATCTCTACGATGAAAACTACAAAACCTTACAGAAAGAAATAGAAGAGGATACCAAAAAATGGAGAAATCTTCCATGCTCATGGATTGGAAGAATCAATATCATCAAAATGTCTATTCTCCCAAAAGCAATTTATACATTCAATGCAATACCCATCAAGATCCCGAAGACCTTCTTCTCAGATCTGGAAAAAATGATGCTGAAATTCATATGGAGACACAGAAGACCTCGAATAGCCAAAGCAATCCTGTACAACAAAAACAAAGCCGGAGGCATCACAATACCTGATTTTAGGACATACTACAGGGCAGTTGTTATCAAAACAGCATGGTACTGGTACAGAAACAGATGGATAGACCAATGGAACAGAATAGAAACACCAGAAATCAATCCAAACATCTACAGCCAACTTATATTTGACCAAAGATCCAAATCTAATCCCTGGAATAAGGACAGTCTATTCAATAAATGGTGCTGGGAAAATTGGATTTCCATGTGCAGAAGCTTGAAGCAAGACCCATACCTATCCCCTTACACAAAAATTCACTCAACATGGATTGAAGACTTAAATCTACGACCTGAAACCATCAAATTATTAGAGAGCATTGGAGAAACCCTGCAAGATATAGGCACAGGCAAAGACTTCCTGGAAAATACTCCAACAGCACAGGCAGTCAAAACCAAAATTAACATTTGGGACTGCATCAAATTGAGAAGTTTCTGTACCTCAAAAGAAACAGTCAGGAAAGTGAAGAGGCAACCAACAGAATGGGAAAAAATATTCGCAAACTATACTACAGATAAAGGATTGATAACCAGAATCTACAAAGAAATCAAGAAAATCCACAACAAGAGAACAAACAACCCACTTAAGAGATGGGCCAAGGACCTCAATAGATATTTTTCGAAAGAGGAAATCCAAATGGCCAACAGACACATGAAAAAATGTTCAAGATCACTAGCAATCAGAGAAATGCAAATCAAAACCACAATGAGGTTCCATCTCACCCCGGTGAGAATGGCTCACATTCAGAAATCTACCAACAACAGATGCTGGAGAGGATGTGGGGAAAAAGGGACACTAACTCACTGTTGGTGGGAATGCAAACTGGTTAAGCCACTATGGAAGTCTGTCTGGAGATTCCTCAGAAACCTGAACATAACCCTACCATACAACCCAGCCATCCCACTCCTTGGAATTTGCCCAAAGGAAATTAATTTGGCAAATAAAAAAGCCATCTGCACATTAATGTTTATTGCAGCTCAATTCACAATAGCTAAGACCTGGAACCAACCCAAATGCCCATCAACAGTAGACCGGATAAAGAAATTATGGGACATGTACTCCATAGAATACTATACAGCAGTAAGAAACAACGAAACCCAGTCATTTGCAACAAGATGGAGCAATCTGGAAAACATCATGCTGAGTGAATTAAGCCAGTCCCAAAGAGAAAAATATCATTTGTTTTCCCTGATCGGTGACAACTGAGCGCCAAAGGGGAAACCTGTTAAGTGAAATGGACACTATAAGCAACAATGAACTGATCAGCTCCTGTCCTGACTTTAGATGTACAATGTAATACTTTATCCTTTTTAGTATTTGTTGTTGTTGTTGTTGTTCTAGTACTATTGGTTGAACTCAGTAATTAACACACAATTATTCTTAGGTGTTTAAATTTTAACTGAAAAGTGATCCCTGTTAAATCTAAGAGTGGAAAAAGAGAGGGAGGAGATGAAGAGCTATGGGTTATTTAACTATGTGCTTATTTTCAAAGACTTGAATAATCACCTTGTAACAATGATCAGATTTGGTCTATGTTATGTCATGATTTTAAGGAATCTTATTTCAACCAGATATTTTGGATTTTGATATTGGTCTATTATGCTATGTTATATGTGCGTACATATTGTATGTCCACATGGAGAAATTTTATTAAGAGTTTTATTTTAAATGGCTTTTTGATAAGATTGTCCATAAATTTAAGCTGCTAAAATCAATCAAAGATACATTTTAATTTGTATGACCTGAATGTGTGTATCATATGTTTTAAACTTGTTGGTAGAAAGAAACTAAAAACATTTCATATGGTTGTGCTTAAGTTTACTGGTTAAACAAACTACACCATATTAGATATTTAAGAGGTGTTTTCAAATACATGATTCTTAAAATTTATAGAAGGCATTGGACCTTCCGGTAAATGTTTTATTAAGTTCTTATCTAAGGGTTGAAACGGTTTGCTAAGAATTCATGTAATATTGCTATTGTCAGCAAGTGATCTAGGACTTGCTCCCTCATTTCTCTATTCTAAGCCCAACTTGTTCTTTCACTTCTCTATTCTCTTCAAGGTAGGGAACTAATTCTATTATGAAGGAATCTGTAGGATGCACAATTTAATCTTTAGACCTTATAAGAGATGGCTAACATTTTTCTGTAATAGCATAGCCAAAATAAGAACTTAACTAATAATCTCATAGCTAGATTCACATCGCCATCAGCGAAGTATACAGTAAGTAGAAAAAAAAAACCTCCCTTTCAGACCAAAGGGAAAGAAAGTTTGAAAGTGAGAATATAATTTTCCTCATGGGCATTGTCTACCTTAGAAAAACTACTACAGAACATGCCTGTGACTATAGACTTGTAGTTCAGGCCACCGAAGATTAGAGATGGGACACGGGCACTCCCTTGACTTGCATCCTCTGGTCTGCTTTAACACAAACCAGGAGGAAAAGAAAGCTAGGCATCAGAAGCAATGGGTGGCAGGCCTATTAATGGCTGATCTGTACAGTGATCTGCCCTCAAGGAGACCCAACAGGCCAGTCCACTGCAGTGGCTTTCAATGTGGTAAGCCTGGGCTTCAGCAGAAGTCAGCTTGTGAAGAGCCCTGGCAGCTCTGCCAAGAGTTGGATCACTGGAAATGGACCTGCCCTGGAATCGAAGGATGCCCAGGTCAGAGCCACAGATCTTATTGGCTCCAAGCTGAAAAGCCCTTCACTCAGCCCAACTTCCAAAGTGACCACTGCAGTAGAGGGGACAGCCAAGTAGGGTCAGCAACATTGCAGGCAGAACTGTAAATTTCTTGTTAGAGATGTCCCCTGCCTTTACCTGGCCAGCTCTCCTCCCAGGCCAGCCAAGTAATGAAAGTCAACAGAGTGCCTTCCCCTAGGAGGGTCACACCTCCCTTAGGATATACCCCATGTGAAGAGATAGATAGGTCTGGGCCTCTTAACTTACAAGGCCTAAAGCCCACCAGATTATTATCAAGCCCCTTCTATCAGGTTCTATTTGCCTCTCAATCAGAAAAATTACTTGTAGCTTAGCACCTTTCTTAGCTCCTTTAATAATGACTCTGTCCTTTGTTCTAGGCCCTGTCTAGTGCACTTGGGCCTCATTCCTTTGTATTCATAACCTCTACTCTACCACCAATGGCTTTACTCCCAACCTGTGTGTACTGATGGTCCTCTTCCCCACTTAGTGCTGTATAATTGTTCAGACCTGGTTAAGGCCACTCTTAGGATCATTGGTTACTATCCTCACCCTGTCTTTTATGACCTTGTCTAAATATGATCAGTGTCGGGGAACTTGGAAGGCTTCCATAGCCTTGGCAACTCATGACGAGAGCCTAGGGTGGTTACTGGCACCATAAACTAGAGTGTCAATTTGTTGGGTCAACAACAGGAGCCACTGTGCGCTTGCTCCTGATGTGGGATCTCTGTCCTTAATGTACTGTACATTTTGATTTAATGCTATAACTAGTACTCAAACAGTATGTTTCACTTTGTGTTTCTATGTGGGTGCAAACTGTTGAAGTATTTATACTAAACTGATCTTCTGTATATAAATAGAATTGAAAATGAATCTTGATGTGAATGGAAAGGGAGAGGGAGTGGGAGAGGGGAGGGTTGCGGGTGGGAGGGAAGTTATGGGAGGGGGAAGCCATTGTAATGCATAAGCTGTACACTGGAAATTTATATTCATTAAATAAAAGTTAAAAAATATTCAAAGCAATATTCCATAGGTAATATCCAGAAAACACAAACACAGAGCTTTCACAATATTTCGGATTGAATTAACCAAATAACAACCGGATTTTTCTGGTTTCATCCAGTCATATCCGGACAAAGTGGTGTGGAATTCGTATGCAATGGACCGAGAAAGTCACATTACAAATGGTTTTGGAGAAAAGCAAAGTCTTTTTGTTAGGCAAGTACATAAAATGTCATCGATACAAACAGAAATATCATGTTTGTTTGCTGCACTTCCTCTAGGTTTCTCCCTCTAAAATAAGAATGTGTAGAGCTGGTGTGTCCATGTGGAATCAATTAGTGTTTCAATAGTACAAAATAAATGTTCCCTGATAAAGAACATTCAAAAAAATAAACTCAGTGGATAATATCAGGAATGCACAAACACAGAGGCTGTATCAATATCTGGGATTGAGTTAGCCAAAAAAAAAAAAAAAACAGATATTTCTGGTTTCATCCAGTCATATCCGGACAAAGTGGTGTGGAATTCGTATGCAATGGACAAAGAAAATCACAGTAAAAATGGTTTTGGAGAAAAGCAAAGTCTTTTTGTTCGGCAAGTGCATAAAATGTCAGCTATAGAAACAGAAATATCATGTTTGTTTGCCACAGTTCCTCTAGCTTTCTCCCTAGAAAATACGAATGTGTAGAGCTGGTGTCTCCATGTGGAACCAATTAGTGTTTCCAAGCTCAAAATAAAATGTTTCCTGATAAAAAATATTCAAAACAATAAAGTCCGTGGATAATATCAGGAATACACAAACACAGAGGCTGTAGCAATATCTGGGATTGAGTTATCCAAAATAAAACCGGATATTTCTCATTTCATCCAGTCATAT
This sequence comes from Lepus oiostolus, assembly GCA_036325905.1. Taxonomy (NCBI): domain Eukaryota; kingdom Metazoa; phylum Chordata; class Mammalia; order Lagomorpha; family Leporidae; genus Lepus; species Lepus oiostolus. Next base: position 54,806,621 of record CM070808.1, on the reverse strand, counting down.
CCAGAGAAAGTTGTGTGGAATTCATATGAAGTGTACCGAGAAAATCGCAGAAAAATGGTTTTTTGAGAAAAACAAAGTCTTTTTGTTAGGCAAGTGCATAAAATGTCATCTATACAAACAGAAATATCAGTTTGTTTGCTGCACTTCCTCTAGCTTTCTCCCTAGAAAATACGAATATGTTCAGCTGGTGTCTCCATGTGGAACCAATTACTATATTCAAGCTCAAAAGAAAATGTTCCCCGATAAAAAACATTCAAAAAAATAAAGTCCGTGGATAATATCCAGAAAACACAGAAACAGAATCTTTCACAATATTTTGGATTGAGTTAGCCAAAACAAACCCGGATATTTCAGTTTTTAACCAGTCATATCTGGAGAAAGTGGTGTGGAATTCGTATGCAATGAACCAAAAAAAATCACAGTAAAAAGGGGATTGGAGAAAAGCAAAGTCTTTTCATTAGGCAAGTGCATAAAATGTCATCTATTCAAACAGAAATATCCTGTTTGTTTGCGTAGCTTAATAGCATTCTACTTAGAAAATAGGAATGTGTAAGCTGGTGTCCCCATAATGAACCAATTAGTGTTTCAATGGTACAAAAAGAAATTTTCCCTGATAAAAACATTCAAAACAATAAAGTCCATCGATAATATCCAGAAAACACAAACACAGAAGCTTTCACAATATTTCAGATTGAGTTAGCCAAAACACAACCGGATATTTCTGGTTTCATCCAATCATATCCAGAAACTGCTGTGGAATTCGTATGCAAGGGGCCAAGAAAATCACAGTAAAAATGATTTTGGAGAAAAGCAAAGGCTTTTCGTTAGGCAAGTGCATAAAATGTCATCGATACAAACAGAAATATCATGTTTGTTTGCCGCAGTTCCTCTAGCTTTCTCCCTAGAAAATATGAATGTGTGGAGCTGGTGTCTCCATGTGGAACCAATTAGAGTTTCCAAGATCAAAATAGAATGTTCCCTGATTAAAAACATTCAAAACAATAAAGTCAGTGGATAATATCAGAAATACACAAACACAGAGCCTGTAGCAATATCTGCGATTGAGTTAGCCAGAAGAATACCGGATATTTCAGTTTTCTTCCAGTCATATCCAGACAAAGTGGTGTGGAATTCGTATGCAATGGAGCGAGAAAATCACACTAAAAATGGTTTTGGAGGAAAGCAAATCTTTTCGTTAGGCAAGTGCATAAAATGTCATCTATAGAAACAGAAATATCACGTTTGTTTTCTGCAATTCCTCTAGCTTTCTCCGTAGAAAATACGAATGTGTAGAGCTGGTGTCTCCATGTGGAAATAATTAGTGTTTCAAAGGTACAAAATTAAATGTTCTCTGTAAAAAACATTCAAAACAATAAAGGCTGTGGATAATATCAGGAATACACAAACACAGAGGATGTAGCAATATCTGGGATTGAGTTAGGCAAAACAAAACCGGACATTACTGGTTTCATGCAGTCATAACCGGACAAACTGGTGTGGAATTCATATGCAATGGACCGAGAAAATCACAGTAAATATGATTTTGGAGAAAAGCAAAGTCTTTTCATTAGGCAAGTAGATAAAATATCATCGATACAAACAGAAATATCGTGTTTGTTTGCCACAGTTCCTCTAGCTTTCTCCTAGGAAATATGAATGTGTAGAGCTTGTCCCAATGTGGAATCAATTAGTGTTTCAATGGTACAAAATTAAATGTTCCCTGATAAAAATATACAAAACAATAAATTCCATCGATAATATCCAGAAACAGAAACACAGAGGCTGTAGCAATATTTCCGAGTGAGTTAGCCAAAACACAACCAGATATTTCTGGTTTCATCCAGTCATATCCGGACAAAGTGGTATGGAATTCGTATGTAATGGACCGAGAAAATCACAGTAAAAATGGTTTTGGAGAAAAGCAAAGTCTTTTCATTAGGCAAGTAGATAAAATGTCATCTACAGAAACAGAAATATCAAGCTTGTTTGTCGCAGTTCCTCAAGCATTATCCCTAGAAAATACAAATATGTAGAGCTGGTGTCTCTATGTGCAACCAATTAGTGTTTCCAATCACAAAATTAAAGGTTCCCTGATGAAAAACTTTAAAAACAATAAAGTCCGTGGATAATATCAGAAATACACAAACACAGAGGCTGCAGCAATATCTGGGATTGTCTTTTCGTTAGGCAAGTGCATAAAATGTCATCTATACAAACAAATATCATGTTTGTTTCCCGCAGTTCCTCTAGCTTTCTCCCTAGAAAGTACGAATGTGTAGAGCTGGTGTCCCCATGATGAACCAATTAGTGTTTCTACGGTACAAAAATAAATGTTTCCTGATAAAAATATTCGAAACAATAAATTCCATCGATAATATCCAGAAAACACAAACACAGAGGCTTTCACAATATTTTGGATTGAATTAACCAAATCACAACCGGATTTTTCTGGTTTCATCCAGTCATATCCAGAGAAAGTGGTGTGGAATTCGTATGCAGTGGACTGAGAAAATCACATTACAAATGCTTCTGGAGAAAAGCAAAGTCTTTTTGTTAGGGAAGTGCATAAAATGTCATCAATACCAACAGAAATATCATGTTTGTTTGCTGCACTTCCTCTAGGTTTCTCCCTCTAAAATATGAATGTGTAGAGCTGGTGTGTCCATGTGGAAACAATTAGTGTTTCAATGGTACAAAATTAAATGTTCCCTGATAAAGAACATTCAAAACAATAAACTCAGTGGATAATATCAGGAATGCACAAACACAGAGGCTGTATCAATTCTGGGATTGAGTTAGCCAAAACAAAACTGGATATTTCCTGTTTCATCCAGTCATATCCAGACAAAGTGGTGTGTAATTCGTATGCAATGGACCGAGAAAATCACAGTAAAAATGGTTCTGGTGAAAAGCAATGTCTTTTCATTAGGCAAGTGCATAAAATGTCATCTATACAAACAGAAATATCATGTTTGTTTGCAACAGTTCCTCTAGCTTTCTCCCTAGAAAATACGAATGTGCAGAGCTGGTGTCTCCATGTGGAGCTAATTAGTGTTTCCAAGCACAAAATTAAATGTTCCCTGAAAAAAATATTGAAAAATAAAAAATCCATGAACAATATCCAGAAAACACAAACACAGAGGCTTTCACAATATTTCAGATTGAGTTAGCCAAAACACAACCAGATATTTCTCGTTTCATTCAGTTATATCCGGACAAAGTGGTGTGGAATTCGTATGCAATGGACCGAGAAAATCACAGTACACATGGTTTTGGAGAAAAGCAATTCTTTTCGTTAGGCAAGTGCATAAAATATCAGCTATAGAAACAGAAATATCATGTTTGTTTGCCACAGTTCCTGTAGGTTTCTCCGTAGAAATTACGAATGTAATTACTCTCGCCATGACCAAGAGTGTCAAATTGTTAAGTCAGCAACAGGAATCACTGTGTACTTACATCCCATGTGGGATCTGTCCTTAATGAGTTGTCTAAGGTGCAGTGATGCTATAACTAGTACGGAAACAGTATTTTTAGAGTTTGTGTTTCTGCATGGGTAGAAACTGATAAGATCTTTACTAATTATATACTGAATCGATCTTCTGTTAATAAAGATAATTGGAAATGAAAAAAAAAAAACCCCTGGTGTTAAATTGGAAATGGCATAGAAAATTAATTAATATTTAAAAAAATATTATGTAGGATCTCTGCCTTTAATGTGCTGTACACTCTTATTTAATGCTATAACTAGTACTCCAACAGTATTTTTTTTTCACTTTGTGTTGCTATATGGGGGGCAAAGTGCTGAAATCGTTACCTAATTTATACTAAACTGATCTTTTGTATATAAAGAGAATTGAAAATGAATCATGATGTGATTGGAAGGGGAGAGGGAGCGGGAAAGGGGAGGGTTGTGGGTGGGAGGGAAGTTTTGGGAGAGGAAAGCCATTGTAACCCATGAGCTGTACATTGGAAATTTATATTCATTAAATAAAAGTTTAATAAAAAAAAGAAAATACGAATGTGTAGAGATGGTGTCGCCATGATGAAACAATTAGTGATTCAACGGTACAAAATTAAATGTTGCCTGATAAAAAACATTCAAAACAATAAAGTCCATCGATAATATCCAGAAAACACAAAAACAGAGGCTTTCACATTATTTCGGTTTGAGTTAGCCAAAACACAACCGGACATTTCTGTTTTCAGCCAGTCATATCCGGACAAACTGGTGTGGAATTCGAATGCAAGGGACCGAGAAAATCAGAGTAAAAATGGTTTTGGAGAAAAGCAAAGACTTTTTGTTAGGCAAGTGCATAAAATGTCATCTATACAAACAGAAATATCATGTTTGTTTGCCGCAGTTCCTCTAGCTTTCTCCCTAGCAAATAGGAATGTGTAGAGCTGGTGTCTGCATGTGGAACTAATTAGTGTTTCCAAGCACAAAATTAAATGTTCCCTGATATAAAACATTCAAAACAATAAGGTCTGTGGATAATATCCGGATAACACGAACACAGAGGCTGTAGCAGTATTTCGTATTGAGTTAGCCAAAACACAACCGGATGTTTCTGGTTTCATCCAGTCATATCTGGACAAAATTGTGTGGAATTCAATGCAATGCACCGAGAAAATCACAGTATAAATGGTTTTGGAGAAAAACAAAGTCTTTTTGTTAGGCAAGTGCATAAAATCTCATCTATAGAAACAGAAATATCACGTTTGTTTGCTGCAGTTCCACTAGCTTTCTCCCTAGAAAATACGAATGTGTAGAGCTGGTGTCTCCATGTGGAACCAATTAGTGTTTCCAAGCACAAAATTAAATGTTCCCTGAAAAAAAACATTCAAAACAATAAAGTCCATGGATTAAATCAGGAATAAACAAACACAGAGTGTGTAGCAATATATGGGATTGAGTTAGCCAAAAAAAAAAAAAACGGATATTTACGGTTTCATCCAGTCATATCCGGACAAAATGGTGTGGAATTCGTATGCAATGGACCGAAAAAATCACAGTAAAAATGGTTTTGGAGAAGAGCAAAGTCTTTTCATTATGCATCTAGATAAAATATCATCGATACAAACAGAAATATCATGTTTGTTTGCCGCAGTTCCTCTAGCTTTCTCCCTGAAAATACAAATATGTAGAGCTGGTGTCTCCATGTGGAAACAATTAGTGTTTTCAAGCACAAAATTAAATGTTCCCAGATAAAAAACATTCAATACTATAAAGTCCGTGGATAATATCAGGAATACACAAACACAGAGGCTGTAGCAATATTCCGGATTGAGTTAGCCAAAACACAACCAGATATTTCTCATTTCATCCCGTCATATCCAGACAAACTGGTGTGGAATTCGTATGCAATGGACCAAGAAAATCACAGTAAAAATGGTTTTGGAGAAAAGCAAAGTCGTTTCATTAGGCCATTGCATAAAATGTCATCTACACAAACATAATTATGATGATTGTTTGCCGCAGTTCCTCTAGCTTTCTCCCAAGAAAATACGAATGTGTAGAGCTGCTGGTGTCCCCATGATGAACCAATTAGTGTTTCTACGGTACAAAATTAAATGTTCCCTGATAAAAATATTCAAAACCATAAAGTCCAATGATAATATCCAGAAAACACAAACACAGAGGCTGGAGCAATATTTCGGATTCAGTTAGCCAAAACACAACCAGATATTTCTGGTTTCATCCAGTCATATCCGGATAAAGTGGTGTAGAATTTGTATGCAATGGACCGAGAAAATCACAGTAAACATGGTTTTGGAGAAAAGTAAAGACTTTTCATTAGGCAAGTGCATAAAATGTCATCTATACAAACAGAAATATCATGTTTGTTTGCGGCAGTTCCTCTAGCAGTCTCCCTAGAAAATATGAATGTGTAGAGCTGGTGTCTCCATGATGAACCAATTAGTGTTTCCAAGCACAAAATTAAATGTTCCCTGATAAAAAACATTCAAAACAATAAAGTCTGTGGATAATATCAGGAATACACAAACACAGAAGCTGTAGCAATATTTCGGATTAGGTTAGCCAAAACACAACGGGATATTTCTGGTTTCATCCAGTCATATCCGGACAAAGTTGTGTGGAATTCGTATGCAATGGACCGAGAAAATCACAGTAAAAACGGTTTTGAGAAAAGCAAAGTCTTTTCCTTAGGCAAATGCATAAAATGTCATCGATACAAACAGAAATATCATGTTTGATTGCCGCAGTTCCTCTAGCTTTCTCCCTAGAAAATACGAATGTGTAGAGATGGTGTCACCATGTGGAAAGAATTAGTGTTTCAATGGTACAAAATTAAATGTTCCCTGATAAAAAACATTCAAAACAATAAACTCTGTGGATAATATCAGGAATGCACAAACTCAGAGGCTGTAACAATATCTGGGATTAAGTTAGCCAAAACAAAACCGGACATTTCTGGTTTCATCCAGTCATATCTGGATAAACTGGTGTGGAATTCGTATGGAATGGACCGAGAAAATCACAGTACAAATGGTTTTGGAGAAAAGCAAAGTATTTTCATTAGGCAAGTGTATAAAATGTCATCTATAGAAACAGAAATATCATGTTTGTTTGTCGCAGTTCTTCTAGCTTTCTCCCTAGAAAATACGAATGTGTAGAGCTGGTGTCTCCATGTGGAACCAATTAGTGTTTCCAAGCACAAAATTAAATGTTCCCTGAAAAAAAACATTCAAAAATGTCCGTGGATAATATCAGGAATACACAAACACAGAGGCTGTAGAAATATTCCAGATTGATCAGGAAGATGGCGGATAGTGAGGACGTGTGCCTTAGTTTGGGAAAATAAACTTTCATAAATGCGGAATTACTGTAGCATCAGGAAAAGACTCAAGAAAAAAACTGCAGAGGAATCGCTTCCGGATCTTGTGGAGGAAACACAGAGGACTTACAGGGAACCCACCGCGTGGAAAACCAACCGAGACAAGCCGAGCGGCAGCGGCGGGAGAGGAGGCAGAGCCACAGAATCTCGCCAGCGCGGGAACGGAGGAGGGTAAGAAAGACAAAGACCTGAGAAGTCCGAGACATTGGGGGGAGGGGGAACAGAGGCCTTTCCCTTCACTCACCAAGCAAAACAAAGAGCACCGTGATTTTACATATGTAAAGCTCAGCCAAACTCAGTATCTTTAGCGAAACTGGAGAACACATTGAGGGCTGCATAAACTCTGTGTATGGTCCCAGGGGTAGATCAAACGAATACTCACAGAGGCTAGATTTCAACTACCCTCAACTCCACTCCCAACTGAGTCAAAAAAAAAAAAAAGAGAGAGAGAGAGAGAGAGAGAGAGCGTCCCAGCAAGGAGCAAATAATCTGGGAGAGTCGCTCTTTACACAGCCTTAAAACTCAAGAAACAAGCATAGCTCTCTGGCCACACCCATCACAGCCCCTAAGGCTCCAACAAAACAGACAGCTCACTTAGAGGCATAGTATAACGAGAGAAAAAAAAAACAAAAACAAAAACACCACAAATTATCTCTAACTTGCCAAGCGGGAACGGAGGAGGGTAAGAAAGACAAAGACCTGAGAAATCCGAGACATTGGGGGGAGGGGGAACAGAGGCCTCTCCCTTCACTCACCAAGCAAAACAAAGAGCACCGCGATTTTACATATGTAAAGCTCAGCCAAACTCAATATCTTTAGCGAAACTGGAGAACACATTGAGGGCTGCATAAACTCTGTGTATGGTCCCAGGGGTAGATCAAACGAATACTCACAGAGGCTAGATTTCAACTACCCTCAACCCCACTCCCAACTAAGTCAAAACAAAAAAAAAAGAGAGAGAGAGAGAGCGTCCCAGCAAGGAGCAAATAATCTGGGAGAGTCGCTCTTTACACAGCCTTAAACCTCAAGAAACAAGCATAGCTCTCTGGCCACACCCATCACAGCCCCTAAGGCTCCAACAAAACAGACAGCTCACTTAGAGGCATAGTATAACGAGAGAAAAAAACAAAAACAAAAACACCACAAATTATCTCTAACATGCCAAGCAAGAAACATAGAAGCGGAGGTACCAAGAACAAGGAAGGCACTATGACGCCCCCAAGTGAACAAGACATGCCAATGCAAGATTATGAAGATGAAGAGATAGAGCAATTGCAAGAAGCAGATTTCAAAAAATTCACAAGAACATTAAGTTCTCAAAAACAAATTCTTGAACTACAGAAATCCTTAATGGACAAGATAGAAAATCTCTCCCGTGAAAATGAAATATTAAGGAGGAATCAAAATGAAATGAAACAACTAGTGGAACAGGAAATTGCGATAGTGAAAAAAAACCTCAATGAAATGAAGAACTCAATAGATCAAATGGCAAACACATTAGAGAGCCTTAAAAACAGAATGGATGAAGCAGAAGAGAGAATATCGGAATTAGAAGACAGAGAACAGGAAAGGAAACAGTCAAATCAAAGAAAAGAAGAAGAAATCAGAAATCTAAAAAATACTGTCAGGAATCTACAGGATACTATTAAAAAACCCAACATTCGGGTTCTAGGAGTTCCTGAAGGCATGGAAAGGGAGAAAGCATTAGAAGGCCTTTTTAGTGAGATACTAGCAGAAAATTTCCCAAGTTTGGAGAAGGACAGAGACATCCTAGTACAGGAAGCTCAGAGAACCCCTAATAAACATGATCAAAAGAGATCCTCACCACGACACGTCGTAATCAAACTCACCACAGTGAAACACAAAGAAAAGATCCTAAAATGTGCAAGAGAGAAACGCCAGATTACTCTCAGAGGATCTCCAATTAGACTTACAGCTGATTTCTCATCAGAAACCCTACAAGCTAGAAGGGAATGGCGAGACATAGCCCAGGTACTAAGAGAGAAAAACTGCCAGCCCAGAATATTATATCCTGCAAAGCTCTCATTTGTGAATGAAGGTGAAATTAAGACCTTTCACAGCAAACAGAAATTGAAAGAATTTGTCGCCACTCGCCCAGCCCTGCAAAAGATGCTTAAAGACGTGTTACATACAGAAACACAGAAACACGGTCACCAATATGAAAGAAGGTAAAGGAAGGAAACCTCAGAGCAAAAGATCACAGGAATCTCAAACCATATATTAGAAAATATCTTTGGCAAATGGCAGGGCAAAGTTACTCCTTCTCAATAGTCACATTGAATGTTAATGGCTTGAATTGTCCAGTTAAAAGACACCGATTGGCTGATTGGATTAAGGAACAAAACCCATCCTTTTGCTGCTTACAAGAAACCCATCTATCCAACAATGATCCATACAAGCTGAGAGTGAAAGGCTGGAAAAAGATATACCACGCCAACAGAAATGAAAAGAGAGCGGGCGTAGCCATCTTAATATCGGACAACATAAACTTTACTACAAAAACTGTTAGGAGAGACAAAGAGGGGCACTATATAATGATTAAGGGATCCATTCAACAAGAAGATATAATGATTATCAACGTATATGCACCTAATTACAGGGCACCAGCTTATTTAAAAGACTTGTTAAGGGACTTAAAGGGAGACTTAAACCCCAATACAATAGTACTGGGGGACTTCAATACTCCACTCTCAGAGATACACAGATCAACAGGACAGAAGATCAACAAGGAGACAGTAGATTTAAATGACACTATAGCCCAAATGGATCTAACAGACATCTACAGAACATTTCATCCTACATCTAAGGACTTTACATTCTTCTCAGCAGTACATGGAACCCTCTCTAGGATTGACCACATACTAGGCCATAAAGCAAGTCTCAGCAAATTCAAAAGAATTAGAATCATACCATGCAGCTTCTCAGACCACAAAGGAATGAAATTGGAAATTGGCAACTCAGGAATCCCTAGAGCACGTGTAAACACATGGAGATTGAACAATATGCTCCTGAATGAACAACGGGTCATAGAAGAAATTAAAAGAGAAATCAAAAATTTTCTGGAAGTAAATGAGGATAACAGCACAACATACCAAAACCTATGGGATACAACAAAAGCAGTGTTAAGAGGAAAGTTTATATCAATAGGTGCCTACATCAAGAAATTGGAAAGGCACCAAATAGATGAGCTTTCAAGTCATCTCAAGGATCTAGAAAATCTGCAGCAAACCAAACCCAAACCCAGTAGGAGAAGAGAAATAATTAAAATCAGAGAAGAAATCAACAGGATTGAATCCAAAAAAACATTACAAAAAATCAGCCAAACGAGGAGCTGGTTTTTTGAAAAAATAAACAAAATTGACACCCCATTGGCCCAACTAACTAAAAAAAGAAAAGACCCAAATCAATAGGATCAGAGATGAAATGGGAAACGTAACAACAGACGCCACAGAAATAAAAAGAATCATCAGAAATTACTACAAGGACTTGTATGCCAGCAAACAGGGAAATCTATCAGAAATGGACAGATTCTTGGACACATACAACCTCCCTAAATTGAGCCAGGAAGACATAGAAAACCTAAACAGACCAATAACTGACACAGAAATTGAAACAGTAATAAAGGCCCTCCCAACAAAGAAAAGCCCAGGGCCAGATGGATTCACTGCTGAGTTCTACCAGACATTTAGAGAAGAACTAACTCCAATTCTTCTCAAACTATTCAGAGCAATCGAAAAAGAGGGAATCCTCCCAAATTCTTTCTATGAAGCCACCATCACCTTAATTCCTAAGCCAGAAAGAGACGCAACATTGAAAGAGAATTACAGACCAAAATCCCTGATGAACATAGATGCAAAAATACTCAATAAAATTCTGGCCAATAGAATGCAACAACACATCAGAAAGATCATCCACCCAGACCAAGTGGGATTCATCCCCGGTATGCAGGGATGGTTCAACATTCGCAAAACAATCAACGTAATACACTACATTAACAGACTGCAGAAGAAAAACCATATGATTCTCTCAATAGACGCAGAGAAAGCATTTGATAAAATACAACACCCTTTCATGATGAAAACTCTAAGCAAACTGGGTATGGAAGGAACATTCCTTAATACAATCAAAGCAATATATGAAAAACCCACGGCCAACATCCTATTGAATGGGGAAAAGTTGGAAGCATTTCCACTGAAATCTGGTACCAGACAGGGATGCCCTCTCTCACCACTGCTATTCAATATAGTTCAATATATTGAATATATTCAATATTCAATATAGTTCTGGGAGTTTTGGCCAGAGCTATTAGGCAAGAAAAAGAAATTAAAGGGATACAAATCGGGAAGGACGAACTCAAACTATCCCTCTTTGCAGATGATATGATTCTTTATTTAGGGGACCCAAAGAACTCTACTAAGAGACTGCTGGAACTCATCAAAGAGTTTGGCAAAGTAGCAGGATATAAAATCAATGCACAAAAATCAACAGCCTTTGTATACACAGGCAATGCCACGGCTGAGGAAGAACTTCTAAAATCAATCCCATTCACAATAGCTACAAAAACAATCAAATACCTTGGAATAAACTTAACCAAAGACGTTAAAGATCTCTACGATGAAAACTACAAAACCTTACAGAAAGAAATAGAAGAGGATACCAAAAAATGGAGAAATCTTCCATGCTCATGGATTGGAAGAATCAATATCATCAAAATGTCTATTCTCCCAAAAGCAATTTATACATTCAATGCAATACCCATCAAGATCCCGAAGACCTTCTTCTCAGATCTGGAAAAAATGATGCTGAAATTCATATGGAGACACAGAAGACCTCGAATAGCCAAAGCAATCCTGTACAACAAAAACAAAGCCGGAGGCATCACAATACCTGATTTTAGGACATACTACAGGGCAGTTGTTATCAAAACAGCATGGTACTGGTACAGAAACAGATGGATAGACCAATGGAACAGAATAGAAACACCAGAAATCAATCCAAACACCTACAGCCAACTTATATTTGACCAAAGATCCAAATCTAATCCCTGGAATAAGGACAGTCTATTCAATAAATGGTGCTGGGAAAATTGGATTTCCACATGCAGAAGCTTGAAGCAAGACCCATACCTATCACCTTACACAAAAATTCACTCAACATGGATTAAAGACTTAAATCTATGACACGAAACCATCAAATTATTAGAGAGCATTGGAGAAACCCTGCAAGATATAGGCACAGGCAAAGACTTCCTGGAAAATACTCCAACAGCACAGGCAGTCAAAACCAAAATTAACATTTGGGATTGCATCAAATTGAGAAGTTTCTGTACTTCAAAAGAAACAGTCAGGAAAGTGAAGAGGCAACCAACAGAATGGGAAAAAATATTCGCAAACTATACTACAGATAAAGGATTGATAACCAGAATCTACAAAGAAATCAAGAAAATCCACAACAAGAGAACAAACAACCCACTTAAGAGATGGGCCAAGGACCTCAATAGATATTTTTCGAAAGAGGAAACCCAAATGGCCAACAGACACATGAAAAAATGTTCAAGATCACTAGCAATCAGAGAAATGCAAATCAAAACCACAATGAGGTTCCATCTCACCCCGGTGAGAATAGCTCACATTCAGAAATCTACCAACAACAGATGCTGGAGAGGATGTGGGGAAAAAGGGACACTAACCCACTGTTGGTGGGAATGCAAACTGGTTAAGCCACTATGGAAGTCTGTCTGGAGATGCCTCAGAAACCTGAACATAACCCTACCATACAACCCAGCCATCCCACTCCTTGGAATTTACCCAAAGCAATTTAATTTCACAAATAAAAAAGCCATCTGCACATTAATGTTTATTGCAGCTCAATTCACAATAGCTAAGACCTGGAACCAACCCAAATGCCCATCAACAGTAGACTGGATAAAGAAATTATGGGACATGTACTCCATAGAATACTATACAGCAGTAAGAAACAATGAAACCCAGTCATTTGCAACAAGATGGAGCAATCTGGAAAACATCATGCTGAGTGAATTAAGCCAGTCCCAAAGAGAAAAATATCATTTGTTTTCACTGATCGATGACAACTGAGCGCCAAAGAGGAAACCTGTTAAGTGAAATGGACACTATAAGCAACAATGAACTGATCAGCTCCTGTCCTGACTTTAGATGTACAATGTAATACTTTATCCTGTTTAGTATTTGTTGTTGTTGTTGTTGTTCTAGTACTATTGGTTGAACTCAGTAATTAACACACAATTATTCTCAGGTGTTTAAATTTTAACTGAAAAGTGATCCCTGTTAAATCTAAGAGTGGAAAAAGAGAGGGAGGAGATGAACAATTTGGAACATGCTCAATCGGACTGGCCGCAAATGGTGGAGTTAGAAATGTGCAGGGGATTCCAACACAATTCCATCAAGATGGCATGTACCAATGCCATCGCACTAGTCCAAGTGATCAATTTCAGCTCACAATTGATAGCTCTGATAGGTCTAAGAGTCAAAGAGATCACACAAACAAGACAAGTATCTGCTAATACTAACTGATAGAATCAAAAATGGAGAGAAAGATCCAACATGGGAAGTGGGTTACACAGCAGACTCATAGGATGGCAGATGTCCTAAACAACACTCCGGCCTCAGAATCAGCCCTCAAGGCATTCAGATCTGGCTGAAGAGCCCATGAGAGTATAGCAGGCATGGAAAGCCAAGATATCATGGGAAAAAAAAAAAGACCTAAATGAATGATCTCTGTGAGTGAGATCCCAGTGGAAAGAACGGGGCCATCAAAGAAGGAGATACCCTTCTCCGAAGGGAGGAGAGAACCTCCACTTTGACTATGACCCTATCGGAATAAGACCAAAGTCAGCGAACTCTAAAGGCTTCCATAGCCCTGGCAACTCATGACTAGAGCCTAGGGAGATTACTGACGCCATGAACAGGAGTGTCAAATTGTTAAGTCAGCAACAGGAGTCACTGTGTACTTACACCCCATGCGGGATCTGTCCCTAATGTGTCGTCTAAAGCCAAGTGATGCTATGACTGGTACTGAAACAGTATTTTTATACTTTGCGTTTCTGTGTGGGCGCAGACTGATGAGGTCTTTGCTAATTATATACTGAAGTGATCTTCTGTATATAAAGAGAATTGGAAATAAAAAAAAAAACAACCTGGTGTTAAAATGGAAATGGCATAGAAAATTAATTATTTAAAAAAAAATTATGTAGGATCTCTGTCTTTAATGTACTGTACATTGCTATTTAATGCTATAATTAGTAATCCAATGGTAGTTTTTTCACTCGATGTTGCTATATGGGCAAAATGTTGAAACCTTTACCTAATATATACTAAATTGATCTTCTGTATACAAAGAGAATTGAAAATGAATCTTTACATGAATGGAAGGGGAAAGGGAGCGGGAGGGGGGAGGGTTGCGGGCGGGAGGGAAATTATAGGAGGGGGGAAGCCATTGTAACCCACAAGCTATACTTTGGAAATTTATATTCATTAAATAAAAGTTTAATAAAAAAAAGAAATATTCCAGATTGAGTTTTCCAAAATACAACCAGATATTTCCGCTTTCATCCAGTCATATCCGGACAAACTGGTGTGGAATTCGTATGCAATGGACCGAGAAAATCGCAGTAAAAATGGTTTTGGAGAAAAGCAAAGGCTTTTCGTTAGGCAAGTGCATAAAATGTCATGTAGACAAACAGAAATATCATGTTTGTTTGTCATAGTTCCTCTAGCTTTCTCCCTAGAAAATATAAATGTGTAGAGCTGGTGTACCCATGATGAACCAATTAGTGTTTCAACGGTACAAAATTAAATGTTCCCTGATAAAACATTCAAAAAAATAAATCCGTGGATAATATCAGGAATACACAAACACAGAGGCTTTAGCAATATTTCGGATTGAGTTAGACAAAACACAACCAGATATTTCTGGTTTCATCCAGTCATATCCGGATAAAGTGGTGTGGAATTTGTGTGCAATGGACCGAGTAATTCACAGTAAAAATGGTTTTGGAGAAAAGCAAAGTCTTTTCGTTAGGCAAGGACATAAAATGTCATCTATAGAAACAGAAATATCATGTTTGTTTGCCATAGTTCTTCTAGCTTCCTTCCTAGAAAATACGAATATGTAGAGCTGGTGTCTCCATGTGGAACCAATTAGTGTTTCCAAGCACAAAATTAAATATTCCCTGATAAAAAACATTCAAACCAATAAACTCTGTGGATAATATCAGGAATGCACAACACAGAGGCTGTAGCAATATCTGATATTGATTTAGCCAAAACAAAACCGGATATTTATGGTTTCATCCAGTCATATCCGTTCAAAGTTGTGTGGAATTCGTATGCAATGGACCAAGAAAATCACAGTAAAAATGGTTTTGGAGAAGAGCAAAGTCTTTTCATTAGGCAAGTAGATAAAATATCATCGATACAAACAGAAATATCATGTTTCTTTGTGGCAGTTCCTCTAGCTTTCTCACTAGAAAATACAAATATATAGAGCTGGTGTCTCCATGCGGAAACAGTCAGCGTTTTCAAGCTCAAAATTAAATATTCCCTGATAAAAAACATTCAAAACAATAAACTCTGTGGATAATATCAGGAATGCACAACACAGAGGCTCTAGAAATATCTGGCATTGAGTTAGCCAAAACACAACCGGATATTTCCGGTTTCATCCAATCATATCCGGACAAACTGGTGTGGAATTCGTGTGCAATGGACCGAGAAAATCACAGTAAAAATGGTTTTGGAGAAAAGCAAAGTCGTTTCATTAGGCCATTGCATAAAATGTCATCTACACAAACATAATTATGATGATTGTTTGCCGCAGTTCCTCTAGCTTTCTCCCAAGAAAATACGAATGTGTAGAGCTGGTGTCCCCATGATGAACCAATTAGTGTTTCTACGGTACAAAATTAAATGTTCCCTGATAAAAACATTCAAAACCATAAAGTCCAATGATAATATCGAGAAAACACAAACACAGAGGCTGGAGCAATATTTCGGATTGAGTTAGCCAAAACACAACCAGATATTTCTGGTTTCATCCAGTCATATCCGGATAAAGTGGTGTAGAATTTGTGTGCAATGGACCGAGAAAATCGCAGTAAAAATGGTTTTGGAGAAAAGCAAAGACTTTTCATTAGGCAAGTGCATAAAATGTCATCTATACAAACAGAAATATCATGTTTGTTTGCGGCAGTTCCTCTAGCAGTCTCCCTAGAAAATATGAATGTGTAGAGCTGGTGTCTCCATGATGAACCAATTAGTGTTTCCAAGCACAAAATTAAATGTTCCCTGATAAAAAACATTCAAAACAATAAAGTCTGTGGATAATATCAGGAATACACAAACACAGAAGCTGTAGCAATATTTCAGATCAGGTTAGCCAAAACACAACGGGATATTTCTGGTTTCATCCAGTCATATCCGGACAAAGTTGTGTATGCAATGGACCGAGAAAATCACAGTAAAAACGGTTTTGAGAAAAGCAAAGTCTTTTCCTTAGGCAAATGCATAAAATGTCATCGATACAAACAGAAATATCATGTTTGATTGCCGCAGTTCCTCTAGCTTTCTCCCTAGAAAATACGAATGTGTAGAGATGGTGTCACCATGTGGAAAGAATTAGTGTTTCAATGGTACAAAATTAAATGTTCCCTGATAAAAAACATTCAAAACAATAAACTCTGTGGATAATATCAGGAATGCACAAACTCAGAGGCTGTAACAATATCTGGGATTAAGTTAGCCAAATCAAAACCGGACATTTCTGGTTTCATCCAGTCATATGTGGATAAACTGGTGTGGAATTCGTATGGAATGGACCGAGAAAATCACAGTACAAATGGTTTTGGAGAAAAGCAAAGTATTTTCATTAGGCAAGTGTATAAAATGTCATCTATAGAAACAGAAATATCATGTTTGTTTGTCGCAGTTCTTCTAGCTTTCTCCCTAGAAAATACGAATGTGTAGAGCTGGTGTCTCCATGTGGAACCAATTAGTGTTTCCAAGCACAAAATTAAATGTTCCCTGAAAAAAAACATTCAAAAAAGCCCGTGGATAATATCAGGAATACACAAACACAGAGGCTGTAGAAATATTCCAGATTGAGTTTTCCAAAATACAACCAGATATTTCCGCTTTCATCCAGTCATATCCGGACAAACTGGTGTGGAATTCGTATGCAATGGACCGAGAAAATCGCAGTAAAAATGGTTTTGGAGAAAAGCAAAGGCTTTTCGTTAGGCAAGTGCATAAAATGTCATGTAGACAAACAGAAATATCATGTTTGTTTGCGGCAGTTCCTCTAGCTTTCTCCCAAGAAAATACGAATGTGTAGAGCTGGTGACCCAACGATGAACCAATTAGTGTTTCAACGGTACAAAATTAAATGTTCCCTGATAAAAACATTCAAAATAATAAAGTCCATGGATAATATCAGGAACACACAAACACAGAGGCTGTACCAATATCTGAGATTGAGTTAGACAAAACACAACCAGATATTTCTGGATTCATCCAGTCATATTCGGATAAAGTGGTGTGGAATTCGTATGCAATGGACCGAGAAAATCACAGTAAACATGGTTTTGGAGAAAAGCAAAGTCTTTAGTTAGGGAAGTGCATAAAATGTCATCTATACAAACAGAAATATCATGTTTGTTTGCGGCAGTTCCTCTAGCTTTCTCCCTAGAAAATACGAATGTGTAGAGCTGGTGTCCCCATGATGAACCAATTAGTGTTTCTACGGTACAAAATTAAATGTTCCCTGATAAAAAACATTCAAAACAATAACGTCTGTGGATTCTATCCATAAAAAAACAAACACAGAGGCTGTAGCAATATCTGGGATTGAGTTAGCCAAAAGAAAACCAGATATTTCCGCTTTCATCCAGTCATATACGGACAAAGTGGTGTGGAATGCCTATGCAATGGACCGAGAAAATCACAGTAAAAACGGTTTTGGAGAAAAGCAAAGACTTTTCGTTAGGCAAGTGCATAAAATGTCATCTATACAAACAGAAATATCATGTTTGTTTGCGGCAGTTCCTCTAGCAGTCTCCCTAGAAAATATGAATGTGTAGAGTTGGTGTCTCCATGATGAACCAATTAGTGTTTCCAAGCACAAAATTAAATGTTCCCTGAAAAAAAACATTCAAAAAAGTCCGTGGATAATATCAGGAATACACAAACACAGAAGCTGTAGCAATATTTCGGATCAGGTTAGCCAAAACACAACGGGATATTTCTGGTTTCATCCAGTCATATCCGGACAAAGTTGTGTATGCAATGGACCGAGAAAATCACAGTAAAAACGGTTTTGAGAAAAGCAAAGTCTTTTCCTTAGGCAAATGCATAAAATGTCATCGATACAAACAGAAATATCATGTTTGATTGCCGCAGTTCCTCTAGCTTTCTCCCTAGAAAATACGAATGTGTAGAGATGGTGTCACCATGTGGAAAGAATTAGTGTTTCAATGGTACAAAATTAAATGTTCCCTGATAAAAAATATTCAAAACAATAAACTCTGTGGATAATATCAGGAATGCACAAACTCAGAGGCTGTAACAATATCTGGGATTAAGTTAGCCAAAACAAAACCGGACATTTCTGGTTTCATCCAGTCATATGTGGATAAACTGGTGTGGAATTCGTATGGAATGGACCGAGAAAATCACAGTACAAATGGTTTTGGAGAAAAGCAAAGTATTTTCATTAGGCAAGTGTATAAAATGTCATCTATAGAAACAGAAATATCATGTTTGTTTGTCGCAGTTCTTCTAGCTTTCTCCCTAGATAATACGAATGTGTAGAGATGGTGTCTCCATGTGGAACCAATTAGTGTTTCCAAGCACAAAATTAAATGTTCCCTGAAAAAAAACATTCAAAAAAGTCCGTGGATAATATCAGGAATACACAAACACAGAGGCTGTAGAAATATTCCAGATTGAGTTTTCCAAAATACAACCAGATATTTCCGCTTTCATCCAGTCATATCCGGACAAACTGGTGTGGAATTCGTATGCAATGGACCGAGAAAATCGCAGTAAAAATGGTTTTGGAGAAAAGCAAAGGCTTTTCGTTAGGCAAGTGCATAAAATGTCATGTAGACAAACAGAAATATCATGTTTGTTTGCGGCAGTTCCTCTAGCTTTCTCCCAAGAAAATACGAATGTGTAGAGCTGGTGACCCAACGATGAACCAATTAGTGTTTCAACGGTACAAAATTAAATGTTCCCTGATAAAAACATTCAAAATAATAAAGTCCATGGATAATATCAGGAACACACAAACACAGAGGCTGTACCAATATCTGAGATTGAGTTAGACAAAACACAACCAGATATTTCTGGATTCATCCAGTCATATTCGGATAAAGTGGTGTGGAATTCGTATGCAATGGACCGAGAAAATCACAGTAAACATGGTTTTGGAGAAAAGCAAAGTCTTTAGTTAGGGAAGTGCATAAAATGTCATCTATACAAACAGAAATATCATGTTTGTTTGCGGCAGTTCCTCTAGTTTTCTCCCTAGAAAATACGAATGTGTAGAGCTGGTGTCCCCATGATGAACCAATTAGTGTTTCTACGGTACAAAATTAAATGTTCCCTGATAAAAAACATTCAAAACAATAACGTCTGTGGATTCTATCCATAAAAAAACAAACACAGAGGCTGTAGCAATATCTGGGATTGAGTTAGCCAAAAGAAAACCAGATATTTCCGCTTTCATCCAGTCATATACGGACAAAGTGGTGTGGAATGCCTATGCAATGGACCGAGAAAATCACAGTAAAAACGGTTTTGGAGAAAAGCAAAGACTTTTCGTTAGGCAAGTGCATAAAATGTCATCTATACAAACAGAAATATCATGTTTGTTTGCGGCAGTTCCTCTAGCAGTCTCCCTAGAAAATATGAATGTGTAGAGCTGGTGTCTCCATGATGAACCAATTAGTGTTTCCAAGCACAAAATTAAATGTTCCCTGATAAAAAACATTCAAAACAATAAAGTCTGTGGATAATATCAGGAATACACAAACACAGAAGCTGTAGCAATATTTCGGATCAGGTTAGCCAAAACACAACGGGATATTTCTGGTTTCATCCAGTCATATCCGGACAAAGTTGTGTATGCAATGGACCGAGAAAATCACAGTAAAAACGGTTTTGAGAAAAGCAAAGTCTTTTCCTTAGGCAAATGCATAAAATGTCATCGATACAAACAGAAATATCATGTTTGATTGCCGCAGTTCCTCTAGCTTTCTCCCTAGAAAATACGAATGTGTAGAGATGGTGTCACCATGTGGAAAGAATTAGTGTTTCAATGGTACAAAATTAAATGTTCCCTGATAAAAAATGCGGCAAGCCTTGACCAGCAAGGCACAGAATTAACGGCACGAAGATCCTTCTTCGATCACGGTTTATTGAGACGCCACTCGGTTGTCAATACAGATGTAGGCGGAGAGGCGCCAAACACATTTCTTCCACTGCTCATATACCCATCCCCTGTCCCAGTACATAGTTAAACATTATCTTAAGTCTAAACATGGCGAAAGAGCAGTACAATATAAACCCATAAAAGCAGGAAGCTTCAGAATAAACATGCCTTACCAGGAACGCAGAAACTGGCCTTGTTAAACATTAGTGCCTACGCACAGACACTTATCTAAGGCTGTTGGGAGAGCACACAAGCAACCTTTACTCCAGCACGTAGGCATGCAAGCAACCTTTACTCCAGCACGTAGGCACCCTGCCTTACAGGCCTCTCGGTCACCACAGTTCCCCCTTTTTGTTTTTTACAGCAAATGAGGTCTTATCCCCGATCAGGCCTTCACCTCATGATGTGCTGGCCGATCAAGGGGCGCCTGTGCTCAGGGATACTCCTATTCCGGTGCAATGAGCAAAAGCTCTCGGAGTGCTAAGGCAATATCCCAGATGAAAAGAATTCCTATCAGGTGCAATGGCACTATGGCCCCTGAGTGCAAGGACATTCTTTTAAGCTTCTTTAAACATGCTGAGCCAAACCGCGGGGGAACTGCCTGCCTTAATTGCGGCCATTGCTTGCAGGAGAGCAATTTTTTCGCGCTTGCGGCTCCGTACTAATCGGAAAAAACAAAAAGAGTACACAATAGCCCTAATAGTAATACAGTTCCGAACAATCCAACCCCCACCCATTCTTTGAACCATTGTAACCCCTGTAATATATAATCAGAAAACCCTTTTAGAGTGACAACAGATGCTCTAGTTTCATTCAGCTGCAAAATCATGATAGTAAGATTTTGCTGAAGTTCCCCAAATTCCATGGACCAGTTCCCTGATAGATAAGACCCAAGTTTTCTTGACTCATTTAGAGAGGCTGGATATGGCGTAACACACATATGGTGCAGTCTCTGAACGCAACCTAGGCTGGTGACTTCAAAAAGATCTTCCATAGCTGCTTGCAGCAAGTCCATGCGTTTATTTAATAGTAGCACCCCCGAAGCCAGATGATCATTTATGCGTTCCTGGACAAATAGAGCGTCTGATGTTCTTTTTACGACGTCATTAATAGTCTGCACAGTTTGGACAGTGGAGGCCATGGCCACTCCCGCCGTAACAGCCGCTGCGGCAGAGGCGACAATTGCCGTTACAATGGCTATAATCCCAAAGTCCCGTGGCTGTCGAAACAAGACTGCTAGAGGAAATTCCTCTGGGTCAGTCACTACTGGTATAGGAACATAGGTAGGTACACGCATTACTACCATAGTTTTCTGAGTTCCATTCCAACACTGGGTTAAATAGCATGTATCATTTCCTGCACATTCTATTATCGTCCCATTATCTTGTTTATCTGTCAAAAGAAAAATAAAGGGAGGATCGACACAAACATGACTAGACAGGAGGCTCATATTATGCAAAGAATGCGATGTAAAGTTACTGAGTACGTGACTAGTTATGTTATAACTGCCACTAGCATTATAGAGGCTTATATTAATAGAATCAAGCCTTGCCAAAGGGGACAAATCCATACTAACTCCGCGTCTATTCCACAATACCCAGGAGGCTAAAGGATTGCCCGCTTTGGGTTTCTGATATAATTTGAATTTAGGAGAAAATTTATACGGTTCTTGGGTTTCTACATTTTCTGTGCAATCACCAAATCGCGGGGGATAGCTGAATTCCCGAGTGATGCACTTTGGTACAGGTCTAGATATGTTCCATGAAGCACTGGAATTGGTTCCTGTCTGTATTAAAAAGGGACTGTTATGTTGGCTGTGATCAGGAGTGTAGTGACATTAGCCACGGTGCTATTGCCTCCTCCTCCTGTTCCATTTGTGCTCCCTAGAGCAATCTTTGTAAGGGCCTCGAGCAACATTGGGATCGAGAGGTCAGGATTTAGATATTTAAAGGGATCATATATCCAACTAAGGTTATATGAAAGAATCTGTATACAGGGACTCTGCGAGTTCATAGAAAAACACAAGCTATTATAGAGGGTAACATTAGTGGCATTATATCACATTTGTCGCGTATTTTGTGGTGTTTTGCACGGTATTTCTAACTGACAGTCTCTATTATATAATTGAGGAAACATCTTATCACTAGAGAACACTGGCTTAGGTATTGGCCATGTTCTCGCAATGGCCCACAGGGTCACATTCTTTGATATCGTCATGGGAAATGTCAACCATAGTCCCATCAGTATCCATGTCAGACGTTTCATTATCATGCCTCGTGTTCTCTTGTCGTTCCTCTTCTTTCTTATCTGTCACTCTCCTTGTCAGTCTTTCTGGAATCCAGATCGGGTCTGGTCGTTCCTGCGGAAAAACACAAATTGCTCCCCTGGATCTCTGTATCACAGGATCCGGGCCATACCATTTGTTATCTAGTACATCTTTCCACATGACCTTTTGGCTAGTTTGTACAGGATTTTTTGTATGCCTCATAGCCGCTGATTCATTCTCTGTATTAAAATGTAAGAAATTGAGAGTGTATAATGCAATAGCGAGGCGTTCTCTGGGGGTTGCATGGAGTGCAATTCCCCCTTTTTGTTTTTGCAGTGTTTCTTTTAGGGAGCGATTAGCGCGCTCCACAATGCCTTGGCCTTGAGGATTATACGGTAGGCCAGTTTTATGAGCTACTTGCATTTGTGACATAAAGGTAGCGAAGCCTTTTGAAGTATAAGTGGGCCCATTGTCAGTTTTTATGAGGGCAGGCTTTCCCCAAGCTGCCCAAGCCTCAAGACAATGAAGTTTCACCTGTGCTACATGTTCCCCAGACAAGGAAGTGGCATGAATGACACCAGAATATGTGTCCACTGAGACATGTACGTATTTTTGCCTACCGAATTTTGGGATGTGTGTAACATCCATTTGCCATAAGGATAAAGGTTTTAGTCCCCTAGGATTAACACCAGAATGTGGCGGATGGAGGAATATTGCACAATCTGGACAGGCCTTTACAATTTGCCGAGCTTGTTCTCTGGAGATATGAAAGCGCAAGTGCAGCGTATTAGCTGGAACATGATAAGAGGCATGAAAGTTTTTTGCTAGGTCAACAGAAGTCAGAGATACAAAGACACTATTACGGGTTGCAATATCTACCTTGGCATTAGTTTTACTCATAGGTCCAGGGAGGCCAGAATGAGCTCTTATATGGCCAATGAAAAAGGGCATACGTCTAACCAGGATAGCTTGCTGGATTTGTCGAAATATCGGGGCTACCGTGCTATGCGACTGTATATGAGCTACAACTTCTAGTGAACGGACAGCATTCACCACATATTGGGAATCTGAGATAATATTAATGGGTTCATCTGAAAATGTGCGAAATACTGCCAATACCACTAAGCACTCTACCACTTGAGGGGCGTTAGGGCGAAAATGAAGAATCACAGGCTCCGAATCAGTTGTAGCATACGCTCCACGACCAGTCTTGGAACCATCAGTATAAATAGTTGTCGCAGCGGGAATGGGTTTGCTCTTTGTAAGTTTAGGAAAGTAGACTAAATTTCGCTGCACAAAAGTTAATAATTTGTCCGCTGGCAAGTGATTATCAATTACACCTGAGAAGGCAGTTAGAACAATAGGCCAAACATTAGTGGTACCGGCAAGAGTCTCAATTTGCATCTGAGTATAAGGCACAATCAGCTCATCAGGATGTTTACCAAAATTCATTGTGCAAAACTTGAGACCCAGAAGAGCATAATGAGCTACTAATTCAGGATAATACCGCAATGTTCTTACACCCGCTGAATTACCGTGTATCCACCATAAAGGAGCATTTTGCCACACCACTCCAGTAGGTGTAGTGGGCGTAGCAAGAATGCATAGTAGTAATTTTTTAGACGGATCGAACCTACATAGTTGGGCTTTACTAATGGCCTTTTCTACGAGTTGTAAAGCTTTAGCGCCCTCAGGAGTAAGTTGACGAGGAGAGGCAATATCTGGATTGCCCTCCAGAATAGAGAACAAAGGTTGCAGGTCGTTTCGGGTCAGCGGTAAATATCCACGTAGCCAATTTATGTCCCCTAGCAGTTTTTGAAAATCATTCAGTGTGCATAGGTTTTGAGTGCTAATGCAGAGCTTCTGTGGCCGAATGGAAGTTGTAGTAATTTTTGCTCCTAAAAATTGCACCACATCAGATTGTTGTATTTTTTCTGGGGCAATAGAAAGACCATATGCGTTAAGGCAGGAGGAGAGCAATGCAAAGGCCTTATCTACTAATTGCTGTGAATGAGCTGTGATAAGAATGTCATCCATATAATGAATGATACGGACTTGTGAAAACTGTTTTTGTACTGGTGCGATAGCCTGATCAACATATAATTGGCAAAGAGTAGGGCTATTAGCCATGCCTTGAGGCAACACTTTCCATTGATACCTTGCGTCAGGCATTTCATGATTCTCTGAAGGGAGAGTAAAAGCGAATCGCTCTCGATCTAAAGAATGTAAAGGTATGGAAAAGAAACAATCCTTAATGTCTACCACTAGCATAGGCCAGCCCTTTGGAAGGGAAGACAGAAGAGGCAGTCCTCTCTGTACTGGTCCCATCAATTGCATCTGTCCATTGACTGCTCGCAGATCATGCAAAAGCCTCCATTTGCCTGATTTTTTCTTTATGACAAAAATTGGAGTATTCCAGGGCGATACTGAGGGCTCCATATGTTCTAACATCAGCTGTTCTTGCACAAGTTCTCTAGCGGCGGCGAGTTTTTCACGACTGAGGGGCCACTGGGGCACCCACACTGCCTTATTCGTATTTCAGGGAATACGTAATAGCTTTTCCTCAGTGGCCCCTAGGAAAAACCCACGCCTTTGCGGTCTGTTTTTTGAACTAACTCCACCGGTTCTGATATACCCTGAAGATTTTTCCCTAACCCTTTATTGGGCATATATCCTTGTCTTGCCATGATATTTTTGCTAGTCTGCGAATACTCATTAGTCAATATGAGTTTCATCTGGGTTTGTATATCCCTACCCCATAAATTTATAGGTAAATCTACCACAAAGGGACGAAAGGTGCCTTGTTGTTTATCGACTGTCCAGTGGAGTTCCTTAGAACTTATTTCTGGAGCCTGTCGATATCCCAATCCTACCAAGTCTTGAGAGGCATGCTGCAAAGGCCATCCCTTTGGCCAAAATTGTTTACTCATAACGCTACGATCTGCTCCTGTATCCACTAAGCCTGAAAAATGTTTACCCTCCACCTCTATCTGTAACATTGGTCGGTCATCTAATTCCATGCTTAGACATGCGAGATCGATTCCTGTAGATCCAAAACCAGATGCGCCACGGTCATGTGACCGGGCGGGGTATTTTTCATGACCTGATTGCAGTATCAGAAGTTGTGCTACGCGATCGCCAGGGGAAATGGAAATTATTCCAAAAGGGGAGTAGCACATTACTTTAATAACACCCTCATAGTCAGGATCAATTACTCCTGGTAAAACAATTAACCCTCGTAGCGTTGATGATGATCGTCCAATGATCAATCCTGCGGTATCCTTTTCTAATGGGCCCTGCATGTCTGTATCTATTATCTGTACTCCCATGCTCTGTGTTAATACCAAGCCGGAGGTGGCACGGAGGTCCAGCCCTGCGGAGCCCGCGGTTGCTCTGCGGACTTCGGGGGTGGCTGCATGGAAGGTTCCTGTAGTGCCCCATATGCTTTCGGGCCCTGGGGACGGGGGCCCCGATATCCGTTTTTTGACTCCTTTTCTATTGTCTCGAGGGGTTGTCCGTTAATGTCTTTTACTGACCTACATTCATTAGCCCAATGCTTCCCCTTTTTGCATCTGGGACAAGTGCCAGGTATTTGTCGCACAGGATTGTTATGCTCCTTTTGTTCTTTACAATTTTTCTTAAAATGACCAATTTTCCCACACTTAAAACATGCACCATTATTGTTATTACGTTTTGTTGCAGTTAAAATAGCAGCAGCAAGCCCAGCATTAGTTAATGGTCCCCCAATTTCCCTACATGTCTTCAACCAGGCTTCTAGCCCTTTTCCTATCCATGGAGTTATGGCTCGTTTGCAATCTTTAGTAGCTTGCTCATATATAAGCTGCTGAATTAAGGGCATTGAACTCTCCACGTCCCCCAAAATTTTTCCCGCTGCTTCCATCATTTTACCCACAAACTCTGAAAAAGGCTCATTGGACCCTTGAATAATTTTTGTTAAATTCCCCGAGACCTCACCTCTTTTGGGTAAAGTCTTCCAAGCCCTGAGATATATGTCATTAATCTGTCTGTATACTTCAAGGGGGTAGCGAGTTTGATCAACCGCCCATTGTCCTTGTCCTAAAAGCATACCTGCTGTCCAATGCGGCTGACCATCCCGCACATTTTGTCTAGCCTGTGTATGTGCAGCATCGGTAACAATGGATCTGTAATCGAGATATTGTCCCGTGCTGAGGCTGCCTCGTGCAATCTCAAACCAATCTGAAGGTGTCATAGCATTAGTGGTTAATCGTCCTAACAAAGTTAAAGTATAGGCGGCATTGGGACCAAATTGGCGAGCGGCCTCCACTAGATCTTTTAACTGTTTATATGGTATAGGCTCATGAAATCGGCGTTGAGTCTGTTGTTCCTCAAATACCGGGAAGGCTGATGCCAACTGGGCCCACGTTTCCCTTTTAATAAAATGGCTGCCTTTACTGTGCATAACATAAGGGGGAGGGCGCACGCTAGCAGCCTGAACTTTATTATCTGTACCCTGTTCCTCAGTCTCAGTGAAATCATCATCCAAATCTTCTTTATACTGCTCCTCTTCTGCCAATCTAAGATCCTCAAACTCACTTAAGGCGGGGTACAAAGGTGCTGAAGGTTTTTCTTTTTCTGAGCTCAAAAATTTCTTCATTTCCTTGCGAGATCTCTCATCTTTTACCTTGCCTTTTCTTTTGGTATGTTCCCTCTCCTCCGTAATACTTTGTTCCGACCAACTATCCTGCTGGTCAGCTAGTGCTCTTCTCCCTTGTTTGATAATTTCCACATTTTTACCAGTTTGTAAGCAGGAATGTACCAATTTCCAAAACGGAAGGGTTCCTGCCCTAAGCGACCCCTTTTCTTTAGCCTGCTCCAAATCCTTTCCTAATTTTTCCCAACATTTCAAATTAATATCTCCAGTGTAAACAAACCAAGGGGCTTTCCTGTCTATATCTTCTAAAATCGTCTTTATTGTTTTTGTGGAAACTTTTAATCCCCTTTCTTTTAATAATGCTTGTATGGGATCCACGAAACTTTTACTTTCATGACTATTGGTAGTACCCATATCTATGATTCTAAAAGGCACTGTTTCCCTTTACTCTGGGCCGCACACAACTTTAGAACTATAACAGCGAGTATTAAAACAATAATAAGAGAGAAGGCAAAAAATGATAATAACCAGGAGAAATTCTTCTAACATACCCTTCCTCGACGTCGACCCGTCTCCCGTGTGAAGTTCTGGACCTTACCTCTCCAGTCGTGCAATGTTACGCGTCTGGTTCGAGTTCCCGGGTTTCGGCACCAGCTGCGGCGAGCCTTGACCAGCAAGGCACAGAATTAACGGCACGAAGATCCTTCTTCGATCACGGTTTATTGAGACGCCACTCGGTTGTCAATACAGATGTAGGCGGAGAGGCGCCAAACACATTTCTTCCACTGCTCATATACCCATCCCCTGTCCCAGTACATAGTTAAACATTATCTTAAGTCTAAACATGGCGAAAGAGCAGTACAATATAAACCCATAAAAGCAGGAAGCTTCAGAATAAACATGCCTTACCAGGAACGCAGAAACTGGCCTTATTAAACATTAGTGCCTACGCACAGACACTTATCTAAGGCTGTTGGGAGAGCACACAAGCAACCTTTACTCCAGCACGTAGGCATGCAAGCAACCTTTACTCCAGCACGTAGGCACCCTGCCTTACAGGCCTCTCGGTCACCACAAAAAAATATTCAAAACAATAAACTCTGTGGATAATATCAGGAATGCACAAACACAGAGGCTGTAACAATATCTGGGATTAAGTTAGCCAAAACAAAACCGGACATTTCTGGTTTCATCCAGTCATATCTGGATAAACTGGTGTGGAATTCGTATGGAATGGACCGAGAAAATCACAGTACAAATGGTTTTGGAGAAAAGCAAAGTATTTTCATTAGGCAAGTGTATAAAATGTCATCTATAGAAACAGAAATATCATGTTTGTTTGTCGCAGTTCTTCTAGCTTTCTCCCTAGAAAATACGAATGTGTAGAGCTGGTGTCTCCATGTGAAAACAATTAGTGTTTTCAAGCACAAAATAAAATGTTCCCTGATAAAAAAATTCAAAA
Organism: Lepus oiostolus; assembly: GCA_036325905.1. Classification (NCBI taxonomy): domain Eukaryota; kingdom Metazoa; phylum Chordata; class Mammalia; order Lagomorpha; family Leporidae; genus Lepus; species Lepus oiostolus. The sequence continues at coordinate 54,777,915 of CM070808.1, read as the reverse complement.
CAATAAAGTCCGTGGATAATATCAGGAATGCACAAACACAGAGGCTGTAGCCATATCTGGGATTGAATTAGCAAAAACAAAACCGGATATTTCCGGGTTCATCCTGGCATATCAGGACAACGTGGTGTGGAATTCGTATGCAATGGACCGAGAAAATCACAGTTAAAATGGTTTTGGAGAAAAGCAAAGTCTTTTCATTAGGTAAGTGCATAAAATGTCATCTATACAAACAGAAATATCATGTTTGTTTGCCGCAGTTCCTCTAGCTTTCTCCCTAGAAAATACAAATATATATAGCTGGTGTCTCCATGTGCAACCAATTAGTGTTTCCAAGCACAAAATTAAAGGTTCCCTGATGAAAAACATTAAAAACAATAAAGTCCGTGGATAATATCAGAAATACACAAACACAGAAGCTGTAGCAATATCTGGGATTGTCTTTTCGTAGGCAAGTGATTAAATGTCATCGATACAAACAAAAATATCATGTTTGTTTGCCGCAGTTCCTCTAGCTTTCTCCCTAGAAAATACGAATGTGTAGAGCTGGTGTCCCCATGATGAACCAACTAGTGTATCTATGGTACAAAAATAAATGTTCCCTGATAATAACATTCAAAACAATAAATTCCATTGAAAATATACAGAAAACACAAACACAGAGGCTTTCAAATATTTCAGATTGAGACAGCCAAAACACAACCGGATATTTCTGTTTTCATCCAGTCATATCCGGAGAAAGTGGTGTGGAATTCGTATGCAAGGGACTGAGAAAATCAGAGTAAAAATGGTTTTGGAGAAAAGCAAAGTCTTTAGTTAGGCAAGTGCATAAAATATCATCTATACAAACAGAAATATCATGTTTTTTTGCTGCAGTTTCGCTAGCTTTCTCCCAAGAAAATACGAATGTGTAGAGCTGGTGTCTCCATGTGGAAACAATTAGTGTTTCCAAGTATAAAATTAAATGTTCCCTGAAAAAAAAAACATTCAAAACAATAAAGTCTGTTGATAATATCAAAAATACACAAACGCAGAGGCTGTAGCAATATCTGGGATTGAGTTAGCAAAAACAAAACCGGATATTTCCGGGTACATCCAGTCATATCAGGACAACGTGGTGTGGAATTCGTATGCAATGGACCAAGAAAATCACAGTACAAATGGTTTTGGAAAAAAGCAAAGTCTTTTCGTTAGGCAAGTAGATAAAATATCATCGATACAAACAGAAATATCATGTTTGTTTACCAGAGTTCCTATAGCTTTCTCCCTAAAAAATACAAATATATAGAGCTGGTGTCTCCATGTGGAACCAATTAGTGTTTCCAAGCACAAAATTAAATGTTCCCTGATAAAAAAATTCAAAACAATAAAGCCCGTGGATAATATCAGGAATACACAAACACAGAGGCTGTAGCCATATCTGGGATTGAATTAGCAAAAACAAAACCGGATATTTCCGGGTTCATCCAGGCATATCAGGACAACATGGTGTGGAATTCGTATGCAATGGTCCGAGAAAATCACAGTAGTAATGGTTTTGTAGAAAAGCAAAGTTTTTTTCGTTAGGCAAGTGCACAAAATGTCATCTATGCAAACAGAAATAGCATGTTTCTTTGCCGCAGTTCCTCTAGCTTTCTCCCTAGAAAATACGAAAGTGTAGAGCTGGTGTCCCCATGATGAAACAATTAGTGTTTCTGCGGTACAAAATGAAATGTTGCATGATAAAAACATTCAAAACAATAAAGTGCATCGATAATAATCAGAAAACACAAACACAGAGGCTTTCACAATATTTCGGTTTGAGTTAGACAAAACACAACCGGATATTTCTGGTTTCATCCAGTCATATCTGGAAAAAGTGGTGTGGAATCCGTATGCAATGGACCGAGAAAATCACAGTAAAAATGGTTTTGGAGAAAAGCAAAGTCTTTTCGTTAGGCAAGTGCATAAAATGTCATCTATACAAACAGAAATATCATGTTTTTTTGCCAAAGTTCCTCAAGCATTCTCCCTAGAAAATACGAATATGTAGCGCTAGTGTCTCAATGTGGAACCAATTACTGTATGCAAGCTCAAAATAAAATGTTCCCTGATAAAAAACATTCAAAAAATAAAGTCCATCGATAATATCCATGAAATACAAACACAGAGGCTATAACAATATTTCATATTGAGTTAGCGAAACAAAACTGGATATTTTTCTTTTTATCCAGTCATATCCGGACAAACTGGTGTGGAATTCGTATGCAATGGACCGAGAATATCACAGTAAAATTGGTTTTTGAGTAAAGCAAAGTCATTAGTTAGGCAAGTGCATAAAATATCATCTATAGAAACAGAACTATCATGTTTGTTTGCTGCAGTTTCGCTAGCTTTCTCCCTAGAAAATACGAATGTGTAGAGCTGGTGTCTCCATGTGGAAACAATTAGTGTTTCCAAGCACAAAATTAAATGTTCCCTGATAAAAAACATTCAAAACAGTATAGTCTGTGGATAATATCAGGAATACACAAACACAGAGGCTGTAGCAATATTTCGTACTGAGTGAGCCAAAACAAAACTGGATATTTCCGGTTTGATCCAGTCATATCCGGACAAACTGGTGTGGAATTCGTATGAAATTGACCGAGAAAATCACAGTACAAATGGTTTTGGAGAAAAGCAACGTCGTTTCATTAGGCAAGTAGATAAAATATCATCGATACAAACAGAAATACCATGTTTGCCACAGTTCCTCTAGCTTTCTCCCTAAAAAATACAAATATAGAGAGCTGGTGTCTCCATGTGGAAACAATTAGTGTTTTCAAGCACAAAATAAAATGTTCCCTGATAAAAAAATTCAAAACAATAAAGTCGGTGGATAATATCAGGAATACACAAACACAGAGGCTGTAGCCATATCTGGGATTGAATTAGCAAAAACAAAACCGGATATTTCCAGGTTCATCCAGGCATATCAGGACAACGTGGTGTGGAATTCGTATGCAATGGACCGAGAAAATCACAGTTAAAATGGTTTTGGAGAAAAGCAAAGTCTTCTCGTTAGGCAAGTGCATAAAATGTCATCTATACAAACAGAAATATCATGTTTGTTTGCCACAGTTCCTCTAGCTTTCTACGTAATAAATATGAATGTGGAGAGCTGGTGTCCCCATGATGAACCAATTAGTGTTTCTATGGTACAAAATTGAATGTTCCCTGATAAAAACATTCAAAACAATAAAATGTGTTGATAAAATCCAGAAACATAAACCCAGAGGCTGTAGCAATATTTCGGATTGAGTTAGCCAAAACATAACCGGATATTTCTGGTTTCATTCACTCATAACTATTTAAACTAGTGTGGAATTCATATTGCAATGGACCGAGAAAATCACAATAAAAATGGTTTCGGAGAAAAGCAAAGTCTTTTCGTTCGGCAAGTGCATAAAATGTCATCGATACAAACAGAAATATCATGTTTGTTTTCCACAGGTCCTCTAGCATTTTCCCTAAAAAATGCGATTGTGTAGAGCTGGTGTCCCCATGATGAACCAATCAGTGTTTCTATGGTCAAAATTAAATGTTCCCTGATAAAAATATTCAAAACAATAAAGTCCATCTATAATATCCAGAAAACACAAACACAGAGGCTTTCACAATATTTCGGATTGAGTTAGCCAAAACACAACCGGATATTTCCGGTTTCATCCTGTCATATGCAGACAAATTGGTATGGAATTCGTATGCAATGGACTGAGAAAATCACAGGAAAATGGGTTTTGGGGTAAAGGAAAGTTTTTTCGTTAGGAAAGTGCATAAAATGTCATCTATACAAACAGAAATATCATGTTTGGTTGCCGCAGTTCCTATAGCTTTCTCCCTAGAAAATATGAATGTGTAGAGCTGCTGTCTCCATGTGGAACCATTTAGTGTTTCGCAGCACAAAATTAAATGTTCCCTGAAAAAAAAACATTCAAAAAAATAAAGTCTGTGGATAATATGAGGAATACACAAACACAGAGGCTTTCACAATATTTCGGATTGAGATAGCCAAAACACAACTGGAGATTTCTGGTTGCAACCAGTCATATCTGGACAAGGTGGTGTGGAATTCGTATGCAATGGACCGAGAAAATCACAGCACAAATGGTTTTGGAGAAAAGCTAAATCTTTTCATTAGGAAAGTGCATAAAATGTCATCTATACAAACAGAAATATCATGTTTGTTTGCCGCAGTTCCTCTAGCTTTCTCCCTAGAAAATACGAATGTGTAGAGCTGGTATCTCCATGTGGAAACAATTAGTGTTTTGCAGCACAAAATTAAATGTTCCCTAATGAAAAACATTCAAAACGATAAACGCTGTGGATAATATCGGGAATACACAAAAGCAAATGCTGTAGCAATATCTGGGATTGAGTTAGCCAAAACAAAACCGGATATTTCCGGTTACATCCAGTCATATCCATACAAATTGGTGTGGAATTCGTATGTAATGGACGGAGAAAATCACAGTACAAATGTTTTTGGAGAAAAGCAAAGTCTTTACGTTAGGCAAGTCCATAAAATGCCATCTACACAAACTGAAATACCATGTTTGTTTGCCACAGTTCCTCTAGCTTTCTCCCTATAAAATACGAATGTGTACCACTGGTGCCCCATGATGAACCAATTAGTGTTTCAACGGTACAAAATGAAATGTTCCCTGATAGAAATATTCAAAACAATGAATTCCATCGATAATATCCAGAAAACACAAACACAGAGGCTTTCACAATGTTTCGGTTTGAGTTAGCCATAACAGAACTGGATATTTCTGGTTTCATCCAGTCATATACAGACAAACTCGTGTGGAATTCATATGCAATGGAACGAGAAAATCACAGTAAAATGCTTTTGGAGAAAAGCAAAGTCTTTTCTTTAGGCAAGTGCATAAAATATCGATACAAACTGAAATATCATGTTTGTTTGCCGCAGTTCCTCTAGCTTTTTACCTAGAAAATAAGAATAGGAATAGCTCGTGTCTCCATTTGGAACCAATTAATGTATCAAAGCTCAAAATAAAATGTTCCCCTATAAAAACATTCAAAACTATAAAGTCCGTGGATAATATCCAGAAAACACAATACAGAGGCTGTAGAAATATCTGGGATTGAATTAGCCAAAACAAAACCGGATATTTCATTTTCATCCAGTCATTTCCGGACAAACTGGTGTGGAATTCGTATGCAATGGGCCTAGAAAATCACAGTAAAAATGGTTTTGGAGAAAAGCAAAGTGTTTTCGTTAGGGTAGTGCATAAAATATCATCGATACAAACAGAAATATCATGTTTGATTATCAAAGTTCCTCTAGCTTTCTCTCTAGAAAATAAAAATGTGTAGAGCTGGTGTCTCCATGTGGAACCAATTAGTGTTTCCAAGCATAAAATTAAATGTTCCCTGATAAAATCATTCAAAACAATAAAGTCTGTGGATTATATCCGGAAAAAAAAAACACATAGCCTGTAGCAATATCTGGTATTGAGTTAGCCAAAAGAAAACCAGATATTTCCGGTTTCATCCAGTCATATCCGGACAAACTGGTGTGGAATTCGTATGCAATGGACCGCGAAAATCACAGTAAAAATGGTTTTGGAGAAATGCAAAGTCTTTTCCTTAGGCAAGTGCATAAAATATCATTGATACAAACAGAAATATCATGTTTGTTTGCCGCAGTTCCTCTACCTTTCTCCCTAGAAAATACGAATGTGTAGAGCAGGTATCTCCATGTGGAAACAATTAGTGTTTCAATGGTACAAAATTAAATGTTCCCTGGAAAAAAACATTGAAAAAAATAAAGTGTGTGGATAATATCAGGAATGCCCAAACACAGAGGCAGTAGCAGTATCTGAGATTGAGTTAGCCAAAACACAACCGGATATTTCTGTTTTCATTCAGTCTATCCGGACAAACTTGTGTAATTCGTATGCAATGCACCGAGAAAGTCACAGTACAAATGGTTTTGGAGAAAAGCAAAGTCTTTTCGTTAGGCAAGTGCATAAAATGTCATCGATACAAACAGAAATATCATGTTTGTTTGCCGCAGTTCCTCTAGCTTTCTCTCTAGAAAATACAAATGTGTAGAGGTGGTGTCTCCATGTGGAACCAATTAGTGTTTCCAAGCATAAAATTAAATGTTCCCTGATAAAAACATTCAAAACAATAAAGTCTGTTGATTATATCCAGAAAAAACAAACACAGAGGCTGTAGAAATATCTGGTATTGAGTTAGCCAAAAAAAAAAAAAAAACCAGATATTTCCGGTCGCATCCAGTCATATACGGACAAAGTGGTATGGAATTCGTATGCAATGGACGGAGAAAATCACAGTTAAAATCGTTTTGGAGAAAAGCAAAGTCTTTACGTTAAGCAAGTGCATAAAATGCCATCTATAGAAACAGAAATATCATGTTTGCCACAATTCCACTAGCTTTCTCCCTAGAAAATACGAATGTGTAGAGCTGGAGTTCCCATTATGAAACAATTAGTGTTTCAAGGTACAAATATAAATGTTCCCTGATAAAAACATTCAAAACAATAAGTCCATCGATAATATCCAGAAAACTCAAACACAGAGTCTGTAGCAATATTTCAGATTGAGTTAGCCAAAACACAACCGGATATTTCCGGTTACATCCAGTCATACCCGGACAAACTGGTGTGCAATTCGTATGCAATGGAAAGAGAAAATCACAGTAAAAATGGTTTTGGAGAAAAGCAAAGTCTTTTCGTTAGGCAAGTGCATAAAATGTCATCTATACAAACAGAAATATCATGTTTGTTTGCTGCAGTTCCCCTAGCTTTCTCCCTAGAAAATATGAACATGTTCAGCTGGTGTCTCCATGTGCAATGAATTACTGTATCCAAGCTCAAAATAAAATGTTCCCCTATAAAAAAACATTCAAAACAATAAAGTCCATCGATAATATCCAGAAAACACAAACACAGAGGCTTTCACAATATTTCGGATTAAGTTAGCCAAAACACAACCGCATATTTCCGGTTTCATCCAGTCATATCTGCACAAACTGGTGTGGAATTCGTATGAAATGGACCCTGAAAATCACAGTACAAATGGTTTTGGAGGAAATCAAAGTCTTCTCGTTAGGCAACTGCATGAAATGTCATCTATACAAACAGAAATATTATGTTTTTTTGCCACAGTTCCTCTTCTTTCTCCCTAGAAAATACGAATGTGTAGAGCATGTGTCTCCATGTAGAACCAACTACTGTATCCAAGCTCAAAATAAAATGTTCTCTGATAAAAAACATTCAAAACAATAAAGTCTGTGGATAATATCCAGGAAACACAAACACAGAGGCTGTAGCAATATCTGTGATTGAGTTAGCCAAAACTCAACAGGATATTTCCGGTTTCATCTAGTCATATCCAGAGAAAGTGGTGTGGAATTAATAAGAAATGGACCGAGAAAATCACAGTAAAAATTATTTTGCAGAAAAGCAAAGTCTCTTCATTAGGCAATGCATAAAATGACATCTATACAAACAGAAATATCACGTTTGTTTGTCACAGTTCCTCTAGCTTTCTCCCTAGAAAATACGAATGTGTAGAGCTGGTGTCTCCATGTGGAACCAATTAGTGATTTCAAGCACAAAATTAAATGTTCCCTGATAAAAAACCTTCAAAACAATAAAGTCTGTGGATAATATCCAGGAAACACAAACACAGAGACTGTAGCAATATCTGGGATTGAGTTAGCCAAAACAAAACCGGATATTTCCGGTTTCATCCATTCATATCTGGACAAAGTGGTGTGGCATTCATAAGAAATGGAACGAGAAAATCACAGTAAAAATTATTTTGCAGAAAAGCAAAGTCTCTTCGTTAGGCAATGCATAAAATGACATCTATACAAACAGAAATATAATGTTTTGTTGCCGCAGTTCCTCTAGCTTTCTCCCTAGAAAATACGAATGTGTAGAGCTGTTGTCTACATGATGAAGCAATTAGAGTTTTAACAGTACAAAATGAAATGTTCCCTGATAAAAACATTCAAAACAATAAAGTCCATCGATAATATCCAGAAAACACAAACACAGGGACTTTCAGAATATTTCAGATTAAGTTAGCCAATAGACAATCACATATTTCCGGTTTCATCCAGTCATATCCGGAAAAGTCGTTTGGAATTCGAATGCAATGGACCGAGAAAATCACTGTAAAAATGGTTTTGGAGAAAAGCAAAGTCTTTTCGTTAGGCAAGTGCATAAAATATCATCGATACAAAATGAAATATCATGTTTGTTTGTAGCAGTTCCTCTAGCTTTCTCCCTAGAAAATACGAATGTGTAGAGCTGGTGTCCCCATGATGAACCAATTATTTTTCAAAGGTACAAAATTAAATGTTCCCTGATAAAAACATTCAACACAATAAAGTTAATCGATAGTATCCAGAAAACACAAACGCAAAGGCTATAGCAGTATTTCGGATCGAGTTAGCCAAAACACAACCGAATATTTCTGTTTTCATCCAGTCATATTCAGAAAAACTTGTGAGGTATTCGTATGCAATGGACCGAGAAAATCACAGTAAAAATGGTTTCGGAGAAAAGCAAAGTCTTTTCATTAGGCAAGTGCATGAAATGTCATCTATACCAACAGAAATATCCTGTTTGTTTGCTGCATTTCCTCTAGGTTTCTCCCTAGAAAATACGAATGTGTAGAGCTGGTGTCTCCATGTGGAACGAATTACTGTATCTAATCTCAAAATAAAAAGTTGCACAATAAAAAACATTGAACAGAAAAAGGTCCGAGGATAATATCAGGAATACACAAACACAAAGGCTGTAGCAATATCAGGGATTGAGTTAGCCAAAAAAAAAACCCATATTTCCGGTTTCATCCAGTCATATCCGGACAAACTGGTGTGGAATTCGCATGCAATGGACCGAGAAAATCCCAGTAAAAATGGTTTTGGAGAAAAGCAAAGTCTTCTCATTAGGCAAGTGCTTCAAATGTCATCGATACAAACAGAAATATCATGTTTGTTTGTCGCATTTCTTCTAGCTTTCTCCCTAGAAAATACGAATGTGTAGAGCTGGTGTCCCCATGATGAACCAATTAGTGTTTCAACGGTACAAAATTAAATGTTCCCTGATAAAAACATTCAAAACAAAAAGTCCGTATATAATATCAGTAATGCAGAAACACAGAGGCTTTTACAATATTTGGGATTGAGTTAGCCAAAACACATCCGGATATTTCTGGTTCCATCCACTCATATCCGGACAAACTGGTGTGGAATTCGTATGCAATGGACCGAGAAAATCACAGTAAAAATGGTTTTGGTGAATAGCAAAGTCTTTTCATTAGGCAAGTGCATAAAATGTCATCTATACTAACAGAAATATCATATATGTTTCAGGAAGTTCCTCTAGATGTCATCTATACAAACACAAATATCACGTTTGTTTGCCATGGCTCCTCTAGCCTTCACCCTTGAAAATACGAATGTGAAGAGCTGATGTCCGCATGATGAACCAATTAGTGTTTCAAAGGTACAAAATTAAATGTTCCCTGATAAAAATATTCAAAACAAATGTCCATGGATAATATCAGGAATGCACAAACTCAGAGGCTTTTACAATATTTCGGATTGAGTTTGCCAAAACACAACCGGATATTTCTGGTTTCATCCAGTCATATCTGGACAAAGTGGTGTGGAATTCGTATGCAATGGACTGAGAAAATCACAGGAAAAATGGTTTTGGAGAAAAGCAAAGTCTTTTCGTTAGGCAAGTGCATCAAATGTCATCGATACAAACATAAATATCATGTTTGTTTCCCGCAGTTCCTCCAGCTTTCTCCCTAGAAAATACGAATGTGTAGAGCTGGTGTCCGCATGATGTACTAATTAGTGTTTCAACGGTACAAAATTAAATGTTCCCTCATAAAAACATTCAAAACAAAAAGTCCGTATATAATATCAGCAATACAGAAACACAGAGGCTTTTACAATATTTCAGACTGAGTTAGCCAAAACACAACCGGATATTTCTCATTTCATCCCGTCATATCCGGATAAACTGGTGTGGAATTCGTATGCAATGGACCGAGAAAATCACAGTAAAAATGGTTTTGGAGAATAGCAAAGTCTTTTCATTAGGCAAGTGCATAAAATGTCATCTATACTTACAGAAATATCATATTTGTTTCAGGAAGTTCCTCTAGATGTCATCTATACAAACACAAATATCACGTTTTTTTGCCACGGCTCCTCTAGCCTTCTCAATTGAAAATACGAATGTGAAGGGATGGTGTCCGCATGATGAACCAATTAGTGTTTCAAAGGTACAAAATTAAATGTTCCCTGATAAAAATATTCAAAACAAATGTCCATGGATAATATCAGGAATGCACAAACACAGAGGCTTTTACAATATTTCGGAATGAGTTTAACAAAACACAACCGGATATTTCTGGTTTCATCCAGTCATATCTGGACAAAGTGGTGTGGAATTCGTATGCAATGGACCGAGAAAATCACAGTAAAAATGGTTTTGGAGAAAACCAAAGTCTTTTCGTTAGGCAAGTGCATAAAATGTCATATATACAAACATAAATATCATGTTTGTTTCCCACAGTTCCTCTAGCTTTCTCCCTAGAAAATACGAATGTTTAGAGCTGGTGTCTCAATGTGGAACCAGTTATTGTTTCCAGGCACAAAATTAAATGTTCCCTAATAAAAAACATTCAAAACAATAAAGTCCGTGGATAATGTCAGGAATACACAAACACAGAGGCTGTAGCAATATCTGGGATTGAGTTAGCCAAAACAGAACCGGAATTTTGCGGTTTCATCCAGTCATATCTGGACAAACTGGTGTGGAATTCGTATGCAATGGACCGAGAAAATCACAGTAAAAATGGTTTTGGAGAAAAGCAAACCCTTTTAATTAGGCAAGTGCATAAAATGTCATCGATGCAAACAGAAATATCATGATTGTTTGCCATAGTTCCTCTAGTTTTCTACCTAGACAATACGAATGTGTAGAGCTGGTGTCTCCATGTGGAACCAATTAGTGTTTCCAAGCACAAAATTAAATATTCCCTGATAAAAAATATTAAAAACAAGAATGTTCATGGATAATATCAGGAATGCACAAACACAGAGGCTGTAGAAATATCTGAGATTGAGTTAGCCAAAAGAAAGCGGATATTTCCGGTTTCATCCAGTCATATCCGGACAAACTGGTGTGGAATTCATATCCAATGGACCGAGAAAATCAGAGTGAAAATGGATTTGGAGAAAAGCAAAGTCATTTCCTTACGCAAGTGCATAAAATGTCATCTATACAAACAGAAATATCATGTTTGTTTGCCGCAGTTCCTCTAGCATTCTCACTAGAAAATAGGAATATGTAGAGCTGGTGTCCCCATGATGAACCAATTAGAGTTTTAACAGTACAAAATAAAATGTTCGCTGAAAAAAAAAAAACACAACCAGATATTTCTCGTTTCATCCAGTCATATCCGGACAAACTGGTGTGGAATTCGTATGCAATGGACAGAGAAAATCACAGTAAGAATGGTTTTTGAGAAAAGCAAAGTCTTTTTGTTAGGCAAGTGCATAAAATGTCATCTATACAAACAGAAATATCATGTTTGTTTGCCGCAGTTCCTCTAGCTTTCTCCCTAGAAAATACAATGTGTAGAGCTGGTGTCTCCATGTGAAACCAATTAGTGTTTCCAAGCACAAAATTAAATAATCCAGGATAAAAAAAATCAAAACAATAAAGTCCATCGATAATATCAGAAAACACAAACACAGAAACTTTCACAATATCTGATTGAGTTAACCAAAACAAAACCGGATATTTCTCATTTCATCCAGTCATATTCGGTCAAACTGGGGTGGAGTTCGTATGCAATGGACAGAGAAAATCACAGTATAAATGGTTTTGGAGAAAACAATGTCTTTTCGTTAGGCAAGTGCATATATTTTCATCTACAGAAACAGAAATATCCTGTTTGTTTGCTGCAATTCCTGCAGATTTCTCCCTAGAAAATACGAATATGTAGAGCTTGTGTCCACATGCTGAACCAATTAGTGTTTCAATGGTACAAAATTAAATGTTCCCTGATAAAAACATTCAAAACAATAAAGTCTATCGATAATATCCAGAAAACACAAACACATAGGCTTTCACAATATTTCGGATTGAGTTAGCCAAAACACAACCGGATATTTCTGGTTCCATCCATTTATATCCGGACAAAGTGGTGTGGAATTAATACGCAATGGACCGAGAAAATCATAGTAAAAATGGTTTTGGAGAAAAGCAAAGTCTTTTCATTAGGCAAATGCATAAAATGTCATCTATACAAACCGAAATATCATGTTTGTTTGCCGCAGTTCCTCTTTCTCCCTAGAAAATACAATGTGTAGAACTGGTGTCTCCATGTGGAAACAATTAGTATTTCCAAGCACAAAATTAATGTTCCCTGATAAAGAACATTCAAAACAATAAATTCTGTGGATAATATCAGGAATGCACAAACACAGAGGCTGTAGCAATATCTGGGATTGTGTTATCCAAAAAAACCAGATATTTCCGGGTTCTTCCAGTTATATCCGGACAAACTGGTGTGGAATTCGTATGCAATTGACCGAGAAAATCACAGTGAAAATGGTTTTGGAGAAAAGCAAAGTCTTTTCGTTAGGCAAGTGCATCAAATGTCATCTATACAAACAGAAATATCATGTTTGTTTGCCACAATTCCGCTAGCTTTCTCCCTAGAAAATACAAATGTATAGAGCTGGTGTCTCCATGAGGAACCAATTAGTGTTTCCTAGCACAAAATTAAATGTTCCCTGATAAAAACATTCAAAACAAAAAGTCCGTATATAATATCAGTAATGCAGAAACACAGAGGCTTTTACAATATTTCGGATTGAGTTAGCCAAAACACATCCGGATATTTCTGGTTCCATCCACTCATATCCGGACAAACTGGTGTGGAATTCGTATGCAATGGACCGAGAAAATCACAGTAAAAATGGTTTTGGAGAATAGCAAAGTCTTTTCATTAGGCAAGTGCATAAAATGTCATCTCTACTAACAGAAATATCATATATGTTTCAGGAAGTTCCTCAAGATGTCATCTATACAAACACAAATATCACGTTTGTTTGCCATGGCTCCTCTAGCCTTCACCCTTGAAAAGGTGAATTTGAAGAGCTGATGTCCGCATAATGAACCAATTAGTGTTTCAAAGGTACAAAATTAAATGTTCCCTGATAAAAACATTCAAAACAAATGTCCATGGATAATATCAGGAATGCACAAGCACAGAGGCTTTTACAATATTTCGGATTGAGTTTGCCAAAACACAACCGGATATTTCTGGTTTCATCCAGTCATATCTGGACAAGTGCTGTGGAATTCATATGCAATGGACCGAGAAAATCACAGGAAAAATGGTTTTGGAGAAAAGCAAAGTCTTTTCGTTAGGCAAGTGCATAAAATGTCATCGATACAAACAGAAATATCATGTTTGTCACAGTTCCTCTAGCTTTCTCTCAATAAAATAGGCATGTGTAGAGCTGGTGTCTCCATGTGGAACTAAATAGTGTTTCCAAGCACAAAATTAAATGTTCCCTGATAAAAACATTCAAAACAATAAAGTCCATTGATAATATCCAGAAAACACAAACACGGAGGCTGTAGCAATATTTCGGATTCAGTTTGCCAAAACACAACCGGATATTTCTGGTTTCATCCAGTCATATACGGATAAAATGGCGTGGAATTCAAATGCAATGGAACAAGAAAATCACAGTAAAAATTGTTTTGGAGAAAAGCAAAGTCTTTTCGTTAAGCAAGTGCATAAAATGTTATCGGTACAAACAGAAATATCATGTTTCTTTGCCACAGTTCCTCTAGCTTTCTCCCTAGAAAATACGAATATCTACAGCTGGTGTCTCCATGTGGAACCAATTACGGTATCCAATCTCAAAATGAAATGTTCCCTGATAAAAAACATTCAAAACAATAAAGTCCATCGATAATATCCAGAAAAAACAAACTTAGAGGCTGTAGCAATATTTCGGATTGGGTTAGCCAAAACAAAACTGGATATTTCCGCTTTCATCCAGTCATATGGGGACAAACTCCTGTGGAATTCGTATGCAATGTACCGAGAAAATCACAGTAGAAATGGTTTTGGAGAAAAGCAAAGTCTTCGTTAGGCAAGTGCATAAAATGTCATCTATACAAACAGAAAATCATGTTTGTTTCCCACAGTTCCTCTAGCTTTCTCCCTAGAAAATACGAATGTGTAGAGCTGGTGTCTCCATGAGGAACCAATTAGTATTTCAACGGTACAAAATTAAATGTTCCCTGATAAAAACATTCAAAACAATAAAGTCCATCGATAATATCCAGAAAACACAAACACAGAGGCTGTAGCAATATTTTGGATTCAGTTAGCCAAAAAACAACCGGATATTTCCGGTTTTATCCAGTCATATCCGGACAAGCTGGTGTGGAATTCATATGAAATGGACCTAGAAAATCACAGTAAAAATGGTTTTGGAGAAAAGCAAAGTCTTCGTTAGGCAAGTGCATAAAATGTCATCTATATAAACAGAATTATCATGTTTGTTTGCACAGTTCCTCTAGCTTTCTCTGAAGAAAATACGAATGTGTAGAGCTGGTGTCTCCATGTGGAAACAATTAGTGTTTCCAAGCAGAAAATTAAATGTTCCCTGATAAAAAAAACCTTCAAAACCATATGTCTGTGGATAATATCAAGAATACACAAACACATTTGCTGTAGCAATATCTGGGATTGAGTTAGCCAAAACACAACCGGATATTTCTGGTTTCATCCAGTCTTATCCGGACAAGCTGGTGTGGGATTCGTATGAAATGGACTGAGAAAATCACAGTAAAAATGGTTTTGGAGAAAAGCAAAGTCTTCGTTAGGCAAGTGCATAAAATGTCATCGATACAAACAGAAATATCATGTATGTTTGCAATAGTTCCTCTGGATTTCTCCCTAGAAAATATGCATGTGTAGAGCTGGTGTCCCCATGTGGAAACAATTAGTAATTACCAGCACAAAATTAAATGTTCCCTGATAAAAAACATTCAAAACAATAAAGTCTGTGGATAATATCAGGAATACACAAACAAAGAGGCTGTAGCAATATGTGGGATGGAGTTATTCAAAACACAACCAGATATTTCCAGTTTCATCCAGTCATATCCGGACAAATTGGTGTGGAATTCATATGCAATGGACCGAAAAAATCACAGTACAAATGGTTCTGGAGAAAAGCAAAGTCTTTTCGTTAGGCAACTGCATAAAATGTCATCTATACAAACAGAAATATCATGTTTGTTTGCCACAGTTCCTCTAGCTTTCTCCCTAGAGAATTCGATTAGGTAGAGGTGGTGCCTCCATGTGTAACCAATTACTGTATTCAAGCTCAAAATAAAATGTTCCCTGATGAAAAAACATTCAAAACAATAAACTCCTTCGATAATATCCTGAAAACACAAGCACAGGCTGTAGAAATAAATGGGATTGAGTTAGCCAAAACAAAACGGAATATTTCCGGTTTCATCCAGGCATATCCGGACAAACTGGTGTGGAATTCGTATGCAATGGACCGAGAAAATCACAAGAAAAATGGTTTTGAAGAAAAGCAATGTTTTTTCGTTAGGCAAGTGCATAAAATGTCATCTCTACAAACAGAAATATCATGTTTGTTTGCCGCAGTTCCTCTAGTTTTCTCCCTAGAAAATAGGAATGTGTAGAGCTGGTGTTCCCAAGATGAACCAATTAGTTTTTCAACGGTACAAAATTAAATGTTCCCTGATAAAAATATTCAAAACAAAAAAGTTCATCGATAATATCCACAATACACATACAGAGATGATTTCACAATATTTCAGATTGAGTTAGCCAAAACACAACCGGATATTTCTGGTTTCATCCAGTCATATCCGGAGAAAGTGGTTTGGAATTCGTATGCAATGGACCGCGAAAATCACAGTAAAAATGATTTTGGAGAAAAGCAAAGTGTTTTCTTTAGGCAAGTGCATAAAATGTCTTCTATACAAACAGAAATGTTGTGTTTGTTTGCCGCAGTTGCTCTAGCTTTATCCCTAGAAAATACGAATGCGTAGAGCTGGTGTCTCCATGTGGAACCAATTAGTGTTTCCAAGGACAAATTAAATGTTCCCTAATAAAAAAAAAATCCAAAACCATAAATTGCTTGGAAAATATCAGGAATACACAAAACAGAGGCTGTAGCAATATCAGGGATTGAATTAGCCAAAACAAAACTGGGTATTTCCGGTTTCATCCAGTCATATCCGATAAACCGGTTTGGAATTCGTATGAAATGGAACGACAAAATCACAGTAAAAAAGGTTTTAGAGAACAGCAAAGTCTTTTCATTTGGCAAGTGCTAAAATGTCATCTATGCAAGCAGAAATATCATGTTTGTTTGCCGCAGGTCCTCTAGATTTCTACCTCGAAAATACGAATACTTAGAGCTGGTGTCTCCATGTGGAACCAATTAGTGTTTCTACGTTACAAAATGAAATGTTCCCTGATAAAAATATTCAAAACAATAAAGTCCAAGAATAATATCCAGAAAACACAAACAAGGAGGCAGTAGCATATCTGGGATTGAGTTCGCCTAAACACAACCATATATTTCCGGTTTCATCCAGTCATACCGGACAAACTGGTGTGGAATTAAATGCAATGGACAGAGAAAATCACGGTAAATATGGTTTTGGAGAAAAGTAACGTCTTTTCGTTAGGCAAGTGCAAAAAATGTCATTTATACAAATGGAAATACCATGTTTGTTTGCCGCAGTTCCTCTAGCTTTCTCCCTAGAATATATAGAGCTGGTGTCTCCATGTGGAACCAATTACTGTATCCAAGCTCAAAATAAAATGTTCTCCGATAAAAAACATTGAAAATAATAAAGTCCGTTGATAATATCCAGAAAACACAAACGCAGAGGCTTTCACAAAATTTCGGTTTGAGTTAGTGAAAACACAACTGGATATTTCTGGTTTCATCCAGTCATATCCGGAAAAACTAGTTTGGAATTCGTATGCAATGGACCGAGATAATCACAATAGAAATGGTTTGGAGAAAAGCAAAGTCTTTTTGTTAGGCAAGTGCATAAAATGTCATCTATACAAACAGAAATATCATGTTTTTTTGCAGGAGTTCCTCTAGCTTTCTCCCTAGTAATACGAATGTGTAGAGCTGGTGTCTCCATGTGGAACCAATTAGTATTTTCGCAGCACAAAATTAAATGTTCACTGATAAAAACATGCAAAACAATAAAGTCCATGGATAATATCAGGAATACACAAACACAGAGGCTGTAGCAATATCAGGGATTGAGTTAGCCAAAACACAACCGGATATTTCCGGTTTCATCCAGTCATACTGTACAAACTGGTGTGGAATTCGTATGCAATGGACAGAGAAAATCACGGTAAATATGGTTTTGGAGAAAAGTAACGTCTTTTCGTTAGGCAAGTGCAAAAAATGTCATCTATACAAACGGAAATATCATGTTTGTTTGCCACAGTTCCTCTAGCTTTCTCCCTAGAATATATAGAGCTGGTGTCTCCATGTGGAACCAATTACTGTATCCAAGCTCAAAATAAAATGTTCTCCGATAAAAAACATTGAAAACAATAAAGTCCGTTGATAATATCCAGAAAACACAAACGCAGAGGCTTTCACAAAATTTCGGTTTCATCCAGTCATATCTGGAAAAACTAGTTTGGAATTCGTATGCAATGGACCGAGATAATCACAATAGAAATGGTTTGGAGAAAAGCAAAGTCTTTTCGTTAGGCAAGTGCATAAAATGTCATCTATACAAACAGATATATCATGTTTTTTTGCAGGAGTTCCTCTAGCTTTCTCCATAGTAAATACGAATGTGTAGAGCTGATGTCTCCATGTGAAACCAATTAGTATTTTCGCAGCACAAAATTAAATGTTCACTGATAAAAACATGCAAAACAATAAAAATATGGATAATATCAGGAATACACAAACACAGAGGCTGTAGCAATATCAGGGAATGAGTTAGCCAAAACAAAACCGGATATTTACGGTTTCATCCAGTCATATCCGGAGAAACTGGTGTGGAATTCTTAAGCAATGGACCGAGAAAATCACATTAAAAATGGTTTTGGAGAAAAGCAAAGTCTCTTCGTTAGCCAAGTGCATAAAATATCATCTATACAAACAGAAATATCATGTTTGCTTGCCTCAGTTCCTCTAGCTTTCTTTCTAGATAATAAGAATGTGTAGAGCTGGTGTCCCAAGATGAACCAATTAGTGTTTCACAGCACAAAAGTGAATGCTCCCTGATAATAAGATTCAAAACAATAAAGTCCTTAGATAACATCAGGAATACAAAAACACAGAGGCTTTCACAATATTTCAAATTAAGTTAGCCAAAGCACAACCGGAAATTTCCGGTTTCATCCAGTCATATCCGGACAAACTGGTGTGGAATTCGTATGCAATGGACTGAGAAAACCACAGTAAAAATGGTTTTGGAGAAAAGCAAAGTCTTTTCATTAGGCAAGTGCATAAAATGTCATCTATACAAACAGAAACATCAGGTTTGTTTGCCGCAGTTCCTCTAGCTTTCTCCCTAGAAAATACGAATCTGTAGAGCTGGTGTCTAAATGTGGAACCAATTAGTGATTCCAAGCACAAAATTAAATGTTCCCTGATAAAAAACGTTCAAAACAATAAAGTCCATTTATAATATTACGAATACACAAACACAGAAGCTGTAGCAATATCTGGGATTGAGTTAGCCACAACAAAACCGGATATTTCCAGTTTCATCCAGTCATATCCGGTAAACTATTGTGGATTTCGTAGGCAATGGACCGAGAAAATCACCATAAAAATGGTTTTGGAGAAAAGCAAAGTCTTTTCGTTAGCCAAGTGCATAAAATGTCATCGATACAAACAGAAATGTAATGTTTGTTTGCCGCAGTTCCTCTAGATTTCTACCTAGAAAAAATGAATGTGTAGAGCTGGTGTCCCCAGGATGAACCAATTAGTGTTTCTACGGTAAAAAATGAAAAGTTACCTGAAAAAAAACATTCAAAACAAGAAAGTCCATCGATAATATCCAGAAAACACAAACACAGAGGCTTCCAGAATATTTAGGATTGAGTTAGCCAAAACAAAACCGGATATTTCTGGTTTCATCCAGTCATATCCGGAAAAAGTCGTTTGGAATTCGGATGCAATGTACTGAGAAAATAACTGTAAAAATGGTTTTGGAGAAAAGCAAAGTCTTTTCGTTAGACAAGTGCATAAAATGTCATCTATACAAACAGAAATATCATGTTTGTTTGTCGCAGTTCCTCTAGCTTTCTCCCTAGAAAATACGAATGTGTAGACCTGGTGTCTCCATGATGAATCAATTAGTGATTCCAAGCACAAAATTAAATGTTCCCTGATAAAAAACATTCAAAACAATAAAGTCCGTGGATAATATCAGGAATACGTAAACACAGAGTCTGTAGAATATCTGGGATTGAGTTAGCAAAAACAAAACCGGATATTTCCGGTTTCATCCAGTCATATCCGGTAAACTGGTGTGGAATTCGTAAGCAATGGACCGAGATATTCACAGTATAAATGGTTTTGGAGAAAAGCAAAGTCTTTTCGTTAGGCAAGTGCATAAAATGTCATCTATACCAAAACAGAAATATCATGTTTGTTTGCCGCAGTTCCTCTAGCATTCTCCCTAGAAAATACGAATGTGTAGAGCTGGTCTCCATGATGAACCAATTAGTGTTTCAATGGTACAAAATTAAATGTTCCCTGATAAAAAACATTCAAAACATGAACGTCCATCGATAATATCCAGAAAAAACAAACACAGAGGCCTTCCCAATATTTCGGATTGAGTTAGCCAAAACAAAACCGTATATTTCTGGCTACATCCAGTCATATCCAGACAAACCGGTGTGGAATTCGGATGCAATGGACCGAGAAAATCACAGGAAATATGGTTTTGGAGAAAAGCAAAGTCTTTTTGTTAGGCAAGTGCATAAAATGTCATCTATACAAACAGAAATATCATGTTTGTTTGCCGCACTTCCTCTAATTTTCTACCTAGAAAATACGAATATATTCAGCTGATGTCTCCATGTGGAAGCAATTACTGTATCCAAGCTCAAAATAAAATGTTCCCCGATAAAAAACATGGAAAAAAATAAAGTCCGTTGATAATATCCAGAAAAAACAAACACAGAGGCTTTCAAAATATTTCGGATTGAGTTAGCCAAAACACAACCGGATATTTCCGGTTTCATCCAGTCATATCCAGACAAACTGGTGTGGAATTCGTATGCAATGGACTGAGAAAATCACAGTAAAAATGGTTTTGGAGAAAAGCAAAGTCTTTTTGTTAGGCAAGTGCATAAAATGTCATCTATACAAACAGAAATATCATGTTTGTTTGCCTCATTTCCTCTAGTTTTCCTTAGAAAATACGAATATGTAGAGCTGGTGTCTCCATGTGGAACCAATTACTGTATCCAAGCTCTAAATAAAATGTTGCCCGATAAAAAACATTCAAAAGATTATAGTCTGGATAGGAAATTAGGAGACCGGCAAGATGGCGGAATAGGCAGGGAGCACACTATTAGTTCGGGGGAGAGACAGTTTAATATAAGTGGAGATACTGCAGTTTCAAGGAAGAGTAGGGGATGAAACAACAGAGGCAATACCTCTGGAACTAGTGATTCACAGTGGAACTGCTTGGAAAGCGTGGGTGCCCAAGTTCGGGACACCAGCGGCAGACTCAACGCACCAGTGCTGGAACGCGAGGTGAGCCGAACCTCAATAGCCCGAGATACCAGCAGGCAAGAGGAAAGAGGAAGCTAGAGGGAACGAGGCTTGAAGCTCCGTGGGGAGAAGTTCACCAGGCTAACTAGAAGAGAGATAGGAAAAAAATAAAAAAGTGACCGATACGGACACAAGTTTCTCTCTCTCCGCTCACCTCTCAAAGATGAGCAAGACAGAGCAGGCTCCATTTTGGACATACGTCATAAGCAGGGTGACCTCAGGTCTGCACCAGCCCTGAGCCTAGCAGAAACACCTGACTCTGGGGGAGGGGTGAAATAACAGGAGGTTAGGATCTAACTTGGCAACCCAGTGGGAGACTGCAGGAGAATTGGAGCCCACACTGAGGGCAGCACACATTCTCTGTGTGGTCCATGGGAAAGAGCTTCCGATCTCTGGCTCCTGTGGGTATATCATTCGCCTGCTAACTACCTCCAATTACGTTCAGCTGTGCAGAATTACTTCCCTTTTGAATCAAACAAAGAAAGAGACATTTGCCACACCTAACCTGGGAGTGTCATCTTTGACACACCCTCAACCCTGAAGAACCAAACACAGCTCTCAGTCCACACTCATCTCAAGCCTCTAAGACTCCACTCAAAGCAGACAGTCCACTTAATATAGAGCCATAGTGTAACAAGAAAAAACACCACAGTGAAGAAACCAAATATCTCCAACATGCCAAACAACAAACACAAAAACCAAGCTAACGAGAACAAGGAAGACACTATGACGCCCCCAAATGAAAAAGACACCCCAATTCAAGATTATGAGGACGAGGAGATCGAAGAAATGCAATAAGCAGATCTCAAAAAATTGATAATAACATTAAGGAGTTCTCAAAAACAAATTCTTGAACTACAGAAATCCTTAATGGACAAGATAGAAAATCTCTCTCGTGAAAATGAAATATTAAGGAGGAGGGAATAGGAAGGGAGCACATTGATAGTTCGTCAAGACACACGTTAATAAAAGTGGAGATACTGCAGGGTCAAGGAAGAGTAGGGGAAGAAACAGCAGAGGAAACTCTTCTGGAACTAGTGATTCACAGTGGACCTGTGTGGAGAGCGTGGGAGCCCAAGTTCAGGACACCAGCGGCAGACTCAACGCACCAGCGCTGGAACGTGAGGTGAGCCAAACCTCAATAGCCTGAGACACCAGTGGGCAAGCGGAAAGAGGAGACTAGAGGGAACGATGCTTGAAACTACGTGGGGAAAAGTTCACCAGGCTAACTTTAAGAGAGAGAGGAAAAAAAAAGTGACTGATACGGACACAAGTTTCTCTCTCTCCGCTCACCTCTCGAAGGCGAGTAAGACAAAGAGCAGGCGCCATTTTGGAGATACGTCATAAGCAGGGCGACCTCATGTTTGCACCGGCCCTGAGCCTAGCAGAAACACCTGACTCTGGGGGGAGGGGTGAAATAACAGGAGATTAGCATCTAACTTGGCAACCCAGTGGGAGACTGCAGGAGAATTGGAGCCCACACTGAGGGCAGCACAGATTCCCTGTGTGGTCCTTGGGAAAGAGCTTCCAATCACTGGCTCCTGTGGGTATATCATTTGCCTGCTAACTACCTCCAATTACGTTCAGCTGTGCAGAATTACTTCCCTTTTGAATCAAAAAAGAAAGAAAGTGAGATTTACCACACCTAACCTGGGAGTGTCATCTTTGACACACCCTGAGCCTTGAGGAACCAAACACAGCTCTCAGTCCACACTCATCTCAAGCCTCTAAGACTCCACTCAAAGCAGACAGTCCACTTAATATAGAGCCATAGTGTAACAAGAAAAAACACCACAGTGAAGAAACCAAATATCTCCAACATGCCAAACAACAAACACAAAAACCAAGCTAACGAGAACAAGGAAGACACTATGACGCCCCCAAATGAAAAAGACTCCCCAATGCAAGATTATGAAGATGATGAGATCGAAGAAATGCAATAAGCAGATCTCAAAAAATTGATAAGAACATTAAGAAGTTCTCAAAAACAAATTCTTGAACTACAGAAATCCTTAATGGACAAGATAGAAAATCTCTCTCGTGAAAATGAAATATTAAGGAGGAATCAAAATGAAATGAAACAACTAGTGGAACAAGAAACTGTGATAGTGACGAGAAATCATAATGAAATGAAGAATGCAATAGATCAAATGACAAACACATTAGAGAGCCTTAAAAACAGAATGGGCGAAGCAGAAGAGAGAATATCAGACTTAGAAGACGGAGAACAGGAAAGGAAACAGGCAAACCAAAGAAAAGAAGAAGAAATCAGAAATCTAAATAATATTGTCAGGAATCTACAGGATACTATTAAAAAACTCAACATTCGGGTTCTAGGAGTTCCTGAAGGCATGGAGAGGGAGAAAGGATTAGAAGGCATTTTCAGTGACATACTAGCAGAAAATTTCCCAGGTTTGGAGAAGGACAGAGGCATCTTAGTACAGGAAGCTTATAGAACCCCTAATAAACATGACCAAAAGAGATCCTCACCACGACATGTTGTAATCAAACTCACCACAGTGAAACATAAAGAAAAGATCCTAAAATGTGCAAGAGAGAAACGTCAGATTACTCTGAGAGGATCTCCAATTAGACTCACAGCAGACTTCTCATCAGAAACCCTACAAGCTAGAAGGGAATGGCGAGACATAGCCCAGGTAGTAAGAGAGAAAAACTGCCAGCCCAGAATATTATATCCTGCAAAGCTCTCATTTGTGAATGAAGGTGAAATTAAGACTTTTCATAGCAAACAGAAACTGAAAGAATTTGTTGCCACTCATCCTGCCCTGCAAAAGATGCTTAAAGATGTGTTACACACAGAAACACAGAAACACGGTCACCAATATGAAAGAAGGTAAAGGAAGGAAACCTCACAGCAAAAGATCACAGGAAGCTCAATTTCTCTTTGACATAGAATTAAACTCTGATGCTCTGTTAAAGCAATGTGTTAAAGTAATCTATTATGTGCTCTTGATGTCTGTTAAATTCTAATTGTTCAAAAACAGCTGAATTTTTATTAAGAGCTATGGGTTATTTAACTATGTGCTTATTTTCAAAGATTTGAATAATCACCTTGTAACAAGATCAAATTTGGTCTATGTTATGTCATGATTTTAAGGAATCTTATTTCAACCAGATATTTTGGATTTTGAGCCTTCTTGGCATTCTTGACAGGCATTCAAAAAATCAAAGTTTCAAACAATCTGGTCTCTAAAATTTCCAGTAAATCCTGGACTTTGGTTTGTCCAGTTTGGGCCCAACTGAAAAAATCGAAGGACCTATGTCTCTCATCTTATAGAGACAGCAACTAAGCAGGCTATTTGGATTATATTAGAAGAACTGTCAAGATGTGATGTGGTACCAAACTTTAGTTTCTATAATGGAAAATGCTATCAATATAAATGTCTGAGAATTAAAAAGTCTAATGATCTTGTATTACTAGACATGATAGTTATCTTAATGAGAAAGCCCCAGAGGCCTAAAGGGTTAAATACTTTTCAAATCCTATAGGTGCTTTCAAAAATACTCTGAAGTAAGCAAGTGCCTCTTGTTGGTTGATGAGTTTATAATTTTAAACATGGCGACTTAAAGTCTTTTGTCATCCATAGTTATATATGATGTGCTGCTCATAAAACTAAAGCGTTGTTGGTTCTGTGTTTAGCTGTCCTCCTATAGGTTCCTATGGACTTTTTCCAGCTACTTTTATTGTATTCAGTACTTTGGGATGGCTCTGTAAACAGATGAAGCCAATAATGTATTAACAGTACCAACTGAGAGAAAGTATGGTTAACTGAGGTTACTAAAAACAAAAAGCAATTCAAATCCATTTGCAATCTAGAAAAAGAGTTAAAGATTTTAAAAGCTATTATTAAAATTGCTATATTGGTCTATTATGCTATGTTATATGTGTGTACATATTGTATGTCCACATGGGGAAATTTTATTAAGAGTTTTATTTTAAATGGCTTATAGTTAAGATTGTCCATAAATTTAAGCTGCTAAAATCAATCAAAGATACATTTTAATGGGTGTGACCTGAATCTGTGTATCATATGTTTTAGACTTGTTGGTAGAAAGAAACTAAAAACATTTTAGAGGGTTGTGCTTAAGTTTACTGCCTAAACAAACTGCACCATGTTAGATATTTAAGAGGTGTTTTCAAATACATGATTCTTAAAATTTATAGAAGGCATTGGACCTTCCGGTAAATGTTTTATTAAGTTCTTATCTAAGGGTTGAAACGGTTTGCTAAGTATTCATGTGATATTGCTGTTGTCAGCAAGCGATCTAGGACTTGCTCCCTCATTTCTCTATTCTAAGCCCAATTTGTTCTTTCATTTCTCTATTCTCTTCAAGGTAGGAAACTAATTCTATTATGAAGGAATCTGTAGGATGCACAATTTAATCTTTAGACCTTATAAAAGAGATGGCTAACATTTTTCTGCAATAGCATAGCCAAAATAAGAACTTCAATAATAATCTCATAGCTAGATTCACTTCACCATCAGCCAAGTATACAGTAAGTAGAAAAAAACTCCCTTTCAGACCAAAGTGAAAGAAAGTTTTAAAGTCAGAATATAATTTTCCTCATGGGCATTGTCTACCTTAGAAAAACTACTACAGAACATGCCTGTGACTATAGACTTGTAGTTCAGGCCACCGAAGATTAGAGATGGGACACGGGCACTCCCTTGACTTGCATCCTCTGGTCTGCTTTAACACAAACCAGGAGGAAAAGAAAGCTAGGCTTCAGAAGCAATGGGTGGCAGGCCTATTAATGGCTGATCTGTACAGTGATCTGCCCTCAAGGAGACCCAACAGGCCAGTCCACTGCAGTGGCTTTCAATGTGGTAAGCCTGGGCTTCAGCAGAAGTCAGCTTGTGAAGAGCCCTGGCAGCAGCTCTGCCAAGAGTTGGATCACTGGAAATGGACCTGCCCTGGAGTCGAAGGATGCCCAGGTCAGAGCCACAGATCTTACTGGCTCTAAGCTGAAAAACCCTTCACTCAGCCCAACTTCCAAAGTGACCACTGCAGCTGAGGGTATGGTCAAGTAGGGTCAGCAACATTGCAGGCAGAACTGTAAATTTCTTGTTAGAGATGCCACCTGCCTTGACCTGGCCAGCTCTCCTCCCAGGCCAACCAAGTAATGAAAGTCAACAGAGTGCCTTCCCCTAAGAGGTTCACACCTCCCTTAGGATATACCCCATGTGAAGAGATAGATAGGTCTGGGCCTCTGAATTTACAAGGCCCAAAGCCCACCAGATTATTATCAAGCCCCTTCTATCAGGTTCTGTTTGCCTCTCAATCAGAAAAATTACTTGTAGCTTAGACAGAACCTTTCTTAGCTTCTCTAATAATGACTCTGTCCTTTGTTCTCGGCCCTGTCTAGTGTACTTGGGCCTCATTCCTTTGTAATCATAACCTCTACTCTACCACCAATGGCTCTACTCCCAACCTGTGTGTACTGATGGTCCTCTCCCCCACTTAATGCTGTATAATTGTTCAAACCTGGTAAATGCCACTCTTAGGATCATTGGTTACTATCCTCACCCTGTCTTTTATGACCTTGTCTAAATATGATCAGTCGGCAAACTTGGAAGGTTTCCATAGCCTTGGCAACTCATGACGACAGCCTAGGATGGTTACTGGCACCATAAACTAGAGTGTCAATTTGTTGGGTCAACAACAGGAGCCACCGTGCACTTGCTCCTCATGTGGGATCTCTGTCCTTAATGTGCTGTACATTGTGATTTATTGCTATAACTAGAACTCAAACAGTATGTTTCACTTTGTGTTTCTATGTGGGTGCAAACCATTGAAATCTTTATACTAAATTGATCTTCTGTATATAAAGACAATTGAAAATGAATCTTGATGCAAATGGAAGGGGAGAGGGAGCGGGAGAGGGGAGGGTTGTGGGTGGGAGGGAAGTTATGGGAGGGGGAAGCCATTGTAATCCATAAGCTGTACACTGGAAATTTATATTCATTAAATAAAAGTTAAATAAATAAATAAATAAATGTCACTAACTTGAAAAAAAAAGAAAAAAGAAATTATGGGACAAGTACTCTATAGAATACTATACAGCAGTAAAAAAAATGAAATCCAGTCAATTGCAACAAGATGGAGGAATCTGGAAAACATCATGCTGAGTGAAATAAGCCAGACCCAAAGGGACAAATATCACATTTTCTCCCTGATCAGCGACAACTAACTGAGCACCAAAGGGGAAACCTGTTGCAGTGAAATGGACACTATAAGAAACAGTGACCTGATCAGCTCTTGTCCTGACTGTTGATGTACAATGTAATACTTTATCCATTTTAGTTTTTTTTTGTTCTAGTACTATTAGTTGAACTCTAATTAACATACATTCATTCTTAGGTGTTTAAATTTTAACTGAAAAGTGATCCCTGTTAAATATAATGGTGGGAATAAGAGAGGGAGGAGAGTACAATTTGGGACATGCCCAATCGGACTTGCCCCAAATGGTGGATTAGAAACATGCCAGGGGATCCCAATACAATCCCATCAAAGTGGCATGTACCAATGCCATCTCACTAGTCCAAGTCATCAATTTCAGTCATCAAAATCAAGTTCAATTGATCACACTGATAGGTCTAAGAGTCAAAGGGATCACACAAGCAAGACTAGTGTCTGCTAATACTAACTGTTAGAATCAAAAAGGGAGAGAACGATCCAACATGGGAAGCAGGATACACAGCAGACTCATAGAATGACAGAAGTCCTAAACAGCACTCTGGCCTCAGAATCAGCCCTTAAGGCATGCGAATATGGCTGAAGAGCCCATGAGAGTATTTTAGGCATGCAAAGCCAAGACACCATGGAAAAGAAAAAAAAAGAAGAAGACCTAAATGAAAGATCTCAGTGAGTGAGATCCCAGTGGAAAGAACAGGTCATCAAAGAAGGAGGTACCTTTCTCTGAAGGGAGGAGAGAACATCCACTTTGACTATGACCCTGTCTGAATAAGATGAAGTCTGCGAACTCTAAAGGCTTCCATAGCCTTAGCAACTCATGACTAGAGCCTAGGGGGATTACTGACACCATAAACAAGAGTGTCAAATTGTTAAGTCAACAACAGGAGTCACTGTGTACTTACATCTCATGTGGGATCTGTCCTTAATGTGTTGTCCGATGTGATTTAATGCTATAACTAGTACTGAAACAGTATTTTACACTTTGTGTTTCTGTGTGGGTACAAACTGTTGAAATCTTTACTCAATATATACTAAATTGATCTTCTGTATATAAAGATAATTTAAAATTAATCTTGATGTGAATGGAATGGGAGAGGGAGCGGGAGACAGGAAGGGTGCGAGTGGGAGGGAAATTATGGCTGGGGGAGCCATTGTAATCCATAAACTGTACTTTGGAAATTTATATTTACTAAATAAAAAAACTTAAAAAATATAAAAGCAATTGTATAACTTGATTAAATTTTAGGGCCAGGAGTCCAGAACCCAGAATTCAGTTCTTTAGCGACTGACTAAATCACTGGTATCAATGCTTACAAATGTGTCTTAAACTTGGACTTGAGTAATAAAGTTTATCTTTTTTAGTTTTATCTTTTAATTCCACAAACCTGTTTAAATCCCCTCATATAGTCATATAATGAAAAACTGAATATTATTAATTTTATCATAAAATAGTATGAATGCACTATTCATGAAAAAATTAAATATTTCAGAAAATAATAAACTAAAAAATAAAACTCTCCTGTTTCATATCTTCAAAAAAAAAAAAAGAAAAAGAACAGGTCATCAAAGAAGGAGGTACCTTTCTCTGAAAGGAGGAGAGAACTTCCACTTTGACTATGACCTTGTTTAAATATAATCAGAGTCGGTGAACTCAAAAGGCTTCCATAGACTTGGCAACTCATGACTAGAGCCTAGGGTTCTTACACCATAAACAACAGTGTCAATTTGTTAAGTCAACAACAGGAGTCTCTGTGCACTTACTCCTCATATAGGATCTCTGTCCTTAATGTGCTGTACATTGTGATTTAATGCTATAACTAGTACTGAAACAGTATTTTGCACTTTGTGTTTCTGTGTGGGTGTAAACTGTTGACATCTTACTTAATATATACTAAATTGATCTTCTGTACATAAAGAGAATTAAAATGAATATTGTTGTGAATGGAAGGGGAGAGGGAGCGGGAGACAGGAGGGTTGTGGATGGGAGGGAAGTTATGGGAGGGGGAAGCCATTATAATCCATAAACTGTACATCAGAAATTTATATTCATTAAATAAAAATTAAAAAAATATATAAAAATTGATCTGTATATAAAGAGAATTGAAAATGAATCATGATATGAGTGGAAGGGGAGAGGGAGCAGGAGAGGGGAGGGTTGCAGGTGGGAGGGAAGTTATGTCAGGGGGGGAAGCCATTATAATCCATAAGCTGTATTTGGAAAATTATATTCATTAAATAAAAGTTAAAAAAAGAAAAAAAATAAAATAAAGTCCGTGGATAATATTAGGAATACACAAACACAGAGTCTATAGCAATATCTGGGATTGAGTTAGCCAAAACACAAGCGGATATTTCTGGTTTCATCCAGTCATATCCGGTGAAACTGGTGTAGAATCGTATGCAATGAACCGAGAAAATCACAGTAAAAATGGTTTTGGAAAATAGCAAAGTCTTTTCGTTTGGCAAGTGCATAAAATGTCAGCTATATAAACAGAAATATCATGTTTGTTTCTCACAGTTCCTCTAGCTTTCTCCCTAGAAAATACGAATGTGTAGAGCTGGTTTCTCCAAGTGGAACCAATTAGTGTTTCCAAGAACCAAATTAAATATTCCCTGATAAAAAACATTCGAAACAGTAAAGTCTGTGGATAATATAAGGAAAACACAAACACAGAGGGTGTAGCAATACCTGGGACTGAGTTAGGCAAAACAAAACTGGATATTTACAGTTCCATCCAGTCATATCCGGACAAACTGGTGTGGAATTCAGATGAAGTGTACCGAGAAATAACAGAAAAATGGTTTTGGAGAAAAGCAAAGTCTTTTCGTTAGGCAAGTGCATAAAATGTCATCTATACAAACAGAAATATCACGTTTGTTTGCCGCAGTTCCTCTAGATTTCTCCCTAGAAAATAAGAATGTGTAGAGCTGGTGTCTCCATGTGGAACCAATTAGTGATTCCAAGCACAAAATTAAATGTTCCCTGATAAAAAACATCCCAAATAATAAAGTCCGTGGATAATATCAGGAATACACAAACACAGAGGCTGTAGCAATATCTGGGATTGAGTAAGCCAAAACAAAACCGGATATTTCCGGTTTTATCCCACCATACCCAGTAAACTGGTGTGGAATTCGTATGCAATGCACTGAGATATTCTCACAAAAAATGCTTTTGGAGAATAGCAAAGTCTTTTCGTTAGGCAAGTGCATAAAATGTCATCTATAGAAAGATAAATATCATGTTTTTTATTCGCAGTTTCTGTAGCATTCTCCCTAGAAAATACGAATACGTTCAGCTGGTGTCTCCATGTGGAACCAATAATTTATCCAAGAACAAAATTAAATGTTCCCTGATAAAAACATTCAAAACAATAAGGTCCATCGATAATATCTTGAAAAAACAAACACAGAGGATTTCACAATATCTCGCATTGGGTTAGCCAAAATACAACCAGATATTTCCGGTTTCATCCAGTCATATCCGGATAACGTGGTATGGAATTCTTATGCAATGGACCGAGAAAATCACAGTAAAAATGGTTTTGCAGAAAAGCAAAGTCTTTTTGTTAGGCAAGTGCATCAAATGTCATCGATACAAACAGAAATATCATGTTTGTTTGCCGCAGTTCCTCTAGTTTTCTCCCTAGAAAATAGAAATGTGTAGAGCTGGTGTCCCCATGATGAACCAATTAGAGTTTCCAAGCTCAAAATTAAATGTTCCCTGATACAAAATATTCAAAACAGTAAAGTCCGTGGATAATATCAGGATTACACAAACACAGAGGCTGTAGCAATATCTGGGATTGAGTTACCCAAAACAAACCGGATATTTCCGTTTTCATCCAGTCATATCCGGACAAACTGGTGTGGAATTCATATGCATTTTATCGAGATAATCACAGAAAAATGGTTTTGGAGAAAAGCAAAGTCTTTTCGTTAGGCAAGTGCATAAAATGTCATCGATACAAACAGAAATATCATGTTTTTTTGTAACAGTTCCTCTAGACTTCTTTCTAGAAAATATGAATGTGTAGAGCTGGTGTCTCCATGTGGAACCAATTACTGTATCCAGGCTCAAAATAATATGTTCCCCGATAAAAAACTTTCAAAATAATTAAGTCTGTGGATAATATCAGGAATACGTAAACACAGAGGCTGTAGCAATATCTGGGATTGAGTTAGCCAAAACAAAACCGTATATTTCCGGTTTCATCCAGTCATATCCGGACCAACTGGTGTGGAATTCGTATGCAATGGACCGAGAAAATCACAGTACAAATGGTTTTGGAGAAAAGCAAAGTCTTTTCGTTAGGCAAGTGCATAAAATGTCATCAATACAAACAGAAATATTGTGTTTGTTTGCCGGAGTTCCTCTAGCTTTCTCCCTAGAAAATACGAATGTGTAGAGCTGGTGTCCCAATGATGAAGCAATTAGTGATTCAACAGTACAAAATTAAATATTCCCTTATAAAAATATTCAAAACAATAAAGTGCATCGATAATATCCAGAAAAAACAAACACAGAAACTTTCACAATATTTTGGATTGAGTTAGCCAAAGCAAAATCGATATTTCCTGATTCATGCAGTCATATCTGGAAAAAGTGGTCTGGAATTCGTATGCAATGGACTGAGAAAATCACAGTACAAATGGTTTTGGAGAAAAGCAAAGTCTTTTCGTTAGGCAAGTGCATAAAATGTCATCGATACGAATAGAAATATTATGTTTGTTTGCCGCAGTTCCTCTAGCTTTCTCCCTAGAAAATACGAATGTGTAGAGCTGGTGTCCCCATGATGAAGCAATTAGTGTTTCAACGGTACAAAATTAATGTTCCCTGATAAAAATATTCAAAACCATAAAGTGCATCGATAATATCCAGAAAAAACAAACACAGAAACTTTCACAGTATTTTGGATTGAGTTAGCCAAAACAAAATCGGATATTTCCTGTTTCATCCAGTCATATCTGGAAAAAGTGGTGTGGAATTCGTATGCAATGGACCGAGAAAATCACAGTAAAAATGGTTTTGGAGAAAAGCAAAGTCTTTACGTTAGGCAAGTGCATAAAACGTCATCTACAGAAACATAAATATCATGCTGGTTTGCCGCAGATCCTCTAGCTTTCTCCCAAGAAAATACGAATGTGTACAGCGGGTGACCCCATGATGAACCAACTACTGTTTCTACGGTACAAAAATAAACGTTCCCTAAAAAAAATATTCAAAACAATAAAGTCCATCGATAATATCCAGAAAACACAAACACAGAGGCTGTAGCAATATCTGGGATTGAGTTAGCCAAAACACAACCGGATATTTCTGGTTTCATCCAGTCATATCCGGGCAAACTGGTGTGGAATTCGTATGCAATGGTCCGAGAAAATCACAGTAAAAATGGTTTTGGAGAAAAGCAAAGTCTTTTCTTTAGGAAAGTGCATAAAATGTCATCGATGCAAACAGAAATATCATGTTTGTTTGTCACAGTTCCTCTAGCTTTCTTCCTAGAAAATACAAATATGTAGAGATGGTGTCTCCATGTGGAACCAATTAGTGTTCCCAAGCAAAAAATTAAATGTTCCCTGAAATAAAACATTCAAAACACTAAAGTCCGTGGATAACATCAGGAATACACAAACACAGAGGCTGTAGCAATATCTGGGATTGAGTTAGCCAAAACAAAACCGGATATTTCCAGTTTCATCCAGTCATATCCAGACAAAGTGGTGTGGAATTTGTGTGCAATGGACCGAGAAAATCACAGTAAAAATTGTTTTGCAGAAAAGCAAAGTCCTTTCGTTAGGCAAGTGCATAAAATGTCATCTACACAAACATAAATATCATGTTGGTTTGCCGCGGTTCCTCTAGCTTTCTCCCTAGAACTACAAATGTGTACAGCTGGTGTCCCCATGATGAACCAATTACTGTTTCTACGGTAGAAAAATAAATGTTCCCTAAAGAAAATATTCAAAACAATAAAGTCCATCAATAATATCCAGAAAACAAACACAGAGGATTCACAATATTTCGGTTTGAGTTATCCAAAACAACTGGATATTTCTGGTTTCATCCCGCCATATCCGGACAAAGTGGTGTGGAATTCGGATGCAATGGAACAAGAAAATCACAGTAAAAATGGTTTTGGAGAAAAGCAATGTCTTTTCGTTAGGCAAGTGCATAAAACGTCATCTAGACAAACAGAAATATCATGTTTGTTTGCCGCTGTTCCTCTAGCTTTCTGCCAAGAAAATACAAATGTGTAGAGCTGGTGTCTCCAAGTGGAACCAATTAGTGTTTCCAAGCACAAAATTAAATATTCCCTGAAAAAAACATTCAAAACACTAAAGTCCGTGGATAATATCAGGAATACACAAACACAGAGGCTGTAGCAATATTTCGGATTCAGTTAGCCAAAACACAACGGGATATTTCTGGTTTCATGCAGCAATATCTAGACATTCAGAAATATCATGTTTCTTTACTGCAGTTCCTCTAGCTTTCTCCCTAGAAAATAAAAATATATAGAGCTGGTGTTTCCATGTGGAACCAATTACTGTATCCAAGCTCAAAATAAATTGTTCCCCGATAAAAAACATTGAAAACAATAAAGTCTATGGATAATATCGAGAAAAAACAAGCATAGAGGCTCTAGCAATATCTGGGATAAAGTTAGCCAAAACAAAACCAGATATTTCCGGTTTCATCCAATCATATCCGGACAAACTGGTGTTGAATTCGTATGCAATGGACTGAAAAAATCAGAGTAAAAATGGTTTTGGAGAAAAGCAAAGTCTTTTTGTTAGGCAAGTGCATAAAATGTCATCTATACAAACAGAAATATCATGTTTGTTTCCCGCAGTTCCTCTAGCTTTCTCCCTAGAAAATACGAATGTGCAGAGCTGGTGTCTCCATGTGGAAACAATTAGTGTTTCACAGCACAAAATTAAATGTTCCCTGATAAAGAACATTCAAAACAATAAAGTCTCTTGGTAATATCAGGAATGCAGAAACTCAGAGGCTGTAGTAATATCTGGTATTGAGTTAGCCAAAACAAAACCAGATATTCTCGGTTTCATCCAGTCATATCTGGACAAACTGGTGTGGAATTCGTATGCAATGGACCGAGAAAATCACAGTAGAAATGCTTTTGGAGAAAAACAAAGTCTTTTTGTTAGGCAAGTGCATAAAATGTCATCTATACAAACAGAAATATCTTGTTTGTTTGCCAAAGTTCCTCTAGCTTTCTCCCTAGAAAATACGAATATGTAGAGCTGGGTTCTCCATGTGGAACCAATTACTGTATCCAAGCTCAAAATAAAATGTTCCCTGAAAATAAAAAACATTCAAAACAATAAAGTCTGTGGATAATATCCAGAAAAAACAAACACAGAGGATGTAGCAATATTTCGGATTGAGTCAGCCATAATACAACCAGATAATTCTTGTTTCATCCAGTCATATCCGGACAAAGTTTTGTTGAATTTGTATGCAATGGACCGAGGAAATCACAGTAAAAATGGTTTTGGAGAAAAGCAAAGTCTTTTCGTTAGGCAAGTGCATAAAATTTCATCTATACAAACAGAAATATCATGTTTGTTTGCCGCAGTTCCTCTAGCTTTCTCCCTAGAAAATACAAATATGTAGAACTAGTGTCTCCTTTTGCAACCAATTAGTGTTTCCAAGCACAAAGTTAAATGTTCCCTGATAAAAAACATTAAAAACAATAAAGTCCATGGATAATATCATTAATACACAAACACAGAGGCTGTAGCAATATCTGGGATTGAGTTAGCCAAACAAAACCGGATATTTCTGGTTCCATCCAGTCATATACAGACAAACTGGTGTGGAGTTAGTTTGAAGTTTACCAAGAAAATCACAGAAAAAATGGTTTTGGAGAAAAGCAAAATCTTTTCATTAGGCAAATGCATAAAATGTCATCGATATAAACAGAAGTATCATGTTTGTTTGCCACAGTTCCTCTAGCTTTCTCCCTAGAAAATACGAATGTGTAGAGCTGGTGTCTCCATGATGAACCAATTAGTGTTTCAACGGTACAAAATTAAATGTTCCCTGATAAAAAAAAAACATTCAAAACAACAAAGTCTGTGGATAATATCAGGAAAACACAAACACAGAGGCAGTAGCAATATGTGGGATTGAGTTAGGCAAAAAAAAAAAAACGGATATTTCCGGTTTCATGCAGTTATATCTGGACAAAGTGGTGTGGAACTCCTATGCAATGGACCGAGAAAATCACAGTGAAAACGGTTTTGGAAAAAAGCAATGTCTTTTCATTATGCAAGTGCATAAAATGTCATCGATAGAAACAGAAATATCATGTTTGTTTGCTGCAGCTCCTCTAGCTTTCTCCCTAGAAAATATGGATATTTGGAGCTGGTGCCACCATGTGGACCAATTAGTGTTTAGAAGCACAAAATTAAATGTTCCCTGAAAAAAAAACATCAAAAAATAAATCCGTGGATAATATCAGGAATAAACAAACACAGAGGCTGTAGCAATATCTGGGATTGAGTTAGCCAGAATAAAACCGGATATTTCTGCTTTCATCCAGTCATATCCGGACAAACTGGTGTGCAATTCGAATGCAATGGACGGAGAAAATCAAAGTAAATATGGTTCTGGTGAAAAGCAAAGTCTTTTCTTTAGGCAAGTGCATCAAATGTCATCTATACTAACAGAAATATGATGTTTGTTTGCCGCAGTTCCTATAGCTCTCTCCTTAGAAAATATGAATGTGTAGAGCTTGTCCCCATGTAGAACCAATTAGTGTTTCAATGGTACAAAATTAAATGTTTCCTGATAAAAATATAAAAAACAATAAATTCCATCGATAATATACAGACACACAAACACAGAGGCTTTCACAATATTTCCAATTGAATTAGCCAAAACAAAACCGGATATTTCTCGTTTCATCAAGTTCTTCTAGCTTTCTCCCTAGGAAATAGAAATATGTAGTACTGGTGTTCCCATGATGAACCAATTATTGTTTCCAAGCAGAAAATTAAATGTTCCCTGAAAAAAAAATTAAAAACCATAAAGTCCGTGGATAATATCCAGAAAACACAAACACAGTGGCTGTAGCAATATCTGGGATTGAGTTAGCCAAAACACAACCGGATATTTCTGGTTTCATCCAGTCATTTCCGGACAAAGTGGTGTGGAATTCGCATGCAATGGACCGAGAAAATCACAGTACAAATGGTTTTGGAGAAAAGCAAAGTCTTTTCGTTAGGCAAGTGCATAAAATGTCATGGATACAAACAGAAATATCATGATTGTTTGTCGCAGATCCTCTAGCTTTCTCCTTAAAAAATACGAATATGTAGAGCTGGTGTCTACATGTGGAACCTATTAGTGTTTCCAAGCAGAAAATTAAATGTTTTCTGAAAATAAAACATTCAAAATAATATAGTCCGTGGATAATATCCAGAAAACACAAACACAGAGGCTGTAGCAATATATGGGATTGAGTTAGCCAAAACAAAACCGGATATTTCTGGTTTCAAAAAGTCATATCCGGACAAAGTGGTGTGGAATTCGTATGCAATGGACCGAGAATATCGTAGAAAAATGGTTTTGGAGAAA
The DNA here is from genome assembly GCA_036325905.1 of Lepus oiostolus. Taxonomy (NCBI): domain Eukaryota; kingdom Metazoa; phylum Chordata; class Mammalia; order Lagomorpha; family Leporidae; genus Lepus; species Lepus oiostolus. The sequence continues at coordinate 54,741,166 of CM070808.1, read as the reverse complement.
AGCAAAGTCTTTTCGTTAGGCAAGGGCATAAAATGTCATCTATACCAACAGAAATATCATGTTTGTTTGCCGCAGTTCCTCTAGCTTTCTCCCTAGAAAATACGAATGTGTAGAGCTGGTGTCTCCATGTGGAACCAATTCGTGTTTCCAAGTACAAATTAAATGTTCCCTAATAAAAACCATTCAAAAAAACTAAAGTCCATCGATAATATCCAGAAAACACAAACACAGAGGCTGTAGCAATATCTGGGATTCAGTTAGCCAAAACACAACCGGATATTTCTGTTTTCATCCAGTCATATCCAGACAAAGTGGTGTGGAATTCGGATGCAGTGGAACGAGAAAATCACAGTAGAAATGGTTTTGGAGAAAAGAAAAGGCTTTTCGTTAGGCAAGTGCATAAAATGTCATCTATACAAACAGAAGTTTCATGTTTGTTTGCCGCAGTTCCTCTAGCTTTCTCCCTAGAAAATATGAATTTGTAGAGCTGGTGTCCCCCTGATGAACCAATAAGTGTTTCTATGGTACAAAATTAAATGTTCCCTGATAAAAATATTAAAAACAATAAAGTCTATCGATAATATCCAGAAAACACAAACACAGAGGCTTGCACAATATCTCAGATTGTGTTAGCCAAAACATAACTGGATATTTCCAGTTTCATCCAGTAACATCCGGACAAAGCGGTTTGGAATTCGTATGCAATGGACTGAGAAAATCACAGTAAAAATGGTTTTGGAGAAAACCAAAGTCTTTTCAATAGGCAAGTGCATATAATGCCATGGATACAAACAGAAATATCATGTTTGTTTGCCTCAGTTCCTCTAGCTTTCTCCCTAGAAAATACGAATGTGTAGAGCTGGTGTCTCCATGTGGAACCAATTAGTGTTTCCAAGGACAAATTAAATGTTCCCTGATAAAACCATTCAAAACAATACAGTCCATCGATTATATCCAGAAAACATAAACACAGAGGCTTTAAAATATTTCGCATTGAGTTAGCCAAAACACAACCAGATATTTCCAGTTTCATAGAGTCATATCCGGACAAAGTGGTGTGGAATTCGTATGCAATGACCAAGAAAATCACAGTAAAAATGGTTTTGGAGAAAAGCAAAGTCTTTTCATTAGGCAAGTAGATAAAATATCAATGATACAAGCAGAGATATCATGTTTGTTTGTCGCAGTTCCTCTAGCTTTCTCCCTAGAAAATATGAATGTGTAGAGCTGGTGTCTCCATGTGGAAACAATTAGTGTTTCCAACATCAAAATTAAATGTTCCCTGATAAAAATATTCAAACAATAAAGTCCATCGATAATATCCAGAAAACACAAACACAGAGGCTTTCACAATATTTCAGATTGTGTTAGCCAAAACACAACTGGATATTTCTGGTTTCATCCAGTCATATCCGGACAAGCTGGTGTGGAATTCATATGAAATGGACCTAGAAAATCACAGCACAAATGGTTATGGAGAAAAGCAAAGTCTTTTTGTTAGGCAAGTGCATAAAATGTCATCTATACAAACAGAAATATCATGGTTGTTTGCCGCAGTTCCTCCAGCTTTCTCCCTAGAAAATACGAATATGTGCCGCTGGTGTCTCCATGTGGAACCAATTACTGTATCCAAGCTCAAAATAAAATGTTCCCCTATAAAAACATTCTAAAGATTAAAGTCTGGATAGGAAATTAGGAGAGCAGCAAGATGGTGGAATAGGCAGGGAGCACATTATTAGTTCGGGGGAGAGACAGTTTAATATAAGTGGAGGTACTGCAGGGTCAAGGTAGAGTAGGGGATGAAACAGCAGAGGAAACACTTCTGGAACTATTGATTCACAGTGGACCTGCGTGGAAAGCGTTGGAGCCCAAGTTCGGGACACCAGTGGCAGACTCAACACACCAGCGCTGGAACGTGAGGTGAGCCGAACCTCAATATCCCAAGACACCAGCGGGCAAGTGGAAAGAGGAGGCTAGAGGGAACGAGGCTTGAAACTCCGTGGGGAAAAATTCACCAGGCTAACTAAAAGAGAGAGAGGAAAAAAATAAAAAAGTGACCGATATGGACACAAGTTTCTCTCTCTCCGCTCACCTCTCAAAGGTGAGCAAGAAAGAGCAGGCGCCATTTTGGACATACGTCATAAGTAGGGTGACCTCAGGTCTGCACTGGCCCTGAGCCTAGCAGAAACACCTGACTCGGGGGGGAGGGGTGAAATAACAGGAGGTTAGGATCTAACTTGGTAACCCAGTGGGAGACTGCAGGAGAATTGGAGCCCACACTGAGGGCAGCACAGATTCCCTGTGTGGCCCTTGGGAAAGAGCTTCCGATCTCTGGCTCCTGTGGGTATATCATTTGCCTGCGAACTACCTCCAATTACGTTCAGCTGTGCAGAATTATTTCCCTTTTGAATAAAAAAAAGAAAGAGACATTTACCACACCTAACCTGGGAGTGTCATCTTTGACACACCCTGAGCCCTGAGGAACCAAACACAGCTCTCAGTCCACACTCATCTCAAGCCTCTAAGGCTCCACTCAAAGCAGACAGTCCACTTAAGATAGAGCCATAGTGTAACAAGAAAAAACACCACAGTGAAGAAACCAAATATCTCCAACATGCCAAACAACAAATGCAAAAACCAAGCTAACAAGAACAAGGAAGACACTATGACGCCCCCAAATGAAAAAGACACCCCAATTCAAGATTATGAAGATCTTGAGATCGAAGAAATGCAAGAAGCAGATCTCAAAAAATTGATAAGAGCATTAAGAAGTTCTCAAAAACAAATTTTTGAACTACAGAAATCCTTAATGGACAAGATAGAAAATCTCTCTCGTGAAAATGAAATATTAAGGAGGAATCAAAATGAAATGAAACAACTAGTATATCCAGAAAACTCAGACACAGAATCTTTCACAATATTTTGGATTGAGATAGCCAAAACAAACCCGGATATTTCTGTTTTTATCCAGTCATATCTGGACAAAGTGGTGTGGAATTCGTATGCAATGAACCAAAAAAAATCACAGTAAAAATGGGATTGGAGAAAAGCAAAGTCTTTTCATTAGGCAAGTGCATAAAATGTCATCTATTCAAACAGAAATATCCTGTTTGTTTGCGTAGCTTGATAGCTTTCTACCTAGAAAATACGAATGTGTAAGCTGGTGTCCCCATGATGAACCAATTAGTGTTTCAACGGTACAAAATGAAATGTTCCCTGATAAAAACATTCAAAACAATAAAGTCCATCGATAATATCCAGAAAACACAAACACAGAAGCTTTCACAATATTTCGGATTGAGTTAGCCAAAACACAACCGGATATTTCTGGTTTCATCCAATCATATCCAGACAAACTGCTGTGGAATTCGTATGCAAGGGACCGAGAAAATCACAGTAAAAATGATTTTGGAGAAAAGCAAAGGCTTTTCGTTAGGCAAGTGCATATAATGTCATCGATACAAACAGAAATATCATGTTTGTTTGCCGCAGTTCCTCTAGGTTTCTCCCTAGAAAATATGAATGTGTGGAGCTGGTGTCTCCATGTGGAACCAATTAGAGTTTCCAAGATCAAAATAGAATGTTCCCTGATTAAAAACATTCAAAACAATAAAGTCCGTGGATTATATCAGAAATACACAAGCACAGAGCATGTAGCAATATCTGCGATTAAGTTAGGCAGAAGCAAACCGGATATTTCCGGTTTCTTCCAGTCATATCCGGACAAAGTGGTGTGGAATTCGTATGCAATGTACCTAGAACATCACAGTAAAGATGGTTTTGGAGAAAAGCAAAGTCTTTTCGTTAAGCAAATGCATAAAATGTCATCTATAGAAACAGAAATATCACGTTTGTTTTCTGCAATTCCTCTCGCTTTCTCCGTAGAAAATACAAATGTGTAGAGCTGGTGTCTCCATGTGGAAACAATTAGTGTTTCAAAGGTACAAAGTTAAATGTTCTCTGATAAAAAACATTCAAAACAATAAAGGCTGTGTATAATATCAGGAATACACAAACACAGAGGATGTAGCAATATCTGGGATTGAGTTAGGCAAAACAAAACCGGACATTACTGGTTTCATGCAGTCATAACCGGACAAACTGGTGTGGAATTCATATGCAATGGACCGAGAAAATCACAGTAAATATGATTGGAGAAAAGCGAAGTCTTTTCATTAGGCAAGTAGATAAAATATCATCGATACAAACAGAAATATCATGTTTGTTTACCGCAGTTCCTCTAGCTTTCTCCTAGGAAATATGAATGTGTAGAGCTTGTCCCCATGTGGAATCAATTAGTGTTTCAATGGTACAAAATTAAATGTTCCCTGATAAAAATATACAAAACAATAAATTCCATCGATAATATCCAGAAACACAAACACAGAAGCTGTAGCAATATTTCTGAGTGAGTTAGCCAAAACACAACCGGATATTTCTGGTTTCATCCATTCATATCCGGACAAAGTGGTATGGAATTCGTATGTAATGGACCGAGAAAATCACAGTAAAAATGGTTTTGGAGAAAAGCAAAGTCTTTTCATTAGGCAAGTAGATAAAATGTCATCTATACAAACAGAAATATCAAGCTTGTTTGTCACAGTTCCTCTAGCATTCTCCCTAGAAAATACAAATATGTAGAGCTGGTGTCTCCATGTGCAACCAATTAGTGTTTCCAAGCACAAAATTAAAGGTTCCCTGATGAAAAACATTAAAAACTATAAAGTCCGTGGATAATATCAGAAATACACAAACACAGAGGCTGTAGCAATATCTGAGATTGTCTTTTCGTTAGGCAAGTGCATAAAATGTCATCTATACAAACAGAAATATCATGTTTGTTTGCCGCAGTTCCTCTAGCTTTCTCCCTAGAAAATACGAATGTGTAGAGCTGGTGTCCCCATGATGAACCAATTAGTGTTTCTACGGTACAAAAATAAATGTTCCCTGACACGTCTCAGCAAATTCAAAAGAATTGGAATCATACCATGCAGCTTCTCAGACCACAAAGGAATGAAATTGGAAATTGGCAACTCAGGAATCCCTAGAGCACGTGCAAACACATTGAGATTGAACAACATGCTCCTGAATGAACAATGGGTCATAGAAGAAATTAAAAGAGAAATCAAAAATTTTCTGGAAGTAAATGAGGATAACAGCACAACATACCAAAACCTATGGGATACAACAAAAGCAGTGTTAAGAGGAAAGTTTATATCAATAGGTGCCTACATCAAGAAATTGGAAAGGCACCAAATAGATGAGCTTTCAAGTCATCTCAAGGATCTAGAAAATCTGCAGCAAACCAAACCCAAACCCAGTAGGAGAAGAGAAATAATTAAAATCAGAGAAGAAATCAACAGGATTGAATCCAAAAAAAACATTACAAAAAATCAGCCAAACGAGGAGCTGGTTTTTTGAAAAAAATAAACAAAAATGACACCCCATTGGCCCAACTAACTAAAAAAAGAAGAGAAAAGACCCAAATCAATAGGATCAGAGATGAAATGGGAAACGTAACAACAGACGCCACAGAAATAAAAAGAATCATCAGAAATTACTAAAAGGACTTGTATGCCAGCAAACAGGGAAATCTATCAGAAATGGACAGATTCTTGGACACATACAACCTCCCTAAATTGAGCCAGGAAGACATAGAAAACCTAAACAGACCAATAACTGACACAGAAATTGAAACAGTAATAAAGGCCCTCCCAAAAAAGAAAAGCCCAGGGCCAGATGGATTCACTGCTGAGTTCTACCAGACATTTAGAGAAGAACTAACTCCAATTCTTCTCAAACTATTCAGAGCAATCGAAAAAGAGGGAATCCTCCCAAATTCTTTCTATGAAGCCACCATCACCTTAATTCCTAAGCCAGAAAGAGACGCAACATTGAAAGAGAATTACAGACCAAAATCCCTGATGAACATAGATGCAAAAATACTCAATAAAATTCTGGCCAATAGAATGCAACAACACATCAGAAAGATCATCCACCCAGACCAAGTGGGATTCATCCCCGGTATGCAGGGATGGTTCAACATTCGCAAAACAATCAACGTAATACACTACATTAACAGACTGCAGAAGAAAAACCATATGATTCTCTCAATAGACGCAGAGAAAGCATTTGATAAAATACAACACCCTTTCATGATGAAAACTCTAAGCAAACTGGGTATGGAAGGAACATTCCTTAATACAATCAAAGCAATATATGAAAAACCCACTGCCAACATCCTATTGAATGGGGAAAAGTTGGAAGCATTTCCACTGAAATCTGGTACCAGACAGGGATGCCCTCTCTCACCACTGCTATTCAATATAGTTCTGGAAGTTTTGGCCAGAGCTATTAGGCAAGAAAAAGAAATTAAAGGGATACAAATCGGGAAGGACGAACTCAAACTATCCCTCTTTGCAGATGATATGATTCTTTATTTAGGGGACCCAAAGAACTCTACTAAGAGACTGCTGGAACTCATCGAAGAGTTTGGCAAAGTAGCAGGATATAAAATCAATGCACAAAAATCAACAGCCTTTGTATACACAGGCAATGCCACGGCTGAGGAAGAACTTCTAAAATCAATCCCATTCACAATAGCTACAAAAACAATCAAATACCTTGGAATAAACTTAACCAAAGACGTTAAAGATCTCTACGATGAAAACTACAAAACCTTACAGAAAGAAATAGAAGAGGATACCAAAAAATGGAGAAATCTTCCATGCTCATGGATTGGAAGAATCAATATCATCAAAATGTCTATTCTCCCAAAAGCAATTTATACATTCAATGCAATACCCATCAAGATCCCGAAGACCTTCTTCTCAGATCTGGAAAAAATGATGCTGAAATTCATATGGAGACACAGAAGACCTCGAATAGCCAAAGCAATCCTGTACAACAAAAACAAAGCCGGAGGCATCACAATACCTGATTTTAGGACATACTACAGGGCAGTTGTTATCAAAACAGCATGGTACTGGTACAGAAACAGATGGATAGACCAATGGAACAGAATAGAAACACCAGAAATCAATCCAAACACCTACAGCCAACTTATATTTGACCAAAGATCCAAATCTAATCCCTGGAATAAGGACAGTCTATTCAATAAATGGTGCTGGGAAAATTGGATTTCCATGTGCAGAAGCTTGAAGCAAGACCCATACCTATCACCTTACACAAAAATTCACTCAACATGGATTAAAGACTTAAATCTTCAACCCGAAACCATCAAATTATTAGAGGGCATTGGAGAAACCCTGCAAGATATAGGCACAGGCAAAGACTTCCTGGAAAATACTCCAACAGCACAGGCAGTCAAAACCAAAATTAACATTTGGGACTGCATCAAATTGAGAAGTTTCTGTACTCCAAAAGAAACAGTCAGGAAAGTGAAGAGGCAACCAACAGAATGGGAAAAAACATTCGCAAACTATACTACAGATAAAGGATTGATAACCAGAATCTACAAAGAAATCAAGAAAATCCACAACAAGAGAACAAACAACCCACTGAAGAGATGGGCCAAGGACCTCAATAGACATTTTTCGAAAGAGGAAATCCAAATGGCCAACAGACACATGAAAAAATGTTCAAGATCACTAGCAATCAGAGAAATGCAAATCAAAACCACAATGAGGTTCCATCTCACCCCGGTGAGAATGGCTCACATTCAGAAATCTACCAACAACAGATGCTGGAGAGGATGTGGGGAAATAGGGACACTAACTCACTGTTGGTGGGAATGCAAACTGGTTAAGCCACTATGGAAGTCTGTCTGGAGATTCCTCAGAAACCTGAACATAACCCTACCATACAACCCAGCCATCCCACTCCTTGGAATTTGCCCAAAGGAAATTAATTTGGCAAATAAAAAAGCCATCTGCACATTAATGTTTATTGCAGCTCAATTCACAATAGCTAAGACCTGGAACCAACCCAAATGCCCATCAACAGTAGACCGGATAAAGAAATTATGGGACATGTACTCCATAGAATACTATACAGCAGTAAGAAACAACGAAACCCAGTCATTTGCAACAAGATGGAGCAATCTGGAAAACATCATGCTGAGTGAATTAAGCCAGTCCCAAAGAGAAAAGTATCATTTGTTTTCCCTGATCGGTGACAACTGAGCGCCAAAGGGGAAACCTGTTAAGTGAAATGGACACTATAAGCAACAATGAACTGATCAGCTCCTGTCCTGACTTTAGATGTACAATGTAATACTTTATCCTTTTTAGTATTTGTTGTTGTTGTTGTTGTTCTAGTACTATTGGTTGAACTCAGTAATTAACACACAATTATACTTAGGTGTTTAATTTTTAACTGAAAAGTGATCCCTGTTAAATCTAAGAGTGGAAAAAGAGAGGGAGGAGATGAAGAGCTATGGGTTATTTAACTATGTGCTTATTTTCAAAGACTTGAATAATCACCTTGTAACAATGATCAGATTTGGTCTATGTTATGTCATGATTTTACGGAATCTTATTTCAACCAGATATTTTGGATTTTGATATTGGTCTATTATGCTATGTTATATGTGCGTACATATTGTATGTCCACATGGGGAAATTTTATTAAGAGTTTTATTTTAAATGGCTTTTTGATAAGATTGTCCATAAATTTAAGCTGCTAAAATCAATCAAAGATACATTTTAATTTGTATGACCTGAATCTGTGTATCATATGTTTTAAACTTGTTGGTAGAAAGAAACTAAAAACATTTCATATGGTTGTGCTTAAGTTTACTGGTTAAACAAACTACACCATATTAGATATTTAAGACGTGTTTTCAAATACATGATTCTTAAAATTTATAGAAGGCATTGGACCTTCCGGTAAATGTTTTATTAAGTTCTTATCTAAGGGTTGAAACGGTTTGCTAAGAATTCATGTAATATTGCTATTGTCAGCAAGTGATCTAGGACTTGCTCCCTCATTTCTCTATTCTAAGCCCAACTTGTTCTTTCACTTCTCTATTCTCTTCAAGGTAGGGAACTAATTCTATTATGAAGGAATCTGTAGGATGCACAATTTAATCTTTAGACCTTATAAGAGATGGCTAACATTTTTCTGTAATAGCATAGCCAAAATAAGAACTTAACTAATAATCTCATAGCTAGATTCACATCGCCATCAGCGAAGTATACAGTAAGTAGAAAAAAAAACCTCCCTTTCAGACCAAAGGGAAAGAAAGTTTGAAAGTGAGAATATAATTTTCCTCATGGGCATTGTCTACCTTAGAAAAACTACTACAGAACATGCCTGTGACTATAGACTTGTAGTTCAGGCCACCGAAGATTAGAGATGGGACACGGGCACTCCCTTGACTTGCATCCTCTGGTCTGCTTTAACACAAACCAGGAGGAAAAGAAAGCTAGGCATCAGAAGCAATGGGTGGCAGGCCTATTAATGGCTGATCTGTACAGTGATCTGCCCTCAAGGAGACCCAACAGGCCAGTCCACTGCAGTGGCTTTCAATGTGGTAAGCCTGGGCTTCAGCAGAAGTCAGCTTGTGAAGAGCCCTGGCAGCAGCTCTGCCAAGAGTTGGATCACTGGAAATGGACCTGCCCTGGAGTCGAAGGATGCCCAGGTCAGAGCCACAGATCTTACTGGCTCTAAGCTGAAAAGCCCTTCACTCAGCCCAACTTCCAAAGTGACCACTGCAGCTGAGGGTATGGTCAAGTAGGGTCAGCAACATTGCAGGCAGAACTGTAAATTTCTTGTTAGAGATGCCCCCTGCCTTTACCTGGCCAGCTCTCCTCCCAGGCCAGCCAGGTAATGAAAGCCAACCGAGTGCCTTCCCCTTGGAGGTTCACACCTCCCTTAGGATATACCCCATGTGAAGAGATAGATAGGTCTGCGCCTCTGAATTTACACGGCCTAAAGCCCACCAGATTATTATCAAGCCCCTTCTATCAGGTTCTATTTGCCTCTCAATCAGAAAAATTACTTGTAGCTTAGACAGAACCTTTCTTAGCTCCTCTAATAATGATTCTGTCCTTTGTTCTCGGCCCTGTCTAGTGCACTTGGGCCTCATTCCTTTGTAATCATAACCTCTACTCTACCACCAATGGCTCTACTCCCAACCTGTGTGTACTGATGGTCCTCTTCCCCACTTAATGCTGTACAATTGTTCAAACCTGGTAAATGCCACTCTTAGGATCATTGGTTACTATCCTCACTCTGTCTTTTATGACCTTGTCTAAATAGGATTAGAGTTGGTAAACTTGGAAGGCTTCCATAGCCTTGGCAACTCATGATGACAGACTAGGATGGTTACTGGCGCCATAAATTAGAGTGTCAATTTGTTGGGTCAACAACAGGAGCCACTGTGCACTTGCTCCTCATGTGGGATATCTGTCCTTAATGCGTTGTACATTGTGATTTAATGCTATAAATAGTACTCAAACAGTATGTTTAACTTTGTGTTTCCATGTGGGTGCAAACTGTTGAAATCTTTACTTTAAATATACTAACTTGATCTTCTGTATATAAAGAGAACTGAAAATGAATCTTATGCAAATGAAAGGGGAGAGGGAGCGGGAGAGGGGAGGTTTGTGGGTGGGAGGGAAGTTATGGGAGGGGGAAGGCATTGTAATCCATAAGATGTACACTGGAAATTTACATTCATTAAATAAAAGTTAAAAAAAAAGAAAAAAAAATAAAGTCCGTTGATAATATCCAGAAAACACAAACACAGAGGCTTTCACAATATTTCGGATTGAGTTAGCCAAAACACAACCGTATATTTCTGTTTTGATCCAGTCATATTCAGACAAACTGGTGTGGAATTCTTATGCAATGAACCAAAAAAATCACAGTAAAAATGCTTTTGGAGAAAAGCAAAGTCTTTTCGTTAACAAGTACATCAAATGTCATCTATACAAACAGAAATATCATGTTTCTTTGTCGCAGTTCCTCTAGCATTCTCCCTAAAAAATCCGAATGTGTAGAGATGGTGTCTCCATGTGGAACCAATTAGTGATTCCAAGCACAAAATTAAATGTTCCCTGATAAAAAACATTCAAAACAATAAAGTACGTGGATAATATCAGGAATACACAAACACAGAGGCTGTAGCAATATCTGGGATTGAGTTAGCCAAACCAAACCGGATATTTCAATTTTCATCCAGTCATATCCGGACAAACTGGTGTGGAATTCGTATGCAGTGTATCGAGAAAATCACAGAAAAATGGTTTTGGAGAAAAGCAAAGCCTTTTCGTTAGGCAAGTGCATAAAATGTCATCTATACAAACAGAAATATCATGTTTGTTTTTCACAGTTCCACTAGCCTTCTCCCAAAAAATACGAATATGTACCGCTGGTGTCCCCATGATGAACCAATTAGTATTTCAATGGTGCAAAATTAAATGTTCCCTGATAAAAACATTCAAAACACTAAAGTCCATCGATACTATCCAAAAAACGCAAACACAGAAACTTTCATAATATTTCGTATTGAGTTAGCCAAAACACAACCGTATATCCGGTTTCATTCAGTCATACCCAGACAAAATGTTGTGGAATACGTATGCAATGGACTAAGAAAATCACAGTAAAAATGGTTTTGGAGAAAAGCACAATCTTTTCGTTAGGGAAGTGGATAAAATATCATCGATACAGACAGAAACATCATGTTTTTTTTTTTTTTTTTTTTTGCCGCAGTTCCTCTAGTTTTCTCCCTAGAAAATACGAATGTATACAGCTGGTGTCCCCATGTGGAACCAAATTGTGTTTAAAAGCACAAAATTATATGTTCCCTGAAAAAGAACATTCAGAACTATAAAATCGGTGGTTAATATCAGGAATACACAAACACAGAGGCGGTAGCAATAGTTCATATTGAGTTAGCCAAAACAGAACCGGATACATCTGGTTTCATCCAGTCATATCCGGATAAAGTAGTGTGGAATTCGTATGCAATGGACCAAGAGAATCACAGTAAGACTGGTTTTGGAGAAAAGCAAAGTCTTTTCGTTAGGCAAGTGCATAAAATGTCATCTATACAAACGGAAATATCATGTTTGTTTGCCGCAGTTCCTGTAAATTTCTCCGTAGAAAATATGAATGTGTAGAGCTGGTGTCTCCATGTGGAAACAATTAGTGTTTCTGCGGTACAAAATTAAATGTTCCCTGATAAAAATATTCAAAACAATAAAGTCCGCAGATAATATAAGGAATACACAAACACAGAGGCTTGCACAATATTTCAGATTGAGTCAGCCAAAACACAACCGGATATTTATGTTTTCATCCAGTCATATGGAGAGAAAGTGGTGTGGAATTCGTATGCAAGGGACCGAGAAAATCAGAGTAAAAATGGTTTTGGTGAAAAGCAAAGTCTTTACGTTAGGCAAGTGCATATAATGTCATCAATACAAACAGAAATATCATGTTTGTTTGCCGCAGTTCCTCTAGCTTTCTCCCTAGAAAATAAGAATGTGTAGAGCTGGTGTCCCCATGATCAACCAATTAGTGTTTCTACGGTGCAAAATTAAATGTTCCCTGATAAAAATATTCAAAACAATAAAGTCCATCGATAATATCCAGAAAACATAAACACAGAGGCTTTCACAATATTTCAGATTGAATCAGCCAAAACACACCCAGATAATTCTGGTTTCATCCAGTCATATCCGGACAAACTCGTGTGGAATTCGTATGCAAAGGACCGAGAAAATCAGAGTAAAAATGGTTTTGGTGAAAAGCAAAGTCTTTTCATTAGGGAAGTAGATAAAATATCATTGATACAAACAGAAATATCATGTTTGTTTGCCACAGTTCCTCTAGCTTTCTCCCCTAGAAAATACGAATGTGTAGAGCTGGTTTCTCCATGTGGAACCAATTACTGTATACAAGCTCTAATAAAATGTTCCCCGATAAAAAACATTCAAAAAAAAAATAAAGTCCGTTGATAGTATCCAGAAAAAACAAACACAGAGGCTGTAGCAATATCTGGGATTGAGTTAGCCAAAACAAAACCAGATATTTCCGGTTTCATCCAGTCATATCCAGTATACTGGTGTGGAATTCGTATGCAATGGATCGAGATATTCACAGTACAAACGTTTTTGGAGAAAAGCAAAGTCTTTTCTTTAGGCAAGTGCATAAAATGTCATCTATACAAACAGAAATATCATGTTTGTTTGCCCCAGTTCCTCTAGCTTTCTCCCTAGACAATATGAATGTGTAGAGCCGGTGTCCCCATGATGAACAAATTAGTGTTTCAATGGTACAAAATGAAATGTTCCCTGATAAAACCATTCAAAACCATAACTTCCATCGACAATATCCAGAGAACACACAGAGTATTTCACAATATTCCAATTTGAGTCAGCCAAAACACAACAGGATATTTCCGGTTTTATCCAGTCATATCCGGACAAACTGGTGTGGAATTCGTGTGCAAGGGACCGAGAATATCACAGTAAAAATGGTTTTGGAGGAAAGCAAAGTCTTTTCTTTAGGGAAGTAAATAAAATATCATTGATACAAACAGAAATATCATGTTTGTTTGCTGCAGTTCCTCTAGCTTTCTCCCTAGAAAATATGAATGTGTAGAGCTGGTGTTTCCATGTGGAACCTATTAGTGTTTCCAAGCACAAAATTAAATGTTCCCTGAAAAAAAATTGAAAAAAAATAAAGTCCGTGGAAAACATTAGGAATACACAAACACAGGAGCTGTAGCAATATTTTGGATTGAGTTAGCCAAAACACAACCGGATATTTCCGGTTTCATCCAGTCATATCCGGAAAAAGTTTTGTGGAATTCGTATGCAATGGACCGAGAAAATCACAGTAAACATGGTTTTGGAGAAAAGCAAAGTCTTTAGTTAGGCAAGTGCATAAAATGTCATTGATACAAACAGAATATCATGTTTGTTTGCCGCAGTTCCTCTAGCTTTCTCCCTAGAAAATAGGAATGTGTGAAGCTGGTGTCCACATGATGAACCAATTAGAGTTTTTACTGAACAAAATGCAATGTTCCCAGATAAAAAACATTTAAAACAATAAATTCCATCTATAATATCTAGAAAACACAAACACAGAGGCTTTCACAATATTTCGGATTTAGTTATCCAAAACACAACCAGATATTTCTGGCTTCATCCAGTCATACCGGACAAACTGGTGTGGAATTCGAATGCAGTGGACTGAGAAAATCACAGTAAAAATGATTTTGGAGAAAAGCAAAGTCTTTTCGTTAGGCAAGTGCATAAAATGTCATTGATACAAACAGAATATCATGTTTGTTTGCCGCAGTTCCTCTAGCTTTCTCCCTAGAAAATAGGAATGTGTGAAGCTGGTGTCCACATGATGAACCAATTAGAGTTTTTACTGAACAAAATGCAATGTTCCCAGATAAAAAACATTTAAAACAATAAATTCCATCTATAATATCTAGAAAACACAAACACAGAGGCTTTCACAATATTTCGGATTTAGTTATCCAAAACACAACCAGATATTTCTGGCTTCATCCAGTCATACCGGACAAACTGGTGTGGAATTCGAATGCAGTGGACTGAGAAAATCACAGTAAAAATGATTTTGGAGAAAAGCAAAGTCTTTTCATTAGGCAAGTGCATAAAATGTCATCTATACAAACAGAAATATCATGTTTGTTTGCCACAGTTCCTCTAGTTTTCTCCCTAGAAAATACGAATATGTAGAGCTGGTGTCTCTATGTGGAACCAATTAGTGATTCCAAGCTCAAATTAAATGTTCCCTGATAAAAAAAATTTCAAAACAAAAAGTCCATGGATAATTTCAGGAATACACAAACACAGAGGCTGTAGCAATAACTGGGATTGAGTTAGCCAAAACACAACAGGCTATTTCTGGTTTCTTCCAATTATATCCGGACAAACTGGTGCAGAATTCATATAAAATGGACCAAGGAAATCACAATAAAAATGATTTTGGAGAAAAGCAAAGGCTTTTCTTTAGGCAAGTGCATAAAATGTCATCGATGCAAACATAAATATCATGTTTGTTTGCCACAGATCCTTTATTTTACTACCTAGAAAATACAAATACATAGAGCTGGTGTCTCCATGTGGAACCAATTACTGTATCCAAGCTCAAAATAAAATGTTCTCCGATAAAAAACATTCAAAACAATAAAGTCCGTGGATAATATCCAGAAAACAAAAACATAGAAGCATTAGCAATATCTAGGATTGAGTTAGCCAAAAGAAAACCGGATATTTCCGGTTTCATCCAGTCATATCCGGACAAACTGGTATGGAATTCATATGCAATGGACCGAGAAAATCACAGTAAAAATTGTTTTGGAGAAAAGCAAAGTCTTTTTGTTAGGCAAGTGCATAAAATGTCGTCTATACAAACAGAAATACCATGTTTGTTTGCCGCAGTTCCTCTATCTTTCTCCCTAGAAAATACAAGTATGTAGAGCTGGTGTCTCCATGTGGAGCAATTAGTGTTTCCAAGCACAAAATTAAATGTTCCCTGAAAAAAAAAACATTCAAAACAATAAAATTTGTGGATAATCAGGAATACACAAACACAGAGGTGCTAACAATATCTGAGATTGAGTTAGCCAAAAAACAAAACCGGATATTTCTGGTTTCATCCAGTCATATCCGGACAAAGTGGTGTGGAATTCATATGCAATGGACTGAGAAAATCAGAGTAAAAAATGTTTGCAGAAAAGCAAATCTTTTCGTTAGGCAAGTGCATAAAATGTCAGCTGTAGAAACAGAAATATCATGTTTGTTTTCCTCACTTCCTATAGGTTTCTCCGTAGAAATTATGAATGTAATTTCTGACACCATGAGCAAGAGTGTAAAATTGTTAAGTCAGCAACAGGAGTCACTATGTACTTACATCCCATGTGGGATCTGTCCTTAATGTGTTGTCTAATGTGCAGTGATGCTATAACTAGTACTGAAACAGTATTTTTACACTTTGTGTTTCTGCATGGGTACAAACTATGAGATCTTTACTAATTATATACTGAATCGATCTTCTGTATATAAAGATAATTGGAAATGAAAAAAAAACCTGGTGTTAAATTGGAAATGGCGTAGAAAATTAATTAATATTTTAAAAATATTATGTAGGATCTCTGCCTTTAATGTGCTGTACACTCTTATTTAATGCTATAACTAGTATTCCAACAGTATTTTTTTTTCACTTTGTGTTGCTATATGGGGGCAAACTGTTGAAATCGTTACCTAATTTATACTAAACTGATTTTTTTGTATATAAAGAGAATTGAAAATGAATCATGATGTGATTGGAAGGGGAGAGGGAGCGGGAAAGGGGAGGGTTGTGGGTGGGAGGGAAGTTTTGGGAGAGGAAAGGCATTGTAACCCATGAGCTCTACTTTGGAAATTTATATTCATTAAATAAAAGTTTCATAAAAAAAAAGAAATTACGAATGTGTAGCGCTTCTGTCGCCATGATGAAACAATTAGTGATTCAACAGTACAAAATTAAATGTTCCCTGATAAAACACATTCAAAACAATAAAGCCTGTGGATAATATCAGGAATACACAAACACAGAGGCTGTAGCAATATCTGGGATTGTGATAGGCAAAACACAACCAGATATTTCCGGTTTCATGCAGTAATATCCAGATAAACTGGTGTGGAATTCATATGCAATGGACAGAGAAAATCACAGTAAAAAAAGTTTTAGAGAAAAGCAAAGTCTTTTCATTAGGCAATATATAAAATATCATCGATACAAACAGGAGTATCTTGTTTGTTTGCCGCAGTTCCTCTAGGTTTCTTTCTAGAAAATACGAATGTGTAGTGCTGGTGTTTATATGTGGAACCAATTAGTGTTTCAACGGTACAAAATTAAATGTCCCCTGATAAAAAACATTCAAAACAATAAAGTCTGTGGATAATATCAGGAATACACAAACACAGAGCCTGTAGCAATATCTGTGATTGAGTTAGGCAGAAGAAAACCGGATATTTCCGGTTTCATCCAGTCATATCCGGACAAAGTGGTGTGGAATTCCTATGCAAAGGACAGAGAAAATCACAGTAAAAATGGCTTTGGAGAAAAGCAAAGTATTTTCATTAGGCAAGTGCATAAAATGTCATCGATACAAAAAGAAATATCATGTTTGTTTTCCGCAGGTCTTCTAGCTTTCTCCCTAGAAAATACGAATGTGTAGAGCTGGTGTCTCCATGTGGAAACAATTAGTGTTTCAACCTTACAAAATTAAATGTTCCCTGAAAAAAAACATTGAAAAACATAAAGTCCAAGGATAATATCAGGAACACACAAACACAGAGGCTGTAGCAATATCTGGGATTGTCTTTTCGTAGGCAAGGGATTAAATGTCATCGATACAAACAAAAATATCATGTTTGTTTGCCGCAGTTCCTAGAGCTTTCTCCCTAGAAAATACGAATGTGTAGAGCTGGTGACCCCATGATGAACCAATTAGTGTATATACGGTACAAAAATAAATGTTCCCTCATAAAAACATTCAAAACAATAAATAACATTGAAAATATACAGAAAACACAAACACAGAGGCTTTCACAATATTTCAGATTGAGACAGCCAAAACACAACCGGATATTTCAGTTTTCATCCAGTCATATCCGGAGAAAGTGGTGTGGAATTCGTATGCAAGGGACTGAGAAAATCAGAGTAAAAATGGTTTTGGAGAAAAGCAAAGTCTTTAGTTAGGCAAGTGCATAAAATGTCATCTATACAAACAGAAATATCATGTTTTTTTGCTGCAGTTTCGCTATCTTTCTCCCAAGAAAATACGAATGTGTAGAGCTGGTGTCTCCATGTGGAAACAATTAGTGTTTCCAAGTACAAAATTAAATGTTCCCTGAAAAAAAACATTCAAAACAATAAAGTCTGTTGATAATATCAAAAATACACAAACGCAGAGGCTGTAGCAATATCTGCGATTGAGTTAGCAAGAAGAAAACCGGATATTTCCGGTTTCTTCCAGTCATATCCAGACAAACTGCTGTGGAATTCATATGAAAGGGACCGAGAAGATCACAGTACAAATGGTTTTGGAGAAAAGCAATGTCTTTTCGTTAGGCAAATGCATAAAATGTGATCGATACAAACAGAAATATCACGTTTGTTCGCCACATTTCCTCTAGCTTTCTCCCTAGAAAATATGAATGTGTAGAGCTGGTGTCTCCATGTGGAAACAATTAGTGTTTCAACGGTACAAAATTAAATGTTCTCTGATAAAAAACATTCAAAAGAATAAAGGCTGTGTATAATATCAGGAATACACAAACACAGAGGATGTAGCAATATCTGGGATTGAGTTAGGCACAACAAAACCGGATTTTACTGGTTTCATGCAGTCATATCTGAACAAACTGATGTGGAATTCATATGCAATGGACCGAGAATTTCACAGTAAATATGATTTTGGAGAAAAGCAAAGTGTTTTCATTAGGCATGTAGATAAAATATCATCGATACAAACAGAAATATCATGTTTGTTTGCCGCAGTTCCTCTAGCTTTCTCCTAGGAAATATGAATGTGTAGAGCTTTTCCCCATGTGGAATCAATTAGTGTTTCAGTGGTACAAAATTAAATGTTCCCTGATAAAAATATACAAAACAATAAATTCCATCGTTAATATCCAGAAACACAAACACAGAGGCTTTCACAATATTTCCGAGTGAGTTAGCCAAAGCACAACCGGATATTTCTGGTTTCATCCAGTCTATCCGGACAAAGTGGTATGGAATTCGTATGTAATGGACCGAGAAAATCACAGTAAAATGGTTTTGGAGAAAAGCAAAGTCTTTTCATTAGGCAAGTGCATAAAATGTCATCCATACAAACAGAAATATCAAGCTAGTTTGCCGCAGTTCCTCTAGCATTCTCCCTAGAAAATACAAATATATATAGCTGGTGTCTCCATGTGCAACCAATTAGTGTTTCCAAGCACAAAATTAAAGGTTCCCTGATGAAAAACATTAAAAACAATAAAGTCCGTGGATAATATCAGACATACACAAACACAGAGGCTGTAGCAATATCTGGGATTGTCTTTTCGTAGGCAAGTGATTAAATGTCATCGATACAAACAAAAATATCATGTTTGTTTGCCGCAGTTCCTAGAGCTTTCTCCCTAGAAAATAAGAATGTGTAGAGCTGGTGACCCCATGATGAACCAACTAGTGTATCTACGGTACAAAATAAATGTTCCCTGATAAAAACATTCAAAACAATAAATAACATTGAAAATATACAGAAAACACAAACACAGAGGCTTTCACAATATTTCAGATTGAGACAGCCAAAACACAACCGGATATTTCTGTTTTCATCCAGTCATATCCGGAGAAAGTGGTGTGGAATTCGTATGCAAGGGACTGAGAAAATCAGAGTAAAAATGGTTTTGGAGAAAAGCAAAGTCTTTAGTTAGGCAAGTGCATAAAATGTCATCTATACAAACAGAAATATCATGTTTTTTTGCTGCAGTTTCGCTATCTTTCTCCCAAGAAAATACGAATGTGTAGAGCTGGTGTCTCCATGTAGAAACAATTAGTGTTTCCAAGTACAAAATTAAATGTTCCCTGAAAAAAAACATTCAAAACAATAAAGTCTGTTGATAATATCAAAAATACACAAACGCAGAGGCTGTAGCAATATCTGGGATTGAGTTAGCAAAAACAAAACCGGATATTTCCGGTTTCATCCAGTCATATCAGGACAACATGGTGTGGAATTCGTATGCAATGGACCAAGAAAATCACAGTACAAATGGTTTTGGAGAAAAGCAAAGTCTTTTCGTTAGGCAAGTAGATAAAATATCATCGATACAAACAGAAATATCATGTTTGTTTACCAGAGTTCCTATAGCTTTCTCCCTAAAAAATAAAAATATGTAGAGCTGGTGTCTCCATGTGGAAACAATTAGTGTTTTCAAGCACAAAATAAAATGTTCCCTGATAAAAAAATTCAAAACAATAAAGTCCGTGGGTAATATCAGGAATACACAAACACAGAGGCTGTAGCCATATCTGGGATTGAATTAGCAAAAACAAAACCGGATATTTCCGGGTTCATCCAGGCATATCAGGACAACGTGGTGTGGAATTCGTAAGCAATGGACCGAGAAAATCACAGTAGTAATGGTTTTGGAGAAAAGCAAAGTCTTTTCGTTAGGCAAGTGCACAAAATGTCATCTATGCAAACAGAAATAGCATGTTTCTTTGCCGCAGTTCCTCTAGCTTTCTCCCTAGAAAATACGAAAGTGTAGAGCTGGTGTCCCCATGATGAACCAATTAGTGTTTCTGCGGTACAAAATGAAATGTTGCATGATAAAAACATTGAAAACAATAAAGTGCATCGATAATAATCAGAAAACACAAACACAGAGGCTTTCACAATATTTCGGTTTGAGTTAGACAAAACACAACCGGATATTTCTGGTTTCATCCAGTCATATCCGGAAAAAGTGGTGTGGAATCCGTATGCAATGGACCGAGAAAATCACAGTAAAAATGGTTTTGGAGAAAAGCAAAGTCTTTTCGTTAGGCAAGTGCATAAAATGTCATCTATACAAACAGAAATATCATGTTTGTTTGCCAAAGTTCCTCAAGCTTTCTCCCTAAAAAATACGAATATGTAGCGCTAGTGTCTCAATGTGGAACCAATTACTGTATGCAAGCTCAAAATAAAATGTTCCCTGATAAAAAACATTCAAAAAATAAAGTCCATCGATAATATCCATGAAATACAAACACAGAGGCTATAGCAATATTTCATATTGAGTTAGCGAAACAAAGCTGGATATTTCTCTTTTTATCCAGTCATATCCGGACAAACTGGTGTGGAATTCGTATGCAATGGACCGAGAATATCACAGTAAAATTGGTTTTTGAGTAAAGCAAAGTCATTAGTTAGGCAAGTGCATAAAATATCATCTATAGAAACAGAACTATCATGTTTGTTTGCAGCAGTTTCGCTAGCTTTCTCCCTAGAAAATACGAATGTGTACAGCTGGTGTCTCCATGTGGAAACAATTAGTGTTTCCAAGCACAAAATTAAATGTTCCCTGATAAAAAACATTCAAAACAGTATAGTCTGTGGATAATATCAGGAATACACAAACACAGAGGCTGTAGCAATATTTCGTACTGAGTGAGCCAAAACAAAACTGGATATTTCGGGTTTGATCCAGTCATATCCGGACAACGTGGTGTGGAATTCGTATGCAATTGACCGAGAAAATCACAGTACAAATGGTTTTGGAGAAAAGCAACGTCTTTTCGTTAGGCAAGTAGATAAAATATCATCGATACAAACAGAAATATCATGTTTGCCACAGTTCCTCTAGCTTTCTCCCTAAAAAATACAAATATAGAGAGCTGGTGTCTCCATGTGGAAACAATTAGTGTTTTCAAGCACAAAATAAAATGTTCCCTGATAAAAAAATTCAAAACAATAAAGTCGGTGGATAATATCAGGAATACACAAACACAGAGGCTGTAGCCATATCTGGGATTGAATTAGCAAAAACAAAACCGGATATTTCCGGGTTCATCCCGGCATATCAGGACAACGTGGTGTGGAATTCGTATGCAATGGACCGAGAAAATCACAGTTAAAATGGTTTTGGAGAAAAGCAAAGTCTTTTCATTAGGTAAGTGCATAAAATGTCATCTATACAAACAGAAATATCATGTTTGTTTGCCGCAGTTCCTCTAGCTTTCTCCCTAGAAAATACAAATGTGTAGACCTGGTGTCCCCATGATGAACCAATTAGTGTTTCAACGGTACAAAATTAAATGTTCCCTGATAAAAACTTTCAAAACAAAAAAGTTCATCGATAATATCCACCATAAACATACAGTGAGGATTTCACAATATTTCGGATTGAGTTAGCCAAAACACAACCGGAAATTTCTGGTTTCATCCAGGCATATCAGGACAACGTGGTGTGGAATTCGTATGCACTGGACCGAGAAAATCACAGTAAAAATGGTTTGGAGAAAAGCAAAGTCTTTTCGTTAGGCAAGTGCATAAAATGTCATCTATACAAACAGAAATATCATGTTTGTTTGCCACAGTTCCTCTAGCTTTCTACGTAATAAATACGAATGTGGAGAGCTGGTGTCCCCATGATGAACCAATTAGTGTTTCTATGGTACAAAATTGAATGTTCCCTGATAAAAACATTCAAAACAATAAAATGTGTTGATAAAATCCAGAAACATAAACCCAGAGGCTGTAGCAATATTTCGGATTGAGTTAGCCAAAACACAACCGGATATTTCTGGTTTCATTCGCTCATAACTATTTAAACTAGTGTGGAATTCATATTGCAATGGACCGAGAAAATCACAATAAAAATGGTTTCGGAGAAAAGCAAAGTCTTTTCGTTCGGCAAGTGCATAAAATGTCATCGATACAAACAGAAATATCATGTTTGTTTTCCACAGGTCCTCTAGCTTTTTCCCTAAAAAATGCGAATGTGTAGAGCTGGTGTCCCCATGATGAACCAATCAGTGTTTCTATGGTCAAAATTAAATGTTCCCTGATAAAAATATTCAAAACAATAAAGTCCATCTATAATATCCAGAAAACACAAACACAGAGGCTTTCACAATATTTCGGATTGAGTTAGCCAAAACACAACCGGATATTTCCGGTTTCATCCTGTCATATGCAGACAAATTGGTATGGAATTCGTATGCAATGGACTGAGAAAATCACAGGAAAATGGGTTTTGGGGTAAAGGAAAGTTTTTTCGTTAGGAAAGTGCATAAAATGTCATCTATACAAACAGAAATATCATGTTTGGTTGCCGCAGTTCCTATAGCTTTCTCCCTAGAAAATATGAATGTGTAGAGCTGCTGTCTCCATGTGGAACCATTTAGTGTTTCGCAGCACAAAATTAAATGTTCCCTGAAAAAAAAACATTCAAAAAAATAAAGTCCGTGGATAATATGAGGAATACACAAACACAGAGGCTTTCACAATATTTCGGATTGAGATAGCCAAAACACAACTGGAGATTTCTGGTTGCAACCAGTCATATCTGGACAAGGTGGTGTGGAATTCGTATGCAATGGACCGAGAAAATCACAGCACAAATGGTTTTGGAAAAAAGCTAAATCTTTTCATTAGGAAAGTGCATAAAATGTCATCTATACAAACAGAAATATCACGTTTGTTTGCCACAGTTCCTCTAGCTTTCTCCCTAGAAAATACGAATGTGTAGAGCTGGTGTCTCCATGTGGACCAATTAGTGTTTCCAAGCATAAAATTAAATGGTCCCTGATAAAAACATTCAAAACAATAAAGTCTGTTGATTATATCCAGAAAAAACAAACACAGAGGCTGTAGAAATATCTGGTATTGAGTTAGCCAAAAAAAAAAAAAAAAAACAGATATTTCCGGTTGCATCCAGTCATATACGGACAAAGTGGTGTGGAATTCGTATGCAATGGACGGAGAAAATCACAGTTAAAATCGTTTTGGAGAAAAGCAAAGTCTTTACGTTAGGCAAGTGCATAAAATGCCATCTATAGAAACAGAAATATCATGTTTGCCACAATTCCGCTAGCTTTCTCCCTAGAAAATACGAATGTGTAGAGCTGCAGTTCCCATTATGAAACAATTAGTGTTTCAAAGGTACAAAATTAAATGTTCCCTGATAAAAACATTCAAAACAATAAGTCCATCGATAATATCCAGAAAACTCAAACACAGAGTCTGTAGCAATATTTCAGATTGAGTTAGCCAAAACACAACCGGATATTTCCGGTTACATCCAGTCATATCCGGACAAACTGGTGTGGAATTCGTATGCAATAGACCGAGAAAATCACAGTGAAAATGGTTTTGGAGAAAAGCAAAGTCTTTTCGTTAGGCAAGTGAATAAAATGTCATCTATGCAAACAGAAATATCATGTTTGTTTGCCGCAGTTCCTCTAGCTTTCTCCCTAGATAATACGACTGTGTGAAGCTGGTGTCTCCATGTGGAAACAATTAGTGTTTCCAAGTACAAAATTAAATGTTTACTGAAAAAAATATTCAAAAAATAAAGTCCATCGATATAACCAGAAAACACAAACACAGGGGCTGTAGCAATATTTTAGATTGAGTTAGCCAAAACACAACCAGAAATTTCAGGTTTCATCCAGCCATACCCGGACAAACTGGTGTGCAATTCGTATGCAATGGAAAGAGAAAATCACAGTAAAAATGGTTTTGGAGAAAAGCAAAGTCTTTTCGTTAGGCAAGTGCATAAAAGGTCATCTATACAAACAGAAATATCATGTTTGTTTGCTGCAGTTCCCCTAGCTTTCTCCCTAGAAAATATGAACATGTTCAGCTGGTGTCTCCATGTGCAATGAATTACTGTATCCAAGCTCAAAATAAAATGTTCCCCTATAAAAAAACATTCAAAACAATAAAGTCCATCGATAATATCCAGAAAACACAAACACAGAGGCTTTCACAATATTTCGGATTAAGTTAGCCAAAACACAACCGCATATTTCCGGTTTCATCCAGTCATATCTGCACAAACTGGTGTGGAATTCGTATGAAATGGACCCTGAAAATCACAGTACAAATGGTTTTGGAGGAAATCACAGTCTTCTCGTTAGGCAACTGCATGAAATGTCATCTATACAAACAGAAATATCATGTTTTTTTGCCACAGTTCCTCTAGCTTTCTCCCTAGAAAATACGAATGTGTAGAGCATGTGTCTCCATGTAGAACCAACTACTGTATCCAAGCTCAAAATAAAATGTTCTCTGATAAAAAACATTCAAAACAATAAAGTCTGTGGATAATATCCAGGAAACACAAACACAGAGGCTGTAGCAATATCTGTGATTGAGTTAGCCAAAACTCAACAGGATATTTCCGGTTTCATCTAGTCATATCCAGAGAAAGTGGTGTGGAATTAATAAGAAATGGACCGAGAAAATCACAGTAAAAATTATTTTGCAGAAAAGCAAAGTCTCTTCATTAGGCAATGCATAAAATGACATCTATACAAACAGAAATATCACGTTTGTTTGTCACAGTTCCTCTAGCTTTCTCCCTAGAAAATACGAATGTGTAGAGCTGGTGTCTCCATGTGGAACCAATTAGTGATTTCAAGCACAAAATTAAATGTTCCCTGATAAAAAACCTTCAAAACAATAAAGTCTTTGGATAATATCCAGGAAACACAAACACAGAGACTGTAGCAATATCTGGGATTGAGTTAGCCAAAACAAAACCGGATATTTCTGGTTTCTTCCATTCATATCTGGACAAAGTGGTGTGGCATTCATAAGAAATGGAACGAGAAAATCACAGTAAAAATTATTTGGCAGAAAAGCAAAGTCTCTTCATTAGGCAATGCATAAAATGACATCTATACAAACAGAAATATAATGTTTTGTTGCCGCAGTTCCTCTAGCTTTCTCCCTAGAAAATACGAATGTGTAGAGCTGTTGTCTACATGATGAAGCAATTAGAGTTTTAACAGTACAAAATGAAATGTTCCCTGATAAAAACATTCAAAACAATAAAGTCCATCGATAATATCCAGAAAACACAAACACAGGGACTTTCAGAATATTTCAGATTAAGTTAGCCAATAGACAACCACATATTTCCGGTTTCATCCAGTCATATCCGGAAAAGTCATTTGGAATTCGAATGCAATGGACCGAGAAAATCACTGTAAAAATGGTTTTGGAGAAAAGCAAAGTCTTTTCGTTAGGCAAGTGCATAAAATGTCATCGATACAAAATGAAATATCATGTTTGTTTGTAGCAGTTCCTCTAGCTTTCTCCCTAGAAAATACAAATGTATAGAGCTGGTGTCTGCATGAGGAACCAATTAGTGTTTCCTAGCACAAAATTAAATGTTCCCTGATAAAAACATTCAAAACAAAATGTCCGTATATAATATCAGTAATGCAGAAACACAGAGGCTTTTACAATATTTTGGATTGAGTTAGCCAAAACACATCCGGATATTTCTGGTTCCATCCACTCATATCCGGACAAACTGGTGTGGAATTCGTATGCAATGGACCGAGAAAATCACAGTAAAAATGGTTTTGGAGAATAGCAAAGTCTTTTCATTAGGCAAGTGCATAAAATGTCATCTATACTAACAGAAATATCATATATGTTTCAGGAAGTTCCTCTAGATGTCATCTATACAAACACAAATATCACGTTTGTTTGCCACGGCTCCTCTAGCCTTCACCCTTGAAAAGATGAATTTGAAGAGCTGATGTCCGAATAATGAACCAATTAGTGTTTCAAAGGTACAAAATTAAATGTTCCCTGATAAAAACATTCAAAACAAATGTCCATGGATAATATCAGGAATGCACAAGCACAGAGGCTTTTACAATATTTCGGATTGAGTTTGCCAAAACACAACCGGATATTTCTGGTTTCATCCAGTCATATCTGGACAAAGTGGTGTGGAATTCGTATGCAATGGACCGAGAAAATCACAGGAAAAATGGTTTTGGAGAAAAGCAAAGTCTTTTCGTTAGGCAAGTGCATAAAATGTCATATATACAAACATAAATATCATGTTTGTTTCCCACAGTTCCTCTAGCTTTCTCCCTAGAAAATACGAATGTTTAGAGCTGGTGTCTCAATGTGGAACCAGTTATTGTTTCCAGGCACAAAATTAAATGTTCCCTAATAAAAAGCATTCAAAACAATAAAGTCCCTGGATAATATCAGGAATACACAAACACAGAGGCTGTAGCCATATCTGGGATTGAGTTAGCCAAAACAGAACCGGAATTTTGCGGTTTCATCCAGTCATATCCGGACAAACTGGTGTGGAATTCGTATGCAATGGACCGAGAAAATCACAGTAAAAATGGTTTTGGAGAATAGCAAAGTCTTTTCATTAGGCAAGTGCATAAAATGTCATCGATGCAAACAGAAATATCATGATTGTTTGCCATAGTTCCTCTAGTTTTCTACCTAGACAATAGGAATGTGTAGAGCTGGTGTCTCCATGTGGAACCAATTAGTGTTTCCAAGCACAAAATTAAATATTCCCTGATAAAAAATATTAAAAACAAGAATGTTCATGGATAATATCAGGAATGCACAAACACAGAGGCTATAGCAATATCTGGGATTGAGTTAGCCAAAAGAAAGAGGATATTTCCGGTTTCATCCAGTCATATCCGGACAAACTGGTGTGGAATTCATATCCAATGGACCGAGAAAATCAGAGTGAAAATGGATTTGGAGAAAAGCAATGTCATTTCCTTACGCAAGTGCATAAAATGTCATCTATACAAACAGAAATATCATGTTTGTTTGCCGCAGTTCCTCTAGCATTCTCACTAGAAAATAGGAATATGTAGAGCTGGTGTCCCCATGATGAACCAATTAGAGTTTTAACAGTACAAAATAAAATGTTCGCTGAAAAAAAAAAAAAAACCACAACCAGATATTTCTCATTTCATCCAGTCATATCCGGACACACTGGTGTGGAATTCGTATGCAATGGACCGAGAAAATTACAGTAAGAATGGTTTTTGAGAAAAGCAAAGTCTTTTCGTTAGGCAAGTGCATAAAATGTCATCTATACAAACAGAAATATCATGTTTGTTTGCCGCAGTTCCTCTAGCTTTCACCCTAGAAAATACAATGTGTAGAGCTGGTGTCTCCATGTGGAACCAATTAGTGTTTCCAAGCACAAAATTAAATAATCCAGGATAAAAAAAAATCAAAACAATAAAGTCCATTGATAATATCAGAAAACACAAACACAGAAACTTTCACAATATCTGATTGAGTTAACCAAAACAAAACCGGATATTTCTCATTTCATCCAGTCATATTCGGACAAACTGGGGTGGAATTCGTATGCAATGGACAGAGAAAATCACAGTATAAATGGTTTTGGAGAAAACAATGTCTTTTCATTAGGCAAGTGCATAAATTTTCATCTACAGAAACAGAAATATCCTGTTTGTTTGCTGCAATTCCTGCAGATTTCTCCCTAGAAAATACGAATATGTAGAGCTTGTGTCCCCATGCTGAACCAATTAGTGTTTCAATGGTACAAAATTAAATGTTCCCTGATAAAAACATTCAAAACAATAAAGTCTATCGATAATATCCAGAAAACACAAACACAGAGGCTTTCACAATATTTCGGATTGAGTTAGCCAAAACACAACCGGATATTTCTGGTTTCATCCATTCATATCCGGACAAAGTGGTGTGGAATTAATACGCAATGGACCGAGAAAATCACAGTGAAAATGGTTTTGGAGAAAAGCAAAGTCTTTTCGTTAGGCAAGTGCATAAAATGTCATCTATACATACAGAAATATCATGTTTGTTTGCCACAATTCCGCTAGCTTTCTCCCTAGAAAATACAAATGTATAGAGCTGGTGTCTGCATGAGGAACCAATTAGTGTTTCCTAGCACAAAATTAAATGTTCCCTGATAAAAACATTCAAAACAAAATGTCCGTATATAATATCAGTAATGCAGAAACACAGAGGCTTTTACAATATTTTGGATTGAGTTAGCCAAAACA
Organism: Lepus oiostolus; assembly: GCA_036325905.1. NCBI lineage: Eukaryota > Metazoa > Chordata > Mammalia > Lagomorpha > Leporidae > Lepus > Lepus oiostolus. The sequence goes on along the minus strand of CM070808.1, from coordinate 54,712,612 downwards.
CATCCGGATATTTCTGGTTCCATCCACTCATATCCGGACAAACTGGTGTGGAATTCGTATGCAATGGACCGAGAAAATCACAGTAAAAATGGTTTTGGAGAATAGCAAAGTCTTTTCATTAGGCAAGTGCATAAAATGTCATCTATACTAACAGAAATATCATATATGTTTCAGGAAGTTCCTCTAGATGTCATCTATACAAACACAAATATCACGTTTGTTTGCCACGGCTCCTCTAGCCTTCACCCTTGAAAAGATGAATTTGAAGAGCTGATGTCCGAATAATGAACCAATTAGTGTTTCAAAGGTACAAAATTAAATGTTCCCTGATAAAAACATTCAAAACAAATGTCCATGGATAATATCAGGAATGCACAAGCACAGAGGCTTTTACAATATTTCGGATTGAGTTTGCCAAAACACAACCGGATATTTCTGGTTTCATCCAGTCATATCTGGACAAAGTGGTGTGGAATTCGTATGCAATGGACCGAGAAAATCACAGGAAAAATGGTTTTGGAGAAAAGCAAAGTCTTTTCGTTAGGCAAGTGCATCAAATGTCATCGATACAAACATAAATATCATGTTTGTTTCCCGCAGTTCCTCTAGCTTTCTCCCTAGAAAATACGAGTGTGTAGAGCTAGTGTCCGCATGATGTACCAATTAGTGTTTCAACGGTACAAAATTAAATGTTCCCTCATGAAAACATTCAAAACAAAAAGTCCGTATATAATATCAGCAATACAGAAACACAGAGGCTTTTACAATATTTCAGACTGAGTTAGCCAAAACACATCCGGATATTTCTGGTTCCATCCACTCATATCCGGACAAACTGGTGTGGAATTCGTATGCAATGGACCGAGAAAATCACAGTAAAAATGGTTTTGGAGAATAGCAAAGTCTTTTCATTAGGCAAGTGCATAAAATGTCATCTATACTAACAGAAATATCATATTTGTTTCAGGAAGTTCCTCTAGATGTCATCTATACAAACACAAATATCACGTTTGTTTGCCACGGCTCCTCTAGCCTTCTCAATTGAAAATACGAATGTGAAGAGATGGTGTCCGCATGATGAACCAATTAGTGTTTCAAAGGTACAAAATTAAATGTTTCCTAATAAAAATATTCAAAACAAATGTCCATGGATAATATCAGGAATGCACAAGCACAGAGGCTTTTACAATATTTCGGAATGAGTTTGCCAAAACACAACCGGATATTTCTGGTTTCATGCAGTCATATCTGGACAAAGTGGTGTGGAATTCGTATGCAATGGACCGAGAAAATCACAGTAAAAATGGTTTTGGAGAAAATCAAAGTCGTTTCCTTAGGCAAGTGCATAAAATGTCATATATACAAACATAAATATCATGTTTGTTTCCCACAGTTCCTCTAGCTTTATCCCTAGAAAATACGAATGTTTAGAGCTGGTGTCTCAATGTGGAACCAGTTATTGTTTCCAGGTACAAAATTAAATGTTCCCTAATAAAAAACATTCAAAACAATAAAGTCCGTGGATAATATCAGGAATACACAAACACAGAGGCTGTAGCAATATTGCAGATTGAGTTAGCCAAAATAAAACCGGATATTTCTGATTTCATCCAGTCATATCCGGAAAAACTGGTGTGGAATTCGTATGCAATGGACCGAGAAAATCACAGTAAAAATGGTTTTGTCGAAAAGCAAAGCCTTTTCGTTAGGCAAGTGCATAAAATGTCATCGATGCAAACAGAAATATCATGTTTGTTTGCTGTAGTTCCTCTAGTTTTCTACCTAGAAAATACGAATGTGTAGAGCTGGTGTCTCCATGTGGAACCAATTAGTGTTTCCAAGGACAAAATTAAATGTTCCCTGAAAAAAAACATTCAAAAAAATAAAGTCCATTGATAATATCAGGAATACACAAACACAGAGGCTGTAGCAATATCTGGGATTGAGTTAGCCAAAAGAAAGCGGATATTTCTGGTTTCATCCAGTCATATCCGGACAAACTGGTGTGGAATTCATATCCAATGGACCGAGAAAATCAGAGTGAAAATGGATTTGGAGAAAAGCAAAGTCATTTCCTTACGCAAGTGCATAAAATGTCATCTATACAAACAGAAATATCATGTTTGTTTGCCGCAGTTCCTCTAGCTTTCTCCCTAGAAAATACAAGGTGTAGAGCTGGTGTCTCCATGTGGAACCAATTAGTGTTTCAAAGCACAAAATTAAATAATCCAGGATAAAAATATTCAAAACAATAAAGTCCATCGATAATATGAGAAAACACAAACACAGAAATTTTCACAATATTTCTGATTGAGTTAACCAAAACAAAACCGGATATTTCTCATTTCATCCAGTCATATTCGGACAAACTGAGGTGGAATTCGTATGCAATGGACAGAGAAAATCACAGTATAAATGGTTTTGGAGAAAACAATGTCTTTTCGTTAGGCAAGTGCATAAGTTTTCATCTATATAAACAGAAATATCATGTTTGTTTGCCGCAATTCCTGTAGATTTCTCCCTAGAAAATACGAATATGTAGAGCTGGTGTCCCCATGCTGAAACAATTAGTGTTTCAATGGTACAAAATTAAATGTTCCCTCACAAAAACATTCAAAACAATAAAGTCCATCGATAATATCCAGAAAACACAAACACAGAGGCTTTCACAATATTTCGGATTGAGTTAGCCAAAACACAACCGGATATTTCTGGTTTCATCCATTCATATCCGGTCAAAGTGGTGTGGAATTAATACGCAATGGACCGAGAAAATCATCGTAAAAATGGTTTTGGAGAAAAGCAAAGTCTTTTCGTTAGGCCAATGCATAAAATGTTATCTATACAAACTGAAATATCATGTTTGTTTGCCGCAGTTCCTCTAGCTTTCTCCCTAGAAAATACAATGTGTAGAACTGGTGTCTCCATGTGGAAACAATTAGTATTTCCAAGCACAAAATTAAATGTTCCCTGATAAAGAACATTCAAAACAATAAAGTCTGTGGATAATATCAGGAGTGCACAAACACAGAGGCTGTAGCAATATCTGGGATTGTGTTATCAAAAAAAAAAAAAAAAACCCAGATATTTCCGGTTTCATCCAGTTATATCCGGACAAACTGGTGTGGAATTCGTATGCAATGGACCGAGAAAATCACAGTGAAAATGGTTTTGGAGAAAAGCAAAGTCTTTTCGTTAGGCAAGTACATAAAATGTCATCTATCCAAACAGAAATATCATGTTTGTTTGCCACAATTCCGCTAGTTTTCTCCCTAGAAAATACGAATGTATAGAGCTGGTGTCTCCATGTGGAACCATTTAGTGTTTCCTAGCACAAAATTAAATGCTCCCTGATAAAAACATTCAAAACAATAATGTCTGTGGATTATATCCAGAAAAAACAAACACAGAGGTTGTAGCAATATCTGGGATTGAGATAGCAAAAAGTAAACCAGATATTTCCAGTTTCATCCAAGCATATACTGACTAAGTCGTGTGGAATTCCTATGCAATGGACCGAGAAAATCACAGTAAAAATGGTTCTGGTGAAAAGCAAAGTCTTTATGTTAGGCAAGTGCATAAAATCTCATCTATACAAACAGAAATATCATGTTTGTTTGCCACAATCCCGCTAGCTTTCTCCCTAGAAAATACGAATGTATAGAGCTGGTCTTCCCGTTATGTAACAATTAGTGTTTCCACGGTACAAAATTAAATGTTCCCTGATAAAAATATTCAAAACAATAAGTCCATCGATAATATCCAGAAAACTCAAATACAGAGTCTGTATCAATATTTCGGATTGAGTTAGCCAAAACACAACCGGATATTTCTGTTTACATCCAGTCACTTCCGGACAAACTGGTGTGGAATTCGTATGCAATGGACCGAGAAAATCACAGTAAAAATGGTTTTGGAGAAAAGCAAAGTCTATTCGTTAGGCAAGAGAATAAAATGCCATCTATGCAAACAGAAATATCATTTTTTTTTTCCGCAGTACCTCTAGCTTTCTCTCTAGAAAATACGGATGTGTAGAGCTGGTGTCTCCATATGGAACCAATTTGTGTTTCCAAGCACAAAAGTAAATGTTCCCTGAAAAAAAATTCAAAAAATAAAGTCCGTGGATAATATCAGGAAAGCACAAACACAGAGGCTGTAGCAATATTTCGGATTGAGTTAGCCAAAACACAACCAGATATTTCTGGTTTAATCCAGTCATATCCGGACAAACTGGTGTGGAATTCGTATGCAATGGACCGAGTAAATCACAGTACAAATTTTTTGGAGCAAAGCAAAGTCTTTTCGTTAGGGAAGTGTATAAAATGTCGTCTATACAAACAGAAATATCATGTTTGTTTCCCGCAGTTCCTCTAGCTTTCTCCCTAGAAAATACGAAAGTGTAGAGCTGGAGTCTCCATGTGGAACAAATTAGTGATTCCAAGATAAATTAAATCTTCCCTGAATAAAAAACATTCAAAACTGTAAAGTCCGTGGATAATATCAGGAATACACAAACACAGAGGCTGTAGCAATATCTGGGATTGAGTTAGCCAAAATAGAACCAGAATTTTGCGGTTTCATCCAGTCATATACGGATAAACTGCTGTGGAATTCGTATGCAATGGACCGAGAAAATAACAGTAAAAATGGTTTTGGAGAAAATCAAAGTCTTTTCGTTAGGCAACTGCATAAAATATCATCTATACAAACAGAAATATCATGTGTGTTTGCCGCAGTTCCTGTTCTTTCTCCCTAGAAAATATGAATATGTAGAGCCGGTGTCTCCATGTGGAACCAATTAGTGTTTCCAAGCACAAAATAAAATTTTCCCTGTTAAAAAACATTCAAAACAATAAAGTCCGTGGATAATATCAGGAATACACAAACAAAGAGTCTGTAGCAGTATCTGGGATTGAGTAAGCCAAAACAAAACCGGATATTTCCGGTTTCATCTTGTCATATCTGCACAAACTGGTGTGGAATTCAGATGTAGTGTACCGAGACAATCATAGAAAAATGGTTTTGGAGAAAAGCAATGTCATTTCGTTAGGCAAGTGCATAAAATGTCATGTATAGAAACAGAAATATCATGTTTGTTTGCAGCAGTTCCTCTAGCTTTCTCCCTAGAAAATAAGAATGTGTAGAGCTGGTGTCTCCATGTGGAAACAATTAGTGTTTCAAAGGTAAAACATTAAAGGTTCCCGGATAAAAACATTCAAAACAATGAGTCCATCCATAATATCCAGAAAACTCAAACACAGAGTCTGTAGCAATATTTCGGATTGAGTTAGCCAAAACAAAACCGGATATTTCTGGTTTCATCCAGTCATATCCGGACAAACTGGTGTGGAATTTGTATGCAATGGACCGAGAAAATCACAGTACAAATGGTTTTGGAGAAAAGCAAAGTCTTTTCATTAGGCAAGTAAATAAAATGTCATCTATGCAAACAGAAATATCATTTTTGATTGCCGCAGTTCCTCAAGCTTTCTCCCTAGAAAATACGAATGTGTAGAGCTGGTGTCTCCATGTGGAAACAATTAGTGTTTTCCAGTTTAAAATTAAATGTTCCCTGATGAAAAACATTCAAAACAATAAAGTCTGTGGATAATATCAGAAATACACAAACACAAAGGCTGTAGCAATATCTGAGATTGAGTTAGCCAAAACAAAACCGGATATTTCCGGTTTCCTCCAGTCATATCCTGACAAACTCGTGTGGAATTCGTATGCAATGGACTGAGAAAATCACAGTACAAATGGTTTTGGAGAAAAGCAAAGTCTTTTCCTTAGGCAAGTGCATAAAATGTCATCTCTACAAACAGAAATATCATGTTTGTTTGCCGCAGTTCCTCTAGCTTTCTCCCTAGAAAATACGAATGTGTAGAGCTGGTGTTCCCATTATGAAACAATTAGAGTTTCAATGGTACAAAATTAAATGTTCCCTGAAAAAAACATTCAAAACAATAAGTCCATCAATAATATCCAGAAAACTCAAACACAGAGTCTGTAGCAATATTTCGGATTGAGTTAGGCAAAACACAACCGGATATTTCTGGTTTCATCAAGTCATTTCCGGAGAAACTGGTGTGGAATTCGCATGCAATGGACCGAGATAATCACTGTAGAAATGGTTTTGGAGAAAAGCAAAGTCTTTTCGTTAGGCAAGTGCATAAAATGTCATCGATACAAACAGAAATATCATGTTTGTTTGCCGCAGTTCCTCTAGATTTCTTTCTAGAAAATACGAATATGTAGAGCTTGCTGGTGTCTCCATGTGGAACCAATTAGTGTTTCCAAGCTCAAAATTAAATTTTCCCTGAAAAAAACATTCAAAAATATAATGTCCGTCGATAATATCAGGAGTACACAAACACAGAGGCTGTAGCAATACCATGGACTGAGTTAGCCAAAACAAAACTGCATATTTACGGTTCCATCCAGTCATATCTGGACAAACTGGTGTGGAATTCAGATGTAGTGTACCGAGATAATCGTGGAAAAATGGTTTTGGAGAAAAGCAAAGTCATTTCGTTAGGCAAGTGCATAAAATGTCATGTATAGAAACAGAAATATCATGTTTGTTTGCAGCAGTTCCTCTAGCTTTCTCCCTAGAAAATAAGAATGTGTAGAGCTGGTGTCTCCATGTGGAAACAATTAGTGTTTCAAAGGTAAAACATTAAAGGTTCCCGGATAAAAACATTCAAAACAATGAGTCCATCCATAATATCCAGAAAACTCAAACACAGAGTCTGTAGCAATATTTCGGATTGAGTTAGCCAAAACAAAACCGGATATTTCTGGTTTCATCCAGTCATATCCGGACAAACTGGGGTGGAATTTGTATGCAATGGACCGAGAAAATCACAGTACAAATGGTTTTGGAGAAAAGCAAAGTCTTTTCATTAGGCAAGTGAATAAAATGTCATCTATGCAAACAGAAATATCATTTTTGATTGCCGCAGTTCCTCAAGCTTTCTCCCTAGAAAATACGAATGTGTAGAGCTGGTGTCTCCATGTGGAAACAATTAGTGTTTTCCAGTTTAAAATTAAATGTTCCCTGATGAAAAACATTCAAAACAATAAAGTCTGTGGATAATATCAGAAATACACAAACACAAAGGCTGTAGCAATATCTGAGATTGAGTTAGCCAAAACAAAACCGGATATTTCCGGTTTCCTCCAGTCATATCCTGACAAACTCGTGTGGAATTCGTATGCAATGGACTGAGAAAATCACAGTACAAATGGTTTTGGAGAAAAGCAAAGTCTTTTCCTTAGGCAAGTGCATAAAATGTCATCTCTACAAACAGAAATATCATGTTTGTTTGCCGCAGTTCCTCTAGCTTTCTCCCTAGAAAATACGAATGTGTAGAGCTGGTGTTCCCATTATGAAACAATTAGAGTTTCAATGGTACAAAATTAAATGTTCCCTGATAAAAACATTCAAAACAATAAGTCCATCAATAATATCCAGAAAACTCAAACACAGAGTCTGTAGCAATATTTCGGATTGAGTTAGGCAAAACACCACCGGATATTTCTGGTTTCATGCAGTCATATCCGGAAAAACTGGTGTGGAATTCGCATGCAATGGACCGAGATAATCACTGTAGAAATGGTTTTGGAGAAAAGCAAAGTCTTTTCGTTAGGCAAGTGCATAAAATGTCATCGATACAAACAGAAATATCATGTTTGTTTGCCGCAGTTCCTCTAGATTTCTTTCTAGAAAATACGAATATGTAGAGCTTGCTGGTGTCTCCATGTGGAACCAATTAGTGTTTCCAAGCTCAAAATTAAATTTTCCCTGAAAAAAACATTCAAAAATATAATGTCCGTCGATAATATCAGGAGTACACAAACACAGAGGCTGTAGCAATACCATGGACTGAGTTAGCCAAAACAAAACTGCATATTTACGGTTCCATCCAGTCATATCTGGACAAACTGGTGTGGAATTCAGATGTAGTGTACCGAGATAATCGTGGAAAAATGGTTTTGGAGAAAAGCAAAGTCATTTCGTTAGGCAAGTGCATAAAATGTCATGTATAGAAACAGAAATATCATGTTTGTTTGCAGCAGTTCCTCTAGCTTTCTCCCTAGAAAATAAGAATGTGTAGAGCTGGTGTCTCCATGTGGAAACAATTAGTGTTTCAAAGGTACAAAATTAAAGGTTCCCGGATAAAAACATTCAAAACAATGAGTCCATCCATAATATCCAGAAAACTCAAACACAGAGTCTGTAGCAATATTTCGGATTGAGTTAGCCAAAACAAAACCGGATATTTCCGGTTTCCTCCAGTCATATCCGGACAAACTCCTGTGGAATTCGTATGCAATGGATGGAGAAAATCACAGTACAAATGGTTTTGGAGAAAAGCAAAGTCTTTTCCTTAGGCAAGTGCATAAAATGCCATCAATACAAACAGAAATATCATGTTTGTTTGCCACAGTTCCTCTAGCTTTCTCCCTAGAAAATACGAATGTGTAGACCTGGTGTCCCCATGATGAACCAATTAGTGTTTCAACCGTACAAAATTAAATGTTCCCTGATAAAAACATTCAAAACAATAAAGTCTGTGGATAATATCAGAAATACACAAACACAAAGGCTGTAGCAATATCTGAGATTGAGTTAGCCAAAACAAAACCGGATATTTCCGGTTTCCTCCAGTCATATCCTGACAAACTCGTGTGGAATTCGTATGCAATGGACTGAGAAAATCACAGTACAAATGGTTTTGGAGAAAAGCAAAGTCTTTTCCTTAGGCAAGTGCATAAAATGTCATCTCTACAAACAGAAATATCATGTTTGTTTGCCGCAGTTCCTCTAGCTTTCTCCCTAGAAAATACGAATGTGTAGAGCTGGTGTTCCCATTATGAAACAATTAGAGTTTCAATGGTACAAAATTAAATGTTCCCTGATAAAAACATTCAAAACAATAAGTCCATCAATAATATCCAGAAAACTCAAACACAGAGTCTGTAGCAATATTTCGGATTGAGTTAGGCAAAACACCACCGGATATTTCTGGTTTCATGCAGTCATATCCGGAAAAACTGGTGTGGAATTCGCATGCAATGGACCGAGGTAATCACTGTAGAAATGGTTTTGGAGAAAAGCAAAGTCTTTTCGTTAGGCAAGTGCATAAAATGTCATCGATACAAACAGAAATATCATGTTTGTTTGCCGCAGTTCCTCTAGATTTCTTTCTAGAAAATACGAATATGTAGAGCTTGCTGGTGTCTCCATGTGGAACCAATTAGTGTTTCCAAGCTCAAAATTAAATTTTCCCTGAAAAAAACATTCAAAAATATAATGTCCGTCGATAATATCAGGAGTACACAAACACAGAGGCTGTAGCAATACCATGGACTGAGTTAGCCAAAACAAAACTGCATATTTACGGTTCCATCCAGTCATATCTGGACAAACTGGTGTGGAATTCAGATGTAGTGTACCGAGATAATCGTGGAAAAATGGTTTTGGAGAAAAGCAAAGTCATTTCGTTAGGCAAGTGCATAAAATGTCATGTATAGAAACAGAAATATCATGTTTGTTTGCAGCAGTTCCTCTAGCTTTCTCCCTAGAAAATAAGAATGTGTAGAGCTGGTGTCTCCATGTGGAAACAATTAGTGTTTCAAAGGTACAAAATTAAAGGTTCCCGGATAAAAACATTCAAAACAATGAGTCCATCCATAATATCCAGAAAACTCAAACACAGAGTCTGTAGCAATATTTCGGATTGAGTTAGCCAAAACAAAACCGGATATTTCCGGTTTCCTCCAGTCATATCCGGACAAACTCCTGTGGAATTCGTATGCAATGGATGGAGAAAATCACAGTACAAATGGTTTTGGAGAAAAGCAAAGTCTTTTCCTTAGGCAAGTGCATAAAATGCCATCAATACAAACAGAAATATCATGTTTGTTTGCCACAGTTCCTCTAGCTTTCTCCCTAGAAAATACGAATGTGTAGACCTGGTGTCCCCATGATGAACCAATTAGTGTTTCAACCGTACAAAATTAAATGTTCCCTGATAAAAACATTCAAAACAATAAAGTCCATCGATAATATCCAGAAAAAACAAACACAGGGGATTTCACAATGTTTCGTATGGAGTTAGCCAAAACACAACCGGATATTTCTGGTTTCATCCAGTCATATCCGGACAAACTTGTATGGAATTCGTATGCAATGGACCGAGAAAATCACAGTAAAAATGGTTTTGGAGAAAACAAAGTCTTTTCGTTGGGCAAGTGCAGAATATGTCATTTACACAAACAGAAATATCATGTTTGTATGCCGCAGTCCCTCTAGCTTTCTACCTAGAAAATACGAATATGTGGAACTGGTGTCTCCATGTGCAACCAATTACTTTATCCAAGCTCAAAATTAAATGTTCCCTGAAAAAAGCATTCAAAACAATAAAGTCCATTGATAGTTTCCAGAAAAAACAAACAGAGAGGCTGTAGCACTATCTGGGATTGAGTTAGCCAAAACAAAACCGGATATTTCCGGTTTCCTCCAGTCATATCCGGACAAACTCCTGTGGAATTCGTATGCAATGGATGGAGAAAATCACAGTACAAATGGTTTTGGAGAAAAGCAAAGTCTTTTCCTTAGGCAAGTGCATAAAATGTCATCTCTACAAACAGAAATATCATGTTTGTTTGCCGCATTTCCTCTAGCTTTCTCCCTAGTAAATACGAATGTGTAGAGCTGTTGTTCCCATTATGAAACAATTAGAGTTTCAATGGTACAAAATTAAATGTTCCCTGATAAAAACATTTAAAACAATAAGTCCATCAATAATATCCAGAAAACTCAAACACAGAGTCTGTAGCAATATTTCGGATTGAGTTAGCCAAAACAAAACCGGATATTTCTGGTTTCATCCAGTCATATCCGGACAAACTGGGGTGGAATTTGTATGCAATGGACCGAGAAAATCACAGTACAAATGGTTTTGGAGAAAAGCAAAGTCTTTTCATTAGGCAAGTGAATAAAATGTCATCTATGCAAACAGAAATATCATTTTTGATTGCCGCAGTTCCTCAAGCTTTCTCCCTAGAAAATACGAATGTGTAGAGCTGGTGTCTCCATGTGGAAACAATTAGTGTTTTCCAGTTTAAAATTAATTGTTCCCTGATGAAAAACATTCAAAACAATAAAGTCTGTGGATAATATCAGAAATACACAAACACAAAGGCTGTAGCAATATCTGAGATTGAGTTAGCCAAAAAAAAAAACGGATATTTCCGGTTTCCTCCAGTCATATCCGGAGAAACTGGTGTGGAATTCGTATGCAATGGACCGAGAAAATCACAGTACAAATGGTTTTGGAGAAAAGCAAAGTCGTTTCGTTAGGCAAGTGCATAAAATGTCATCTATACAAACAGAAATATCATGTTTGTTTGCAGCAGTTCTTCTAGATTTCTCCCTAGAAAATACGAATGTGTAGACCTTGTGTCCATGATGAACCAATCAGTGTTTCCAAGCACAAAATAAAATGTTCCCTGATAAAAACATTCAAAACAATAAAGTTTGTGGATTATATCCAGAAAAAAACAAACACAGAGGCTGCAGCAATATCTGGGATTGAGTTAGCCAAAAGAAAACCGGATATTTCCGGTTTCCTCCAGTCATATACGGACAAAGTGGTGTGGAATTCGTATACAATGGATGGAGAAAATCACAGTACAAATGGTTTTGGAGAAAAGCAGTCTTTTCCTTAGGCAAGTGCTTTAAATGTCATCTATAGAAACAGAAATATCATGTTTGTTTGCCGCAGTTCCTCTAGCACTCTCACTAGAATATACGAATGTGTAGAGCTGGTGTTCTCATTATGAAACAATTAGTGTTTCAATGGTACAAAATTAAATGTTCCCAGATAAAAACATTCAAAACAATAAAGTCCATTGATAATATCCAGAAAACACAAACACGGAGGCTGTAGCAATATTTCGGATTCAGTTTGCCAAAACACAACCGGATATTTCTGGTTTCATCCAGTCATATACGGATAAAATGGCGTGGAATTCAAATGCAATGGAACAAGAAAATCACAGTAAAAATTGTTTTGGAGAAAAGCAAAGTCTTTTCGTTAAGCAAGTGCATAAAATGTTATCGGTACAAACAGAAATATCATGTTTCTTTGCCACAGTTCCTCTAGCTTTCTCCCTAGAAAATACGAATATCTACAGCTGGTGTCTCCATGTGGAACCAATTACGGTATCCAATCTCAAAATGAAATGTTCCCTGATAAAAAACATTCAAAACAATAAAGTCCATCGATAATATCCAGAAAAAACAAACTTAGAGGCTGTAGCAATATTTCGGATTGGGTTAGCCAAAACAAAACTGGATATTTCCGCTTTCATCCAGTCATATGCGGACAAACTAATGTGGAATTCGTATGCAATGTACCGAGAAAATCACAGTAGAAATGGTTTTGGAGAAAAGCAAAGTCTTCGTTAGGCAAGTGCATAAAATGTCATCTATACAAACAGAAAATCATGTTTGTTTCCCACAGTTCCTCTAGCTTTCTCCCTAGAAAATACGGATGTGTAGAGCTGGTGTCTCCATGAGGAACCAATTAGTGATTCAACGGTACAAAATTAAATGTTCCCTGATAAAAACATTCAAAACAATAAAGTCCATCGATAATATCCAGAAAACACAAACACAGAGGCTGTAGCAATATTTTGGATTCAGTTAGCCAAAAAACAACCGGATATTTCCGGTTTTATCCAGTCATATCCGGACAAGCTGGTGTGGAATTCACATGAAATGGACCTAGAAAATCACAGTAAAAATGGTTTTGGAGAAAAGCAAAGTCTTCGTTAGGCAAGTGCATAAAATGTCATCTATATAAACAGAATTATCATGTTTGTTTGCCACAGTTCCTCTAGCTTTCTCTGAAGAAAATACGAATGTGTAGAGCTGGTGTCTCCATGTGGAAACAATTAGTGTTTCCAAGCAGAAAATTAAATGTTCCCTGATAAAAAAAAAAAAACCTTCAAAACCATATGTCTGTGGATAATATCAATGATACACAAACACAGTTGCTGTAGCAATATCTGGGATTGAGTTAGCCAAAACACAACCGGATATTTCTGGTTTCATCCAGTCATATCCGGACAAGCTGGTGTGGGATTCGTATGAAATGGACTGAGAAAATCACAGTAAAAATGGTTTTGGAGAAAAGCAAAGTCTTCGTTAGGCAAGTGCATAAAATGTCATCGATACAAACAGAAATATCATGTATGTTTGCAATAGTTCCTCTGGATTTCTCCCTAGAAAATATGCATGTGTAGAGCTGGTGTCCCCATGTGGAAACAATTAGTAATTACCAGCACAAAATTAAATGTTCCCTGATAAAAAACATTCAAAACAATAAAGTCTGTGGATAATATCAGGAATACACAAACACAGAGGCTATAGCAATATGTGGGATGGAGTTATTCAAAACACAACCGGATATTTCCGGTTTCATCCAGTCATATCCGGACAAATTGGTGTGGAATTCATATGCAATGGACCGAAAAAATCACAGTACAAATGGTTCTGGAGAAAAGCAAAGTCTTTTCGTTAGGCAACTGCATAAAATGTCATCTATACAAACAGAAATATCATGTTTGTTTGCCACACTTCCTCTAGCTTTCTCCCTAGAGAATTCGATTAGGTAGAGGTGGTGCCTCCATGTGTAACCAATTACTGTATTCAAGCTCAAAATAAAATGTTCCCCGATGAAAAAACATTGAAAACAATAAACTCCTTCGATAATATCCTGAAAACACAAACACAGGCTGTAGAAATAAATGGGATTGAGTTAGCCAAAACAAAACCGAATATTTCCGGTTTCATGCAGTCATATCCGGACAAACTGGTGTGGAATTTGTATGCAATGGACCAAGAAAATCACAAGAAAAATGGTTTTGAAGAAAAGCAATGTTTTTTCGTTAGGCAAGTGCATAAAATGTCATCTCTACAAACAGAAATATCATGTTTGTTTGCCGCAGTTCCTCTAGTTTTCTCCCTAGAAAATAGGAATGTGTAGAGCTGGTGTTCCCAAGATGAACCAATTAGTGTTTCAACGGTACAAAATTAAATGTTCCCTGATAAAAATATTCAAAACAAAAAAGTTCATCGATAATATCCACAATACACATACAGAGAGGATTTCACAATATTTCAGATTGAGTTAGCCAAAACACAACCGGATATTTCTGGTTTCATCCAGTCATATCCGGAGAAAGTGGTTTGGAATTCGTATGCAATGGACCGCGAAAATCACAGTAAAAATGATTTTGGAGAAAAGCAAAGTGTTTTCTTTAGGCAAGTGCATAAAATGTCATCTATACAAACAGAAATGTTGTGTTTGTTTGCCGCAGAGGCTCTAGCTTTAAACCTAGAAAATACGAATGCGTAGAGCTGGTGTCTCCATGTGGAACCAATTAGTGTTTCCAAGGACAAATTAAATGTTCCCTAATAAAAAAAATCCAAAACCATAAATTGCTTGGATAATATCAGGAATACACAAAACAGAGGCTGTAGCAATATCAGGGATTGAATTAGCCAAAACAAAACTGGGTATTTCCGGTTTCATCCAGTCATATCCGATAAACCGGTTTGGAATTCGTATGAAATGGAACGAGAAAATCACAGTAAAAAAGGTTTTAGAGAACAGCAAAGTCTTTTCATTTGGCAAGTGCTAAAATGTCATCTATACAAGCAGAAATATCATGTTTGTTTGCCGCAGGTCCTCTAGATTTCTACCTCGAAAATACGAATACTTAGAGCTGGTGTCTCCATGTGGAACCAATTAGTGTTTCTACGTTACAAAATGAAATGTTCCCTGATAAAAATATTCAAAACAATAAAGTCCAAGAATAATATCCAGAAAACACAAACACAGAGGCAGTAGCAATATCTGGGATTGAGTTAGCCTAAACACAACCATATATTTCCGGTTTCATCCAGTCATACCGGACAAACTTGTGTGGAATTCGTATGCAATGGAAAGAGAAAATCACGGTAAATATGGTTTTGGAGAAAAGTAACGTCTTTTCGTTAGGCAAGTGCAAAAAATGTCATCTAAACAAACGGAAATATCATGTTTGTTTGCCGCAGTTCCTCTAGCTTTCTCCCTAGAATATATAGAGCTGGTGTCTCCATGTGGAACCAATTTACTGTATCCAAGCTCAAAATAAAATGTTCTCCGATAAAAAACATTGAAAACAATAAAGTCCGTTGATAATATCCAGAAAACACAAACGCAGAGGCTTTCACAAAATTTCGGTTTGAGTTAGTGAAAACACAACTGGATATTTCCTTTCATCCAATCATATCCGGAAAAACTAGTTTGGAATTCGTATGCAATGGACCGAGATAATCACAATAGAAATGGTTTGGAGAAAAGCAAAGTCTTTTCTTTAGGCAAGTGCATAAAATGTCATCTATACAAACAGATATATCATGTTTTTTTGCCGCAGTTCCTCTAGCTTTCTCCCTAGTAAATACGAATGTGTAGAGCTGGTGTCTCCATGTGGAACCAATAAGTATTTTCGCAGCACAAAATTAAATGTTCACTGATAAAAACATGCAAAACAATAAAAACATGGATAATATCAGGAATACACAAACACAGAGGCTGTAGCAATATCAGGGAATGAGTTAGCCAAAGCAAAACCGGATATTTACGGTTTCATCCAGTCATATCCGGAGAAACTGGTGTGGAATTCTTAAGCAATGGACCGAGAAAATCACAGTAAAAATGGTTTTGGAGAAAAGCAAAGTCTCTTCGTTAGCCAAGTGCATAAAATGTCATCTATACAAACAGAAATATCATGTTTGCTTGCCTCAGTTCCTCTAGCTTTCTTTCTAGATAATAAGAATGTGTAGAGCTGGTGTCCCAAGATGAACCAATTAGTGTTTCGCAGCACAAAAGTGAATGCTCCCTGATAATAAACTTCAAAACAATAAAGTCCTTAGATAACATCAGGAATACAAAAACACAGAGGCTTTCACAATATTTCAGATTAAGTTAGCCAAAGCACAACCGGATATTTCCGGTTTCATCCAGTCATATCCGGACAAACTGGTGTGGAATTCATATGCAATGGACTGAGAAAATCACTGTAAAAATGGTTTTGGAGAAAAGCAAAGTCTTTTCGTTAGGCAAGTGCATAAAATGTCATCTATACAAACAGAAACATCAGGTTTGTTTGCCGCAGTTCCTCTAGCTTTCTCCCTAGAAAATACGAATGTGTAGAGCTGGTGTCTAAATGTGGAACCAATTAGTGATTCCAAGCACAAAATTAAATGTTCCCTGATAAAAAACGTTCAAAACAATAAAGTCCATTTATAATATTACGAATACACAAACACAGAAGCTGTAGCAATATCTGGGATTGAGTTAGCCACAACAAAACCGGATATTTCCAGTTTCATCCAGTCATATCCGGTAAACTGGTGTGGAATTTGTAAGCAATGGACCGAGATATTCACAGTATAAATGGTTTTGGAGAAAAGCAAAGTCTTTTCGTTAGGCAAGTGCATAAAATGTCATCTATACCAACAGAAATATCATGTTTGTTTGCTGCAGTTCCTCTAGCATTCTCCCTAGAAAATAGGAATGTGTAGAGCTGGTCTACATGATGAACCAATTAGTGTTTCAATGGTACAAAATTACATGTTCCCTGATAAAATCATTCAAAACATGAACGTCCATCGATAATATCCAGAAAACACAAACACAGAGGCCTTCCCAATATTTCGGATTGAGTTAGCCAAAACACAACCGTATATTTCCGGCTACATCCAGTCATATCCAGACAAACCGGTGTGGAATTCGGATGCAATGGACCGAGAAAATCAGAGTAAAAATGGTTTTGGAGAAAAGCAAAGTCTTCTCATTAGGCAAGTGCATAAAATGTCATCTATACAAACAGAAATATCATGTTTGTATGCCGCAGTCCCTCTAGCTTTCTACCTAGAAAATAGGAATATGTGGAACTGGTGTCTCCATGTGCAACCAATTACTGTATCCAAGCTCAAAATTAAATGTTCCCCGATAAAAAGCATTCAAAACAATAAAGTCCCTTGATAGTATCCAGAAAAACCAAACAGAGAGGCTGTAGCACTATCTGGGATTGAGTTAGCCAAAACAAAACCGGATATTTCCGGTTTTATCCAGTCATATCCGGACAAACTCCTGAGGAATTCGTATGCAATGGATGGAGAAAATCACAGTACAAATGGTTTTGGAGAAAAGCAAAGTCTTTTCCTTAGGCAAGTGCATAAAATGTCATCGATACAAACAGAAATATCATGTTTCTTTACCGCAGTTCCTCTAGCTTTCTCCCTAGAATATATAGAGCTGGTGTCTCCATGTGGAACCAATTACTGTATCCAAGCTCAAAATAAAATGTTCTCCGATAAAAAACATTGAAAACAATAAAGTCCGTTGATAATATCCAGAAAACACAAACGCAGAGGCTTTCACAAAATTTCGGTTTGAGTTAGTGAAAACACAACTGGATATTTCCGGTTTCATCCAGTCATATCCGGAAAAACTAGTTTGGAATTCGTATGCAATGGACCGAGATAATCACAATAGAAATGGTTTGGAGAAAAGCAAAGTCTTTTCGTTAGGCGAGTGCATAAAATGTCATCTATACAAACAGATATATCATGTTTTTTTTTGCCGCAGTTCCTCTAGCTTTCTCCCTAGTAAATACGAATGTGTAGAGCTGGTGTCTCCATGTGGAACCAATTTACTGTATCCAAGCTCAAAATAAAATGTTCTCCGATAAAAAACATTGAAAACAATAAAGTCCGTTGATAATATCCAGAAAACACAAACGCAGAGGCTTTCACAAAATTTCGGTTTGAGTTAGTGAAAACACAACTGGATATTTCCTTTCATCCAATCATATCCGGAAAAACTAGTTTGGAATTCGTATGCAATGGACCGAGATAATCACAATAGAAATGGTTTGGAGAAAAGCAAAGTCTTTTCTTTAGGCAAGTGCATAAAATGTCATCTATACAAACAGATATATCATGTTTTTTTGCCGCAGTTCCTCTAGCTTTCTCCCTAGTAAATACGAATGTGTAGAGCTGGTGTCTCCATGTGGAACCAATAAGTATTTTCGCAGCACAAAATTAAATGTTCACTGATAAAAACATGCAAAACAATAAAAACATGGATAATATCAGGAATACACAAACACAGAGGCTGTAGCAATATCAGGGAATGAGTTAGCCAAAGCAAAACCGGATATTTACGGTTTCATCCAGTCATATCCGGAGAAACTGGTGTGGAATTCTTAAGCAATGGACCGAGAAAATCACAGTAAAAATGGTTTTGGAGAAAAGCAAAGTCTCTTCGTTAGCCAAGTGCATAAAATGTCATCTATACAAACAGAAATATCATGTTTGCTTGCCTCAGTTCCTCTAGCTTTCTTTCTAGATAATAAGAATGTGTAGAGCTGGTGTCCCAAGATGAACCAATTAGTGTTTCGCAGCACAAAAGTGAATGCTCCCTGATAATAAACTTCAAAACAATAAAGTCCTTAGATAACATCAGGAATACAAAAACACAGAGGCTTTCACAATATTTCAGATTAAGTTAGCCAAAGCACAACCGGATATTTCCGGTTTCATCCAGTCATATCCGGACAAACTGGTGTGGAATTCATATGCAATGGACTGAGAAAATCACTGTAAAAATGGTTTTGGAGAAAAGCAAAGTCTTTTCGTTAGGCAAGTGCATAAAATGTCATCTATACAAACAGAAACATCAGGTTTGTTTGCCGCAGTTCCTCTAGCTTTCTCCCTAGAAAATACGAATGTGTAGAGCTGGTGTCTAAATGTGGAACCAATTAGTGATTCCAAGCACAAAATTAAATGTTCCCTGATAAAAAACGTTCAAAACAATAAAGTCCATTTATAATATTACGAATACACAAACACAGAAGCTGTAGCAATATCTGGGATTGAGTTAGCCACAACAAAACCGGATATTTCCAGTTTCATCCAGTCATATCCGGTAAACTGGTGTGGAATTTGTAAGCAATGGACCGAGATATTCACAGTATAAATGGTTTTGGAGAAAAGCAAAGTCTTTTCGTTAGGCAAGTGCATAAAATGTCATCTATACCAACAGAAATATCATGTTTGTTTGCTGCAGTTCCTCTAGCATTCTCCCTAGAAAATAGGAATGTGTAGAGCTGGTCTACATGATGAACCAATTAGTGTTTCAATGGTACAAAATTACATGTTCCCTGATAAAATCATTCAAAACATGAACGTCCATCGATAATATCCAGAAAACACAAACACAGAGGCCTTCCCAATATTTCGGATTGAGTTAGCCAAAACACAACCGTATATTTCCGGCTACATCCAGTCATATCCAGACAAACCGGTGTGGAATTCGGATGCAATGGACCGAGAAAATCAGAGTAAAAATGGTTTTGGAGAAAAGCAAAGTCTTCTCATTAGGCAAGTGCATAAAATGTCATCTATACAAACAGAAATATCATGTTTGTATGCCGCAGTCCCTCTAGCTTTCTACCTAGAAAATAGGAATATGTGGAACTGGTGTCTCCATGTGCAACCAATTACTGTATCCAAGCTCAAAATTAAATGTTCCCCGATAAAAAGCATTCAAAACAATAAAGTCCCTTGATAGTATCCAGAAAAACCAAACAGAGAGGCTGTAGCACTATCTGGGATTGAGTTAGCCAAAACAAAACCGGATATTTCCGGTTTTATCCAGTCATATCCGGACAAACTCCTGAGGAATTCGTATGCAATGGATGGAGAAAATCACAGTACAAATGGTTTTGGAGAAAAGCAAAGTCTTTTCCTTAGGCAAGTGCATAAAATGTCATCGATACAAACAGAAATATCATGTTTCTTTACCGCAGTTCCTCTAGCTTTCTCCCTAGAATATATAGAGCTGGTGTCTCCATGTGGAACCAATTACTGTATCCAAGCTCAAAATAAAATGTTCTCCGATAAAAAACATTGAAAACAATAAAGTCCGTTGATAATATCCAGAAAACACAAACGCAGAGGCTTTCACAAAATTTCGGTTTGAGTTAGTGAAAACACAACTGGATATTTCCGGTTTCATCCAGTCATATCCGGAAAAACTAGTTTGGAATTCGTATGCAATGGACCGAGATAATCACAATAGAAATGGTTTGGAGAAAAGCAAAGTCTTTTCGTTAGGCGAGTGCATAAAATGTCATCTATACAAACAGATATATCATGTTTTTTTTTGCCGCAGTTCCTCTAGCTTTCTCCCTAGTAAATACGAATGTGTAGAGCTGGTGTCTCCATGTGGAACCAATTAGTATTTTCGCAGCACAAAATTAAATGTTCACTGATAAAAACATGCAAAACAATAAAAACATGGATAATATCAGGAATACACAAACACAGAGGCTGTAGCAATATCAGGGAATGAGTTAGCCAAAGCAAAACCGGATATTTACGGTTTCATCCAGTCATATCCGGAGAAACTGGTGTGGAATTCTTAAGCAATGGACCGAGAAAATCACAGTAAAAATGGTTTTGGAGAAAAGCAAAGTCTCTTCGTTAGCCAAGTGCATAAAATGTCATCTATACAAACAGAAATATCATGTTTGCTTGCCTCAGTTCCTCTAGCTTTCTTTCTAGATAATAAGAATGTGTAGAGCTGGTGTCCCAAGATGAACCAATTAGTGTTTCGCAGCACAAAAGTGAATGCTCCCTGATAATAAACTTCAAAACAATAAAGTCCTTAGATAACATCAGGAATACAAAAACACAGAGGCTTTCACAATATTTCAGATTAAGTTAGCCAAAGCACAACCGGATATTTCCGGTTTCATCCAGTCATATCCGGACAAACTGGTGTGGAATTTGTATGCAAGGGACTGAGAATACCACAGTAAAAATGGTTTTGGAGAATAGCAATGTCTTTTCATTAGGCAAGTGCATAAAATGTCATCTATACAAACGGAAATATCATGTTTCTTTGCCGCAGTTCCTCTAGCTTTCTCCCTAGAAAATACGAATGTGTAGAGCTAGTGTCCCCATGTTGAACCAATTATTGTTTCTACGGTACAAAATTAAATGTTCCCTGATAAAAAACATTCAAAACAATAACGTGCGTTGATAATATCCAGAAAACACAAACACAGAGACTGTAGAAATATCTGGGATTGAGTTAGCAAAAACAAAACCGGATATTTCCGGTTACATAAAGTCATATCCGGACAAACTGTTGTGGAATTCGTATGCAATGGACTGAGAAAATCACTGTAAAATGGTTTTGGAGAAAAGCAAAGTCTTTTCGTTAGGCAAGTGCATAAAATGTCATCTATACAAACAGAAACATCAGGTTTGTTTGCCGCAGTTCCTCTAGCTTTCTCCCTAGAAAATACGAATGTGTAGAGCTGGTGTCTAAATGTGGAACCAATTAGTGATTCCAAGCACAAAATTAAATGTTCCCTGATAAAAAACGTTCAAAACAATAAAGTCCATTTATAATATTACGAATACACAAACACAGAAGCTGTAGCAATATCTGGGATTGAGTTAGCCACAACAAAACCGGATATTTCCAGTTTCATCCAGTCATATCCGGTAAACTATTGTGGATTTCGTTGGCAATGGACCGAGAAAATCACCATAAAAATGGTTTTGGAGAAAAGCAAAGTCTTTTCGTTAGCCAAGTGCATAAAATGTCATCGATACAAACAGAAATATAATGTTTGTTTGCCGCAGTTCCTCTAGATTTCTACCTAGAAAATATGAATGTGTAGAGCTGGTGTCCCCAGGAAGAACCAATTAGTGTTTCTACGGTAAAAAATGAAATGTTACCTGAAAAAAAAACATTCAAAACAAGAAAGTCCATCGATAATATCCAGAAAACACAAACACAGAGGTTTTCAGAATATTTAGGATTGAGTTAGCCAAAACAAAACAGGATATTTCTGGTTTCATCCAGTCATATCCGGAAAAAGTCGTTTGGAATTCGGATGCAATGTACTGAGAAAATAACTGTAAAAATGGTTTTGGAGAAAAGCAAAGTCTTTTCATTAGACAAGTGCATAAAATGTCATCTATACAAACAGAAATATCATGTTTGTTTGTCGCAGTTCCTCTAGCTTTCTCCCTAGAAAATACGAATGTGTAGAGTTGGTGTCTCCATGTGGAACCAATTAGTGATTCCAAGCACAAAATTAAATGTTCCCTGATAAAAAACATTCAAAACAATAAAGTCCGAGGATAATATCAGGAATACGTAAACACAGAGTCTGTAGAATATCTGGGATTGAGTTAGCAAAAACAAAACCGGATATTTCCGGTTTCATCCAGTCATATCCGGTAAACTGGTGTGGAATTCGTAAGCAATGGACCGAGATATTCACAGTATAAATGGTTTTGGAGAAAAGCAAAGTCTTTTCGTTAGGCAAGTGCATAAAATGTCATCTATACCAAAACAGAAATATCATGTTTGTTTGCCGCAGTTCCTCTAGCATTCTCCCTAGAAAATACGAATGTGTAGAGCTGGTCTTCCTGATGAACCAATTAGTGTTTCAATGGTACAAAATTACATGTTCCCTGATAAAAACATTCAAAACATGAACGTCCATCGATAATATCCAGAAAACACAAACACAGAGGCCTTCCCAATATTTCGGATTGAGTTAGCCAAAACACAACCGTATATTTCCAGCTACATCCAGTCATATCCAGACAAACCGGTGTGGAATTCGGATGCAATGGACCGAGAAAATCACAGGAAATATGGTTTTGGAGAAAAGCAAAGTCTTCTCATTAGGCAAGTGCATAAAATGTCATCTATACAAACAGAAATATCATGTTTGTTTGCCGCACTTCTTCTAATTTTCTACCTAGAAAATACGAATATATTCAGCTGATGTCACCATGTGGAACCAATTACTGTATCCAAGCTCAAAATAAAATGTTCCCCGATAAAAAACATGGAAAAAAATAAAGTCGTTGATAATATCCAGAAAAAACAAACACAGAGGCTTTCAAAATATTTCGGATTGAGTTAGCCAAAACACAACCGGATATTTCCGGTTTCATCCAGTCATATCCAGACAAACTGGTGTGGAATTCGTATGCAATGGACCGAGAAAATCACAGTAAAATGGTTTTGGAGAAAAGCAAAGTCTTTTTGTTAGGCAAGTGCATAAAATGTCATCTATAGAAACAGAAATATCATGTTTGTTTGCCTCATTTCCTCTAGCTTTCTCCCTAGAAAATACGAATATGTAGAGCTGGTTTCTCCATGTGGAACCAATTATTGTATCCAAGCTCTAAATAAAATGTTGCCTGATAAAAAAACATTCAAAAGATTATATTCTGGATAGGAAATTAGGTGACCGGCAAGATGGCGGAATAGGCAGGGAGCACACTATTAGTTCGGGGGAGAGACAGTTTAATATAAGTGGAGATACTGCAGTTTCAAGGAAGAGTAGGGGATGAAACAACAGAGGCAATACCTCTGGAACTAGTGATTCACAGTGGAACTGCTTGGAAAGCGTGGGTGCCCAAGTTCGGGACACTAGCGGCAGACTCATCGCACCAGCGCTAGAACGCGAGGTGAGTCGAACCTCAATAGCCCGAGATACCAGCGGGCAAGCGGAAAGAGGAGGCTAGAGGGAACGAGGCTTGAAGCTCCGTGGGGAAATGTTCACCAGGCTAACTAGAAGAGAGAGAGGAAAAAAATAAAAAAAAGTGACCGATACGGACACAAGTGTCTCTCTCTCCGCTCACCTCTCGAAGGCGAGCAAGACAGAGCAGGCTCCATTTTGGACATACGTCATAAGCAGGGTGACCTCAGGTCTGCACCAGCCCTGAGCCTAGCAGAAACACCTGACTCTGGGGGGAGGGGTGAAATAACAGGAGGTTAGGATCTAACTTGGCAACCCAGTGGGAGACTGCAGGAGAATTGGAGCCCACACTGAGGGCAGCACAGATTCCCTGTGTGGTCCTTGGGAAAGAGCTTCCGATCTCTGGCTCCTGTGGGTATATCATTTGCCTGCTAACTACCTCCAATTACGTTCAGCTGTGCAGAATTACTTCCCTTTTGAATCAAAAAAAGAAAGAGACATTTGCCACACCTAACCTGGGAGTGTCATCTTTGACACACCCTCAACCCTGAAGAACCAAACACAGCTCTCAGTCCACACTCATCTCAAGCCTCTAAGACTCCACTCAAAGCAGACAGTCCACTTAATATAGAGCCATAGTGTAACAAGAAAAAACACCACAGTGAAGAAACCAAATATCTCCAACATGCCAAACAACAAACACAAAAACCAAGCTAACGAGAACAAGGAAGACATTATGACGCCCCCAAATGAAAAAGACACCCCAATTCAAGATTATGAGGACGAGGAGATCGAAGAAATGCAATAAGCAGATCTCAAAAAATTGATAAGAACATTAAGAAGTTCTCAAAAACAAATTCTTGAACTACAGAAATCCTTAATGGACAAGATAGAAAATCTCTCTTGTGAAAATGAAATATTAAGGAGGAGGGAATAGGAAGGGAGCACATTGATAGTTCGTCAAGACACACGTTAATAAAAGTGGAGATACTGCAGGGTCAAGGAAGAGTAGGTGAAGAAACAGCAGAGGAAACTCTTCTGGAACTAGTGATTCACAGTGGACCTGTGTGGAGAGCATGGGAGCCCAAGTTTGGGACACCAGCGGCAGACTCAACGCACCAGCGCTGGAACGTGAGGTGAGCCAAACCTCAATAGCCTGAGACACCAGTGGGCAAGCGGAAAGAGGAGACTAGAGGGAACGATGCTTGAAACTACGTGGGGAAAAGTTCACCAGGCTAACTTTAAGAGAGAGAGGAAAAAAAAGTGACTGATACGGACACAAGTTTCTCTCTCTCCGCTCACCTCTCGAAGGCGAGCAAGACAAAGAGCAGGCGCCATTTTGGAGATACGTCATAAGCAGGGTGACCTCAGGTCTGCACCGGCCCTGAGCCTAGCAGAAACACCTGACTCGGGGGGGAGGGGTGAAATAACAGGAGATTAGCATCTAACTTGGCAACCCAGTGGGAGACTGCAGGAGAATTGGAGCCCACACTGAGGGCAGCACAGATTCCCTGTGTGGTCCTTGGGAAAGAGCTTCCAATCACTGGCTCCTGTGGGTATATCATTTGCCTGCTAACTAACTCCAATTATGTTCAGCTGTGCGGAATTACTTCCCTTTTGAATCAAAAAAAGAAAGAAAGTGAGATTTACCACACCTAACCTGGGAGTGTCATCTTTGACACACCCTGAGCCCTGAGGAACCAAACACAGCTCTCAGTCCACACTCATCTCAAGCCTCTAAGACTCCACTCAAAGCAGACAGTCCACTTAATATAGAGCCATAGTGTAACAAGAAAAAACACCACAGTGAAGAAACCAAATATCTCCAACATGCCAAACAACAAACACAAAAACCAAGCTAACGAGAACAAGGAAGACACTATGACGCCCCCAAATGAAAAAGACACCCCAATGCAAGATTATGAAGATGATGAGATCGAAGAAATGCAATAAGCAGATCTCAAAAAATTGATAAGAACATTAAGAAGTTCTCAAAAACAAATTCTTGAACTAAAGAAATCCTTAATGGACAAGATAGAAAATCTCTCTCGTGAAAATGAAATATTAAGGAGGAATCAAAATGAAATGAAACAACTAGTGGAACAAGAAACTTTGATAGTGACGATAAATCATAATGAAATGAAGAATTCAATAGATCAAATGACAAACACATTAGAGAGCCTTAAAAACAGAATGGGCAAAGCAGAAGAGAGAATATCAGACTTAGAAGACGGAGAACAGGAAAGGAAACAGGCAAACCAAAGAAAAGAAGAAGAAATCAGAAATCTAAATAATATTGTCAGGAATCTACAGGATACTATTAAAAAACTCAACATTCGGGTCCTAGGAGTTCCTGAAGGCATGGAGAGGGAGAAAGGATTAGAAGGCATTTTCAGTGAGATACTAGCAGAAAATTTCCCAGGTTTGGAGAAGGACAGAGGCATCTTAGTACAGGAAGCTTATAGAACCCCTAATAAACATGACCAAAAGAGATCCTCACCACGACATGTTGTAATCAAACTCACCACAGTGAAACATAAAGAAAAGATCCTAAAATGTGCAAGAGAGAAACGTCAGATTACTCTGAGAGGATCTCCAATTAGACTCACAGCAGACTTCTCATCAGAAACCCTACAAGCTAGAAGGGAATGGCGAGACATAGCCCAGGTAGTAAGAGAGAAAAACTGCCAGCCCAGAATATTATATCCTGCAAAGCTCTCATTTGTGAATGAAGGTGAAATTAAGACTTTTCATAGCAAACAGAAACTGAAAGAATTTGTTGCCACTCATCCTGCCCTGCAAAAGATGCTTAAAGATGTGTTACACACAGAAACACAGAAACATGGTCACCAATATGAAAGAAGGTAAAGGAAGGAAACCTCACAGCAAAAGATCACAGGAAGCTCAATTTCTCTTTGACATAGAATTAAACTCTGATGCTCTGTTAAAGCAATGTGTTAAAGTAATCTATTATGTGCTCTTGATGTCTGTTAAATTCTAATTGTTCAAAAACAGCTGAATTTTTATTAAGAGTTATGGTTATTTAACTATGTGCTTATTTTCAAAGATTTGAATAATCACCTTGTAACAAGATCAAATTTGGTCTATGTTATGTCATGATTTTAAGGAATCTTATTTCAACCAGATATTTTGGATTTTGAGCCTTCTTGGCATTCTTGACAGGCATTCAAAAAATCAAAGTTTCAAACAATCTGGTCTCTAAAATTTCCAGTAAATCCTGGACTTTGGCTTGTCCAGTTTGGGCCCAACTGAAAAAATCGAAGGACCTATGTCTCTCATCTTATAGAGACACCAACTAATCAGGCTATTTGGATTATATTAGAAGAACTGTCAAGATGTGATGTGGTACCAAACTTTAGTTTCTATAATGGAAAATGCTATCAATATAAATGACTGAGAATTAAAAAGTCTAATGATCTTGTATTACTAGACATGATAGTTATCTTAATGAGAAAGCCCCAGAGGCCTAAAGGGTTAAATACTTTTCAAATCCTATAGGTGCTTTCAAAAATACTGTGAAGTAAGCAAGTGCCTCTTGTTGGTTGATGAGTTTATAATTTTAAACATGGCGACTTAAAGTCTTTTGTCATCCATAGTTATATATGATGTGCTGCTCATAAAACTAAAGCGTTGTTGGTTCTGTGTTTAGCTGTCCTCCTATAGGTTCCTATGGACTTTTTCCAGCTACTTTTATTGTATTCAGTACTTTGGGATGGCTCTGTAAACAGATGAAGCCAATAATGTATTAACAGTACCAACTGAGAGAAAGTATGGTTAACTGATGTTACTAAAAAAGCAATTCAAATCAATTGGCAATCTACAAAAAGAGTTAAAAATTTTAAAAGCTATTATTAAAATTGCTATATTGGTCTATTATGCTATGTTATATGTGTGTACATACTGTATGTCCACATGGGGAAATTTTATTAAGAGTTTTATTTTAAGTGGCTTATCGATGAGATTGTTCATAAATTTAAGCTGCTAAAATCAATCAAAGATACATTTAAATTGGTGTGACCTGAATCTGTGTATCATATATTTTAAACTTGTTGGTAGAAAGAAACTAAAAACATTTTAGATGGTTGTGCTTAAGTTTACTGGCTAAACAAACTACACCATGTTAGATATTTAAGAGGTGTTTTCAAATACATGATTCTTAAAATTTATAGAAGGTATTGGACCTTCTGGTAAATGTTTTCTTAAGTTGTTGTCTAATGGTTGAAACTGTTTGCTAAGTATTCATGTGATATTGCTGTTGTCCGCAAGCGATCTAGGAATTGCTCCCTCATTTCTCTATTCTAAGCCCAACTTGTTCTTTCATTTCTCTATTCTCTTCAAGGTAGGAAACTAATTCTATTATAACAGAATCTGTAGGATGCACAATTTAATCTTTAGACCTTATAAAAGACATGGCTAACATTTTTCTGTAATAGCATAGCCAAAATAAGAACTTCAATAATAATCTGATAGCTAGATTCACTTTGCCATCAGCCAAGTATACAGTAAGTAGAAAAAACCTCCCTTTCAGATCAAAGGGAAAGAAAGTTTGAAAGTGAGAATATAATTTTCCTCATGGATATTGTCTACCTGAGAAAAACTACTACAGCACATGCCTGTAACTATAGACTTGTAGTTCAGACCATTGAAGATTACAGATGGGTTTTTCGTTAGGAAATTGCATAAAATGTCATCTATACAAACAGAAATATCATGTTTGTTTGCCGCAGTTCCTCTAGCTTTCTCCCTAGAAAATACGAATGTGTAGAGCTGGTGTTCCCATGATGAACCAATTAGTGTTTTAACGGTACAAAATGAAATGATCCCTGATAAAAATATTCAAAACAATAAGTCCATCGATAATATCCAGAAAACACAAACACAGAGGCTGTAGCAATATTTCGGATTGAGTTAGTCAAAACACAACCGGACATTTCTGGATTCATCCAAATATATCCGGACAAAGTGGTGTGGAATTCCTATGCAATGGCCCGAGAAAATCACAGTAAAAATGGTTTTCGAGAAAAGCAAATCTTTTCATTAAGTATGTAGATAAAATATCATCTATACAAACAGAAATATCATGTTTGTTTGCCACAGTTCCGCTAGCTTTCTCCCTAGAAAATACGAATGTGTATAGCTGGTGTCTCCATGTGGAAACAATTAGTGTTTCTGCGGTACAAAATTAAATGTTCCCTGATAAAAAACATTGAAAACAATAAAGTCTGTGGATAATATCAGGAATACACAAACACAGAGGTTGTACCAATATCTGGGATTGAGTTAGCCAAAACAAAACTGGATATTTCCAGTTTCATCCAGTCATATCCGGTACAATGTTGTGGAATTCGTATGAATGGACCGAGAAAATCACAGTAAAAATGGTTTTGGAGAAAAGCAAAGTCTTTTAGTTAGGCAAGTGAATAAAACATCAACGATATAAACAGAAATATGATGTTTGTTTGCCACAGTTCCTCTAGCTTTCTCCCTAGAAAATACGAATGTGTAGAGCTGATGTCTCCATGTGGAACAAGTTTGTGTTTCAATGGTACAAAATTAAATGATCCCCGATAAAAAACATTCAAAACAATAAAGTCTGTGAATACTATAAGGAATACAGAAACACAGAGGCTGCAGCAATATTTTGGATTGAGTAAGCCAAAACACAACCGGATATTTCCGGTTTCATCCAGTCATATCTGGACAAAGTGCTGTGGAATTCGTATGCAATGGAGCGAGAAAATACAGTACAAATGGTTTTGGAGAAAAGCAAAGTCTTTTCGTTAGGCAAGTTCATAAAATATCATTGATACAAACAGAAATATCCTGTCTGTTTGCCAAAATTCCTCTAGCTTTTCCCTAGAAAATACAAATATGTAGAGCTGGTGTCTCCATGTGGAACCAATTACTGTATCCAAGCTCAACATAAAATGTTCACCAATGAAAAACATTCAAAACGATAAAGTCCATTGATAATATCCAGAAAACATAATCACAGAGGCTGCAGCAATATCTGGGATTGAGTAAGCCAAAGCACAACCGGATATTTCCGGTTGCATCCAGTCATATCCGGACAAACCGGTGTGGAATTCAAATGCAATGTATCGAGAAAATAATAGAAAAATGGTTTTGGAGAAAAGCAAAATCATTTCGTTAGGCATGTGCATAAAATGTCATCTATACAAACAGATATATCATGTTTGTTAGCCGGAGTTCCTCCAGCTTTCTCCCTAGAAAATACGAATGTGTAGAGCTGGTGTCTCCATGTTGAATCAATTAGTGTTTCCCAGCACAAAATTAAATGTTCCCTGATAAAAACATTCAAAACAATAAATTCCATCGATACTATCCAGAAAACACAAACACAGAGGCTTTCACAATATTTCGTATTGAGTCAGCCAAAACACAAACGGATATTTCTGGATACATCCAGTCATATCTGACAAAGTATTGTTAAATTCGTATGTAATGGAATGAGAAAATCACAGTAAAAATGGTTTGAAGAAAAGCAAAGTCTTTTCATTAAGTAAGTAGATAAAATATCATCGATACAAACAGAAATATCATGTTTGTTTGCAGCAGTTCCTCTAGCTTTCTCCCTAGAAAATACGAATGTGTAGAGCTGGTGTCTCCATGTGGAACCAATTAGTGTTTCAACGGTACAAAATGAAATTTTCCGTGATAAAAACATTCAAAACAATAAAGTCCATCGATAATATCCAGAAAACACAAACACAGAGGCTTTCACAATATTTCCGATTGAGTTAGCCAAAACACAACCTGATATTTCCGGTTTCATCCAGTCATATCCGGACAAACTGGTGTGGAATTCACATGCAATGGACAGAGAAAATCACAGTAAAAATGGTTTTGGAGAAAAGCAAAGTCTTTTCGTTAGGCAAGTAGATAAAATATCATCGAAGCATACAGAAATATCATGTTTGTTTGCTGCAGTTCCTCTAGTTTTCTCCCTAGAATATACAAATAGGTAGAGCTGGTGTCTCCATGTGGAAACAATTAGAGTTTCCAAGCACAAAATTAAATGTTCCTTCAAAAATATTCAAAACAATAATGTCTGTGGATAATATCCAGAATACAAAAACACAGAGGCTTTCACAATATTTCAGATGGAGTTAGCCAAAACAAAACCGGATATTTCTGGTTACATCCAGTCATATACGGACAAAGTGCTGTGGAATTCGTATGCAATGGACCGAGAAAATCACAGTAAAAATGGTTTTGGAGAAAAGCAAAGTCTTTTCGTTAGGCAAGTGCATCAAATGTCATCGATACAAACAGAAATATGTTTGTTTACCGCAGTTCCTCTAGCTTTCTCCCTATAAAATACGAATATGTAGAGCTGGTGTCTCCATGTGGAACCAATTAGTGTATCCAACCTCAAAATAAAATGTTCCCAGATAAAAAACATTCAAAACAATGAAGCCCATGGATAATATCCGGAAAACACAAACCCAGAGGCTGTAGCAATATCTGGGATTGAGTTAGCCAAAACAAAACCGGCTATTTCCAGTTTCATCCAGTCATATCAGGACAAACTGGTGTGGAATTCGTATGCAATGGACTGGGAGAATCACAGTAAAAATGGTTTTGGCGAAAAGCAAAGTCTTTTCGTTAGGCAAGTGCATAAAATGTCATCGATACAAACAGAAATATCATGTTTGTTTGCCGCAGTTCCTCTAGCTTTCTCCCTAGAAATCAAGAAAGTGCAGAGCTGGTGTCTCCTTGTGGAACCAATTAGTGTATCAAAACTCAAAATAAATTTTTCCCCGATAAAATACATTCAAAACAATAAAGTCCATTGATAATATCGGGAAAACACAAACACAGAGGCTGTAGCAATATTTCGGATTGAGTTAGCCAAAACACAACCAGATATTTCTGGTTTCATCCAGTCATATCCGGACAAACTGGTGTGGAATTCGTATATAATGGACTGAGAGAATCAGAGTAAAAATGGTTTTGGAGAAAAGCAAAGTCTTTTCGTTAGGCAAGTGCATAAAATGTCATCTA
The DNA here is from genome assembly GCA_036325905.1 of Lepus oiostolus. Lineage (NCBI taxonomy): Eukaryota > Metazoa > Chordata > Mammalia > Lagomorpha > Leporidae > Lepus > Lepus oiostolus. The sequence continues at coordinate 54,680,911 of CM070808.1, read as the reverse complement.
TACAAACAGAAATATCATGTTTGTTTGCCGCAGTTCCTCTAGCTTTCTCCCTAGAAAATACGAATGTGTAGAGCTGGTGTTCCCATGATGAACCAATTAGTGTTTTAACGGTACAAAATGAAATGATCCCTGATAAAAATATTCAAAACAATAAGTCCATCGATAATGTCCAGAAAACACAAACACAGAGGCTGTAGCAATATTTCGGATTGAGTTAGTCAAAACACAACCGGACATTTCTGGATTCATCCAAATATATCCGGACAAAGTGGTGTGGAATTCCTATGCAATGGCCCGAGAAAATCACAGTAAAAATGGTTTTCGAGAAAAGCAAATCTTTTCATTAAGTATGTAGATAAAATATCATCTATACAAACAGAAATATCATGTTTGTTTGCCACAGTTCCGCTAGCTTTGTCCCTAGAAAATACGAATGTGTATAGCTGGTGTCTCCATGTGGAAACAATTAGTGTTTACAAGCACAAAATTAAATGTTCCCTGATAAAAAACATTGAAAACAATAAAGTCTGTGGATAATATCAGGAATACACAAACACAGAGGTTGTACCAATATCTGGGATTGAGTTAGCCAAAACAAAACTGGATATTTCCAGTTTCATCCAGTCATATCCGGTACAATGTTGTGGAATTCGTATGAATGGACCGAGAAAATCACAGTAAAAATGGTTTGGAGAAAAGCAAAGTCTTTTAGTTAGGCAAGTGAATAAAACGTCAACGATATAAACAGAAATATGATGTTTGTTTGCCACAGTTCCTCTAGCTTTCTCCCTAGAAAATACGAATGTGTAGAGCTGATGTCTCCATGTGGAACAAGTTTGTGTTTCAATGGTACAAAATTAAATGATCCCCGATAAAAAACATTCAAAACAATAAAGTCCGTGAATACTATAAGGAATACAGAAACACAGAGGCTGCAGCAATATTTTGGATTGAGTAAGCCAAAACACAACCGGATATTTCCGGTTTCATCCAGTCATATCTGGACAAAGTGCTGTGGAATTCGTATGCAATGGAGCGAGAAAATACAGTACAAATGGTTTTGGAGAAAAGCAAAGTCTTTTCGTTAGGCAAGTTCATAAAATATCATTGATACAAACAGAAATATCCTGTCTGTTTGCCAAAATTCCTCTAGCTTTTCCCTAGAAAATACAAATATGTAGAGCTGGTGTCTCCATGTGGAACCAATTACTGTATCCAAGCTCAACATAAAATGTTCACCAATGAAAAACATTCAAAACGATAAAGTCCATTGATAATATCCAGAAAACATAATCACAGAGGCTGCAGCAATATCTGGGATTGAGTAAGCCAAAGCACAACCGGATATTTCCGGTTGCATCCAGTCATATCCGGACAAACCGGTGTGGAATTCAAATGCAATGTATCGAGAAAATAATAGAAAAATGGTTTTGGAGAAAAGCAAAATCATTTCGTTAGGCATGTGCATAAAATGTCATCTATACAAACAGATATATCATGTTTGTTAGCCGGAGTTCCTCCAGCTTTCTCCCTAGAAAATACGAATGTGTAGAGCTGGTGTCTCCATGTTGAATCAATTAGTGTTTCCCAGCACAAAATTAAATGTTCCCTGATAAAAACATTCAAAACAATAAATTCCATCGATACTATCCAGAAAACACAAACACAGAGGCTTTCACAATATTTCGTATTGAGTCAGCCAAAACACAAACGGATATTTCTGGATACATCCAGTCATATCTGACAAAGTATTGTTAAATTCGTATGTAATGGAATGAGAAAATCACAGTAAAAATGGTTTGAAGAAAAGCAAAGTCTTTTCATTAAGTAAGTAGATAAAATATCATCGATACAAACAGAAATATCATGTTTGTTTGCAGCAGTTCCTCTAGCTTTCTCCCTAGAAAATACGAATGTGTAGAGCTGGTGTCTCCATGTGGAACCAATTAGTGTTTCAACGGTACAAAATGAAATTTTCCGTGATAAAAATATTCAAAACAATAAAGTCCATCGATAATATCCAGAAAACACAAACACAGAGGCTTTCACAATATTTCCGATTGAGTTAGCCAAAACACAACCTGATATTTCCGGTTTCATCCAGTCATATCCGGACAAACTGGTGTGGAATTCACATGCAATGGACAGAGAAAATCACAGTAAAAATGGTTTTGGAGTAAAGGAAAGTCTTTTCGTTAGGCAAGTAGATAAAATATCATCGAAGCATACAGAAATATCATGTTTGTTTGCTGCAGTTCCTCTAGTTTTCTCCCTAGAATATACAAATAGGTAGAGCTGGTGTCTCCATGTGGAAACAATTAGAGTTTCCAAGCACAAAATTAAATGTTCCTTCAAAAATATTCAAAACAATAATGTCTGTGGATAATATCCAGAATACAAAAACACAGAGGCTTTCACAATATTTCAGATGGAGTTAGCCAAAACAAAACCGGATATTTCTGGTTACATCCAGTCATGTACGGACAAAGTGCTGTGGAATTCGTATGCAATGGACCGAGAAAATCACAGTAAAAATGGTTTTGGAGAAAAGCAAAGTCTTTTTATTAGGCAAGTGCATCAAATGTCATCGATACAAACAGAAATATGTTTGTTTACCGCAGTTCCTCTAGCTTTCTCCCTATAAAATACGAATATGTAGAGCTGGTGTCTCCATGTGGAACCAATTAGTGTATCCAACCTCAAAATAAAATGTTCCCAGATAAAAAACATTCAAAACAATGAAGCCCATGGATAATATCCGGAAAACACAAACCCAGAGGCTGTAGCAATATTTTGTATTGAGTTAGCCAAAACAAAACCGGCTATTTCCAGTTTCATCCAGTCATATCAGGACAAACTGGTGTGGAATTCGTATGCAATGGACTGGGAGAATCACAGTAAAAATGGTTTTGGCGAAAAGCAAAGTCTTTTCGTTAGGCAAGTGCATAAAATGTCATCGATACAAACAGAAATATCATGTTTGTTTGCCGCAGTTCCTCTAGCTTTCTCCCTAGAAATCAAGAAAGTGCAGAGCTGGTGTCTCCTTGTGGAACCAATTAGTGTATCAAAACTCAAAATAAATTTTTCCCCGATAAAATACATTCAAAACAATAAAGTCCATTGATAATATCGGGAAAACACAAACACAGAGCCTGTAGCAATATTTCGGATTGAGTTAGCCAAAACACAACCAGATATTTCTGGTTTCATCCAGTCATATCCGGACAAACTGGTGTGGAATTCGTATATAATGGACTGAGAGAATCAGAGTAAAAATTGTTTTGGAGAAAAGCAAAGTCTTTTTTGTTAGGCAAGTGCATAAAATGTCATCTATACAAACAGAAATATCATGTTTGTTTGCCGCAGTTCCTCTAGCTTTCTCCCTAGAAGATACGAATGTGTAGAGCTGGTGTTCCCATGATGAACCAATTAGTGTTTTAACGGTACAAAATGAAATGATCCCTGATAAAAATACTCAAAACAATAAGTCCATCGATAATATCCAGAAAACACAAACACAGAGGCTGTAGCAATATTTCGGATTGAGTTAGTCAAAACACAACCGGACATTTCTGGATTCATCCAAATATATCCGGACAAAGTGGTGTGGAATTCCTATGCAATGGCCCGAGAAAATCACAGTAAAAATGGTTTTCGAGAAAAGCAAATCTTTTCATTAAGTATGTAGATAAAATATCATCTATACAAACAGAAATATCATGTTTGTTTGCCACAGTTCCGCTAGCTTTCTCCCTAGAAAATACGAATGTGTATAGCTGGTGTCTCCATGTGGAAACAATTAGTGTTTACAAGCACAAAATTAAATGTTCCCTGATAAAAAAAACATTGAAAACAATAAAGTCTGTGGATAATATCAGGAATACACAAACACAGAGGTTGTACCAATATCTGGGATTGAGTTAGCCAAAACAAAACTGGATATTTCCAGTTTCATCCAGTCATATCCGGTACAATGTTGTGGAATTCGTATGAATGGACCGAGAAAATCACAGTAAAAATGGTTTTGGAGAAAAGCAAAGTCTTTTAGTTTAGCAAGTGAATAAAACGTCAAAGATATAAACAGAAATATGATGTTTGTTTGCCACAGTTCCTCTAGCTTTCTCCCTAGAAAATACGAATGTGTAGAGCTGATGTCTCCATGTGGAACAAGTTTGTGTTTCAATGGTACAAAATTAAATGATCCCCGATAAAAAACATTCAAAACAATAAAGTCCGTGAATACTATAAGGAATACAGAAACACAGAGGCTGCAGCAATATTTTGGATTGAGTAAGCCAAAACACAACTGGATATTTCCGGTTTCATCCAGTCATATCTGGACAAAGTGCTGTGGAATTCGTATGCAATGGAGCGAGAAAATACAGTACAAATGGTTTTGGAGAAAAGCAAAGTCTTTTCGTTAGGCAAGTTCATAAAATATCATTGATACAAACAGAAATATCCTGTCTGTTTGCCAAAATTCCTCTAGCTTTTCCCTAGAAAATACAAATATGTAGAGCTGGTGTCTCCATGTGGAACCAATTACTGTATCCAAGCTCAACATAAAATGTTCACCAATGAAAAACATTCAAAACGATAAAGTCCATTGATAATATCCAGAAAACATAATCACAGAGGCTGCAGCAATATCTGGGATTGAGTAAGCCAAAGCACAACCGGATATTTCCGGTTGCATCCAGTCATATCCGGACAAACCGGTGTGGAATTCAAATGCAATGTATCGAGAAAATAATAGAAAAATGGTTTTGGAGAAAAGCAAAATCATTTCGTTAGGCATGTGCATAAAATGTCATCTATACAAACAGATATATCATGTTTGTTAGCCGGAGTTCCTCCAGCTTTCTCCCTAGAAAATACGAATGTGTAGAGCTGGTGTCTCCATGTTGAATCAATTAGTGTTTCCCAGCACAAAATTAAATGTTCCCTGATAAAAACATTCAAAACAATAAATTCCATCGATACTATCCAGAAAACACAAACACAGAGGCTTTCACAATATTTCGTATTGAGTCAGCCAAAACACAAACGGATATTTCTGGATACATCCAGTCATATCTGACAAAGTATTGTTAAATTCGTATGTAATGGAATGAGAAAATCACAGTAAAAATGGTTTGAAGAAAAGCAAAGTCTTTTCATTAAGTAAGTAGATAAAATATCATCGATACAAACAGAAATATCATGTTTGTTTGCAGCAGTTCCTCTAGCTTTCTCCCTAGAAAATACGAATGTGTAGAGCTGGTGTCTCCATGTGGAACCAATTAGTGTTTCAACGGTACAAAATGAAATTTTCCGTGATAAAAACATTCAAAACAATAAAGTCCATCGATAATATCCAGAAAACACAAACACAGAGGCTTTCACAATATTTCCGATTGAGTTAGCCAAAACACAACCTGATATTTCCGGTTTCATCCAGTCATATCCGGACAAACTGGTGTGGAATTCACATGCAATGGACAGAGAAAATCACAGTAAAAATGGTTTTGGAGAAAAGCAAAGTCTTTTCGTTAGGCAAGTAGATAAAATATCATCGAAGCATACAGAAATATCATGTTTGTTTGCTGCAGTTCCTCTAGTTTTCTCCCTAGAATATACAAATAGGTAGAGCTGGTGTCTCCATGTGGAAAGAATTAGAGTTTCCACGCACAAAATTAAATGTTCCTTGAAAAAAATATTCAAAACAATAATGTCTGTGGATAATATCCAGAATACAAAAACACAGAGGCTTTCACAATATTTCAGATGGAGTTAGCCAAAACAAAACCGGATATTTCTGGTTACCTCCAGTCATATGCGGACAAAGTGCTGTGGAATTCGTATGCAATGGACCGAGAAAATCACAGTAAAAATGGTTTTGGAGAAAAGCAAAGTCTTTTTGTTAGGCAAGTGCATAAAATGTCATCTATACAAACAGAAATATCATGTTTGTTTGCCGCAGTTCCTCTAGCTTTCTCCGTAGAAAATATGAATGTGTAGAGGTGGTGTCTCCATGTGGAAACAATTAGTGTTTCTGTGGTACAAAATTAAATGTTCCCTGATAAAAAAAAAACATGCAAAGCAATAAAGTCTCTGGATAATATCATGAATACACCAACACAGAGGCTGTAGCAGGCTGTGTAGTTAGCCAAAACAAAACCGGATATTTCAGGTTAAATGCAGTCATATCCGAACGAACTGGTGTGGAATTCTTAAGCAATGGACTGAGAAAATCACAGTAAAAATGGTTTTGGAGAAAAGCAAAGTCTTTACGTTAGGCAAGTGCATAAAATGTCATCGATACAAACAGAAATATCATGTTGGTTTGCTGCAGTTCCTCTAGCTTTCTCCCTAGAATATACGAATGTGTAGAGCTGGTGTCTCCATGTGGAAACAATTTGTGTTTCCAAGCACAAAATTAAATGTTCCCTGATAAAAAACATTCAGAACAATAAGTCCCTGGATAATATCCAGAAAACACGAACACAGAAGGTTTCACAACATTTCGGATTGAGTTAGCCAAAAAAAAACTGGATATTTCCGGTTTCATCCAGTCATATCCGGACAAACTGGTGTGGAATTCCTATGCAATGGACTGAGAAAATTACCGTACAAATGGTTTTGGAGAAAAGCAAAGTCTTTTCGTTAGGCAAGTGCATAAAATGTCATCTATACAAACAGAAATATCATGTTTGTTTGCCGCAGTTCCTCTAGCTTTCTCCCTAGAAAATATGAATGTGTAGAGCTGGTGTTCCCATGATGAACCGATTAGTGTTTTAACGGTACAAAATGAAATGATCCCTGATAAAAATACTCAAAACAATAAGTCCATCGATAATATCCAGAAAACACAAACACAGAGGCTGTAGCAATATTTCGGATTGAGTTAGTCAAAACACAACCGGACATTTCTGGATTCATCCAAATATATCCGGACAAAGTGGTGTGGAATTCCTATGCAATGGCCCGAGAAAATCACAGTAAAAATGGTTTTGGAGAAAAGCAAAGTCTTTTTGTTAGGCAAGTGCATAAAATGTCATCTATACAAACAGAAATATCATGTTTGTTTGCCGCAGTTCCTCTAGCTTTCTCCATAGAAAATATGAATGTGTAGAGGTGGTGTCTCCATGTGGAAACAATTAGTGTTTCTGCGGTACAAAATTAAATGTTCCCTGATAAAAAAAAACATGCAAAGCAATAAAGTCTCTGGATAATATCATGAATACACCAACACAGAGGCTGTAGCAATATCTGGAATTGAGTTAGCCAAAACAAAACCGGATATTTCAGGTTAAATGCAGTCATATCCGAACAAACTGGTGTGGAATTCGTAAGCAATGGACCGAGAAAATCACAGTAAAAATGGTTTTGGAGAAAAGCAAAGTCTTTACGTTAGGCAAGTGCATAAAATGTCATCGATACAAACAGAAATATCATGTTGGTTTGCTGCAGTTCCTCTAGCTTTCTCCCTAGAATATACGAATGTGTAGAGCTGGTGTCTCCATGTGGAAACAATTTGTGTTTCCAAGCACAAAATTAAATGTTCCCTGATAAAAAACATTCAGAACAATAAGTCCCTGGATAATATCCAGAAAACACGAACACAGAAGGTTTCACAAAATTTCAGATTGAGTTAGCCAAAAAAAAACTGGATATTTCCGGTTTCATCCAGTCATATCCGGACAAACTGGTGTGGAATTCCTATGCAATGGACCGAGAAAATTACCGTACAAATGGTTTTGGAGAAAAGCAAAGTCTTTTCGTTAGGCAAGTGCATAAAATGTCATCTATACAAACAGAAATATCATGTTTGCCGCAGTTCCTCTAGCTTTCTCCCTAGAAAATACGAATGTGTAGAGCTGGTGTTCCAATGATGAACCGATTAGTGTTTTAACGGTACAAAATGAAATGATCCCTGATAAAAATACTCAAAACAATAAGTCCATCGATAATAACCAGAAAACACAAACACAGAGGCTGTAGCAATATTTCGGATTGAGTTAGTCAAAACACATCCGGACATTTCTGGATTCATCCAAATATATCCGGACAAAGTGGTGTGGAATTCCTATGCAATGGCCCGAGAAAATCACAGTAAAAATGGTTTTGGAGAAAAGCAAAGTCTTTTTGTTAGGCAAGTGCATAAAATGTCATCTATACAAACAGAAATATCATGTTTGTTTGCCGCAGTTCCTCTAGCTTTCTCCATAGAAAATATGAATGTGTAGAGGTGGTGTCTCCATGTGGAAACAATTAGTGTTTCTGCGGTACAAAATTAAATGTTCCCTGATAAAAAAAAAAAACATGCAAAGCAATAAAGTCTCTGGATAATATCATGAATACACCAACACAGAGGCTGTAGCAATATCTGGAATTGAGTTAGCCAAAACAAAACCGGATATTTCAGGTTAAATGCAGTCATATCCGAACAAACTGGTGTGGAATTCGTAAGCAATGGACCGAGAAAATCACAGTAAAAATGGTTTTGGAGAAAAGCAAAGTCTTTACGTTAGGCAAGTGCATAAAATGTCATCGATACAAACAGAAATATCATGTTGGTTTGCTGCAGTTCCTCTAGCTTTCTCCCTAGAATATACGAATGTGTAGAGCTGGTGTCTCCATGTGGAAACAATTTGTGTTTCCAAGCACAAAATTAAATGTTCCCTGATAAAAAACATTCAGAACAATAAGTCCCTGGATAATATCCAGAAAACACGAACACAGAAGGTTTCACAAAATTTCAGATTGAGTTAGCCAAAAAAAAACTGGATATTTCCGGTTTCATCCAGTCATATCCGGACAAACTGGTGTGGAATTCCTATGCAATGGACCGAGAAAATTACCGTACAAATGGTTTTGGAGAAAAGCAAAGTCTTTTCGTTAGGCAAGTGCATAAAATGTCATCTATACAAACAGAAATATCATGTTTGCCGCAGTTCCTCTAGCTTTCTCCCTAGAAAATACGAATGTGTAGAGCTGGTGTTCCAATGATGAACCGATTAGTGTTTTAACGGTACAAAATGAAATGATCCCTGATAAAAATATTCAAAACAATAAGTCCATCGATAATAACCAGAAAACACAAACACAGAGGCTGTAGCAATATTTCGGATTGAGTTAGTCAAAACACAACCGGACATTTCTGGATTCATCCAAATATATCCGGACAAAGTGGTGTGGAATTCCTATGCAATGGCCCGAGAAAATCACAGTAAAAATGGTTTTCGAGAAAAGCAAATCTTTTCATTAAGTATGTAGATAAAATATCATCTATACAAACAGAAATATCATGTTTGTTTGCCACAGTTCCGCTAGCTTTGTCCCTAGAAAATACGAATATGTAGAGCTGGTGTCTCCATGTGGAAACAATTAATGTTTTCAAGCAAAAAATTAAATATTCCCTGATAAAAACATTCAAAACAATAAAGTCCATCGATAATGTCCAGAAAACACAAACACATAGGTTTTCACAATATTTCGGATTGAGTTAGCCAAAACACAACCGGATATTTCTGGTTTCATCCAGTGATATCTGGACAAAGTGGTTTGGAATTCGTATGCATTGGACCGAAAAAATCAAAGTAAAAATGGTTTTGGAGAAAAGCAAAGTCTTTTTGTTAGGCAAGTGCATCAAATGTCATCGATACAAACAGAAATATGTTTGTTTACCACAGTTCCTCTAGCTTCTCCCTATAAAATACGAATATGTAGAGCTGGTGTCTCCATGTGGAACCAATTAGTGTATCCAACCTCAAAATAAAATGTTCCCAGATAAAAAACATTCAAAACAATGAAGCCCATGGATAATATCCGGAAAACACAAACCCAGAGGCTGTAGCAATATCTGGGATTGAGTTAGTCAAAACAAAACCGGCTATTTCCAGTTTCATCCAGTCATATCAGGACAAACTGGTGTGGAATTCGTATGCAATGGACTGGGAGAATCACAGTAAAAATGGTTTTGGCGAAAAGCAAAGTCTTTTCGTTAGGCAAGTGCATAAAATGTCATCGATACAAACAGAAATATCATGTTTGTTTGCCGCAGTTCCTCTAGATTTCTCCCTAGAAATCAAGAAAGTGCAGAGCTGGTGTCTCCTTGTGGAACCAATTAGTGTATCAAAACTCAAAATAAATTGTTCCCCGATAAAATACATTCAAAACAATAAAGTCCATTGATAATATCGGGAAAACACAAACACAGAGGCTGTAGCAATATTTCGGATTGAGTTAGCCAAAACACAACCAGATATTTCTGGTTTCATCCAGTCATATCCGGACAAACTGGTGTGGAATTCGTATATAATGGGCTGAGAGAATCAGAGTAAAAATTGTTTTGGAGAAAAGCAAAGTCTTTTCGTTAGGCAAGTGCATAAAATGTCATCTATACCAAGAGAAATATCATGTTTGTTTGCCGCAGTTCCTCTAGCTTGCTCCCTAGAAACCAAGAAAGTGCAGAGCTGGTGTCTTCATTGGAACCAATTATTGTATCCAAGCACAAAATAAAATGTTCTCGAATAAAAAACATTCAAAACAATAAAGTCTGTGGATAATATCAGGAATACTCAAACACAGATGCAGCAGCAATATCTGGGATTGAGTTAGGCAAAACAAAACCGGATATTTCCGGTTTAATGCAGTCATATCCGGTCAACTGGTGTGGAATTCGTATGCAATGTACCGAGAAAATACAGTAAAAATGGTTTTGGAGAAAACAAAGTCTTTTCATTAGGGAAGTAGATAAAATATCATCTATACAAACAGAAATATCATGGTTGTTTGCTGCCGTTCCTCTAGCTTTCTACCTAGAAAATACGAATGTGTAGAGCTGGTGTCTCCCTGTGGAACCAATTAGTGTTTCAATGGTACAAAATTAAATGTTCCCTGATAAAAAAAAAACATTCAAAACATTAAAATCTGTGGATAACATCAGGAATACACAAACACAGATGTTGTAGCAATATCTGGGATTGAGTTAGCCAAAACAAAACCAGATATTTCGGGTTTCATCCAGTCATATCCAGACAAACTGGTGTGGATTTCATATGCAATGGACCGAAAGGTCACAGTACAAATGGTTTTGGAGAAAAGCAAAGTCTTTTCATTAGGGAAGTGCATAAAAGGTCATCTATACAAACAGAAATATCATGTTTGTTTGCCGCAGTTCCTCTAGCTTTCTCCCTGGAAGATACGAATGTGTAGAGCTGGTGTTCCCATGATGAACCAATTAGTGTTTTAACGGTACAAAATGAAATGATCCCTGATAAAAATACTCAAAACAATAAATCCATCGATAATATCCAGAAAACACAAACACAGAGGCTGTAGCAATATTTCGGATTGAGTTAGTCAAAACACAACCGGACATTTCTGGATTCATCCAAATATATCCGGACAAAGTGGTGTGGAATTCCTATGCAATGGCCCGAGAAAATCACAGTAAAATGGTTTTGGAGAAAAGCAAAGTCTTTTTGTTAGGCAAGTGCATAAAATGTCATCTATACAAACAGAAATATCATGTTTGTTTGCCGCAGTTCCTCTAGCTTTCTCCATAGAAAATATGAATGTGTAGAGGTGGTGTCTCCATGTGGAAACAATTAGTGTTTCTGCGGTACAAAATTAAATGTTCCGTGATAAAAAAAAAACATGCAAAGCAATAAAGTCTCTGGATAATATCATGAATACACCAACACAGAGGCTGTAGCAATATCTGGAATTGAGTTAGCCAAAACAAAACCGGATATTTCAGGTTAAATGCAGTCATATCCGAACAAACTGGTGTGGAATTCGTAAGCAATGGACCGAGAAAATCACAGTAAAAATGGTTTTGGAGAAAAGCAAAGTCTTTACGTTAGGCAAGTGCGTAAAATGTCATCGATACAAACAGAAATATCATGTTGGTTTGCTGCAGTTCCTCTAGCTTTCTCCCTAGAATATACGAATGTGTAGAGCTGGTGTCTCCATGTGGAAACAATTTGTGTTTCCAAGCACAAAATTAAATGTTCCCTGATAAAAAACATTCAGAACAATAAGTCCCTGGATAATATCCAGAAAACACGAACACAGAAGGTTTCACAAAATTTCAGATTGAGTTAGCCAAAAAAAAACTGGATATTTCCGGTTTCATCCAGTCATATCCGGACAAACTGGTGTGGAATTCCTATGCAATGGACCGAGAAAATTACCGTACAAATGGTTTTGGAGAAAAGCAAAGTCTTTCGTTAGGCAAGTGCATAAAATGTCATCTATACAAACAGAAATATCATGTTTGCCGCAGTTCCTCTAGCTTTCTCCCTAGAAAATACGAATGTGTAGAGCTGGTGTTCCAATGATGAACCGATTAGTGTTTTAACGGTACAAAATGAAATGATCCCTGATAAAAATATTCAAAACAATAAGTCCATCGATAATAACCAGAAAACACAAACACAGAGGCTGTAGCAATATTTCGGATTGAGTTAGTCAAAACACAACCGGACATTTCTGGATTCATCCAAATATATCCGGACAAAGTGGTGTGGAATTCCTATGCAATGGCCTGAGAAAATCACAGTAAAAATGGTTTTCGAGAAAAGCAAATCTTTTCATTAAGTATGTAGATAAAATATCATCTATACAAACAGAAATATCATGTTTGTTTGCCACAGTTCCGCTAGCTTTGTCCCTAGAAAATACGAATATGTAGAGCTGGTGTCTCCATGTGGAAACAATTAATGTTTTCAAGCAAAAAATTAAATATTCCCTGATAAAAACATTCAAAACAATAAAGTCCATCGATAATGTCCAGAAAACACAAACACATAGGTTTTCACAATATTTCGGATTGAGTTAGCCAAAACACAACCGGATATTTCTGGTTTCATCCAGTGATATCTGGACAAAGTGGTTTGGAATTCGTATGCATTGGACCGAAAAAATCAAAGTAAAAATGGTTTTGGAGAAAAGCAAAGTCTTTTTGTTAGGCAAGTGCATCAAATGTCATCGATACAAACAGAAATATGTTTGTTTACCACAGTTCCTCTAGCTTCTCCCTATAAAATACGAATATGTAGAGCTGGTGTCTCCATGTGGAACCAATTAGTGTATCCAACCTCAAAATAAAATGTTCCCAGATAAAAAACATTCAAAACAATGAAGCCCATGGATAATATCCGGAAAACACAAACCCAGAGGCTGTAGCAATATCTGGGATTGAGTTAGTCAAAACAAAACCGGCTATTTCCAGTTTCATCCAGTCATATCAGGACAAACTGGTGTGGAATTCGTATGCAATGGACTGGGAGAATCACAGTAAAAATGGTTTTGGCGAAAAGCAAAGTCTTTTCGTTAGGCAAGTGCATAAAATGTCATCGATACAAACAGAAATATCATGTTTGTTTGCCGCAGTTCCTCTAGATTTCTCCCTAGAAATCAAGAAAGTGCAGAGCTGGTGTCTCCTTGTGGAACCAATTAGTGTATCAAAACTCAAAATAAATTGTTCCCCGATAAAATACATTCAAAAAAATAAAGTCCATTGATAATATCGGGAAAACACAAACACAGAGGCTGTAGCAATATTTCGGATTGAGTTAGCCAAAACACAACCAGATATTTCTGGTTTCATCCAGTCATATCCGGACAAACTGGTGTGGAATTCATATATAATGGACTGAGAGAATCAGAGTAAAAATTGTTTTGGAGAAAAGCAAAGTCTTTTCGTTAGGCAAGTGCATAAAATGTCATCTATACCAAGAGAAATATCATGTTTGTTTGCCGCAGTTCCTCTAGCTTGCTCCCTAGAAACCAAGAAAGTGCAGAGCTGGTGTCTTCATTGGAACCAATTATTGTATCCAAGCACAAAATAAAATGTTCTCGAATAAAAAACATTCAAAACAATAAAGTCTGTGGATAATATCAGGAATACTCAAACACAGATGCAGCAGCAATATCTGGGATTGAGTTAGGCAAAACAAAACCGGATATTTCCGGTTTAATGCAGTCATATCCGGTCAACTGGTGTGGAATTCGTATGCAATGTACCGAGAAAATACAGTAAAAATGGTTTTGGAGAAAACAAAGTCTTTTCATTAGGGAAGTAGATAAAATATCATCTATACAAACAGAAATATCATGGTTGTTTGCTGCCGTTCCTCTAGCTTTCTACCTAGAAAATACGAATGTGTAGAGCTGGTGTCTCCCTGTGGAACCAATTAGTGTTTCAATGGTACAAAATTAAATGTTCCCTGATAAAAAAAAAACATTCAAAACATTAAAATCTGTGGATAACATCAGGAATACACAAACACAGATGTTGTAGCAATATCTGGGATTGAGTTAGCCAAAACAAAACCAGATATTTCGGGTTTCATCCAGTCATATCCAGACAAACTGGTGTGGATTTCATATGCAATGGACCGAAAGGTCACAGTACAAATGGTTTTGGAGAAAAGCAAAGTCTTTTCATTAGGGAAGTGCATAAAAGGTCATCTATACAAACAGAAATATCATGTTTGTTTGTCGCAGTTCCTCTAGCTTTCTCCCTAGAAAATACGAATGTGTAGAGCTGGTGTCTGCATGTGAAAACAATTAGTGTTTCAACGGTACAAAATTAAATGTTCCCTGATAAAAAAACATTCAGAACAATAAAGTCTGTGGATAATATCATGAATGCAAAAACACAGAGGCTGTATCTATATCTGGGATTGAGTTAGGCAAAACAAAACCAGATATTTCCAGTTTCATGCAGTCGTATCGAGACAAACTGGTGTGGAATTCCTATGCAATGGACCGAGAAAATGACAGTACAAACGGTTTTGGAGAAAAGCAAAGTCTTTTTGTTAGGCAAGTGCATAAAATGTCATCTATACAAACAGAAATATCGTGTTTGTTTGCCGCAGTTCCTCTAGGTTTCTTTCTAGAAAATACGAAGGTGTATTGCTGGTGTCTCCATGTGGAACCAATTAGTGTTTCCAAGCACACAATTAAATATTCCCCGAAAAAAATATTGTAAAATATAAAATCCATGCATAATATCAGGAATATACAAACACAGAGGCTGTATCTATATCTGGGATTGAGTTAGGCAAAACAAAACCGGATATTTCCGGTTTATGCAGTCATATCTGTACAAACTGGTGTGGAATTCATATGCAATGGACCGAGAAAATCACAGTAAAAATGGTTTTGGAGAAAAGCAAAGTCTTTTCATTAGGGGAGTAGATAAAAAATATCATTGATAGAAACAGAAATATCATGTTTGTTTGCCGCAGTTCCTCTAGCTTTTTCCCTAGAAAATACGAATATGTAGAGCTGGTGTCTTCATGTGGAACCAATTACTGTATCCAAGCTCAAAATAAATTTTCCCAGAAAAAAACATTCAAAAAAATAAAGTCCGTTGATAATATCCAGAAAACACAAAAACAGAGGCTGCAGCAATATCTGGGATTTAGTTAGGCAAAACAAAACTGGATATTTCCGGTTTCATCCAGTCATATCCAGACAAACTGGTGTGGAATTCATATGCAATGGACCGAGAAAATCACAGTAAAAATGGTTTTGGAGAAAATGCAAAGTCTTTTGTTAGGCAAGTGCATAAAATGTCATCTATATAACAGAAATATCATGTTTGTTTGTCACAGTTCCTCTAGCTTTCTCCCTAGAAAATACGAATATATAGAGCTGGTGTCTCCATGTGGAACCAATTACTGTATCCAAGATCAAAATGAAATGTTCCCTAATAAAAAACATTCAAAACAATAAATTCTGTGGATAATATCCAGAAAAAACAAACACAGATGCTGTAGCAATATGTTGGATTGTGGTAGCCAAACAGAACTAGATTTTTCCGGTTTCATCCAGTCATATACGTACAAAGTGGTGTGGAATTCGTATGCAATGGACCGGGAAAATCACATTAAAAATAGTTTTGGAGAAAAGGAAAGTCTTTTCTTTAGGCAAGTGCATAAAATGTCATCTATAGAAACAGAAATATCATGTGCGTTTGCCGCAATTCCTCCAGCTTTCTCCCTAGAAAATACGAATATGTAGATCTGGTGTTCCCATTATGAAACAATTATTGTTTCAACGGTACAAAATTAAATGTACCCTAATAAAAGCATTCAAAACAATAAGTCCATCGATAATATCCAGAAATCACAAAAACAGAGTCTATAGCAATATTTCGGATTGAGTTACCCAAAATACAACCGGATATTTCTGGTTTCATCCAGTCATATCCAGACAAACTGGTGTGGAATTCATATGCAATGGACAGAGAAAATCACAGTAAAAATCGTTTTTGAGAAAAGCAAAGTCGTTTCATTAGGCAAGTGCATAAAATGTCATCTATACAAACAAAAATATCATGTTTGTTTGTCACAGTTCCTCTAGCTTTCTCCCTAGAAAATACGAATATGTAGAGCTGGTGTCTCCATGTGGAACCAATTACCATATCCAAGATCAAAATGAAATGTTCCCTAATAAAAAACATTCAAAACAATAAATTTTGTGGATAATATGCAGAAAAAACAAACACAGATGCTGTAGCAATATCTGGGATTGAGTTAGCAAAAACAGAACCAGATATTTCCAGTTTCATCCAGTCATATACGGACAAAGTGGTGTGGAATTCGTATGCAATGGACCAGGAAAATCACATTAAAAATAGTTTTGGAGAAAAGGAAAGTTGTTTCGATAGGCAAGTGCCTAAAATGTCAGCTATAGAAACAGAAATATCATGTTTGTTTTCTGCAATTCCTCTACCTTTCTCCCTAGAAAATACAAATCTGTAGAGCTGGTGTCTCCATGTGGTAACAATGAGTGTTTTAACGGTACAAAATTAAATGTTCCCTGATAAAAAACATTCAGAACAATAAGTCCCTGGATAATATCCAGAAAACATGAACACAGAAGGTTTCACAAAATTTCAGATTGAGTTAGCCAAAAAAAAACTGGATATTTCCGGTTTCATACAGTCATATCCGGACAAACTGGTGTGGAATTCCTATGCAATGGACCGAGAAAATTACCGTACAAATGGTTTTGGAGAAAAGCAAAGTCTTTCGTTAGGCAAGTGCATAAAATGTCATCTATACAAACAGAAATATCATGTTTGCCGCAGTTCCTCTAGCTTTCTCCCTAGAAAATACGAATGTGTAGAGCTGGTGTTCCAATGATGAACCGATTAGTGTTTTAACGGTACAAAATGAAATGATCCCTGATAAAAATATTCAAAACAATAAGTCCATCGATAATAACCAGAAAACACAAACACAGAGGCTGTAGCAATATTTCGGATTGAGTTAGTCAAAACACAACCGGACATTTCTGGATTCATCCAAATATATCCGGACAAAGTGGTGTGGAATTCCTATGCAATGGCCTGAGAAAATCACAGTAAAAATGGTTTTCGAGAAAAGCAAATCTTTTCATTAAGTATGTAGATAAAATATCATCTATACAAACAGAAATATCATGTTTGTTTGCCACAGTTCCGCTAGCTTTGTCCCTAGAAAATACGAATATGTAGAGCTGGTGTCTCCATGTGGAAACAATTAATGTTTTCAAGCAAAAAATTAAATATTCCCTGATAAAAACATTCAAAACAATAAAGTCCATCGATAATGTCCAGAAAACACAAACACATAGGTTTTCACAATATTTCGGATTGAGTTAGCCAAAACACAACCGGATATTTCTGGTTTCATCCAGTGATATCTGGACAAAGTGGTTTGGAATTCGTATGCATTGGACCGAAAAAATCAAAGTAAAAATGGTTTTGGAGAAAAGCAAAGTCTTTTTGTTAGGCAAGTGCATCAAATGTCATCAATACAAACAGAAATATGTTTGTTTACCACAGTTCCTCTAGCTTCTCCCTATAAAATACGAATATGTAGAGCTGGTGTCTCCATGTGGAACCAATTAGTGTATCCAACCTCAAAATAAAATGTTCCCAGATAAAAAACATTCAAAACAATGAAGCCCATGGATAATATCCGGAAAACACAAACCCAGAGGCTGTAGCAATATCTGGGATTGAGTTAGTCAAAACAAAACCGGCTATTTCCAGTTTCATCCAGTCATATCAGGACAAACTGGTGTGGAATTCGTATGCAATGGACTGGGAGAATCACAGTAAAAATGGTTTTGGCGAAAAGCAAAGTCTTTTCGTTAGGCAAGTGCATAAAATGTCATCGATACAAACAGAAATATCATGTTTGTTTGCCGCAGTTCCTCTAGATTTCTCCCTAGAAATCAAGAAAGTGCAGAGCTGGTGTCTCCTTGTGGAACCAATTAGTGTATCAAAACTCAAAATAAATTTTTCCCCGATAAAATACATTCAAAACAATAAAGTCCATTGATAATATCGGGAAAACACAAACACAGAGGCTGTAGCAATATTTCGGATTGAGTTAGCCAAAACACAACCAGATATTTCTGGTTTCATCCAGTCATATCCGGACAAACTGGTGTGGAATTCGTATATAATGGACTGAGAGAATCAGAGTAAAAATTGTTTTGGAGAAAAGCAAAGTCTTTTCGTTAGGCAAGTGCATAAAATGTCATCTATACCAAGAGAAATATCATGTTTGTTTGCCGCAGTTCCTCTAGCTTGCTCCCTAGAAACCAAGAAAGTGCAGAGCTGGTGTCTTCATTGGAACCAATTATTGTATCCAAGCACAAAATAAAATGTTCTCGAATAAAAAACATTCAAAACAATAAAGTCTGTGGATAATATCAGGAATACTCAAACACAGATGCAGCAGCAATATCTGGGATTGAGTTAGGCAAAACAAAACCGGATATTTCCGGTTTAATGCAGTCATATCCGGTCAACTGGTGTGGAATTCGTATGCAATGTACCGAGAAAATACAGTAAAAATGGTTTTGGAGAAAACAAAGTCTTTTCATTAGGGAAGTAGATAAAATATCATCTATACAAACAGAAATATCATGGTTGTTTGCTGCCGTTCCTCTAGCTTTCTACCTAGAAAATACGAATGTGTAGAGCTGGTGTCTCCCTGTGGAACCAATTAGTGTTTCAATGGTACAAAATTAAATGTTCCCTGATAAAAAAAAACATTCAAAACATTAAAATCTGTGGATAACATCAGGAATACACAAACACAGATGTTGTAGCAATATCTGGGATTGAGTTAGCCAAAACAAAACCAGATATTTCGGGTTTCATCCAGTCATATCCAGACAAACTGGTGTGGATTTCATATGCAATGGACCGAAAGGTCACAGTACAAATGGTTTTGGAGAAAAGCAAAGTCTTTTCATTAGGGAAGTGCATAAAAGGTCATCTATACAAACAGAAATATCATGTTTGTTTGTCGCAGTTCCTCTAGCTTTCTCCCTAGAAAATACGAATGTGTAGAGCTGGTGTCTGCATGTGGAAACAATTAGTGTTTCAACGGTACAAAATTAAATGTTCCCTGATAAAAAAACATTCAGAACAATAAAGTCTGTGGATAATATCATGAATGCAAAAACACAGAGGCTGTATCTATATCTGGGATTGAGTTAGGCAAAACAAAACCAGATATTTCCAGTTTCATGCAGTCGTATCGAGACAAACTGGTGTGGAATTCCTATGCAATGGACCGAGAAAATGACAGTACAAACGGTTTTGGAGAAAAGCAAAGTCTTTTTGTTAGGCAAGTGCATAAAATGTCATCTATACAAACAGAAATATCGTGTTTGTTTGCCGCAGTTCCTCTAGGTTTCTTTCTAGAAAATACGAAGGTGTATTGCTGGTGTCTCCATGTGGAACCAATTAGTGTTTCCAAGCACACAATTAAATATTCCCCGAAAAAAATATTGTAAAATATAAAATCCATGCATAATATCAGGAATATACAAACACAGAGGCTGTATCTATATCTGGGATTGAGTTAGGCAAAACAAAACCGGATATTTCCGGTTTATGCAGTCATATCTGTACAAACTGGTGTGGAATTCATATGCAATGGACCGAGAAAATCACAGTAAAAATGGTTTTGGAGAAAAGCAAAGTCTTTTCATTAGGGGAGTAGATAAAAAATATCATTGATAGAAACAGAAATATCATGTTTGTTTGCTGCAGTTCCTCTAGCTTTTTCCCTAGAAAATACGAATATGTAGAGCTGGTGTCTTCATGTGGAACCAATTACTGTATCCAAGCTCAAAATAAATTTTCCCAGAAAAAAACATTCAAAAAAATAAAGTCCGTTGATAATATCCAGAAAACACAAAAACAGAGGCTGCAGCAATATCTGGGATTTAGTTAGGCAAAACAAAACTGGATATTTCCGGTTTCATCCAGTCATATCCAGACAAACTGGTGTGGAATTCATATGCAATGGACCGAGAAAATCACAGTAAAAATGGTTTTGGAGAAAATGCAAAGTCTTTTGTTAGGCAAGTGCATAAAATGTCATCTATATAACAGAAATATCATGTTTGTTTGTCACAGTTCCTCTAGCTTTCTCCCTAGAAAATACGAATATATAGAGCTGGTGTCTCCATGTGGAACCAATTACTGTATCCAAGATCAAAATGAAATGTTCCCTAATAAAAAACATTCAAAACAATAAATTCTGTGGATAATATCCAGAAAAAACAAACACAGATGCTGTAGCAATATGTTGGATTGTGGTAGCCAAACAGAACTAGATTTTTCCGGTTTCATCCAGTCATATACGTACAAAGTGGTGTGGAATTCGTATGCAATGGACCGGGAAAATCACATTAAAAATAGTTTTGGAGAAAAGGAAAGTCTTTTCTTTAGGCAAGTGCATAAAATGTCATCTATAGAAACACAAATATCATGTGCGTTTGCCGCAATTCCTCCAGCTTTCTCCCTAGAAAATACGAATATGTAGATCTGGTGTTCCCATTATGAAACAATTATTGTTTCAACGGTACAAAATTAAATGTACCCTAATAAAAGCATTCAAAACAATAAGTCCATCGATAATATCCAGAAATCACAAAAACAGAGTCTATAGCAATATTTCGGATTGAGTTACCCAAAATACAACCGGATATTTCTGGTTTCATCCAGTCATATCCAGACAAACTGGTGTGGAATTCATATGCAATGGACAGAGAAAATCACAGTAAAAATCGTTTTTGAGAAAAGCAAAGTCGTTTCATTAGGCAAGTGCATAAAATGTCATCTATACAAACAAAAATATCATGTTTGTTTGTCACAGTTCCTCTAGCTTTCTCCCTAGAAAATACGAATATGTAGAGCTGGTGTCTCCATGTGGAACCAATTACCATATCCAAGATCAAAATGAAATGTTCCCTAATAAAAAACATTCAAAACAATAAATTTTGTGGATAATATGCAGAAAAAACAAACACAGATGCTGTAGCAATATCTGGGATTGAGTTAGCAAAAACAGAACCAGATATTTCCAGTTTCATCCAGTCATATACGGACAAAGTGGTGTGGAATTCGTATGCAATGGACCAGGAAAATCACATTAAAAATAGTTTTGGAGAAAAGGAAAGTTGTTTCGATAGGCAAGTGCATAAAATGTCAGCTATAGAAACAGAAATATCATGTTTGTTTTCTGCAATTCCTCTACCTTTCTCCCTAGAAAATACAAATCTGTAGAGCTGGTGTCTCCATGTGGTAACAATGAGTGTTTTAACGGTACAAAATTAAATGTTCCCTGATTAAAAAAAACAAAACAATAAAGTCTGTGGATAACATCAGGAATACACAAACACAGAGGTTGTAGCAATATCTGGGATTGAGTTAGCCAAAACAAAACCGGATATTTCCGGTTTCATGCAGTCATATCCGGACAAACTGGTGTGGAATTCGTATGCAATGAACCGAGAAAATCACAGTAAAAATGGTTTTGGAGAAAAGCAAAGTCTTTTCATTAGGGAAGTAAATAAAATATCATCGATACAAACAGAAATATCATGTTCGTTTGCCGCAGTTCCTCTAGCTTTCTCCCTAGAAAATACGAATGTGTAGAGCTGGTGTCTCAATGTGGAAACAATTAGTGCTTCATAGCACAAAATTAAATATTCCCCGATAAAAAACATTCAAAACAATGAAGTCCATTGATAATATCTAGAAAACACAAACACAGAGGCTGCAGGAATGTCTGGGATTGAGTTAGCCAAAAGAAAACCGGATATTTCCGGTTTCATCCAGTCATATCCGGACAAACTGGTGTGGAATTTTTATGCAATGGACAGAGAAAATCACAGTAAAGATGGTTTTGGAGAAAAGCAAAGTCTTTTCATTAGGCAAGTGCATAAAATGTCATTTATAGAAACAGAAATATCATGTTTGTTTGCCATAGTTCCTCCAGCTTTCTCCCTAGAAAATACGAATGTGTAGAGCTGGTATCCCCATGATGAAACAATTAGTGTTTCTACGGTACAAAATGAAATGTTCCCTGATAAAAACATTCAAAACAATAAAATCCATTGATTATATCCAGAAAACACAAGCACAGAGGCTTTCACAATATTTTGCATTGAGTTAGCCAAAACACAGCCGGATATTTCTGGTTTCATCCAGTTATAGCGGGACAACGTAGTCTGGAATTTGTATGCAATGGGCTGAGAAAATCACAGTACAAATGGTTTTGGAGAAAAGCATAGTCTTTTCTTTAGGCAAGTGCATAAAATGTCATATATACACACAGAAATATCATGTTTGTTTCCCACAGCTCCTCTATCTTTCTCCCTAGAAAATACGAATGTTTAGAGCTGGTTTCTCCATGGTCAACCAATAACTGTATCCAAGCTCAAAATGAAATATTCCCACATAAAAAACATTTAAAACAATAAAGTCCATCGATAATAACCAGAAAACACAAACACAGAGGCTTTCACAATATTTCATATTGAGTTAGCCAAAACACAACTGTATATTTCTGTTTTCATCACGTCATATCCTGACAAAGTGGTGTGGAACTCCTATGCAATGGACTGAGAAAATCACAATAAAAATGGGTTTGGAGAAAAGCAAAGTCTTTTTGTTAGGCAAGTGCATAAAATGTCATCTATACAAACAGAAATATCATGTTTCTTTGCCCCAGTTCCTCTCGATTTCTCCCTAGAAAATGCAAATGTGTGGAGCTGGTGTCCCCATGATGAACCAATTAGTGTTTCAACGGTACAAAATTAAATGTTCCCTGATTATCAGTAAGGCCATCTGGGAGGCAGCAGATGTTGGCTCAAGTACTTGATTCTTTTTTTTTTTTGGGGCAAACTATCAGCTTTATTAAGTTTTTTTTTTAATTTATTTTTTATTTATTTATTTATTTATTTTAAACTTTTATTTAATGAATATAAATTTCCAAAGTATAGCCCATGGGTTAGAATGGCTTCCCCCCTCCCATAACTTCCCTCCCGCCTGCAACCCTCCCCCTTCCCGCTCCTTTTCCCCTTCCATTCATGTAAAGATTCATTTTCAATTCTCTTTGTATACAGAAGATCAGTTTAGTATATATTAGGTAAAGATTTCAACATTTTGCCCATATAGCAACACAAAGTGAAAAAACTACCATTGGATTACTAATTATAGCATTAAATAGCAATGTACAGCACATTAAAGACAGAGATCCTACATAATTTTTTTTCAAATTAATTAATTTTCTATGCCATTTCCATTTTAACACCAGGTTGTTTTTTTTTTTTTCATTTCCAATTCTCTTTATATACAGAAGATCAATTCAGTATATAACTAGTAAAGACCTCATCAGTTTGTGCCCACACAGAAACGCAAATACTGTTCCAGTACTAGTTATAGCATCACTTCGCTTTAGACGACACATTAGGGACAGATCCCACATGGGGTGTAAGTACACAGTGACTCCTGTTGCTGATTTAACCATTTGACACTCCTGTTCATGGATCAGAAGCAGAGGCAAGATTTGATCTCAGGCACTCCAATAAGGAAAAAAGTGGTAGCTTAGCCTCTTTCATTAAACATTCACCACTATGTTTTATTTTAACATAATTCAATACTATTGAGTCTAGTGTTGTGACACATAGGGTTAAAACACCTCTAACTAAACCAGTATCCCATATGAATACTCCCAGATGCTCCACTTCTGATCCAGACCCCTGCTATGCACCTGGGAAAATGGCACAAGATGGCCCCACTACCTGGGCCCCTGATACCCACATAGGAGACAAGATGTAGTTCAAAGCTCCTGGCTTTCGCCTGGGCCAGCTCTGGCTGCAACATTCATTTGGGGAGTGAACTAGAGGATGGAAGAGTACTCTCTCTCTCTCTCTCTCTGTATCTCTACTTTTCAAATCAGTAAGTAAACCTCTTTAAAAATAAATTAAATATTGTATGGAAAAAAAAATGTTCCCTGATTAAATTATTCAAAACAATAAAGTCCATCAATAATATCCAGAAAACACAAACACAGAGGCTGTAGAAACACCTGGGATTGAGTTAGCCAAAATAAAGCCGGATATTGCCGTTTCATCCAGTCATATCCGGACAAAGTGGTGTGGAATTCATATGCAATGGACCAAGAAAATCACAGTAAAAATGGTTTTGGAGAAAAGCAAAGTCTTTTCGTTAGCAAGTGCATAAAATGTCATGGATACAAACAGAAATATCATGTTTGTTTGCCACAGTTCCTCTAGCATTCTCCCTAGAAAATATGAATGTGTAGAGCTGGTGTCTCCATGTGGAAACAATTAGTGTTTTAACGGTATAAAATTAAATGTTCCCTGATAAAAACATTCAAAACAATAAAATCCATTGATAATATCCAGAAAACACAAACACAGAGGCTTTCACAATATTTTGCATTGAGTTAGCCAAAACACAGCCGGATATTTCTGGTTTCATCCAGTTATAGCCGGACAACGTGGTCTGGAATTTGTATGCAATGGGCTGAGAAAATCACAGTACAAATGGTTTTGGAGAAAAGCAAAGTCTTTTCATTAGGAAAGTGCATAAAATGTCATCTATACAAACAGAAATATCATATTTGTTTCCCGCAGATCCTCTAGCATTCTCCCTAGAATATACGAATGTGTAGAGCTGGTGTATCCATGTGGAACCAATTAGTGTTTCCAAGCAGAAAATAAAATGTTCCCGATAAAAAAAAATTCAAAACAATAAAGTCTGTATATAATATCAGGAATACACAAACACAGAGGAGGTAACAATATCTGGGATTGAGTTAGCCAAAACAAAACCGGATATTTCAGGTTAAATGCAGTCATATCCGAACAAACTGGTGTGGAATTCGTATGCAATGAGCTGAAAAAATCAGAGTAAAAATGATTTTGGATAAAAGCATAGTCTTTTCTTTAGGCAAGTGCATAAAATGTCATATATACACACAGAAATATCATGTTTGTTTCCCACAGCTCCTCTAATTTCTCCCTAGAAAATACGAATGTGTAGAGCTGGTATCTTCATGGTCAACCAATAACTGTATCCAAGCTCAAAATGAAATATTCCCAGATAAAAAACATTTAAAACAATAAAGTCCATCGATAATATCCAGAAAACACAAACAGAGGATTTCACAATCTTTCAGATTGAGTTAGCCAAAACACAACCGGATATTTCTGGTTTCATCCAGTCATATCCGGACAAACTGGTGTGGAATTCCTATGCAATGGACCGAGAAAATCACAGTAAAGATGGTTTTGGAGAAAAGCAAAGTCTTTTTGTTAGGCAAGTGCATAAAATGTCATCTATACAAACAGAACTATCATGATTGTTTGCCGCAGTTCCTCTAGCTTTCTCTGTAGAAAATATGAATGTGTAGAACTGGTGTCTCCATGTGGAAACTATTAGTGTTTTGCAGCACAAAATTAACTGTTCCCGGATAAAAAATACTTAAAACAATAAAGTCTGTGGATAATATCAGAAATACACAAACACATAGGCGGTAACAATATCTGGGATTGAGTTAGCCAAAAACATACCGGATATTTCCTGTTTCATACAGTCATATCTGGACAAACTGGTTTGGAATTCGTATGCAATGGACTGAGAAAATCACAGTACAAATGGTTTTGGAGTAAAGTAAAGTCTTTTCGTTAGTAAAGTGCATAAAATGTCATCTATACAAACAGAAATATCATGTTTGTTTGCTGCAGTTCCTCAAGCTTTCCCCCTAGAAAATATGAAAGTGTGGAGCTGGTGTTCCCATGATGAACCAATTAGTGTTTCTACGGTACAAAATAAAATGTTCCCTGATAAAAACATTCAAAACAATAAAGTCCATGGATAATATCCAGAAATCACAAACACTGAGGCTTTCACAATATTTCGGATTGAGTTAGTCAAAACACAACCGGATATTTCTGGTTTCATCCAGTCATATCTGGAATAACTCGTGTGGAATTCGCATGCAATGGACCGAGAAAATCACAGAAACATGGTTTTGGAGAAAGCAAAGTCTTTAGTTAGGCAAGTGCATACAATGTCATCTATAGAAAGTGAAATATAGCAATATCTGGGATTCAGTTAGACAAAACAAAACCGGATATTTCCGGTTTCATCCAGTCATATCCAGGCAAGCTGGTGTGGAATTCGTATGCAATGGACCGAGAAAATCACAGTACAAATGGTTTTGGAGAAAAGCAAAGTCGTTGCTTTAGGCAAGTGCATAAAATGTCATCGATACAAACAGAAATATCATGTTTGTTTGTCGCAGTTCCTCTAACTTTCTCCCTAAAAATACGAATGTGTAGAGATGGTGTTCCCATAATGAACCAATTAGTGTTTCAAAGGTACAAAATTAAATGTTCCCTGATGAAAACATTCAAAACAATAAGTCCCTCAATAATATCCAGAAAACACAAACACAGAGGCTGTAGAAATATCTGGGATTGAGTTAGCCAAAACACAACCGGATATTTCTGGTTTCATCCAGTCAAATCCGGACAACTCCTGTGTAATTAGTATGCAATGGACCGAGAAAATCACAGTACAAATGGTTTTGGAGAAAAGCAAAGTCTTTTCGTTAGGCAAGTGCATAAAACTTCATCTTTAGAAACATAAATATCATGCTGGTTTGCCGCAGATCCTCTAGATTTCTCCCAAGAAACTACGAATGTGTACAGCTGCTGTCCCCATGATGAACCAACTACTGTTTCTACGGTACAAAAATAAACGTTCCCTAAAAAAATATTCAAAACAATAAAGTCCATTGATAATATCCAGAAGACACAAACACAGAGGCTGTAGCAATATCTTGGATTGAGTTAGCCAAAACACAACCGGATATTTCTGGTTTCATCCAGTCATATCCAGAAAAACTGGTGTGGAATTCGTATGCAATGGACCGAGAAAATCACAGTAAAAATTGTTTTGGAGAAAAGCAAAGTCTTTTTGTTAGGCAAGTGCATAAAATGTCATCGATGCAAACAGAAATATCATGTTTGTTTGCCGCAGTTCCTCTACCTTTCTCCCTAGAAAATACAAAAATGTAGACCTGGTGTCTCCATGTGGAACCGATTAGTCTTTCCAAGCAAAAAACTAAATGTTCCCTAAAATAAAACATTCAAAACACTAAAGTCCGTGGATAATATCAGGAATACGCAAACACAGAGGCTGTAGCAATATCTGGGATTGAGTTAGCCAAAACAAAACCGGATACTTCTGGTTTCATCCAGTATTATCCGGACAAAGTGGTGTGGAATTTGTATGCAAGGGACCAAGAAAATCACAGTAAAAATGGTTTTGGAGAAAAGCAATGTCTTTTCGTTAGGCAAGTGCATAAAATGTCATCTATACAAACAGAAATATCATGTTTGTTTGCCGCAGTTCCTCTAGCTTTCTCCCTAGAAAATACGAATGTTTAGAGCTGGTGTCTCCATGTGGGACCAATTAGAGTTTCCAAGGACAAAGTTAAATGTTCCCTGAAAAAAACATTCAAAACCATAAAGTCCGTGGATAATATCAGGAATTCACAAACACAGTGGCTGTAGCTAGATCCTCATTTGAGTTAGCCAAAACCAAACTGGATATCTCTGGTTTCATCCAGTCATATCCGGACAAAGTGGAGTGGAATTCGTATGCAAGGGACTGAGAAAATCACAGTAAAAATGGTTTTGGAGAAAAGCAATGTCTTTTCGTTAGGCAAGTGCATAAAATGTCATCTATACAAACAGAAATATCATGTTTGTTTGCCGCAGTTCCTCTAGCTTTCTCTCTAGAAAATACAAATGTGTAGAGCTGGTGTCTCCATGTGGAAACAGTTAGTGTTTCAACGGTACAAAATTAAATGTTCCCTGATAAAAAACATTCAAAAGAATAAAGTCAGTGGGTAATATCAGGAATGCACAAACACAGAGGCTGTAGCAATATCTGGGATTGAGTTAGGCAAAACCAAACTGGATATTTCCGGTTTCATCCAGTCATATCCGGACAAACTGATGTGGAATTCGTATGCATTGGACCGAGAAAATCAGAGTAAAAATGGTTTTGGAGAAAAGCAAAGTCTTTTTGTTAGGCAAGTGCATAAAATGTCATCTATACAAACAGAAATATCATGTTTGTTTGCCGCAGTTCCTCTAGCTTTCTCCCTAGAAAATACGAATGTGTAGATGGTGTCTCCATGTGGAAACAATTAGTGTTTCACAGCACAAAATTAAATGTTCCCTGATAAAGAACATTCAAAACAATAAAGTCTCTTGGTAATATCAGGAATGCAGAAACTCATAGGCTGTAGCAATATCTGGGATTGAGTTAGCCAAAACAAAACCAGATATTTCCCATTTCATCCAGACATATCCTGACAAACTGGTGTGGAATTCGTATGCAATGGACTGAGAAAATCACAGTAAAAATGGTTTTGGAGAAAAACAAAGTCTTTTGTTAGGCAAGTGCATAAAATGTCATCCATACAAACAGAAATATCATGTTTGTTTGCCACAGTTCCTCTAGCTTTCTCCCTAGAAAATACGAATATGTAGAGCTGGGTTCTCCATGTGGAACCAATTACTGTATCCAAGCTCAAAATAAAATGTTCCCCGATAAAAAACATTCAAAACAATAAAGTCTGTGTATAATATCCAGAAAAAACAAACACAGAGGATGTAGCAATATGTGAAATTGTGTTAGCCAAAACAAAACCTGATATTTCCGGTTCATCCTGTCATATCCGAGAAACTGGTGTGGAATTCGTGTGCAATGGACCGAGAAAATCAGAGTAAAAATGGTTTTGGAGAAAAGCAAAGTCTTTTTGTTAGGCAAGTGCATAAAATGTCATCTATACAAACAGAAATATCATGTTTGTTTGCCGCAGTTCCTCTAGCTTTCTCCCTAGAAAATACAAATCTGTAGACCTGGTGTCTCCATGTGGAACCAATTAATGTTTCCAAGCACAAAATTAAAAGCTCCCTGAAAAAAAAACATTCAAAAAAGTAAAGTCTGTGGACAATGTCAAGAATACACAAACACAGAGGATGTAGCAATATCTGGGATTGAGTTAGCCAAAACAAAACCGGATATTTCTGGTTTCATCCAGAGATATCTAAACAAACTGCTGTGGAATTTGTATGAAGTGTACCGAGAAAATCACAGAAAAATGGTTTTGGAGAAAAGCAAAATCTTTTCGTTAGGCAAGTGCATAAAATGTCATCGATATAAACAGAAGTATCATGTTTGTTTGCCGCAGTTCCTCTAGCTTTCTCCCTAGAAAATACGAATGTGTAGAGCTGGTGACTCCATGATGAACAAATTAGTGTTTCAACGGTACAAAATTAAATGTTCCCTGATAAAAGAAAACATTCAAAACAACAAAGTCTGTGGGTAATATCAGGAATACACAAACACAGAGGCAGTAGCAATATGTGGGATTGAGTTAGGTAAAAAAAAAACGGATATTTCCGGTTTCATGCAGTAATATCCGGACACAGTGGTGTGGACCTCCTATGCAATGGACCAAGAAAATCACAATAAGAATGGTTTTGGAGAAAAGCAAAGTCTTTTCATTAGGCAAGTGCAAAAATGTCATCTATACAAACAGATATATCATTTTTGTTTGCTGCAGTTCCTCTAACTTTCTCCCTAGAAAATGCAAATGTGTGGAGCTGGTTTCCCCATGATGAACCAATTAGTGTTTCAATGGTACAAAATTAAATGTTCCCTGAAAAAAACATTCAAAACAATAAAGTCCATCGATAATATCCAGAAAACACAAATACAGAGGCTTTTACAATATTTCGGATTAGGTTAGACAATACACAACCCTATATTTCTGTTTTCATCGAGTCATATCCGGAAAAACTGGTGTGGAATTGGTATGCAGTGGATTGAGAAAATCAGAGTAAAAATGGTTTTCGAGAAAAGCAAAGTCTTTTCGTTAGGCAAGTGCATAAAATGTCATCTATACAAACAGAAATATCATGTTTGATTGCCGCAGTTCCCCTATTTTCTCCCTAGAAAATACAAATGTGTAGAGCTGGTGTCTCCATGTGGAACAAATTAGTGTTTCCAAGCACAAAGTTAAATGTTCCCTGATAAAAAACATTAAAAACAATAAAGTCCGTGGATAATATCAGGAATACACAAACACAGAGTCTGTAGCAATATTTCGGATTGAGTTATCCAAAAGACAACCAGATATTTCTGGTTTCATCCAGTCATATCCGGACAAAGTGGTGTGGAATTCGTATGCAATAGACCGAGAAAATCACAGTACAAATGGTTTTGGAGAAAAGCAAAGTCTTTTCGTTAGGCAAGTGCATGAAATGTCATTGATACAAACAGAAATATCATGTTTGTTTGTCACAGATCCTCTAGCTTTCTCCTTAGAAAATACGAATATGTAGAGCTGGTGTCTCCATGTGGAACCAATTACTGTATCCAAGCAGAAAATTAAATGTTCCCTGAAAAAAACATTCAAAACAATAAAGTCCATCGATAATATCCAGAAAACACAAACACAGAGGCTGTAGCAATATCTGGGATTGAGTTAGCCAAAACAACCAGATATTTCTGGTTTCATCCAGTCATATCCGGACAAAGTAGTGTGGAATTCGTATGCAATAGACCGAGAAAATCACAGTACAAATATTTTGGAGAAAAGCAAGTATTTTCGTTAGGCAAGTGCATAAATTGTCAGCTATAGAAACAGAAATATCAGGTTTGTTTGCTGCAATTCCTCGAGCTCTCTCCGTAGAAAATAGGAATGTGTAGAGCTGGTGTCCCCATGATGAACTAATTAGTGTTTATACGGTAGAAAATTAAATGCTGCATGATAAAAACATTCAAAACAATGAAGTCCATCGATAATATCCAGAAAACCCAAACACAGAGGCTGTAGCAATATCTGGGATTGAGTTAGCCAGAACAAAACTGGATATTTCCAGTTTCATACAGTGATATCCATACAAACTTGTGTGGAATTCATATGAAATGTAGCGAGAAAATCACAGAGAAATGGTTTTCGAGAAAAGCAAAGTCTTTTTGTTAGGCAAGTGCATAAAATGTCATTTATGCAAACAGAAATATCATGTTTGTTTGCTTCAGTTCCTCTAGCTTTCTCCCTAGAAAATAGAAATGTGTAGAGCTGGTGTCTCCATGTGGAAACAATTAGTGTTTCACAGCACAAAATTAAATGTTCCCTGATAAAGAACATTCAAAACAATAAAGTCTCTTGGTAATATCAGGAATGCAGAAACTCATAGGCTGTAGCAATATCTGGGATTGAGTTAGCCAAAACAAAACCAGATATTTCCGGTCAATTCCAGTCATATCCGAGAAACTGGTGTGGAATTCGTATGCAATGGACCGAGAAAATCACAGTAAAAATGGTTTTGGAGAAAAGCAAAGTCTTTTCGTTAGGCAAGTGCATAAAATTTCATCTATACAAACAGAAATATCATGTTTGTTTGCCGCAGTTCCTCTAGGTTTCTCCCTGGAAAATACGAAGGTGTAGAGCTGGTGTCTCCATGTGGAAACAATTAGTGTTTCAACGGTACAAAATTAAATGTTCCCTGATAAAAAACATTCAAAACAATAAAGTCAGTGGATAATATCAGGAATGCACAAACACAGAGGCTGTAGCAATATCTGGGATTGAGTTAGGCAAAACCAAACTGGATATTTCCGGTTTCATCCAGTCATATCCGGACAAACTGGTGTGGAATTCGTATGCATTGGACCGAGAAAATCAGAGTAAAAATGGTTTTGGAGAAAAGCAAAGTCTTTTTGTTAGGCAAGTGCATAAAATGTCATCTATACAAACAGAAATATCATGTTTGTTTGCCGCAGTTCCTCTAGCTTTCTCCCTAGAAAATACGAATGTGTAGAGCTGGTGTCTCCATGTGGAACCAATTAGAATTTCAACGGTACAAAATTAAATGTTCCCTGATAATAAAAACATTCAAAACAACAAAGTCTGAGGGTAATATCAGGAATACACAAACACAGAGGCAGTAGCAACATCTGGGATTGAGTTAGGCAAAAAAAAAAAAAAAAACGGATATTTCCGGTTTCATGCAGTTATATCCGGACAAAGTGGTGTGGAAATCCTATGCAATGGACCAAGAAAATCACAATAAGTATGGTTTTGGAGAAAAGGAATGTCTTTTCATTAGGCAAGTGCACAAAATGTCATCTATACATACAGAAATATCATGTTTGTTTGCCGCAGTTCCTCTAACTTTCTCCCTAGAAAATGCAAATGTGTGGAGCTGGTGTCCCCATGATGAACCAATTAGTGATTCAACGGTACAAAATTAAATGTTCCCTGAAAAAAACATTCAAAACAATAAAGTCCATCGATAATATCCAGAAAACACAAATACAGAGGCTTTTAAAATATTTCGGATTAGGTTAGACAATACACAACCCTATATTTCTGTTTTCATCGAGTCATATCCGGAAAAACTGGTGTGGAATTGGTATGCAGTGGATTGAGAAAATCAGAGTAAAAATGGTTTTCGAGAAAAGCAAAGTCTTTTCGTTAGGCAAGTGCATAAAATGTCATCTATACAAACAGAAATATCATGTTTGTTTGTCGCAGTTCCTCAAGCTTTCTACCTAGAAAATACAAATATGTAGAGCTGGTGTCTCCTTTTGCAAGCAATTACTGTTTCCAAGCACAAAGTTAAATGTTCCCTGATAAAAAACATTAAAAACAATAAAGTCCATCGATAATATCCAGAAAACACAAACACAGAGGCTGTAGCAATATCTGGGATTGAGTTAGCCAAAACAAAACCAGATATTTCTGGTTTCATCCAGTCATATCCGGACAAAGTAGTGTGGAATTCATATGGAAGGGACCGAGAAAATCACAGTAAAAATGGTTTTGGAGAAAAGCAATGTCTTTTCGTTAGGCAAGTGCATAAAATGTAATCGATACAAACAGTAAAATCATGTTTGTTTGCCGCAGTTCTTCTAGCTTTCTCCCTAGAAAATACAAATGTGTAGAGCTGGTGTCTCCATGTGGAACCAATTAGTGTGTCAAGCACAAAATTAAATGTTCCCAGAAAAAAACATTCAAAACAATAAAGTCCGTGGATAATATCAGGAATGCACAAACACAGTGGCTGTAGCTAGATCCTCGTTTGAGTTAGCCAAAACAAAACCGGATATTTCTGGTGTCATTCAGTCATATCCAGACAAAGTGGAGTGGAATTCGTATGCAATGGACCGAGAAAATCACAGTACAAATGGTTTTGTAGGAATGCAAAGTCTTTTCGTTAGGCAAGTGCATAAAATGTCATCTATACAAACAGAAATATCATGTTTGCCGCAGTTCCTCTAGCTTTCTCCCTAGAAAATACAAATATATAGAGCTGGTGTCTCCAAGTGAAACAATTAGTGTTTCACAGCACAAAATTAAATGTTCCCTGAAAAAAAAAACATTCAAAACAATAAAGTCCGTGGATAATATAAGGAATACACAAACACAGAGTCTGTAGCAATATTTCGGATTGAGTTATCCAAAAGACAAACAGATATTTCTGGTTTCATCCATTCATATCCGGACAAAGTTGTGTGGAATTCGTATGCAATAGACCGAGAAAATCACAGTACAAATATTTTGGAGAAAAGCAAGTATTTTCGTTAGGCAAGTGCATAAAATGTCAGCTATAGAAACAGAAATATCAGGTTTGTTTGCTGCAATTCCTCTAGCTTTCTCCGTAGAAAATAGGAATGTGTAGAGCTGGTGTCCCCATGATGAACTAATTAGTGTTTCTACGGTAGAAAATTAAATGGTGCATGATAAAAACATTCAAAACAATAAAGTCCATTGATAATATCCAGAAAACACAAATACAGAGGCTGTAGCAATATCTGGGATTGAGTTAGCCAGAACAAAACCGGGTATTTCCGGTTTCATCCAGTCATATCCGGACAAACTGGTGTGCAATTCATATGCAATGGACGGAGAAAATCACAGTAAAAATGGTTCTGGTGAAAAGCAAATCTTTTTGTAAGGCAACTGCATAAAATGTCATCTATACAAACGGAAATATCATGTTTGTTTGCCGTAGTTCCTCTAGCTTTCTACCTGGAAAATACGAATGTGTAGAGCTGGTGTCCCCATGATGAAACAATTAGTGTTTCTAAGGTACAAAATTAAATGTTCCCAGATAAAACCATTCAAAATAACAAAGTACATCGATAATATCCAGAAGACAAAAAACAGAGGCTTTCACATTATTTCGGATTGAGTTAGCCCAAACACAACCGGATAATTCTGGTTTCATCCAGTCATATCCGGACAAAGTGGTGTGGAATTTGTGTGAAATGGTCCGAGAAAATGAAGTACAAATGGTATTGAGGAAAGCAAAGTCTTTTCATTAGGCAAGTGCATAAAATGTCATCTGTACAAACAGAAATATCATGTATGTTTGTCGCAGTTCCTCTAGCTTTCTGCCTAGAAAATACGAATGTGTAGAGCTGGTGTTTCCATGTGGAACCAATTACTGTTTCCAAGCATAAATTAAATGTTCCCTGATAAAAAACATTCAAAACAATAAAGTCCATGGATAATATAAGGAATACACAAACACAGAGGCTGTAGCAATATCTGGGATTCAGTTAGCCGAAACAAAACCGGATATTTCTGGTTTCATCCAGTCATATCCGGACAAAGTTGTGTGAAATTCGTGTGCAATGGACCGAGAAAATCACAGTAAAAATGGTTTTGGAGAAAAGCACAGTCTTTTCGTTAGGCAAGTGCATAAAATGTCATCTATAGAAACAGAAATATGATGTTTGTTTGCTGCAATTCCTCTAGTTTCTCCTTAGAATATACGGATGTGTAGAGCTGGTGTCTCCTTGTGGAACCAATTAGTGTTTCCAATCACAAAATTAAATGTTCCCTGATAAAAAACATTCAAATAAATAAAGTCCGTGGATAATATCAGGAATATACAACCACAGAGGTTGTAGCAATATCTGGGATTGAGTTAGCCAAAACACAACCGGATATTTTTGGTTTCATCCAGTAATATCCGGACAAAGTGGTTTGGAGTTCATATGCAATGGATCGAGAAAATCAGAGTAAAAATGGTTTTGGAGTAAAGCAAACTCTTTTCGTTAGGCAAGTACATAAAATGTCATCTATACAAACAGAAATATCATGTTTGTTTGTCGCAGATCCTCTAGCTTTCTCCATAGAAAATACGAATATGTAGAGCTGGTGTCTCCATGTGGAACCAATTACTGTATCCAAGCTCAAAATAAAATGTTCCCCGAGAAAAAACATTCAAAACAATAAATCTGTGGATAATATCCAGAAAAACCGAACATAGAGGCTGCAGCAATATCTGGGATTGAGTTAGCCAAAACAAAACCAGATATTTCCGGTTTCATCCAGTCATATCCGGAGAAACTGTTGTGGAATTCATATGCAATGGAACCAGAAAATCACAGTAAAAATGGTTTTTGAGAGAAGCAAAGTCTTTACATATGGCAAGTGCATAAATATCATATATAGAAACAGAAATAAATGTTTGTTTGCCGTGTTCCTCTAGCTTTCTCCCTAGAAAGTATGAATGTGTAGAGCTGGTGTTCCCATGATGAACCAATTAGTGTTTCAACGGTACAAAATTAAATGTTCCCTGATTAAAACACTCAAAAAAATAAGTCCATTGATAATATCCTGAAAAACAAACACAGAGGCTTTCACAATATTTCTGATTGAGTTAGCCAAAACACAACCGCATATTTCTGGTTTCATTCAGTCATATCCGGATAAAGTGGTGTGGAATTCGTATGCAATGGACCGAGAAAATCACAGTAACATGGTTGTAGAGAAGAGGAAAGTCTTTTCGTTAGGGAAGTAGATAAAATATCATCGATACAAACAGAAATATCATGTTGTTTGCCGCAGTTCCTCTAGCTTTCTACCTAAAAAATACAAATATGTAGAGCTGGTGACTCCTTTGCAACCAATTAGTGTTTACAAGCACAAAGTTAAATTTTCCCTGATAAAATCATTAAAAACAATAAAGTCCATGGATAATATCAGGAATACACAAACACAGAGGCTGTAGCAATATCTGGGATTGAGTTAGCCAGAAAAAAACTGCATATTTCTGGTTATATCCAGTCATATCCGGACAAATTGGTGTGCAATTCGTATGCAATGGACCGATAAAATCACAGTACAAATTGTTTTGGAGAAAAGCAAGTATTTCCGTTAGGCAAGTGCATAAAATGTCACCTATAGAAACAGAAATATCATGTTTGTTTGCCACAATTCCTATAGGTTTCTCCGTAGAAATTACGAATGTAATTACTGACGCCATGAACAAGAGCGTCAAATTGTTAAGTCAGCAACAGGAGTCACTGTGTTCTTACATCCCATGTGGGATCTGTCCTTATAGTGTTGTCTAATGTGCAATGATGCTATAACTAGTACTGAAACAGTATTTTTACACTTTGTGTTACTGCATGGGTACAAACTGATGAGATCTTTACTAATTATATACTGATTCGATATTCTGTATATAATGATAATTGGAAATGAAAAAAAAAACCTGGTGATAAATTGGAAATAGCATAGAAAATTAATTAATTTTTAAAAAAATATTATACAGGATCTCTGCCTTTAATGTGCTATACACTCTTATTTAATGCTATAACTAGTACTCCAACAGTATTTTTTTTCCACATTGTGTTGCTATATGGGGGGAAACTGTTGAAATCGTTACCTAATTTATACTAAACTGATCTTTTGTATATAAAGAGAATTGAAAATGAATCATGATGTGATTGGAAGGGGAGAGGGAGCGGGAAAGGGGAGGGTTGTGGGTGGGAGGGAAATTTTGGGAGAGGGAACCCATTGTAACCCATGAGCTGTACTTTGGAAGTTTATATTCATTAAATAAAAGTTTAATAAAAAAGGAAATTACAATGTGTAGAGCTGGTGTCTCCATGTGGAAATAATTAGTGTTTCAACGGTACAAATTTAAATGTTCCCTGATAAAAAAACATTCAAAACAATAAAGTCTGTGGACAATATCAGGAATACACAAACACAGAGGCTGTAGCAATATCTGGGATTGAGTTAGGCAAAACACAACCAGATATTTCCGGTTTCATGCAGTCATATCCGGACAAACTTGTGTGGAATTCGTATGCAATGGAGGGAGAACATCACAATAAAAATGGTTTTGGAGAAAAGCAAAGTCTTTTCGTTAGGCAAGTGCATAAAATGTCATGTATAGAAACAGAAATATCATGTTTGTTTGCCGCAGTTCCTCTAGCTTTCTCCCTAGAAAATACGAATGTGTAAAGCTGGTGTCCCCATGATGAATCAGTTAGTGTTTCTATGGTACAAAATAAAATGTTCCCTGAAAAAAAAAACATTCAAAACAATAAGTCCATCGATAATATCCAGAAAACACAAACACAGAGGCTGTAGCAATATATGGGATTGAGTTAGCCAAAACAAAACCGGAGATTTCCGGTTTCATACAGTCATATCCATACAAACATGTGTGGAATTCATATGAAGTGTACCGAGAAAATCACAGAGAAATGGTTTTCGAGCAAAGCAAAGTCTTTTTGTTAGGCAAGTGCATAAAATGTCATCTATGCAAACAGAAATATCATGTTTGTTTGCCACCGTTGCTCTAGCAGTCTCCCTAGAAAATACGAATGTGTAGAGCTGGTGTCCCCATGATGAACCAATTAGTGTTTCGACGGTACAAAATTAAATGTTCCGTGATAAAAACATTCAAAACAATAAGTCCATCGATAATTTCCAGAAAACTCAAACACAGAGTCTGTAGCAATATTTCGGATTGAGTTAGCCAAAACAAAACCGGATACTTCTGGTTTCATCCAGTCATATCCGGACAAACTGGTGTGGAATTCGTATGCAATGGACCGAGAAAATCACAGTACAAATGGTTTTGGAGAAAAGCAAAGTCTTTTCGTTAGGCAAGTGCATGAAATGTCATTGATACAAACAGAAATATCATGTTTGTTTGTCACAGATCCTCTAGCTTTCTCCTTAGAAAATACGAATATGTAGAGCTGGTGTCTCCATGTGGAACCAATTACTGTATCCAAGCAGAAAATTAAATGTTCCCTGAAAAAAACATTCAAAACAATAAAGTCCATCGATAATATCCAGAAAACACAAACACAGAGGCTGTAGCAATATCTGGGATTGAGTTAGCCAAAACAACCAGATATTTCTGGTTTCATCCAGTCATATCCGGACAAAGTAGTGTGGAATTCGTATGCAATAGACCGAGAAAATCACAGTAAAAATGGTTTTGGAGAAAAGCAATGTCTTTTCGTTAGGCAAGTGCATAAAATGTCATCGATACAAACAGTAATATCATGTTTGTTTGCCGCAGTTCCTCTAGCTTTCTCCCTAGAAAATACGAATGTGTAGAGCTGGTGTCTCCATGTGGAACCAATTAGTGTTTCAACGGTACAAAATTAAATGTTCCCGGATAAAAAACATTCAAAACAATAAAGTCAGTGGATAATATCAGGAATGCACAAACACAGAGGCTGTAGCAATATCTGGGATTGAGTTAGGCAAAACCAAACTGGATATTTCCGGTTTCATCCAGTCATATCCGGACAAACTGGTGTGGAATTCGTATGCATTGGACCGAGAAAATCAGAGTAAAAATGGTTTTGGAGAAAAGCAAAGTCTTTTTGTTAGGCAAGTGCATAAAATGTCATCTATACCAACAGAAATATCATGTTTGTTTGCCGCAGTTCCTCTAGCTTTCTCCCTAGAAAATACGAATGTGTAGAGCTGGTGTCTCCATGATGAACCAATTAGTGTTTCAAAGGTGCAACATTAAATGTTCCCTGATAAAAGAAAACATTCAAAACAACACAGTCTGTGGGTAATATCAGGAATACACAAACACAGAGGCAGTAGCAATATGTGGGATTGAGTTAGGCAAAAAAAAAAAAAAACGGATATTTCTGGTTTCATGCAGTTATATCTGGACAAAGTAGTGTGGATCTCCTATGCAATGGAAGAAGAAAATCACAATAAGAATGGTTTTTGAGAAAAGCAAAGTCTTTTCATTAGGCAAGTGCACAAAATGTCATCTATACATACAGAAATATCATGTTTGTTTGCCGCAGTTCCTCTAACTTTCTCCATAGAAAATGCAAATGTGTGGAGCTGGTGTCCCCATGATGAACCAATTAGTGTTTCAACAGTACAAAATTAAATGTTCCCTGAAAAAAACATTCAAAACAATAAAGTCCATCGATAATATCCAGAAAACACAAATACAGAGGCTTTTACAATATTTCGGATTAGGTTAGACAATACACAACCCTATATTTCTGTTTCATCGAGTCATATCCGGAAAAACTGGTGTGGAATTGGTATGCAGTGGATTGAGAAAATCAGAGTAAAAATGGTTTTCGAGAAAAGCAAAGTCTTTTCGTTAGGCAAGTGCATAAAATGTCATCTATACAAACAGAAATATCATGTTTGTTTGTCGCAGTTCCTCTAGCTTTCTACCTAGAAAATACAAATATGTAGAGCTGGTGTCTCCTTTTGCAAGCAATTAGTGTTTCCAAGCACAAAGTTAAATGTTCCCTGATAAAAAACATTAAAAACAATAAAGTCCATGGATAATATCATGAATACACAAACACAGAGGCTGTAGCAATATCTGGGATTGAGTTATCCAAAAGACAACCGGATATTTCTGGTTTCATCCAGTCATATCCTGACAAACTGGTGTGGAATTCGTATGCAATGGAGCAAGAAAATCACAGTAAAAACTGTTTTGGAAAAAAGCAATGTCTTTTCATTAGGCAAGTGCCTAAAATGTCGTCGATAGAAACAGAAATATCATTTTTGTTTGCTGCAGCTCCTCTAGCTTTCCCCCTAGAAAATATGAATATGTAGAGCTGGTGTCTCCATGTGGACCAATTAGTGTTTAGAAGCACAAAATTAAATGTTCCCTGAGAAAAAAAACATTCAAAAAAATAAAGTCCTTGGATAATATCAGGAATACACAAACACAGACGCTGTACCAATATCTGGGATTGAGTTAGCCAGAACAAAACCAGATATTTCTGCTTTCATCCAGTCATATCCGGACAAACTGGTGTGCAATTCGTATGCAATGGACAGAGAAAATAAAAGTAAATATGGTTCTGGTGAAAAGCAAAGTCTTTTCGTTAGGCAAGTGGATAAAATGTCATCTATGCTAACAGAAATATGATGTTTGTTTTCCTCAGTTCCTCTAGCTCTCTCCTTAGAAAATATGCATGTGTAGAGCTTGTCCTCATGTGGAACCAATTAGTGTTTCAATGGTACAAAATTAAATGTTTCCTGATAAAAATATACAAAACAATAAATTCCATCGATAATATACAGAAACACAAACACAGAGGCTTTCACAATATTTCCAATTGAATTAGCCAAAACAAAACCGGATATTTCTTGTTTCATCCAGTCATATCCAGAGAAAGTGGTGAGGAATTCATATGTAATGGACAGAGAAAATCACAGTAAACATGGTTTTGGAGAAAAGCAAAGTCATTTCGTTAGGCAAGTGCATAAAATGTCATCGATACAAACAGAAATATCATGTTTGTTTGCCGCAGTTCCTCTAGCTTTCTCCCTAGGAAATACATATATGTAGATCTGGTGTCTCCATGTGGAACCAATTAGAGTTTCCAAGCAGAAAATTAAATGTTCTCTGAAAAAAAACATTAAAAACAATAAAGTCCGTGGATAATATCCAGAAAACTCAAATCCAGAGGCTGTAGCAATATCTGGTATTGAGTTAGCAAAACGAAACCGGATATTTCTGGTTTCATCCAGTCATATCCGGACAAAGTGGTGTGTAATTCGTATGCATTGGATCGAGAAAATCACAGTACAAATTGTTTTGGAGAAAAGCAAGTATTTTCGTTAGGCAAGTGCATAAAATGTCAGCTATAGAAACAGAAATATCATGTTTGTTTGCCGCAATTCCTATAGGTTTCTCCGTAGAAATTACGAATGTAATTACTGATGCCATGAACAAGAGCGTCAAATTGTTAAGTCAGCAACAGGAGTCACTGTGTTCTTACATCCCATGTTTGATCTGTCCTTAATGTGTTGTCTAATGTGCAGTGATGCTATAACTAGTACTGAAACAGAATTTTTACACTTTGTGTTTCTGCATGGGTACAAACTGATGAGATCTTTACTAATTATATACTGAATCGATCTTCTGTATATAAAGATAATTGGAAATGAAAAAAAAACCTGGTGATAAATTGGAAATGGCATAGAAAATTAATTAATTTTTAAAAAAATATTATGTAGGATCTCTGCCTTTAATGTGCTGTACACTCTTACTTAATGCTATAACTAGTACTCCAACAGTATTTTTTTTTTCACTTTGTGTTGCTATATGGGGGGAAACTGTTGACATTGTTACCTAATTTATACTAAACTGATCTTTTGTATATAAAGAGAATTGAAAATGAATCATGATGTGATTAGAAGGGGAGAGGGAGCGGGAAAGGGGAGGGTTGTGGGTGGGAGGGAAGTTTTGGGAGAGGGAACCCATTGTAACCCATGATCTGTACTTTGGAAATTTATATTCATTAAATAAAAGTTTAATAAAAAAATTACAAATGTGTAGAGCTGCTGTGTCCATGTGGAAACAATTAGTGTTTCAACGGTACAAAATTAAATGTTCCCTGATAAAAAAACATTCAAAACAATAAAGTCTCTGGACAATATCAGGAATACACAAACACATAGGCTGTAGCA
This sequence comes from Lepus oiostolus, assembly GCA_036325905.1. NCBI lineage: Eukaryota > Metazoa > Chordata > Mammalia > Lagomorpha > Leporidae > Lepus > Lepus oiostolus. Next base: position 54,638,741 of record CM070808.1, on the reverse strand, counting down.
ATATCTGGGATTGAGTTAGGCAAAACACAACCAGATATTTCTGGTTTCATGCAGTCATATCCGGACAAACTTGTGTGGAATTCGTATGCATTGGAGGGAGAACATCACAATAAAAATGGTTTTGGAGAAAAGAAAAGTCTTTTCGTTAGGCAAGGGCATAAAATGTCATCGATACAAACAGAAATATCATGTTTGTTTGCCGCAGTTCCTCTAGCTTTCTCCCTAGGAAATACGAATATGTAGAGCTGGTGTCCCCATGATGAATCAGTTAGTGTTTCTACGGTACAAAATAAAATGTTCCCTGAAAAAAAAAACATTCAAAACAATAAGTCCATCGATAATATCCAGAAAACACAAACACAGAGGCTGTAGCAATATATGGGATTGAGTTAGCCAAAACAAAACCGGAGATTTCCGGTTTCATAAAGTCATATCCATACAAACTTGTGTGGAATTCATATGAAGTGTACCGAGATAATCACAGAGAAATGGTTTTCGAGCAAAGCAAAGTCTTTTTGTTAGGCAAGTGCATAAAATGTCATCTATGCAAACAGAAATCTCATGTTTGTTTGCCACCGTTGCTCTAGCAGTCTCCCTAGAAAATACGAATGTGTAGAGCTGGTGTCCCCATGATGAACCAATTAGTGTTTCGACGGTACAAAATTAAATGTTCCCTGATAAAAACATTCAAAACAATAAGTCCATCGATAATATCCAGAAAACTCAAACACAGAGACTGTAGCAATATTTCGGATTGAGTTAGCCAAAACAAAACCGGATACTTCTGGTTTCATCAGTCATATCCGGACAAAGTGGTGTGGAATTCGTATGCAATGGACCGAGAAAATCACAGTACAAATGGTTTTGGAGAAAAGCAAAGTCTTTTCGTTAGGCAAGTGCATAAAATGTCATGGATACAAACAGAAATATCATGTTTGTTTGTCGCAGATCCTCTAGCTTTCTCCTTAGAAAATACGAATATGTAGAGCTGGTGTCTCCATGTGGAACCAATTACTGTATCCATGCAGAAAATTAAATGTGCCCTGATGAAAAACATTCAAAACAATAAAGTCCATCGATAATATCCAGAAAACACAAACACAGAGGCTTTCACAATATTTCTGATTGAGTTAGCCAAAACACAACCAGATATTTCTGGTTTCATCCAGTCATATCCGGACAAAGTAGTGTGGAATTCGTATGCAAGGGACCGAGAAAATCACAGTAAAAATGGTTTTGGAGAAAAGCAATGTCTTTTCGTTAGGCAAGTGCATAAAATGTCATCGATACAAACAGTAATATCATGTTTGTTTGCCACAGTTCCTCTAGCTTTCTCCCTAGAAAATACAAATGTGTAGAGCGGGTGTCTCCATGTGGAACCAATTAGTGTGTCCAAGCACAAAATTAAATGTTCCCTGAAAAAACATTCAAAACAATAAAGTCCGTGGATAATATCAGGAATGCACAAATACAGTGGCTGTACTAGATCCTGGTTTGAGTTAGCCAAAACAAAACCAGATATTTCTGGTGTCATTCAGTCATATCCAGACAAAGTGGAGTGGAATTCGTATGCAATGGACTGAGAAAATCACAGTAAAAATGGTTTGTAGGAATGCAAATTCTTTTCGTTTGGCGAGTGCATAAAATGTCATCTATACAAACAGAAATATCATGTTTGTTTGCCGCAGTTCCTCTAGCTTTCTCCCTAAAAAATTAAATTTGTAGAGCTGGTGTCTCCATGTGAAACAATTAGTGTTTCACAGCACAAAATTAAATGTTCCCTGAAAAAAAACTTTCAAAATAATAAAGTCCGTGGATAATATCAGGAATAAATAAACACAGAGTCTGCAGCAATATTTTGGATTGAGTTATCCAAAAGACAACCAGATATTTCTGGTTTCATCCAGTCATATCTGGACAAAGTTGTGTGGAATTCATATGCAATAGACCGAGAAAATCACAGTACAAATATTTTGGAGAAAAGCAAGTATTTTCGGTAGGCAAGTGCATAAAATGTCAGCTATAGAAACAGAAATATCATGTGTGTTTGCTGCAATTTCTCTAGCTTTCTCCGTAGAAAATAGGAATGTGTAGAGCTGGTGTCTCCATGTGGAACCAATTACATGGTTTCCCCATGATGAACTAATTAGTGTTTCTACGGTAGAAAATTAAAGGTTGCATAATAAAAACATTCAAAACAATAAAGTCCATCGATAATATCCAGAAAACACAATCACAGAGGCTGTAGCAATATCTGGGATTGAGTTAGCCAGAACAAAACCGGATATTTCCAGTTTCATCCAGTCATTTCCGGAGAAACTGGTGTGCAATTCATATGCAATGGACGGAGAAAATCACAGTAAAAATGGTTCTGGTGAAAAGCAAATCTTTTTGTAAAGCAACTGCATAAAATATCATCTATACTAACAGAAATATCATGTTTGTTTGTAGCAGATCCTCTAGCTTTCTCCTTAGAAAATACGAATATGTAGAGCTGGTGTCTCCATGTGGAACCAAATACTGTATCCAAGCAGAAAATTAAATGTTCCCTGATAAAAAAAATTCAAAACAATAAAGTCCATCGATAATATCCAGAAAACACAAAAACAGAGGCTTTCACATTATTTCGGATTGAGTTAGCCCAAACAAAACCGGATAATTCTGGTTTCATCCAGTCATATCCGGACAAAGTGGTGTGGAATTCGTGTGCAATGGTCCGAGAAAATCAAGTACAAATGGTATTGAGGAAAGCAAAGTCTTTTCGTTAGGCAAGTGCATAAAATGTCATCTATACAAACAGAAATATCATGTATGTTTGTCGCAGTTCCTCTAGCTTTCTTCATAAAAAATAGGAATGTGTAGAGCTGGTGTCTCCATGTGGAACCAATTACTGTTTCCAAGCATAAATTAAATGTTCCCTGATAAAAAACATTCAAAACAATAAAGTCCATGGATAATATAAGGAATACACAAACACAGTGGCTGTAGCAATATCTGGGATTGAGTTAGCCGAAACAAAACCGGATATTTCTGGTTTCATCCAGTCATATCCGGACAAAGTGGTGTGGAATTCGTGTGCAATGGACCGAGAAAATCACAGTACAAATGGTTTTGGAGAAAAGCACAGTCTTTTCGTTAGGCAAGTGTATAAAATGTCATCTCTAGAAACAGAAATATGATGTTTGTTTGCTGCAATTCCTCTAGCTTTCTCCTTAGAATATACGAATGTTTAGAGCTGGTGTCTCCATGTGGAACCAATTAGTGTTTCCAATTACAAAATTAAATGTTTCCTGATAAAAAACATTCAAATAAATAAAGTCTGTGGATAATATCAGGAATATACAACCACAGAGGCTGTAGCAATATCTGGGATTGAGTTAGCCAAAACACAACCGGATATTTTTGGTTTCATCCAGTAATATCCGGACAAAGTGGTTTGGAGTTCATATGCAATGGACCGAGAAAATCAGAGTAAAAATGGTTTTGGAGTAAAGCAAACTCTTTTCGTTAGGCAAGTGCATAAAATGTCATCTATACAAACAGAAATATCATGTTTGTTTGTCGCAGATCCTCTAGCTTTCTCCATAGAAAATACGAATATGTAGAGCTGGTGTCTCCATGTGGAACCAATTACTGTATCCAAGCTCAAAATAAAATGTTCCCCGAGAAAAAACATTCAAAACAATAAATCTGTGGATAATATCTAGAAAAACCGAACATAGAGGCTGCAGCAATATCTGGGATTGAGTTAGCCAAAACAAAACCAGATATTTCCGGTTTCATCCAGTCATATCCGGAGAAACTTTTGTGGAATTCATATGCAATGGACCCAGAAAATCGCAGTAAAAATGGTTTTTGAGAGAAGCAAAGTCTTTACATATGGCAAGTGCATAAATATCATATATAGAAACAGAAATAAATGTTTGTTTGCTGCAGTTCCTCTAGATTTCTCCCTAGAAAATACGAATGTGTAGAACTGGTGTCCCCATGATGAACTAATTAGTGCTTCTATGGTACAAAATTAAATGTTCCCTGATAAAAAATATTCAAAACAATAAAGTCTGTGGATGATATCAGGAATACACAAACACAGAGGCTGTAGCAATATCTGGGATTGAGTTAGGCAAAACACAACCGGATATTTCCGGTTTCATCCAGTCATATCCGGTAAACTGGTTTGGAATTCGTATGCAATGGACCGAGAAAATTACAGTAAAAATGGGTTAGGAGCGAAGCAAAGTCTTTTCGTTAGGCAAGTGCATAAAATGTCATCTATACAAACAGAAATATCATGTTTGTTTGCCGCAGTTCCTCTAGCTTTCTCCCTAGAAAATACGAATGTGTAGAGCTGGTGTCTCCATGTGGAACCAATTAGTGTTTCAACGGTACAAAATTAAATGTTCCCGGATAAAAAACATTCAAAACAATAAAGTCAGTGGATAATATCAGGAATGCACAAACACAGAGGCTGTAGCAATATCTGGGATTGAGTTAGGCAAAACCAAACTGGATATTTCCGGTTTCATCCAGTCATATCCGGACAAACTGGTGTGGAATTCGTATGCATTGGACCGAGAAAATCAGAGTAAAAATGGTTTTGGAGAAAAGCAAAGTCTTTTTGTTAGGCAAGTGCATAAAATGTCATCTATACCAACAGAAATATCATGTTTGTTTGCCGCAGTTCCTCTAGCTTTCTCCCTAGAAAATACGAATGTGTAGAGCTGGTGTCTCCATGATGAACCAATTAGTGTTTCAAAGGTGCAACATTAAATGTTCCCTGATAAAAGAAAACATTCAAAACAACACAGTCTGTGGGTAATATCAGGAATACACAAACACAGAGGCAGTAGCAATATGTGGGATTGAGTTAGGCAAAAAAAAAAAAAACGGATATTTCTGGTTTCATGCAGTTATATCTGGACAAAGTAGTGTGGATCTCCTATGCAATGGAAGAAGAAAATCACAATAAGAATGGTTTTTGAGAAAAGCAAAGTCTTTTCATTAGGCAAGTGCACAAAATGTCATCTATACATACAGAAATATCATGTTTGTTTGCCGCAGTTCCTCTAACTTTCTCCATAGAAAATGCAAATGTGTGGAGCTGGTGTCCCCATGATGAACCAATTAGTGTTTCAACAGTACAAAATTAAATGTTCCCTGAAAAAAACATTCAAAACAATAAAGTCCATCGATAATATCCAGAAAACACAAATACAGAGGCTTTTACAATATTTCGGATTAGGTTAGACAATACACAACCCTATATTTCTGTTTCATCGAGTCATATCCGGAAAAACTGGTGTGGAATTGGTATGCAGTGGATTGAGAAAATCAGAGTAAAAATGGTTTTCGAGAAAAGCAAAGTCTTTTCGTTAGGCAAGTGCATAAAATGTCATCTATACAAACAGAAATATCATGTTTGTTTGTCGCAGTTCCTCTAGCTTTCTACCTAGAAAATACAAATATGTAGAGCTGGTGTCTCCTTTTGCAAGCAATTAGTGTTTCCAAGCACAAAGTTAAATGTTCCCTGATAAAAAACATTAAAAACAATAAAGTCCATGGATAATATCATGAATACACAAACACAGAGGCTGTAGCAATATCTGGGATTGAGTTATCCAAAAGACAACCGGATATTTCTGGTTTCATCCAGTCATATCCTGACAAACTGGTGTGGAATTCGTATGCAATGGAGCAAGAAAATCACAGTAAAAACTGTTTTGGAAAAAAGCAATGTCTTTTCATTAGGCAAGTGCCTAAAATGTCGTCGATAGAAACAGAAATATCATTTTTGTTTGCTGCAGCTCCTCTAGCTTTCCCCCTAGAAAATATGAATATGTAGAGCTGGTGTCTCCATGTGGACCAATTAGTGTTTAGAAGCACAAAATTAAATGTTCCCTGAGAAAAAAAACATTCAAAAAAATAAAGTCCTTGGATAATATCAGGAATACACAAACACAGACGCTGTACCAATATCTGGGATTGAGTTAGCCAGAACAAAACCAGATATTTCTGCTTTCATCCAGTCATATCCGGACAAACTGGTGTGCAATTCGTATGCAATGGACAGAGAAAATAAAAGTAAATATGGTTCTGGTGAAAAGCAAAGTCTTTTCGTTAGGCAAGTGGATAAAATGTCATCTATGCTAACAGAAATATGATGTTTGTTTTCCTCAGTTCCTCTAGCTCTCTCCTTAGAAAATATGCATGTGTAGAGCTTGTCCTCATGTGGAACCAATTAGTGTTTCAATGGTACAAAATTAAATGTTTCCTGATAAAAATATACAAAACAATAAATTCCATCGATAATATACAGAAACACAAACACAGAGGCTTTCACAATATTTCCAATTGAATTAGCCAAAACAAAACCGGATATTTCTTGTTTCATCCAGTCATATCCAGAGAAAGTGGTGAGGAATTCATATGTAATGGACAGAGAAAATCACAGTAAACATGGTTTTGGAGAAAAGCAAAGTCATTTCGTTAGGCAAGTGCATAAAATGTCATCGATACAAACAGAAATATCATGTTTGTTTGCCGCAGTTCCTCTAGCTTTCTCCCTAGGAAATACATATATGTAGATCTGGTGTCTCCATGTGGAACCAATTAGAGTTTCCAAGCAGAAAATTAAATGTTCTCTGAAAAAAAACATTAAAAACAATAAAGTCCGTGGATAATATCCAGAAAACTCAAATCCAGAGGCTGTAGCAATATCTGGTATTGAGTTAGCAAAACGAAACCGGATATTTCTGGTTTCATCCAGTCATATCCGGACAAAGTGGTGTGTAATTCGTATGCATTGGATCGAGAAAATCACAGTACAAATTGTTTTGGAGAAAAGCAAGTATTTTCGTTAGGCAAGTGCATAAAATGTCAGCTATAGAAACAGAAATATCATGTTTGTTTGCCGCAATTCCTATAGGTTTCTCCGTAGAAATTACGAATGTAATTACTGATGCCATGAACAAGAGCGTCAAATTGTTAAGTCAGCAACAGGAGTCACTGTGTTCTTACATCCCATGTTTGATCTGTCCTTAATGTGTTGTCTAATGTGCAGTGATGCTATAACTAGTACTGAAACAGAATTTTTACACTTTGTGTTTCTGCATGGGTACAAACTGATGAGATCTTTACTAATTATATACTGAATCGATCTTCTGTATATAAAGATAATTGGAAATGAAAAAAAAACCTGGTGATAAATTGGAAATGGCATAGAAAATTAATTAATTTTTAAAAAAATATTATGTAGGATCTCTGCCTTTAATGTGCTGTACACTCTTACTTAATGCTATAACTAGTACTCCAACAGTATTTTTTTTTTCACTTTGTGTTGCTATATGGGGGGAAACTGTTGACATTGTTACCTAATTTATACTAAACTGATCTTTTGTATATAAAGAGAATTGAAAATGAATCATGATGTGATTAGAAGGGGAGAGGGAGCGGGAAAGGGGAGGGTTGTGGGTGGGAGGGAAGTTTTGGGAGAGGGAACCCATTGTAACCCATGATCTGTACTTTGGAAATTTATATTCATTAAATAAAAGTTTAATAAAAAAATTACAAATGTGTAGAGCTGCTGTGTCCATGTGGAAACAATTAGTGTTTCAACGGTACAAAATTAAATGTTCCCTGATAAAAAAACATTCAAAACAATAAAGTCTCTGGACAATATCAGGAATACACAAACACATAGGCTGTAGCAATATCTGGGATTGAGTTAGGCAAAACACAACCAGATATTTCTGGTTTCATGCAGTCATATCCGGACAAACTTGTGTGGAATTCGTATGCATTGGAGGGAGAACATCACAATAAAAATGGTTTTGGAGAAAAGAAAAGTCTTTTCGTTAGGCAAGGGCATAAAATGTCATCGATACAAACAGAAATATCATGTTTGTTTGCCGCAGTTCCTCTAGCTTTCTCCCTAGGAAATACGAATATGTAGAGCTGGTGTCCCCATGATGAATCAGTTAGTGTTTCTACGGTACAAAATAAAATGTTCCCTGAAAAAAAAAACATTCAAAACAATAAGTCCATCGATAATATCCAGAAAACACAAACACAGAGGCTGTAGCAATATATGGGATTGAGTTAGCCAAAACAAAACCGGAGATTTCCGGTTTCATAAAGTCATATCCATACAAACTTGTGTGGAATTCATATGAAGTGTACCGAGATAATCACAGAGAAATGGTTTTCGAGCAAAGCAAAGTCTTTTTGTTAGGCAAGTGCATAAAATGTCATCTATGCAAACAGAAATCTCATGTTTGTTTGCCACCGTTGCTCTAGCAGTCTCCCTAGAAAATACGAATGTGTAGAGCTGGTGTCCCCATGATGAACCAATTAGTGTTTCGACGGTACAAAATTAAATGTTCCCTGATAAAAACATTCAAAACAATAAGTCCATCGATAATATCCAGAAAACTCAAACACAGAGACTGTAGCAATATTTCGGATTGAGTTAGCCAAAACAAAACCGGATACTTCTGGTTTCATCAGTCATATCCGGACAAAGTGGTGTGGAATTCGTATGCAATGGACCGAGAAAATCACAGTACAAATGGTTTTGGAGAAAAGCAAAGTCTTTTCGTTAGGCAAGTGCATAAAATGTCATGGATACAAACAGAAATATCATGTTTGTTTGTCGCAGATCCTCTAGCTTTCTCCTTAGAAAATACGAATATGTAGAGCTGGTGTCTCCATGTGGAACCAATTACTGTATCCATGCAGAAAATTAAATGTGCCCTGATGAAAAACATTCAAAACAATAAAGTCCATCGATAATATCCAGAAAACACAAACACAGAGGCTTTCACAATATTTCTGATTGAGTTAGCCAAAACACAACCAGATATTTCTGGTTTCATCCAGTCATATCCGGACAAAGTAGTGTGGAATTCGTATGCAAGGGACCGAGAAAATCACAGTAAAAATGGTTTTGGAGAAAAGCAATGTCTTTTCGTTAGGCAAGTGCATAAAATGTCATCGATACAAACAGTAATATCATGTTTGTTTGCCACAGTTCCTCTAGCTTTCTCCCTAGAAAATACAAATGTGTAGAGCGGGTGTCTCCATGTGGAACCAATTAGTGTGTCCAAGCACAAAATTAAATGTTCCCTGAAAAAACATTCAAAACAATAAAGTCCGTGGATAATATCAGGAATGCACAAATACAGTGGCTGTACTAGATCCTGGTTTGAGTTAGCCAAAACAAAACCAGATATTTCTGGTGTCATTCAGTCATATCCAGACAAAGTGGAGTGGAATTCGTATGCAATGGACTGAGAAAATCACAGTAAAAATGGTTTGTAGGAATGCAAATTCTTTTCGTTTGGCGAGTGCATAAAATGTCATCTATACAAACAGAAATATCATGTTTGTTTGCCGCAGTTCCTCTAGCTTTCTCCCTAAAAAATTAAATTTGTAGAGCTGGTGTCTCCATGTGAAACAATTAGTGTTTCACAGCACAAAATTAAATGTTCCCTGAAAAAAAACTTTCAAAATAATAAAGTCCGTGGATAATATCAGGAATAAATAAACACAGAGTCTGCAGCAATATTTTGGATTGAGTTATCCAAAAGACAACCAGATATTTCTGGTTTCATCCAGTCATATCTGGACAAAGTTGTGTGGAATTCATATGCAATAGACCGAGAAAATCACAGTACAAATATTTTGGAGAAAAGCAAGTATTTTCGGTAGGCAAGTGCATAAAATGTCAGCTATAGAAACAGAAATATCATGTGTGTTTGCTGCAATTTCTCTAGCTTTCTCCGTAGAAAATAGGAATGTGTAGAGCTGGTGTCTCCATGTGGAACCAATTACATGGTTTCCCCATGATGAACTAATTAGTGTTTCTACGGTAGAAAATTAAAGGTTGCATAATAAAAACATTCAAAACAATAAAGTCCATCGATAATATCCAGAAAACACAATCACAGAGGCTGTAGCAATATCTGGGATTGAGTTAGCCAGAACAAAACCGGATATTTCCAGTTTCATCCAGTCATTTCCGGAGAAACTGGTGTGCAATTCATATGCAATGGACGGAGAAAATCACAGTAAAAATGGTTCTGGTGAAAAGCAAATCTTTTTGTAAAGCAACTGCATAAAATGTCATCTATACTAACAGAAATATCATGTTTGTTTGTAGCAGATCCTCTAGCTTTCTCCTTAGAAAATACGAATATGTAGAGCTGGTGTCTCCATGTGGAACCAAATACTGTATCCAAGCAGAAAATTAAATGTTCCCTGATAAAAAAAATTCAAAACAATAAAGTCCATCGATAATATCCAGAAAACACAAAAACAGAGGCTTTCACATTATTTCGGATTGAGTTAGCCCAAACAAAACCGGATAATTCTGGTTTCATCCAGTCATATCCGGACAAAGTGGTGTGGAATTCGTGTGCAATGGTCCGAGAAAATCAAGTACAAATGGTATTGAGGAAAGCAAAGTCTTTTCGTTAGGCAAGTGCATAAAATGTCATCTATACAAACAGAAATATCATGTATGTTTGTCGCAGTTCCTCTAGCTTTCTTCATAAAAAATAGGAATGTGTAGAGCTGGTGTCTCCATGTGGAACCAATTACTGTTTCCAAGCATAAATTAAATGTTCCCTGATAAAAAACATTCAAAACAATAAAGTCCATGGATAATATAAGGAATACACAAACACAGTGGCTGTAGCAATATCTGGGATTGAGTTAGCCGAAACAAAACCGGATATTTCTGGTTTCATCCAGTCATATCCGGACAAAGTGGTGTGGAATTCGTGTGCAATGGACCGAGAAAATCACAGTACAAATGGTTTTGGAGAAAAGCACAGTCTTTTCGTTAGGCAAGTGTATAAAATGTCATCTCTAGAAACAGAAATATGATGTTTGTTTGCTGCAATTCCTCTAGCTTTCTCCTTAGAATATACGAATGTTTAGAGCTGGTGTCTCCATGTGGAACCAATTAGTGTTTCCAATTACAAAATTAAATGTTTCCTGATAAAAAACATTCAAATAAATAAAGTCTGTGGATAATATCAGGAATATACAACCACAGAGGCTGTAGCAATATCTGGGATTGAGTTAGCCAAAACACAACCGGATATTTTTGGTTTCATCCAGTAATATCCGGACAAAGTGGTTTGGAGTTCATATGCAATGGACCGAGAAAATCAGAGTAAAAATGGTTTTGGAGTAAAGCAAACTCTTTTCGTTAGGCAAGTGCATAAAATGTCATCTATACAAACAGAAATATCATGTTTGTTTGTCGCAGATCCTCTAGCTTTCTCCATAGAAAATACGAATATGTAGAGCTGGTGTCTCCATGTGGAACCAATTACTGTATCCAAGCTCAAAATAAAATGTTCCCCGAGAAAAAACATTCAAAACAATAAATCTGTGGATAATATCTAGAAAAACCGAACATAGAGGCTGCAGCAATATCTGGGATTGAGTTAGCCAAAACAAAACCAGATATTTCCGGTTTCATCCAGTCATATCCGGAGAAACTTTTGTGGAATTCATATGCAATGGACCCAGAAAATCGCAGTAAAAATGGTTTTTGAGAGAAGCAAAGTCTTTACATATGGCAAGTGCATAAATATCATATATAGAAACAGAAATAAATGTTTGTTTGCTGCAGTTCCTCTAGATTTCTCCCTAGAAAATACGAATGTGTAGAACTGGTGTCCCCATGATGAACTAATTAGTGCTTCTATGGTACAAAATTAAATGTTCCCTGATAAAAAATATTCAAAACAATAAAGTCTGTGGATGATATCAGGAATACACAAACACAGAGGCTGTAGCAATATCTGGGATTGAGTTAGGCAAAACACAACCGGATATTTCCGGTTTCATCCAGTCATATCCGGTAAACTGGTTTGGAATTCGTATGCAATGGACCGAGAAAATTACAGTAAAAATGGGTTAGGAGCGAAGCAAAGTCTTTTCGTTAGGCAAGTGCATAAAATGTCATCTATACAAACAGAAATATCATGTTTGTTTGCCGCAGTTCCTCTAGCTTTCTCCCTAGAAAATACGAATGTGTAGAGCTGGTGTCTCCATGTGGAACCAATTAGTGTTTCAACGGTACAAAATTAAATGTTCCCGGATAAAAAACATTCAAAACAATAAAGTCAGTGGATAATATCAGGAATGCACAAACACAGAGGCTGTAGCAATATCTGGGATTGAGTTAGGCAAAACCAAACTGGATATTTCCGGTTTCATCCAGTCATATCCGGACAAACTGGTGTGGAATTCGTATGCATTGGACCGAGAAAATCAGAGTAAAAATGGTTTTGGAGAAAAGCAAAGTCTTTTTGTTAGGCAAGTGCATAAAATGTCATCTATACCAACAGAAATATCATGTTTGTTTGCCGCAGTTCCTCTAGCTTTCTCCCTAGAAAATACGAATGTGTAGAGCTGGTGTCTCCATGATGAACCAATTAGTGTTTCAAAGGTGCAACATTAAATGTTCCCTGATAAAAGAAAACATTCAAAACAACACAGTCTGTGGGTAATATCAGGAATACACAAACACAGAGGCAGTAGCAATATGTGGGATTGAGTTAGGCAAAAAAAAAAAAAAACGGATATTTCTGGTTTCATGCAGTTATATCTGGACAAAGTAGTGTGGATCTCCTATGCAATGGAAGAAGAAAATCACAATAAGAATGGTTTTTGAGAAAAGCAAAGTCTTTTCATTAGGCAAGTGCACAAAATGTCATCTATACATACAGAAATATCATGTTTGTTTGCCGCAGTTCCTCTAACTTTCTCCATAGAAAATGCAAATGTGTGGAGCTGGTGTCCCCATGATGAACCAATTAGTGTTTCAACAGTACAAAATTAAATGTTCCCTGAAAAAAACATTCAAAACAATAAAGTCCATCGATAATATCCAGAAAACACAAATACAGAGGCTTTTACAATATTTCGGATTAGGTTAGACAATACACAACCCTATATTTCTGTTTCATCGAGTCATATCCGGAAAAACTGGTGTGGAATTGGTATGCAGTGGATTGAGAAAATCAGAGTAAAAATGGTTTTCGAGAAAAGCAAAGTCTTTTCGTTAGGCAAGTGCATAAAATGTCATCTATACAAACAGAAATATCATGTTTGTTTGTCGCAGTTCCTCTAGCTTTCTACCTAGAAAATACAAATATGTAGAGCTGGTGTCTCCTTTTGCAAGCAATTAGTGTTTCCAAGCACAAAGTTAAATGTTCCCTGATAAAAAACATTAAAAACAATAAAGTCCATGGATAATATCATGAATACACAAACACAGAGGCTGTAGCAATATCTGGGATTGAGTTATCCAAAAGACAACCGGATATTTCTGGTTTCATCCAGTCATATCCTGACAAACTGGTGTGGAATTCGTATGCAATGGAGCAAGAAAATCACAGTAAAAACTGTTTTGGAAAAAAGCAATGTCTTTTCATTAGGCAAGTGCCTAAAATGTCGTCGATAGAAACAGAAATATCATTTTTGTTTGCTGCAGCTCCTCTAGCTTTCCCCCTAGAAAATATGAATATGTAGAGCTGGTGTCTCCATGTGGACCAATTAGTGTTTAGAAGCACAAAATTAAATGTTCCCTGAGAAAAAAAACATTCAAAAAAATAAAGTCCTTGGATAATATCAGGAATACACAAACACAGACGCTGTACCAATATCTGGGATTGAGTTAGCCAGAACAAAACCAGATATTTCTGCTTTCATCCAGTCATATCCGGACAAACTGGTGTGCAATTCGTATGCAATGGACAGAGAAAATAAAAGTAAATATGGTTCTGGTGAAAAGCAAAGTCTTTTCGTTAGGCAAGTGGATAAAATGTCATCTATGCTAACAGAAATATGATGTTTGTTTTCCTCAGTTCCTCTAGCTCTCTCCTTAGAAAATATGCATGTGTAGAGCTTGTCCTCATGTGGAACCAATTAGTGTTTCAATGGTACAAAATTAAATGTTTCCTGATAAAAATATACAAAACAATAAATTCCATCGATAATATACAGAAACACAAACACAGAGGCTTTCACAATATTTCCAATTGAATTAGCCAAAACAAAACCGGATATTTCTTGTTTCATCCAGTCATATCCAGAGAAAGTGGTGAGGAATTCATATGTAATGGACAGAGAAAATCACAGTAAACATGGTTTTGGAGAAAAGCAAAGTCATTTCGTTAGGCAAGTGCATAAAATGTCATCGATACAAACAGAAATATCATGTTTGTTTGCCGCAGTTCCTCTAGCTTTCTCCCTAGGAAATACATATATGTAGATCTGGTGTCTCCATGTGGAACCAATTAGAGTTTCCAAGCAGAAAATTAAATGTTCTCTGAAAAAAAACATTAAAAACAATAAAGTCCGTGGATAATATCCAGAAAACTCAAATCCAGAGGCTGTAGCAATATCTGGTATTGAGTTAGCAAAACGAAACCGGATATTTCTGGTTTCATCCAGTCATATCCGGACAAAGTGGTGTGTAATTCGTATGCATTGGATCGAGAAAATCACAGTACAAATTGTTTTGGAGAAAAGCAAGTATTTTCGTTAGGCAAGTGCATAAAATGTCAGCTATAGAAACAGAAATATCATGTTTGTTTGCCGCAATTCCTATAGGTTTCTCCGTAGAAATTACGAATGTAATTACTGATGCCATGAACAAGAGCGTCAAATTGTTAAGTCAGCAACAGGAGTCACTGTGTTCTTACATCCCATGTTTGATCTGTCCTTAATGTGTTGTCTAATGTGCAGTGATGCTATAACTAGTACTGAAACAGAATTTTTACACTTTGTGTTTCTGCATGGGTACAAACTGATGAGATCTTTACTAATTATATACTGAATCGATCTTCTGTATATAAAGATAATTGGAAATGAAAAAAAAACCTGGTGATAAATTGGAAATGGCATAGAAAATTAATTAATTTTTAAAAAAATATTATGTAGGATCTCTGCCTTTAATGTGCTGTACACTCTTACTTAATGCTATAACTAGTACTCCAACAGTATTTTTTTTTTCACTTTGTGTTGCTATATGGGGGGAAACTGTTGACATTGTTACCTAATTTATACTAAACTGATCTTTTGTATATAAAGAGAATTGAAAATGAATCATGATGTGATTAGAAGGGGAGAGGGAGCGGGAAAGGGGAGGGTTGTGGGTGGGAGGGAAGTTTTGGGAGAGGGAACCCATTGTAACCCATGATCTGTACTTTGGAAATTTATATTCATTAAATAAAAGTTTAATAAAAAAATTACAAATGTGTAGAGCTGCTGTGTCCATGTGGAAACAATTAGTGTTTCAACGGTACAAAATTAAATGTTCCCTGATAAAAAAACATTCAAAACAATAAAGTCTCTGGACAATATCAGGAATACACAAACACATAGGCTGTAGCAATATCTGGGATTGAGTTAGGCAAAACACAACCAGATATTTCTGGTTTCATGCAGTCATATCCGGACAAACTTGTGTGGAATTCGTATGCATTGGAGGGAGAACATCACAATAAAAATGGTTTTGGAGAAAAGAAAAGTCTTTTCGTTAGGCAAGGGCATAAAATGTCATCGATACAAACAGAAATATCATGTTTGTTTGCCGCAGTTCCTCTAGCTTTCTCCCTAGGAAATACGAATATGTAGAGCTGGTGTCCCCATGATGAATCAGTTAGTGTTTCTACGGTACAAAATAAAATGTTCCCTGAAAAAAAAAACATTCAAAACAATAAGTCCATCGATAATATCCAGAAAACACAAACACAGAGGCTGTAGCAATATATGGGATTGAGTTAGCCAAAACAAAACCGGAGATTTCCGGTTTCATAAAGTCATATCCATACAAACTTGTGTGGAATTCATATGAAGTGTACCGAGATAATCACAGAGAAATGGTTTTCGAGCAAAGCAAAGTCTTTTTGTTAGGCAAGTGCATAAAATGTCATCTATGCAAACAGAAATCTCATGTTTGTTTGCCACCGTTGCTCTAGCAGTCTCCCTAGAAAATACGAATGTGTAGAGCTGGTGTCCCCATGATGAACCAATTAGTGTTTCGACGGTACAAAATTAAATGTTCCCTGATAAAAACATTCAAAACAATAAGTCCATCGATAATATCCAGAAAACTCAAACACAGAGACTGTAGCAATATTTCGGATTGAGTTA
The DNA here is from genome assembly GCA_036325905.1 of Lepus oiostolus. NCBI lineage: Eukaryota > Metazoa > Chordata > Mammalia > Lagomorpha > Leporidae > Lepus > Lepus oiostolus. The sequence goes on along the minus strand of CM070808.1, from coordinate 54,622,562 downwards.
GCCAAAACAAAACCGGATACTTCTGGTTTCATCAGTCATATCCGGACAAAGTGGTGTGGAATTCGTATGCAATGGACCGAGAAAATCACAGTACAAATGGTTTTGGAGAAAAGCAAAGTCTTTTCGTTAGGCAAGTGCATAAAATGTCATGGATACAAACAGAAATATCATGTTTGTTTGTCGCAGATCCTCTAGCTTTCTCCTTAGAAAATACGAATATGTAGAGCTGGTGTCTCCATGTGGAACCAATTACTGTATCCATGCAGAAAATTAAATGTGCCCTGATGAAAAACATTCAAAACAATAAAGTCCATCGATAATATCCAGAAAACACAAACACAGAGGCTTTCACAATATTTCTGATTGAGTTAGCCAAAACACAACCAGATATTTCTGGTTTCATCCAGTCATATCCGGACAAAGTAGTGTGGAATTCGTATGCAAGGGACCGAGAAAATCACAGTAAAAATGGTTTTGGAGAAAAGCAATGTCTTTTCGTTAGGCAAGTGCATAAAATGTCATCGATACAAACAGTAATATCATGTTTGTTTGCCACAGTTCCTCTAGCTTTCTCCCTAGAAAATACAAATGTGTAGAGCGGGTGTCTCCATGTGGAACCAATTAGTGTGTCCAAGCACAAAATTAAATGTTCCCTGAAAAAACATTCAAAACAATAAAGTCCGTGGATAATATCAGGAATGCACAAATACAGTGGCTGTACTAGATCCTGGTTTGAGTTAGCCAAAACAAAACCAGATATTTCTGGTGTCATTCAGTCATATCCAGACAAAGTGGAGTGGAATTCGTATGCAATGGACTGAGAAAATCACAGTAAAAATGGTTTGTAGGAATGCAAATTCTTTTCGTTTGGCGAGTGCATAAAATGTCATCTATACAAACAGAAATATCATGTTTGTTTGCCGCAGTTCCTCTAGCTTTCTCCCTAAAAAATTAAATTTGTAGAGCTGGTGTCTCCATGTGAAACAATTAGTGTTTCACAGCACAAAATTAAATGTTCCCTGAAAAAAAACTTTCAAAATAATAAAGTCCGTGGATAATATCAGGAATAAATAAACACAGAGTCTGCAGCAATATTTTGGATTGAGTTATCCAAAAGACAACCAGATATTTCTGGTTTCATCCAGTCATATCTGGACAAAGTTGTGTGGAATTCATATGCAATAGACCGAGAAAATCACAGTACAAATATTTTGGAGAAAAGCAAGTATTTTCGGTAGGCAAGTGCATAAAATGTCAGCTATAGAAACAGAAATATCATGTGTGTTTGCTGCAATTTCTCTAGCTTTCTCCGTAGAAAATAGGAATGTGTAGAGCTGGTGTCTCCATGTGGAACCAATTACATGGTTTCCCCATGATGAACTAATTAGTGTTTCTACGGTAGAAAATTAAAGGTTGCATAATTAAAACATTCAAAACAATAAAGTCCATCGATAATATCCAGAAAACACAATCACAGAGGCTGTAGCAATATCTGGGATTGAGTTAGCCAGAACAAAACCGGATATTTCCAGTTTCATCCAGTCATTTCCGGAGAAACTGGTGTGCAATTCATATGCAATGGACGGAGAAAATCACAGTAAAAATGGTTCTGGTGAAAAGCAAATCTTTTTGTAAAGCAACTGCATAAAATGTCATCTATACTAACAGAAATATCATGTTTGTTTGTAGCAGATCCTCTAGCTTTCTCCTTAGAAAATACGAATATGTAGAGCTGGTGTCTCCATGTGGAACCAAATACTGTATCCAAGCAGAAAATTAAATGTTCCCTGATAAAAAAAATTCAAAACAATAAAGTCCATCGATAATATCCAGAAAACACAAAAACAGAGGCTTTCACATTATTTCGGATTGAGTTAGCCCAAACAAAACCGGATAATTCTGGTTTCATCCAGTCATATCCGGACAAAGTGGTGTGGAATTCGTGTGCAATGGTCCGAGAAAATCAAGTACAAATGGTATTGAGGAAAGCAAAGTCTTTTCGTTAGGCAAGTGCATAAAATGTCATCTATACAAACAGAAATATCATGTATGTTTGTCGCAGTTCCTCTAGCTTTCTTCATAAAAAATAGGAATGTGTAGAGCTGGTGTCTCCATGTGGAACCAATTACTGTTTCCAAGCATAAATTAAATGTTCCCTGATAAAAAACATTCAAAACAATAAAGTCCATGGATAATATAAGGAATACACAAACACAGTGGCTGTAGCAATATCTGGGATTGAGTTAGCCGAAACAAAACCGGATATTTCTGGTTTCATCCAGTCATATCCGGACAAAGTGGTGTGGAATTCGTGTGCAATGGACCGAGAAAATCACAGTACAAATGGTTTTGGAGAAAAGCACAGTCTTTTCGTTAGGCAAGTGTATAAAATGTCATCTCTAGAAACAGAAATATGATGTTTGTTTGCTGCAATTCCTCTAGCTTTCTCCTTAGAATATACGAATGTTTAGAGCTGGTGTCTCCATGTGGAACCAATTAGTGTTTCCAATTACAAAATTAAATGTTTCCTGATAAAAAACATTCAAATAAATAAAGTCTGTGGATAATATCAGGAATATACAACCACAGAGGCTGTAGCAATATCTGGGATTGAGTTAGCCAAAACACAACCGGATATTTTTGGTTTCATCCAGTAATATCCGGACAAAGTGGTTTGGAGTTCATATGCAATGGACCGAGAAAATCAGAGTAAAAATGGTTTTGGAGTAAAGCAAACTCTTTTCGTTAGGCAAGTGCATAAAATGTCATCTATACAAACAGAAATATCATGTTTGTTTGTCGCAGATCCTCTAGCTTTCTCCATAGAAAATACGAATATGTAGAGCTGGTGTCTCCATGTGGAACCAATTACTGTATCCAAGCTCAAAATAAAATGTTCCCCGAGAAAAAACATTCAAAACAATAAATCTGTGGATAATATCTAGAAAAACCGAACATAGAGGCTGCAGCAATATCTGGGATTGAGTTAGCCAAAACAAAACCAGATATTTCCGGTTTCATCCAGTCATATCCGGAGAAACTTTTGTGGAATTCATATGCAATGGACCCAGAAAATCGCAGTAAAAATGGTTTTTGAGAGAAGCAAAGTCTTTACATATGGCAAGTGCATAAATATCATATATAGAAACAGAAATAAATGTTTGTTTGCTGCAGTTCCTCTAGATTTCTCCCTAGAAAATACGAATGTGTAGAACTGGTGTCCCCATGATGAACTAATTAGTGCTTCTATGGTACAAAATTAAATGTTCCCTGATAAAAAATATTCAAAACAATAAAGTCTGTGGATGATATCAGGAATACACAAACACAGAGGCTGTAGCAATATCTGGGATTGAGTTAGGCAAAACACAACCGGATATTTCCGGTTTCATCCAGTCATATCCGGTAAACTGGTTTGGAATTCGTATGCAATGGACCGAGAAAATTACAGTAAAAATGGGTTAGGAGCGAAGCAAAGTCTTTTCGTTAGGCAAGTGCATAAAATGTCATCTATACAAACAGAAATATCATGTTTGTTTGCCGCAGTTCCTCTAGATTTCTCCCTAGAAAATACGAATGTGTAGAACTGGTGTCCCCATGATGAACCAATTAGCGTTTCTACGCTACAAAATTAAATGTTCCCTGATATAACACATTGAAAACAATAACGTCTGTGGATGATATCAGGAATACACAAACACAGAGTCTGTAGCAATATTTCGGATTGAGTTATCCAAAAGAAAACCAGATATTACTGTTTTCATCCAGTGATATCCAGACAAACTGGTGTGGAACTCGTATGCAATGGAATGAGAAAACTAACTGAAAATGGTTTTGGAGAAAAGCACAGTCTTTTCGTTAGGCAAGTGCATAAAATGTCATCTATACAAACAGAAATATCAAGTTTGTTTGTCGCAGTTCCTCTAGCTTTCTTCCTAAAAAATAGGAATGTGTAGAGCTGGTGTCTCCATGTGGAAGCAATTACTGTTTCCAAGGACAAATTGAATGTTCCCTGATAAAAAAACATTCAAAACAATAAAGTCCATGGATAATATAAGGAATACACAAACACAGAGGCTGTAGCAATAACTGGGATTGAATTAGCCAAAAAATAACCGGATATTTCTGGTTTCATCCAGTAATATCCGGACAAACTGGTGTGGAATTTGTATGCAATGGACGGAGAAAATCACAGTAAAAATGGTTTTGGAGAAAAGCAAACTTTTTCCGTTAGGTAAGTGCATAAAATGTCATCTATACAAACAGAAATATCATGTTTGTTTGTCACAGTTCCTCTAGCTTTTTCCCTAGAAAATAGGAACGTGTGGAGCTGCTGTCTCCATGTGGAACCAATTAGTGTTTCCAAGATGAAAATTAAATGTTCCCTGATAAAAAAACATTCAAAACAATAAAGTCCGTGGATAATATCAGGAATACACAAACACAGAGGCTGTAGCAATATCTGGGATTGAGTTGGCCAAAACAAAACCGGATATTTCTGGTTTCATCCAGTCATATCCGGTAAACTGGTTTGGAATTCGTATGCAATGGACCGAGAAAATCACAGTAAAAATGTGTTAGGAGCAAAGCAAAGTCTTTTCATTAGGCAAGTGCATAAAATGTCATCTATACAAACAGAAATATCATGTTTGTTTGCCGCAGTTCCTCTAGATTTCTCCCTAGAAAATACGAATGTGTAGAACTGGTGTCCCCATGATGAACCAATTAGCGTTTCTACGCTACAAAATTAAATGTTCCCTGATAAAACACATTGAAAACAATAACGTCTGTGGATGATATCAGGAATACAGAAACAGAGTCTGTAGCAATATTTCGGATTGAGTTATCCAAAAGAAAACCAGATATTACTGTTTTCATCCAGTGATATCCAGACAAACTGGTGTGGAACTCGTATGCAATGGAATGAGAAAACTAACTGAAAATGGTTTTGGAGAAAAGCACAGTCTTTTCGTTAGGCAAGTGCATAAAATGTCATCTATACAAACAGAAATATCAAGTTTGTTTGTCGCAGTTCCTCTAGCTTTCTTCCTAAAAAATAGGAATGTGTAGAGCTGGTGTCTCCATGTGGAAGCAATTACTGTTTCCAAGGACAAATTGAATGTTCCCTGATAAAAAACATTCAAAACAATAAAGTCCATGTATAATATAAGGAATACACAAACACAGAGGCTGTAGCAATAACTGGATTGAATTAGCCAAAAAATAACCGGATATTTCTGGTTTCATCCAGTAATATCCGGACAAACTGGTGTGGAATTTGTATGCAATGGACGGAGAAAATCACAGTAAAAATGGTTTTGGAGAAAAGCAAACTTTTTCCGTTAGGTAAGTGCATAAAATGTCATCTATACAAACAGAAATATCATGTTTGTTTGTCACAGTTCCTCTAGCTTTTTCCCTAGAAAATAGGAATGTGTGGAGCTGCTGTCTCCATGTGGAACCAATTAGTGTTTCCAAGATGAAAATTAAATGTTCCCTGATAAAAAACATTCAAAACAATAAAGTCCGTGGATAATATCAGGAATACACAAACACAGAGGCTGTAGCAATATCTGGGATTGAGTTAGCCAATATAAAACCGGATATTTCTGGTTTCATCCAGTCATATCCGGTAAACTGGTGTGGAATTCGTATGCAATGGACTGAGAAAATCACAGTAAAAATGGTTTGGAATAAAGGAAAGTCTTTTCGTTAGGCAAGTGCATAAAATGTCATCTATACAAACAGAAATATCATGTTTTGTCACAGTTCCTCTAGCTTTCTCCCTAGAAAATACGAATGTGTAGAGCTGTTGTCCCCATGATGAAACAATTAGTGTTTTAATGGCACAAAATGAAATGTTCCCTGAAAAAAAATTCAAAACAATAAAGTCCATTGATAATATCCAGATAACACAAACACAGAGGCTGTAGCAATATTTCCGATTGAGTTATCCAAAACAACTGGATTTTTCTGGATTAATCCATTCATATCCCGACAAAGTGGTGTGGAATTCGTATGCAACGGCCTTAGAAAATCAGAATAAAAATGGTTTTGTAGAAAAGAAAAGTCTTTTCATTAGGCAAGTATATAAACTTCCTGTATACAAACAGAAATATCATGTTTGTTTGTCGCAGTTCCTCAGGCTTGCTCCCTAGAAAATACGAATGTGTACAGCTGGTGTCTCCAATGGAACCAATTATTGGTACCAAGAACAAAATTAAATGTTCGCTGATAAAAAACATTCAAAACAGTAAAGTCCGTGGATAATATCAGGAATACACGAACACAGAGGCTGTAGCAATATTTCAGATTGATTTAGCAAAAACACAACTGGATATTTCTGTTTTCATCCATTCATATCCGGACAAACTGGTGTGGAATTCATATGCAATGGACCGAGAAAATCACAGTAAAAATGGTTTTGGGGAAAAGCAAAGTCTTCTCATTAGGCAAGTGCATAAAATGTCATCTATACAAACAGAAATATCATGTTTGTTTGTCGCAGTTACTCTAGCTTTCTCCCTATAAAATACAAATATGTAGAGCCGGTGTCTCCATGTGGAACCAATTAGTATTTCTAATGTCAAAATTAAATGTTCCCCGATTAAAAACATTCAAAACAAGAAAGTCCATTGATAATATCCGGAAAACACAAACACAGAGGCTGTAGCAATATCTGGGATTGAATTAGCCTAAACAAAATGGGATATTTCCTGTTTCATCCAGTCATATCCAGACAAAGTGATGTGGAATTCGCATGCAAAGGACCGAGAAAATCACAGTACAAATAGTTTTGTAGGAATGCAAAGTCTTTTCATTAGGTAAGTGCATAAAATGTCATGTAAACAAACAGAAATATCAAGTTTGTTTGCCGCAGTTCCTCTAGCTTTCTGCATAGAAAATACAAATATGTAGAGCTGGTGTTCCCATTATGAACCAATTAGTGTTTCAAAGGTACAAAAATAAATATTCCCTGAAAAAAACATTCAAAACAATAAAGTCCATCGACAATATCCAGAAAACACAAATACAGAGGCTTTTACAATAGTTCGATTGAGGTAGCCAAAAAACATCCGGATATTTCTGGTTTCATCCAGTCATGACCGGACAAACTGGTGTGGAATTCATATGCAATGGATCAAGAAAATCACAGTAAAAATCGGTTTGGAGAAAAGCAAAGTCTTTTCGTTAGGCAAGTGCATAAAATGTCATCTATACAAACAGAAATATCATGTTTATTTGCCGCAGTTCCGCTAGGTTTCCCCAGAAAATACAAATATGTATAGCTGGTGTCTCCATGTGGAACATATTACTGCATCCAAGCTCAAAATAAAATGTTCCCCGATAAAAAACATTCAAAAAAATAAAGTCGGTTGATAATATCCAGAAAACACAAACACAGAGGCTTTCACAATATTTCGGATTGAGTTAGCCAAAACTAAACCAGATATTTCTGGTTTCATCCAGTCATATCCGGACAAAGTGCTGTGGAATTCGTATGCAATGAACCAAAAAAATCACAGTAAAAAGGGGATTGGAGAAAAACAAAGTCTTTTCGTTAGGCAAGTGCATAAATTGTCATCGATACAAACAAAAATATCATGTTGGTTTGCCGCAGTTGCTCTAGCTTTCTCCCTAGAAAATACGAATATGTAGAGCTGGTGTTCCCATGATGAACCAATTAGTGTTTCCTAGCACAAAATTAAATGATCCCTGATAAAAACATTCAAAACAATAAAGTCCGTGGATAATATCAGGAATACACAAACACAGAGGCTGTAGCAATATCTGGGATTGAGTTAGGCAAAACACAACCAGATATTTCCGGTTTCATGCAGTCATATATGGACAAACTTGTGTGGAATTCGTATGCATTGGAGGGAGAACATCACAATAAAAATGGTTTTGGAGAAAAGAAAAGTCTTTTCGTTAGGCAAGGGCATAAAATGTCATCGATACAAACAGAAATATCATGTTTGTTTGCCGCAGTTCCTCTAGGTTTCTCCCTAGGAAATACGAATATGTAGAGCTGGTGTCCCCATGATGAATCAGTTAGTGTTTCTACGGTACAAAATAAAATGTTCCCTGAAAAAAAAAACATTCAAAACAATAAGTCCATCGATAATATCCAGAAAACACAAACACAGAGGCTGTAGCAATATATGGGACTGAGTTAGCCAAAACAAAACCGGAGATTTCCGGTTTCATAAAGTCATATCCATACAAACTTGTGTGGAATTCATATGCAGTGTACCGAGAAAATCACAGAGAAATGGTTTTCGAGCAAAGCAAAGTCTTTTTGTTAGGCAAGTGCATAAAATGTCATCTATGCAAACAGAAATATCATGTTTGTTTGCCACCGTTGCTCTAGCAGTCACCCTAGAAAATACGAATGTGTAGAGCTGGTGTCCCCATGATGAACCAATTAGTGTTTCGACGGAACAAAATTAAATGTTCCCTGATAAAAACATTCAAAACAATAAGTCCATCGATAATATCCAGAAAACTCAAACACAGAGACTGTAGCAATATTTCGGATTGAGTTAGCCAAAACAAAACCGGATACTTCTGGTTTCATCCAGTCATATCCGGACAAAGTGGTGTGGAATTTGTATCCAATGGACCGAGAAAATCACAGTACAAATGGTTTTGGAGAAAACCAAAGTCTTTTCGTTAGGCAAGTGCATAAAATGTCATGGATACAAACAGAAATATCATGTTTGTTTGTCGCAGATCCTCTAGCTTTCTCCTTAGAAAATACGAATATGTAGAGCTGGTGTCTCCATGTGGAACCAATTACTGTATCCAAGCAGAAAATTAAATGTGCCCTGATAAAAAACATTCAAAACAATAAAGTCCATCGATAATATCCAGAAAACACAAACACAGAGGCTTTCACAATATTTCTGATTGAGTTAGCCAAAACACAACCAGATATTTCCGGTTTCATCCAGTCATATCCGGACACACTGGTGTGGAATTTGTATGCAATGGACCGAGAATATCAGAGTAAAAATGGTTTTGGAGCATAGCAATGTCTTTTCGTTAGGCAAGTGCATAAAATGTCATCTATATAAACAGAAATATCGTGTTGGTTTGCCGCAGTTCCTCCAGCTTTCTCCTTAGAAAATACGAATCTGTAGAGCTGGTGTTCCAATGATGAACCAACTAGAGTTTCCAACCACAAAATTAAATGTTCCCTGATAAAAAACATTCAAAAAATAAAGTCCGTGGATAATATCAGGAATACACAAACACAGAGGCAGTAGCAATATCTGGGATTGAGTTAGCCAAAACAGAACCGGATTTTTCCGATTTCATCCAGTCATATTCGGACAAACTGGTGTGGATTTCATATGAAGTGTACCTAGAAAATCACATTAAAAATGGTTTTGGAGAAAAGCAAAGTCTTTTCGTTAGGCAAGTGCATAAAATGTCATCTATACATACAGAAATATCATGTTTGTTTGCCGCAGTTCCTCTAGCTTTCTTCCTAGAAAATACAAATGTGTAGAGCTGGTGTCCCCATGATGAACCAATTAGTGTTTCAACGAACACAATTAAATGACCCTGATAAAAATATTCAAAACAATAAAATCCATCGATAATATCCAGAAAACACAAACACATAGGCCTTCAGAATATTTCGGATTGAGTTAGCCAAAACACAACCGGATATTTCTGTTTTTATCCAGTCATATCCAGACAAAGTGGTGTGAAATTCGCATGCAATTAACCAAAATGTTCACAGTAAAAATGGTTTTGGATAAAAGCAAAATCTTTTCGTTAAGCAAGTGCATAAAATGTCACCTATACAAACAGAAATATCATGCTTGTTTGCCAAATTTCCTCTAGCTTTCTCCCTAGAAAATACAAATGTGTAGAGCTGGTGTCCCCATGATGAACCAATTAGTGTTTCTATGGTACAAAATTAAATATTCCCTGATAAAAACAACTAAAACAAGAAAGTCCATCGATAATATCCAGAAAACACAAACACAGAGGCTTTTAGAATATTTTGGATTGAGTTAGCCAAAATATAACCGGATATTTCTGGTTTCATCCAGTCATATCCAGGCAAACTGGTGTGGAATTCATATGCAATGGACCGAGAAAATCACAGTAAAAATGGTTTTGGAGAATAGAAACGTCTTTTCCTTAGGCAAGTGCATAAATGTCATCTACACAAACAGAAATATCATGTTTGTTTGCTGCAGCTCCTCTAGCTTTCTCCCTAGAAAATACGAATGTGTAGAGCTGGTGTCTCCATGTGGAACCAATTAGTGATTCCAAGCACAAAATTAAATATTCTCTGATACAAAACATTCAAAACAATAAAGTCTGTGGTTAATATCAGGAATACACAAACTCAGAGGCTGTAGCAATATCTGGGATTGAGTTAGCCAAAACAAAACCGGATTTTTCCGGTTTTATCCAGTCATATTCGTACAAACTGGTGTGGAATTCATATGAAGTGTACCTAGAAAATCACATTAAAAATGGTTTTGGAGTAAAGCAAAGTCTTTTCGTCAGGCAAGTGCATAAAATGTCATCTATACATACAGAAATATCATGTTTGCCGCAGTTCCTCTAGCTTTCTTCATAGAAAATACAAATGTTTAGAGATGGTGTCCCCATGATGAACCAATTAGTGTTTCAATGGAACACAATTAAACGTTCCCTGATAAAAATATTCAAAACAATAAATCCATCGATAATATGCAGAAAACACAAACAGAGGCCTTCAGAATATTTCGGATTGAGTTAGCCAAAACACAACCGGATATTTCTGTTTTCATCCAGTCATATCCAGACAAACTGGTGTGAAATTTGCATGCAGTTAATCAAAAAGTTCACAGTAAAAATGGTTTTGTATAAAAGCAAAATCTTTTCGTTAAGCAAGTGCATAAAATGTCATCTATACAAACGGAAATATCATGTTTGTTTGCCACATTTCCTTTAGCTTTCTCCCTAGAAAGTACGAATGTGTAGAGCTGTTGTCCCTATGATGAACCAATTAGTGTTTCTATGGTACAAAATTAATTGTTCCCTGATAAAAACATTCAAAACAAGAAAGTCCATCGAGAATATCCAGAAAACACAAACACAGAGGCTTTTAGAATATTTTGGATTGAGTTAGCCAAAATATAACCGGATATTTCTTGTTACATGCAGTCATATCCAGGCAAACTGGTGTGGAATTCGTATGCAATGGACTGAGAAAATCACAGTAAAAATGGTTTTGGAGAAAAGCAATGTCTTTTCGTTAGGCAAGTGCATAAAACGTCATCGATACAAACAGAAATATCATGTTTGTTTGCCGCAGTTCCTCTAGATTTCTCCCTAGAAAATACGAATATGTAGAGCTGGTGTCCCCATGATGAAGCAATTAATGTTTCAATGGCACAAAGTGAAATGTTCCCTGATAAAAACATTCAAAACAATAAAGTCTTTTCATCAGAAGCAATGGGTGGCAGGCCTATTAATGGCTGATCTGTACAGTGATCTGCCCTCCAGGAGACCAAACAGGCTGGTCCACTGCAGTGGCTTTCAATGTGGTAAGCCTGTGCTTCAGCAGAATTCAGCTTGTGAAGAGCCCTGGCAACTCTTCCAAGAGTTGGATCACTGGAAATGGACCTGCCCTGGAGTCGAAGAATGCCCAGGTCAGAGCCACAGATCTTATTGGCTCTAAGCTGAAAAGCCCTTCACTCAGCCCAACTTCCAAAGTGACCACTGCAGCTGAGGGTGTGGTCAAGTAGGGTCAGCAACATTGCAGGCAGAACTGTAAATTTCTTGTTAGAGATGCCACCTGCCTTGACCTGGCCAGCTCTCCTCCCAGGCCAGCCAAGTAATGAAAGTCAACAGAGTGCCTTCCCCTAAGAGGTTCACACCTCCCTTAGGATATACCCCATGGGAAGAGATAGATAGGTCTGGGCCTCTTAACTTACAAGGCCTAAAGCCCAACAGATTATTATCAAGCCCCTTCTATCAGGTTCTATTTGCCTCTCGATCAGAAAACTTAATTGTAGCTTAGACAGCACCTTTCTTAGCTCCTTTAATAATGACTCTGTCCTTTGTTCTAGACCCTGTCTAGCACACTTGGGCCTCATTCCTTTCTAATCATAACCTCTACTCTACCACCAATGGCTCTACTCCCAACCTGTGTGTACTGATGGTCCTCTTCCCCACTTCATGCTGTACAATTGTTCAAACTTGGTAAATGCCACTCTTAGGATCATTGGTTACTATCCTCACCCTGTCTTTTATGACCTTCTCCTTGCTGACTTTGGGGACACTGTCCCTGCTCTGCTGATGATCTCATTATGCATTATCTACCTGCTGTGTTTACACTTTACTGCTTGCTCTCACAATTACCAGAAACAAGAAGATCAAGAAAAAGAAGTTAACGTTTCCCATAAGATTATGGAGAAATTCAAACAATCTTTACCTCTCCGTTTACTAAAACTATTTACGAGGAAGCCAGGAATGCAAGTCAAAGCATATCATTAGGTTCCCATTATAGTGACAGAGAAATGTTAAGATTGCTCAAAAGTTACCTCCAAGTATCTAAAAGGCAAGCAAAACTTTGGGCAGTAATTCCCCTAAACAGTTCATAAAACAAAACTAAGCCAAAGGTCAATTCTCATTCTCAGTAAATTGTCTAAAAACAATGCCCCCACTATGTTCCTCATAAAACCACTCATATGACATCATTGTTTTAACGCATTTTGTCAACCTTTGTGATAAAAACATTTGCCTGTAGCATTGTCCTTTACTATATAAACCCAAGCCTTACTATAATAAATTGCAGCAGCATACTCATAACGTGTGTGTCTGTCTGTCATTTCCCCGCCGATTCCTGATTCTCCTAAGAGCCTTCACCCCTCGTTCTCCCTCGGTCTGTGTCTCCGCGAGAGCCGGTCCGCGGCAGGTGGCGCCCGAACAGGGACTTGAAGGACAGGTAATCTTTCTTTCTTCAGAACAGGAACGGATCTTACCAGGGAACTGCAGTCCCGCCGGTAAAGGATCACCGGTTAAGAGTAAGTAATCTAGGGAACCATGGGGCACGCTTTGACCAAGAATGAAAAAATGCTAGTTGTCATGCTACAGAAAATGCTGACTAAATCTGGATTTCCTGTCTCGGTAAAAACAGTAAAAACTTTTACTTCTTTTCTCAGAACATTGGCAGGTATTAGACAGGGAACGGAAGAGCCTTATCAGGATTTCATTTCCAGATTGGAGGAAGCAGTAACGAGGATGCTGCCCCCTTTGAGGGGACAGACATGCTCTTAAAACAATTGGCTTGGGAAAACGCTAATCCACTGTGTCAGGATTTAATTCGGCCTATTAGAAAGACAGGAACTATTCAAGATTATGTAAAAGCATGTTTAGATGCCTCACCAGCTATAGTCCAGGGAATGGCCTATGCTGCAGCTATGAAAGGTCAAAAGTTCAGTGCATATGTTAAGAAAACATACAGAGGAGGCGCCAAATCATCATCTATGGATGTTTGTTATAACTGTGGTCAACCAGGGCATATGCAAAGGGAATGCAAACATCCTAAGGAGGATGCTAAGAAGCAAGGGCCGCCGGGGCTGTGCCCTGGTGTAAGAAGGGAAAACATTGGAAAAATGAGTGTAAGTCCAAATTCCATAAAGATGGGACTCCTTTAAATAAGAAAAAAAAACAGGAGGAAACAAAAAACTAGGTGAGGGGCGGTCTTCTAGCCCCACATCAAAGGGAGAGGAATCAGCAGGACAAAAACAGCAGTTAAATCCTGAGGCACCAGAATTTACAGTGCATGATTTGCCTAGGGCAACACCGGGTAGTGCAGGCTTGGATTTGGCAAGCTCAAAAGACATTATAGTGTCTAAGTGGGACGGAGTAACTTTAGTGCCCACTAATGTAAAAGGAACTTTGTTGCCTCAGACAGTCGGATTAATAATTGGCAGAAGCTCCAATTACACAAAAAATTTTGAAGTACTTCCTGGTGTTCTAGATGCAGATACAGAAGCAGATATAAAAATCATGATTCGACCTTTAAAAGAGACCATTCAAATTCATAAAGGGCAGAGAATAGCTCAGCTCTTGTTGATGCCTTATGTAAACCTGCCAAACAGGATTCTACAAGAAAGCAGGGGCCAAGGCCAGTTTGGCAGCACTGATGTGGGTGTATTTTTAATGCAAGATCTTGGCCAGCGTCCATTTAAAGTCGTGTCTCTCAATGGCAGAAAATTTAAAGGGCTCCTTGTCACTGGAGCGGATAGAACATGTATAGCTTCCTCGGATTGGCCTTCCGCCTGGCCAGTACATCAGACAGGCTCTTCATTGTTGGGCTTGGGGACAGCTAATGGTGTCCTGCAAAGTTCAGCAATGCTAAAATGGACATGTGAGGGTAAGGAAGGTTATATACAGCCTTATGTTCTTCCTTCTTTACCATTTACACTATGGGGAAGAGATTTCTTGGACGCAATGGAAGTAAAATTGGTAACAGCAGACAATTTAAATGAACAGCATTTTATATAGGGGCCACTGCAGAAAATTTGGTAGCAGATAAAATAGAATGGCTGACTCAAGAACCTGTGTGGGTGAGTCAGTGGCCCCTAACAGAAGAAAAAATACAGGCTCTTGAGCAGCTAGTACAAGAACAACTAGAAAAAGGGCATTTAGTAGAATCAAAAAGTCCTTGGAATACACCAGTATTTGTTATAAAGAAAAAATCAGGTAAATGGAGGCTCTTACAAGATTTAAGAGCAGTCAATGCAGTTATGAAGGACATGGGTCCTTTGCAACCTGGACTGCCATCTCCGGTTGCTGTTCCTAAAGGATGGAAAGTCATTATTATAGATCTACAAGATTGTTTCTTTACTATAAAATTGGATCCTGCAGACTGTGAGCATTTTGCTTTCAGTGTGCCATCATCAAATTTTAAACAACCTTATAGAAGGTATCAGTGGGTCACTTTACCACAAGGGATGAAAAATTCTCCTACATTATGTCAAAAATTTGTCGATAAGGCTATGCAAATAATAAGAAAAAAATATGCTACTGCATATATAATTCATTATATGGATGATATATTATTGGCTCATAAAAATTCTGCTATACTAGATGATTTGTTGTATGATACTATTCAAACTTTAACTGCTCATGGCTTGGTTATAGCTCCTGATAAAGTGCAAAGAGATCAACCTTTAAATTATTTGGGACAAATTATAAAAGATGATTATATTGTTTCACAAAAGATATCAATTAGAAGGGATAGGCTAAAAACATTAAATGATTATCAAAAATTGTTAGGAGACATTAATTGGCTGAGACCTCATTTAAAAATAACCACAGGGGAATTGAGTCCCTTATATTCCATCTTGCATGGTGACTCTAATCCTAAGTCTCTAAGGACATTGATGCCAGAGGCATTGCAGGCATTACAATTGGTTGACGAAGCCTTATCTAAGGCATGCGTACATCAGATAGATTATGTTGTGCCCTGGTGTCTTTTGATTTTTGCAACAGCTTATACGCCTACAGCTTGCCTATGGCAGGAGGGAGTCTTGGAGTGGCTTCACTTGCCTCATACACAGGCAAAGATGCTTGCAGATTATCCTTATTTATATGCTTTATTAATTACCAAAGGTAGAGCTCGCTCTAAAGAATTGTTTGGCAAGGAGCCAGCCACTATTGTCACACCATACAATAAAAGTCAAGTAGAGGAGCTAATGCAAAATAATGAAGATTGGGTCATAGCGCTGCAAAACTATGCAGGGCAGATAAAATATCATTATCCAAAACATCCTATTATAGAATTTGCAAGGCATGTAGAATTGGTATTTCCAGTGTGGTTTTCACCCCAGCCTCTAGCAGACGGTCAGAATATTTTTACTGATGGGTCATCTTCAGGTTGTGCTGTGGTTTATTCTAAAGAGCACGGTGTGTATGTTAAAAGTGGTGAAAAGACTTCCGCCCAGCAGGCGGAAATTAAAGCAGTCATATTGGCCTTTACAAAATTTCCACAACCCTTTAACCTTTATTCAGATTCTAAATATGTGGTTAATTTATTTCCGGCTCTAGAGACAACTCTCTTATCAGGAAAATCACCTATTCTTACTTTATTAAGACAATTACAAAAATTAATCAGGGAAAGAACAGCAAAGTTTTACATAGGACATATTAGAGGTCATAGTAAATTACCAGGTCCTTTAGCAGAAGGCAATGCTATTGCTGATATGCACACTCAACCTATTGTGGCCACAGTGCAAGAGGCGTTAGAGAGTCATAATATTCATCATCAAAATGCAGCCTCTTTGTGAAAAATGTTCTCTATTACTAGAGAACAGGCAAGACAAATAGTAAAACAATGTACTCATTGTCCCCCCGCACACCATCCTCTTAAAATGGGTGTAAATCCCCGAGGTTTAAAAGCTAACATTATTTGGCAGATGGATGTAACTCATGTGTCTTCTTTTGGTAAGTTGGGATATGTACATGTGACTGTTGACACCTTTTCTCATTTTGTGCATGCTTCTGCTAGAACGGGAGAAGCAGTAAAAGATGTTATTCAACATTTAATTCAGTGTTTCCAAATTATGGGTATTCCTTCTCAAATAAAAACTGATAATGGACCAGCTTATATCGCTAAAGCATTTGCAAATTTTTGTGCCCAATGGCACATAACTCATATAACGGGAATTCCTTCTAATCCTCAAGGACAGGCAATCATTGAAAGAGCTCATCAAACATTAAAACTACAATTGGAACGCCTTCAAACTGCTAATTCTTATTTCCCACCCCATCATATATTGTCTCATTCATTGTTTGTTTTAAATCATTTAAATGCTGATGGAAAGGGCCTTACAGTGGCCCTACGACACTGGGACAGGGAGGTCTATAAGACCCCCCTGCCCAAAGTCCTCTGGAAAGACCTCTTAACAGGAATGTGGAAAGGTCCGGATGTGCTAATCACCTCGAGACGAGGTTATGCTTGTGTTTTCCCACAGGATGCCGACTCCCCTGTCTGGATCCCAGATAGGCTCATCAGGGCAGCCCTCGGCACAGCGCCACAGGCAGCGACGCTGGAAGAAGCAGAAGAAATGCATGGAACATCAGATGAAGAAATTGGAAATGATCCAGCAGAGGCAGAAAATCACCTGGACGATGGTCCGTCACCTGGCTTGGAAAGCGAAAGAACTTCTCGCTGAACAGAGGAAGCCTTGTACAACCTCTTATCTCTTTGTGGCTTTTCTTGCCTTGATTTCAACTCCAAAAACTGAGGGGACTTCATATTGGGCTTATGTTCCTAATCCTCCCATTGTACAGCCTGTGGGGTGGTTGGATAGGGAACCTGTGAAAGTGTTAACAAATGACTCATTACTGTTAGGTGGCGTGCAGGACTCTGACGCAAGAGTCTCTTCCTCCTCTATAATTTCCTTTGAGGGGAGAGCAGATTCATTGCCTATTTGTCTCACGCTGCAAGGAAGAGCTCCTAATGGTTGTCTCACCACGCGCTATAAAACTTTCCTAACTGACAGCCCAGACCACAACAATCCTGGTAAGCGATGGGTCTGGGAAACAGAAATTCAAACATTAGGGGCTCAGGCCCCTTATTTCAATGACAGCTTTACACATATTCCAGAAATTGATCTGCCACTCACGCCATGTGTGAAAAAGTATCGAAACCCAGAGAAGACGTGGTTATCGTCCTTAACTAAATTCCCAACCTGGTTATCTTGTGGATTTTCTGTTGCTGCGTGGTATCAACCTGAGGGTGGTGACATAACAATTTGGGACTTTTCTAATTCAAATCCTGGGGATGGAAATTATGAAAAGTACTTAAAAGAAAAGAGTGATAAATTTCATGATTATACTTATCTTGGATTGGGGGAACCTTTACGGCGATGGTTTTCTCCTGGCTTTGTAGAACCTACCTGGTTTGCAGTAAAAGACAATGTAACTAGAAAACATACCGATTTATATCGCTTGGTAGCTGCTGCAAACATGTTGTTAGAAAAACGACCTAATCAAACTGTTTCGCAACCCATAGGTGTTAAGGCTTGCGTAGCTTACCCCAGTGCTATATTGTTAGCTCAAACTGAAGCTGTAAATATAACAAAAGAAGGTTGCTCTTATAAAATCACTTGTGCTGCATGTAAAATGACAAACTGCATTACCTCTGCTGAACCTAAAGACTTTACTACCATACTTCTAGTACGAAGACTGCCATTTGTGCTGCTACCTGTTGAATTAGGAAAAGAAAGTTGGTATGATAATTCTGCTTTACAAGTACTAGATCTGTTAAGTGGACTTTTGCGTCCAAAACGCTTTGTTGCTGCTTTGATTTTGGGAATTACTGCTTTGATTACTATTATTACAACTTTTGCTATAGCTACTACTGCTTTAGTTCAGGAAATTCAAACTGCTCACTATGTCAATACATTAAATAGAAATATTACCATGGCATTGATTACACAAGAAGCAATAGATCAGAAGTTAGAAGCCAAAATTAATGTGTTAGAGGAAGTGGTCTTAGCTTTAGGACAGGATATAGCTAACCTCCAAACAATGTTTTCTGCTCGTTGTCATAGTAACTTTAAGTCAATCTGTGTTACTCCGCTACCATATAATTCTTCAGAATCTTGGGAGAAAGTGAAAGCGCATTTGCAGGGTGTCTGGCATGATAATGATATAACGCATGATTTAAATGCTTTACAAAAGGAAATTGCTGTTGCTAGTCAATCAAGGCTACAAATAGGGGATTTGCAGGATATAGCTACTAGTTTAGAAGCGGGAATCAAGAATTTAAACCCCATAAATTGGAAAAACTACCTCATTTATATAGGGATAGTGGCATTAGTAGTATTGCTAATTATAATTTTTCTTCCTGGAATTCTAATGCATACTTAATTCTTTACAGAGCGTCCGGCAGGAAGCTTTCGAGCTTCATTTTAAAAATAAAAAAGGAGGAATTGCTACGCCAACAGCTGTGATACCCGCGTAGCAAGATGTTGCTGCGTTGGGGGTCTAAGGCTGCAGGGTTGAGGTTTGAGCTCTGTGGAGTGGGGCCTCAGGCAGTTCCTGTACAGTCCGCGGTTGTAATGACCCCCGACTCACATGAGGGAAGCCGAAGACATGTCCTTGCTGACTTTGGGGACACTGTCCCTGCTCTGCTGATGATCTCATTATGCATTATCTACCTGCTGTGTTTACACTTTACTGCTTGCTCTCACAATTACCAGAAACAAGAAGATCAAGAAAAAGAAGTTAACGTTTCCCATAAGATTATGGAGAAATTCAAACAATCTTTACCTCTCCGTTTACTAAAACTATTTACGAGGAAGCCAGGAATGCAAGTCAAAGCATATCATTAGGTTCCCATTATAGTGACAGAGAAATGTTAAGATTGCTCAAAAGTTACCTCCAAGTATCTAAAAGGCAAGCAAAACTTTGGGCAGTAATTCCCCTAAACAGTTCATAAAACAAAACTAAGCCAAAGGTCAATTCTCATTCTCAGTAAATTGTCTAAAAACAATGCCCCCACTATGTTCCTCATAAAACCACTCATATGACATCATTGTTTTAACGCATTTTGTCAACCTTTGTGATAAAAACATTTGCCTGTAGCATTGTCCTTTACTATATAAACCCAAGCCTTACTATAATAAATTGCAGCAGCATACTCATAACGTGTGTGTCTGTCTGTCATTTCCCCGCCGATTCCTGATTCTCCTAAGAGCCTTCACCCCTCGTTCTCCCTCGGTCTGTGTCTCCGCTAGAGCCGGTCCACGGCACTCAAACAGTATGTTTCACTTTGTGTGTCTATGTGAGTGCAAACTGTTGAAACCTTTATACTAAATTGATCTTCTGTATATAAAGAGAATTGAAAATGAATCTTGATGTGAATGGAAGGGGAGAGGGAGCGGGAGAGGGGAGGGTTGCGGTGGGAGGGAAGTTATGGGAGGGGGAAGCAACTGTAATCCATAAGCTGTACACTGGAAATTTATATTCATTAAATAAAAGTTTTAAAAAAATTTTAAAAAAATAAAAAAACAATAAAGTACATCGATAATACCCAGAAAACACAAACACAGAGGCTTTCACAATATTTCGGATTGAGTTAGCCAAAACACAGCTGGATATTTCTGGTTTCATCCAGTCATATTCGGACAAAGTAGTGTGGAATTCGTATGCAATGGACTGAGAAAATCACAGTAAAAATGGTTTTGGAGAAAAGCAAAGTCTTTACGTTAGGCAAGAGCTTTTAAATGTCATCTATACAAACAGAAATATCATGTTTGTTTGCCGAAGTACCTCTAGCTTTCTCCCTAGAAAATACGAAAGTGTAGAGCTGGTGTCCCCATGATGAACCAATTAGTGTTTCTACGGTACAAAATTAAATGTTCCCTGATAAAAACATTCAAAACAATAAAGTCCATCGATAATATCCAGAAAACACAAACACAAAAACTTTCTCAATATTTCGCATTGAGTTAGACAAAACAAAACCGCATATTTCCGGTTTTATCTAGTCATATCCAGAAAAAGTCGTTTGGAATTCAGATGCAATGGATCGAGAAAATCACTGTGAAAATGGTTTTGGAGAAAAGCTAAGTCTTTTCATTAGGCAAGCGTATAAAATGTCATCTATACAAACAAAAATATCATGTTTGTTTACTGCAGTTCCTCTAGCTTTCTCCCTAGAAAATACGAATGTGTAGAGCTGGTGTTCCCATGATGAACCAATTAGTGTTTCCCAGCACAAAATTAAATGATCCCTGATAAAAACATTCAAAACAATAAAGTCCATCGACCATATTCAGAAAACACAAACACAGAGGCTTTCAGACTATTTCGGATTGAGCTAGCCAAAGCACAACCGGATATTTCCGGTTTCATCCAGTCATATCCGGACAAACTGGTGCGGAACTCGTATTCAATGGACCGAGAAAATCACAGTAAAAATGGTTTTGAAGAAAAGCAAAGTCTTTTCGTTAGGAAAGTGCATAAAATGTCATCTATGAAACAGAAATATCTTGTTTGTTTCCCGCAGTTCCTCTAGCTTTCTCCCTAGAAAATACGAATGTGTAGAGCTGGTGTCCCCATGATGAACCAATTATTGTTTCAACGGTACAAAATTAAATATTCCCTGATAAAAACATTCAAAACAATAAATTCCATCAAAAATATCCAGAAAACACAAACACAGAGGCCTTCACATTATTTCGGATTGAGTTTGCCAAAGCACAACGGGATATTTCTGGTTTCATCCAGTCATATCCGGACAAAGTGGTTTGGAATTCGGATGCAATGGACCGAGAATATCACAGTAAAAATGGTTTTGGAGAAAAGCAAAGTCTTTTCGTTAGGCAATGCATAAAATGTCATCTATACAAACAGAAACATTATGTTTGTTTGCCGCAGTTCCTCTAGAATTCTCCCTAGGAAATAAAAATATGTAGAGCTGCTGTCTCCATGTGGAACCAATTACTGTTTCCAAGAACAAAATTAAATGTTCCATTATAAAAATAATTCAAAACAATAAAGTCCATCAATTATATCAGGAATAAACAGAGGCTGTAGCAATATCTGGGATTAGGTTATCAAAAACACAACCGGATATTTCCGGTTTCATCCAGTAATATCCGGACAAACTGGTGTGGAATTCGTATGCAGTGTACCGAGAAAATAACAGTACAAATGGTTTTGGAGAAAAGCAATGTCTTTTCGTTAGGCAATGCATAAAATGTCATCCATACAAACAGAAATATCATGTTTGTTTGCTGCAGTTGCTCTAGCTTTCTCCCTAGAAAATACGAATGTGTAGAACTGGTGTTCCCGTGATGAGCCAATTAGTGTTTCCCAACACAAAATTAAATGTTCCCTGATAAAAACATTCAAAACAAGAGGGAGGCGGCAAGATGGAAGAAAGTCCATCGATAATATCCAGAAAACACAAACACAGAAACTTTCACAATATTTCGCGTTCAGTTAGCCAAAACAGACCCGGATATTTCTGCTTTCATCCAGTCATATCCGGACAAAGTGGTTTGGAATTCAGATGGAATGAACAAAAAAATCACAGTAAAAATGCTTTTGGAGAAAAGCAAAGACTTTTCATTAGGCAAGTGCATAAAATGTCCTCTATAGAAACAGAAATATCATGTTTGTTTGTCGCAGTTCCTCTAGCTTTCTCCCTAGAAAATACAAATGTTTAGAGCTGGTGTCTCCATGTGGAAATAATTAGTGATTTGCAGCACAAAATTAAATGTTCCCTGATAAAAACATTCAAAACCATAAAGTCCTTCGATAATATCCAGAAAACACAAACACAGAGGCTGTAGAAATATCTGGGATTGAGTTAGCCAAAACACAACTGGATATTTCCGGTTTCATCCAGTCATATGCAGACAAACTTGTGTGGAATTCATATGCAGTGTACCAATGAAATCACAGTAAAAATGGTTTTGGAGAAAAGCAAAGTGTTTTTGTTAGGCAAGTGCATAAAATGTCATCTATACCAACAGAAATATCATGTTTGTTTGCCGCAGTTCCTCTAGGTTTCTCCCTAGAAAATACAAATGTGTAGAGCTGGTGTCTCCATGTGGAACCAATTACTGTATCCAAGCTCAAAATAAAATGTTCCCCAATAAAAAACTTTCAAAAAAATAAAGTCCGTGGATAATATCCAGAAAACACAAACACAGAGGCTGTAGCAATATCTGGGATTCAGTTAGCCAAACCAGAACCGGATATTTCCGGTTTCATCCAGTCATATCCGGACAAACTGGTGTGGAATTCGTATGCAATGTACCGAGAAAATCACAGTACAAATGGTTTTGGAGAAAAGCAAAGTCTTTTCGTTAGGCAAGTACATAAAATGTCATCTATAGAAACAGAAATATCATGTGTGTTTGCCGCAGTTCCTCTAGTTTTCACCCTAGAAAATACGAATGTGTAGAGCTGGTGTCCCCATGATGAACCAATTAGTGTTTCAACGGTACAAAAGTAAATGTTCCCTGATAAAATCTTCCAAAACAATAAAGTCCATCGATAATATCCAGAAAACACAAACACAGAGGCTTTCACAATATTTCGGATTGAGTTAGCGAAAATACAACTGGATATTTCTGTTTTCATGCAGTCATATCTGGACAAAATTGTGTGGAATTCGTATGCAATGGGTTGAGAAAATGAGAGTAAAAATGCTTTTGGAGAATAGCAAAGTCTTTTCGTTAGGCAAGTGCATAAAATGTCATCTATACAAACAGAAATATCATTTTTGTTTGCCGCATTTCCTCTAGCTTTCCCCCTAGAAAATACGAATATGTAGAGCTGGTGTCTCCATGTGGAACCAATTACTGTATCCAAGCTCTAAATAAAATATTTCCCGATAAAAAATTCAAAAGAATAAAGTCCGAATAGGAAATTAGGAGATCGGCAAGATGGCGGAATAGGCAGGGAGCACACTATTAGTCCGGGGGAGATACAGTTTAATATAAGTGGAGATACTGCAGTGTCAAGGAATAGTAGGGGATGAAACAGCAAAGGAAACACTTCTGAAACTAGTGATTCACAGTGGACCTGCTTGGAAAGCGTGGGAGCCCAAGTTCGGGACACCAGCGGCAGACTCAACACACCAGTGCAGGAACGTGAGGTGAGCTGAACCTCAATAGCCCGAGACACCAGCGGGCAAGTAGAAAGAGGTGGCTAGAGGGAACGAGGCTTGAAACTCCGTGGGGAAAAATTCACCAGGCTAACTAGAAGAGAGAGAGGAAAAAATTTAAAAAGTGACCAATACGGACACAAGTTTCTCTCTCTCCGCTCACCTCTCAAAGGTGAGCAAGACAGAGCAGGCGCCATTTTGGACATATGTCATAAGCAGGGCGACCTCAGGTCTGCACTGGCCCTGAGCCTAGCAGAAACACCTGACTCTGGGGGGAGGGGTGAAATAACAGGAGATTAGCATCTAACTTGGCAACACAGTGGGAGACTACAGGAGAATTGGAGCCCACACTGAGGGCAGCACAGATTCCCTGTGTGGTCCTTGGCAAAGAGCTTCCAAGCACTGGCTCCTGTGGGTATATCATTTGCCTGCTAACTACCTCCAATTACGTTCAGCTGTGCGGAATTACTTCCCTTTTGAATCAAAAAAAGAAAGAGACATTTGCCACACCTAACCTGGGAGTGTCATCTTTGACACACCCTCAACCCTGAGGAACCAAACACAGCTCTCAGTCCACACTCATCTCAAGCCTCTAAGACTCCACTCAAAGCAGACAGTCCACTTAATATAGAGCCATAGTGTAACAAGAAAAAACACCACAGTGAAGAAACCAAATATCTCCAACATGCCAAACAACAAATGCAAAAACCGAGGTAACAAGAACAAGGAAGACACTATGACGCCCCCAAATGAAAAAGACACCCCAATTCAAGATTATGAAGATGATGAGATCGAAGAAATGCAATAAGCGGATCTCAAAAAATTGATAAGAACATTAAGAAGTTCTCAAAAACAAATTCTTGAACTACAGAAATCCTTAATGGACAAGATAGAAAATCTCTCTCGTGAAAATGAAATATTAAGGAGGAGGGAATAGGAAGGGAGCACATTGATAGTTCATCAAGACACACATTAATAAAAGTGGAGATACTGCAGGGTCAAGGAAGAATAGGGGAAGAAAGAGCAGAGGAAACACTTCTGGAACTAGTGATTCACAGTGTACCTGCATGGAGAGCGTGGGAGCCCAAGTTCGGGACACCAGCGGCAGACTGAACACACCAGCGCTGGAACGTGAGGTGAGCCGAACCTCAATAGCCCGAGATACCAACCGGCAAGCGGAAAGTGGAGGCTAAAGGGAACGAGGCTTGAAACTTCATGTGGAAAAGTTCACCAGGCTAACTAGAAGAGAGAGAGGAAAAAAAAAAAGTGACCGATACGGACACGAGTTTCTCTCTCTCCGTTCACCTCTTGAAGGCGAGCAAGACAAAGAGCAGGTGCCATTTTGGAGATACGTCATAAGCAGGGCGACCTCAGGTCTGCACCGGCCCTGAGCCTAGCAGAAACACCTGACTCTGGGGGGAGGGGTGAAATAACAGGAGTTTAGGATCTAACTTGGCAACCCAGTGGGAGACTGCAGGAGAATTGGAGCCCACACTGAGGGCAGCACAGATTCCCTGTGTGGTCCTTGGCAAAGAGCTTCCAAGCACTGGCTCCTGTGGGTATATCATTAGCCTGCTAACTACCTCCAATTACGTTCAGCTGTGCGGAATTACTTCCCTTTTGAATCAAAAAAAGAAAGAAAGAAAGTGAGATTTACCACACCTAACCTGGGAGTGTCATCTTTGACACACCCTCAACCCTGAGGAACCAAACACAGCTCTCAGTCCACACTCATCTCAAGCCTCTAAGGCTCCACCGAAAGCAGACAGTCCACTTAATCTAGAGCCATAGTGTAACAAGAAAAAACACCCCAGTGAAGAAACCAAATATCTCCAACATGCCAAACAACAAACGCAAAAACCAAGCTAACAAGAACAAGGAAGACACTATGACGCCCCCAAATGAAAAAGACACCCCAATGCAAGATTATGAAGATGATGAGATCGAAGAAATACAAGAAGCGGATCTCAAAAAATTGATAAGAACATTAAGAAGTTCTCAAAAACAAATTCTTGAACTACAGAAATCCTTACTGGACAAGATAGAAAATCTCTCTCGTGAAAATGAAATATTAAGGAGGACTCAAAATGAAATGAAACAACTAGTGGAACAAGAAACTGTGATAGGCATGAGAAATCATATATAAATGAAGAATTCAATAGATCAAATGACAAACACATTAGAGAGCCTTAAAAACAGAATGGGCGAAGCAGAAGAGAGAATATCAGACTTAGAAGATGGAGAACAGGAAAGGAAACAGGCAAACCAAAGAAAAGAAGAAGAAATCAGAAATCTAAATAATATTGTCAGGAATCTACAGGATACTATTAAAAAACTCAACATTCGGGTTCTAGGAGTTCCTGAAGGCATAGAGAGGGAGAAAGGATTAGAAGGCATTTTCAGTGAGATACTAGCAGAAAATTTCCCAGGTTTGGAGAAGGACAGAGGCATCTTAGTACAGGAAGCTTATAGAACCCCTAATAAACATGACCAAAAGAGATCCTCACCACGACATGTTGTAATCAAACTCACCACAGTGAAACATAAAGAAAAGATCCTAAAATGTGCAAGAGAGAAACGTCAGATTACTCTTAGAGGATCTCCAATTAGACTCACAGCAGACTTCTCATCAGAAACCCTACAAGCTAGAAGGGAATGGGGAGACATAGCCCAGGTACTAAGAGAGAAAAACTGCCAGCCCAGAATACTATATCCTGCAAAGCTCTCATTTGTGAATGAAGGTGAAATTAAGACTTTTCATAGCAAACAGAAACTGAAAGAATTTGTTGCCACTCATCCTGCCCTGCAAATGATGCTTAAAGATGTGTTACACACAGAAACACAGAAACATGGTCACCAATATGAAAGAAGGTAAAGGAAGGAAACCTCACAGCAAAAGATCACAGGAAGCTCAATTTCTCTTTGACATAGAATTAAACTCTGATGCTCTGTTAAAGCAATGTGTTAAAGTAATCTATTATGTGCTCTTGATGTCTGTTAAATTCTAATTGTTCAAAAACAGCTGAATTTTTATTAAGAGCTATGGGTTATGTAAATATGTGCTTATTTTCAAAGATTTGAATAACCACCTTGTAACAAGATCAAACTTGGTCTATGTTATGTCATGATTTTAAGGAATCTTATTTCAACCAGATATTTTGGATTTTGAGCCTTCTTGGCATTCTTGACAGGCATTCAAAAAATCAAAGTTTCAGACAATCTGGTCTCTAAAATTTCCAGTAAATCCTGGACTTTGGTTTGTCCAGTTTGGGCCCAACTGAAAAAATCGAAGGACCTATGTCTCTCATCTTATAGAGACACCAACTAAGCAGGCTATTTGGATTATATTAGAAGGACTGTCAGGATGTGATGTAGTACCAGACTTTAAGTTTCTATAATGGAAAATGCTATTAATACAAATGTTTGCGAATTAAAAAGTCTAATGATCTTGTATTACTAGACATGATAGTTATCTTAATGAGAAAGCCCCAGAGGCCTAAAGGGTTAAATACTTGTCAAATCCTACAGATGCTTTCAAAAATACTGTGAAGTAAGCAAGTGCCTCTTGTTGGTTGATGAGTTTATAATTTTAAACATGGCGACTTAAAGTCTTTTGTCATCCACAGTTATATATGATGTGCTGCTCATAAAACTAAAGCGTTGTTGGTTCTGTGTTTAGCTGTCCTCCTATAGGTTCCTATGGACTTTTTCCAGCTACTTTTATTGTATTCAGTACTTTGGGATGGCTCTGTAAACAGATGAAGCCAATAATGTATTAACAGTACCAACTGAGAGAAAGTATGGTTAACTGAGGTTACTAAAAACAAAAAGCAATTCAAATCCATTGGCAATCTACAAAAAGAGTTAAAGATTTTAAAAGCTATTATTAAAATTGCTATATTGGTCTATTATGCTATGTTATCTGTGTGTACATACTGTATGTCCACATGGGGAAATTTTATTAAGAGTTTTATTTTAAATGGCTTATAGATAAGATTGTCCATAAATTTAAGCTGCTAAAATCAATCAAAGATACATTTTAATGGGTGTGACCTAAATCTCTGTATCATATGTTTTATACTTGTTGGTAGAAAGAAACTAAAAACATTTTAGATGGTTGTGTTTAAGTTTACTGGCTAAACAAACTACACCATGTTAGATATTTAAGAGGTGTTTTCAAATACATGATTCTTAAAATTTATAGAAGGCATTGGACCTTCTGGTAAATGTTTTCTTAAGTTGTTATCTAATAGTTGAAACGGTTTGCTAAGTATTCATGTAATATTGCTATTGTCAGTAAGCGATCTAGGACTTGCTCCCTCATTTCTCTATTCTAAGCCCAACTTGTTCTTTCATTTCTCTATTCTCTTCAAGGTAGGAAACTAATTCTATTATGAAGGAATCTGTAGGATGCACAATTTAATCTTTAGACCTTATAAAAGAGATGGCTAACATTTTTCTTTAATAGCATAGCCAAAATAAGAACTTGAATAATAATAATCTCATAGTAGATTCATTTTGCCATCAGCGAAGTATACAATAATTAGAAAAAACCTCCCTTTCAGACCAAAGGGAAAGAAAGTTTGAAAGTGAGAATATAATTTTCCTCATGGGCATTGTCTACCTTAGAAAAAGTACTACAGAACATGCCTGTGTCTATAGACTTGTAGTTCAGGCCATTGAAGATTAGAGATGGCACTTGGGCTCTCCCTTGACTTGCATCCTCTGGTCTGCTTTAACACAAGCCAGGAGGAAAAGAAAGCTCGGCATCAGAAGCAATGGGTGGCAGGCCTATTAATGGCTGATCTGTACAGTGATCTGCCCTCAAGGAGACCCAACAGGCCAGTCCACTGCAGTGGCTTTCAAAGTGGTAAGCCTGGGCTTCAGCAGAAGTCAGCTTGTGAAGAGCCCTGGCAGCTCTGCCAAGAGTTGGATCACTGGAAATGGAGCTGCCCTGGAGTCGAAGGATGCCCAGGTCAGAGCCACAGATCTTATTGGCTCTAAGCTGAAAAGCCCTTCACTCAGCCCAACTTCCAAAGTGACCACTGCAGCTGAGGGGATGGTCAAGTAGGGTCAGCAACATTGCAGGCAGAACTGTAAATTTCTTGTTAGAGATGTCCCCTGCCTTGACCTGGCCAGCGCTCCTCCCAGGCCAGCCAAGTAATGAAAGCCAACAGAGTGCCTTCCCCTAGGAGGTTCACACCTCCCTTAGGATATACCCCATGTGAAGAGATAGATAGGTCTGGGCCTCTGAATTTACAAGGCCTAAAGCCCACCAGATTATTATCAAGCCCATTCTATCAGGTTCTATTTGCCTCTCGATCAGAAAAATTACTTGTAGCTTAGACAGCACCTTTCTTAGCTCCTCTAATAATGACTCTGTCCTTTGTTCTCGGCCATGTCAAGTGCACTTGGGCCTCATTCCTTTGTAATCATAACCTCTACTCTACCACCAATGGCTCTACTCCCAACCTGTGTGTACTGATGGTCCTCTTCCCCACTTAATGCTGTACAATTGTTCAAACCTGGTAAATGCCACTCTTAGGATCATTGGTTACTATCCTCACTCTGTCTTTTATGACCTTGTCTAAATATGATCAGAGTCGGTAAACTTGGAAGGCTTCCATAGACTTGGCAACTCATGATGACAGCCTAGGATGGTTACTGGCACCATGAACTAGAGTGTCAATTTGTTGGGTCAACAACAGGAGCCACTGTGCACTTGCTCCTCATGTGGGATCTCTGTCCTTAATGTGCTGTACATTTTGATTTGATGCTATAACTAGTACTCAAACAGTATGTTTCACTTTGTGTTTCTATGTGGGTGCGAACTGTTGAAACCTTTACTTCATATATACTAACTTGATCTCCTGTATATAAGGAGAATTGAAAATGAATCTGGATGCAAATGAAAGGGGAGAGGGAGCAGGAGAGGGGAGGGTTGCGGGTGGGAGGGAAGTTATAGGAGGAGGAAGCCATTGTAATGCATAAGCTGTACACTGGAAATTTATATTCATTAAATAAAAGTTAAAAAAAAGAAAAAAAAATAAAGTCCATTGATAATATCCAGAAAAAAAAAAAAACACAGAGGCTTTCACAATATTTCGGATTGAGTTAGCCAAAACACAACCGGATAATTCTGGTTTCATCCAGTGATATCTGGACATAGTGGTGTGGAATTCGTATGCAATGAACCAAAAAAATCACAGTAAAATTGTTTTGGAGAAAAGCAAAGTCTTTTCGTCCGGCAAGTGCATAAAATGTCATCTATACAAACAGAAATATCATGTTTGTTTTTCATAGTTCCACTAGCCTTCTCCCAAAAAATACGAATATGTACCGCTGGTGTCCCCATGATGAACCAATTAGTATTTCAACGGTACAAATTTAAATGTTCCCTGACAAAAACATTCAAAACACTAAAGTCCATCGATACTCTCCAGAAAATACAAACCCAGAAACTTTCACAATATTTCGGATTGAGTTAGCCAAACACAACCGGATATATCTGGTTTCATCCAGTCATATCCGGAAAAACTGGTGTGGAATTCAGATGCAATGCACCGAGAAAATCACAGTACAAATGGCTTTGGAGAAAAGCAAAGTCTTTTCGTTAGGTAAGTAGATAAAATATCATTGATACAAACAGAAATATCATGTTTGTTGGCCGCAGTCCCTCTAGCTTTCTCCCTAGAAAATACGAATATGTAGAGCTAGTGTCTCCATGTGGAAACGAATAGTGTTTCCAAGCACAAAATTAAATGTTCCCTGACAAAAATACATTCAAACAATAAAGTCCGTGGATAATATCAGGAATAAACAAACACAGAGGCTGTAGCAATACTTGGGATTGAGTTAGCCAAACAAAACCGGATATTTCCGGTATCATCCAGTCATATCCGGAAAAACTGGTGTGGAATTCGTATGCAATGGACCGAGAAAACACAGTAAAAATGGATTTAGAGAAAAGCAAAGTCTTTTTGTTACGCAAGTGCAAAAAATGTCATCTATACAAACCGAAATATCCTGTTTGTTTGCGGCAGTTCCTCTGGGTTTCTCCCTGGAAAATACGAATGTGTAGGGCTGGTGTCTCAATGTGTAAACAATTAGTATTTCAACGGTAGAAAATTAACTGTTCCCTGAAAAAAATATTCAAAAAATAAAGTCCGTGGATAATATCAGGAATACACAAACACAGATTCTGTAGCAATATTTCGGATTGAGTTAGCCAAAACACAACCGGATATTTCTGGTCTCATGCAGTCATATCTGGACAAACTGGTGTGGAATTCATATGCAATGGACTGAGAAAATCAGAGTACAAATTTTTTTTGGAGTGAACAGCAAAGTCTTTTCGTTAGGCAAGTGTATAAAATGTCATCTACACAAACATAAATATCATGTTGGTTTGCCTCGGTTCCTCTAGGTTTCTCTCTAGAAAATACGAATGTGTAGAGCTGGTGTCTCTATGTGGAACCAATTACTGTATCCAAGCTCTAATAAAATGTTCCCCGATTAAAAACATTCAAAAAAATAAAGTCCGTTGATAGTATCCAGAAAAAACAAACCCAGAGGCTGTAGCAATATCTGGGATTGAGTTAGCCAAAACAAAACTGGATATTTCAGCTTTCATCCAGTCATATCCAGTAAACTTGTGTGGAATTCGTATGCAATGGATCGAGATATTCACAGTAAAAATGGTTTTGGAGAAAAGCAAGTCTTTACGTTAGGCAAGTGCATAAAATGTCATCTATACAAACAGAAATATCATGTTTGTTTGCCGCAGTTCCTCTAGCTTTCTCCCTAGAAAATACGAATGTGTGGAGCTGGTGTCCCCATGATGAACAAATTAGTGTTTCAACGGTACAAAATGAAATGTTCCCTGATAAAACCATTCAAAACAATAAAGTCCATCGATAATATCCAGAGAATATAAACACAGAGGCTTTCACAGTATTTCAGATTGAGTCAGCCAAAACACAACCGGATATTACTGGTTTCATCCAGTCATATGCGGACAAAGCGGTGTGGAATTCGTATGCAAGGGACCGAGAAAATCAGAGTAAAAATGGTTTTGGAGAAAAGTAAAGTCTTTTCATTAGGGAAGTAGATAAAATATCGATACAAACAGAAATATCATGTTTGTTTGCCACAGTTCCTCTAGGTTTCTCCCTAGAAAATACGAATGTATAGAGCTGTTGTCTCCATGTGGAAACAATTAGTGTTTCAGCGGTACAAAATTAAATGTTCCCTGATGAAAAGCATTCAAAACAATAAAGTCTGTGGATGATATCTGGAAAACACAAACACAAATGCTTTCAAAATATTTTGGATTGAGTTGGCCAAAACACAACCAGATATTTCTGGTTTCATCCAGTCATTTCCGGACAAACTGGTGTGGAATTCATATGGAATGGACCGAGAAAATCACAGTACAAATGGTTTTGGAGAAAAGCAAAGTCTTTTCGTTAGCCAAGTGCATAAAATGTCATCTATACAAACAGATATATCATGTTTCTTTGCGGCAGTTCCTCTAGTTTTCTCCCTAGAAAATACGAATATGTAGAGCTGGTGTCTCAATTTGGAAACAATTAGTGTTTCAATGGTACAAAATTAAATGTTCCCTGATAAAAAACATTCAAAACAATAAAGTCCATTGATAATACCAGGAATGCACAAACTCAGAGGCTGTAGCAATATCTGGGATTAAGTTAGCCAAAACAAAAGCGGACATTTCTGTTTTCATCCAGTCATATCCGGACAAACTGGTGTGGAATTCGTATGCAAGGGACTGAGAAAATAACAGTACAAATGGTTTTGGAGAAAAGCAAAGTCTTTTCATTACGCAAGTGCATAAAATGTCATCTATACAAACAGAAATATCATGTTTGGTTGCCACAGTTCCTCTACCTTCCTCCCTAGAAAATACGAATGTGTAGAGCTGGTGTCTCCATGATGAACCAAATAGTGTTTCAATGGTACAAAATGAAATGTTCCCTGATAAAAACATTCAAAACAATAAAGTCCATCGATAATATCCAGAAAACACAAACACAGAGGCTGTAGCAATATCTGGGATTGAGTTAGTGAAAACAAAACAGGGCATTTCCGGTTTCATCCAGTCATATCCAGAAAAACTGGTGTGGAATTCGTATGTAATGGACCGAGAAAATCGCAGTTCAAATGGTTTTGGAGAAAAGCAAAGTGTTTTCATTAGGAAAGTGCATAAAATGTCATCTATACAAACAGAAATATCATGTTTGTTTGCCGCAGTTCCTCTAGCTTTCTCCTTAGAAAATACGAATGTGTAGAGATGGTGTCCCCATGATGAACCAATTAGCGTTTCAAGGGTGCAAAATTAAATGTCCCCTGATAAAAAACATTCAAAACAATAAAATCCATGGATAATATCAGGAATGCACAAACACAGAGGCTGTAGCAATATCTGGGATTGAGTTAGCCAAAACACAACCGGGTATTTCCGGTTTCATCCAGTCATATCCGGACAAAGTGGTGTGGAATTCAAATGCAATGGACCGAGAAAATCACTGTGAAAATGGTTTTGGAGAAAGGAAAAGTCTTTTCATGAGGCAATTGCATAAAATGTCATCGATGCAAACAGAAATATCATGTTTGTTTGCCGGAGTTCCTCTAGCTTTCTCCCTAGAAATTACGAATGTATAGAGCTGGTGTCTCCATGTGGAAACAATTAGTGTTTCACAGCACAAAATTAAATATTCCCTGAAAGAAAATATTCAAAACAATAAAGTCTGTGGATAATATCAGGCATACACAAACACAGAGGCGGTAACATTATCTGGGATTGAGTTAGCCAAAACAAAACGGGATATTTCCGGTTTCATCCCGTCATATCCAGACAAAGTTTTGTGGAATTCGTTTGCAATGGACTGAGAAAATCACAGTAAAAATGGTTTTGGAGAAAAGCAAAGTCTCTTCATTACGCAATGCATAAAATGTCATCTATACAATCAGAAATATCATGTTTGTTTGCCGCAGTTCTTCTAGCTTTCTGCCTGGAAAATACGAATGTGTAGAGCTGGTGTTCCCACGATGAACCAATTACTGTTTCCACGGTATAAAATTAAATTTTCCCTGAAAAAAACATTGAAAACAATAAAGTCCATCGATAATATCCAAAAAAAAAAAAAAAAAAAAACAACAACAGAGGCTGTAGCAATAAATGGGATTGAGTTAGCCAAAACAAAACCGGATTTTCCGGTTTTATCCAGTCATATCCGGATAAATTGGTGTGGAATTCAATGCAATGGACCGAAAAAATCACAGTAAAAATGGTTTTGGAGAAAAGCAAAGTCTTTTTGTTAGGCAAGTGCATAAAATGTCATCTATACAAACAGAAATATCATCTTTATTTGCCGCAGTTCCTCTAGATTTCTCCCTAGAAAATACAAATGTGTAGAGCTGGTGTCTATATGTGAAACCAATTAGTGTTTCCAAGCAGAAAATTAAATATTCCCTGATAAAAAACATTCAAAACAATAAATTCTGTGGATAATACTAGGAATACACAAACACAGGTGCGGTAACAATATCTGCGATTGAGTTAGCCAAAACAAAACCGGATATTTCTGGTTTCATCCAGTCATATCCGGACAAACTGGTGTGGAATTCGTATGGAATGGACCGAGAAAATCACAGTAAAAATGGTTTGGAGAAAAGCAAACTCTTTACATTAGGGAAGTGCATAAAATGTCATCTATACAAACACAAATATCATGTTTGTTTGTCGCAGTTCCTCTAGCTTTCTCCCTAGAAAATACATATGTGTAGAGCTGCTGTCCCCATCATGAACCAATTAGTGTTACAACGGTACAAAATTAAATGTTCCTGATAAAAACATTCAAAACAATAAAGTCCGTTGATAATATCCGGAAAACACAAACACAGAGGCTTTCACAATATTTCGGATTGAGTTAGCCAAAACACAACTGGATATTTCTGGTTTCATCCAGTCATATGCGGACAAAGTGGTGTGGAATTCGTATGCAATGGACCGAGAAAATCACCGTACAAATGGTTTTTGAGGAAAGCAAAGTCTTTTCATTAGGCAAGTGCATAAAATATCATCGATACAAACAGAAATATCATGTTTGTTTGTCACAGTTCCTCTAGCTTTCTCCCTTGAAAATACGAATGTGTAGAGATCGTGTTCCCATTATGTACCAATTAGTGTTTCCAAGCACAATATTAAATGTTCTCTGAAAAAAAACATTCAAAAATATAAAGTCCGTGGATAATATCAGGAACACAGAAACTCAGAGGCGGTAGCAATATCTGGGATTGAGTTAGCCAAAACACAACCGGATATTTCTCTTTTCATCCAGTCATATCCAGACAAAGTGGTGTGGAATTCATATGCAATGGACCGAGAAAATCACAGTAAAAATACTTTTGGAAAATAGAAAATTCTTTTCATTAGGCAAGTGCATAAAATGTAATCTATAAAAACAGAAATATCATGATTGTTTTCCGCAGTTCCTCTAGCTTTCTCCCTAGAAAATACGAATGTGTAGAGCTGGTGTCCCCATGTGTAAACAATTAGAGTTTCCAAGCACAAAATTAAATATTCCCTGATAAAAACATTCAAAACAATAAAGTCAGTGGATGATATCAGGAATACACAAACACAGAGGCTGTAGCAATATCTGGGAATGAGTTAGCCAAAACAAAACTGGATATTCCGGTTTGATCCAGTCATATTCAGAAAATCTGGTGTGGAATTCCTGTGCAATGGACCGAGAAAATCACAGTAAAAATGGTTTTGGAGAAGAGCAAAGTCTTTTCGTTAGGCAAGTGCATAAAATATCATGGATACAAACAGAAATTTCATGTTTGTTTGCGGCAGTTCCTCTAGATTTCTTCATAGAAAATACGAATATGTAGAGCTGGTGTCTTGTGTAGAACCAATTAATGATTCCAAAAGCAAAATTAAATGTTGTCCGATAAAAAACATTCAAAATAGTAAATTCCCTTGATAATATCAGGAATACACAAACACAGAGGCTGTAGCAATATCTGGGAATGAGTTATCCAAAACAAAATAGGATATTTCTGGGTTCATCCAGTCATATCCGGTAAACAGGTCTGGAATTCGTATGCAATGGACTGAGAAAATCAAAGTAAAATGGCTTTGGAGAAAACCAATGTCTTCTCATTAGGCAACTGCATAAAATGTCATCTATACAAACAGAAATATCATGTTTGTTTGCCACAGTTCCTCTAGCTTTCTGCCTAGAAAATACAAATACGTATAGCTGGTGTCTCCATGTGGAACCAATTAATGTATCGAAGCTCAAAATAAAATGTTCCCCAATAAAAAACATTCAAAACAATAAAGTCCGTGGATAATATCCAGAAAACACAATACAGAGGCTGTAGAAATATATGAGATTCAGTTAGCCAAAACAAAACCGGATATTTCTGTTTTCATCCAGTCATATCCGGACAAACTGGTGTGGAATTCGTATGCAATGGACCGAGAAAATCACAGTACAAATGGTTTTGGAGAAAATCAAAGTCTTTTCGTTACGCAAGTGCATAAAATGTCATCTATACAAATAGAAATATCATGTTCGTTTGCCACTGTTCCTCTACCTTCCTCCCTAGAAAATACGAATGTGTAGAGCTGGTGTCTCCATGATGAACCAATTTGTGTTTCAACGGTACAAAATGAAAGGTTCCCTGATAAAAACATTCAAAACAATAAAGTCCATCGATAATATCCAGAAAATACAAACACAGAGGCTTTCACAATATTTCGGATTGAGTTAGCCAAATCACAACCTGATATTTCTGTTTTCATGCAGTCATATTCGGACAAAGTGGTGTGGAATTCGTATGCAATGAACCAAAAAAATCACAGTAAAAAGGGGATTGGAGAAGAGCAAAGTCTTTTCGTTAGGCAAGTGCATAAAATGTCATCGATACAAACAGAAATATCATGTTTGTGTGCGGCAGTTCCTCTAGTTTTCTCCCTAGAAAATACGAATGTGTAGAGCTGGTGTCCCCATCATGAACCAATTTGTGTTACAACGGTACAAAATTAAATGTTCCCTGATAAAAAGCATTCAAACCAATAAAGTCTGTGGATAATATCCGGAAAACACAAACACAAATGCTTTCACAATATTTCGTTGAGTTAATCAAAACAACACCGGTTATTTCTGTTTTCATGCAGTCATTACCGGTCAAACTGGTGTGGAATTCGTATGGAATAGACCGAGAAAATCACAGTACAAATGGTTTTGGAGAAAAGCAAATTCTTCTCGTTAGCCAAGTGCATAAAATATCATCTATACAAACAGAAATATCATGTTTGTTTGCCGCAGTTCCTCTAGCTTTCTCCCTAGAAAATACGAATGTGTAGAGATGGTGTCTCCATTTGGAAACAATTAGTGTTTCAACGGTACAAAATTAAATGTTCCCTGATAAAAAACATTCAAAACAATAAAGTCCATTGATAATATCAGGAATGCACAAACTCAGAGGCTGTAGCAATATATGGGATTGAGTTAGCCAAAACAAAACCAGACATTTCCGGTTTCATCCAGTCATATCCGGACAAACTGGTGTGGAATTCGTATGGAATGGACCGAGAAAATCAGAGTAAAAATGGTTTTGGAGAAAAGCAAAATCTTTTCGTTAGGCAAGTGCATAAAATGTCATCGAAACAAACAGAAATCCCATGTATGTTTGCCGCAGTTCCTCTAGCTTTCTCCCTAGAAAATACGAATATAGAGAGCTGGTTTCCCCATGTGGAACCAATTACTGTATCCAAGCTCAAAATAAATTATTCCCCGATAAAAACATTCAAAATAATAAAGTCCGAGAATAACATCCAGAAAACACAAACACGGAGGCTGTAGCAATATCTGGGATTGTGTTAGCCAAAACAAAACCGGATATTTCCGGTTTCATCCAGTCGTATCCGGAAAAAGTGGTGTGGAATTCGTATGCAATGGACCGAGATAATCATAGTACAAATGGTTTTGGAGAAAAGCAAAGTCTTTTCGTTAGGCAAGTGCATAAAATGTCATCTATACAAACAGAAATATCATGTTTGTTTGCCGCAGTTCCTCTAGGTTTCTCCCTAGAAAATAAGAATGTGTAGAGCTGGTGTCTCCATGTGTAACCAATTAGTGATTCCAAGCACAAAATTAAATGTTCCCTGATAAAAAATATTTTAAAACAATAAATTCCGTGGATAATCTCACGAATACACAAACACAGAGGCTGTAGCAATATCTGGGATTGAGTTAGCCAAAACAAAACCGAATATTGACAGTTTCATCCAGTCATATCCGGACAAACTGGTGTGGAATTCATATGAAGTGTACCGAGAAAATCACAGTAAAATTGGTTTTGGAGAATAGGATTTCTTTTTCTTAGGCAAGTGAATAAAATGTCAACTATACCAATGGAAATATCTTGTTTGATTGCCGCAGTTCCTCTAGCTTTGTCCCTAGAAAATAGGAATGTGTACAGCTGGTGTCTCCATGTAGAACCAATAAGTGTTTCCAAGATCAAAAATAAATGTTCCCTGATAAAAAACATTCAAAACAAAAAATCCATTGATAATATCAGGAATACACAAACACAGAGGCTTTAGCAATATCTGGGTTTGAGTTAGCCAAAACAAAACCAGATATTTCCGGTTTCATCCAGGCATATCCAGACAACGTGGTGTGGAATTGGTATGAAATGAACCGAGAAAATCACAGTAAAAATGGTTTTGGAGAACAACAAAGTCTATTCGTTAGGCAAGTGCGTAAATGTCATCTATACAAAGAGAAATATCATGTTTGCTAGCCACAGTTCCTCTAGTTTTCTCCCTAGAAAATACGAATGTGTAGAGCTGGTGTCTCCATGTGGAACCAATTAGTGTTTCAACGGTATAAAATTAAATGTTTCCTGATAAAAAGCATTCAAAACAAAAAAGTCCGTGGATAATATCAGGAATATACAAACACAGAGGCTGTAGCAATATCTGGGATTGAGTTAGCCAAAACAAAACCGGATATTTCCGGTTTCATCCAGTCATATCCATACAAACTCGTGTGGAATTCATATGAAGGGTACCCAGAAAATCACAGAGAGATTGTTTTTCGAGAAAAGCATAGTCTTTTCATTAGGCAAGTGCATAAAATGTCATCTATGGAAACAGAAATATCATGTTTGTTTGCCACAGTTCCTCTAGCTTTCTCCCTAGAAAATACGAATGTGTAGAGCTGGTTTCCCCATGATGAAGCGATTAGTGTTTCTACAGTACAAATTAAATGTTCTCTGATAAAAACATTCAAAACAATAAAGTCCATCAAAAATATCCAGAAAACACAAACACAGAGGCTTTCACACTATTTTGGATTGAGTTAGCCAAAGCACAACCAGATATTTCTCGTTTCATCCACTCATGTCCGGACAAACTGGTGTGGAATTCGTATTCAATGGACCGAGAAAATCACAGCAAAAATGGTTTTATAGAAAAGCAAAGTATTTTTCTTAGGCAAGTGCATAAAATGTCATCGATGCAAGCAGAAATATGATGTTTGTTTGGTGCAGTTCTTCTAGCTTTCTCCCTAGAAAATATGAATGTTTAGAGCTGGTGTCTCCATGTGGAACCAATTACTGTATCCAAGCTCAAAATAAAATGTTCCCCGATAAAAAACATTCAAAACAATAAAGTCCATTGATAATATAAAGAAAACACAAACACAGAGGCTGTAGCAATATTTGGGATTGAGTTAGCAAAAAAAAAAAAACAAATTTCCGGTTTCTTCCAGTCATGTCCGACCAAATTGGTGTGGAATTCGTATGTAATGGACCGAGAAAATCACAATAAAAATGGTTTTGTAGAATAGCAAAGTCTTTTCGAGAGGCAAGTGCATAAAATGTCAACTATACAAACAGAAATATCATCTTTGTTTGCGGCAGTTCCTCTAGCTTTCTCCCTAGAAAATACGAATGTGTAGACCTGGTGTCCCCTTGATGAACCAATTAGTGTTTCAACGGTACAAAATTAAATGTTCCCTGATAAATCTTTCAAAACAATAAAGTCCATCGATAAGATCCAGAAAACACAAACACAGAGGCTTTCACAATATTTCGGATTGAGTTAGCCAAAACACAACTGGATAGTTCTGTTTTCATGCAGTCATATCCGACAAAGTGGTGTGGAATTCGTATGCAATGGACCAAGAAAATCACAGTAAAGATGGTTTTGGAGAAAAGCAAAGTCTTTTCGATAGGCAAGTGCATAAAATGTCATCTATAGAAACAGAAATATCACGTTTGTTTGCTGCAATTCCTCTAGATTTCTCCGTAGAAAATACGAATATGTAGAGCTGGTGTCTCCATGTGGAAACAGTTAGTGTTTCAAAGGTACAAAATTAAATGTTCTCTGATAAAAAACATTCAAAACAATAAAGTCTGTGGATAATATCAGGAATACACAAAAACAGAGGATGTAGCAATATCTGGGATTGAGTTAGGCAAAACAAAACCGGACATTACTGGTTTCATGCAGTCATATCCGGACAAACTGGTGTGGAATTCATATGCAATGGACAGAGAAAATTACAGTAATTATGATTTTGCAGAAAAGCAAAGTCTTTTCATTAGGCAAGTAGATAAAATATCATCGATACAAACAGAAATATCATGTTGGTTTGCCGCAGTTCCTCTAGCTTTCTCCTAGGAAATATGAATGTTTAGAGCTTGTCCCCATGAGGAATCAATTAGTGTTTCAATGGTACAAAATTAAATGTTCCCTGATAAAAATATACAAAACAATAACTTCCATTGATAATATCCAGAAACACAAACACAGAGACTCTAGCAATATTTCCGAGTGAGTTAGCCAAAACACAAGCGGATATTTCTGGTTTCATCCAGTCATATCCGGACAAAGTGGTATGGAATTCATATGTAATGGACCGAGAAAATCACAGTAAATATGGTTTTGGAGAAAAGCAAAGTCTTTTCATTAGGCAAGTAGATAAAATGTCATCTATACAAACAGAAATATCAAGCTTGTTTGTCGCAGTTCCTCTAGCTTTCTCCCAAGATAATACAAATATGTAGAGCTGGTGTCTCCATGTGCAACCAATTAGTGTTTCCAAGCACAAAATTAAATGTTCCCTGAGGAAAAACATTAAAAACAATAAAGTACGTGGATAATATCAGAAATACATAAACACAGAGGCTGTAGCAATATCTGGTATTGTCTTTTCGTTAGGCAAGTGCATAAAATGTCATCTATACAAACAGAAATATCATGTTTGTTTGCCGCAGTTCCTCTAGCTTTCTCCCTAGAAAATACGAATGTGTAGAGCTGGTGTCCCCATGATGAACCAATTAGTGTTTCTACGGTACAAAAATAAATGTTCCCTGATAAAAATATTCAAAACAATAAATTCCATCGATAAGATCCAGAAAACACAAACAGAGAGGCTTTCACAATATTTCGGATTGAATTAACCAAATCACAACCAGATTTTTCTGGTTTCATCCAGTCATATCCAGACAAAGTGGTGTGGAATTCGTATGCAATGGACCAAGAAAATCACATTACAAATGGTTTTGGAGAAAAGCAAAGTCTTTTCGTTAGGCAAGTGCATAAAATGTCATCGATACAAACAGAAATATCATGTTTGTTTGCTACAGTTCCTCTAGCTTTCTCCGTAGAAAATACGAGTGTGTAGAGCTGGTGTCTCCATGTGGAAACAATTAGTGTTTTACGGTACAAAATTAAATGTTCCCTGATAAAAAACATTCAAAACAATAAAGTCTGTGGATAATATCATGAATGCACAAAGACAGAGGCTGTAGCAATATTTCAGATTGAGTTAGCCAAAACACAACCGGATATTTCCGGTTTCAACCAGTCATATTCGGACAAAGTGTTGTGGAATTCGTATGCAATGGACCAAGAAAATCACAGTAAAAATGGTTTTGGAGAAAAGCAAAGTCTTTTCTTTAGGCAAGTGCATAAAATGTCAGCTATAGAAACAGAAATATTATGTTTGTTTGCCGCAGTTCCTCTAGCTTTCTCCCTAGAAAATACGAATGTGTAGAGCTGGTGTCTCCAGGTGGAACCAATTAGTGTTTCCAAGCTCAAAATAAAATGTTCACCGATAAAGAACATTCAAAAAAGTAAAGTCCGTTGATAATATCCAGAAAACACAGACACAGAATCTTTCACAATATTTCGGATTGAGTTAGCCAAAACAAACCCGGATATTTCTGTTTTTATCCAGTCATATCTGGACAAAGTGGTGTGGAATTCGTACGCAATGAACCAAAAAAATCACAGTATAAAGGGGATTGGAGAAAAGCAAAGTCTTTTCATTAGGTAAGTGCATAAAATGTCATCTATTCAAACAGAAATATCCTGTTTGTTTGCGTAGCTTAATAGCTTTCAACTTAGAAAATACGAATGTGTAAGCTGGTGTCCCCATGATGAACCAATTAGTGTTTCAACGGTACAAAATGAAATTTTCCCTGATAAAAACATTCAAAACAATAAAGTCCATCGATAATATCCAGAATACACAAACACAGAATCTTTCACAATATTTCGGATTGAGTTAGCCAAAACACAACCGGATATTTCTGGTTTCATCCAATCATATCAGGACAAACTGCTGTGGAATTCGTATAAAAGGGACCGAGAAAATCACAGTAAAAATGATTTTGGAGAAAAGCAAAGGCTTTTCGTTAGGCAAGTGCATAAAATGTCATCGATACAAACAGAAATATCATGTTTATTTGTTGCAGTTCCTCTAGCTTTCTCCCTAGAAAATATGAATGTGTGGAGCTAGGGTTTCCATGTGGAACCAATTAGAGTTTCCAAGATCAAAATAGAATGTTCCCTGATTAAAAACATTCAAAGCAATAAAGTCCGTGGATAATATCAGAAATACACAAACACAGAGCCAGTAGCAATATCTGCGATTGAGTTAGCCAGAAGAAAACCGGATATTTCCGGTTTCTTCCAGTCATATCCGGACAAAGTGGTGTAGAATTCATATGCAATGGAGCAAGAAAATCACAGTAAAAATGGTTTTGGAGAAAAGCAAAGTCTTTTCGTTAGGCAAGTGCATAAAATGTCATCTACACAAACAGAAATATCAAGTTTGTTTGCTGCAGTTCCTCTAGCTTTCTCCGTAGAAAATACGAATGTGTAGAGCTGGTGTCTCCATGTGGAAACAATTAGTGTATCAAAGGTACAAAATTAAATGTTCTCTGATAAAAAACATTCTAAACAATAAAGGCTGTGTATAATATCAAAAATACACAAACACAGTGGATGTAGCAATATCTGGGATTGAGATAGGCAAA
Organism: Lepus oiostolus; assembly: GCA_036325905.1. NCBI lineage: Eukaryota > Metazoa > Chordata > Mammalia > Lagomorpha > Leporidae > Lepus > Lepus oiostolus. The sequence goes on along the minus strand of CM070808.1, from coordinate 54,579,526 downwards.
ACAAAACCGGACATTACTGGTTTCATGCAGTCATATCTGGACAAACTGGTGTGGAATTCATATGCAAAGGACTAAGAAAATCAAAGTAAATATGATTTTGGAGAAAAGCAAAGTCTTTTCATTAGGCAAGTAGACAAAATATCATCGATACAAACAGAAATATCATGTTTGTTTGCCGCAGTTCCTCTAGCTTTCTCCCTAGAAAACACGAATGTGTAGAGCTGGTGTCCCCATGATGAACCAATTAGTGTTTCTACGGTACAAAAATAAATGTTCCCTGATAAAAATATTCGAAACAATAAATTCCATTGATAAGATCCAGAAAACACAAACACAGAGGCTTTCACAATATTTCGGATTGAATTAACCAAATCACAACTGGATTTTTCTGGTTTCATCCAGTCATACCCAGACAAAGTCGTGTGGAATTCGTATGCAATGGACCAAGAAAATCACAGTACAAATGGTTTTGGAGAAAAGCAAAGTCTTTTTGTTAGGCAAGTGCATAAAATGTCATCGATACAAACAGAAATATCATGTTTGTTTGCTGCACTTCCTCTAGGTTTCTCCCTCTAAAATATGACTGTGTAGAGCTGGTGTGTCCATGTGGAAAAAATTAGTGTTTCAACAGTACAAAATTAAATGTTCCCTGATAAAGATCATTCAAAACAATAAACTCTGTGTATAATATCAGGAATGCACAAACACAGAGGCTGTAAAATATCTGGGATTGAGTTAGCCAAAACAAAACTGGATATTTCCTGTTTCATCCATTCATATCCGGACAAACTGGTGTGGAATTCATATGCAATGGAACAAGAAAATCAAAGTAAAAATGGTTCTGGTGAAAAGCAAAGTCTTTTCGTTATGCAAGAGCATAAAATGTCATCGATACAAACAGAAATATCATGTTTGTTTGCCGCAGTTCCTCTAGCTTTCTCCCTAGAAAATATGAATATGCAGAGCTGGGGTCTCCATGTGGAACCAATTAGTCTTTCCAAGAACAAAATTAAATGTTCTCTGAAAAAAAACATTCAGAAAAATAAAGTCTGTGGATAATATCAGGAATACATAAACACAGAGGATGTAGCAATATTTCAGATTGAGTCAGCCATAACACAACCAGATATTTCTGGCATCATCCAGTATATACGGAAAAAGTGGTGTGGAATCCGTATGCAATGGACCGAGAAAATCACAGTAGAAATGGTTTTGGAGAAAAACAAAGTCTTTTTGTTACGCAAGCGCATAAAATGTCATCGAAACAAACAGAAATATCATGTTTGTTTGCTGCAATTCCTCTAGGTTTCTCCCTTTAAAATAAGAATCTGTAGAGCTGGTATGTCCATGTGGAAACAATTAGTGTTTCAACAGTACAAAATTAAATGTTCCCTGATAAAGAACATTCAAAACAATAAACTCTGTGTATAATATCAGGAATGCACAAACACAGAGGCTGTATCAATATCTGGGATTGAGTTAGCCAAAAAAAAACTGGATATTTCCTATTTCATCCAGTCATATCCGGACAAAGTTGGGTGGAATTCTTATGCCATGGACCGAGAAAATCACAATAAAAATGGTTCTGGTGAAAAGCAAAGTCTTTTCATTAGGCAAGTGCATAAAATGTCATCGATACAAACAGAAATATCATGTTTGTTTGCCGCAGTTCCTCTAGCTTTCTCCATAGAAAATACGAATATGTAGAGCTGGGTCTCCATGTGGAACCAATTAGTCTTTCCAAGCACAAAATTAAATGTTCCCTGAAAAAAAAAACATTCAAAACAATAAAGTCTGTGGATAATATCAGGAATGCACAAACACAGAGGCTGTAGCAATATTTCATTGAGTTAACCAAAACACAACCAGATATTTCCGGTTTCAACCAGTCATATTCAGACAAAGTGTTGTAGAATTCGTATGCAATGGACCAAGAAAATCACAATAAAAATGGTTTTGGAGAAAAGCAAAATCTCTTCTTTAGGCAAGTGCATAAAATGCCATCTATACAAACAGAAATATCATGTTTGTTTGCCACAGTTCCTCTAGCTTTCTACCTAGAAAAAACGAATACGTAGAGCTCGTGTTCCCATGATGAACCAATTAGTGTTTCAACAGTACAAAATTAAATGTTCCCTGATAAAAACATTCAAAACAATAAAGTTCATCGATAATATCCAGAAAACACAAACACAGAGGCTGTAGCAATATGTTGGATTGAGTTAGCCAAAACACAACTGGATATTTCTAGTTTCATCCAGTCACATCCGGGTACAGTGGTTTGGAATTCATATGCAATGGACTGAGAAAATCACAGTAAAAATGGTTGGGGAGAAAAGCAAAGTCTTTCGTTAGGCAAGTGCATAAAATGTCATCTATACAAACAGAAATATCATGTTTGTTTGCCGTAGTTCCTCTAGCTTTCTTCCTAGAAAATACGAATGTGTAGAGCTGGTGTCTCCATGTGGAACCAATTAGTGTTTCAAAGCACAAAATTAAAAGTTCCCTGATAAAAAACATTCAAAACAATAAAGTCTGTGGATAATATCAGGAATACACAAACACAGAGGCTGTAGCAATATTTCGGATTGAGTTAGCCAAAACACGACCAGATATTTCTGGTTTCATCCAGTCATATCCGGAGAACTTGGTGAAGAATTCATATGCAATGGACCGAGAAAATCACAGTAAAAATGGTTTTGGAGAAAAGCAAAGTCTTTTCGTTAGGGAAGTGCATAAAATGTCATCTATACAAACAGAAATATCATTTTTGTTTGCTGCATTTCCTCTAGCTTTCTCCATAGAAAATACAAATATGTAGAGCTTGTGTCTCCATGTGGAACCAATTACTGTATCCACGCTCTAAATAAAATGTTCCCCGATAAAAAACATTCAAAGGAATAAAGTCCGGACAGGAAATTAGGAGAGCGGCAAGATGGCAGAATAGGCAGGGAGCACACTATTAGTCCGGGGGAGAGACAGTTTAATATAAGTGTAGATACTGCAGGGTCAAGGAAGAGTAGGGGATGAAACGGCAGAGGAAACACTTCTGGAACTAGTGATTCACAGTGTACCTGCGTGGAGAGCGTGGGAGCCCAAGTTCGGGACACCAGCGGCAGACTCAACGCACCAGCGCTGGAATGTGAGGTGAGCCGAACCTCAATAGCCCGAGAAACCAGCGGGCAAGTGGAAAGAGGTGGCTAGAGGGAACGAGGCTTGAAACTCCGTGGGGAAAAATTCACCAGGCTAACTAGAAGAGAGAGAGGAAAAAAGTAAAAAAGTGACCGATACGGACACATTTTCTCTCTCTCCGCTCACCTCTCAAAGGTGAGCAAGACAGAGCAGGCGTCATTTTGGACATACGTCATAAGCAGGGCGACCTCATGTCTGCACCAGCCCTGAGCCTAGCAGAAACACCTGACTCTGGGGGGAGGGGTGAAATAACAGGAGATTAGCATCTAACTTGGCAACCCAGTGGGAGACTGCAGGAGAAATGGAGCCCACACTGAGGGCAGCACAGATACCCTGTGTGGTCCTTGGCAAAGAGCTTCCAAGCACTGGCTCCTGTGGGTATATCATTTGCCTGCTAACTACCTCCAATTACGTTCAGCTGTGCGGAATTACTTCCCTTTTGAATCAAAAAAAGAAAGAAAGAAAGTGAGATTTACCACATCTAACCTGGGAGTGTCATCTTTGACACACCCTCAGCCCTGAGGAACCAAACACAGCTCTCAGTCCACACTCATCTCAAGCCTCTAAGGCTCCACCGAAAGCAGAGAGTCCACTTAATATAGAGCCATAGTGTAACAAGAAAAAACACCACAGTGAAGAAACCAAATATCTCCAACATGCCAAACAACAAACGCAAAAACCAAGGTAACAAGAACAAGGAAGACACTATGATGCCCCAAATGAAAAAGACACCCTAATGCAAGATTATGAAGATGATGAGATCGAAGAAATGCTAGAAGCAGATCTCAAAAAATTGATAAGAACATTAAGAAGTTCTCAAAAACAAATTCTTGAACTACAGAAATCCTTAATGGACAAGATAGAAAATCTCTCTCGTGACAATGAAATATTAAGGAGGAATCAAAATGAAATGAAACAACTAGTGGAACAAGAAACTTTGATAGTGATGAGAAATCATAATGAAATGAAGAATTCAATAGATCAAAAGACAAACACATTAGAGAGCCTTAAAAACAGAATGGGCGAAGCAGAAGAGAGAATATCAGACTTAGAAGACGGAGAACAGGAAAGGAAACAGGCAAACCAAAGAAAAGAAGAAGAAATTAGAAATCTAAATAATATTGTCAGGAATCTACAGGATACTATTAAAAAACCCAACATTCGGGTTCTAGGAGTTCCTGAAGGCATGGAGAGGGCGAAAGGATTAGAAGGCATTTTCAGTGAGATACTAGCAGAAAATTTCCCAGGTTTGGAGAAGGACAGAGGCATCTTAGTACAGGAAGCTTATAGAACCCCTAGTAAACATGACTAAAAGAGATCCTCACCACGACATGTTGTAATCAAACTCACCACAGTGAAACATAAAGAAAAGATCCTAAAATGTGCAAGAGAGAAACGTCAGATTACTCTTAGAGGATCTCCAATTAGACTCACAGCAGACTTCTCATCAGAAACCCTACAAGCTAGAAGGGAATGGAGAGACATAGCCCAGGTAGTAAGAGAGAAAAACTGCCAGCCCAGAATATTATATCCTGCAAAGCTCTCATTTGTGAATGAAGGTGAAATTAAGACTTTTCATAGCAAACAGAAACTGAAAGAATTTGTTGCCACTCATCCTGCCCTGCAAAAGATGCTTAAAGATGTGTTACACACAGAAACACAGAAACACGGTCACCAATATGAAAGAAGGTAAAGGAAGGAAACCTCACAGCAAAAGATCACAGGAAGCTCAATTTCTCTTTGACATAGAATTAAACTCTGATGCTCTGTTAAAGCAATGTGTTAAAGTAATCTATTATGTGCTCTTGATGTCTGTTAAATTCTAATTGTTCAAAAACAGCTGAATTTTTATTAAGAGCTATGGGTTATTTAACTAGGTGCTTATTTTCAAAGATTTGAATAGTCACCTTGTAACAAGATCAAATTTGGTCTATGTTATGTCATGATTTTAAGGAATCTTATTTCAACCAGATATTTTGGATTTTGAGCCTTCTTGGCATTCTTGACAGGCATTCAAAAAATCAAAGTTTCAAACAATCTGGTCTCTAAAATTTCCAGTAAATCCTGGACTTTGGTTTGTCCAGTTTGGGCCCAACTGAAAAAATCGAAGGACCTATGTCTCTCATCTTATAGAGACACCAACTAAGCAGGCTATTTGGATTATATTAGAAGGACTGTCAGGATGTGATGTAGTACCAGACTTTAAGTTTCTATAATGGAAAATGCTATTAATACAAATGTTTGAGAATTAAAAAGTCTAATGATCTTGTGTTACTAGACATGATAGTTATCTTAATGAGAAAGCCCCAGAGGCCTAAAGGGTTAAATACTTGTCAAATCCTACAGGTGCTTTCAAAAATACAGTGCCTCTTGTTGGTTGATGAGTTTATAATTTTAAACATGGCGACTTAAAGTCTTTTGTCATCCACAGTTATATATGATGTGCTGCTCATAAAACTAAAGCGTTGTTGGTTCTGTGTTTAGCGGTCCTCCTATAGGTTCCCATGGACATTTTCCAGCTACTTTTATTGTATTCAGTACTTTGGGATGGCTCTGTAAACAGATGAAGCCAATAATGTATTAACAGTACCAACTGAGAGAAAGTATGGTTAACTGACGTTACTAAAAACAAAAAGCAATTCAAATCCATTGGCAATCTACAAAAAGAGTTAAAGATTTTAAAAGCTATTATTAAAATTGCTATATTGGTCTATTATGCTATGTTATATGTGTGTACATATTGTATGTCCACATGGGGAAATTTTATTAAGAGTTTTATTTTAAATGGCTTATAGATAAGATTGTCCATAAATTTAAGCTGCTAAAATCAATCAAAGATACATTTAAATTGATGTGACCTGAATCTCTGTATCATATGTTTTATACTTGTTGGTAGAAAGAAACTAAAAACATTTTAGATGGTTGTGTTTAAGTTTACTGGCTAAACAAACTACACCATGTTAGATATTTAAGAGGTGTTTTCAAATACGTGATTCTTAAAATTTATGGAAGGCATTGGGCCTTCTGGTAAATGTTTTCTTAAGTTGTTATCTAATGGTTGAAACGGTTTGCTAAGTATTCATGTGATATTGCTGTTGTCAGCAAGCGATCTAAGACTTGCTCCCTCATTTCTCTATTCTAAGCCCAACTTGTTCTTTCATTTCTCTATTCTCTTCAAGGTAGGAAACTAATTCTATTATGAAGGAATCTGTAGGACGCACAATTTAATCTTTAGACCTTATAAAATGATAGCTAACATTTTTCTGTAATAGCATAGCCAAAATAAGAACTTGAATAATAATAATCTCATAGTAGATTCACTTTGCCATCAGCGAAGTATACAGTAAGTAGAAATTACCTCCCTTTCAGACCAAAGGGAAAGAAATTTTTAAAGTGAGAATATAATTTTCCTCATGGGCATTGTCTACCTTAGAAAAAGTACTGCAGAACATGCCTGTGACTATAGACTTGTAGTTCAGGCCGCAGAAGATTAGAGATGGGACACGGTCACTCGCTTGACTTGCATCCTCTGGTCTGCTTTAATACAAACCAGGAGGAAAAGAAAACTAGGCATCAGAAGCAATGGGTGGCAGGCCTATTAATGGCTGATCTGTACAGTGATCTGCCCTCAAGAAGACCCAACAGGCCAGTCCAATACAGTGGCTTTCAAAGTGGTAAGCCTGGGCTTCAGCAGAAGTCAGCTTGTGAAGAGCCCTGGTAGCTCTGCCAAGAGTTGGATCACTGGAAATGGACCTGCCCTGGAGTCGAAGGATGCCCAGGTCAGAGCCACAGATCTTATTGGCTCTAAGCTGAAAAGCCCTTCACTCAGCCCAACTTCCAAAGTGACCACTGCAGCTGAGGATTTGGTCAAGTAGGGTCAGCAACATTGCAGGTAGAACTGTAAATTTCTTGTTAGAGATGCCCCCTGCCTTGACCTGGCCAGCTCTCCTCTCAGGCCAGCCAAGTAATGAAAGCCAACAGAGTGCCTTCCCCTAGGAGGTTCACACCTCCCTTAGGATATACCCCATGTGAAGAGATAGATAGGTCTGGGCCTCTGAATTTACAAGGCCTAAAGCCCACCAGATTATTATCAAGCCCATTCTATCAGGTTCTATTTGCCTCTCAATCAGAAAAATTGCTTGTAGCTTAGACAGCACCTTTCTTAGCTCCTCTAATAATGACTCTGTCCTTTGTTCTAGGCCCTGTCTAGTGCACTTGGGCCTCATTCCTTTGTAATCATAACCTCTACTCTACCACCAATGGCTCTACTCCCAACCTGTGTGTACTGATGGTCCTCTTCCCCACTTAATGCTGTACAATTGTTCAAACCTGGTAAATGCCACTCTTAGGATCATTGGTTACTATCCTCACTCTGTCTTTTATGACCATGTCTAAGTATGAGCAGATTCGGCAAACTTGGAAGGCTTCCATAGCCTTGGCAACTCATGATGACAGCCTAGGGTGGTTACTGGCGCCATAAACTAGAGTGTCGATTCGTTTGTTCAGCAACAGGAGCCACTGTGCACTTCCTGCTCAGTGGGATCTCTGTCCTTAATGTGCTGTACATTGTGATTTAATGCTATAGCTAGTACTCAAACAGTATGTTTCACTTTGTGTTTCTATGTGGGTGCGAACTGTTGAAAACTTTACTTCATATATACTAACTTGATCTCCTGTATATAAAGAGAATTGAAAATGAATCTGGATACAAATGGAAGGGGAGAGGGAGAGGGAGAGGGGAGGGTTGTGGGTGGGAGGGAAGTTATGGGAGGGGGAAGCCATTGTAATCCATAAGCTGTACACTGGAAATTTATATTCATTAAATAAAAGTTAAAAAAAGAAAAAAATAAAGTCCATTGAAAATATCCAGAAAACACAAACACAAAGGCTTTCACAATATTTCGAATTGAGTTAGCCAAAACACAAACGTATATTTCTGGTTTCAGCCAGTGATATCCGGACAAAGTGGTGTGGAATTTGTATTCAATGGACTGAGAAAATCACAGTTAAAATTGTTTTGGAGAAAAGCAAAGTCTTTTCATTAGGCAAGTGCATAAAATGTCGTCTATGCAAACAGAAATATCATGTTTGTTTGATAGAGTTCCTCTAGCATTCTCCCAAGAAAATACGAATGTGTAGAGCTCGTGTCTCCATGTGGAACCAATTAGTGTTTCCAAGCACAAAATTAAATGTTCCCTGAAAAAAAAAGCATTCAAAAAAATAAAGTTCGTGGATAATATCAGGAATACACAAACACAGAGGCTGTAGCAATATTCCGGATTGAGTTAGCCAAAACACAACCAGATATTTCCGGTTTCATACAGTCATATCCGGACAAAGTGGTGAGGAATACGTATGCAATGGACCGAGAAAATCACAGTAAAAATTGTTTTGGAGAAAAGCAAAGTCTTTACGTTAGGCAAGTGCATAAAATGTCATCTATACAAACAGAAATATCATGTTTGTTTGCCACAGTTCCTCTAGCTTTCTCCCTAGAAAATACGAGTGTGTAGAGCTGGTGTCTAAATGTGGAACCTATTTGTGTTTCCAAAAACAAATTTAAATGTGTCACGATAAAAAACATTCAAAACAGTAAGTCCCTCGATAATATCCAGAAAACACAAACACAGAGGCTTTCACAATATTTCGGATTGAGTTAGCGAATCCACAACCGGATATTTCTGATTTCAACCAGTCATATCCGGACAAAGTGGTGTGGAATTCGTATGCAATGGACCGAGAAAATTACAGTACAAATGGTTTTGGAGAAAAGCAAAGTGTTTTCGTTAGGCAAGTGCATAAAATGTCGTCTACACAAACAGAAATATCATGTTTGTTTGCCACACTTCCTCTAGCTTTCTCCCCAAAAAATACGAATGTGTAGAGCTCGTGTCTCCATGTGGAACCAATTAGTGTTTCCAAGCACAAAATTAAATGTTCCCTGATAAAGAACATTCAAAACAATAAAGTCCGTGGATAATATCCAGAAAACACAAACACAGAGGCTGTATCAATATCTGGGATTGAGTTAGCCAAAACAAAACCGGATATTTCCGGATTCATCCAGTCATATATGGAAAAACTGGTGTGGAATTCGTATGCAATGGACCGAGAAAATCACATTACAAATGGTTTTGGAGAAAAGCAAAGTTTTTACGTTAGGCAACTGCATAAAATGTAAGCTACACAAACAGAAATATTATGTTAGTTTGCCGCAGTTCCTCTAGCTTTCTCCCTAGAAAATACAAATGTGTAGAGCTGGTGTTCCCATGATGAAGCAATTAGTGTTTTAACGGTACAAAATGAAATGTTCCCTGATAAAAATATTCAAAACAATAAGTCCATCGATAATATCCAGAAAACACAAACACAGAGGTTGTAGCAATATTTCGGATTGAGTTAGCCAAAAAACAACCAGAAATTTCTGGTTTCATCCAGTCATATCCGGACAAAGTAGTGTGGAATTCGTATGCAATGGACTGAGAAAATCACAGTACAAATGGTTTTGGAGAAAAGCAAAGTCTTTACGTTAGGAAAGTGCATAAAATGTCATCTATACAAACAGAAATATCATGTTTGTTTGTCGCAGTTCCTCTAGCTTTCTCTCTAGAAAATAAGAATGTGTAGAGATGGTGTCTCCATGTAGAACCAACTAGTGTTTGTAGCACAAATTTAAATGTCCCCTGATAAAAAACATTCAAAACAATAAAGTCTGTGTATAATATCAAAAATACACGAACACAGAGGTGGTAACAATATCTGGGATTGAGTTAGCCAAAAAAAATCCCGGATATTTCTGCTTTCGTCCAGTCATATCCGGACAAACTGGTCTGGAATTCGTATGCAATGGGCCAAGAAAATCACAGTAAAAATGGTTTTGGAGAATAGCAAAGTCTTTTCGTTAGGGAAGTGCATAAAATGTCATCTATACAAACAGAAATATCATGTTTCTTTGCCGCAGTTCCTCTAGCTTTCTCCCTAGAAAATAAGAATGTGCAGAACTCGTGTCCCCATGATGAACCAATTAGTGTTTCTATGGTAAAAAATTAAATGTTCCCTGATAAAAATATTCAAAACAATAAAGTCCAAGGATAATATCCAGAAAACACAAACACAGAGGATTCACAATATTTCGGAATGAGTTATCCAAAACACAACCGGATATTTCTGGTTTCATCCAGTCATATCCGGACAAACTGGTGTGGAATTCGTATGCAATGGACCTAGAAAATAACAGTAAACATGGTTTTGGAGAAAAGCTAAGTATTTTCGTTAGGCAAGTACATAAATTGTCATCTACACAAACAGTAATATTATGTTTGTTTGCCACATTTCCCCTAGCTTCCTCCCTAGAAAATACGAATATGTAGAGCTGGTGTCTGCATGTGGAATCAATTACTCTATCCAAGCTCAAAATAAAAAGCTCCACGATAAAAAACGTTCAAAACAATAAAGTCCATTGAATATGCAGAAAAAACAAACACAGAGGCTGTAGCCGTATCTGGGATTGAGTTAGCCAAAACAACCGGATATTTCTGGTTTCGTCCAGTCAGATCCGGACAAAGTGGTGTGGAATTCGTATGAAATGGTTCGAGAAAATCACAGTAAAAATACTTCTGGAGAAAAGAAAAGTCTATTCATTAGGCAACTGCATAAAATGTCATCTATAAAAACAGAAATATCATGTTTGTTTCTCACAGTTCCTCTAGCTTTCTCCCTAGAAAATATGAATGTGTAGAGCTGGTGTCTCCATGTGGAAACAATTAGTGTTTCCAAGCACAAAATTAAATATTCCCTGATAAAAAACATTCAAAACAATAAAGTCTGAGGATAATATCAGGAATACACAAACATAGAGGCTGCAGCAATATTTCGGATTGAGTTAGCCAAAACACAACTGGATATTTCCGGTTTCATCCAGTCATATCCGGAGAAAGTTGTGTGGAATTCCTATGCAACGGATGGAGAAAATCAAAGTAAAAATGGTTTTGGAGAAAAGCAAAGTCTTTTCATTAGGCAAGTGCATAAAATGTCATCTATACAAACAGAAATATAATCTTTGTTTGTCGCAGTTCCTCTAGCTTTCTCCCTAGAAAATACGAATGTGTACAGCTGGTGTCTCCATTGGAACCAATTAGTGGTACCAAGAACAAAATTAAATGTTCGCTGATAAAAAACATTCAAAACAGTAAAGTCGGTGGATAATATCAGGAATACACATACACAGAGGCTGTAGCAATATTTTGCATTGAGTTAGCCAAAACACAACCGGATATTTCCGGTTTCAACCAGTCATATTCGGACAAAGTGTTGTGGAATTCATATGCAATGGACCGAGAAAATCACAGTAAAAATGGTTTAGGAGTATAGCAAAGACATTTTGTTAGGCAATTGCATAAAATGTCATCTATACAAAGAGAAATATCATGTTTGTTTGCCGCAGTTCCTCTTGCTTTCTCCCTAGAAAATACGAATATGTTCAGCTGGTGTCTCCATGTGGAACCAATTACGGTATCTTAGCTCAAAATAAAATGTTCCCCGATAAAAAACATACAAAAAAAACATAGTTCGTTGATAATATCAGGAATACACAAACAGAGAGGCTGTAGCAATATCTGGCATTGAGTGAGCTAAAACAAAACCAGATATTTCCGGTTTCATCCAGTCATATCTGGACAAACTGGTGTGGAATTCATTTGCAGTGTACCAAGAAAATCACAGTAAAAATGGTTTTGGATAAAAGCAAAGTCTTTTCGTTAGGCAACTGCATAAAATGTCATTGATACAAACAGAAATATCATGTTTGTTTGCCACAGTTCCTCTAGCTTTCTCCCTAGAAAATAAGAATGTGTAGAGCTGGTATCCCTATGATGAACCAATTAGAGTTTCAACTATACAAAATTAAATGTTGTCTGATAAAAACATTCAAAATAATAAAGTCCATAGATAATATCCAGAAAACACAAACACAGAGGCTATCACAATATTTCAAATTGAGTTAGCCAAAACACAACCGGATATTTCTGTTTCCATCCAGTCAAATCTGGACAAAGTCATTTGGAATTCATATGCAATGGACCGAGAAAATCACAGTAAAAATGGTTTTGGAGTATAGCAAAGTCTTTTTGTTAGGTAATTGCATAAAATGTCATCTATACAAAGAGAAATATCATGTTTGTTTGCCACAGTTCCTCTAGCTATCTCCCTAGAAAATACGAATATGTTCAGCTGGTGTCTCCATGTGGAACCAATTAGTGTATCCAAGCTCAAAATACATTGTTCCCCGATAAAAAACATTCAAAACAATAAAGTCTGTGGATAATATCCAGAAAACACAAACACAGAGGCTGTATCAATATCTGGGATTGAGTTAGCCAAAAAAAAAACACGGATATTTCCGGTTTCATCCAGTCATATCTGGACAAACTGGTGTGGAATTCATATGCAGTGTTCCGAGAAAAACACAGTAAAAATGGTTTTGGAGAAAAGCGGAGTCTTTTCTCATGCAAGTGCATAAAATGTCATCGATACAAACAGAAATATCATGATTGTTTGCCCCAGATCCTCTAGCTTTCACCCTAGAAAATACGAATATGTTCGACTGGTGTCTCCATGTGGAACCAAGTACTGTATCCAAGCTCAAAATAACATGTTCCCTAATAAAAAACATTCAAAACAACATAGTTCATTGATAATATCAGGAATACACAAACAGAGAGGCTGTAGCAATATCTGGCATTGAGTGAGCCAAAACAAAACCAGATATTTCTGGTTTCATCCAGTCATATCTGGAGAAACTGGTGTGGAATTCGTTTGCAGTGTACCAAGAAAATCACAGTACAAATGGTTTTGGAGAAAAGCAAAGTCTTTTCGTTAGGCAACTGCATAAAATATCATCGATACAAACAGAAATATCATGTTTGTTTGCCGCAGTTCCTCTAGCTTTCTCCCTAGAAAATACGAATGTGTAGAGCTGGTGTCTCCATGTGGAACCAGTTAGTGTTTCCAAACCGAAAATTGAATGTTCCTTGATAAAAAACATTCAAAACAATATAATCTGTGGATAATATCAGGAATACACACACCCAGAAGCTGTAGCAATATCTGGGATTGAGTTAGCCAAAACAGACCCGGATATTTCCGGTATCATCCAGTCATATCCGGACAAACTGGTGTGGAATGCGTATGCAAAGAACCGAGAAAATCACAGTAAAAATGGTTTTGGAGAAAAGCAAAGTCTTTTACTTAGGCAAGTGCATAAAATGTCATCTATAGAAGCAGAAATGTCATGTTTGTTTTTCGGCAGTTCCTCTAGCTTTCTCGCTAGAAAATACGAATATGTTCAACTGGTGTCTCCATGTGGAACCAATTACTGTATCCAAGCTCAAAATCAAATGTTCCCCGATATAAAACATTCAAAACAATAAAGTCCATCGATATTATCCAGAAAACACAAACACAGAGCCTTTCACAATATTTCGGATTGACTTAGCCAAAATGCAACGGATATTTCTGTTTTCATCCAGTCATATCCAGACAAAGTGGTAGGGAATTCGTATGCAATGGACCTAGAAAATGACAGTAAAAATGGTTTTGGGGAATAGCAAAGTCTTTTCGTTAGGCAATTGCATAAAATGTCATCTATACAAACAGAAATATCATGTTTGTTTCTCGCAGTTCCTCTAGCTCTCTCCCTAGAAAATACGAATGTGTAGAGCTGGTGTCTCCATGTGGAACCAATTAGGGTTTCCAAGCAGAAAATTAAATGCTCCCTGATAAAAAACATTCAAAACAATAAACTCCATGGAAAATATTAGGAATACACAATTACAGAGGCTGTAGCGATATCTGGGATTGAGTTAGCCAAAACAAAAACGGGTTTTTCTGTTTTCATCCAGGCATATCCAGACAAACTTGTATGGAATTCATATGAAGTGTACCGAGAAAATCACAGAAAAATGTTTTTGGAGAAAAGCAAAGTATTTTCATTTGGCAAGTGCATAAAATGTCATCTATACAAACGGAATTATCATGTTTGTTTGCCTCATTTCCTCTAGCAGTCTCACTAGAAATATGAATGTGTCTAAATGTGGAACCAATTAGTGTTTCAATGGTACAAAATTAAATGTTCCTTGATGAAAATATTCAAAACAATAAAGTCCATCGATATTATCCAAAAAACACAAACACAGAGGCTTTCACAATATTTCAGATTGACTTAGCCAAAACACAACCGGATATTTCTGTTTTCATCCTGTCATATCCGGACAAACTGGTGTGGAATTCGTATGCAATGGACCTAGAAAATCACAGAAAAAATGGTTTTGGAATAAACCAAAGTCTTTTCTTTAGGAAAGTGCATAAAATGTCATCTATTGAACAGAAATATCATGTTTGTTTGTCGCAGTTCCTCTAGTTATCTCCCTAGAAATTACTAATGTGTAGAGGTGGTGTCTAAATGTGGAAACAACTAGTGTTTCTACGGTACAAAATTAAATGTTCCCTGATAAAAAAAATTCAAAAAAAAAAAGTCCATCGATATAATCCAGAAAACACAAACACAGAGGCTTTCACAATATTTCAGATTGAGTCAGCCAAAACACAACCGGATATTTCTGTTTTCAACCAGTCATATCCGGACAAAGTGGTGTGGAATTCGTATACAGTGGACCAAAAAAATCACAATGAAAATGGTTTGGGAAAAGCAAAGTCTTTTCATTAGGCAAGTGCATAAAATGTCATCTATACAAACAGAAATATCATGTTCAATTACCGCAGTTCCTCTAGCTTTCTCCCTACAAAATATGAATGTGTATAGCTGGTGTCTGCATGTTGAACCAATTATTGATCCCAAGCACAAAATTAAATGTTCCCTCATAAAAAAACATTCAAAACAATAAAGTCCGTGGATAATATCCAGAAAACAGAAACACAGAGGCTGTAGCAATATCTGGGATTGAGATAGCCAAAAAAAATGGGATATTTCTGTTTTCATCCAGTCATATCTGGACAAACTGCTGTGGAATTCGTATTCAATGGAACGAGAAAATCACAGTAAAATGGTTTTGGAGAAAAGCAAAGTCTTTTCGTTAGGCAAGTGCATAAAATGTCATCTAGAGAAACAGAAATATCATGTTGGTTTGCGGCAGTTCCTCTAGCTTTCTCCCTAGAAAATACAAATATGTAGAGCTGGTGTCTCCATGTGGAACCAATTAGTGTTTCCAAGATCAAAATTAAATGTTCCCTGATAAAAAATATTCAAAAAAATAAAGTCCGTGGATAATATCAGGAGTACACAAACACAGAGGCTGTAGCAATATCTGGGATTGAGTTAGCCAAAACAAAAACTGATATTTCTGTTTTCATTCAGTCACATCCGGACAAACTGGTGTGGAATTCGTATGCAATGGACCAAGAAATTCACAGTAAAAATGGTTTTCGAGAAAACCAGTCTTTTCGTTAGGCAAGTGCATAAAATGTCATCTATACAAACAGAAATATCATGTTTGTTTGCCGCATTTCCTCTAGCAGTCTCGCTAGAAAATATGAATGTGTAGAGCTGGTGTGTCCATGTGGATCCAGTTAGTGTTTCTACGGTACAAAATTAAATGTTCCATGATAAAAACGTTCAAAACAATAAACTCCATCGATATTCTCCAGAAAACACAAACACAGAGGCTTTCAGAATATTTTGGATTGAGTTAGCCAAAACATAACCAGATGTTCCTTTTTTCATCCAGTCATATCCGGACAAACTGGTGTGGAATTCGTATGCAATGGACAAAAAAATCACAGTAAAAATGGTTTGGGAAAAGCAAAGTCTTTTCATTAGGCAAGTGCAAAAAATGTCATCTATACAAACAGAAATATCATGTTTGTTTGCCGCAGTTCCTCGAGCTTTTCCGTAGAAAATAAGAATGTGTAGAGCTGGTATCTCCATGTGGAAACAATTGGTGTTTCTAAGTACAAAATTAAATGTTCCCTGACAAAAAAATTCAAAACAATAAAGTCCATCGATAATATCCAGGAAACACAAACACAGAGGCTTTCACAATATTTCGGATTGAGTTAGCCAAAACACAGCTGGATATTTCTGGTTTCATCCAGTCATATCCGGCCAAACAGGTGTGGAATGCATATGCAATGCACCGATAAAATCACAGTAAAAATGGTTTTGGAGAAAAGCAAAGTCTTTTCGTTAGAGAAGTGCATAAAATGTCATCTACACAAACATAATTATGATGATTGTTTGCCGCAGTTCCTCTAGCATTCTCCCTAGAAAATACGAATGTGTAGAGCTGGTGTCTCTATGTGGAACCAAATAGTGATTCCAAGGACAAAATTAAATATTCCCGCATAAAAAACATTCAAATCAATAAAGTCCATGGATTTTATTAGGAATACACAAACACAGAGGCTATCATAATGTTTCGGATTGAGTTAGCCAAAACACAACCAGATATTTCTGTATTCATGCAATCATATCCGGACAAACTGGTATGGAATTTGTATGCAATGGACTGAGAAAACCAAGTAAAAATGGTTTTGTAGAAAAGTAGTCTTTTCCTTAGGCAAGTGCATAAAATGTCATCTACACAAACAGAAATATGATGTTTGTTTGCTTAGATCATTAGCTTTCTCCATAGAAAATACAAATGTGTAGAGCTGGTGTTCCCATGATGAACCAATTAGTGTTTCTG
This sequence comes from Lepus oiostolus, assembly GCA_036325905.1. Taxonomy (NCBI): domain Eukaryota; kingdom Metazoa; phylum Chordata; class Mammalia; order Lagomorpha; family Leporidae; genus Lepus; species Lepus oiostolus. The sequence continues at coordinate 54,562,634 of CM070808.1, read as the reverse complement.
TAAGACCCCTTAAACAGGTGTCCCACAATCCGGACCCCCAGAAACACAGACTCCACTCCAATCGCTGCAAGAGCAAGAGGAAGTTTATTGCATTTGCGCAAATGGGCCGTCTCAAAGTACAACAGCCCTCTCGGGCGCAGTACAAAGAGAGGCCCCGATCATCAATCACACAGAGTATTTAAGGCTTAAAACCACAACATTATCATAGTTCCACAGTATTACAAAAGATCACAGGAGAAAGGGTTTTTCCAGGGTAAAAGGGAACCATCAAGGGGGTTTCCAAGGTAAAAGGGAAGTAGTTATATGCTGTACGTGCCTTGGGATTTTCCATTTTAACTTGAGCAAGCAAGGACAGGGGGTCAATGTGGTGTAACAGGACATAGGTTGGGTACATTTTCGGTTAACTTCTGTCTTTATAGTTCCTAAAAACTTAACATAGTTCCTAAAACAGTTATTACATGCTACAAGTTCAGCTAAAGTTCAGCTATCTTATGAGAGCATTTTGCAAGCCCAGCCATTTTGCACAGAAGCAGAACAATATGCAGTTAGCTCAAGCAACTCCATTTTGAACCCAGCCTGCCTTATTCTTTCATTCCCTCCTCTTTTTATTGGGAAATTTCAATCTTAAAATTTAAGGAATAGCTGCATCTTAAAATTTTTCTTCTATGTCCTCCATTTTTAAACTCTGGTGCTGTTGGGTTAAGATCAAGGCGTGGGTGATAGACAGTCTATCTTTAACAAACTGAAGAAGCCTGTTTATTATGCAGGGTCCAATGGTTACAATTAAGAGTAGTATTACTAAGGGCCCTGCAATAGAGGAGATTAAAGTTGTAAACCAAGGGGATGAATTAAACCAGCTCTGGAACCATGACTGTCCTGCCTCAAAATAGCTCTGCCGTTCTTTTAGTCTTTCCCTTAACTTTGCCATATTATCTCTAACCACTCCAGTGTGATCCGCATAGAAACAACACTCTTCCTTTAAGGCTGCACAGAGTCCCCCTTCCTTTAAAAATATTGAGTCCAGCCCCCTTCTATTTTGTAATACTACTTCGGAGAGTGAAGTTAAGGATTTTTCCAAGGCACTGACAGATTCTTCTAAGGCTCGTAAATCTGAATGCATAGCTTTTTGTAACAGGTGGAATTGATTTGTCTTGTGTAGAGCAGTAGCTCCGGTGCCTATGCCTGCTCCGATACCCCCTACTGTGAGTCCTCCTAATATAAGGGCTAGTGTTATGGATACGGGTTCCCTACGGAACCAGAGATTTCCCTCATAGTGCTGGTAGACCTCCTCAGAGTTATGTAACGTGACCCGAGGCCATACTTCAACCATGACGCACCATTCATGAGTTTGATTATGAGCTTGTCCTGCCAAGCAGGGGGTCAGGCCAGTATTACATGCCCAATATACCCCATCTGGCCCTGTTAAATAATAGGCGCCTGGTTTGAGGGTCATGGTTTTGTTACAGAGGCCCTGATATCGAGGGGGAACGGAGCCTACACAAAGCCCCCGTCCTGTTACTTCTGTAAGAGTCAGCCGGTGGGATGGCAAATTAGAGCACCGGGGAGGAACAGTAGTATGCTTAGTCCAATTTCCAATGACAGCCACTCCCTCATAATAAGGGGGAGGTGAGGCGAGGCACATCCAGCAATCCTGGGTCCTATTGGGGTCAGAATTATTTAGTGCTTGGTAGGCCCCATGTATTAGGCTGAGAAGCCTATTCTCTGCTCCGGGTAAAGGGGTAGATGCAGAACCGGGCGTATGAGGCATGGTTACTACAGGCCCTTGTTGGGGTCTTGGGGTTGTGACCCTAAACACAGGCTTTTGACCTGTCAACGCCGGCCTCGGCCTCCGATCCGCCGACCCTGCCAATACTGGGTTGGGGCCTATAGATTGAGAGATGGTTTGTTCTTTAAGTCGAATGGTAAATTGGAACCCAGGATCATAGTTGGTAACATAAAACCTTAAACCCCAAGTCCTTCCTCTTTTCCAGTCCGCAATGTTGGCCTTTTTCTCTTTTTCTGTGAAGGAAATATTTAGGGGCATAGAACAGCTGGGATCTCTCCCAGGGGTAAAATTACGATGCACAGTAATCCAATCCCAACTAGAGGTGGGTTTCCAATATGCGTGGCCCGTGGTCTCGCACCGCCAGGCTTTACAGTAGAAGGATTCTATACAAACAGAAATATCATGTTTGTTTGCCACATTTCCTCTAGCAGTCTCCCTAGAAAACATCAATGTGTAGAGCTAGTGTCTCCATGTGGAACCAATTAGTGTTTCTACGGTACAAAATTAAATGTTCCCTGATAAAAACATTCAAAACAATAAAGTCCATCGATATTATCCAGAAAACACAAACACAGAGGCTTTCACAATATTTCGGATTGAATTAGCCAAAACACAACCGGATATTTCTGTTTTCATGCAGTCATATAAGGACAAAGTGGTGTGGAATTCATATGCAATGGACCAAAAAAATCACAGTGAAAATTGTTTGGGAAAAGCAACGTCTTTTCATTAGGCAAGTGCATGAAATGTCATCTATACAAACAGAAATATCATGTTTGTTTGCGGCAGTTCCTCTAGCTTTCACCCTAGAAAATACGAATGTGTATAGCTGGTGTCTGCATGTTGAACCAATTATTGATCCCAAGCACAAAATTAAATGTTCCCTCATAAAAAAACATTCAAAACAATAAAGTCCGTGGATAATATCAAGAATACACAAACACAGAGTATGTAACAATATCTGGGATTGAGTTAGCCAAAACACAACCGGATATTTCTGTTTTCATCCAGTCATATCCGGACAAACTGGTGTGGAATTCGTATTCAATGGACTGAGACAATCACGGTACAAATGGTTTTTGAGCAAAGCAAAGTCATTTCGTTAGGCAAGTGCATAAAATGTCATCTATACAAACAGAAATATCATGTTTGTTTGTCGCAGTTCCTCTAGCTTTTGCCCTAGAAAATACGAATGTGTAGAGCTGGTGTCTCCATGTGGAACCAATTAGTGTTTCCAAGATCAAAATTTAATGTTCCCTGATAAAAAACATTGAAAACAATAAAGTCCGTGGATAATATCAGGAATACACAAACACAGAGGCTGTAGCAATATCTGGGATTGACTTAGCCAAAACAAAAACTGATATTTCTGTTTTCATCCAATCACATCTGGACAAACTGGTGTGGAATTCATATGCAATGGACCGAGAAAATCACAGTAAAAATGGTTTTCGAGAAAACCAATGTCTTTTAGTTAGGCAAGTGCATAAAATGTCATCTATACCAACAGAAATATCATGTTTGTTTGCCGCATTTCCTCTAGCAGTCTCGCTAGAAAATATGAATGTGTAGAGCTGGTGTCTCCATGTGGAACCAGTTAGTGTTTCTACAGTACAAAATTAAATGTTCCCTGATAAAAACATTCAAAACAATAAAGTCCATCGATATTATCCAGAAAACACAAACACAGAGGCTTTTAGAATATTTTGCATTGAGTTAGCCAAAACACAACTGGATGTTCCTTTTTTCATCCAGTCATATCCGGACAAACTGGTGTGAAATTCGTATGCAATGGACAAAAAAATCACAGTAAAAATGGTTTGGAAAAACCAAAGTCTTTTCATTAGGCAAGTGCATAAAATGTCTTCTATACAAACAGAAATATCATGTTTGTTTGCCGCAGTTCCTCGAGCTTTTCCGTAGAAAATACGAATGTGTAGAGCTGGTGTCTCCATGTGGAAAAATTGGTGTTTCTGAGCACAAAATTAAATGTTCCCTGATGAAATCATTCAAAACAATAAAGTACATCGATGATATCCAGAAAACACAAACACGGAGGCTTTCACAGTATTTCGGATTGAGATAGCCAAAACACAACCGGATATTTCTGGTTTCATCCAGTCATATCCGGAAAAAGTCATTTGGAATTCGGATGCAATGGACTGAGAAAATCACAGTAAAAATGGTTTTGCAGAAAAGCAAAGTCTTTTCGTTAGGCAAGTGCATAAAATGTCATCTATACAAACAGAAATATCATGTATGTTTGCCACAGTTCCTCTAGCTTTCTCCCTAGGAAATACGAATATGTTCATCTGATGTATCCATGTGGAACCAATTACTGTATCCAAGCTCAAAACAAAATATTCCCGGATAAAAAACATTCAAAATAATAAAGTCCGTGGATAATATCCAGAAAACACAAACACAGAGGCTGTAGCAATATCTGGGATTGATATAGCCAAAACAAAACCGGATATTTTCGGTTTCATCCCGTCATATCCTGACAACGTGTTGTGGAATTCATATGCAATGGACCGAGAAAATCACAGTAAAAATGCTTTTGGAATAAAACAAAGTCTTTTCGTTACGCAAGTGCATAAAATGTTCTATACAAACAGAAAGATCATGTTTGTTTGCCTAGTTCCTTAGCTTTCACCCTAGAAAATACAAAAGTGTAGAGCTGGTGTTCCTATGATGAACCAATTAGTGTTTCAGCGGTACAAAATTAAATGTTCCCTGATAAAAACATTCAAAACAATAAAGTCCATCGATAATATCCAGAAAACACAAACACAGAGGCTTTCACAATATTTCAGATTGAGTTAGCCAAAACACAACCGGATATTTCTGTTTTCATCCAAGATATCCAGACAAAGTTGTGTGGAATTTGTATGAAATGGGCTGAGAAAACGAGAGTAAAAATGGTTTTAGAGAAAAGCAAAGTCTTTTCTTTAGGCAAGTGCATAAAATATCATCAATACAAACAGAAATCCCATGTTTGTTTGCTGCACTTCCTCAAGCTTTCTCCCTAGACAATACGAATGTGTAGAGCTGGTGTCTCCATGTGGAACCAATTACTGTACTCAAGCTCAAAATAAAATATTCCTCGATAAAAAACATTCAAAATAATAAAGTCCGTGGATAATATCCAGAAAACACAAACACAGAGGCTGTAGCAATATCTGGGATTGAGTTAGCAAAACACAACCGGATGTTTCTGGTTTCATCCAGTCATATCCGGACAAAGCTGTGTGGAATTCATATGCAATGGACCTAGAAAATCACAGTAAAAATGGTTTTGGAGAAAGCAAATTCTTTTCATTAGGCAAGTGCATGAAATGTCATCTATACAAACAGAAATATCATGTTTGTTTGCTGCAGTTCCTCCAGCTTTCTCCCTAGAAAATACGAATGTGTAGTGCTGGTGTTCCTATGATGAACCAATTAGTGTAACAACGGTACAAAATTAAATGTTCCTGATAAAAATATTCAAAACAAGAAAGTCTATCGATAATATCTAGAAAACACAAACACAGAGGCTTTCAAAATATTCGCATTGAGTTAGCCAAAATAAAACCTGATATTTCTGGTTTCATCCCGTCATATCCTGAAAACGTGGTGTGGAATTCGTATGCAATGGACCGAGAAAATCACAGTAAAAATGGTTTTGAAATAAGGCAAACTCTTTTCCTTAGGCAAGTGCATAAAATGTCATCTATACAAACAGAAATATCATTTTTTTTACCACAGTTCCTCTAGCTTTCTCCCTAGGAAATACGAATATGTTCAGCTGGAGTCTCCATGTCGAAACAATTATTGTATCCAAGCTCAAAAAAAAAATGTTCCCCGATAAAAAACATTTCAAAAAAATAAAGTCCGTTGATAATATCCAGAAAACACAAACACAGAGCCTGTAGCAATATTTGGGATTGAGATAGCAAAAAGAACCCAAATATTTCCGGTTTCATCCAGGCATATCCGCACAAACTGGTTTGGAATTCGTAAGCAATGGACCGAGAAAATCACACTAAAAATGGTTTTGGAGAATAGCAAAGACTTTTCATTAGGCAAGTGCATAAAATGTCATCTATACAAAGCGAAATATCATGTTTGTTTGCCGCAGTTCCTCTAGCTTTCTCCCTAGAAAATGCGAATGTGTAGAGCTGGTGTCCCCAAGATGAACCAGTTAGTGTTTCTACGGTACAAAAATAAAAGTTCCCTCATAAAAACTTTCAAAACAATAAAGTCCATCGATAATATCCCGAAAACACAAACACAGAGGCTTTCACAATATTTCGTATTGAGTTAGCCAAAACAGAACCAGATATTTCTGTTTGCATCCATTCATATCCGGACAAAGTGGAGTGGAATTCGTCTGCAATGGGCTGAGAAAATCAGAGTAAAAACGGTTTTGGAGAAAAGGAAAGTATTTTTGTTAGGCAACTGCATAAAATGTCATCTAGAAAAACAGAAATATCATGTTTGTGTGCCACAGTTCCTCTAGCTTTCTCCCTAGAAAATACGAATATGTAGCGCTGGTGTCCCCATGATGAACCAATTAGTGTTTCCAAGCACAAAATTAAATGTTCCCAGAAAAAAAACATTCAAAACAATAAAGTCCGTGGATAATATCAAGAATACACAAACAGAGAGGCTGTAGCAATATTTCGGATTGAGTTAGACAAAATACTACCGGATATTTTCGGTTTCATCCAATAATATCCAGACAAACTGGTGTGGAATTTGTATGCAATGGACCGAGAAAATCACAGTACAAATGGTTTTGGAGAAAAGCAAAGTCTTTTCATTAGGCAAGTGCATAAAATGTCATCTATAGAAACAGAAATATCATGTTTGTTTGTTGCCGTTCCTCTAGCTTTCTCCCTAGAAAATATGAATGTGTAGAGCTGGTGTCTCCATGTGGAACCAATTAGTGTTTCCAAGCACAAAATTAAATGTTTCCTGAAAAAAAATATTCAAAAAAATAAAGTCCATGGGTAATATCAGGAATACACCTTCACAGAGGCTGTAGCAATATTCCGGATTGAGTTTTCCAAAATACAACCAGATATTTCTGGTTTCATCTAGTCATATCCGGACAAACTGGTGTGGAAATCGTATGCAATGGACCGAGAAAATCACAGTAAAAATGGTTTTGGAGAAAAGCAAAGTCTTTTCATTAGGCAAGTGCATACAATTTCATCTATACAAACAGAAATATCATGTTTGTTTGCCACAGTTCTTCTAGCTTTCTCCCTAGAAAATATTAATGGGTAGAGCAGGTATACCAATGATGAACCAATTAGTGATTCTACGGTAAAAAATTAAATGTTCCCTGATAAAACCTTCGAAAAAATAAAGTGCATCGATAATATCCAGAAAACACAAATACTGAGGCTTTTACAACATTTCGGATTGAGTTAGCCAAAACACAACCGGATATTTCCGGTTTCTTGCAGTCATATCCGGACAAACTGGTGTGGAATTCGTATGCAATGGACCGAGAAAATCACAGTATAAATGGTTTTGGAGAAAAGCAAAGTCTTTTTGTTAGGCAAGTGCATAAAATGTCATCTAGAAAAACAGAAATATCATGTTTGTTTGCGGTAGTTTCTCTAGCTTTCTCCCTAGCAAATACGAATGTGTAGAGCTGGTGTCTCCATGTGGAACCAATTAGTGTTACCAAGCACACAATTAAATGTTTCCTGATAAAAAACATTCAAAACAATAAAGTCTGTGGATAATTTGCAGAAAACACAAACACAGAGGCTGTAGCAATAACTGGGATTGAGTTAGCCAAAAGAAAACCGTATATTTCCGGGTTCATCCAGTCATATCCAGACAAACTGGTGTGTAATTCGTATGCAATGTACCAAAAAAATCACAGTGAAAATCATTTTAGAGAAAAGCAAAGTCGTTTCTTTAGGCAAGTGCATAAAATGTCATTGATACAAACAGAAATATCTTGTTTGTTTGCGGCAGTTCCTCTAGCTTTCTCCCTAGAAAATACGAATATGTAGCGCTGGTGTCGCCAAGATGAACCAATTAGTGTTTCCAAGAACAAAATTAAATGTTCCCAGAAAAAAAACATTCAAAACAATAAAGTCCGTGGATAATATCAAGAATACACAAAAACAGAGAGGCTGTAGCAATATTTCGGATTGAGTTAGACAAAATACTACCGGATATTTCCGGTGTCATCCAATAATATCCAGACAAACTGGTGTGGAATTTGTATGCAATGGACCGAGAAAATCACAGTACAAATGGTTTTGGAGAAAAGCAACGACTTTTCATTAGGCAATAGAGAAAATATCATCGATACAAACAGAAATATCATGTTTGTTTGCCACAGTTCCTCTAGCTTTCTCCCTGAAAATACAAATATGTAGAGCTGGTTTCTGCATGTGGAAATAATTAGTGTTTTCAAAACAAAATTAAATGTTCCCAAATAAAAACATTCAAAACAATAAAGTCCGTGGATAATATCAGGAATACACAAACACAGAGGCTGTAGCAATATCTGGGATTGAGTTAGCCAAAGCACAACGGGATATTTCTGTTTTCATCCAGTCATATCCGTTCAAAGTTGTGTGGAATTCATATGCAATGGACCGAGAAATTCATAGTACAAATGGTTTTGGAGAAAAGCAAAGCCTTTTCGTTACGGCAAGGGCATAAAATGTCATCTATAGAAACAGAAATATAATGTTTGTTTGCCGCAGTTCCTCTACCTTTCTCCCTTGAAAATACGAATGTGTAGAGCTGGTGTCCCCATGAAGAACCAATTAGTGTTTCAATGGAAAAAATTCATTGTTCCCTTATAAAACATTCAAAACAATAAAGTGTGTGGATAATATCCGGATAACACAAACACAGAGGCTGTAGCAGTATTTTGGATTGAGTTAGCCAAAACACAACCGGATGTTTCTGGTTTCACCAGTCATATCCGGACAAAATTGTGTGGAATTCGTATGCAATGGAACGAGAAAATCACAGTATAAATGGTTTTGGAGAAAAACAAAGTCTTTTTGTTAGGCAAGTGCATAAAATGTCATTTATAGAAACAGAAATATCACGTTTGTTTGCTGCAGTTCCTCTAGCTTTCTCCCTAGAAAATACGAATGTGTAGAGCTGGTATCTCCATGTGGAAACAATTAGTGTTTCCAAGCAAAAAATTAAATGTTCCCTGAAAAAAAAAAACATTCAAAACAATAAAGTCCATGGATTAAATCAGGAATACACAAACACAGAGGCTGTAGCAATATCTGGGATTGAGTTAGCCAAAAAAAACCTGGATATTTACGGTTTCATCCAGTCATATCCGGACAAAGTGGTGTGGAATTCGTATGCAATGGACCAAAAAAATCACAGTGAAAATGGTTTGGGAAAAGCAAAATCTTTTCATTAGGCAAGTGCATGAAATGTCATCTATACAAACAGAAATATCATGTTTGTTTGCTGCAGTTCCTCTAGCTTTCTCCCTAGAAAATACGAATGTGTAGTGCTGGTGTTCCTATGATGAACCAATAAGTGTATCAATGGTACAAAATTAAATGTTCCCTGATAAAAACATTCAAAACAAGTAAGTCTATCGATAATATCCAGAAAACCCAAACACTGAGCCTTTCAAAATATTCACATTGAGTTAGCCAAAACAAAACCTGATATTTGTGGTTTCATCCCGTCATATCCTGACAACGTGGTGTGGAATTCGTATGCAATGGACCGAGAAAATCACAGTAAAAATGGTTTTGAAATAAGGCAAAGTCTTTTCGTTAGGCAAGTGCATAAAATGTCATCTATACAAACAGAAATATCATTTTTTTGCCACAGTTCCTCTAGCTTTCTCCCTAGGAAACACGAATATGTTCAGCTGGTGTCTCCATGTGGAACCAATTATTGTATCCAAGTTCAAAATAAAATGTTCCCCGATAAAAAACATTTCAAAAAAATAAAGTCCGTTGATAATATCCAGAAAACACAAACACAGAGGCTGGAGCAATATTTCAGATTGCGTTAGCAAAAAAAACCCAAATATTTCCGGTTTCATCCAGGCATATCTGCACAAACTGGTGTGGAATTCGTAAGCAATGGACCGAGAAAATCACAGTAAAAATGGTTTTGGAGAATAGCAAAGACTTTTCGTTAGGCAAGTGCATAAAATGTCATCTATACAAAGCGAAATATCATGTTTGTTTGCCGCAGTTCCTCTAGCTTTCTCCCTAGAAAATGCGAATGTGTAGAGCTGGTGTCCCCAAGATGAACCAGTTAGTGTTTCTACGGTACAAAAATAAAAGTTCCCTCATAAAAACTTTCAAAACAATAAAGTCCATCGATAATATCCCGAAAACACAAACACAGAGGCTTTCACAATATTTCGTATTAAGTTAGCCAAAACAGAACCAGATATTTCTGTTTGCATCCATTCATATCCCGACAAAGTGGTGTGGAATTTGTCTGCAATGGGCTAAGAAAATCAGAGTAAAAATGGTTTTGGAGAAAAGGAAAGTATTTTTGTTAGGCAACTGCATAAAATGTCATCTAGAAAAACAGAAATATCATGTTTGTGTGCCACAGTTCCTCTAGCTTTCTCCCTAGAAAATACGAACTTATAAAGCTGTTGTCTGCATGTGGAACCATTTATTGTATCCAAGCTCAAAATAAAATATTCCCTGATAAAAAACTTTCAAAATAATAAAGTCCATTTATAATATCCAGAAAACACAAACACAGAGGCTGTAGCAATATCTGGGATTGAGTTAGCCAAAACAAAACCGGATATTTCCGGTTTCATCCAGTCATATCCGGACAAACTGGTATGGAATTCCTATGCAATGGACCGAGAAAATCACAGTAAAAATGGTTTTGGAGAAAAGCAAAGTCTTTTCGTTATGCAAGTGCATAAATTGTCATCGATACAAACAGAAATATAATGTTTGTTTGTCGCAGTTCCTCTAGCTTTCTCCATAGAAAATACGAATGTGTAGAGCTGGTGTCCCCATGATGAATCAATTAGTGTTTGAACGGTACAAAATTAAATGTTCCCTGATAAAACATTCAGAATAATAAAGTCCGTGGATAACATCCAGAAGATACAAACACAGAGGCTGTAGCAATATTTCGGATTGAGTTAGCCAAAATACAACCGGATATTTCTGGTTTCATCCAGTCATATCCGGACAAACTGGTGTGGAATTCGTGTGCAATGGACCGAGAAAATCACAGTACAAATGGTTTTGGAGAAAAGCAAAGTCTTTTCGTTAGGCAAGTGCATAAAATGTCATCTATACAAACAGAAATATCATGTTTGTTTGCGGCAGTTCCTCTAGCTTCCTCCCTAGAAAATACAAATGTGTAGAGCTGGTGTCCCCATGATGAACCAATTAGTGTTTCCAAGCACAAAATTAAATGTTCCCAGAAAAAAAACATTCAAAACAATAAAGTCCGTGGATAATATGAAAAATACACAAACACAGAGTCTGTAGCAATATCTGGGATTGAGTTAGCCAAAACACAACCGGATATTTCTGTTTTCATCCAGTCATATCCGGACAAACTGGTGTGGAATTCGTATTCAATGGACTGAGACAATCACGGTACAAATGGTTTTTGAGCAAAGGAAAGTCTTTTCGTTAGGCAATTGCATAAAATGTCATCGATACAAACAGAAATATCATGTTTGTTTGTCGCAGTTCCTCTAGCTTTCTCCCTAGAAAATACGAATGTGTAGAGCTGGTGTCTCCATGTGGAACCAATTAGTGTTTCCAAGATCAAAATTAAATGTTCCCTGATAAAAAACATTCAAAACGATAAAGTCCGTGGATAATATCAGGAATACACAAACACAGAGGCTGTAGCAATATCTGGGATTGACTTAGCCAAAACAAAAACTGATATTTCTGTTTTCATCCAATCACATCCGGACAAACTGGTGTGGAATTCATATGCAATGGACCGAGAAAATCACAGTAAAAATAGTTTTGGAGAAAAGCAATGTCTTTTTCTTAGGCAAGTGCATAAAATGTCATCTATACCAACAGAAATATCATGTTTGTTTGCTGCATTTCCTCTAGCAGTCTCGCTAGAAAATATGAATGTGTAGAGCTGGTGTCTCCATGAGGAACCAATTAGTGTTTCTACGATACAAAATTAAATGTTCCCTGATAAAAACATTCAAAACAATAAAGTCCATCGATATTATCCAGAAAACACAAACACAGAGGCTTTCAGAATATTTTGGATTGAGTTAGCCAAAACACAACCGGATGTTCCTTTTTTCATCCAGTCATATTCGGACAAACTGGTGTGAAATTCGTATCCAATGGACCAAAAAAATCACAGTAAAAATGGTTTGGGAAAAGCAAAGTCTTTTCTTTAGGCAAGTGCATAAAATGTCTTCTATACAAACAGAAATATCATGTTTGTTTGCCTCAGTTCCTCGAGCTTTTCCGTAGAAAATACGAATGTGTAGAGCTGGTGTCTCCATGTGGAACAATTGGTGTTTCTAAGCACAAAATTAAATGTTCCCTGATGAAATCATTCAAAACAATAATGTACATCGATAATATCCAGAAAACACAAACACGGAGGCTTTCACAATATTTCGGATTGAGATAGCCAAAACACAACCAGATATTTCTGGTTTCATCCAGTCATATCCGGAAAAAGTCATTTGGAATTCGGATGCAATGGACTGAGAAAAACAAAGTAAAAATGGTTTTGCAGAAAAGCAAAGTCTTTTCGTTAGGCAAGTGCATAAAATGTCATCTATACAAACAGAAATATCATGTATGTTTCCCATAATTCCTCTAGCTTTCTCCCTAGGAAATACGAATATGTTCATCTGCTGTATCCTTTTGGAACCAATTACTGTATCCAAGCTCAAAACAAAATATACCCGGATAAAAAACATTCAAAATAATAAAGTCCGTGGATAATATCCAGAAAACACAAACACAGAGGCTGTAGCAATATCTGGGATTGATATAGCCAAAACAAAACCGGATATTTTCGGTTTCATCCCGTCATATCCTGACAAGGTGTTGTGGAATTCATATGCAATGGACTGAGAAAATCACAGTAAAAATGGTTTTGGAATAAAACAAAGTCTTTTCATTACGCAAGTGCATAAAATGTTCTATACAAACAGAAAGATCATGTTTGTTTGCCTAGTTCCTTAGCTTTCACCATAGAAAATACAAAAGTGTAGAGCTGGTGTTCCCATGATGAACCAATTAGTGTTTCAGCGGTACAAAATTAAATGTATCCTGATAAAAACATTCAAAACAATAAAGTCCATCGATAATATCCAGAAAACACAAACACAGAGGCTTTCACAATATTTCAGATTGAGTTAGCCAAAACACAACCGGATATTTCTGTTTTCATCCAAGATATCCGGACAAAGTTGTGTGGAATTTGTATGAAATGGGCTGAGAAAACGAGAGTAAAAATGGTTTTGGAGAAAAGCAAAGTCTTTTCTTTAGGCAAGTGCATAAAATATCATCAATACAAACAAAAATCTCATGTTTGTTTGCCGCAGTTCCTCAAGCTTTCTCCCTAGAAAATACAAACATATAGAGCTGGTGTCTTCATGTGTAACCAATTACTGTATCTAAGCTCAAAATAAATTGTTCCCCGATAAAAAACATTCAAAACAATAAAGTCCATTGATAATATCCAGAAAAAAATAAAACACAGAGGCTGTAGCAATTTCTGGGATTGAGTTAGTGAAAACAAAACCGGATATTTCCGGATTCATCCAGTCATATCCGGACAAAGTGATGTGGTGTTCATATGCAATGGACCGAGAAAATCACAGTAAAATGGTTTTGGAGAAAAGCAAAGTCTTTTCGTTAGCAAGTGCATAAAATATCATCTATACAAACAGAAATATCATGTTTGTTTGCCGCAGTTCCTCTAGCTTTCTCCCTAGAAAATACGAATGTGTAGAGCTGGTGTCTCCATGTGGAACCAATTAGTGTTTCCAAGATCAAAATTAAATGTTCCCTGATAAAAAACATTCTAAACAATAAAGTCTGTGGATAATATCAGGAATACACAAACACAGAGGCTGTAGCAATATTTTGTATTGAGTTAGCCAAAACACAATCGGATATTTCTCTTTTTATCCAGTCATATTTGGACAAACTGGTGTTGAATTCGTATGCAATGGACCGAGAAAATCAGAGTAAAAATAGTTTTGGAGAAGAGCAAAGTCTTTTCATTAAGCAAGTAGAATAAATATCATCGATACAAACAGAAATCTCATGTTTGTTTGTCGCAGTTCCTCTAGCTTTCTCCCTAGAAAATAAGAATGTGAGGAGCTGATGTTCCCATGATGAACCAAGTAGTGTTTCTACGGTACAAAATTAAATGTTCCCTGATAAAAACATTCAAAACAATAAGTCCATTGATAATATCTATAAAACACAAACACAGAGGCTTTCACAATATTTTGGTTTGAGTTACCCAAAACACAACCGTATATTTACGGTATCATCCAGTGATATACGGACAAAGTGCTTTGGAATTTGTATTCAATGGACCGAGAAAATCACAGTACAAATGGTTTTGGAGAAAAGCAAAGTCTTTTCGTTAGGCAAGTGCATAAAATGCCATCTATACAAACATAAATATCATGTTTGGTTGCTGCAGTTCCTCAAGATTTCTCCCTAGAAAATACGAATATGTAGAGCTGGTGTCTCCATGTGGAACCAATTACTGTATCCTAGCTCAAAATAAAATGTTCCCCGATAAAAAGCATTGAAAACAATAACGTCCATTGATAGTATCCAAAAAAAAAAAAAAAAAACACACAGAGGCTGTAGCAATATCTGGGATTGAGTTAGCCAAAACAAAACCGGATATTTATGGTTTCATCCAGTCATATCCAGACAAACTGGTGTGTAATTCATATGAAATGGACCGAGAAAATCATAGTACAAATGGTTTTGGAGAAAAGCAAAGTCTTTTCGTTAGGCAAGTGCATAAAATGTCATCGATACAAAGAGAAATATCATGTTTGTTTGCCACAATTCCTCTAGGATTCTACCTAGAAAATACGAATGTGTAGAACTGGTGTACCCATGATGAACCAATTAGTGTTTCAATGGGACAAAATTAAATATTCCCTTATAAAAACATTCAAATCAATAAAGTCCATTGATGGTATCCAGAAAAAACAAACACAGAGTCTGTAGCAATATCTGGGATTGAGTTAGCCAAAACACAACCGGATATTTCTGGTTACATCCAGTCATATCCGGACAAACTCCTGTGGAATTCATATGCAGCGGACCGAGAAAATCACAGTACAAATGGTTTTGGAGAAAAGCAAAGCCTTCTTGTTAGGCAAGTGCATAAAATGTCAACGATACAAACAGAAATATCATGTTTGTTTGCGGCAGTCACTCTAGTTTTCTCCCTAGAAAATACGAATGTGTAGAGGTGGTATCGCCATGATGAACCAATTAGTGTTTCAATGGGACAAAATTAAATATCCCCTGATAAAAACATTCAAAACAATAAAATCCATTGCAATTATCCAGAAATAACAAATATAGAATCTGTAGCAATATCTGGGATTGAGTTAGCCAAAACAAAATCGGATATTTACGGTTTCATCCAGTCATATCCGGACAAACTCCTGTGGAATTCGTATGCAATGGAACGAGAAAATCACAGTACAAATGGTTTTGGAGAAAAGCAAAGTCTTTTCGTTAGCAAGTGCATAAAATGTCATCGATACAAACAGAAGTATCATGTTTGTTTGCCGCAGTTCCTCTAGCTTTCTCCCTAGAAAATATGAATGTGTAGAGCTGGTGTGCCCATGATGAACCAATTAATGTTTCAACGGCACAAAGTGAAATGTTCCCTCATAAAAAAACATTCAAAACAATAAAGTCCATGGATAATATCCAGAAAACACAAACACAGAGGCTTTCACAATATTTCGGATTGAGTTAGCCAAAACACAACTGGATATTTCTGGTTACATCCAGTCATATCCGGACAAAGTAGTGTGGAATTCGTATGCAATGGACCTAGAAAATCACAGGAAAAATGGTTTTGGAGAAAAGCAAAGTCATTTCATTAGGCAAGTGCCTAAGATATCATCAATACACACAGAAATACCATGTTTGTTTGTCGCAGTTCCTCTAGCTTTCTCCCTAGAAAATAAGAATGTGTAGAAGTGGTGTCTCCATGTGGAACCAATTAGTGATTCCAAGCACAAAATTAAATATTCCCTGATAAAATCATTCAAGACAATAAAGTCCATGGATAATATCAGGAATACACAAACACAGAGGCTGTAGGACTATCTGGGATTGAGTTAGCCAAAAGAAAACCAGATTTCTCCGGTTTCATCCAGTCATATCCGGACAAACTGGTGTGAAATTCGTATGCAGTGTATCGAGAAAATCACAGAAAAATGGTTTCGGAGAAAAGCAAAGTCTTTTCGTTAGGCAAGTGAATAAAATGTAATCTATATAAAGAGAAATATCATGTTTGTTTTCCGCAGTTCCTCTATCTTTCTCCCTCCAAAATACAAATATGTAGAGCTGGTGTATCCATGTGGAACCAATTAGTGTTCCAAGAACAAAATTAAGTATTCCCTGATAAAAAATATTGAAAACAATAAAATCCGTGGATAATATCAGGAATACACAAACACAGAGTCTGTAGCAATATCTGGGATTGAGTTAGCCAAAACACAACCGGATATTTCTGATTACATCCAGTCATATCAGGACAAACTGGTGTGGAATTCATATGTAATGTACCAAGGAAATCACAGTAAAAATGGTTTTGGAGTAAAGCAACGTATTTTCCTTAGGCAATTGGACAAAATGTCATGTATACAAAGAGAAATTTCATGTTTGTTTGCCGCAGTTCTTCTAGCTTTCTCCCTAGAAAATATGAATGTTTAGAGCTGGTGTCTCCATGTGGAACCAATTAGTGTTTCTATGGTACAAAATTAAATGTTCCCTGATAAAAACATTCAAAACAATAAAGTCCATCGATAATATCCTGAAAACACAAAAAAAGAATCTTTCACAATATTTCGGATTAGTTAGCCAAAACACAACCAGATATTTTTGGTTTCATCCAGTCATATCCGGAAAAAGTGGTGTGGAATTCTGATGCAATCGACCGAGAAAATCACTGTAAAAATGGTTTCGGAAAAAAGCAAAGTCTTTTCATTAGGCACGTACATAAAATGTCATCTATACAAACAGAAATATCATGTTTGTTTGCCGCAGTTCCTCTAGCTTTCTCCGTAGAAAATACGAATGTGTAGAGCTGGGGTCCCCATGATGAACCAACTAGTGTTTCAGCAGTACAAAATGAAATGTTCCCTGATAAACATTCAAAACAATAAATTCCATCGATAATATCCAGAAAACACAAATACTGAGGCTTTTACAACATTTCGGATTGAGTTAGCCAAAAAACAACTGGATATTTCTGGTTCCATCCAGTCATGACCGGACAAACTGGTGTGGAATTCGTATGCAATGGACCGAGAAAATCGCAGTAAAATCGTTCTGGAGAAAAGCAAAGTCTTTTCATTATGCAAGTGCGTAAAATGTCATCGATACAAACAGAAATATCAAGTTTGTTTGCCACCGTTCCTCTAGCTTTCTGCCTAGAAAATACAAATATGTAGAGCTGGTGTATCCTTGTGGAACTAATTATTGTTCCAAGAACAAAATTAAATGTTCCTTGATAAAAAATTTTCAAAACAATATAGTCCGCGGATAATATCAGGAATACACAAACACAGAGGCTGTAGCAATATCTGGGATTGAGTTAGCCAAAAGACACCCGGACATTTCTGGTTTCATCCAGTCATATCAGGACAAACTGGTGTGGAATTCGTATGCAGTGTACCGAGAAAATCTCAGTAAAAGTGGTTTTGGAGAAAAGCAAAGTCTTCTCGTTAGGCAAGTGCATAAAATGTCATCGATACAAACATAACTATCATGTTTGTTTGCTGCAGTTCCTCTAGCTTTCTCCATAGAAAATACGAATGTGTAGAGCTGGTGTCTCCATGATGAACCAATTAGTGTTTCAACGGAACAAAATTAAATGTTCCCTGATAAAAACATTCAAAACAATAAAGTCCATCGATAATACCCAGAAAACAAAAATACAGAGGCTTTTACAACATTTCGGATTGAGTTAGCCAAAAGACAACCAGATATTTCTGGTTCCATCCAGTCATGTCCGGACAAACTGGTGTGGAATTCGTATGTAATGGACCTAGAAAATCACAGGAAAATGGTTTTGGACAATAGCAAAGTCTTTTCGTTAGGCAATTGCATAAGATATCATCTATACAAACAGAAATACCATGTTTGTTTGTCGCAGTTCCTCTAGCTTTCTCCCTAGAAAATACGAATGTGTTCAACTGGTGTCTCCATGTGGAACCAATTAGTGATTCCAAGCACAAAATTAAATATTCCATGATAAAAAACATTCAAAACAATAAATTCCATGGATAATATCAGGAATACACAAACACAGAGGCTGTAGCAATATCTGGGATTGAGTTAGTCAAAACAAAACCGGATTTTTCCGCTTTCATCCAGTCATATCAGGACAAACTGGTGTGGAATTCATATGCAATGCAACGAGAAAATCACAGTAAAAATGGTTTTGGAGTAAAGCAACGTATTTTCCTTAGGCAAGTGGCTAAAATGTCATCTATACAAAGAGAAATTTCATATTTGTTTGCCGCAGTTCTTCTAGCTTTCTCCCTAGAATATACGAATGTGTAGAGCTGGTGTCTCCTTGTGGAACCAATTAGTGTTTCCGGTTGCATCCAGTCATATCCGGACAAACTGGTGTGGAATTCATATGAAGTGTACCGAGAAAATCACAGTAAAATGGTTTTGGAGAAAAGCAAAGTCTTTTTGTTAGGCAAGTGCATAAAATGTCATCTATACAAACAGAAATATCATGTTTGTTTGCCGCAGTTCCTCTAGCTTTCTCCCTAGAAAATACGAATATGTTCAGCTGGTGTCTCCATGTGGAACCAATTACTGTATCCAAGCTCAAAATAAAATGTTCCCCAATAAAAAACATTCTAAAGATTCAAGTCCGGATAGGAAATTTGGAGAGTAGCAATGAACCAATTAGTGTTTCTACAGTACAAAAATAAATGTTCCCGAGAGAGCAGCAAGATGGAGGAATAGGCAGGGAGCACACTCTTTTCCGGGGGAGAGTAAGTTTAATGTAAGTGGAGATACTGCAGGGTCAAGGAAGAGTAGGGGATGAAACAGCAGAGGAAACTCTTCCGGAACTAGTGATTCACAGTGGACCTGCGTGGAAAGCGTGGGAGCCCAAGTTCGGGACACCAGCGGCAGACTCATCACTCCATCGCTGGTACGTGATGTGAGCCGAACCTCAATAGCCCGAGACACCAGCGGGCAAGTGGAAAGAGGTGGCTAGAGGGAATGAGGCTTGAAACTCCGTGGGGAAAAATTCACCAGGCTAACTAGAAGAGAGAGAGGAAAAAAAATAAAAAAAGAGACCGATACGGATACAAGTTTCTCTCTCTCCGCTCACCTCTCAAAGGTGAGCAAGACAGAGCAGGCACCATTTTGGACATACGTCATAAGCAGGGTGACCTCAGGTCTGCACTGGCCCTGAGCCTAGCAGAAACACCTGACTCTGGGGGGAGGGGTGAAATAACAGGAGATTAGCATCTAACTTGGCTACCCAGTGGGAGACTGCAGGAGAATTGGAGCCCACACTGAGGGCAGCACAGATTTCCTGTGTGGTCCTTGGGAAAGAGCTTCCAATCTCTGGCTCCTGTGGGTATATCATTTGCCTGCTAACTACCTCCAATTACGTTCAGCTGTGCAGAATTACTTCCCTTTTGAATCAAAAAAAGAAAGAGACATTTACCACACCTAACCTGGGAGTGTCACCTTTGACACACCCTCAACCCTGAGGAACCAAACACAGCTCTCAGTCCACACTCATCTCAAGCCTCTAAGACTCCACTGAAAGCAGACAGTCCAGTTAATATAGAGCCATAGTGTAACAAGAAAAAAACACCACAGTGAAGAAACCAAATATCTCCAACATGCCAAACAACAAACACAACAACCAAGCTAACAAGAACAAGGAAGACACTATGACGCCCCCAAATGAAAAAGGCACCCCAATTCAAGATTATGAAGATCTTGAGATCGAAGAAATGCAAGAAGCAGATCTCAAAAAATTGATAAGAGCATTAAGAAGTTCTCAAAAACAAATTCTTGAACTACAGAAATCCT
Source organism: Lepus oiostolus (assembly GCA_036325905.1). NCBI lineage: Eukaryota > Metazoa > Chordata > Mammalia > Lagomorpha > Leporidae > Lepus > Lepus oiostolus. Next base: position 54,542,552 of record CM070808.1, on the reverse strand, counting down.
TAATGGACAAGATAGAAAATCTCTCTCGTGAAAATGAAATATTAAGGAGGAATCAAAATGAAATGAAACAACTAGTGGAACAAGAAACTGTGATAGTGACGAGAAATCATAATGAAATGAAGAATTCAATAGATCAAATGACAAACACATTAGAGAGCCTTAAAAACAGAATGGGCGAAGCAGAAGAGAGAATATCAGACTTAGAAGACGGAGAACAGGAAAGGGAACAGGCAAACCAAAGAAAAGAAGAAGAAATCAGAAATCTAAAAAATATTGTCAGGAATCTACAGTTTACTATTAAAAAACCCAACATTCGGGTTCTAGGAGTTCCTGAAGGCATGGAGAGGGAGAAAGGATTAGAAGGCATTTTCAGTGAGATACTAGCAGAAAATTTCCCAGGTTTGGAGAAGGACAGAGGCATCTTAGTACAGGAAGCTTATAGAACCCCTAGTAAACATGACCAAAAGAGATCCTCACCACGACATGTTGTAATCAAACTCACCACAGTGAAACATAAAGAAAAGATCCTAAAATGTGCAAGAGAGAAACGTCAGATTACTCTTAGAGGATCTCCAATTAGACTCACAGCAGACTTCTCATCAGAAACCCTACAAGCTAGAAGGGAATGGCGAGACATAGCCCAGGTAGTAAGAGAGAAAAACTGCCAGCCCAGAATATTATATCCTGCAAAGCTCTCATTTGTGAATGAAGGTGAAATTAAGACTTTTCATAGCAAACAGAAACTGAAAGAATTTGTTGCCACTCATCCTGCCCTGCAAGAGATGCTTAAAGATGTGTTACACACAGAAACACAGAAACACGGTCACCAACATGAAAGAAGGTAAAGGAAGGAAACCTCACAGCAAAAGATCACAGGAAGCTCAATTTCTCTTTGACATAGAATTAAACTCTGATGCTCTGTTAAAGCAATGTGTTAAAGTAATCTATTATGTGCTCTTGATGTCTGTTAAATTCTAATTGTTCAAAAACAGCTGAATTTTTATTAAGAGCTATGGGTTATGTAAATATGTGCTTATTTTCAAAGATTTGAATAATCACCTTGTAACAAGATCAAATTTGGTCTATGTTATGTCATGATTTTAAGGAATCTTATTTCAACCAGATATTTTGGATTTTGAGCCTTCTTGGCATTCTTGACAGGCATTCAAAAAAACAAAGTTTCAAACAATCTGGTCTCTAAAATTTCCAGTAAATCCTGGACTTTGGTTTGTCCAGTTTGGGCCCAACTGAAAAAATCGAAGGACCTATGTCTCTCATCTTATAGAGACACCAACTAAGCAGGCTATTTGGATCATATTAGAAGGACTGTCAGGATGTGATGTGGTACCAGACTTTAAGTTTCTATAATGGAAAATGCTATTAATACAAATGTTTGAGAATTAAAAAGTCTAATGATCTTGTGTTACTAGACATGATAGTTATCTTAATGAGAAAGCCCCAGAGGCCTAAAGGGTTAAATACTTGTCAAATCCTACAGGTGCTTTCAAAAATACTGTGAAGTATGCAAGTGCCTCTTGTTGGTTGATTAGTTTATAATTTTAAACATGGCGACTTAAAGTCTTTTGTCATCCATAGTTATATATGATGTGCTGCTCATAAAACTAAAGCGTTGTTGGTTCTATGTTTAGCTGTCCTCCTATAGGTTCCTATGGACTTTTTCCAGCCACTTGTACTGTATTCAGTACTTTGGGATGGCTCTGTAAACAGATGAAGCCAATAATGTATTAACAGTACCAACTGAGAGAAAGTATGGTTAACTGACATTACTAAAAACACAAAGCCATTCAAATCCATTGGCAATCTACAAAAAGAGTTAAAGATTTTAAAAGCTATTATTAAAATTGCTATATTGGTCTATTATGCTATGTTATGTGTGTGTACATATTGTATGTCCACATGGGGAAATTTTATTAAGAGTTTTATTTTAAATGGCTTATAGATAAGATTGTCCATAAATTTAAGCTGCTAAAATCAATCAAATATACATTTTAATTGGTGTGACCTGAATCTCTGTATCATATGTTTTATACGTGTTCGTAGAAAGAAACTAAAACATTTTAGATGGTTGTGCTTAAGTTTACTGGCTAAACAGACTACACCATGTTAGATATTTAAGAGGTGTTTCCAAATACATGATTCTTAAAATTTATAGAAGGCATTGGACCTTCTGGTAAATGTTTTCTTAAGTTCTTATCTAATGGTTGAAATGGTTTGCTAAGTATTCATGTAATATTGCTATTGTCATCAAGCGATCTAGGACTTGCTCCATCATTTCTATTCTAAGCCCAACTTGTTCTTTCATTTCTCTATTCTCTTCAAGGTAGGAAACTAATTCTATTATAAAGGAATCTGTGGACACACAATTTAATTTTTAGACCATATAAAAGAGGTGGCTAACATTTTTCTGTAATAGCATAGCCAAAATAAGAACTTGAATAATAATAATCTCATAGTAGATTCACTTTGCCATCAGCGAAGTATACAGTAAGTAGAAAAAACCTCCCTTTCAGACCAAAGGGAAATAAAGTTTGAAAGTGAGAATATAATTTTCCTCATGGGCATTGTCTACCTTAGAAAAACTACTGCAGAACATGCCTGTGACTATAGACTTGTAGTTCAGGCCGCAGAAGATTAGAGATGGGACTTGGGCACTCGCTTGACTTGCATCCTCTGGTCTGCTTTAACACAAACCAGGAGGAAAGAAAGCTAGGCATCATAAGCAATGGGTGGCAGGCCTATTAATGGCTGATCTGTACAGTGATCTGCCCTCAAGGAGACCCAACAGGCCAATCCACTGCAGTGGCTTTCAAAGTGGTAAGCCTGGGCTTCAGCAGAAGTCAGCTTGTGAAGAGCCTTGGCAGCTCTGCCAAGAGTTGGATCACTGGAAATGGACCTGCCCTGGAGTTGAAGGATGCCCAGGTCAGAGCCACAGATGTTATTGGCTCTAAGCTGAAAAGCCCTTCACTCAGCCCAACTTCCAAAGTGACCACTGCAGCTGAGGGTTTGGTCAAGTAGGGTCAGCAACATTGCAGGTAGAACTGTAAATTTCTTGTTAGAGATGCCCCCTGCCTTGACCTGGCCAGCGCTCCTCCCAGGCCAGCCAAGTAATGAAAGCCAACAGATTGCCTTCCCCTAGGAGGTTCACACTTCCCTTAGGATATACCCCATGTGAAGAGATAGATAGGTCTGGGCCTCTGAATTTACAAGGCCTAAAGCCCAACAGATTATTATCAAGCCCATTCTATCAGGTTCTATTTGCCTCTCAATCAGAAAAATTACTTGTAGCTTAGACAGCACCTTTCTTAGCTCCTCTAATAATGACTCTGTCCTTTGTTCTAGACCCTGTCTAGTGCACTTGGGCCTCATTCCTTTGTAATCATAACCTCTACTCTACCACCAATGGCTCTACTCCCAACCTGTGTGTACTGATGGTCCTCTTCCCCACTTAATGCTGTACAATTGTTCAAACCTGGTAAATGCCACTCTTAGGATCATTGGTTACTATCCTCACTCTGTCTTTTATGACCTTGTCTAAATATGATCAGAGTTGGTAAACTTGGAAGGCTCATAGCCTTGGCAACTCATGATGACAGCCTAGGATGTTTACCGGCACCATAAACTAGAGTGTCAATTTGTTGGGTCAACAACAGGAGCCACTGTGCACTTGCTCCTCATGTGGGATCTCTGTCCTTAATGCGCTGTACATTGTGATTTCATGCTATATATAGTACTCAAACAGTATGTTTCACTTTGTGTTTCCATGTGGGTGCAAACTGTTGAAATCTTTACTTCATATATACTAACTTCATGTTCTGTATATAAAGAGAACTGAAAATGAATCTTGAGGAAATGAAAGGGGAGAGGGAGGGGGAGAGGGGAGGGTTGCGGGTGTGAGGGAAGTTATGAGAGGGGGAAGCCATTGTAATCCATAAGCTGTACATTGGAAATTTACATTCATCAAATAAAAGTTAAAAAAAAGAAAAAAAATAAATCCGTTGATAATATCCAGAAAACACAAACACAGAGGCTTTCACAATATTTCGAATTGAGTTAGCCAAAACACAACCGTATATTTCTGGTTTCATCCAGTCATATTCGGACAAACTGCTGTAGAATTCCTATGCAATGGACTGAGAAAATCACAGCAAAAATGGTTTTGGAGAAAAGCAAAGTCTTTTCGTTAGGCAAGTGCATAAAATGTCATCTATACAAACAGAAATATCATCTTTATTTGCCGCAGTTCCTCTAGATTTCTCCCTAGAAAATACGAATGTGTAGAGCTGGTGTCTATATGTGAAACCAATTAGTGTTTCCAAGCACAAAATTGAATGTTCCCTGATAAAAAACATTCAAAACAATAAAGTCCGTGGATAATATCAGGAATACACAAACACAGAGGCTGTGGCAATATCTGGGATTGAGTTAGCCAAAACAAAACCAGATATTTCTGGTTCCATCCAGTCATGTCCGGACAAACTGGTGTGGAATTCGTATGCAATGGACCGAGAAAATCATAGTAAAAATGGTTTTGGGGAAAAGTAAAGTCTTTTCGTTAGGCAAGTGCATAAAATGTCATCGATACAAACAGAAATATCATGTTTGTTTGTCGCATTTCTTCTAGCTTTCTCCCTAGAAAATACGAATGTGTAGAGCTGGTGTCCCCATGATGAACCAATTAGTGTTTCACAGCACAAAATTAAATGTTCCCTGATAAAAATATTCAAAACAATAAAGTCCATCGATAATATCCAGAAAACACAAACACAGAGGCTTTCACAATATTTCGCATTGAGTTAGCCAAAACACAACCGGATATTTCTGTTGGCATCCAGTCATATCCGGACAAACTGGTGTGGAATTCGAATGCAATGGACCAAAAAAATCACAGTGAAAATGGTTTGGGAAAAGCAAAGTCTTTTCATTAGGCAAGTGCATAAAATGTCATCTATACAAACAGAAATATCATGTTTGTTTGTCGCAGTTCCTCTAGCTTTCTCCCTAGAAAATACGAATGTGTAGAGCGGGTGTCTGCATATTGAACCAATTGTTGATCCCAATCACAAAATTAAATATTCGCTGATAAAAAACATTCAGAACAATAAAGTCCATGGATAATATCAAGAATACACAAACACAGAGGCTGTAGCACTATCTGGGATTGAGTTAGCCAAAACAAAACCAGATATTTCCGGTTTCATCCAGTCATATCCTGACAAACTGGTGTGGAATTCATATGAAGTGTACTGAGAAAATCTCAGAAAAATGGTTTTGGAGAAAAGCAAAGTCTTTTCGTTAGGCAAGTGCATAAAATGTCATCTATTCAAACAGAAATAGCATGTTAGTGTGCCGCAGTTCCTCTAACTTTCTCCTTAGAAAATACGAATCTGTAGAGCTGGTGTCTAAATGTGGAACCAATTAGTGTTTCTATGGTACAAAATTAAATGTTCCCTGATAAAAAACATTCAAAACAATAAAGTCCATCGATAGTATCCAGAAAAAACAAACACTGAGGCTTTCACAACATTTCAGATTGAGTTAGCCAAAACACAACTGGATATTTCTATTTTCATCCAGTCATATCCGGACAAACTGGTGTGGAATTCATATTCAATGGACTGAGAAAATCACAGTAAAATGGTTTTGGAGAAAAGCAAAGGCTTTTCGTTAGGCAAGTGCATAAAATGTCATCTATATAAACAGAAATATAATGTTTGTTTGTCTCAGTTCCTCTAGCTTTCTCCCTAGAAAATACGCATGTGTAGAGCTTGTGTCTCCATGTGGAACCAATTAGTGATTCCAAGCACAAAACTAAATGTTCCCTGATAGAAAACATTCAAAACAATAAAGTCCTTGGATAATATCAGGAATACAGAAACACAGAGGCTGTAGCAATATCTGGGATTCAGTTAGCCAAAACAAAACCGGATATTTCCGCTTTCATCCATTCATATCCGGACAAACTGGTGTGGAATTCGTATGAAATGGACTGAGAAAATCACAGTAAGATTGGTTTTGGAGAAAAGCAAAGTCTTTTCGTTAGGCAAGTGCATAAAATGTCATGTATACAAACAGAAATATCGTGTTTGTTTTTGGCAGTTCCTCTAGCTTTCTCCCTAAAAAATACGAATGTGTAGAGTTGGTGTCTCCATGTGGAACCAATTAGTGATTCCAAGCACAAAATTAAATGTTCCCTGATAAAAAACATTCAAAAAAATGAAGTCTGTGGATAACATCAAGAATACACAAACACAGAGGCTGTAGCAATATGGGATTAAGTTAGCCAAAACAAAACCGGATGTTTCCGGTTTCATCCAGTCATATCTGGACAAACTGTTGTGGAATTCCTATGCAATGGACTGAGAAAATCACAGTAAAAATGGTTTTGGAGAAAAGCAAAGTCTTTTCGTTAGGCAAGTGCATAAAATGTCATCTAGACAAACAGAAAATTCATGTTTGTTTGCTGCAGTTCCTCTAGCTTTCTCCCTAGAAAATACCAATATGTTCACCTGGTGTCTCCATGTGGAACCAATTACTGTATCCAAGCTCAAAATAAAATGTTCCCCGATAAAAAACATTCAAAACAATAAATTCCGTTGATAATATCCAGAAAACACAAACACAGAGGCTGGAGCAATATTTGGGATTGATTTAGCCAGAACAAAATCAGATATTTCTGGTTTCATGCAGTCATATGCGGACAAACTGTTGTGGAATTCGTATGCAATGGACCGAGAAAATCAGAGTAAAAATGTTTTTGGAGAATAGCAAAACTTTCCGTTAGGCAAGGGCACAAAATGTCATCTATACAAACAGAAATATCATGTTTGTTTTCAGCAGTTCCTCTAGCTTGCTCCCTAGAAAATAGGAATGTTTAGAGCTGGTGTCCCCATGATGAACTAATTAGTGTTTCTACGGTTCAAAATTAAATGTTCCCTAATAAAAACATTCAAAACAATAAAATCCATCGATAATATCTGAAAACACAAACACAGAGGCTTTCACAATATTTCGGATGGAGTTAGCCAAAATACAACCGGATATTTCTGTTTTCATCCAGTGATATCCGGACAAAGTGGTATGGAATTCGTATGCAATGGGCTAAGAAAATCAGAGTAAAAATGGATTTGGAGAAAAGCAAAGTCTTTTCATTAGGCAAGTGCATAAAATATCATCGATACAAACAGAAATATCATGTTTGTTTGCCGCAGTTCCTCTAGCATTCTCCCTAGAAAATACGAATGTGTAGATGGTGTCTCCATGTGGAACCAATTAATGTTTCCAAGATCAAAATAAAATGTACCCCGATAAACAAAATTCAAAGCAATAAAATCCATTGATAATATCCAGAAAACACAAACACAGAGGCTGTAGCAATATCTGGGATTGAGTAAGCCAAAACAAAACCGGATATTTCTGGTTTCATCCAGTCATATCCGGACAAACTGGTGTGGAATTCGTATGCAGTGTATAGAGAAATTCACAGAAAAATGGTTTTGGAGAAAAGCAAAGCCTTTTCGTTAGGCAAGTGCATAAAATGTCATCTATACAAACAGAAATATCATGTTTGTTTTTCACAGTTCCAATAGCCTTCTCCCAAAAAATATGAACATGTACCCCTGGTGTCCCCATGATGAACCAATTAGTATTTCAACGGTGCAAAATTAAATGTTCCCTGATAAAAACATTCAAAACACTAAAGTCCATCGATACTATCCAAAAAACACAAACACAGAAACTTTCACAATATTTCGGATTGAGTTAGCCAAAACACAACCGTATATCCGGTTTCATTCAATCATATCCGGACATAGTGGTGTGGAATTCGTATGCAATGGACCTAGAAAATCACAGTAAAAATGGTTTTGGAGAAAAGCAGAGTCTTTCGTTAGGGAAGTAGATAAAATATCATCGATACAGACAGAAATATCATGTTTTTTTTTTTGCCACAGTTCCTCTAGTCTTCTCCCTAGAAAATACGAATGTTTAGAGCTGGTGTCCCCATGTGGAACCAATTAGTGTTTCTACGGTACAAAATTAAATTTCCCTGACAAAAAAACATTCAAAACAATAAGTCCATAGATAATATCCAGAAAACACAAACACAGAGGCTGTAGCAATACCTCGGATTGAGTTAGCCAAAACACAACCGGATATTTCTGGTTTCATCCAGTCATATCTGGACAAAGTGATGTGGAATTCGTATGCAATGGACCGAGAAAATCACAGTACAAATGTTTTGGAGAAAAGCAAGTATTTTCGTTAGGCAAGTGCATAAAATATCAGCTATAGAAACAGAAATATGTTTGTTTGCCGCAATTCCTATAGGTTTTTCTGTAGAAATTATGAATGTAATTACTGATGCCATGAACAAGAGTGTCAAATTGTTAAGTCAGCAACAGGAGTCACTGTGTACTTACATCCCATGTGGGATCTGTCCTGAATGTGTTGTCTAATGTGCAGTGATGCTATAACTAGTACTGAAACAGTATTTTTACACTTTGTGTTTCTGCATGGGTACAAACTGATGAGATCTTTACTAATTATATGCTGAATCGATCTTCTGTATATAAAGATAATTGGAAATGAAAAAAAAAACCTGGTGTTAAATTGGAAATGGCATAGAAAATTAATTAATTTTTAAAAAAATATTATGTAGGATGTCTGCCTTTAATGTGCTGTACACTCTTATTTAATGCTATAACTAGTACTCCAACAATATTTTTTTTTCACTTTGTGTTGCTATATGGGGGCAAACTGTTGAAATCGTTACCTAATTTACACTAAACTGATCTTTTCTATATAAAGAGAATTGAAAATGAATGATGATGTGATTGGAAGGGGAGAGGGAGCGGGAAAGGGGAGGGTAGTGGTTGGGAGGGAATTTTTGGGAGAGGGGAGCCATTATAACCCATGAGCTGTACTTTGGAAATTTATATTCATTAAATAAAAGTTAAAAAAAAGAAATTACGAATGTGTAGAGCTGGTGTCTCCATGTGGAAATAATTAGTGTTTTGCAGCACAAAATTAAATGTTCCCTGATAAAAAACATTCAAAACAATAAAGTCTGTGGATAATATCAGGAATACACGAACAAAGAGGCTGTAGCAATATCTGGGATTGAGTTAGCCAAAACACAACCGGGTATTTCCGCTTTCATCCAGTCATATCCGGACACAATGGGGTGGAATTCGTATGCAATGGACCGAGAAAATCACAGTACAAATGGTTTTGGGGAAAAGCAAATTCTTTTTGTTAGGCAAGTGCATAAAATGTCTTCTATACAAACAGAAATATCATTTTTGTTTGTCGCAGTTCCTCTAGCTTTCTCCCTAGAAAATACGAATGTGTAGAGCTGGTGTCCCCATGTGGAACCAATTAGTGTTTCTACGATACAAAATTAAATGTTCCCTGATAAAAAACAATCAAAACAATAAAGTCCGTGGATAATATCAGGAATACACAAACACAGAGGCTGTGGCAATATCTGGGATTGAGTTAGCCAAAACACAACCAGATATTTCTAGTTTCATCCAGTCATATCTGGACAAACTCGTGTGGAATTCGTATGCAATGGACTGAGAAAATCAAGGTACAAATGGTTTTGGAGAAAAGCAAGTATTTTCTTTAGGCAAGTGTATAAAATATCAGCTATAGAAACAGAAATATGTTTGTTTGCCGCAATTCCTATAGGTTTTTCTGTAGAAATTACGAATGTAATTACTGATGCCATGAACAAGAGTGTCAAATTGTTAAGTCAGCAACAGGAGTCACTGTGTACTTACATCCCATGTGGGATCTGTCCTGAATGTGTTGTCTAATGTGCAGTGATGCTATAACTAGTACTGAAACAGTATTTTTACACTTTGTGTTTCTGCATGGGTACAAACTGATGAGATCTTTACTAATTATATGCTAAATCGATCGTCTGTATATAAAGATAATTGGAAATGAAAAAAAAAAAACCTGGTGTTAAATTGGAAATGGCATAGAAAATTAATTAATTTTTAAAAAAATATTATGTAGGATGTCTGCCTTTAATGTGCTGCACACTCTTATTTAATGCTATAACTAGTATTCCAACAGTATTTTTTTTTCACATTGTATTGCTATATGGGGGCAAACTGTTGAAATCGTTACCTAATTTATACTAAACTGATCTTTTGTATATAAAGAGAATTGAAAATGAATGATGATGTGATTGGAAGGGGAGAGGGAGCGGGAAAGGGGAGGGTAGTGGGTGGGAGGGAAGTTTTGGGAGAGGGAAGCCATTATAACCCATGAGCTGTACTTTGGAAATTTATATTCATTAAATAAAAGTTAAAAAAAAGAAATTACGAATGTGTAGAGCTGGTGTCTCCATATGGAAACAATTAGAGTTTCAAGGTACAAAATTAATTGTTCCCTGATAAAAAACATTCAAAACAATAAAGTCTGTGGATAATATCAGGAATAGATTAACACAGAGGCTATAGCAATATTTCGGATTGAGTTAGCCAAAACACAAGCAGATATCTCTGGTTTCATCCAGAAATATCTGGAAACAGTGGGGTGGAATTCGTATGCAATGGACTGAGAAAATCACAGTACAAATGGTTTTGGAGAAAAGCAAAGTCTTTTTGTTAGGCATGTGCATTCTATACAAACAGAAATATCATGTTTGTTTGTTGCAGTTCCTCTAGCTTTCTACCTAGAAAATACGAATGTGTAGGGCTGGTGTACCCATGTGGAACCAATTAGTGTTTCTACGGTACAAAATTAAATGTTCCCTGAGAAAAATATACAACACAATAAATTCCATCGATAATATCCAGAAACATAAAGACAGAGGCTTTCACAATATTTCGGATTGAGTTAGCCAAAACACAACCGGATATTTCCGGATTCATGCAGTCATATCCGGACAACGTGGTGTGGAATTCGTATGAAATGGCCTGAGAAAATCACAGTAAAAATGGTTTTGGAAAAAAGCAAAGTCTTTTCGTTAGGCACGTGCATGAAATGTCATCGATACAAACAGAAATATCATGTTTGTTTGCCGCAGTTCCTCTAGCTTTCTCCCTAGAAAATACGAATGTGTAGAGCTGGTGTCTCCATGTGGAACCAAGTAGTGTTTCACAGCACAAAATTAAATGTTCCCTGATAAAAAACATTCAAAACAATAAAGTCTGTGGATAATATCAGGAATACACAAACACAGAGGCTGTGGCAACATCTGGGATTGAGTTAGGCAAAAAAACCCGGATATTTCCAGTTTCATGCAGTCATATCCGGACAAACTGGTGTGGAATTTGTATGCAATGGACTGAGAAAATCACAGAAAAAATGGTTTTGGAGAAAAGCAAAGTCTTTTCATTAGGCAAGTGCATAAAATGTCTTCTATACAAACAGAAATATCATGTTTGTTCGCCGCAGTTCCTCTAGCTTTCTCCCTAGAAAATACGAATGTGTAGAGCTGGTGTCTCCATGTGGAAACAATTAGTGTTTCAATGGTACAAAATTAAATGTTGCCTGCTAAAAAATATTCGAAACAATAAAGTCTGTGGATTATATCAGGAATGCACAAACAGAGAGGCTGTAACAATATCTGGGATTGAGTTATCCAAAACAAAATCTGGATATTTCCGGTTTCATTCAGGAATATCTGGACAAACTGGTGTGGAATTCGTATGCAATGGACTGAGAAAATCAAGGTACAAATGGTTTTGGAGAAAAGCAAGTATTTTCGTTGGGCAAGTGCATAAAATATCAGCTATAGAAACAGAAATATGTTTGTTTGCCGCAATTCCTATAGGTTTTTCTGTAGAAATTACGAATGTAATTACTGATGCCATGAACAAGAGTGTCAAATTGTTAAGTCAGCAACAGGAGTCACTGTGTACTTACATCCCATGTGGGATCTGTCCTGAATGTGTTGTCTAATGTGCAGTGATGCTATAACTAGTACTGAAACAGTATTTTTACACTTTGTGTTTCTGCATGGGTACAAACTGATGAGATCTTTACTAATTATATGCTGAATCGATCTTCTGTATATAAAGATAATTGGAAATGAAAAAAAAAACCTGGTGTTAAATTGGAAATGTCATAGAAAATTAATTAATTTTTAAAAAATATTATGTAGGATCTCTGCCTTTAATGTGCTGTACACTCTTATTTAATGCTATAACTAGTACTCCAACAGTATTTTTTTTTCACTTTGTGTTGCTATATGGGGGCAAACTGTTGAAATCGTTACCTAATTTATACTAAACTGATCTTTTGTATATAAAGAGAATTGAAAATGAATGATGATGTGATTGGAAGGGGAGAGGGAGCGGGAAAGTGGAGGGTAGTGGGTGGGAGGGAAGTTTTGGGAGAGGGAAGCCATTATAACCCATGAGCTGTACTTTGGAAATTTATATTCATTAAATAAAAGTTAAAAAAAAGAAATTACAAATGTGTAGAGCTGGTGTCTCCATGTGGAAACAATTAGAGTTTCAATGGTACAAAATTAAATGTTCCCTGATAAAAAACAATCAAAACAATAAAGTCTGTGGATAATATCAGGAATACATAAACACAGAGGCTGTAGCAATATTTCGGATTGAGTTAGCCAAAACACAAGCAGATATCTCTGGTTTCATCCAGTCATAATTGGACACAGTGGGGTGGAATTCGTATGCAATGGACCGAGAAAATCACAGTACAAATGGTTTTGGAGAAAAGCAAAGTCTTTTTGTTAGGCAAGTGCATAAAATATCTTCTATACAAACAGAAATATCATGTTTGTTTTCAGCAGTTCCTCTAGCTTTCTCCCTAGAAAATACGAATGTGTAGAGCTGGTGTACCCATGTGGAACCAATTAGTGTTTCTACGGTACAAAATTAAATGTTCCCTGATAAAAATATACAACACAATAAATTCCATCGATAATATCCAGAAAACACAAACACAGAGGTTGTAGCAATATTTCATATTTAGTTAGCCAAAACACAACCGGATATTTCCGGTTTCATCCAGTCATATGTGGAGAAACTGGTGTGGAATTCGTATGCAGTGTATCGAGAAAATCACAGAAAAAATGGTTTTGGAGATAAGCAAAGCCTTTTCATTAGGCAATTGCATAAAATGTCATCTATACAAACAGAAATATCATGTTTGTTTGCCGCAGTTCCTCTAGCTTTCTCCCTAGAAAATACGAATGTGTAGAGCTGGTGTCCCCATTAGGAACCAATTAGTGTTTCTACGGTACAAAATTAAATGTTCCCTGATAAAAAACATTCAAAACAATAAAGTCTGTGGATAATATCAGGAATAGATAAACACAGAGGCTGTAGCAATATTTCGGATTGAGTTAGCCAAAACACAAACAGATGTCTCTGGTTTCATCCAGAAATATCTGGACACAGTGGGGTGGAATTCGTATGCAATGGACCGAGAAAATCACAGTAAGATTGGTTTTGGAGAAAAGCAAAGTCTTTTCATTAGGCAAGTGCATAAAATGTCTTCTATACAAACAGAAATATCATGTTTGTTTGCCACAGTTCCTCTAGCTTTCTCCCTAGAAAATACGAATGTGTAGAGCTGGTGTCCCCATGTGGAACCAATTAGTGTTTCTACGGTACAAAATTAAATGTTCCCTGAGAAAAATATACAACACAATAAATTCCATCGATAATATCCAGAAACACAAAGACAGAGGCTTTCACAATATTTCGGATTGAGTTAGCCAAAACACAACTGGATATTTCCGGTTTCATCCAGTCATATCCGGACAACGTGGTGTGGAATTCGTATGAAATGGCCCGAGAAAATCACAGTAAAAATGGTTTTGGAAAAAAGCAAAGTCTTTTCGTTAGGCACGTGCATGAAATGTCATCTATACAAACAGAAATATCATGTTTGTTTGCCGCAGTTCCTCTAGCTTTCTCCCTAGAAAATACGAATGTGTAGAGCTGGTGTCTCCATGTGGAACCAAGTAGTGTTTCACAGCACAAAATTAAATGTTCCCTAATAAAAAACATTCAAAACAATAAAGTCTGTGGATAATATCAGGAATACACAAACACAGAGGCTGTGGCAACATCTGGGATTGAGTTAGGCAAAAAAAAACCGGATATTTCCAGTTTCATGCAGTCATAGCCGGACAAACTGGTGTGGAATTTGTATGCAATGGACTGAGAAAATCACAGAAAAAATGGTTTTGGAGAAAAGCAAAGTCTTTTCGTTAGGCAAGTCCATAAAATGTCATCTATACAAACAGAAATATCATGTTTGTTTGCCGCAGTTCCTCTAGCTTTCTCCCTAGAAATACGAATGTGTAGAGCTGGTGTCTCCATGTGGAAACAATTAGTGTTTCAATGGTACAAAATTAAATGTTGCCTGCTAAAAAATATTCAAAACAATAAAGTCTGTGGATTATATCAGGAATGCACAAACAGAGAGGCTGTAACAATATCTGGGATTGAGTTATCCAAAACAAAATCTGGATATTTCCGGTTTCATTCAGGCATATCTGGACAAACTGGTGTGGAATTCGTATGCAATGGACTGAGAAAATCACAGGAAAATGGTTTTGGAGAAAAGCAAAGTCTTTTCATTAGGCAAGTGCATAAAATGTCATCTATACAAACAGAAATATCATGTTTGTTTGCCGCAGTTCCTCTAGCTTTCTCCCTAGAAAATACGAATGTGTAGAGCTGGTGTCTCCATGTGGACCAATTAGTGTTTCCAAGCACAAAATTAAATGTTCCCTGAAAAAAAAAACATTCAAAAAATAAAGTCTGTGGATAATATCAGGAATACACAAACACAGAGGCTGTAGCAATATTTCGGATTTAGTTAGCCAAAACAAAACCAGATATTTCTGGTTTCATCCAGTCATATCTGGACAAACTGGTGTGGAATTCGTATGCAATGGACTGAGAAAATCAAGGTACAAATGGTTTTGGAGAAAAGCAAGTATTTTCGTTAGGCTAGTGCATAAAATATCAGCTATAGAAACAGAAATATGTTTGTTTGCCGCAATTCCTATAGGTGTTTCTGTAGAAATTACGAATGTATTAAAGCTCTCCTCCTAGTTAGCCAGGTAATGCAAGTCAACAGGGTGCCTCCCTTAAAGGAGATTCACATCTCTTACAATTCTCCTCCTGCACCCCCTGGATAGGTCTGGGCCTCACACACCCAGCCAGGCCTTAAACGTCTATCCAATAATATTAAGCTTAGAGAAAGTCCTCCCTGCCAGTTCCTAAAAATAGGGCTTTCAGTAACAGCTAACTCAGATAGTCCTGCACCTATTTGGACAGGTCCTCACTGAGGACTTATAGGGACTATCTCTTGAGGGGGGTGCACAATAATCCATAATGTAGATGATTAAATGTAAACAATTTGTTAGTCTGTCTCCTTTCCCAGCCTGAGACTCTAGTCTTGTACATTGGCTTAACTTGCTAGCAAAACTAGCTACTAGGTATCTGGAGGAAAACAAAGCATAGCTAGTCCATTAAAGTGTTAACTATTGAACCCTTATCCTCTCCCCTGGGGAGAGAAAACCAGCCCCAGAGAGGATATGGGCCATGCAGCAAATTCCTACTTCTGCAAACTTCAGGCAGTCCCAGCTTTTCTCTATCAGGTTACAGGTTCCTAGATACAGGGAAATGGCACAGTTCCTAAACCAGGCTCTTGACAGGCAGCCAAAGCAGAGCCCCCTCCTTTGGGGGAAAGAACAAACCATAGCCTTTGCTCAGCTAAAGGATGCTATGATAAAGCCCCTGTGCTAGGACTGCCAAGCCCAGAGGAACCCTCCCAGCTGTACATCACTTGGAGGCAAGGAGTCACCTTAGGAGGGTTAACTCAGGATCTGGGACCTGCTAAGCAACCTGTGAGCTACTTTTTCTAAAACCTTAAACATGGTTGCACAAGGATGTTCTCAGTGCCTAAAGACAATGGCAGCAGCTGCCTTGCTGACAGGAGGTATCTAGAATTACACTGGGGCAAGATATCGCCCTTTATACCTCACATCAAATAAATTCTCTATTAGAGCAAAAGGGCTCTCACTGGCTCACAGATAGTAGGATACTAATGTATCAGGTCCTCCTTCTAGAAAACCCCCAGGTAAAAATAAGGCATTGCTCTACACTAAACCCAGTTACTTTAATGCCAGTTCTAGGGGAAAGTGGTCCCCTCCACTCCTGTACTGAGACTATAGATCAAGTCTATATTCTTGATCTAGGCCAGCAGAAGGGACCTAAAAGCCCCCTGACTAATGCAGATGAGGTTTGGTTCACAGAGAGAAACAGTTTTGTCAGACAGGACCTGCTTCTCAGGGTATGCAACAGTTACAGCATGGCACGTTATTGAAACGTGCTCTGCCCCCAGGAACTTTTGCTCAGCTAGCAGAACTAATTGCCTTAACCAGAGCTCTAGATCACACAAGGGATTTTTAAGGCATCTTCACTCTGCATGGAGACCTTAGTCTTCTGGTAAGGTAAGAAGAGCCAACCAGGCTCTATGGAAAACATCAAGTATAGAAATGTGTGCTTGGTAAGAAAGGCTTAGAAGGAAAGAGTGTTGTTGGTAAGAAGGGTTAAAAAGGAAAGGACATGGTTTGTAAGAATGACTTTATCCTGATGGCTAGTTTACTCTAGACTGGAATGGAAATGGTGAAATGTTTAAAGTAAGTTGAAGATGGTGTGTGGAAGTCACAAAAGGTTATAAGAAAAAGAAGTGTTAAACATGCTAACTGCTGCTCCAGGGGGTATCTGTGCCATGCTCCAGGAAGAATGTTGTTTCTGGGTCAATCAGACTGGACAGGTACAAACCCAAATTTGTACTTTTCCTGGACAATTCCAAACAGCTCCAGGACCAGGCCAAGCAGGGCTGGGATTTCTGGCCTAACATCTGGTCATGGAAATCTTGGCTATTTCCTCTCCTTGGCCCAATAACTTCTGTAATCTTGCTGCTTCTCTTTGGACCGTGTGTTTTTAATGCCCTTGTTCGTTTTGTCTCTAGCAGACTAAGAGCTGTTGAACTCCAAATTGTCGTCAGACAAGGCTTCCAGCCCATCCCACTGGACGACCTGAGCAGCCCCCTGGACCGAGCAGCACAGTCTTTCTAAGGCTACTGTCACACACCATAAGACAGATAGCAAGAGGAAATACCCAAATCTCCCTCGACGCCCACATGCCAGCTTTGAAGAAGTTACAGAAGACGGAACTCCATCCATAATCCCAAAAAGAATTTTGGGTATTACCTCTTGAGGGGGGAATGTTAGGTAGGAAGTCAGTTATGAGCTTATGTGTGTGTGACAGGCCTAAAGAGAAGACATCTATATGCATCTGCATCTCAAAGTCATCCTAACAATGTTTCAGGGGAAGCCCAGTTTTCGCATCCTGCCTGCCCTGCCCCCTTCTACCTGATAACCTGCCAGGTGGAGGCCCTCACCCCTCCTGCTTCCTGCCTGATATATCTTCCACAATCTCCCAGGTGCAGCCCAGTATCTGCATCTCAAACACCCTGCTCCCTTCCTCAGGTCTGATAACATTTGCATCCATAAAGTCCTTTGTTTCAGACCTTCAAGAGAAGTTTTTCTATTTACATCCAAAAAGCCCTTTGTTCCAAGAGGAGCAGATGTGGGGAAGCAAGACCCATCTCCTTAAAACCCCCAGCCTCAACTGGACTGCGCGCTCAGCTCTCTGCATCTTTGCTGAGCCGCCCGCCTGGCCTGGCCGGGTGTACTCTCCACTCACCCATGCAGCCCCCCCTCTCCCCCAGTCTGAGGGACTGGGCACTCTCTCTCAGGCCCTGTCTGGAGAGGTGCCCATCCGTCCTTACAGATGTTCCTTCTTAATAAACCTTGCTATTTTACCTCCCACTAAAAAAAAAATACGAATGTAATTACTGATGCCATGAACAAGAGTGTCAAATTGTTAAGTCAGCAACAGGAGTCACTGTGTATTTACATCCCATGTGGGATCTTTCCTTAATGTGTTGTCTAAAGTGCAGTGATGCTATAATTAGTACTGAAACAGTATTTTTACACTTTGTGTTTCTGCATGGGTACAAACTGATGAGATCTTTACTAATTATATACTGAATCGATCTTCTGTATATAAAGATAATTTAAAATAAAAAAAAAACAAACCTGGTGTTAAATTGGAAATGGCATAGAAAATTAATTAATTTTTAAAAAAATATTATGTAGGATCTCTGCCTTTAATGTGCTGCACACTCTTATTTAATGCTATAAATAGTACTCCAACAGTATTTTTTTTTCACTTTGTGTTGCTATAAGGGGGTAAACTGTTGAAATTGTTACCTAATTTATACTAAACTGATCTTTTGTATATAAAGAGAATTGAAAATGAATCACAATGTGATTGGAAGGGGAGAAGGAGTGGGAAAGGGAAGGGTTGTGGGTGGGAGGGAAGTTTTGGGAGAGGGAAGCCATTATAACCCATGAACTGTACTTTGGAAATTTATATTCATTAAATAAAAGTTTAATTAAATAAAGAAATTTGTAGGTGTAGAGCTGGGGTCTCCATGTGGAAACAATTAGTGTTTCAACGGTAAAAAATTAAATTTTCCCTGATAAAAAATATTCAAATCAATAAAGTCCGTGGATAATATCAGGAATACACAAACACAGAGGCTGTAGCAATATCTGGGATTGAGTTAGCCAAAACAAAACCAGATATTTCAAGTTTCATCAGTCATATTCGGACAAACTGGTGTGGAATTCGTATGCAATGGACCGAGAAAATCACAGTAAAAATGGTTTTGGAGAAAAGCAAAGTCTTTTCTTTTGGCAAGTAGATAAAATATCATCGATGCAAACAGAAATATCATGTTTGTTTGCCGCAGTTCCTCTAGCTTTTTCCATAGAAAAAAGGAATGTGTGGAGCTGGTGTCTCCATGTGGAACCAATTAGTGTTTCCAAGATGAAAATTAAATGTTCACAGATAAAAAACATTCAAAACAATAAAGTCTGTGGATAATATCAAGAATACACAAACACAGAGGCTGTAGCAATATTTTGGATTGAGTTAGCCAAAAGACAACCAGATATTTCTGGTTTCATCCAGTCATATCCGGACAAAGTGGTGTGGAATTCGTATGCAATGGACCGAGAAAATCACAGTAAAAATGGTTCTGGTGAAAAGCCAAGTCTTTACGTTAGGCAAGAGCATAAAATGTCATCTATACAAACAGAAATATCATGTTTGTTTGCCGCAGTTCCTATAGCTCACTCCTTAGAAAATATGAATGTGTAGAGCTTATCCCCATGTGGAACCAATTAGTGTTTCAATGGTACAAAATTAAATGTTCCCTGATAAAAATATACAAAACAATAAATTCCATCGATAATATACAGAAACACAAACACAGAGGCTTTCACAATATTTCCGATTGAGTTAGCCAAAACTCAACCGGATATTTCTCATTTCATCCAGTCATATCCGGACAAACTGGTGTGGAACTTGTATGCAATGGACTGAGAAAACTAAGTGAAAATGGTTTTGGAGAATAGCAGTCTTTTTGTTAGGCAAGTGCATAAAATGTCATCTATAAAAACAGAAATATCATGTTTGTCGCAGTTCCTCTAGCTTTCTCCCTAGAAAATACGAATCTGTAGAGCTGGTGTCTCCATGTGGAACCAATTACTGTTTCCAAGCACAAATTAAATGTTCCCTGATAAAAAACATTCAAAACAATAAAGTCCATGGATAATATAAGGAATATACAAACACAGAGGCTGTAGCAATATCTGGGATTGAGTTAGGCAAAACAAAACCGGATATTTCTGGTTTCATCCAGTCATATCCGGACAAACTGGTGTGGAATTTGTATGCATTGGACCGATAAAATCACAGTAAAAATGGTTTTGGAGAAAAGCAAAGTTTTTTTCGTTAGGTAAGTGCATAAAATGTCATCTATACAAACAGAAATACCATGTTTGTTTGTCACAGTTCCTCTAGCTTTTTCCATAGAAAAAAGGAATGTGTGGAGCTGGTGTCTCCATGTGGAACCAATTAGTGTTTCCAAGATGAAAATTAAATGTTCCCTGATAAAAAACATTCAAAACAATAAAGTCCGTGGATAATATCAAGAATACACAAACACAGAGGCTGTAGCAATATCTGGGATTGAGTTAGCCAAAACAAAACCAGATATTTCTGGTTTCATCCAGTCATATCCGGTAAACTGGTGTGGAATTCGTATACAATGGACCGAGAAAATCACAGTATAAATGGCTTTGGAGAAAAGCAAAGTCTCTTCGTTAGCCAAGTGCATAAAATGTCATCTATACAAACAGAAATATCATGTATTTTGCAGCAGTTCCTCTAGATTTCTACCTAGAAAATACGAATACGTAGAGCTGGTGTCCCCATGATGAACCAATTAGTGTTTCAACTGCACAAAATGAAATGTTTCCTGATAAATCATTGAAAACAATAAAGTCCATCGATAATATCCAGAAAACACAAAAAAAGAAACTTTCACAATATTTCGCATTGAGTTAGCCAAAACACAACCGGATATATCTGGTTTCATCCAGTCATATCCGGAAAAAGTCGTTTGGAATTCGGATGCAATGGACTGAGAAAATCACTGTAAAAATGGTTTTGGAGAAAAGCAAAGTCTTTTCGTTAGGCAAGTGCATAAAAAGTCATCAATACAAACAGAAATATCATGCTTGTTTGCTGCAGTTCCTCTAGATTTCTCCCTAGAAAATACGAATGTGTTCAACTGGTTTCTCCATGTGGAACCAATTACAGTATCCAAGCTCAAAATAAAATGTTCCCCGGTAAAAAACATTCAAAAAAATAAAGTCCATCGATAATAACCAGAAAACACAAACAGAGGCCGGCGCCGTGGCTTAACAGGCTAATCCTCTGCCTTGCGGCGCCGGCACACCGGGTTCTAGTCCCGGTTGGGGTGCCGGATTCTATCCCGGTTGCCCCTCTTCCAGGCTAGCTCTCTGCTATGGCCCGGGAAGGCAGTGGAGGATGGCCCAAGAGGTTGGGCCCTGCACCCGCATGGGAGACCAGGAGAAGTACCTGGCTCCTGGCTTCAGATCAGCATGATGCGCTGGCCGCAGCGGCCATTGGAGGGTGAACCAACGGCAAAAAGGAAGACCTTTCTCTCTGTCTCTCTCTCTCACTATCCACTCTGCCTGTAAAAAAAAAAAAAAAAACACAGAGGCTGTAGCAATATCTGGGATTGAGTTAGCCAAAACAAAACCAAATATTTCCGGTTGCATCCAGTCGTATCCGGACAAACTGGTGTGGAATTCGTATGAAGTGTACCGAGAAAATCACAGTAAAATGGTTTTGGAGAAAAGAAAGTCTTTATGTTAGGCAACTGCATAAAATGTCATCTATACAAATAGAAATATCATGTTTGTTTGCCGCAGTTCCTCTAGCTTTCTCCCTAGAAAATATGAATTTGTAGAGCTGGTGTCCCCATGATGAACCAATTAGTGTTTCTACGGTACAAAATGAAATGTTCCCTGATAAAAATATTCAAAACAATAAAGTCCATCGATAATATCCAGAAAACACAAATACAGAGGCTTTCACAATATTTCAGATTGTGTTAGCCAAAACACAACCGGATATTTCTGGTTTCATCCAGTCATATCCGGAAAAAGTCGTTTGGAATTCGTATTCAATGCACTGAGAAAATCACAGTAAAAATGGTTTTGGAGAAAAGCAAAGTCTTTTCGTTAGGCAAGTTCATAAAATGTCATCTATACAAACAGAAATATCATGTTTGTTTGCCGCAGTTCCTCTAGCTTTCTCCCTAGAAAATACGAATATGTTCAGCTGGTGTCTCCATGTGGAACCAATTACTGTATCCAAGCTCAAAATAAAATGTTCCCCAATAAAAAACATTCTAAAGATTCAAGTCCGGATAGGAAATTTGGAGAGCGGCAAGATGGCGGAATAGGCAGGAAGCACACAATTAGTTCTGGGGAGAGACAGTTTAATATAAGTGGAGATACTGCAGGGTCAAGGAAGTGTAGGGGATGAAACAGCAGAGGAAACACTTCTGGAACTAGTGATTCACAGTGGACCTGCGTGGAAAGGGTGGGAGCCCAAGTTCGGGACACCAGCGGCAGACTGAACACACCAGCGCTAGAACGTAAGGTGAGCTGAACCTCAATAGCCCGAGACACCAGCGGGCAAGTGGAAAGAGGTGGCTAGAGGGAATGAGGCTTGAAACTCCGTGGGGAAAAATTCACCAGGCTAACTAGAAGAGAGAGAGGAAAAAAATAAAAAAAGTGACCGATACGGATACAAGTTTCTCTCTCTCTGCTCACCTCTCAAAGGTGAGCAAGACAGAGCAGGCGTCATTTTGGACATACATCATAAGCAGGGCGACCTCAGGTCTTCACCAGCCCTGAGCCTAGCAGAAACACCTGACTCTGCGGGGAGGGGTAAAATAACAGGAGTTTAGGATCTAACTTGGCAACCCAGTGGGAGACTGCAGGAGAATTGGAGACCACACTGAGGGCAGCACAGATTTCCTGTGTCGTCCTTGGGAAAGAGCTTCTGAACTCTGGCTGTTGTGGGTATATCATTTGCCTGCTAACTACCTCCAATTATGTTCAGCTGTGCAGAATTACTTCCCTTTTGAATCAAAAAAAGAAAGAGACATTTACCACACCTAACCTGGGAGTGTCATCTTTGACACACCCTCAACCCTGAGGAACCAAACACAGCTCTCAGTCCACACTCATCTCAAGCCTCTAAGGCTCCACCGAACGCAGACAGTCCACTTAATATAGAGCCATAGTGTAACAAGAAAAAACACCACAGTGAAGAAACCAAATATCTCCAACATGCCAAACAACAAACGCAAAAAACAAGCTAACAAGAACAAGGAAGACACTATGACGCCCCCAAATGAAAAAGACACCCCAATTCAAGATTATGACAATGATGAGATAGAAGAAATGCAAGAAGCAGATCTCAAAAAATTGATAAGAACATTAAGAAGTTCTCAAAAACAAATTCTTGAACTGCAGAAATCCTTAATGGACAAGATAGAAAATCTCTCTCGTGAAAGTGAAATATTAAGGAGGAATCAAAATGAAATGAAACAACTAGTGGAACAAGAAACTGTGATAGTGACGAGAAATCATAATGAAATGAAGAATTCAATAGATCAAATGACAAACACATTAGAGAGCCTTAAAAACAGAATGGGCAAAGCAGAAGAGAGAATATCAGACTTAGAAGACGGAGAACAGGAAAGGAAACAGGCAAACCAAAGAAAAGAAGAAGAAATTAGAAATCTAAAAAATATTGTCTGGAATCTACAGTTTACTATTAAAAAACCCAACATTCGGGTTCTAGGAGTTCCTGAAGGCATGGAGAGGGAGAAAGGATTAGAAGGCATTTTCAGTGAGATACTAGCAGAAAATTTCCCAGGTTTGGAGAAGGACAGAGGCATCTTAGTACAGGAAGCTTATAGAACCCCTAGTAAACATGACCAAAAGAGATC
Source organism: Lepus oiostolus (assembly GCA_036325905.1). Taxonomy (NCBI): domain Eukaryota; kingdom Metazoa; phylum Chordata; class Mammalia; order Lagomorpha; family Leporidae; genus Lepus; species Lepus oiostolus. The sequence continues at coordinate 54,519,044 of CM070808.1, read as the reverse complement.
CTCACCACGACATGTTGTAATCAAACTCACCACAGTGAAACATAAAGAAAAGATCCTAAAATGTGCAAGAGAGAAACGTCAGATTACTCTGAGAGGATCTCCAATTAGACTCACAGCAGACTTCTCATCAGAAACCCTACAAGCTAGAAGGGAATGGCGAGACATAGCCCAGGTAGTAAGAGAGAAAAACTGCCAGCCCAGAATACTATATCCTGCAAAGCTCTCATTTGTGAATGAAGGTGAAATTAAGACTTTTCATAGCAAACAGAAACTGAAAGAATTTGTTGCCACTCATCCTGCCCTGCAAAAGATGCTTAAAGATGTGTTACACACAGAAACACAGAAACACGGTCACCAATATGAAAGAAGGTAAAGGAAGGAAACCACACAGCAAAAGATCACAGGAAGCTCAATTTCTCTTTGACATAGAATTAAACTCTGATGCTCTGTTAAAGCAATGTGTTAAAGTAATCTATTATGTTCTCTTGATGTCTGTTAAATTCTAATTGTTAAAAAAATAGCTGAATTTTTATTAAGAGCTATGGGTTATTTAACTAGGTGCTTACTTTCAAAGATTTGAATAGTCACCTTGTAACAATGATCAAATTTGGTCTATGTTATGTCTTGATTTTAAAGAATCTTATTTCAACCAGATATTTTGGATTTTGAGCCTTCTTGGCATTCTTGACAGGCATTCAAAAAATCAAAGTTTCAAACAATCTGGTCTCTAAAATTTCCAGTAAATCCTGGACTTTGGTTTGTCCAGTTTGGGCCCAACTGAAAAAATCGAAGGACCTATGTCTCTCATCTTATAGAGACACCAACTAAGCAGGCTATTTGGATGATATTAGAAGGACTGTCAGGATGTGATGTGGTACCAGACTTTAAGTTTCTATAATGGAAAATGCTATTAATACAAATGTCTGAGAATTAAAAAGTCTAATGATCTTGTGTTACTAGACATGATAGTTATCTTAATGAGAAAGCCCCAGAGGCCTAAAGGGTTAAATACTTGTCAAATCCTACAGGTGCTTTCAAAAATACTGTGAAGTAAGCAAGTGCCCCTTGTTGGTTGATGAGTTTATAATTTTAAACATGGCGACTTAAAGTCTTTTGTCATCCATAGTTATATATGATGTGCTGCTCATAAAACTAAAGCGTTGTTGGTTCTGTGTTTAGCGGTCCTCCTATAGGTTCCCATGGACTTTTTCCAGCTACTTTTATTGTATTCAGTACTTTGGGATGGCTCTGTAAACAGATGAAGCCAATAATGTATTAACAGTACCAACTGAGAGAAAGTATGGTTAACTGACATTACTAAAAACACAAAGCAATTCAAATCCATTTGCAATCTAGAAAAAGAGTTAAAGATTTTAAAAGCTATTATTAAAATTGCTATATTGGTCTATTATGCTATGTTATATGTGTGTACATATTGTATGTCCACATGGGGAAATTTTATTAAGAGTTTTATTTTAAATGGCTTATAGATAAGATTGTCCATAAATTTAAGCTGCTAAAATCAATCAAAGATACATTTTAATGGGTGTGACCTAAATCTCTGTATCATATGTTTTATACTTGTTCGTAGAAAGAAACTAAAACATTTTAGATGGTTGTGCTTAAGTTTACTGGCTAAACAAAGTACACCATGTTAGATATTTAAGAGGTGTTTTCAAATACATGATTCTTAAAATTTATAGAAGGCATTGGACCTTCTGGTAAATGATTTCTTAAGTTCTTATCTAATGGTTGAAATGGTTTGCTAAGTATTCATGTAATATTGCTATTGTCATCAAGCGATCTAGGACTTGCTCCGTCATTTCTCTATTCTAAGCCCAATTTGTTCTTTCATTTCTCTATTCTCTTCAAGGTAGGAAACTAATTCTATTATAAAGGAATCTTTGGACGCACAATTTAATCTTTAGACCTTATAAAAGAGATGGCTAACATTTTTTCTGTAATAGCATAGCCAAAATAAGAACTTAAATAATAATCTCATAGTAGATTCACTTTGCCATCAGCCAAGTATACAGTAAGTAGAAAAAACCTCCCTTTCAGACAAAAGGGAAAGAAAGTTTTAAATTGAGAATATAATTTTCCTCATGGGCATTGTATACCTTAGAAAAACTACTGCAGAACATGTCTGTGACTATAGACTTGTAGTTCAGGCCGCAAAAGATTAGAGATGGGACTTGGGCACTCGCTTGACTTGCATCCTCTGGTCTGCTTTAATACAGACCAGGAGGAAAAGAAAGCTCAGCATCAGAAGCAATGGGTGGCAGGCCTATTAATGGCTGATCTGTACAGTGATCTGCCCTCAAGGAGACCCAACAGGCCAGTCCACTACAGTGGCTTTCAAAGTGGTAAGCCTGGGCTTCAGCAGAAGTCAGCTTGTGAAGAGCCCTGGCAGCTCTGCCAAGAGTTGGATCACTGGAAATGGACCTGCCCTGGAGTCGAAGGATGCCCAGGTCAGAGCCACAGATCTTACTGGCTCTAAGCTGAAAAGCCCTTCACTCAGCCCAACTTCCAAAGTGACCACTGCAGCTGAGGGTTTGGTCAAGTAGGGTCAGCAACATTGCAGGTAGAACTGTAAATTTCTTGTTAGAGATGCCCCCTGCCTTGACCTGGCCAGCTCTCCTCCCAGGCCAGCCAAGTAATGAAAGCCAACAGAGTGCCTTCCCCTAGGAGGTTCACACCTCCCTTAGGATATACCCCATGTGAAGAGATAGATAGGTCTGGGCCTCTTAACTTACAAGGCCTAAAGCCCACCAGATTATTATCAAGCCCCTTCTATCAGGTTCTGTTTGCCTCTCAATCAGAAAAATTACTTGTAGCTTAGACAGCACCTTTCTTAGCTCCTCTAATAATGACTCTGTCCTTTGTTCTAGACCCTGTCTAGTGCACTTGGGCCTCATTCCTTTGTAATCATAACCTCTACTCTACCACCAATGGCTCTACTCCCAACCTGTGTGTACTGATGGTCCTCTTCCCCACTTAATGCTGTACAATTGTTCAAACCTGGTAAATGCCACTCTTAGGATCATTGGTTACTATCCTCACTCTGTCTTTTATGACCTTGTCTTAATATGATCAGAGTTGGCAAACTTGGAAAGCTCATAGCCTTGGCAACTCATGATGACAGCCTAGGATGGTTACTGGCGCCATAAACTAGAGTGTCAATTTGTTGGGTCAACAACAGGAGCCACTGTGCACTTGCTCCTCATGTGGGATCTCTGTCCTTAATGCGCTGTACATTGTGATTTCATGCTATAAATAGTACTCAAACAGTATGTTTAACTTTGTGTTTCCATGTGGGTGCAAACTGTTGAAATCTTTACTTTAAATATACTAACTTGATCTTCTGTATATAAAGAGAACTGAAAATGAACCTTGATGCAAGTGAAAGGGGAGAGGGAGCGGGAGAGGGGAGGGTTGCGGGTGGGAGGGAAGTTATGGGAGGGGGAAGCCATTGTAATCCATAAGCTGTACACTGGAAATTTACATTCAATAAATAAAAGTTAAAAAAAAAGAAAAAAATAAAGTCCGTTGATAATATGCAGAAAACACAAACACAGAGGCTTTCACAATATTTCGGATTGAGTTAGCCAAAACACAACCATATATTTCTGGTTTCATCCAGTCATATTCAGACAAACTGGTTTGGAATCCGTATGCAATGGACTGAGAAAATCACAGTAAAAATGGTTTTGGAGAAAAGCAAAGTCTTTTCGTTAGGCAAGTGCATAAAATGTCATCTAGACAAACAGAAATATCATGTTTGTTTGTCACAGTTCTTGTAAATTTCTCCGTAGAAAATATGAATGTGTACAGCTGGTGTCTCCATGTGGAAACAATTAGTGTTTCCAAGCACAAAATTAAATGTTCCCAGATTAAAAAAAAACATTCAAAACAATAAAGTCTGCAGATAATATAAGGAATACACAAACACAGAGGCGGTAACAATAGTTGGGATTGAGTTAGCCATAAGAAAACCGGATATTTCCAGTTTCATCCAGTCATATCCGGACAGACTTGTGTGGCATTTGTATGGAATGGAACGAGAAAATCACAGTAAACATGGTTTTGGAGAAAAGCAAAGTCTTTACCTTCGGCAAGTGCATAAAATGTCATCTATACAAAAAGAAATATCATGTTTGTTTGCCGCAGTTCCTCTAGCTTTCTCCCTAGAAAATATGAATGTGTAGAGCTGGTGTCTCCATGTGGAAATATTAGTGTTTCAACGGTACAAAATTAAATGTTCCCTGATAAAAACATTCAAAAAAATATAGTCCATGGATAATATCTGGAATACACAAACACAGAGTGTGTAGCAATATTTTGGATTGAGTTAGCACAAACACTACCAGATATTTCCGGTTTCATCCAGTCATATCCGGAGAAACTGGTGTGGAATTCGTACGCAATGACCGAGAAAATCACAGTAAAAATGGATTTGGAGAAAAGCAAAGTCTTTTCATTAGGCAAGTGCATAAAATGTCATCTACACAAACAGAAATATCATGTTTGTTTGCCACAGTTCCTCTAGCTTTTTCCCTAGAAAATACGAATGTGTAGAGCTGGTGTCTCCATGTGGAACCAATTAGTGTTTCCAAGCACAACATTAAATGTTCCCTGAAAAAAAAAAAACACTCAAAACAATAAAGTCCGTGGATAATATCAGGAATGCACAAACACAGAGGCTGTAGCAATATTTCTGATTGAGTTAGCCAAAACACAACCAGATATTTCTGTTTTCATCCAGTATTATCTGTACAAAGTGGTGTGGAATTCGTATGCAATGGACCTAGAAAATCACATATTCATGATTTTGGAGAAAAGCAAAGTCTTTTCGTTAGGCAAGTGCATAAAATGTCATCTATACAAACAGAAATACCATGTTTGTTTGCCACAGTTCCTCTAGCATTCTCCCTAGAAAATACGAATGTGTAGAGCTGGTGTCTCCATGTGGAACCAATTAGAGTTTCCAAGCACAAAATTAAATGTTCCCTGAAAAAAAAACATTCAAAGAAATAAAGTCTGTGGATAATATCAGGAATACACAAACACAGAGGCTGTAGCAATATCTGGGATAGAGTTAGGCAAAACAAAACTGGATATTTCCAGTTTCATGCAGTGATATCCGGACAAAGTGGTGTGGAATTCGTATGCAATGGACCAAGAAAATCACAGTAGAAATGGTTTTGGAGAAAAGCAAAGTCTTTTCGTTAGGCAAGTGCCTAAAATGTCTTCTACACAAACAGAAATATCATGTTTGTTTTTCACAGATCCTCTAGCTTTATCCATAGAAAATATGAATGTGTAGAGCTGGTGTCTCCATGTGGAAACAATTATTGTTTCAACGATACAAAATTAAATGTTCCCTGATAAAAAAAACATCCAAAACAATAAATTCTGTGGATAATATCAGGAATGTACAAACACAGAAGCTGTAGCAATATCTGGGATTGAGTTAGCCAAAACACAATCAGATATTTCAAAACAGTTCCTTTACTTTACTACCTAGAAAATACAAATACATAGAGCTGGTGTCTCCATGTGGAACCAATTACTGTATCCAAGCTCAAAATAAAATGTTCTCCGATAAAAAAACATTCAAAACAATAAAGTCCGTGGATAATATCCAGAAAACAAAGACATAGAAGCATTAGCAATAACTAGGATTGAGTTAGCCAAAAGAAAACCGGATATTTCCGGTTTCATCCAGTCTCATCCGGACAAACTGGTATGGAATTCTTATGCAATGGTCCGAGAAAATCACAGTAGTAATGGTTTTGGAGAAAAGCAAAGTCTTTTCGTTAGGCAAGTGCATAAAATGTCATCTATACAAACAGAAATAGCATGTTTGTTTGCCGCATTTCCTCTAGCTTTCTCCCTAGAAAATACGAAAGTGTAGAGCTGGTGTCCCCATGATGAACCAATTCGTATTTCTGCGGTACAAAATGAAATGTTCCATGATAAAAACATTCAAAACAATAAAGTACATCGATAATATCCGGAAAACACAAACACATAGCCTGTTGCAATATCTGGGATTGAGTTGGCCAAAACACAACCGGATATTTCTGGTTTCATCCAGTCATATCCGGAAAACGTGGTGTGGAATTCGTATGCAATGGACTGAGAAAATCACAATAAAAATGGTTTTGGAGAAAAGCAAAGTCTTTTCTTTCGGCAAGTGCATAAAATGTCATCTATACACACAGAAATATCATGTTTGTTTGCCGCAGTTCCTCTAGCTTTCTATGTAATAAATACGAATGTGGAGAGCTGGTGTCCCCAGGATGAACCAACTAGTGTTTCTACGGTACAAAATTGAATGTTCCCTGATAAAAACATTCAAAACAATAAAATGTGTTGATAAAATCCAGAAACACAAACCCAGAGGCTGTAGCAATATTTTGGATTGAGTTAGCCAAAACACAACCGGATATTTCTGGTTTCATTCGGTCATAACTATTCAAACTGGTGTAGAATTTGTATGCAATGGACCGAGAAAATCACAATAAAAATGGTTTTGGAGAAAAGCAAAGTCTTTTCATTAGGAAAGTGCATAAAATGTCATCAATACAAACAGAAATATCATGTTTGTTTGCCAAAGTTCCTCAAGCTTTCTCCCTAGAAAATATGAAAATGTAGCGCTGGTGTCTCAATGTGGAACCAATTACTGTATGCAAGCTCAAAATAAAATATTCCCTGATAAAAAACATTCAAAAAATAAAGTCCATCGATAATATCCATGAAATACAAACACAGAGGCTATAGCAATATTTCATATGGAGTAAGTGAAAAAAAACCGGATATTTCTCTTTTCATCCAGTCATATCCGGACAAACTGGTGTGGAATTCGTACGCAATGGACCGAGAATATCACAGTAAAAATGGTTTTGGAGGAAAGAAAGTCTTTAGTTAGGCAAGTGCATAAAATATCATCTATAGAAACAGAACTATCATGTTTGTTTGCTGCAGTTTCGCTAGCTTTCTCCCTAGAAAATACGAATGTGTAGAGCTGGTGTCTCCATGTGGAAACAATTAGTGTTTCCAAGCACAAAATTAAATGTTCCCTGAAAAAAAACATTCAAAACAATAAAGTCTGTGGATAATATCAAAAATACACAAACACAGAGGCTGTAGCAATATCTGGGATTGAGTTAGCCAAAACAAAACCGGATATTTCCGGGTTCATCCAGTCATATCAGGACAACGTGGTGTGGAATTCGTATGCAATGGACCGAGAAAATCACAGTAGTAATGGTTTTGGAGAAAAGCAAAGTCTTTTCGTTAGGCAAGTGCATAAAATGTCATCTATACAAACAGAAATAGCATGTTTGTTTGCCGCATTTCCTCTAGCTTTCTCCCTAGAAAATACGAAAGTGTAGAGCTGGTGTCCCCATGATGAACCAATTCGTATTTCTGCGGTACAAAATGAAATGTTCCATGATAAAAACATTCAAAACAATAAAGTACATCGATAATATCCGGAAAACACAAACACATAGCCTGTTGCAATATCTGGGATTGAGTTGGCCAAAACACAACCGGATATTTCTGGTTTCATCCAGTCATATCCGGAAAACGTGGTGTGGAATTCGTATGTAATGGACCGAGAAAATCACAATAAAAATGGTTTTGGAGAAAAGCAAAGTCTTTTCTTTCGGCAAGTGCATAAAATGTCATCTATACACACAGAAATATCATGTTTGTTTGCCGCAGTTCCTCTAGCTTTCTATGTAATAAATACGAATGTGGAGAGCTGGTGTCCCCAGGATGAACCAACTAGTGTTTCTACGGTACAAAATTGAATGTTCCCTGATAAAAACATTCAAAACAATAAAATGTGTTGATAAAATCCAGAAACACAAACCCAGAGGCTGTAGCAATATTTTGGATTGAGTTAGCCAAAACACAACCGGATATTTCTGGTTTCATTCGGTCATAACTATTCAAACTGGTGTAGAATTTGTATGCAATGGACCGAGAAAATCACAATAAAAATGGTTTTGGAGAAAAGCAAAGTCTTTTCATTAGGAAAGTGCATAAAATGTCATCAATACAAACAGAAATATCATGTTTGTTTGCCAAAGTTCCTCAAGCTTTCTCCCTAGAAAATATGAAAATGTAGCGCTGGTGTCTCAATGTGGAACCAATTACTGTATGCAAGCTCAAAATAAAATATTCCCTGATAAAAAACATTCAAAAAATAAAGTCCATCGATAATATCCATGAAATACAAACACAGAGGCTATAGCAATATTTCATATGGAGTAAGTGAAAAAAAACCAGATATTTCTCTTTTTATCCAGTCATATCCGGACAAACTGGTGTGGAATTCGTACGCAATGGACCGAGAATATCACAGTAAAAATGGTTTTGGAGGAAAGAAAGTCTTTAGTTAGGCAAGTGCATAAAATATCATCTATAGAAACAGAACTATCATGTTTGTTTGCTGCAGTTTCGCTAGCTTTCTCCCTAGAAAATATGAATGTGTAGAGCTGGTGTCTCCATGTGGAAACAATTAGTGTTTCCAAGCACAAAATTAAATGTTCCCTGAAAAAAAACATTCAAAACAATAAAGTCTGTGGATAATATCAAAAATACACAAACACAGAGGCTGTAGCAATATCTGGGATTGAGTTAGCCAAAACAAAACCGGATATTTCCGGGTTCATCCAGTCATATCAGGACAACGTGGTGTGGAATTCGTATGCAATGGACCGAGAAAATCACAGTAGTAATGGTTTTGGAGAAAAGCAAAGTCTTTTCATTAGGCAAGTGCATAAAATGTCATCTATACAAACAGAAATAGCATGTTTGTTTGCCGCATTTCCTCTAGCTTTCTCCCTAGAAAATACGAAAGTGTAGAGCTGGTGTCCCCATGATGAACCAATTCGTGTTTCTGCGGTACAAAATGAAATGTTCCATGATAAAAACATTCAAAACAATAAAGTACATCGATAATATCCGGAAAACACAAACACATAGCCTGTTGCAATATCTGGGATTGAGTTGGCCAAAACACAACCGGATATTTCTGGTTTCATCCAGTCATATCCGGAAAACGTGGTGTGGAATTCGTATGCAATGGACTGAGAAAATCACAATAAAAATGGTTTTGGAGAAAAGCAAAGTCTTTTCTTTCGGCAAGTGCATAAAATGTCATCTATACACACAGAAATATCATGTTTGTTTGCCGCAGTTCCTCTAGCTTTCTATGTAATAAATACGAATGTGGAGAGCTGGTGTCCCCAGGATGAACCAACTAGTGTTTCTACGGTACAAAATTGAATGTTCCCTGATAAAAACATTCAAAACAATAAAATGTGTTGATAAAATCCAGAAACACAAACCCAGAGGCTGTAGCAATATTTTGGATTGAGTTAGCCAAAACACAACCGGATATTTCTGGTTTCATTCGGTCATAACTATTCAAACTGGTGTAGAATTTGTATGCAATGGACCGAGAAAATCACAATAAAAATGGTTTTGGAGAAAAGCAAAGTCTTTTCATTAGGAAAGTGCATAAAATGTCATCAATACAAACAGAAATATCATGTTTGTTTGCCAAAGTTCCTCAAGCTTTCTCCCTAGAAAATATGAAAATGTAGCGCTGGTGTCTCAATGTGGAACCAATTACTGTATGCAAGCTCAAAATAAAATATTCCCTGATAAAAAACATTCAAAAAATAAAGTCCATCGATAATATCCATGAAATACAAACACAGAGGCTATAGCAATATTTCATATGGAGTAAGTGAAAAAAAACCAGATATTTCTCTTTTTATCCAGTCATATCCGGACAAACTGGTGTGGAATTCGTACGCAATGGACCGAGAATATCACAGTAAAAATGGTTTTGGAGGAAAGAAAGTCTTTAGTTAGGCAAGTGCATAAAATATCATCTATAGAAACAGAACTATCATGTTTGTTTGCTGCAGTTTCGCTAGCTTTCTCCCTAGAAAATACGAATGTGTACAGCTGGTGTCTCCATGTGGAAACAATTAGTGTTTCCAAGCACAAAATTAAATGTTCCCTGAAAAAAAACATTCAAAACAATAAAGTCTGTGGATAATATCAAAAATACACAAACACAGAGGCTGTAGCAATATCTGGGATTGAGTTAGCCAAAACAAAACCGGATATTTCCGGGTTCATCCAGTCATATCAGGACAACGTGGTGTGGAATTCGTATGCAATGGACCGAGAAAATCACAGTAGTAATGGTTTTGGAGAAAAGCAAAGTCTTTTCGTTAGGCAAGTGCATAAAATGTCATCTATACAAACAGAAATAGCATGTTTGTTTGCCGCATTTCCTCTAGCTTTCTCCCTAGAAAATACGAAAGTGTAGAGCTGGTGTCCCCATGATGAACCAATTCGTATTTCTGCGGTACAAAATGAAATGTTCCATGATAAAAACATTCAAAACAATAAAGTACATCGATAATATCCGGAAAACACAAACACATAGCCTGTTGCAATATCTGGGATTGAGTTGGCCAAAACACAACCGGATATTTCTGGTTTCATCCAGTCATATCCGGAAAACGTGGTGTGGAATTCGTATGCAATGGACCGAGAAAATCACAATAAAAATGGTTTTGGAGAAAAGCAAAGTCTTTTCTTTCGGCAAGTGCATAAAATGTCATCTATACACACAGAAATATCATGTTTGTTTGCCGCAGTTCCTCTAGCTTTCTATGTAATAAATACGAATGTGGAGAGCTGGTGTCCCCAGGATGAACCAACTAGTGTTTCTACGGTACAAAATTGAATGTTCCCTGATAAAAACATTCAAAACAATAAAATGTGTTGATAAAATCCAGAAACACAAACCCAGAGGCTGTAGCAATATTTTGGATTGAGTTAGCCAAAACACAACCGGATATTTCTGGTTTCATTCGGTCATAACTATTCAAACTGGTGTAGAATTTGTATGCAATGGACCGAGAAAATCACAATAAAAATGGTTTTGGAGAAAAGCAAAGTCTTTTCATTAGGAAAGTGCATAAAATGTCATCAATACAAACAGAAATATCATGTTTGTTTGCCAAAGTTCCTCAAGCTTTCTCCCTAGAAAATATGAAAATGTAGCGCTGGTGTCTCAATGTGGAACCAATTACTGTATGCAAGCTCAAAATAAAATATTCCCTGATAAAAAACATTCAAAAAATAAAGTCCATCGATAATATCCATGAAATACAAACACAGAGGCTATAGCAATATTTCATATGGAGTAAGTGAAAAAAAACCGGATATTTCTCTTTTCATCCAGTCATATCCGGACAAACTGGTGTGGAATTCGTACGCAATGGACCGAGAATATCACAGTAAAAATGGTTTTGGAGGAAAGAAAGTCTTTAGTTAGGCAAGTGCATAAAATATCATCTATAGAAACAGAACTATCATGTTTGTTTGCTGCAGTTTCGCTAGCTTTCTCCCTAGAAAATACGAATGTGTAGAGCTGGTGTCTCCATGTGGAAACAATTAGTGTTTCCAAGCACAAAATTAAATGTTCCCTGAAAAAAAAACATTCAAAACAATAAAGTCTGTGGATAATATCAAAAATACACAAACACAGAGGCTGTAGCAATATCTGGGATTGAGTTAGCCAAAACAAAACCGGATATTTCCGGGTTCATCCAGTCATATCAGGACAACGTGGTGTGGAATTCGTATGCAATGGACCGAGAAAATCACAGTAGTAATGGTTTTGGAGAAAAGCAAAGTCTTTTCGTTAGGCAAGTGCATAAAATGTCATCTATACAAACAGAAATAGCATGTTTGTTTGCCGCATTTCCTCTAGCTTTCTCCCTAGAAAATACGAAAGTGTAGAGCTGGTGTCCCCATGATGAACCAATTCGTATTTCTGCGGTACAAAATGAAATGTTCCATGATAAAAACATTCAAAACAATAAAGTACATCGATAATATCCGGAAAACACAAACACATAGCCTGTTGCAATATCTGGGATTGAGTTGGCCAAAACACAACCGGATATTTCTGGTTTCATCCAGTCATATCCGGAAAACGTGGTGTGGAATTCGTATGCAATGGACCGAGAAAATCACAATAAAAATGGTTTTGGAGAAAAGCAAAGTCTTTTCTTTCGGCAAGTGCATAAAATGTCATCTATACACACAGAAATATCATGTTTGTTTGCCGCAGTTCCTCTAGCTTTCTATGTAATAAATACGAATGTGGAGAGCTGGTGTCCCCAGGATGAACCAACTAGTGTTTCTACGGTACAAAATTGAATGTTCCCTGATAAAAACATTCAAAACAATAAAATGTGTTGATAAAATCCAGAAACACAAACCCAGAGGCTGTAGCAATATTTTGGATTGAGTTAGCCAAAACACAACCGGATATTTCTGGTTTCATTCGGTCATAACTATTCAAACTGGTGTAGAATTTGTATGCAATGGACCGAGAAAATCACAATAAAAATGGTTTTGGAGAAAAGCAAAGTCTTTTCATTAGGAAAGTGCATAAAATGTCATCAATACAAACAGAAATATCATGTTTGTTTGCCAAAGTTCCTCAAGCTTTCTCCCTAGAAAATATGAAAATGTAGCGCTGGTGTCTCAATGTGGAACCAATTACTGTATGCAAGCTCAAAATAAAATATTCCCTGATAAAAAACATTCAAAAAATAAAGTCCATCGATAATATCCATGAAATACAAACACAGAGGCTATAGCAATATTTCATATGGAGTAAGTGAAAAAAAACCAGATATTTCTCTTTTTATCCAGTCATATCCGGACAAACTGGTGTGGAATTCGTACGCAATGGACCGAGAATATCACAGTAAAAATGGTTTTGGAGGAAAGAAAGTCTTTAGTTAGGCAAGTGCATAAAATATCATCTATAGAAACAGAACTATCATGTTTGTTTGCTGCAGTTTCGCTAGCTTTCTCCCTAGAAAATACGAATGTGTACAGCTGGTGTCTCCATGTGGAAACAATTAGTGTTTCCAAGCACAAAATTAAATGTTCCCTGAAAAAAAACATTCAAAACAATAAAGTCTGTGGATAATATCAAAAATACACAAACACAGAGGCTGTAGCAATATCTGGGATTGAGTTAGCCAAAACAAAACCGGATATTTCCGGGTTCATCCAGTCATATCAGGACAACGTGGTGTGGAATTCGTATGCAATGGACCGAGAAAATCACAGTAGTAATGGTTTTGGAGAAAAGCAAAGTCTTTTCGTTAGGCAAGTGCATAAAATGTCATCTATACAAACAGAAATAGCATGTTTGTTTGCCGCATTTCCTCTAGCTTTCTCCCTAGAAAATACGAAAGTGTAGAGCTGGTGTCCCCATGATGAACCAATTCGTGTTTCTGCGGTACAAAATGAAATGTTCCATGATAAAAACATTCAAAACAATAAAGTACATCGATAATATCCGGAAAACACAAACACATAGCCTGTTGCAATATCTGGGATTGAGTTGGCCAAAACACAACCGGATATTTCTGGTTTCATCCAGTCATATCCGGAAAACGTGGTGTGGAATTCGTATGCAATGGACTGAGAAAATCACAATAAAAATGGTTTTGGAGAAAAGCAAAGTCTTTTCTTTCGGCAAGTGCATAAAATGTCATCTATACACACAGAAATATCATGTTTGTTTGCCGCAGTTCCTCTAGCTTTCTATGTAATAAATACGAATGTGGAGAGCTGGTGTCCCCAGGATGAACCAACTAGTGTTTCTACGGTACAAAATTGAATGTTCCCTGATAAAAACATTCAAAACAATAAAATGTGTTGATAAAATCCAGAAACACAAACCCAGAGGCTGTAGCAATATTTTGGATTGAGTTAGCCAAAACACAACCGGATATTTCTGGTTTCATTCGGTCATAACTATTCAAACTGGTGTAGAATTTGTATGCAATGGACCGAGAAAATCACAATAAAAATGGTTTTGGAGAAAAGCAAAGTCTTTTCATTAGGAAAGTGCATAAAATGTCATCAATACAAACAGAAATATCATGTTTGTTTGCCAAAGTTCCTCAAGCTTTCTCCCTAGAAAATATGAAAATGTAGCGCTGGTGTCTCAATGTGGAACCAATTACTGTATGCAAGCTCAAAATAAAATATTCCCTGATAAAAAACATTCAAAAAATAAAGTCCATCGATAATATCCATGAAATACAAACACAGAGGCTATAGCAATATTTCATATGGAGTAAGTGAAAAAAAACCAGATATTTCTCTTTTTATCCAGTCATATCCGGACAAACTGGTGTGGAATTCGTACGCAATGGACCGAGAATATCACAGTAAAAATGGTTTTGGAGGAAAGAAAGTCTTTAGTTAGGCAAGTGCATAAAATATCATCTATAGAAACAGAACTATCATGTTTGTTTGCTGCAGTTTCGCTAGCTTTCTCCCTAGAAAATACGAATGTGTACAGCTGGTGTCTCCATGTGGAAACAATTAGTGTTTCCAAGCACAAAATTAAATGTTCCCTGAAAAAAAACATTCAAAACAATAAAGTCTGTGGATAATATCAAAAATACACAAACACAGAGGCTGTAGCAATATCTGGGATTGAGTTAGCCAAAACAAAACCGGATATTTCCGGGTTCATCCAGTCATATCAGGACAACGTGGTGTGGAATTCGTATGCAATGGACCGAGAAAATCACAGTAGTAATGGTTTTGGAGAAAAGCAAAGTCTTTTCGTTAGGCAAGTGCATAAAATGTCATCTATACAAACAGAAATAGCATGTTTGTTTGCCGCATTTCCTCTAGCTTTCTCCCTAGAAAATACGAAAGTGTAGAGCTGGTGTCCCCATGATGAACCAATTCGTATTTCTGCGGTACAAAATGAAATGTTCCATGATAAAAACATTCAAAACAATAAAGTACATCGATAATATCCGGAAAACACAAACACATAGCCTGTTGCAATATCTGGGATTGAGTTGGCCAAAACACAACCGGATATTTCTGGTTTCATCCAGTCATATCCGGAAAACGTGGTGTGGAATTCGTATGCAATGGACTGAGAAAATCACAATAAAAATGGTTTTGGAGAAAAGCAAAGTCTTTTCTTTCGGCAAGTGCATAAAATGTCATCTATACACACAGAAATATCATGTTTGTTTGCCGCAGTTCCTCTAGCTTTCTATGTAATAAATACGAATGTGGAGAGCTGGTGTCCCCAGGATGAACCAACTAGTGTTTCTACGGTACAAAATTGAATGTTCCCTGATAAAAACATTCAAAACAATAAAATGTGTTGATAAAATCCAGAAACACAAACCCAGAGGCTGTAGCAATATTTTGGATTGAGTTAGCCAAAACACAACCGGATATTTCTGGTTTCATTCGGTCATAACTATTCAAACTGGTGTAGAATTTGTATGCAATGGACCGAGAAAATCACAATAAAAATGGTTTTGGAGAAAAGCAAAGTCTTTTCATTAGGAAAGTGCATAAAATGTCATCAATACAAACAGAAATATCATGTTTGTTTGCCAAAGTTCCTCAAGCTTTCTCCCTAGAAAATATGAAAATGTAGCGCTGGTGTCTCAATGTGGAACCAATTACTGTATGCAAGCTCAAAATAAAATATTCCCTGATAAAAAACATTCAAAAAATAAAGTCCATCGATAATATCCATGAAATACAAACACAGAGGCTATAGCAATATTTCATATGGAGTAAGTGAAAAAAAACCGGATATTTCTCTTTTCATCCAGTCATATCCGGACAAACTGGTGTGGAATTCGTACGCAATGGACCGAGAATATCACAGTAAAAATGGTTTTGGAGGAAAGAAAGTCTTTAGTTAGGCAAGTGCATAAAATATCATCTATAGAAACAGAACTATCATGTTTGTTTGCTGCAGTTTCGCTAGCTTTCTCCCTAGAAAATACGAATGTGTAGAGCTGGTGTCTCCATGTGGAAACAATTAGTGTTTCCAAGCACAAAATTAAATGTTCCCTGAAAAAAAAACATTCAAAACAATAAAGTCTGTGGATAATATCAAAAATACACAAACACAGAGGCTGTAGCAATATCTGGGATTGAGTTAGCCAAAACAAAACCGGATATTTCCGGGTTCATCCAGTCATATCAGGACAACGTGGTGTGGAATTCGTATGCAATGGACCGAGAAAATCACAGTAGTAATGGTTTTGGAGAAAAGCAAAGTCTTTTCGTTAGGCAAGTGCATAAAATGTCATCTATACAAACAGAAATAGCATGTTTGTTTGCCGCATTTCCTCTAGCTTTCTCCCTAGAAAATACGAAAGTGTAGAGCTGGTGTCCCCATGATGAACCAATTCGTATTTCTGCGGTACAAAATGAAATGTTCCATGATAAAAACATTCAAAACAATAAAGTACATCGATAATATCCGGAAAACACAAACACATAGCCTGTTGCAATATCTGGGATTGAGTTGGCCAAAACACAACCGGATATTTCTGGTTTCATCCAGTCATATCCGGAAAACGTGGTGTGGAATTCGTATGCAATGGACCGAGAAAATCACAATAAAAATGGTTTTGGAGAAAAGCAAAGTCTTTTCTTTCGGCAAGTGCATAAAATGTCATCTATACACACAGAAATATCATGTTTGTTTGCCGCAGTTCCTCTAGCTTTCTATGTAATAAATACGAATGTGGAGAGCTGGTGTCCCCAGGATGAACCAACTAGTGTTTCTACGGTACAAAATTGAATGTTCCCTGATAAAAACATTCAAAACAATAAAATGTGTTGATAAAATCCAGAAACACAAACCCAGAGGCTGTAGCAATATTTTGGATTGAGTTAGCCAAAACACAACCGGATATTTCTGGTTTCATTCGGTCATAACTATTCAAACTGGTGTAGAATTTGTATGCAATGGACCGAGAAAATCACAATAAAAATGGTTTTGGAGAAAAGCAAAGTCTTTTCATTAGGAAAGTGCATAAAATGTCATCAATACAAACAGAAATATCATGTTTGTTTGCCAAAGTTCCTCAAGCTTTCTCCCTAGAAAATATGAAAATGTAGCGCTGGTGTCTCAATGTGGAACCAATTACTGTATGCAAGCTCAAAATAAAATATTCCCTGATAAAAAACATTCAAAAAATAAAGTCCATCGATAATATCCATGAAATACAAACACAGAGGCTATAGCAATATTTCATATTGAGTAAGTGAAAAAAAACCGGATATTTCTCTTTTCATCCAGTCATATCCGGACAAACTGGTGTGGAATTCGTACGCAATGGACCGAGAATATCACAGTAAAAATGGTTTTGGAGGAAAGAAAGTCTTTAGTTAGGCAAGTGCATAAAATATCATCTATAGAAACAGAACTATCATGTTTGTTTGCTGCAGTTTCGCTAGCTTTCTCCCTAGAAAATACGAATGTGTAGAGCTGGTGTCTCCATGTGGAAACAATTAGTGTTTCCAAGCACAAAATTAAATGTTCCCTGAAAAAAAACATTCAAAACAATAAAGTCTGTGGATAATATCAAAAATACACAAACACAGAGGCTGTAGCAATATCTGGGATTGAGTTAGCCAAAACAAAACCGGATATTTCCGGGTTCATCCAGTCATATCAGGACAACGTGGTGTGGAATTCGTATGCAATGGACCGAGAAAATCACAGTAGTAATGGTTTTGGAGAAAAGCAAAGTCTTTTCGTTAGGCAAGTGCATAAAATGTCATCTATACAAACAGAAATAGCATGTTTGTTTGCCGCATTTCCTCTAGCTTTCTCCCTAGAAAATACGAAAGTGTAGAGCTGGTGTCCCCATGATGAACCAATTCGTATTTCTGCGGTACAAAATGAAATGTACCATGATAAAAACATTCAAAACAATAAAGTACATCGATAATATCCGGAAAACACAAACACATAGCCTGTTGCAATATCTGGGATTGAGTTGGCCAAAACACAACCGGATATTTCTGGTTTCATCCAGTCATATCCGGAAAACGTGGTGTGGAATTCGTATGCAATGGACCGAGAAAATCACAATAAAAATGGTTTTGGAGAAAAGCAAAGTCTTTTCTTTCGGCAAGTGCATAAAATGTCATCTATACACACAGAAATATCATGTTTGTTTGCCGCAGTTCCTCTAGCTTTCTATGTAATAAATACGAATGTGGAGAGCTGGTGTCCCCAGGATGAACCAACTAGTGTTTCTACGGTACAAAATTGAATGTTCCCTGATAAAAACATTCAAAACAATAAAATGTGTTGATAAAATCCAGAAACACAAACCCAGAGGCTGTAGCAATATTTTGGATTGATTTAGCCAAAACACAACCGGATATTTCTGGTTTCATTCGGTCATAACTATTCAAACTGGTGTAGAATTTGTATGCAATGGACCGAGAAAATCACAATAAAAATGGTTTTGGAGAAAAGCAAAGTCTTTTCATTAGGAAAGTGCATAAAATGTCATCAATACAAACAGAAATATCATGTTTGTTTGCCAAAGTTCCTCAAGCTTTCTCCCTAGAAAATATGAAAATGTAGCGCTGGTGTCTCAATGTGGAACCAATTACTGTATGCAAGCTCAAAATAAAATATTCCCTGATAAAAAACATTCAAAAAATAAAGTCCATCGATAATATCCATGAAATACAAACACAGAGGCTATAGCAATATTTCATATGGAGTAAGTGAAAAAAAACCGGATATTTCTCTTTTCATCCAGTCATATCCGGACAAACTGGTGTGGAATTCGTACGCAATGGACCGAGAATATCACAGTAAAAATGGTTTTGGAGGAAAGAAAGTCTTTAGTTAGGCAAGTGCATAAAATATCATCTATAGAAACAGAACTATCATGTTTGTTTGCTGCAGTTTCGCTAGCTTTCTCCCTAGAAAATACGAATGTGTAGAGCTGGTGTCTCCATGTGGAAACAATTAGTGTTTCCAAGCACAAAATTAAATGTTCCCTGAAAAAAAACATTCAAAACAATAAAGTCTGTGGATAATATCAAAAATACACAAACACAGAGGCTGTAGCAATATCTGGGATTGAGTTAGCCAAAACAAAACCGGATATTTCCGGGTTCATCCAGTCATATCAGGACAACGTGGTGTGGAATTCGTATGCAATGGACCGAGAAAATCACAGTAGTAATGGTTTTGGAGAAAAGCAAAGTCTTTTCGTTAGGCAAGTGCATAAAATGTCATCTATACAAACAGAAATAGCATGTTTGTTTGCCGCATTTCCTCTAGCTTTCTCCCTAGAAAATACGAAAGTGTAGAGCTGGTGTCCCCATGATGAACCAATTCGTATTTCTGCGGTACAAAATGAAATGTTCCATGATAAAAACATTCAAAACAATAAAGTACATCGATAATATCCGGAAAACACAAACACATAGCCTGTTGCAATATCTGGGATTGAGTTGGCCAAAACACAACCGGATATTTCTGGTTTCATCCAGTCATATCCGGAAAACGTGGTGTGGAATTCGTATGCAATGGACCGAGAAAATCACAATAAAAATGGTTTTGGAGAAAAGCAAAGTCTTTTCTTTCGGCAAGTGCATAAAATGTCATCTATACACACAGAAATATCATGTTTGTTTGCCGCAGTTCCTCTAGCTTTCTATGTAATAAATACGAATGTGGAGAGCTGGTGTCCCCAGGATGAACCAACTAGTGTTTCTACGGTACAAAATTGAATGTTCCCTGATAAAAACATTCAAAACAATAAAATGTGTTGATAAAATCCAGAAACACAAACCCAGAGGCTGTAGCAATATTTTGGATTGATTTAGCCAAAACACAACCGGATATTTCTGGTTTCATTCGGTCATAACTATTCAAACTGGTGTAGAATTTGTATGCAATGGACCGAGAAAATCACAATAAAAATGGTTTTGGAGAAAAGCAAAGTCTTTTCATTAGGAAAGTGCATAAAATGTCATCAATACAAACAGAAATATCATGTTTGTTTGCCAAAGTTCCTCAAGCTTTCTCCCTAGAAAATATGAAAATGTAGCGCTGGTGTCTCAATGTGGAACCAATTACTGTATGCAAGCTCAAAATAAAATATTCCCTGATAAAAAACATTCAAAAAATAAAGTCCATCGATAATATCCATGAAATACAAACACAGAGGCTATAGCAATATTTCATATGGAGTAAGTGAAAAAAAACCGGATATTTCTCTTTTCATCCAGTCATATCCGGACAAACTGGTGTGGAATTCGTACGCAATGGACCGAGAATATCACAGTAAAAATGGTTTTGGAGGAAAGAAAGTCTTTAGTTAGGCAAGTGCATAAAATATCATCTATAGAAACAGAACTATCATGTTTGTTTGCTGCAGTTTCGCTAGCTTTCTCCCTAGAAAATACGAATGTGTAGAGCTGGTGTCTCCATGTGGAAACAATTAGTGTTTCCAAGCACAAAATTAAATGTTCCCTGAAAAAAAACATTCAAAACAATAAAGTCTGTGGATAATATCAAAAATACACAAACACAGAGGCTGTAGCAATATCTGGGATTGAGTTAGCCAAAACAAAACCGGATATTTCCGGGTTCATCCAGTCATATCAGGACAACGTGGTGTGGAATTCGTATGCAATGGACCGAGAAAATCACAGTAGTAATGGTTTTGGAGAAAAGCAAAGTCTTTTCGTTAGGCAAGTGCATAAAATGTCATCTATACAAACAGAAATAGCATGTTTGTTTGCCGCATTTCCTCTAGCTTTCTCCCTAGAAAATACGAAAGTGTAGAGCTGGTGTCCCCATGATGAACCAATTCGTATTTCTGCGGTACAAAATGAAATGTTCCATGATAAAAACATTCAAAACAATAAAGTACATCGATAATATCCGGAAAACACAAACACATAGCCTGTTGCAATATCTGGGATTGAGTTGGCCAAAACACAACCGGATATTTCTGGTTTCATCCAGTCATATCCGGAAAACGTGGTGTGGAATTCGTATGCAATGGACCGAGAAAATCACAATAAAAATGGTTTTGGAGAAAAGCAAAGTCTTTTCTTTCGGCAAGTGCATAAAATGTCATCTATACACACAGAAATATCATGTTTGTTTGCCGCAGTTCCTCTAGCTTTCTATGTAATAAATATGAATGTGGAGAGCTGGTGTCCCCAGGATGAACCAACTAGTGTTTCTACGGTACAAAATTGAATGTTCCCTGATAAAAACATTCAAAACAATAAAATGTGTTGATAAAATCCAGAAACACAAACCCAGAGGCTGTAGCAATATTTTGGATTGATTTAGCCAAAACACAACCGGATATTTCTGGTTTCATTCGGTCATAACTATTCAAACTGGTGTAGAATTTGTATGCAATGGACCGAGAAAATCACAATAAAAATGGTTTTGGAGAAAAGCAAAGTCTTTTCATTAGGAAAGTGCATAAAATGTCATCAATACAAACAGAAATATCATGTTTGTTTGCCAAAGTTCCTCAAGCTTTCTCCCTAGAAAATATGAAAATGTAGCGCTGGTGTCTCAATGTGGAATCAATTACTGTATGCAAGCTCAAAATAAAATATTCCCTGATAAAAAACATTCAAAAAATAAAGTCCATCGATAATATCCATGAAATACAAACACAGAGGCTATAGCAATATTTCATATGGAGTAAGTGAAAAAAAACCGGATATTTCTCTTTTCATCCAGTCATATCCGGACAAACTGGTGTGGAATTCGTACGCAATGGACCGAGAATATCACAGTAAAAATGGTTTTGGAGGAAAGAAAGTCTTTAGTTAGGCAAGTGCATAAAATATCATCTATAGAAACAGAACTATCATGTTTGTTTGCTGCAGTTTCGCTAGCTTTCTCCCTAGAAAATACGAATGTGTAGAGCTGGTGTCTCCATGTGGAAACAATTAGTGTTTCCAAGCACAAAATTAAATGTTCCCTGAAAAAAAACATTCAAAACAATAAAGTCTGTGGATAATATCAAAAATACACAAACACAGAGGCTGTAGCAATATCTGGGATTGAGTTAGCCAAAACAAAACCGGATATTTCCGGGTTCATCCAGTCATATCAGGACAACGTGGTGTGGAATTCGTATGCAATGGACCGAGAAAATCACAGTAGTAATGGTTTTGGAGAAAAGCAAAGTCTTTTCGTTAGGCAAGTGCATAAAATGTCATCTATACAAACAGAAATAGCATGTTTGTTTGCCGCATTTCCTCTAGCTTTCTCCCTAGAAAATACGAAAGTGTAGAGCTGGTGTCCCCATGATGAACCAATTTGTATTTCTGCGGTACAAAATGAAATGTTCCATGATAAAAACATTCAAAACAATAAAGTACATCGATAATATCCGGAAAACACAAACACATAGCCTGTTGCAATATCTGGGATTGAGTTGGCCAAAACACAACCGGATATTTCTGGTTTCATCCAGTCATATCCGGAAAACGTGGTGTGGAATTCGTATGCAATGGACCGAGAAAATCACAATAAAAATGGTTTTGGAGAAAAGCAAAGTCTTTTCTTTCGGCAAGTGCATAAAATGTCATCTATACACACAGAAATATCATGTTTGTTTGCCGCAGTTCCTCTAGCTTTCTATGTAATAAATACGAATGTGGAGAGCTGGTGTCCCCAGGATGAACCAACTAGTGTTTCTACGGTACAAAATTGAATGTTCCCTGATAAAAACATTCAAAACAATAAAATGTGTTGATAAAATCCAGAAACACAAACCCAGAGGCTGTAGCAATATTTTGGATTGAGTTAGCCAAAACACAACCGGATATTTCTGGTTTCATTCGGTCATAACTATTCAAACTGGTGTAGAATTTGTATGCAATGGACCGAGAAAATCACAATAAAAATGGTTTTGGAGAAAAGCAAAGTCTTTTCATTAGGAAAGTGCATAAAATGTCATCAATACAAACAGAAATATCATGTTTGTTTGCCAAAGTTCCTCAAGCTTTCTCCCTAGAAAATATGAAAATGTAGCGCTGGTGTCTCAATGTGGAACCAATTACTGTATGCAAGCTCAAAATAAAATATTCCCTGATAAAAAACATTCAAAAAATAAAGTCCATCGATAATATCCATGAAATACAAACACAGAGGCTATAGCAATATTTCATATGGAGTAAGTGAAAAAAAACCGGATATTTCTCTTTTCATCCAGTCATATCCGGACAAACTGGTGTGGAATTCGTACGCAATGGACCGAGAATATCACAGTAAAAATGGTTTTGGAGGAAAGAAAGTCTTTAGTTAGGCAAGTGCATAAAATATCATCTATAGAAACAGAACTATCATGTTTGTTTGCTGCAGTTTCGCTAGCTTTCTCCCTAGAAAATACGAATGTGTAGAGCTGGTGTCTCCATGTGGAAACAATTAGTGTTTCCAAGCACAAAATTAAATGTTCCCTGAAAAAAAACATTCAAAACAATAAAGTCTGTGGATAATATCAAAAATACACAAACACAGAGGCTGTAGCAATATCTGGGATTGAGTTAGCCAAAACAAAACCGGATATTTCCGGGTTCATCCAGTCATATCAGGACAACGTGGTGTGGAATTCGTATGCAATGGACCGAGAAAATCACAGTAGTAATGGTTTTGGAGAAAAGCAAAGTCTTTTCGTTAGGCAAGTGCATAAAATGTCATCTATACAAACAGAAATAGCATGTTTGTTTGCCGCATTTCCTCTAGCTTTCTCCCTAGAAAATACGAAAGTGTAGAGCTGGTGTCCCCATGATGAACCAATTCGTATTTCTGCGGTACAAAATGAAATGTTCCATGATAAAAACATTCAAAACAATAAAGTACATCGATAATATCCGGAAAACACAAACACATAGCCTGTTGCAATATCTGGGATTGAGTTGGCCAAAACACAACCGGATATTTCTGGTTTCATCCAGTCATATCCGGAAAACGTGGTGTGGAATTCGTATGCAATGGACTGAGAAAATCACAATAAAAATGGTTTTGGAGAAAAGCAAAGTCTTTTCTTTCGGCAAGTGCATAAAATGTCATCTATACACACAGAAATATCATGTTTGTTTGCCGCAGTTCCTCTAGCTTTCTACGTAATAAATACGAATGTGGAGAGCTGGTGTCCCCATGATGAACCAACTAGTGTTTCTACGGTACAAAATTGAATGTTCCCTGATAAAAACATTCAAAACAATAAAATGTGTTGATAAAATCCAGAAACACAAACCCAGAGGCTGTAGCAATATTTTGGATTGAGTTAGCCAAAACACAACCGGATATTTCTGGTTTCATTCGGTCATAACTATTCAAACTGGTGTAGAATTTGTATGCAATGGACCGAGAAAATCACAATAAAAATGGTTTTGGAGAAAAGCAAAGTCTTTTCATTAGGAAAGTGCATAAAATGTCATCAATACAAACAGAAATATCATGTTTGTTTGCCAAAGTTCCTCAAGCTTTCTCCCTAGAAAATATGAAAATGTAGCGCTGGTGTCTCAATGTGTAACCCATTACTGTATGCAAGCTCAAAATAAAATATTCCCTGATAAAAAACATTCAAAAAATAAAGTCCATCGATAATATCCATGAAATACAAACACAGAGGCTATAGCAATATTTCATATGGAGTAAGTGAAAAAAAACCGGATATTTCTCTTTTCATCCAGTCATATCCGGACAAACTGGTGTGGAATTCGTACGCAATGGACCGAGAATATCACAGTAAAAATGGTTTTGGAGGAAAGAAAGTCTTTAGTTAGGCAAGTGCATAAAATATCATCTATAGAAACAGAACTATCATGTTTGTTTGCTGCAGTTTCGCTAGCTTTCTCCCTAGAAAATACGAATGTGTAGAGCTGGTGTCTCCATGTGGAAACAATTAGTGTTTCCAAGCACAAAATTAAATGTTCCCTGAAAAAAAACATTCAAAACAATAAAGTCTGTGGATAATATCAAAAATACACAAACACAGAGGCTGTAGCAATATCTGGGATTGAGTTAGCCAAAACAAAACCGGATATTTCCGGGTTCATCCAGTCATATCAGGACAACGTGGTGTGGAATTCGTATGCAATGGACCGAGAAAATCACAGTAGTAATGGTTTTGGAGAAAAGCAAAGTCTTTTCGTTAGGCAAGTGCATAAAATGTCATCTATACAAACAGAAATAGCATGTTTGTTTGCCGCATTTCCTCTAGCTTTCTCCCTAGAAAATACGAAAGTGTAGAGCTGGTGTCCCCATGATGAACCAATTCGTATTTCTGCGGTACAAAATGAAATGTTCCATGATAAAAACATTCAAAACAATAAAGTACATCGATAATATCCGGAAAACACAAACACATAGCCTGTTGCAATATCTGGGATTGAGTTGGCCAAAACACAACCGGATATTTCTGGTTTCATCCAGTCATATCCGGAAAACGTGGTGTGGAATTCGTATGCAATGGACTGAGAAAATCACAATAAAAATGGTTTTGGAGAAAAGCAAAGTCTTTTCTTTCGGCAAGTGCATAAAATGTCATCTATACACACAGAAATATCATGTTTGTTTGCCGCAGTTCCTCTAGCTTTCTACGTAATAAATACGAATGTGGAGAGCTGGTGTCCCCATGATGAACCAACTAGTGTTTCTACGGTACAAAATTGAATGTTCCCTGATAAAAACATTCAAAACAATAAAATGTGTTGATAAAATCCAGAAACACAAACCCAGAGGCTGTAGCAATATTTTGGATTGAGTTAGCCAAAACACAACCGGATATTTCTGGTTTCATTCGGTCATAACTATTCAAACTGGTGTAGAATTTGTATGCAATGGACCGAGAAAATCACAATAAAAATGGTTTTGGAGAAAAGCAAAGTCTTTTCATTAGGAAAGTGCATAAAATGTCATCAATACAAACAGAAATATCATGTTTGTTTGCCAAAGTTCCTCAAGCTTTCTCCCTAGAAAATATGAATATGTAGCGCTGGTGTCTCAATGTGGAACCCATTACTGTATGCAAGCTCAAAATAAAATATTCCCTGATAAAAAACATTCAAAAAATAAAGTCCATCGATAATATCCATGAAATACAAACACAGAGGCTATAGCAATATTTCATATGGAGTAAGTGAAAAAAAACCGGATATTTCTCTTTTTATCCAGTCATATCCGGACAAACTGGTGTGGAATTCGTACGCAATGGACCGAGAATATCACAGTAAAAATGGTTTTGGAGGAAAGAAAGTCTTTAGTTAGGCAAGTGCATAAAATATCATCTATAGAAACAGAACTATCATGTTTGTTTGCTGCAGTTTCGCTAGCTTTCTCCCTAGAAAATACGAATGTGTAGAGCTGGTGTCTCCATGTGGAAACAATTAGTGTTTCCAAGCACAAAATTAAATGTTCCCTGAAAAAAAACATTCAAAACAATAAAGTCTGTGGATAATATCAAAAATACACAAACACAGAGGCTGTAGCAATATCTGGGATTGAGTTAGCCAAAACAAAACCGGATATTTCCGGGTTCATCCAGTCATATCAGGACAACGTGGTGTGGAATTCGTATGCAATGGACCGAGAAAATCACAGTAGTAATGGTTTTGGAGAAAAGCAAAGTCTTTTCGTTAGGCAAGTGCATAAAATGTCATCTATACAAACAGAAATAGCATGTTTGTTTGCCGCATTTCCTCTAGCTTTCTCCCTAGAAAATACGAAAGTGTAGAGCTGGTGTCCCCATGATGAACCAATTCGTATTTCTGCGGTACAAAATGAAATGTTCCATGATAAAAACATTCAAAACAATAAAGTACATCGATAATATCCGGAAAACACAAACACATAGCCTGTTGCAATATCTGGGATTGAGTTGGCCAAAACACAACCGGATATTTCTGGTTTCATCCAGTCATATCCGGAAAACGTGGTGTGGAATTCGTATGCAATGGACTGAGAAAATCACAATAAAAATGGTTTTGGAGAAAAGCAAAGTCTTTTCTTTCGGCAAGTGCATAAAATGTCATCTATACACACAGAAATATCATGTTTGTTTGCCGCAGTTCCTCTAGCTTTCTATGTAATAAATACGAATGTGGAGAGCTGGTGTCCCCATGATGAACCAACTAGTGTTTCTACGGTACAAAATTGAATGTTCCCTGATAAAAACATTCAAAACAATAAAATGTGTTGATAAAATCCAGAAACACAAACCCAGAGGCTGTAGCAATATTTTGGATTGAGTTAGCCAAAACACAACCGGATATTTCTGGTTTCATTCGGTCATAACTATTCAAACTGGTGTAGAATTTGTATGCAATGGACCGAGAAAATCACAATAAAAATGGTTTTGGAGAAAAGCAAAGTCTTTTCATTAGGAAAGTGCATAAAATGTCATCAATACAAACAGAAATATCATGTTTGTTTGCCAAAGTTCCTCAAGCTTTCTCCCTAGAAAATATGAATATGTAGCGCTGGTGTCTCAATGTGGAACCCATTACTGTATGCAAGCTCAAAATAAAATATTCCCTGATAAAAAACATTCAAAAAATAAAGTCCATGTGGAAACAATTAGTGTTTTCAAGCACAAAATTAAATGTTCCCTGATAAAAAAAAATTCAAAACAATAAAGTCCGTAGATAATATCAGGAATACACAAACACAGAGGCTGTAGCCATATCTGGGATTGAATTAGCCAAAACAAAACCGGATAATTCCGGGTACATCCAGGCATATCAGGACAATGTGGTGTGGAATTTGTATGCAATGGACCGAGAAAATCACAGTAGTAATGGTTTTGGAGAAAAATTATATGTTCCCTAAAAAAAACATTCAAAACAATAAAGTCCGTGGATAATATCAGGAATACACAAACACAGAGGCTGTAGCAATATCTGGGATAGAGTTAGCCAAAAGAAAACAATATCTGGGATTGAGTTAGCCAAAACACAAGCGGATATTTCAGGTTTCATCCAGTGATATCCGGAGAAAGTGGTTTGGAATTCGTATGCAATGGTCCGAGATTATCACAGTAAAAATGGTTTTGGAGGAAAGCAAATTCTTTTCGTTAGGCCTGTACAGAAAATGTCATCTAGACAAAAACAAATATCATTTTTTTTGTTGCAGTTCCTCTAGCTTTCTACCTAGAAAATAGGAATGTGTAGAGCTGATGTCTCCATGTGGAAATAATTAGTGTTTCGGAGCACAAAATTAATTATTCCCTGATAAAAAACATTCAAAACAATAAAGTCTGTGGATAATATCAGGAATATACAAACACAGAGGCTTTATCAATATCTGGGATTGAGTTAGCCAAAACAATACCGGATATTTCCTGTTTCTTCCAGTCATATCCGGACAAACTGGTGTGGAATTCGTATGCAATGGGCTGAGAAAATCACAGTAAAAATGGTTTTGGAGAAAAACAAAGTCTTTCTATTATTCAAGTAGATAAAATATCATTGCTACAAACTGAAATATCATGTTTGCCGCAGTTCCTCTAGATTTCTCTCTATAAAATGCAACTATGTGGAGCTGGTGTCTCCATGTGGAACCAATTAGAGTTTGCAAGCAGAAAATTAAATGTTTCCTGATAAAAATCATTCAAAACAATAAAATCCGTGGATAATATCAGGAATACACAAACACAGAGGCTGTAGCAATATCTGGGATTGAGTTAGCCAAAACACAACCGGATATTTCCGGTTTTATCCAGTCATATCCGGACAAACTTGTGTGGAATTCGTATGCAATGGACCGAGAAAATCACAGTAAAAATGGTTTTGGAGTAAAGCAAAGTCTTTTCATTAGGCAAGTGCATAAAATGTCATGTATACAAACATAACTATGATGTTTGTTTGCCGCAGTTCCTCTAGCTTTCTCCCTAGAAAATATGAATGTGTAGAGCTGATGTCTCCATGTGGAACCAATTAGAGTTTCCAAGCACAAAATTAAATGCTCCCTGAAAAAAAAAAACATTCAAAACAATAAAGTCCATGGATAATATCAGGAATACAAAAACCAGCGGCTGCAGCAATATATGGGATTGTGTTAGCGAAAACACAACCAGATATTTCTGGTTTCATCCAGTCATACATGGACAAAGTGGTGTGGAATTCGTAGGCAATGGACCGAGAAAATCAGAGTAAAATGGTTTTGGATAAAAGCAAAGTCTTTTCGTTAGGCAAGTGCATGAAATCTCATCTATACAAACAGAAATATCATGTTTGTTTGCCGAAGTTCCTCTAGCTTTCTCCCTAGAAAATACGAATGTGTAGAGCTTGTGTCCCCATGATGAACCAATTAGTGTTTCTACGGTACAAAATTAAATGTTCCCTGATAAAAGCATTCAAAACAATAAAGTCCATCGATAATATCCAGAAAACACAAACACAGAGGCTTTCACAGTATTTCGGATTGAGTTAGCCAAAACACAACCGGATATTTCTGGTTTCATCCAGTCATATCCGGACAAAGTGGTGTGGAATTTGTATGGAATGGACCGAGAAAATCACAGTAAAAACGGTTTTGGAGTAAATCATAGTCTTTTCATTAGGCAAGTGCATAAAATGTCATCTATACCAACAGAAATATCATGTTTGCTTGCCGCAGTTCCTCTAGTTTTCTCCCTAGAAAATACGAATGTGTAGAGCTGGTGTCTCCATGTGGAACCAATTAGTGTTTCCAAGAACAAAATTAAACGTTCCGGGGGGGGCAGCAAGATGGCGGAATAGAAACGGAGCACACGATTAGTCCGGAGAGAGAGACAGGTTAATATAAGTGGAGATACTGCAGGGTCAAGGAAGAGTAGGGGATGAAACAGCATAGGAAACTCTTCCGGAACTAGTGATTCACAGTGGACATGCGTGGAGAGTGTGGGAGCCCAAGTTCGGGACACCAGCAGCAGACTCAACGCACCAGCACTGGAACGCAAGGTGAGGCGAACCACAATAGCCCGAGACACCAGCGGGGAAGCGGAAAGAGGAGGCTAGAGGAAACGAGGCTTGAAACTTCGTGGGGAAAAGTTCACCAGGCTAACTAGAAGAGAGAGAGGAAAAAAATTAAAAAAGCGACCGATACGGACACAAGTTTCTCTCTCTCCGCTCACCTCTCAAAGGCGAGCAAGACAGAGCAGGCGCCATTTTGGACATACGTCATAAGCAGGGCGACCTCAGGTCTGCACCAGCCCTGAGCCTAGCAGAAAAACCTGACTCTGGGGGGAGGGGTGAAATAACAGGAGATTAGCATCTAACTTGGCAACCCAGTGGGAGACTGCAGGAGAATTGGAGCCCACACTGAGGGCAGCAGAGATTCCCTGTGTGGTCCTTGGGAAAGAGCTTCCGATCTCTGGCTCCTGTGGGTATATCATTTGCCTGCTAACTACCTCCAATTACATTCAGCTGTGCGGAATTACTTCCCTTTTGAATCAAAAAAGAGAGAGATTTACCACACCTAACCTGGGAGTGTCATCTTTGACACACCCTCAGCCCTGAGGAACCAAATACAGCTCTCAGTCCACGCTCATCTCAAGCCTCTAAGGCACCACTGAAAGCAGACAGTCCACTTAATATAGAGCCATAGTGTAACAAGAAAAAACACCACAGTGAAGAAACCAAATATCTCCAACATGCCAAACAACAAACGCAAAAACCGAGGTAACAAGAAGAAGGAAGACATTATGACAACCCCAAATGAAAAAGACACCCCAATTCAAGATTATGAAGATGAGGAGATTGAAGAAATACAAGAAGCAGATCTCAAAAAATTGATAAGAACATTAAGAAGTTCTCAAAAACAAATTCTTGAACTACAGAAATCCTTAATGGACAAGGTAGAAAATCTCTCTCGTGAAAATGAAATATTAAGGAGGAATCAAAATGAAATGAAACAACTAGTGGAACAAGAAATGGTGATAGTGACGAGAAATCATAATGAAATGAAGAATTCAATAGATCAAATGACAAACACATTAGAGAGTCTTAAAAACAGAATGGGCAAAGCAGAAGAGAGAATATCAGACTTAGAAGACAGAGAACAGGAAAGGAAACAATCAAATCAAAGAAAAGAAGAAGAAATCAGAAATCTAAAAAATACTGTCAGGAATCTACAGGATACTCTTAAAAAACCCAACATTCGGGTTCTAGGAGTACCTGAAGGCATGGAGAGGGAGAAAGGATTAGAAGGCATTTTCAGTGAGATACTAGCAGAAAATTTCCCAGGTTTGGAGAAAGACAGAGACATCCTAATACAGGAAGCTCATAGAACCCCTAATAAACATGACCAAAAGAGATCCTCACCACGACACATCGTAATCAAACTCACCACAGTGAAACACAAAGAAAAGATCCTAAAATGTGCAAGAGAGAAACGCCAGATTACTCTCAGAGGATCTCCAATTAGACTCACAGCTGACTTCTCTTCAGAAACCCTACAAGCTAGGAGAGAATGGCGAGACATAGCCCAGGTGCTAAGAGAGAAAAACTGCCAGCCCAGAATATTATATCCTGCAAAGCTCTCATTTATAAATGAAGGTGAAATAAAGACCTTTCACAGCAAACAGACATTGAAAGAATTTGTCGCCACTCGCCCAGCCCTGCAAAAGATGCTTAAAGATGTGTTACATACAGAAACACAGAAACACGGTCACCAATATGAAAGAAGGTAAAGGTAGGAAACCTCACACCAAAAGATCACAGGAATCTCAAACCATGTATTAGAAAGTATCTTTGGCTAATGGCAGGGCAAAGTTACTCCTTCTCAATAGTCACATTGAATGTTAATGGCTTGAACTGTCCAGTTAAAAGACACCGATTGGCTGATTGGGTTAAGAAACAAAACCCATCCTTTTGCTGCCTTCAAGAAACCCATCTATCCAACAGTGATCCATACAGGCTGAGAGTGAAATGCTGGAAAAATATATACCACGCCAACAGAAATGAAAAGAGAGCGGGCGTAGCCATCTTAATATCGGACAACATAAACTTTACCACAAAAACTGTTAGGAGAGACAAAGAGGGGCACTATATAATGATTAAGGGATCCATTCAACAGGAAGATATAACGATTATCAATGTATATGCACCTAATTACAGGGCACCAGCTTATTTAAAAGACTTGTTAAGGGACTTAAAGGGAGACTTAGACCCCAATACAATAGTACTGGGGGACTTCAATACTCCACTCTCAGAAATAGACAGATCAACAGGACAGAAGATCAACAAGGAGACAGTAGACTTAAATGACACTATAGCCCAAATGGATCTAACAGATATCTACAGAACATTTCATCCTACATCTAAGGACTTTACATTCTTCTCAGCAGTACATGGAACCCTCTCTAGGATTGACCACATACTAGGCCATAAAGCAAGTCTCAGCAAATTCAAAAGAATTAGAATCATACCATGCAGCTTCTCAGACCACAAAGGAATGAAATTGGAAATTGGCAACTCAGGAATCCCTAGAGCACGTGCAAACACATGGAGATTGAACAACATGCTCCTGAATGAACAATGGGTCATAGAAGAAATGAAAATAGAAATCAAAAATTTTCTGGAAGTAAATGAGGATAACAGCACAACATACCAAAACCTATGGGATACAACAAAAGCAGTGTTAAGAGGAAAGTTTATATCAATAGGTGCCTACATCAAGAAATTGGAAAGGCACCAAATAGATGAGCTTTCAAGTCATCTCAAGGATCTAGAAAATCTGCAGCAAACCAAACCCAAACCCAGTAGGAGAAGAGAAATAATTAAAATCAGAGAAGAAATCAACAGGATTGAATCCAAAAAAACATTACAAAAAATCAGCCAAACGAGGAGCTGGTTTTTTGAAAAAAATAAACAAAATTGACACCCCATTGGCCCAACTAACTAAAAAAAGAAGAGAAAAGACCCAAATCAATAGGATCAGAGATGAAATGGGAAACGTAACAACAGACGCCACAGAAATAAAAAGAATCATCAGAAATTACTACAAGGACTTGTATGCCAGCAAACAGGGAAATCTATCAGAAATGGACAGATTCTTGGACACATACAACCTCCCTAAATTGAGCCAGGAAGACATAGAAAACCTAAACAGACCAATAACTGACACAGAAATTGAAACAGTAATAAAGGCCCTCCCAACAAAGAAAAGCCCAGGGCCAGATGGATTCACTGCTGAGTTCTACCAGACATTTAGAGAAGAACTAACTCCAATTCTTCTCAAACTATTCAGAGCAATCGAAAAAGAGGGAATCCTCCCAAATTCTTTCTATGAAGCCACCATCACCTTAATTCCTAAGCCAGAAAGAGATGCAACATTGAAAGAGAATTACAGACCAATATCCCTGATGAACATAGATGCAAAAATACTCAATAAAATTCTGGCCAATAGAATGCAACAACACATCAGAAAGATCATCCACCCAGACCAACTGGGATTCATCCCCGGTATGCAGGGATGGTTCAACATTCGCAAAACAATCAACGTAATACACTACATTAACAGACTGCAGAAGAAAAACCATATGATTCTCTCAATAGACGCAGAGAAAGCATTTGATAAAATACAACACCCTTTCATGATGAAAACTCTAAGCAAACTGGGTATGGAAGGAACATTCCTTAATACAATCAAAGCAATATATGAAAAACCCACGGCCAACATCCTATTGAATGGGGAAAAGTTGGAAGCATTTCCACTGAAATCTGGTACCAGACAGGGATGCCCTCTCTCACCACTGCTATTCAATATAGTTCTGGAAGTTTTGGCCAGAGCTATTAGGCAAGAAAAAGAAATTAAAGGGATACAAATCGGGAAGGACGAACTCAAACTATCCCTCTTTGCAGATGATATGATTCTTTCTTTAGGGGACCCAAAGAACTCTACTAAGAGACTGCTGGAACTCATCGAAGAGTTTGGCAAAGTAGCAGGATATAAAATCAATCCACAAAAATCAAAAGCCTTTGTATACACAGGCAATGCCAAGGCTGAGGAAGAACTTCTAAAATCAATCCCATTCACAATAGCTACAAAAACAATCAAATACCTTGGAATAAACTTAACCAAAGACATTAAAGATCTCTACGATGAAAACTACAAAACCTTACAGAAAGAAATAGAAGAGGATACCAAAAAATGGAGAAATCTTCCATGCTCATGGATTGGAAGAATCAATATCATCAAAATGTCTATTCTCCCAAAAGCAATTTATACATTCAATGCAATACCCATCAAGATCCCGAAGACCTTCTTCTCAGATCTGGAAAAAATGATGCTGAAATTCATATGGAGACACAGAAGACCTCGAATAGCCAAAGCAATCCTGTACAACAAAAACAAAGCCGGAGGCATCACAATACCTGATTTTAGGACATACTACAGGGCAGTTGTTATCAAAACAGCATGGTACTGGTACAGAAACAGATGGATAGACCAATGGAACAGAATAGAAACACCAGAAATCAATCCAAACATCTACAGCCAACTTATATTTGACCAAAGATCCAAATCTAATCCCTGGAATAAGGACAGTCTATTCAATAAATGGTGCTGGGAAAATTGGATTTCCATGTGCAGAAGCTTGAAGCAAGACCCATACCTATCACCTTACACAAAAATTCACTCAACATGGATTAAAGACTTAAATCTTCAACCCGAAACCATCAAATTATTAGAGAGCATTGGAGAAACCCTGCATGATATAGGCACAGGCAAAGACTTCCTGGAAAATACTCCAACAGCACAGGCAGTCAAAACCAAAATTAACATTTGGGACTGCATCAAATTGAGAAGTTTCTGTACTCCAAAAGAAACAGTCAGGAAAGTGAAGAGGCAACCAACAGAATGGGAAAAAACATTCGCAAACTATACTACAGATAAAGGATTGATAACCAGAATCTACAAAGAAATCAAGAAAATCCACAACAAGAGAACAAACAACCCACTTAAGAGATGGGCCAAGGACCTCAATAGACATTTTTCGAAAGAGGAAATCCAAATGGCCAACAGACACATGAAAAAATGTTCAAGATCACTAGCAATCAGAGAAATGCAAATCAAAACCACAATGAGGTTCCATCTCACCCCGGTGAGAATGGCTCACATTCAGAAATCTACCAACAACAGATGCTGCAGAGGATGTGGGGAAAAAGTGACACTAACTCACTGTTGGTGGGAATGCAAACTGGTTAAGCCACTATGGAAGTCTGTCTGGAGATTCCTCAGAAACCTGAACATAACCCTACCATACAACCCAGCCATCCCACTCCTTGGAATTTGCCCAAAGGAAATTAATTTGGCAAATAAAAAAGTCATCTGCACATTAATGTTTATTGCAGCTCAATTCAGAATAGCTAAGACCTGGAACCAACCCAAATGCCCATCAACAGTAGACCGGATAAAGAAATTATGGGACATGTACTCCATAGAATACTATACAGCAGTAAGAAACAACGAAACCCAGTCATTTGCAACAAGATGGAGCAATCTGGAAAACATCATGCTGAGTGAATTAAGCCAGTCCCAAAGAGAAAAGTATCATTTGTTTTCCCTGATCGGTGACAACTGAGCGCCAAAGGGGAAACCTGTTAAGTGAAATGGACACTATAAGCAACAATGAACTGATCAGCTCCTGTCCTGACTTTAGATGTACAATGTAATACTTTATCATTTTTAGTATTTGTTGTTGTTGTTGTTGTTCTAGTACTATTGGTTGAACTCAGTAATTAACACACAATTATAATTAGGTGTTTAATTTTTAACTGAAAAGTGATCCCTGTTAAATCTAAGAGTGGAAAAAGAGAGGGAGGAGATGAAGAGCTATGGGTTATTTAACTATGTGCTTATTTTCAAAGACTTGAATAATCACCTTGTAACAATGATCAGATTTGGTCTATGTTATGTCATGATTTTAAGAAATCTTATTTCAACCAGATATTTTGGATTTTGATATTGGTCTATTATGCTATGTTATATGTGCGTACATATTGTATGTCCACATGGGGAAATTTTATTAAGAGTTTTATTTTAAATGGCTTTTTGATAAGATTGTCCATAAATTTAAGCTGCTAAAATCAATCAAAGATACATTTTAATTTGTATGACCTGAATCTGTGTATCATATGTTTTAAACTTGTTGGTAGAAAGAAACTAAAAACATTTTAGATGGTTGTGCTTAAGTTTACTGGTTAAACAAACTACACCATGTTAGATATTTAAGAGGTGTTTTCAAATACATGATTCTTAAAATTTATAGAAGGCATTGGACCTTCCGGTAAATGTTTTATTAAGTTCTTATCTAAGGGTTGAAACGGTTTGCTAAGTATTCATGTAATATTGCTATTGTCAGCAAGTGATCTAGGACTTGCTCCCTCATTTCTCTATTCTAAGCCCAACTTGTTCTTTCACTTCTCTATTCTCTTCAAGGTAGGGAACTAATTCTATTATGAAGGAATCTGTAGGACGCACAATTTAATCTTTAGACCTTATAAAAGAGATGGCTAACATTTTTCTGTAATAGCATAGCCAACATAAGAACTTAACTAATAATCTCATAGCTAGATTCACATCGCCATCAGTGAAGTATACAGTAAGTAGAAAAAAAAAAAACTTCCCTTTCAGACCAAAGGGAAAGAAAGTTTTAAAGTGAGAATATAATTTTCCTCATGGGCATTGTATACCTTAGAAAAACTACTACAGAACATGCCTGTGACTATAGACTTGTAGTTCAGGCCACCGAAGATTAGAGATGGGACACGGGCACTCCCTTGACTTGCATCCTCTGGTCTGCTTTAACACAAGCCAGGAGGAAAAGAAAGCTCGGCATCAGAAGCAATGGGTGGCAGGCCTATTAATGGCTGATCTGTACAGTGATCTGCCCTCAAGGAGACCCAACAGGCCAGTCCACTGCAGTGACTTTCAATGTGGTAAGCCTGGGCTTCAGCAGAAGTCAGCTTGTGAAGAGCCCTGGCAGCTCTGCCAAGAGTTGGATCACTGGAAATGGACCTGCCCTGGAATCGAAGGATGCCCAGGTCAGAGCCACAGATCTTATTGGCTCCAAGCTGAAAAGCCCTTCACTCAGCCCAACTTCCAAAGTGACCACTGCAGTTGAGGGGACAGCCAAGTAGGGTCAGCAACATTGCAGGCAGAACTGTACATTTCTTGTTAGAGATGCCCCCTGCCTTTACCTGGCCAGCTCTCCTCCCAGGCCAGCCAAGTAATGAAAGTCAACAGAGTGCCTTCCCCTAGGAGGTTCACACCTCCCTTAGGATATACCCCATGTGAAGAGATAGATAGGTCTGGGCATCTTAACCTACAAGGCCTAAAGCCCAACAGATTATTATCAAGCCCCTTCTATCAGGTTCTATTTGCCTCTCAATCAGAAAAATTACTTGTAGCTTAGACAGCACCTTTCTTAGCTCCTTTAATAATGACTCTGTCCTTTGTTCTAGACCCTGTCTAGTGCACTTGGGCCTCATTCCTTTGTAATCATAACCTCTACTCTACCACCAATGGCTCTACTCCCAACCTGTGTGTACTGATGGTCCTCTTCCCCACTTAATGCTGTATAATTGTTCAGACCTGGTTAAGGCCACTCTTAGGATCATTGGTTACTATCCTCACCCTGTCTTTTATGACCTTGTCTAAATATGATCAGAGTCGGGGAACTTGGAAGGCTTCCATAGCCTTGGCAACTCATGATGACAGCCTAGGGTGGTTACTGGCGCCATAAACTAGAGTGTCAATTTGTTGGGTCAACAACAGGAGCCACTGTGCGCTTGCTCCTGATGTGGGATCTCTGTCCTTAATGTACTGTACATTTTGATTTAATGCTATAACTAGTACTCAAACAGTATGTTTCACTTTGTGTTTCTATGTGGGTGCAAACTGTTGAAGTATTTATACTAAATTGATCTTCTGTATATAAATAGAATTGAAAATGAATCTTGATGTGAATGGAAAGGGAGAGGGAGCGGGAGAGGGGAGGGTTGCGGGTGGGAGGGAAATTATGGGAAGTTGAAGCCATTGTAATCCATAAGCTGTATACTGGAAATTTATATTCATTAAATAAAAGTTTAAAAAATGTGATATTATAAAAAAAATAAATTAAACGTTCCCTGAACAAAAACATTCAAAACAATAAATTCCGTGGATAATATCAGGAATATACAAACACAGAGGCTGTAGCAATATCTGGGAATGAGTTAATCAAAACACAACTAGATATTTCTGTTTTCATCCATTCATATCCGGACAAACTGGTGTGGAATTTGTATGTAATGGACCGAGAAAATCACAGTAAAAATGGTTTTGGAGAAAAGCAAAGTCTTTTCGTTAGGCAAGTGCATAAAATGTAATCGATACAAAAAGAAATATCATGTTTGTTTGTTGCAGTTCCTTTAGCTTTCTACCTAGAAAATAGGAATGTGTAGAGCTGATGTCTCCATGTGGAAATAACTAGTGTTTCAGAGCACAAAATTAAATATTCCCTGATAAAAAACATTCAAAAAAATAAAGTCTGTGGATAATATCAGGAATACACAAACACAGAGGCTTTAGCAATATCTGGGATTGAGTTAGCCAAAACAATACCGGATATTTCCTGTTTCATCCAGTCATATCCGACAAACTGGTGTGGAATTCGTATGCAATCGACCGAGAAAATCACAGTAAAAATGGTTTTGGAGAAAAGCAAAGTCTTTTCCTTAGGCAATTGTTTAAAATGTCATCGATACAAACAGAAATATCATGTTTGTTTGCCGCAGTTCCTCTAGCTTTCTCACTAGAAAATATGAATGTGTAGAGCCGGTGTCTCCACGATGAACAAATTGGTGTTTCTACGGTGCAAAATTAAATATTCCCTGATAAAAACATTCAAAACAATAAGTCCATCAATAATATCCAGAAAACACAAACACAGAGGCTTTCACAATATTTCGGATTGAGTTAGCCAAAACACAACCAGATATTTCTGGTTTCATCCAGTCATATCTGGACAAACTGGTGTGGAATTTGTATGCAATGGACCGAGAAAATCACAGTAAAAATGGTTTTGGAGAAAAGCAAAGTCTTTTCGTTAGGCAAGTGCATAAAACGTCGTCTAGACAAACAGAAATATCGTGTTTGTTTGCAGCAGTTCCTCTAGCTTTCTCCCTAGAAAATACGAATGTGTAGAACTGGTGTCTCCATGATGAACCAATTAGTGTTTCTACGGTACAAAATTAAATGTTCCCTGATGAAAAACATTCAAAACAATAAAGTCTGTGTATAATATCAGGAATACACGAACACAGAGGCTGCAGCAATATCTGGGATGGAGTTAGCCAAAACACAACCGGGTAATTCTGGTTTCATCCAGTCATATCCGGACAAACTGGTGTGGAATTCGTATGCAATGGACCAAGAAAATCACAGTACAAATGGTTTTGGAGAAAAGCTAAGTCTTTTTGTTAGGCAAGTGCATCAAATGTCATCTATACAAACAGAAATATCATGTATGTTTGCCGCAGTTCCTCTAGTTTCTCCCTAGAAAATACGAATGTGTAGAGCTGGTGTTCACATGATGAACCAATTAGTGTTTCAATGGTACAAAAATAAATGTTAACCTGATAAAAAACATTCAAAAGAATAAACTCTATCGATAATATCCAGAAAACACAAACACAGAGGCTGTCACAGTATTTCAGATTGAGATTGCCAAAAAAAAAAACGGATATTTCCGGTTTCATCCAGGCATATCTGGAGAAACTTGTGTGGCATTCGTATGCAATGGACCGAGAAAATAACAGTACAAATGGTTTTGGAGAAAAGCATAGTCTTTTCGTTAGGCAAGTGCATAAAATGTCATCGATACAAACAGAAATATCATGTTTGTTTGCCGCAGTTCCCCTAGTTTCTCCCTAGAAAATCCGAATATGCAGAGCTGGTGTCTCCATGTGGAACCAATTATTGTCTCCAAGCACAAAATTAAATGTTCCCTGATAAAAACATTCAAAATAATAAAGTCCGTGAATAATATCCAGAAAACACAAACACGGAGGCTGTAGCAATATCTGGGATTGAGTTAGCCAAAACAAAACCGGATATTTCCGGTTTCATCCAGTCGTATCCGGAAAAAGTGGTTTGGAATTCGTATGCAATGGACCGAGATAATCATAGTATAAATGGTTTTGGAGAAAAGCAAAGTCTTTTCGTTAGGCAAGTGCATAAAATGTCATCTATACAAACAGAAATATCATGTTTGTTTGCCACAGTTCCTCTAACTTTCTCCCTAGAAAATACGAATATGTAGAGCTGGTGTTCCCATTATGAAACAAATAGTGTTTCAATGGTACAAAATTAAATGTTCCCTGATAAAAACATTCAAAACAATAAAGTCCATCGATTTTATCCTGAATACACAAACACAGAGTCTGTAGCAAAATTTTGGATTGAGTTAGCCAAAACAAAACCGGACATTTCTGGTTTCATCCAGTCACATCCGGAAAAACTGGTGTGGAATTCGTATGCAATGGATCGAAAAAATCACAGTAAAAATGGTTTTGGAGAAAAGCAAAGTCTTTTCGTTAGGCAAGTGCATAAAATGTCATCGAACAAACAGAAATATCATGTTTGTTTGCCGCAGTATCTCTAGCTTTCTCCCTAGAAAATATGAATATGTAGAGCTGGTGTTCCCATTATGAAACAAATAGTGTTTCAACGGTACAAAATTAAATGTTCCCTGATGAAAAACATTCAAAACAATTAGTCTGTGGATAATATCAGGAATACACAAACACAGAGGCTGTAGCAATATCTGGGTTTTAGTTAGCCAAAAAAAAAAAAAAAAAAACGGATATTTAAAGTTTCATCCAGTCATATCCGGACAAACTGGTGTGGAATTCGTATGCAATGGACTGAGAACATCACAGTAAAAATGGTTTTTGAGAAAAAAAAAGTCTTTTCATTATTCAAGTAGATAAAATACCATCGATACAAACTGAAATATCATGTTTGTTTGCCGCAGTTCCTCTAGATTTCTCCCTATAAAATGCAAATATGTGGAGCTGGTGTCTCCATGTGGAACCAATTTGTGTTTCCAAGATCAAAATAAAATGTTCCCTGATAAAAAACATTCAAAACAATAAAGTCCGTGGATAATATCAGGAATACACAAACACAGATGCTGTAGCAATATCTGGGATTGAGATAGCCAAAACAAAACCGGATATTTCCAGTTTTATCCAGTCATATACGGACAAACTGAGGTGGAATTCGTATGCAATGGACCGAGAAAATCACAGTAAAAATGGTTTTGGAGAAAAGCAAAGTCTTTTCATGAGGCAAGTGCATAAAATGTCATCGATACAAACAGAAATATCATGTTTTTTTGTCGCACTTCCTCTAGCTTTCTCCCTAGAAAATACGAACATGTAGAGCTGGTGTCTCCATGTGGAACCAATTACTGTATCCAAGCTCAAAATAAAATGTTCCCCGATAAAAAAACACTCAAAACAATAAAGTCTATGGATAATATCCAGAAAACACAAACATAGATTCTGTAGCAATATCTGGGATTGAGTTAGCCAAAACAAAACCAGATATTTCCACTTTCATCCAGTCATATCCGGACAAAGTGGTGTGGAATTCTTATGCAATGGACCGAGAAAATCACAGTAAAAATGGTTTTGGAGAAAAGCAAAGTCTTTTCGTTAGGCAATTGCATAAAATGTCATCGATACAAACAGAAATATCATGTTTGTTTGCGGAAATTCCTCTAGCTTTCTCACTAGAAAATACGAATGTAGAGCTGATGTCCCCATGATGAACCAATTAGAGTTTCTAATTACAAAATTAAATGCTCCCTGAAAAAAAACATTCAAAAAAATAAAGTCCGTGGATATTATCAGGATTATAAAAACCAGAGGCTGTAGCAATATCTGGGATTGTGTTAGACAAAACACAACCAGATATTTCTGGTTTCATCCAGTCATATCTGGACAAAGTGGTGTGGAATTCGTATGCAATGGACCAAGAAAATCACAGTACAAATGGTTTTGGAGAAAAGCAAAGTCTTTTCGTTAGGCAAGTGCACAAAATGTCATCTAGACAAACAGAAATATCATGTTTGTTTGCCGCAGTTCCTCTAGCTTTCTCCCTAGAAAATACGAATGTGTAGTGCTGGTGTCCCCATGATGAACCAATTTGTGTTTCTACGGTACAAAATTAAATGTTCCCTGATAAAAGCATTCAAAACAATAAAGTCCATCGATAATATCCAGAAAACACAAACATAGAGGCTTTCACAGTATTTCGGATTGAGTTAGCCAAAACACAACCGGATATTTCTGGTTTCATCCAGTATTATGCGGACAAACTGGTTTGGAATTCGTATGCAATGGACTGAGAAAATCAGAGTAAAAATGGTTTTGGAGAAAAGCAAAGTCTTTTCGTTAGGCAAGTGCTTAAAATGTCATCTATACAAACAGAAATACCATGTTTGTTTGCCACAATTTATCTAGCTTTCTCCCTAGAAAATACGAATATGTAGAGCTGGTGTTCCCATTATGAAACAAATAGTGTTTCAACGGTACAAAATTAAATGTTCCCTGATAAAACATTCAAAACAATAAAGTCCATCGATAATATCCTTAAAACACAAACACAGGGGCTGTAGCAAAATTTTGGATTGAGTTAGCCAAAACATAACCAGAGATTTCCGGTTTCATCCAGTCATATCCGGACAAACTGGTGTGGAATTCGTATGTAATGGATCGAGAAAACCACAGTAAAAAAAGTTTTGGAGAAAAGCAAAGTCTTTTCGTTAGGCAAGTGCATAAAATGTCATCGATACAAACAGAAATATCATGTTTGTTTGCCGCAGTTCCTCTAGATTTCTCTCTAGAAAATACCAATATGTAGAGCTGGTGTCTCCATGTAAAAATAATTAGTGTTTTGCAGTACAAAATTAAATGTTCCCTGATAAAAAACATTAAAACAATAAAGTCTGTGGATAATATCAGGAATACACAAACACAGAGGCTGTAGCAATATCTGGGTTTGAGATAGCCAAAAAAAAACCGGATATTTAAAGTTTTATCCAGTCATATCCGGACAAACTTGTGTGGAATTCACATGCCATGGACCGAGAAAATCACGTAAAAATGGTCTTGCAGAAAAACAAAGTCTTTTCGTTAGGCAAGTGCATAAAATGTCATCAGTACAAACAGAAATACCATGTTAGTTTGCCGCAGTTCCTCTAGCTTTCTCCCTAGAAAATAGGAATGTGTAGAGCTGGTGTCTCCATGTGGAAATAATTAGTGTTTTGCAGCACAAAATTAAATGTTCCCTGATAAAAAACATTCAAAACAATAAAGTCTGTGGATAATATCAGGAATACACGAACAAAGAGGCTGTAGCAATATCTGGGATTGAGTTATCCAAAACACAACCGGGTATTTCCGCTTTCATCCAGTCATATCCGGACAAACTGGTGTGGAATTCGTATGCAATGGACCGAGAAAATCACAGTACAAATGGTTTTGGAGAAAAGCAAAGCCTTTTCGTTAGGCAAGTGCATAAAATGTCATCTATACAGACAGAAATATCATGTTTGTTTGCAGCAGTTCCTCTAGCTTTCTCCCTAGAAAATACGAATGTGTAGAGCTGGTGTCTCCATGTGGAAACAATTAGTGTTTCAACAGTACAAAAATAAATGTTCCCTGATAAAAAACCTTCAAAAGAATAAACTCTATCGATAATATCCAGAAAACACAAACACAGATACTGTCACAGTATTTCAGATTGAGATTGCCAAAACAAAATCAGATATTTCCGGTTTCATCCAGTCATATCTGGACAAACTGGTGTGGAATTCGTATGCAATGGACTGAGAAAATCACAGTAAAAATGGTTTTGGAGAAAAACAAAGTCTTTCCATTATTAAAGTAGATAAAATATCATTGATACAAACTGAAATATCATGTTTGTTTGCCGCAGTTCCTCTAGATTTCTCCCTAGAAAATACGAACATGTAGAGCTGGTGTTCCCATTATGAAACAAATAGTGTTTCAAACACAGAGACTATAGCAAAATTTCTTATTTAGTTAGCCAAAACACAACCGGATATTTCCAGTTTCATGCAGTCATATCAGGAAAAAGTAGTTTGGAATTCGTATGAAATGGACCGA
The DNA here is from genome assembly GCA_036325905.1 of Lepus oiostolus. Taxonomy (NCBI): domain Eukaryota; kingdom Metazoa; phylum Chordata; class Mammalia; order Lagomorpha; family Leporidae; genus Lepus; species Lepus oiostolus. The sequence goes on along the minus strand of CM070808.1, from coordinate 54,474,935 downwards.
GCAAATCAAAGTAAAAATGGTTTTGGAGAAAAGCAAAGTCTTTTCGTTAGGCAAGTGCATAAAATGTCATCGATACAAAGAGAAATACCATGTTTGTTTGCCGCAATTCATCTAGCTTTCTCCCTAGAAAATACAAATATGTAGAGCTGGTGTTCCCATTATGAAACAAATAGTGTTTCAAAGGTACAAAATTAAATGTTCCCTGAGAAAAACATTCAAAACAATAAAGTCCATCGATAATATCCTGAAAACACAAACACAGGGGCTGTAGAAAAATTTTGGATTGAGTTAGCCAAAACAAAACCGGATATTTCAGGATTCATCCAGTCATATCCGGACAAAGTGGTGTGGAATTCGTGTGTAATGGACCGTGAAATTCACAGTAAAAATGGTTTTGGAGAAAAGCAAAGTCTTTCATTAGGCAAGTGCATAAAATGTCATTGATACAAAGAGAAATATCATGTTTGTTTGCCGCAGTTCCTCTAGCTTTCTCCATAGAATATACAAATGTGTAGAGCTGGTGTCTCCATGTGGAAACAATTAGTGTTTCTACGGTACAAATTTAAATGTTCCCTGGTAAAAACATTCAAAACAATAAAGTCCATCGATAATATCCAGATAACACAAACACAGAGGCATTCACAGTATTTCGGATTGAGTTAGCCAAAACAGAACCGGATATTTCTGGTTTCATACAGTCATATCCGGACAAACTGGTGTGGAGTTCGTATGCAATGGACTGAGAAAATCAAAGTAGAAATGGTTTTGAAGAAAAGCAAAGTCTTTTCATTAGGCAAGTGCATAAAATGTCATGTATACAAACAGAAATATCATCTTTCTTTTCCACAGTTCCTCGAGCTTTCTCCAGATAAAATACAAATATGTAGAGCTGGTGTCTCCTTTTGCAATCAATTAGTGTTTCCAAGCACAAAATTAAATGCTCCCTATTAAAAAACATTAAAAACAATAAAGTCCGTGGATAATATCATGAATACACAAACACAGAGGCTGTAGCAATATCTGGGATTGAGTTAGCTAAAACACAACCGGATATTTCTGGTTCCATCCAGTCATATCCAGAAAAAACTGGTGTGGAATTCGTATGCAATGGACCCAGAAAATCACAGTAAAAAAGGTTTTGGAGAAAAGCAAAGTCTTTTTGTTAGGAAAGTGCATAAAATGTCATCTATACAAACAGAAATATCATGTTTATTTGCCGCAGTTCCTCTAGCTTTCTCCCAAGAAATTATGAATGTGTACAGCTGGTGTCTCCATGTGGAAACAATTAGTGTTTCCAAGCACAAAATTAAATGTTCCCTGATAAAAAACATTCAAGAAATATAGTCCGTGGATAATATCAGGAATGCACAAACACAGTGGCTGTAGCTATATCTGCGAGTCAGTTTGCCAAAACAAAACCGGATATTTCCAGTTTCATCCAGTCATATCCAGACAAAGTGGTGTGGAATTCATAAGCAATGGACCAAGAAAATCACAGTAAAAATGGTTTTGGAGAAAAGCAAAGTCTTTTCCTTAGGCAAGTGCATAAAATGTCATCTATTCAAACAGAAATGTCAAGTTTGTTTCCCGCAGTTCCTCTAGCTTTCTCCCTGTGAAATATGAATATGTAGAGCTGGTGCCTCCATGTGGAATCAATTACTGTTTCCCAGCAAAAAATAAATGTTCCCTGGTAAATATTCAAAACAAGAAAATCCTTCGATAATTTCCAGAAATCACACACACAGAGCAGCCGCAATACCAGGGATTGAGTTAATCAAAACACATCCGGTTATTTCTGGTTTCATCTAGTAATATCCAGAAAAAATGGTGTGAAAATCGTATACATTGGACCCAGAAATATCATGTTTGTTTGAAGCAGTTTCTCTAGCTTACTCCATAGAAAATACGAATGTGTAGAGCTGGTGTCTCCATGTGGAGTCAACTAGTTTTTCCCAGCACAAAATGAAAGATTCCCTGATAAAAAACATTGAAAATAATAAAGTCCGCGGATAATATCCAGAAAATACAAACACAGAGTCTGTAGGAATAACTGGGATGGAGTTAGCCACAACACAGCCGGATATTTCTGGTTTCATCCAGTCATATCCGGAGAAACTGGTGTGGAATTCGTATGCAATGGACTGAGCAAATCAGAGAAAACATGTTTTTGGAGAAAAGCAAAGTCTTTTCCTTCAGCCAGTGCATAAAATGTGATCTATACAAACAGAAATATCATGTTTGTTTGCCGCAGTTCCTCTAGCTTTCTCCCTAGAAAATATGAATGTGCAGAGCTGGTGTCTCCATGTGGAGTCAACTAGTGTTTCTGTGATACAAAATTAAATATTCCCTGATAAAAAAAACATTCAAAACAAAAAGTCCGTTGATAATATCCACAAAACACAAACACAGAGGCTGTAGAAATATCTTTGATTAAGTTAGCCAAAACACAACCGGATATTTCTGGTTTCATCGAGTCATAACCGGACAAAGTGAGGTGAAATTGATACGCAATGAACTGAGAAAATCACAGTAAAATTGGTTTTGTAGAAAAGCAAAGTCTTTTCGTTATGCAAGTGCATAAAATGTTATGTATACAAACAAAAATATCATGTTTGTTTGCCACAGTTCCTCTAGCTTTCTCCCTAGAAAATACGAATGCGCAGAGCTGGTTTCTCCATGTGGAACTAATTAGTTTTTCCGAGCACAAAATTAAATGTTCCCTGATAAAAAACATTCAAAACAATAAAGTCCATTTATAATATCCAGAAAACACAAACACAGAGGCTGTATCAATATCTGGGATTGAGTTAGCCAAAACAAAACCAGACATTTCTGTTTTCATCCAGTCATATCACGACAAAGTGGTGTGGAATTCGTATGCAATGGACCAAGAATATCAGAGTAAAAATGTTTTGGAGAAAAGCAAAGTCTTTTCCTTCGGCAAGTACATAAAATGTCATCTGTACAAACAGAAATGTCATGTTTTTTTGCCGCAGTTCCTCTAGCATTCTCCCTAGAAAATAGGAATGTGTAGAGCTGGTGTCTCCAAGTGGAACCAATTACTGTTTCCCAGCACAAAATTAAATGTTTCCTGATAAAAAGCATTCCAAACAATAAAGTCGATCGATAATATCCTGAAAACACATACACTGAGGCCTTCAGAATATTTCGGATTGAGTTAGCCAAAGCATAACCGGATATTTCTGGTTTCATCCAGGCATATCTGGACGAAGTGGTATGGAATTCGTATGCAATAGACTGAGAAAATCAGAGTAAAAATGGTTTCGGAGAAAACCAAAGACTTTTCCTTCGGAAAGTGCATAAAATGTCATCTATACAAACAGAAATATCATGTTTGTTTGCCGCAGTTCCTCTAGCTTTCTCCCTAGAAAATAGAAATGTTTAGAGCTGGTGTCTCCATGTGGAGCCAATTAGTGTTTCCCAGCACAAAATTATATTTTCCCTGATAAAGAAAATTGAAAACAATAAAGTCCATTGACAATATCCAGAAAACACAAACAAAGAAGCTTTCACAAAATTTCGGATTGAGTTAGCCAAAACACAACCGGATATTTCTGGTTTCATCCAGTCATAACCGGACAAAGTGGTATGGAATTCATATGCAATGGACTGAGAAAATAACAGTAAAAATGATTTTGGAGAAAAGCAAAGTCTTCGTCAGGCAAGTGCAGAAAATATTATTTATACAAACAGAAATGTCATGTGTGTTTTCCACTGTTCCTCTAGTTTTCTCCCTAGAAAATATGAATGTCTAGAGCTGGTGTCTCCATGTGGAACCAATCAGTGTTTCTATGGTACAAAATTAAATGTTCCCTGATAAAAACATCAAAACAATAAAGTCCATCGATAATATCCAGAAAACACAAACACAGAGGCTTTCATAATATTTCAGATTGAGTTAGCCAAAACACAACCGGATATTTCTGTTTCTGTCCAGGCATATTTGGAAAAAGTGGTGTGGAATTCTTATTCAATGCACTGAGAAAATCACAGTAAAAATGGTTTTTGAGAAAAGCAAATTGTTTCTGTTAGGCAAGTGCATAAAATGTCATCTATACAAACAGAAATATCATGTGTGTTTGTTGCAGTTCCTCTAGCTTTCTCCTTAGAAAATACGAATGTCTAGAGCTAGTGTCTCCATGGAACCAATTAGTGTTACTACGGTACACAATTAAATGTGCCCTGATAAAAACATTCAAAACAATTAAGTCCACTGATAATATCCGGAAAACACAAACAGAGAAGCTGTAGCAATATCTGGGATTGAGTTAGCCAAAACACAACCGGGTATTTCTGGTTTCATCCAGTCATATCTGCACAAAATGATGTGAAATTCGTATGCAGTGGACTGAGAAAATGACAATAAAAATGGTTTTGGAGAAAAGCAAAGTCTTTTCGTTACGCAAGTGCATAAAATGTCATCAATACAAACAGAAATGTCATCTTTGTTTGCCGCAGTTCCTCTAGCATTCTCCCTAGAAAATACGAATGTGTAGAGCTGGTGTCTCCATGTTGAACCAATTAGTGTTTTCCAGCACAAAATTAAATGTTCCCTGATAAAAAAACATTCAAAACAATAAAGTCCATAGATAATATCCAGAAAACACAAACACAGAGGATTTCACAATATTTCGGATTGAGTTTGCCAAAACACAAATGGATATTTCCCATTAAATCCAGGCATATCCGGACAAAGTGGTATGGAATTGGTATGTAATGGACCAAGAAAATCACAGTAAAAAGGGTATTGGAGAAAAGCAATATCTTTTCGTAAGGCAAGTGCATAATATGTCATCTATACACACACAAATATCATGTTTGTTTGCCACAGTTCCTCTAGCTTTCTCCCTAGAAAATACGAATGTGTAGAGCTGTTGTCTCCATGTGGAACCAATTAGTGTTTCTACGGTACAAAATTAAATGTTCCCTGATAAAAAACATTCAAAACAATAAAGTCCGTTGATAATATGGAGAAAAAACAAACAAAATTGCTTTCACAATATTTCGGATTTAGTTAGCCAAAACACAATCGGATATTTCTGGTTTCATCCAGTCATATGTGGACCAAGTGGTGTGGAATTCCTATGCAATGGACCAAGAAAACCACAGTTAAAATGGTTTTGGGAAAAAGCAAAGTCTTTTAGTTAGGCAAGTGCATAAAATGTCATCTATACTAACAGAAATATCATGTTTGTTTGCCGCAGTTCCTCTAGCTTTCTCCCTAGAAACTAAGAATGTGTAGATCTGGTGTATCCATGTGGAACCAATTAGAGTTTCTATGGCACAAAATTAAATGTTCCCTGATAAAAAACATTCAAAAAAATAAAGTCCATCGATAATATCCAGAAAACACAAACATAGAGGCTTTCACAATATTTCGGATTGAGTTAGCCAAAACACAACCCGATATTTCTGGTTTCATCCAGGCATATCCGGACAAAGTGGTGTGGAATTCGTATGCAATGGGCCCAGAAAATCACATTAACAATGGTTTTGGAGAACAGCAAAGTCTTTTCGTTGGGAAAGTGCATAAAATGTCATCTATACAAACAGAAATATCATGTTTGTTTTCCGCAGTTCCTCTTGCTTTCTCCCTAGCAAATACGAATGTGTAGAGCTGATGTCCCCATGTGGAACCAATTAGTTTTTCCCAGCACAAAATTAAATGTTCCCTGATAAAAAACATTGAAATCAATAAAGTCCATTGATAATATCTAGAAGCACAAACACAGAGACTGTAGCAATATCTGGCATTGAGATAGCCATAACACAACCAGATATTTCTTGTTTCCTCAAGGCATATCCGCACAAAGTGGTGTGGAACTCGTATAAAATGGACCGAGAAAATCAGAGTAAAAATGGTTTTGAAGAATAGCAAAGTCTTTTTGTTAGGCAAGTGCATAAATGTCATCTATACAGAGAGAAATCTCATGTGTGTTTTCCACTGTTCCTCTAGCATTCTCCCTAGAAAATAAGAATGTGTAGAGCTGGTGTCTCCATGTGAAAACAATTAGTGTTTCTTCGGTACAAAATTAAATGTTCCCTGATAAAAACATTCAAAACAATAAGTCCGTTGATAATATCCGGAAAACAGAAACATAGAGGCTGTAGCAATATCTGGGATTGAGTTTGCCAAAACACAGCCGGATATTTCTAGTATCATCCGGTCATATCCGGACAAAGTTATGTATATTCGTATGCAATGCAGTGCGAAAGTCACAGTAAAAATCGTTGTGGAGAAAAGCAAAGAAATTTCATCAGGCAAGTGCATAAAATGTCATCTATAGAAACAGACATATTATGTTTGTTTGCCGCAGTTCCTCTAGCTTTCTCCCTAGAAAATACGAATGTGCAGAGCTGGTGTCTCCATGTGGAACCAATTAGTGCTTCCCTGCACAAAATTAAATGTTCCCTGATAAAAAACATTGAAAACAATAATGTCCGTTGATAATATCCGGAAAACATAAACACAGAGGCTGTAGCAATATCTGGGATTGAGTTAGCCAAAACACAACCGGATATTTCTGGTTTAATCCAGTCATATCCGGAAAAATGGTGTGAAATTTATATGCAATCGACTGAGAAATCACATTAATAATAAGTTTGGAGAAAAGCAAAGTCTTTTCCTTAGGCAAGTGCATAAAATATCATCTATACAGAGAGAAATGTCATGTTTGTTTGCTGCAGTTCCTTTAGCTTTCTCCCTAGAAAATAGGAATGTGTAGACCTGGGGTCCCCATGATGAACCAACTAGTGTTTCAGCAGTACAAAATGAAATGTTCCCTGATAAACATTCAAAACAATAAATTCCATCGATAATATCCAGAAAACACAAACACAGATGCTTTCACAGTATTTCGGATCGAATTAGCTAAAACAGAACCGGATATTTATGTTTCCATCCAGGAATATTCAGACAAAATGGTGTGGATTTCATATGCAACCGACCGAGAAAATCACAGTAAAAATGGTTTTGGAGAAAAGCAAATATCTCCAACATTTCGAACAACAAACACAAAAACCAAGCTAACGAGAACAAGGAAGACACTATGACGCCCCCAAATGTAAAAGACACCCCAATTCAAGATTATGAAGACGATGAGATAGAAGAAATGCGAGAAGCGGATCTCAAAAAATTGATAAGAACATTAAGAAGTTCTCAAAAACAAATTCTTGAACTACAGAAATCCTTAATGGACAAGATAGAAAATCTCTCTTGTGAAAATGAAATATTAAGGAGGAATCAAAATGAAATGAAACAACTAGTGGAACAAGAAACTGTGATAGTGATGATAAATCATAATGAAATGAAGAATTCAATAGATCAAATGACAAACACATTAGAGAGCCTTAAAAACAGAATGGACGAAGTAGAAGAGAGAATATCAGACTTAGAAGACGGAGAACAGGAAAGGAAACAGGCAAACCAAAGAAAAGAAGAAGAAATCAGAAATCTAAAAAATATTGTCGGGAATCTACAGGATACTATTAAAAAACCCAACATTCGGGTTCTAGGAGTTCCTGAAGGCATGGAGAGGGAGAAAGGATTAGAAGGCATTTTCATGAGATACTAGCAGAAAATTTCCCAGGTTTGGAGAAGGACAGAGGCATCTTAGTACAGGAAGCTTATAGAACCCCTAGTAAACATGACCAAAAGAGATCCTCACCACGACATGTTGTAATCAAACTCACCACAGTGAAACATAAAGAAAAGATTCTAAAAGGTGCAAGAGAGAAATGTCAGATTACTCTTAGAGGATCTCCAATTAGACTCACAGCAGACTTCTCATCAGAAACCCTACAAGCTAGAAGGGAATGGCGAGACATAGCCCAGGTATTAAGAGAGAAAAACTGCCAGCCCAGAATATTATATCCTGCAAAGCTCTCATTTGTGAATGAAGGTGAAATTAAGACTTTTCATAGCAAACAGAAACTGAAAGAATTTGTTGCCACTCATCCTGCCCTGCAAAAGATGCTTAAAGATGTGTTACACACAGAAACACAGAAACACGGTCACCAATATGAAAGAAGGTAAAGGAAGGAAACCTCACAGCAAAAGATCACAGGAAGCTCAATTTCTCTTTGACATAGAATTAAACTCTGATGCTCTGTTAAAACAATGTGTTAAAGTAATTTATTATGTTCTCTTGATGTCTGTTAAATTCTAATTGTTCAAAAACAGCTGAATTTTTATTAAGAGCTATGGGTTATTTAACTATGTGCTTATTTTCAAAGATTTGAATAGTCACCTTGTAACAATGATCAAATTTGGTCTATGTTATGTCATGATTTTAAGGAATATTATTTCAACCAGATATTTTGGATTTTGAGCCTTCTTGGCATTCTTGACAGGCATTCAAAAAATCAAAGTTTCAAACAATCTGGTCTCTAAAATTTCCAGTAAATCCTGGACTTTGGTTTGTCCAGTTTGGGCCCAACTGAAAAAATCGAAGGACCTATGTCTCTCATCTTATAGAGACACCAACTAAGCAGGCTATTTGGATTATATTAGAAGGACTGTCAGGATGTGATGTGGTACCAGACTTTAAGTTTCTATAATGGAAAATGCTATTAATACAAATGTCTGAGAATTAAAAAGTCTAATGATCTTGTGTTACTAGACATGATAGTTATCTTAATGAGAAAGCCCCAGAGGCCTAAAGGGTTAAATACTTGTCAAATCCTACAGGTGCTTTCAAAAATACTGTGAAGTAAGCAAGTGCCTCTTGTTGGTTGATGAGTTTATAATTTTAAACATGGCGACTTAAAGTCATTTGTCATCCATAGTTATATATGATGTGCTGCTCATAAAACTAAAGCGTTGTTGGTTCTGTGTTTAGCTGTCCTCCTACAGGTTCCTATGGACTTTTTCCAGCTACTTTTATTGTATTCAGTACTTTGGGATGGCTCTGTAAACAGATGAAGCCAATAATGTATTAACAGTACCAACTGAGAGAAAGTATGCTTAACTGAGGTTACTAAAAACAAAAAGCAATTCAAATCCATTGGCAGTCTACAAAAAGAGTTAAAGATTTTAAAAGCTATTATTAAAATTGCTATATTGGTCTATTATGCTATGTTATATGTGTGTACATATTGTATGTCCACATGGGGAAATTTTATTAAGAGTTTTATTTTAAATGGCTTATAGATAAGATTGTCCATAAATTTAAGCTGCTAAAATCAATCAAAGATACATTTTAATGGGTGTGACCTAAATCTCTGTATCATATGTTTTAGACTTGTTGGTAGAAAGAAACTAAAAACATTTAGAGGGTTGTGCTTAAGTTTACTGGCTAAACAAACTACACCATGTTAGATATTTAAGAGGTGTTTTCAAATACATGATTCTTAAAATTTATAGAAGGCATTGGACCTTCTGGTAAATGTTTTCTTAAGTTGTTATCTAATGGTTGAAACGGTTTGTTAAGTATTCATGTAATATTGCTATTGTCAGTAAGCGATCTAGGACTTGCTCCCTCATTTCTCTATTCTAAGCCCAACTTGTTCTTTCATTTCTCTCTTCTCCTCAAGGTAGGAAACCAATTCTATTATAAAGGAATCTGTGGACGCACAATTTAATCTTTAGACCTTATAAAAGTGATGGCTAACATTTTTCTGTAATAGCATAGCCAAAATAAGAACTTAAATAATGATCTCAGAGTAGATTCACTTTGCCATCAGTGAAGTATACAGTAAGTAGAAATAACCTCCCTTTCAGACCAAAGGGAAAGAAAGTTTGAAAGTGAGAATATGATTTTCCTCATGGGCATTGTCTACCTTAGAAAAACTACTGCAGATAATGCCTGTGACTATAGACTTGTAGTTCAGGCCACAGAAGATTAGAGATGGGATTCGGGCACTCCCTTGTCTTGCATGCTCTGGTCTGCTTTAACACAAGCCAGGAGGAAAAGAAAGCTCGGCATCAGAAGCAATGGGTGGCAGGCCTATTAATGGCTGATCTGTACAGTGATCTGCCCTCAAGGAGACCCAACAGGCCAATCCACTGCAGTGGCTTTCAAAGTGGTAAGCCTGGGCTTCAGCAGAAGTCAGCTTGTGAAGAGCCCTGGTAGCTCTGCCAAGAGTTGGATCACTGGAAATGGACCTGCCCTGGAGTCGAAGGATGCCCAGGTCAGAGCCACAGATCTTATTGGCTCTAAGCTGAAAAGCCCTTCACTCAGCCCAACTTCCAAAGTGACCACTGCAGCTGAGGGTTTGGTCAAGTAGGGTCAGCAACATTGCAGGCAGAACTGTAAATTTCTTGTTAGAGATGCCCCCTGCATTTACCTGGCCAGCGCTCCTCCCAGGCCAGCCAAGTAATGAAAGTCAACAGAGTGCCTTCCCCTAGGAGGTTCACACCTCCCTTAGGATGTACACCATGTGAAGAGATAGATAGGTCTGGGCCTCTTAACTTACAAGGCCTAAAGCCCACCAGATTATTATCAAGCCCCTTCTATCAGGTTCTATTTGCCTCTCAATCAGAAAAATTACTTGTAGCTTAGACAGCACCTTTCTTAGCTCCTCTAATAATGACTCTGTCCTTTGTTCTAGACCCTGTCTAGTGCACTTGGGCCTCATTCCTTTGTAATCATAACCTCTACCACCAATGGCTCTACTCCCAACCTGTGTGTACTGATGGTCCTCTTCCCCACTTAATGCTGTACAATTGTTCAAACCTGGTAAATGCCACTCTTAGGATCATTGGTTACTATCCTCACTCTGTCTTTTATGACCTTGTCTAAATATGATCAGAGTTGGTAAACTTGGAAGGCTTCCATATTCTTGGCAACTCATGATGACAGCCTAGGATGGTTACTGGCGCCATAAACTAGAGTGTCAATTTGTTGGGTCAACAGCAGGAGCCACTGTGCACTTGCTCCTCATGTGGGATCTCTGTGCATAATGTGCTGTACATTGTGATTTAATGCTATAACTAGTATCAAACAGTATGTTTCATTTTGTATTTCCATGTGGGTGCAAACTGTTGAAATCTTTACTTCATATATACTAAATTGATCCTCTGTATATAAAGAGAATTGAAAATAAATCTTGATGCAAATGAAAGAGGAGAGGGAGCAGGAGAGGGGAGGGTTGCGGGTGGGAGGGAAGTTATGGGAGGGGGAAGCCATGTAATCCATAAGCTGCACACTGGAAATTTATATTCATTAAATAAAAGTTAATAAAAAAGAAAAAAAAATAAAGTCCATCGATAATATCTAGAAAACACAAACACAGGGGCTTTAACAATATTTCAGATTGAGTTAGCCAAAACACAACCAGATATTTCTAGTTTCATCCAGTGATATCCAAACAAAGTGGTGTAGAATTCATATGCAACGGACCGAGAAATCACAGTGAAAATGGTTTTGGAGAAAAGCAAAGTCTTTTCGTTAGGCAAGTCATAAAATGTCATCTATACAAACAGAAATATCATGTTTGTTTGCCGCAGTTCCTCTAGCTTTCTCCCTAGAAAATACGAATGTGTGGAGCTGGTGTCCTCATGATGAACCAATTAGTGATTCCAAGCACAAAATTAAATGTTCCCTTATAAAAAACATTCAAAACAATAAAGTCCATCGATAATATCAGGAATACACAAACACAGAGGCTGTAGCAATATCTGGGATGTGTTAGCCAAACCAAAACCGGATATTTCTGGTTTCATCCAGTCATATCCGGACAAACTGGTGTGGAATTCATAAGAAGTGTACCGAGAAAATCACAGAAAAATGATTTTGGAGAAAAGCAAAGTCTTTTCATTAGACAAGTGCATAAAATGTCATCTATACAAATAGAAATATCAGGTTTTTTGCCGCAGTTCCTCTAGCTTTCTCCCCTAGAAAATACGAACATGTAGAGCTGGTGTCTCCATGTGGAACCAATTACTGTATCCAAGCTCAAAATAAAATGTTCCCTGATGAAAACATTCAAAAAAATAAAGTCCATTGATAATACCCAGAAAACACAAACACAGAGGCTTTTACAATATTTCGGATTGAGTTAGCCAAAACACAACCGGATATTTCTGTTTTGATCCAGTCATATCCAGACAAAGTGGTGTGGAATTTATATGCAATGAACCAGAAAAATCACAGTAAAAATGGTTTTGGAGAAAAGCAAAGTCTTTTCGTTAGGCAAGTGCATAAAATATCATCTATACAAACATTAATGTCATGTTTGTTTGTTGCAGTTCCTCTAGCTTTCCCCCCAGAAAATAGGAATATGTAGATCTGGTATCTCCATGTGGAACAATTATTGTTTCCAAGAGCAAAATTAAATATTCCCCGACAAAAAACATTCAAAACAATAAATTCCGTGGATAATATCAGGAATACACAAACACAGAGGCTGTAGCAATATCTGGGATGGAGTTAGCCAAAACAGAACCGGAATTTTGCGGTTTCATCCAGTCATATCCGGACAAACTGGTGTGGAATTCGTATGGAATGGACCGAGAAAATCAGAGTAAAAATGGTTTTGGAGAAAACCAACGTCTTTTCGCAAGGCAAGAGCATAAAATGTCATCTATACCAACAGAAATATCATGTTTGTTTGCCGCAGTTCTTCTAGCTTTCTCCCTAGAGAATACGAATGTGTAGAGCTGGTGTCTCCTTGTGGAACCAATTAGTGTTTCTAAGGACAAATTGATGTTCCCTGATAAAAAACATTCAAAACAATAAAGTCTGTGGATAAATCAGGAATACACAAACACAAAGGCTGTAGCAATATCTGGGAATGATTAGGCCAAAACAAAACCGGATATTTCCGGTTTCATCCATTCATACGCGTAAACTGGTGTGGAATTCGTATGCAATGGACCGAGGAAAATCACAGTAAAAATGGTTTTGGAGAAAAGCAAACTCTTTTTATTAGGCAAGTAGATTAAATGTCATGCAAACAACAACAACAACAACAACAAAAACATGTTTGTTTGCCGTAGTTCCTCTAGCTTTCTCCCTAGAAAATACGAATGTGTAGAGCTGGTGTCCCCATGTGGAACCAATTAGTGATTCCAAGCACAAAATTAAATGTTCCCTCATAAAAAACTTTCAAAACAATAAGGTCCATGGGTAATATCAGGAATACACAAACACAGAGGCTGTAGCAATATCTGGGATTGAGTTAGCCAAAATACAACCGGATATTTCTGATTTCATCCTGTCATATCCGGACAACGTGGTGTGGAATTCGTATGCAATGGACGGAGAAAATCACAGTAAAAATGGTTTTGGAGAAAAGCAAAGTCTTTTTGTTAGGCAAGTGCATAAAATGTCATCTAATCAAACAGAAATATCATGTTTGTTATTCGCAGTTACTCTAGCTTTCTCCCTATAAAATATGATTGTGTAGAGCTGGTGTCTCCATGTGGAACTAATAAGTGTTTCTAAGGACAAATTAAATGTTCCCTGATAAAAAACATTCAGAAAAATAGGTCCGTGGATAAATCAGGAATACACAAACACAAAGGCTGTAGCAATATCTGGGATTGATTAGGCCAAAACAAAACCAGATATTTCCGGTTTCATCCAGTCATACCCGTAAACTTGTGTGGAATTCGTATGCAATGGACGGAGGAAAATCACAGTACAAATGGTTTTGTAGAAAAGCAAAGTCTTTTTGTTAGGCAAATGCATAAAATGTCATCTAAACAAACAAAAAAATAACATGTTTTTTTGCCACACTTCCTCTAGCTTTCTCCCTAGAAAATAGGAATGTGTAGAGCTAGTGTCCCCATGTGGAACCGATTAGTGATTCCAAGCACAAAATTAAATGTTCCCTCATAAAAAACATTCAGATCAATAAAGTCCATGGGTAATATCAGGAATACACAACACAGAGGCTGTAGCAATATCTGGGATTGAGTTAGCCAAAACACAACCGGATATTTCTTTTTTCATCCTGTCATATCCAGACAACGTGGTGTGGAATTCGTATGTAATGGACGGAGAAAATCACAGTAAAAATGGTTTTGGAGAAAAGTAAAGTCTTTTCGTTAGGCAAGTGCATAAAATGTCATCGATACAAACAGAAATATCATGTTTGTTTGTCGCAGTTCCTCTAGCTTTTCTCCTTAGAAAATACGTATGTGTAGAGCTGGTGTCTCCATGTGGAACCAATTATTGTTTCCAAGAGCAAAATTAAATATTCCCCGACAAAAAACATTCAAAACCATAAAGTCCATGGATAATATCAGGAATACACAAACACAGAGGCTGGAGCAATATTTTGGATTGAGTTAGCCAAAACACAACCAGATATTTCCGGTTTCATCCAGTCATATCTGGACAAACTGGTGTGGAATTCGTATGGAATGGACCGAGAAAATCAGAGTAAAAATGGTTTTGGAGAAAACCAACGTCTTTTCGCAAGGCAAGAGCATAAAATGTCATCTATACAAACAGAAATATCATGTTTGTTTGCCGCAGTTCCTCTAGCTTTCTCCCTAGAAAATAGGAATGTGTTGAACTGCTGTCTCCATGTGGAACCAATTAGTGTTTCCAACATCAAAATAAAATGTTCTGTGATAAAAAATATTCAAAACAATAAAGTCCGTGGATAATATCAGGAATACACAATCACACATGCTGTAGCAATATCTGGCATTGAGTTAGCCAAAACACAACCAGATATAACTTTTTTCATCCTGTCATATCCGGACAACGTGGTGTGGAATTCGTATGCAATGGACGGAGAAAATCACAGTACACATGGTTTTGAAGAAAAGAAAAGTCTTTTCGTTAGGCAAGTGCATAAAATGTCATCGATACCAACAGAAATATCATGTTTGTTAGTCGCAGTTCCTCTAGCTTTCTCCCTAGAAAATAGGAATGTGTAGAGCTGGTGTCTCCATGTGGAACCAATTAGTGTTTCTAAGGACAAATTGAATGTTCCCTGATAAAAAACATTCAAAACAATAAAGTCTGTGGATAAATCAGGAATACACAAACACAAAGGCTGTAGCAATATCTGGGATTGATTAGGCCAAAACAAAACCGGATATTTCCGGTTTCATCCAGTCATACCCGTAAACTGGTGTGGAATTCGTATGCAATGGACCGAGGAAAATCACAGTAAAAATGGTTTTGGAGAAAAACAAAGACTTTTCGTTAGGCAAATGCATAAAATGTCATCTAAACAAACAAGCAAACAAAAAAACAACATGTTTGTTTGCCGTAGTTCCTCTAGCTTTCTCCCTAGAAAATACGAATGTGTAGAGCTGGTGTCCCCATGTGGAACCAATTAGTGATTCCAAGCACAAAATTAAATGTTCCCTCATAAAAAACTTTCAAAACAATAAGGTCCATGGGTAATATCAGGAATACACAAACACAGAGGCTGTAGCAACATCTGGGATTGAGTTAGCCAAAACACAACCGGATATTTCTTTTTTCATCCTGTCATATCCGGACAACGTGGTGTGGAATTCGTATGCAATGGATCTAGAAAATCAGAGTAAAAATGGTTTTGGAGAAAAGCAAAGTCTTTTTGTTAGGCAAGTGCATAAAATGTCATCTAAAGAAACAGAAATATCATGTTTGTTATTCGCAGTTACTCTAGCTTTCTTCCTATAAAATACGATTGTGTAGAGCTGGTGTCTCCATGTGGAAACAATTAGTGTTTCTAAGGACAAATTAAATGTTCCCTGGTAAAAAACATTCAGAACAATAAGGTCCGTGGATAAATCAGGAATACACAAACACCAAGGCTGTAGCAATATCTGGGATTGATTAGGCCAAAACAAAACCGGATATTTCTTGATTCATCCAGTCATATCCGGATAAAGTGGTGTAGAACTCGTATGCAATGGACGGAGGAAAATCACAGTACAAATGGTTTTGTAGAAAAGCAAAGTCTTTTTGTTAGGTAAGTGCATAAAATGTCATCTAAACAAACAAAAAATAACATGTTTTTTTGTCGCACTTCCTCTAGCTTTCTCCCTAGAAAATACGAATGTGTAGAGCTGGTGTCCCCATGTAGAACTGATTAGTGATTCCAAGCTCAAAATTAAATGTTCCCTCATAAAAAACTTTCAACACAATAAGGTCCATGGGTAATATCAGGAATACACAAACACAGAGGCTGTAGCAAATCTGGGATTGAGTTAGCCAAAACACAACCGGATATTTCCGGATTCATGCAGTCATACCCGAAAACTGGTGTGGAATTCGTATGCAATGGACCGAGAAAATCACAGTAAAAATGGTTTTGGAGAAAAGTAAAGTCTTTTCGTTAGGCAAGTGCATAAAATGTCATCGATACAAACAGAAATATCATGTTTGATTGTCGCAGTTCCTCTAGCCTACTCCCAAAAAATACAAATATGTAGAAATGGTGTCGCCATTATGAACCAATTAGTTTTTCAACGGTACAAAATTAAATATTCCTTGATAAAATATTCAAAACCAAAAAATCCATCGATAATATCCAGAAAACACAAACACAGAGGCTTTCACAATATTTCGGATTGAGTTAGCCAAAACACAAGCTGATATTTCTGGCTTCATCCAGTCATATTTGGAAAAACTGGTGTGGAATTCGTGTTCAATGGACCGAGAAAATCACATTACAAATGGTTTTGGAGAAGAGCCAAATGTTTACGTTAGGCATGTGCATAAAATGTCATCTATACAAACAGAAATATCATGTTTGTTTGCCGCTGTTCCTCTAGCTTTCTCCCTGGAAAATACGAATGTGTAGAGTTGGTGTCTCCATGTGGATCCAATTAGTGTTTCCAAGCACAAAATAAAATATTCCCTGAAAAAAACATTCAAAATAATAAAGTCCGTGGATATTATCAGGAAAACACAAACACAGAGGCTGTACAAATATCTGGGATTGAGTTAGCCAAAACACAACCGGATATTCCGGTTTCATCCAGTCATATCCAGACAAAGTGGTGTGGAATTCGTATGCAATGGATCTAGAAAATCAGAGTAAAAATGGTTTTGGAGAAAAGCAAAGTCTTTTTGTTAGGCAAGTGCATAAAATGTCATCGATACAAACAGAAATATGATTTTTTTTGCCGCAGTTCCTCTAGCTTTCTCCCTAGAAAATACAAATGTGTAGAGCTGGTGTCCCCATGATGAAGCAATTAGTATTTCAACGGCACAAAATTAAATGTTCCCTGATAAAAACATTCAAAACAATAAAGTACATAGACAATATCCAGAAAACACAAATACAGAGACTTTTACAATATTTCAGATTGAGTTAGCCAAAACAAAATCAGATATTTCTGGTTTCATCCAGTCATATCCGCACAAACTGGTGTGGAATTCGTATGCAATGGACCAAGAAAATCACAGTACAAATGGTTTTGGAGAAAAGCAAAGTCTTTTCATTAGGCAAGTGCATAAAATGTCATCGATACAAACAGAGATATCATGTTTGTTTGCCGCAGTTCCTCTAGCTTTCTGCCTAGAAAATACACACATGTAGAGCTGGTGCATCTATGTGGAACCAATTATTGTTCCAAGAACGAAATTAAATGTTTCCTGATAAAAAACATTCAAAACAATAAAGTCCATCGACAATAACCAGAAAACACAAACACAGAGGTTTTCACAATATTTCGGATTGAGTTAGCCAAAAGAAATCCGGATATTTCTGGTTTCATCCAGTCATGTCCGGACAAACTGGTGTGGAATTTGTATGCAATGGACCGAGAAAATCACAGTAAAAATGGTTTTGGAGAAAAGCAAAGTCTTTTCATTTGGCAAGTGCATAAAATGTCATCTATACAAACAGAAATATCATGTTTGTTTGCCACAGTTCCTCTAGCTTTCCCCCTAGAAAATACAAATATGTAGAGCTGGTGTCTCCATGTGGAAGCAATCACTGTATACAAGCTCAAAATTATATGTTCCCCGAAAAAAACATTCAAAATAATAAAGTCTATCAATAATACCCAGAAAACACAAACACAGAGGCTATAGCAATATCTGGGATTGAGTTAGCCAAAAGACAACTGGATATTTCCGGTTTCATCCAGTCATATCCGGACATAGTCGTGTGGAATTCGTATGCAATGGACCGAGAAAATCACAGTAAAAATGGTTTTAGAGAAAAGCAACATATTTTCATTAGGAAATTGCATAAAATGTCATCCATACAAACAGAAATATCATGTTTGTTTGCCCCAGTTCCTCTTGCTTTCTCCTTCCAAAATACGAATGTGTAGAGCTGGTGTTCCCATTATGAACCAATTAGTGTTTCAACGGTACAAAATTAAATGTTCCCTGGTAAAAAGCTTCAAAACAATAAAGTCCATCGATAATATCAAGAAAACACAAACACAGAGGCTTTCACCATATTTGGGATTGAGTTACCGAAAAGACAACCAGATATTTCTGTTTTCATCCAGTCATATCCGAACAAACTGGTGTGGAATTCGTATGCAAAGGACCAAGAATATCACAGTAAAAATGGTTTTGGGGAAAAGCAAAGTCTTTTCGTTAGGAAAGTGCATAAAATGTCATCTATACAAACAGAAATATCATGTTTGTTTGCTGCAGTTCTTCTAGCTTTTCCCCTAGAATATACAAATATACAAATATGTAGCGCTGGTGTCTCCATGTGGAACCAATTAATGTATCTAAGCTCAAAATTAAATGTTCCCCGATAAAAAAGATTCAAAACAAGAAAGTCTGTTGATAATATCCAGAAAACACAAAAACAGAGGCTGTAGCAATATCTGGGATTGAGTTAGCCAAAACAAAACCGGATATTTCAGGTTTCATCCAGTCATATCGGGACAAAGTGTTGTGGAATTCGCATGCAATGGACCGAGAAAATAACAGCAAAATTAGTTTTGGAGAAAAGCAGAGTCTTTTCATTAGGCAAGTGCATAAAATGTCATCGATACAAACAGAAATATCATGTTTGTTTATTGCAGTTGCTCTAGCATTCACCCTAGAAAAGACGACTGTGTAGTGCTGGTGTCTCCATGTGAAGCCATTTAGTGTTTCCAAGGTCATAATAAAATGTTCCCTGATAAAAAACATTCAAAAAAATAAAGTCCGTTGATAATATCCAGAAAACAAAAACACAGAGGTTGTAGCAAAATTTCAGATTGAGTTAGCTAAAACACAACCGGATATTTCTGTTTTCATCCTGTCATATCCAGACAAACTGGTGTGGAATTCGTATGCAATGGACTGAGAAAATCAGAGTAAAAATGGTTTTGAGAAAAGCAAATTCTTTTCGTCAGGCAAGTGCATAAAATATCATCTATACAAACAAAAATATCATGTTTGTTTGTCACAGTTCTTCTAGCTTTCCCTTTAGAAAATTCAAATATGTAGAGCTGGTGTCTCCATGTGGAACCAATTAGAGAATCTAAGCTCAAATTTAAATGTTCCCCGATAAAAAATTTTCAAAACAATAAAATCCATGGATAATATCCAGAAAACACAAACACAGAGGCTGTAGCAACATCTGGGATTGAGTTAGCCAA
Source organism: Lepus oiostolus (assembly GCA_036325905.1). Lineage (NCBI taxonomy): Eukaryota > Metazoa > Chordata > Mammalia > Lagomorpha > Leporidae > Lepus > Lepus oiostolus. The sequence goes on along the minus strand of CM070808.1, from coordinate 54,455,458 downwards.
AACAGAACCAGATATTTCTGGTTTCATCCAGTCATATCTGGACAAAGTGGTGTGGAATTCATATGCAGTGGTGTGGAATTCATATGCATTTTTCCGAGAAAATCACAGTAAAAATGGTTTTGGAGAAAAGCAAAGTCTTTTCGTTAGGCAAGTGCATAAAATGTCATCGATACAAACAGAAATATCATGTTTGTATGCCACAGTTCCTCTAGCTTTCTCCCTAGAAAATAGGAATTTGTAGAGTTGGTGTCCCCATGATGAACCAATTAGTGTTTCTATGGAAAAAACTAAATGTTCCCTGATAAAAACACTCAAAACAATAAAGTCCATCGATAATATCCAGAAAACACAAACACAGAGGCTCTTACAATATTTCAGATAGAGTTATCCAAAACACAACCGGATATTTCTGGTTTTATCCAGTCATATCCGGAAAAACTGGTGTGGAGTTCGTATGCAATGGACCGAGAAAATCACAGTACAAATGGTTTTGGAGAAAAGCAAAGTCTTTTCATGAGGCAAGTGCATAAAATGTCATCTATACAAACAGAAATATCATGTTTGTTTGTCGCAGTTCCTCTAGCATTCTCCCTAGAAAATACAAATATGTAGAGCTGGTGTCTCCATGTGGAACCAATTACTGTATCCAAGCTCAAAATAAAATGTTCCCTGATAAAAAACATTCAAAACAATAAATATGTGGATAATATCCTGAAAAAACAAACATAGAGGTTGCAGCAATATCTGGGATGGAGTTAGCAAAAACAAAACCAGATATTTCCGGTTTCATCCAGTCATATCCGGAGAAACTGGTGTGGGATTTGTATGCAATGGACCGAGAAAATCACAGTAAAAATGGTTTTGGAGAAAAGCAAAGTCGTTTCGTTAGGCAAGTGCATAAAATATCATCTATACAAACAGAAATATCATGTTCGTTTGCCGCAGTTCCTCTAGCATTCTCCCTAGAAAATACAAATATGTAGAGCTTGTGTTTCTTTTGCAACCAATTAGTGTTTCCAAGCTCAAAATTAAAAATTCCGTGATGAAAAGCATTCAAAACAATAAAGTCTGTGGATAATATCAGGAATACACAAACATAGATGCTGTGGCAATATCTGGGATTGAGTTAGGCAAAACAAAACCGGATATTTCCGGTTTCATGCAGTCATATCCGGACAAAGTGGTGTGGAATTCGTATGCAATGGACCGAGAAAATCACAGTAAAAATGGTTTTGGAGAAAAGCAAAGTCTTTTCATTAGGCAAGTAGATAAAATATCAACGATACATGCAGAGATATCATGTTTGTTTGTCGCAGTTCCTCTAGATTTGTCCCTAGAAAATAAGAAATTGTAGAGCTGGTGTCCCCCTGATGAAGCAATTAGTGTTTCAACGGTACAAAATTAAATGTTCCCTGATAAAACTATTCAAAACAATGAAGTCCATCGATAATATCCAGAAACCTCAAACACAGAGGCTGTAGCAATATCTGGGATTGAGTTAGCCAGAACAAAACTGGATATTTCCGGTTTCATCCAGTCATGTCTGGACAAACTGGTGTGGAATTCGTATGCAATGGACGTAGAAAATCACAGTAAAAACGGTTCTGGTCAAAAGCAAAGTCTTTTCGTTAGACAAGTGCATAAAATGTCATCGATACAAAGAGAAATATTATGTTTGTGTGCCGCAGTTCTGCTAGCATTCTCCTTAGAAAATATGAATTGTAGACCTTGTCCCCATGTGGAACCAATTGGTGTTTCTGCATGGGTACAAACTGATGAGATCTTTACTAATTATATACTGAATCGATCTTCTGTATATAAAGATAATTGGAAATGAAAAAAAAAACCTAGTGTTAAATTGGAAATGGCATAGAAAATTAATTAACTTTTAAAAAAATATTATGTAGGATCTCTGCCTTTAATGTGCTGTACACTCTTATTTAATGCTATAACTAGTACTCCAACAGTATATTTTTTTTCACTTTGTGTTACTATATGGGGGCAAACTGTTGAAATCGTTACCTAATTTATACTAAACTGATCTTTTGTATATAAAGAGAATTGAAAGTGAATCATGATGTGATTGGAAGGGGAGAGGGAGCGGGAAAGGGGAGGGTTGTGGGTGGGAGGGAAGTTTTGGGAGAGGGAAACCATTATAACCCATGAGCTGTACTTTGGAAATTTACATTCATTAAATAAAACTTTAAAAAAAAAGAAATTACGAATGTGTAGAGCTGGTGTCTCCATGTGAAAATAATTAGTGTTTCAACGGTACAAAATTAAATGTTCCCTGATAAAAAACATTCAAAACAATCAAGTCTGTGGATAATATCAGGAATAAACAAACACAGAGGCTGTAGCAATATTTCGGATTGAGTTAGCCAAAAAAAAAAAAAAAAAAACCGGATATTTCCGGTTTCATCGAGTCATATCCGGACAAATTGGTGTGGAATTCGTATGCAGTAGAAAGAGAAAATCAGAGTAAAAATTGTTTTGGAGAAAAGCAAAGTTATTTCATTAGCAAGAGCATTAAATGTCATCGATACAAACAGAAATATCATGTCTGTTTTCGCAGTTCCTCTAGCTTTTTCCCTTGAAAATTCGAATATATTGAGCTGGTGTCTACATGTGGAACCAATTAGTGTTTCCAAGCACAAAATTAAATGTTCCCTGATACAGAACATTCAAAACAATAAAGTCTGTGGATAATATCAGGAATACACAAACACAGAGGCTGTAGCAAAATCTGGGATGGAGTTAGCCAAAACACAACCGGATATTTCTGGTTTCATCCAGTCATATCCGGAAAAACTGGTGTGGAATTCGTATGCAATGGACATAGAAAATCACAGTAAAAATGGTTTTGGAGAAAAGCAAAGTCTTTTTGTTAGGCTTGTGCATAAAATGTAATCGATACAAACAGAGATATCATGTTTGTTTGTCGCAGTTCCTCTAGATTTCTCCCTAGAAAATATGAATGTGTAGAGCTGGTGTCTCCATGTGGAACCAATTATTGTCTCAACGGTACAAAATTAAATGTTCCCTGATAAAAACATTCAAAACAATGATGTCCATCGATAATATCCAGAAACCACAAACACAGAGGCTGTAGCAATATCTGGGATTGAGTTAGCCAGAACAAAACCGGATATTTCCGGTTTCATCCAGTCGTATCTGGAGAAACTGGTATGGAATTCTTATGCAATGGATGGAGAAAATCACAGTAAATATGGTGCTGGTGAAAAGCAAAGTCTTTTCGTGAGGCTAGTGCATAAAATGTCATCTATACTAACAGAAATATGATGTTTGTGTGCCGCAGTTCCTCTAGCTTTCTCCTTAGAAAATATGAATGAGTAGAGCTTTTCCCCATGTGGAACCAATTGGTGTTTCAATGGTACAAAATTAAATGTTCCCTGATGAAAACATACAAAACAATAAATTCCATCGATAATATCCAGAAACACAAACACAGAGGCTTTCACAATATATCAGATTGAGTTAGCCAAAACAAAACCGGATATTTCCGGTTTCATCCAGTCATATCCGGAGAAAGTGGTGTGGAATTCGTATGTAATGGACTGAGAAAATCACAGTAAAAATGGTTTTGGACAAAAGCAAAGTCTTTTCATTAGGGAAGTAGATAAAATGTCATCTATACAAACAGAAATATCATGCTTTATTGTCGCAGGTCCTCTAGCATTATCCCTAGAAAATACAAATATGTAGAGCTGGTGTCTACATGTGAAACCAATTAGTGTTTCCAAGCACAAAATTAAATGTTCCCTGATAAAAAACATTAAAAACAATAAAGTCCGTGGATAATATCAGAAATACACAAACACAGAGGCTGTAGCAATATCTGGGATTGAGTTAGCCAAAACAAAACCGGATATTTCCATTTTCATCCAGTCATATCCAGGCAAACTGGTGTGGAATTCGTATGCAATGGACCGAGAAAATCAGAGTAAAAATGGTTTTGGAGAAAAGCAAAGTCTTTTCATTAGGGAAGTGCATAAAATGTCATCTATACAAACAGAAATATCATGTTTGTTTGCCGCAGTTCCTCTAGCTTTCTCCCTAGAAAATATGAATGTGTAGAGCTGGTGTCTCCATGTGGACCAATTAGTGTTTCCAACCACAAAATTAAATGTTCCCTGAAAAAAAAACATTCTAAAAATATAGTCCGTGGATAATATCAGGAAAACACAAACACAGAGGCTGTAGCAATATTTCAGATTGAGTTAGCCAAAACACAACCAGATATTTCTGGTTTCATGCAGTGATATCCGGACAAACTCGTGTGGAATTCGTATGCAATGGACTGAGAAAATCAAGGTACAAATGGTTTTGGAGAAAAGCAAGTATTTTCTTTAGGCAAGTGCATAAAATGTCAGCTATAGAAACAGAGCTATCATGTTTGTTTGCCGCAGTTCCTATAGGTTTCTCCATAGAAATTACGAATGTAATTACTGACACCATGAACAAGAGTGTCAAATTGTTAAGTCAGCAACAGGAGTCACTGTGTACTTACATCCCATGTGGGATCTGTCCTTAATGTGTTTTCTAATGTGCAGTGATGCTATAACTAGTACTGAAACAGTATTTTTACACTTTGTGTTTCTGCATGGGTACAAACTGATGAGATATTTACTAATTATATACTGAATCGATCTTCTGTATATAAAGATAATTGGAAATGAAAAAAAAACTAGTGTTAAATTGGAAATGGCATAGAAAAATAATTGACTTTTAAAAAAATATTATGTAGGATCTCTGCCTTTAATGTGCTGTACACTCTTATTTAATGCTATAACTAGTACTCCAACAGTATTTTTTTTTCACTTTGTGTTGCTATATGGGGGCAAACTGTTGAAATCGTTACCTAATTTATACTAAACTGAACTTTTGTATATAAAGAGAATTGAAAGTAAATCATGATGTTATTGGAAGGGGAAAGGGAGCAGGAAAGGGGAGGGTTGTGGGTAGGAGGGAAGTTTTGGCAGAGGGAAGCCATTATAACCCATGAGCTGTACTTTGGAAATTTATATTCATTAAACAAAAGTTAAAAAAAAAGAAATTAGGAGCTGGTGTCTCCATGTGGAAACAATTAGAGTTTCAACCGTACAAAATCAAATGTTCCCTGATAATAAACATTCAAAACAATAAAGTCTGTGGATAATATCAGGAATACACAAACACAGAGGCTGTAGAAATATTTAGGATTGAGTTAGCCAAAACACAACCAGATATTTCTCGTTTCATCCAGTCATATCCGCAAAAACTAGTGTGGAATTCGTATACATTGGACCGAGAAAATCACAGTACAAATGTTTTGGAGAAAAGCAAAGACTTTTCTTTAGGCAAAGAGATAAAATATCATCGATACAAACAGAAATATCATGTTTGTTTCCAGCAGTTCCTCTAGCTTTCTCCCTAGCAAATACGAATGTGTAGAGCTGGTGTTGCCATCTGGAACCAATTAGTTTTTCCAAAATGAAAATTAATTGTTCCCTGAAAAAAAACATTGAAAAATATAAAGTCCATGCATAATATCAGGAATACACAAACACAGAGGCTGTAGCTATATTTCAGATGGAGTTAGCCAAAACACAACCAGATATTTCTGGTTACATCCAGTCATATCCGGACAAACTGGTGTGGAACTCGTATGCAATGGACCGAGAAAATCACAGTACAAATGGTTTTGGAGAAAAGCAAACTCTTTTCGTTAGGCAAGTGCATAAAATGTCATCTATACAAACAGAAATATCATGTTTGTTTGTGGTAGTACCTCTAGCTTTCTCCCTAGAAAATACGAATGTGTAGAGCTGGTGTTCCCATGATGAACCAATTAGTGTTTCAACGGTACAAAATTAAATGTTCCCTGATAAAAACATTCAAAACAATAAGTCCATCGATAATATCCAGAAAACACAAACGCAGAGGCTTTCACAATATTTCAGTTTGAGTTAGCCAAAACACAACCGGATATTTCTGGTTTCATCCAGTCATATCCGGGGAAAGTGGTGTGGAATTCGTATGCAATGGACAGAGAAAATCACAGTAGAAATGGTTTTTGAGAAAAGCAAAGTGTATTCGTTAGGCAAGAGAATGAAATGTCATCTCTGCAAACAGAAATATCATTTTTCTTTGCTGCAGTTCCTCTATCTTTCTCCCTAGAAAATACGAATGTGTAGAGCTGGTGTCTCCATGTGGAAACAATTCGTGTTTCCAAGCACAAAACTAGATGTTCCCTGAAAAAAAATTCAAAACAATAAAGTCCGTGGATAATATCAGGAATACACAAACACAGAGGCTGTAGCAATATCTGGGATTGAGTTAGCCAAAATAAACCGGATATTTCCGGTTTCATCCAGTTATATCCAGACAAAGTGGTGTGGAATTCGTATGCAATGGGCTGAGAAAATCTGAGTAAAAATGGTTTTGGAGAGGCTGGCGCCGCGGCTCACTAGGCTAATCCTCCGCCTTGCGGCGCCAGCACACCGGGTTCTAGTCCCGGTCGGGGCACCGATCCTGTCCCGGTTGCCCCTCTTCCAGGCCCGCTCTCTGCTGTGGCCAGGGAGTGCAGTGGAGGATGGCCCAAGTCCTTGGGTCCTGCACCCCATGGGAGACCAGGAGAAGCACCTGGCTCCTGCCATCGGAACAGCACGGTGTGACGGCCGCAGCGCGCTACCGCGGCGGCCATTGGAGGGTAACCAATGGCAAAAGGAAGACCTTTCTCTCTGTCTCTCTCTCTCACTGTCCACTCTGCCTGTCCAAAAAAAAATGGTTTTGGAGAAAAGCAGTCTTTTCGTTAGGCAAGTGCAAAAAATATCATCGATAGAAACAGAAATATCATGTTTGTTTGCCGCAGTTCCTCTAGCTTTCTCCATAGAAAATACGAATGTGGATCTGGTGTCTCCATGTGGAACCAATTAGTGTTTAAAAGCACAAAATAAAATGTTCCCTGAAAAAAAAAACACAAAAAGTAGACCGTGGATAATATCAGGAATACACAAACACAGAGGCTATAGCAATATTTCAGATTGAGTTAGCCAAAAGAAAAGCAGATATTTCTGTTTTCATGCAGTCATATCCGGACAAACTGGTGGGGAATTCGTATGCAATGGACCGAGAAAATCAGAGCTAAAATTGTTTTGGAGAAAAGCAGTCTTTTCTTTAGGCAAGTGCATAAAATGTTACCTATACAAACAGAAATATCATGTTAGTTTGCCACAGTTCCTCTAGCTTTTTCCCTAGAAAATATGAATGTGTACAGCTGGTGTCTCCATGTGGAGCAAATTAGTGTTTCCAAATATAAAATTAAATGTTCCCTGAAAAAAAAATTCAGAAAAATAAAGTCCGTGGATAATATCAGGAATACACAAACACAGAGGCTGTAGCAATATTTCGGATTGAGTTAGCCAAAACACAACCGGATATTTCCGGTTTCATCCATTCATATCCGGACAAACTGCTGTGGAATTCGTATGCAGTGTTTCGAGAAAATCACAGAAAAATGGTTTTGGAGAAAAGCAAAGTCTGTTTGTTGGGCAAGTGCATAAAATGTCATCTATACAAACAGAAATATCATGTTTGTTTGCCGCAGTTCTTCTAGCTTTTTCCCTAGAAAATACGAATGTGTAGAGCTGGTGTCGCCATGTAGAAATAATTAGTGTTTCCAAGCACAAAATTAAATGTTCCCTGATAAAAAACATTCAAAACAATAAAGTCTATGGATAATATCAGGAATACACAAACACAGAGGCTGTAGCAATATGTGGGATTGAGTTAGCCAAAACAGAACCGGATATTTCCGGTTAGTTCCAGTCATATCCGGACAAACTGGTGTGGAATTCGTATGCAATGGACCGAGAAAATCACAGTACAAATGGTTTTGGAGAAAAGCAAAGTCTCTTCGTAAGGCAAGTGCATAAAATGTCATCTATACAAACAGAAATATCATGTTTGTTTGCTGCAGTTCCTCTAGCTTTCTCCCTAGAAAATACGAATGTGTAGAGCTGGTGTCTCCATGTGGAAACAATTAGTGTTTCCAGGCACAAAATTAAATGTTCCCTGATAAAAAACATTCAAAAAAATGAAGTCTGTGGATAACATCAAGAATACACAAACACAGAGGCTGTAGCAATATTTCGGATTGTGTTAGCCAAAACACAACCAGATATTTCTGGTTTAATCCAGTCATATCCGGACAAAGTGGTGTGGAATTCGTATGCAATGTACCAAGAAAGTCACAGTAAAAATGGTTTTGGAGAAAAGCAAAATCTTTTCGTTAGGCAAGTGCATAAAATGTCATCTATACAAACAGAAATATCATGTTTGCCGCAGTTCCTCTAGCTTTTTCACTAGAAAATACGAATGTGTAGAGCTGGTTTTCCCATGATGAACCAATTAGTGTTTCTATGGTACAAAAATAAATGTCCCCTGATAAAAATATTCAAAAAAATAAAGTCCATCGATAATAACCAGGAAACACAAACACAGAGGCTGCAGCAATATTTCGGATTTAGTCAGCCAAAACACAACCAGATATTTCTGGTTTCATCCAGTCCTACCCGGACAAAGTGGTTTGGAATTCATATGCAATGGACTGAGAAAATCACAGTAAAAATGGTTTTGGAGAAAAGCAAAGTCTTTTCGTTAGGAAAGTGCATAAAATGTCAGCTTCACAAACACAAATATCATGTTTGTTTGCCGCAGTTCCGTTACCTTTCTCCATAGAAAATACATATATGTAGAGCTGGTGCCTCCATGTGGAACCAATTTCGGTAGAGAAGCTCAAAATATAATGTTCCCCGATAAAAAAAACATTCAAAAGAATAAAGTACATTGTTAATATCCAGAAAACACAAACACAGAAGCTGTAGCAATATCTGGGATTGAGTAGCCAAAACACAACCGGATATTTCCGGTTTCATCCAGTCATATCCGGACAAAGTGGTGTGGAATTCAAATGCAAGGGACCGAGAAAATCACAGTAAAAATGGTTTTGGAGAAAAGCAAAGTCTTTTCATTGGGCAAGTGCATCAAATGTCATCGATACAAACAGAAACATCATGTTTGTTTGCCACAGTTCCTCTAGCTTTCTCCCTAGAAAATACGAATGTGTGAATGTGTAGAGCTGGAGTCCCCATGATGAACTAATTAGTGTTTCTACGGAACAAAAATAAATGTTCCCTGATAAAAATATTCAAAACAATAAAGTCCATCAATAATATCCAGAAAACACAAACACAGAGGCTTTGACAATATTTCGAATTGAGTTAGCCAAAACACAACAGGATATTTCTGTTTTCATCCAGTCATATCCAGACAAACTGGTGTGGAATTCGTATGCCATGGACCGAGAAAGTCACAGTAAAAATGGTTTTGGAGAAAAGCAAAGTCTTTTCGTTTGGCAAGTGCATAAAATGTCATCTATACAAACAGAAATATCATGTTTGTTTGCCACAGTTCCTCTAGCTTTCAACCTAGAAAATACGAATGTGCAGAGCTGTTGTCCCCTTGATGAACTAATTACTGTTCCAATGGTACAAAATTAAATGTTCCCTGATAAAAATATTCAAAACAATAAAGTCCATTGATAATATCCAGAAAACACAAACACAGAGGCTGTATCAATATTTCAGATTGAGTTAGCCAAAACAACTGGATATTTCTGGTTTCATCCAGTCATATCCGGACAAAGTGGTGTGGAATTCGTATGCAATGGACCGAGAATATCACAGTAAAAATGGTTTTGGAGAACAGAAACGTATTTTCGTTAGGCAAGTGCATAAAATGTCATCTATACAAACAGAAATATCATGTTTGTTGGCCGCAGTTCCTCTAGCTTTCTCGCTAGAAAATACGAATGTGTAGAGCTGATATCCCCATGATGAACCAATTAGTGTTTTAATGGTACAGAATTCAATGTTCCCTGATAAAAATGTTCAAAACAATAAATCCACCAATAATATCCAGAAAACACAAACAGAGGCATGGAGAGGGAGAAAGGATTAGAAGGCATTTTCAGTGAGATACTAGCAGAAAATTTCCCAGGTTTGGAGAAGGACAGAGGCATCTTAGTACAGGAAGCTCATAGAACCCCTAATAAACATGACCAAAAGAGATCCTCACCATGACATGTTGTAATCAAACTCACCACAGTGAAACATAAAGAAAAGATCCTAAAAGGTGCAAGAGAGAAACGTCAGATTATTCTTAGAGGATCTCCAATTAGACTCACAGCAGACTTCTCATCAGAAACCCTACAAGCTAGAAGGGAATGGCGAGACATAGCCCAGGTAGTAAGAGAGAAAAACTGCCAGCCCAGAATATTATATCCTGCAAAGCTCTCATTTGTGAATGAAGGTGAAATTAAGACTTTTCATAGCAAACAGAAACTGAAAGAATTTGTTGCCACTCATCCTGCCCTGCAAAAGATGCTTAAAGATGTGTTACACACAGAAACATCGTCACCAATATGAAAGAAGGTAAAGGAAGGAAACCTCACAGCAAAAGATCACAGGGAGCTCAATTTCTCTTTGACATAGAATTAAACTCTGAAGCTCTGTTAAAGCAATGTGTTAAAGTAATCTAAATACAAAAAGCAATTCAAATCAATTGGCAATCTACAAAAAGAGTTAAAGATTTTAAAAACTATTATTAAAATTGCTATATTGGTCTATTATGCTATCTTATATGTGTGCACATATTGTATGTCCACATGGGGAAATTTTATTAAGAGTTCTATTTTAATTGGCTTCTTGATAAGACTGTCCACAAATTTAAGCTGCTAAAATCAATCAAAGATACATTTTAATTTGTGTGACCTGAATCTGTGTATCATGTGTTTTAAACATGTTGGTAGAAAGAAACTAAAAACATTTTAGATGGTTGTGCTTAAGTTTACTGGCTAAACAAACTACACCATGTTAGATATTTAAGAGGTGTTTTCAAATACATGATTCTTAAAATTTATAGAAGGCATTGGACCTTCTGGTAAATGTTTTCTTAAGTTGTTATCTAATGGATGAAACGGTTTGCTTAGTATTCATGTGATATTGCTATTGTCAGTAAGCGATCTAGGACTTGCTCCCTCATTTCTCTGTTCTAAGCCCAACTTGTTCTTTCATTTCTCTATTCTCCTCAAGGTAGGAAACCAATTCTATTATAAAGGAATCTGTGGATGCACAATTTAATCTTTAGACCTTATAAAAGAGATGGCTAACATTTTTCTGTAATAGCATAGCCAAAATAAGAACTTAAATAATGATTTCAGAGTAGATTCACTTTGCCATCAGCGAAGTATACAGTAAGTAGAAATAACCTCCCTTTCAGACCAAAGGGAAAGAAAGTTTGAAAGTGAGAATATAATTTTCCTCATGGGCATTGTCTACCTTAGAAAAACTACTGCAGAACATGCCTGTGACTATAGACTTGTAGTTCAGGCCGCAGAAGATTAGAGATGGGACTTGGGCACTCCCTTGACTAGCATCTTGTGGTCTGCTTGAACACAAACCAGGAGGAAAAGAAAGCTCGGCATCAGAAGCAATGGGTGGCAGGCCTATTAATGGCTGATCTGTACAGTGATCTGCCCTCAAGGAGACCCAACAGGCCAGTCCACTGCAGTGGCTTTCAAAGTGGTAAGCCTGGGCTTCAGCAGAAGTCAGCTTGTGAAGAGCCTTGGTAGCTCTGCCAAGAGTTGGATCACTGGAAATGGACCTGCCCTGGAGTCGAAGGATGCCCAGGTCAGAGCCACAGATCTTATTGGCTCTAAGCTGAAAAGCCCTTCACTCAGCCCAACTTCCAAAGTGACCACTGCAGCTGAGGGTTTGGTCAAGTAGGGTCAGCAACATTACAGGCAGAACTGTAAATTTCTTGTTAGAGATGCCCCCTGCATTTACCTGGCCAGCGCTCCTCCCAGGCCAGCCAAGTAATGAAAGTCAACAGAGTGCCTTCCCTCACGTGGTTCACACCTCCCCTAGGATATACCCCATGTGAAGAGATAGATAGGTCTGGGCCTCTTAACTTACAAGGCCTAAAGCCCACCAGATTATTATCAAGCCCCTTCTATCAGGTTCTATTTGCCTCTCAATCAGAAAAATTACTTGTAGCTTAGACAGCACCTTTCTTAGCTCCTCTAATAATGACTCTGTCCTTTGTTCTAGACCCTGTCTAGTGCACTTGGGCCTCATTCCTTTGTAATCATAACCTCTACTCTACCACCAATGGCTCTCCTCCCAACCTGTGTGTACTGATGGTCCTCTTCCCCACTTAATGCTGTACAATTGTTCAAACCTGGTAAATGCCACTCTTAGGATCATTAGTTACTATCCTCACTCTGTCTTTTATGACCTTGTCTAAATATGATCAGAGTTGGTAAACTTGGAAGGCTTCCATAGCCTTGGCAACTCATGATGACAGCCTAGGATGGTTACAGGCGCCATAAACTAGAGTGTCAATTTGTTGGGTCAACAACAGGAGCCACAGTGCACTTGCTCCTCATGTGGGATCTCTGTCCTTAATGTGCTGTACATTGTGATTTAATGCTATAACTAGTAATCCAAAAGTATTTTTCACTTTGTGTTTCCATGTGGGTGCAAACTGTTGAAACCTTTACTTCATATATACTAAATTGATTTTCTGTATATAAAGAGAATTGAAAATGAATCTTGATGCAAATGAAAGGGGGAAGGAGCGGGAGAGGGGAGGGTTGCGGGTGTGAGGGAAGTTATGGGAGGGGGAAGCCATTGTAATCCATAAGCTGTACACTGGAAATTTATATTCATTAAATAAAAGTTAAAAAAAGAAAAAAAAAAAGAAAGTCCATTGATAATATCCAGAAAACACAAATACAGAGGCTTTCACAATATTTCGGATTGAGTTAGCCAAAACACAAGCGGATATTTCTGTTTTCATCCAGCCATATCCGGAAAACGTGGTGTGGAATTCATATGCAATGGACCGAGAAAATCACAGTAAAAATGGTTTTGGAGAAAAGCAAAGTCTTTTCGTTAGGCAAATGCATAAAATGTCATCTATACAAAGTCCGTGGATAATATCAGGAATACACAAACACAGAGGCTGTAGCAATATCTGGGATTGACTTAGCCAAAAAACCGGATATTTCTGCTTTCATCCAGTCATATCCAGACAAACTGGTGTGGAATTCGGATGCAATGGACTGAGAAAATCATAGTAAAAATGGTTTGGAGAAAAGCAAAGCAAAGTCTTTTCGTTAGGCAAGTGCATAAAATGTCATCTATACAAACAGAAATATTATGTTTGTTTGCCGCAGTTCCTCTAACTTTCTACCTAGAAAATACGAATATGTTCAGCTGGTGTCTGCATGTGGAAACAATTAGTGATTCCAAGAGAAAATTAAGTGTTCCCTGATAAAAAACATTCAAAAGAATAAAGTCCGTGGATAATATCAGGAATACACAAACACAGAAGCTGTAGCACTATCTGGGATTGAGTTAGCCAAAACGAAACTGGATATTTCTGTTTTCATCTAGTCATTTCCGGACAAACTGGTGTGGAATTTGTACGCAATGGACCGAGAAAATCACAGTAAAATGTTATTGGGGAAAACCAAAATCTTTTCGTTAGGCAAGTGCATAAAATGTCATCTATACAAACAGAAATATCATGTTTGTTTGTCACAGTTCCTCTAGCTTTCTCCCTAGAAAATCCGAATGTGCAGATCTGGTGTCTCCATGTGGAACCAGTTAGTGTATCCAAGATCAAAATTAAATGTTCCCTGATAAAAAAAAATTCAAAACAATAAAGTCCGTGGATAATATCAGGAATACACAAAGAGGCTGTAGCAAAATCTGGGATTGTGTTAGCCAAAACAATACCGGATATCTCCGATTTCATCATGTCATATCCGGACATCATGGTGAGGAATTCATATGCAAGGGACGGAGAAAATCACATTAAAAATGGTTTTGGAGAAAACCAAAGTCTTTTCGTTAAGGCAAGTGCATAAAATGTCATCTATACAAACAGAAATATCATGTGTGTTTGCTGAAGTTCCTCTAGGTTTCTCCCTAGAAAATACGAATGTGTAGAGCTGGTGTTCCCATGATGAACCAATTAGTGTTTCAACGGTATAAAATTATATGTTCCCTGATAAAAACATTCAAAACAATAAAGACATTCGATAATATCCAGAAAACAAAAACACAGAGGCTTTCACAATATTTTGGATTGAGTTAGCCAAAATACAACGAGATATTTCTGTTTTCATGCAGTCATATCCAGACAAACTGGTGTGGAATTATTATGCAATGGACTGAGAAAATCACAGTAAAAATGGTTTTGGAAAAAGCAATGTCTTTTCATTAGGCAACTGCATAAAATTTCATCTATACAAACAGAAATATCATGTTTGTTTGTCGCAGTTCCTCTAGCTTTCTCCCTAGAAAATAGGAATGTGAAGATCTGGTGTCCCCATGTGGAACCAATTAGTGTTTCCAAGATCAAAATAAAATGTTCCCTGATAAAAAACATTCAAAACAATAAAGTCCGTGGATAATATCAGGAATACAGAAACACAGAGTCTGTAGCAATATGTGCGATTGAGTTACCCAAAACAAAACCAGATATGTCCGGTTTCATCCAGTCATATCCGGACAACGTGGTGTGGAATTGTTATGCAATGCACCGAGAAAATCACAGTAAAAATGGTTTTGGAGAAAAGCAAAGTCTTTTCGTTAGGCAAGTGCATAAAATGTCATCTATACAAACAGAAATATCATGTGTATTTGCCGCAGTTCCTATAGCTTTCTCCCTAGAAAATAGGAATGTGAAGATCTGGTGTCTCCATGTGGAACCAATCAGTGTTTCTAAGCACAAAATTAAATATTCCATTTTAAAAATATTCAAAACAATAAGGTCCATCGATAATATCCAGAAAAAACAAACACAGAGGCTTTCAGAATATTTCGATTTGAGTTAGCCAAAACAAAACCAGATATGTCGGGTTTCATCCAGTCATATCCGGAAAAAGTCATTTGGAATTCGGATGCAATGGACTCAGAAAATCAATGTAAAAATGGTTCTGGAAAAAGCAATGTCTTTTCATTAGGCAACTGCATAAACTGTCATCTACACAAACAGAAACATCATGTTTGTTTGCCGCAGTTCCTATAGCTTTCTCCCTAGAAAATACGAATGTGTAGAGCTGGTGGCTCCATGTGGAACCAATTAGAAATTAGAAGCACAAAATTAAATGTTCCCTGATAAAAAACATTCAAAACAATGAACTCCGTGGATAATATCAGGAATACACATACAGAGAGGCTGTAGCAATATCTGGGATTGAGTTAGCCAAAACAAAACCGGATATTTCTTGTTTCATCTAGACATATCCTTAAAAACTGGTGTGGAATTCGTATGCAATGGACCGAGAAAATCACAGTAAAAATGGTTTTGGAGAAAAGCAAAGTCTTTTCGTTAGGCAAGTGCATAAAATGTCATCTATACAAACAGAAATATCATGTTTGTTTGCTGCAGTTCCTCTAACTTTCTACCTCGAAAATACGAATACGTATAGGTGGTGTCTCCATGTGGAACCAATTACTGTCTCCAAGCTCAAAATAAAATGTTCTCTGATAAAAAACATTCAAAACAATAAAGTCCGTTGATAATATAGAGAAAACACAAACACAGAGGCTTTCAGAATATTTCGGGTTGAGTTAGCCAAAACAAAACCGGATATTTCCGGTTTCATCCAGCCATATCCGGAAATTTCGTCTGGAATTCGGAAGCATTGGACCGAGAAAATCAGAGTAAAAATGGTTTTGGAGAAAAGCAAAGTCTTTTCATTATGCAAGTGCATAAAATGTCATCTATACAAACAGAAATATTATGTTTGTTTGCCGCAGTTCCTCTTGCTTTCTCCCTAGAAAATACGAATATGTAGAGCTGGTGTCTCCATGTAGAACCAATTAATGTTTCCAAACACAAATTAAATGTTCCCGGATAAAAAACGTTCAAAACAATAAAGTCCATTTATGATATTAGGAATACACAAACTCAGAGGCTGTAGCAATATCTGGGATTGAGGTAGCCAAAACAAAACCAGATATTTCCGGTTTCCTCCAGTCATATCCGGTAAACTGGTGTGGAATTCATATGCAATGGACCGAGAAAATCACAGTAAAAATGGTTTTGGAGAAAAGCAGTCTTGTCGTTAGGCAAGTGCATAAAATGTCATCTATACAAACAGAAATATCATGTTTGTTTGTCACAGTTCCTCTAGCTTTCTCCCTAGAAAATAGGAATCTGAAGATCTGGTGTCTCCATGTGGAACCAGTTAGTGTTTCCAAGATCAAAATAAAATGTTCCCTGATAAAAAACATTCAAAACAATAAAGTCCGTGGATAATATCAGGAATACAGAAACACAGAGGCTGTAGCAATATGTGGGATTGAGTTACCCAAAACAAAACCAGATATGTCCGGTTTCATCCAGTCATATCCGGACAACGTGGTGCGGAATTCTTATGCAATGCACCGAGAAAATCACAGTAAAAATGGTTTTGGAGAAAAGCAAAGTCTTTTCATTAGGCAACTGCATAAAATGTCATCTATACAAACAGAAATATCATGTTTGTTTGCTGCAGTTCCTCTAACTTTCTACCTCGAAAATACGAATACGTAGAGCTGGTGTCTCCATGTGGAACCAATTACTGTCTCCAAGCTCAAAATAAAATGTTCTCCGATAAAAAACATTCAAAACAATAAAGTCCGTTGATAATATAGAGAAAACACAAACACAGAGGCTTTCAGATTATTTCGGGTTGAGTTAGCCAAAACAAAACCGGATATTTCCGGTTTCATCCAGCCATATCCGGAAATTTCGTCTGGAATTCGGAAGCATTGGACCGAGAAAATCAGAGTAAAAATGGTTTTGGAGAAAAGCAAAGTCTTTTCATTACGCAAGTGCATAAAATGTCATCTATACAAACAGAAACATCATGATTGTTTGCCGCAGTTCCTCTTGCTTTCTCCCTAGAAAATACGAATATGTAGAGCTGGTGTCTCCATGTGGAACCAATTAATGTTTCCAAGCACAAATTAAATGTTCCCTGATAAAAAACGTTCAAAACAATAAAGTCCATTTATGATATTAGGAATACACAAACTCAGAGGCTGTAGCAATATCTGGGATTGACGTAGCCAAAACAAAACCAGATATTTCCGGTTTCCTCCAGTCATATCCGGTAAACTGGTGTGGAATTCATATGCAATGGACCGAGAAAATCACAGTAAAAATGGTTTTGGAGAAAAGCAGTCTTTTCGTTAGGCAAGTGCATAAAATGTCATCTATACAAACAGAAATATCATGTTTGTTTGTCACAGTTCCTCTAGTTTTCTCCCTAGAAAATAGGAATCTGAAGATCTGGTGTCTCCATGTGGAACCAGTTAGTGTATCCAAGATCAAAATAAAATGTTCCCTGATAAAAACATTCAAAACAATAAAGTCCGTGGATAATATCAGGAATACAGAAACACAGAGGCTGTAGCAATATGTGGGATTGAGTTACCCAAAAAAAACCAGATATGTCCGGTTTCATCCAGTCATATCCGGACAACGTGGTGCGGAATTCATATGCAATGCACCGAGAAAATCACAGTAAAATGATTTTGGAGAAAAGCAAAGTCTTTTTTTTATGCAAGTGCATTAAATTTCATCTATACAAACAGAAATATCAAGTGTGTTTGCCGTAGTTCCTCTAGCTTTCTCCCTAGAAAATACGAATGTGTAGCGCTGGTGTCTCCATGTGGAACCAATTCATGATTCCAAGCACAAAATTAAATGTTCCCTGATAAAAAACATTTTAATCAATAAAGTTCGTGGATAATATCAGGAATACACAAACACAGACGCTGTAGCAATATCTGGGATTGAGTTAGCCAAAACACAACCGGATATTTCCGGTTTCATCCAGTCATATCCGGACAAACTGCTGTGGAATTCGTATGCAGTGTATAGAGAAAATGAAAGAAAAATGGTTTTGGAGAAAAGCAAAGTCTTTTCGGTAGGCAGGTGCGTAAAATGTCATCTATACAAACAGAAATATCATGTTTGTTTGTCGCAGTTCCTCTAGCTTTCTCCCTAGAAAATACGAATGTGTAGAGCTGGTGTTCCCATGATGAACCAATTAGTGTATCTATTGTACAAAATAAAATGTTCCCTGATAAAAACATTCAAAACAATAATGTCCATTGATAATATCTTGAAAACACAAACACAGAAAGTTTCACAATATTTCGCATTGAGTTAGCCAAAAAAGAACCAGATATTTCTGGTTTCATCCAGTCATATCCGGACAACGTGGTGTGGAAGTCGTATGCAATGGACAGAGAAAATCACAGTAAAAATGGTGTGGAGGAAAGCAAAGTCTTTTCGTTAGGCAAGTGCATAAAATGTCATCGATACAAACAGAAGTATCATGTTTGTTTGCCACAGTTACTCTAGCTTTCTCTCTAGACAACACTAATGTGTAGAGCTGGTGTCTCCATGTGGAACCAGTTAGAGTTTCCAAGAACAAAATCAAATGTTCCCTGAAAAAAACATTCAAAACAATAAAGTCCGTGGATAATATCAGGAATACACATACACAGAGGCGGTAGCAATATCTGGGATTGAGTTAGCCAAAACAGAGCCGGATATTTCCGAATTCATCCATTCATATCCGGACAAAGTGGTGTGGAATTCGTATGCAATGAACCAAAAAAATCAAGAGTAAAAATGGTTTTGGAGAAAAGCAAAGTCTTTTCGTTAGGCAAGAGCATAAAATGTCATCTATAGAAACAGAAATATCATGTTTGTTTGTTGCAGTTCCTCTAGTTTTCTCCCTAGAAAATACGAATGTGTAGAGCTGGTGTCTCCATGTGGAACCAATTAGTGTTCCCAAGCACAAAATTAAATGTTCCCTGATAAAGAAACATTCAAAACAATAAAGTCCGTGGGTAATAACAGGAATACACAAAAACAAAGGGTGTAGCAAATCTGGGATTGAGTTAGTCAAAACAAACCGGATATTTCCGGTTTCATCCAGTCATATCCGATAAACTGGAGTGGAATTCGTATGGAATGGACCGAGATATTCACAGTAAAAATGGTGTTGGAGAAAAACACAGTCTTTTCGTTAGGCAAATGCATAAAATGTCATCTATACAAACAGAAATATCATGTTTGTTTGCCGTAGTTCCTCTAGCTTTCTCCCTAGAATTTACGAATATATAGCGCTGGTGTTCCCATGATGAACCAATTAGTGTTTCTGTGGTGCAAAATTAAATGTTCCCTGATAAAAACATTCAAAACAATGAAGTCCATCGATAATATCCAGAAAACACATACACAAGGCTGTAGCAATACTTCGGATTGAGTTAGCCAAAACAAAAACGGATATTTCAGGTTTCATCCAGTCATATCCGGACAAACTGGTGTGGAATTCGTATGCAATGGACCGAGAAAATCACAGTAAAATGGTTTTGGAGAAAAGCAAAGTCTTTTCATTAGGCAAGTGCATAAAATGTGATCGATACACACAGAAATATCATGTTTGTTTGTCGCAGTTCCTCTAGCTTTCTCCCTAGAAAATACGAATGTGTAGATTTGGTGTCTCCATGTAGAACCAATTAGTGTTTCCAAGATCAAAATTAAATGTTCTCTGATAAAAAAACATTCAAAACAATAAAGTCCGTGGATAATATCAGGAATACACAAACACAGAGGCTATAGCAATATCTGGGATTGAGTTAACCAAAACAATACTGGATATTTCCGGTTTCATCCAGACATATCCAGACACATGGTGTGGAATTCATATGCAATGGACCAAAAATCATAGTAAAAATTGTTTTGGAGAAAAGCAAAGTCTTTTAGTTAGGAAAGTGCATAAAATCTCTTCTTTGCAAACAGAAATATCATGTTTGTTTGCGTAGTTCCTCTAGTTTTCTCACTAGAAAATAAGAATATGTAGTGCTGGTGTCCCCCTGATGAACCAATTAGTGTTTCAACGGTAGAAAATTAAATGGTCCCTGATAAAAACATTCAAAACAATAAAGTCCATCGATAATATCCAGAAAACACAAACACAGAGGCTTTCACAATATTTCGGATTGAGTTAGCCAAAACACAACCGGATATTTCCGGTTTCATCTTGTCATATCCGATAAACTGGTGTGGAATTCGTATGCAATGGGCTGAGAAATCAGAGTAAAAATGGTTTTGGAGAAAAGCAAAGTCTTTTCATTAGGCAAGTGCATAAAATGTGATCGATACACACAGAAATATCATGTTTGTTTGTCGCAGTTCCTCTAGCTTTCTCCCTAGAAAATACGAATGTGTAGATTTGGTGTCTCCATGTAGAACCAATTAGTGTTTCCAAGATCAAAATTAAATGTTCTCTGATAAAAAAAACATTCAAAACAATAAAGTCCGTGGATAATATCAGGAATACACAAACACAGAGGCTATAGCAATATCTGGGATTGAGTTAACCAAAACAATACTGGATATTTCCGGTTTCATCCAGACATATCCAGACACATGGTGTGGAATTCATATGCAATGGACCAAAAAATCATAGTAAAAATTGTTTTGGAGAAAAGCAAAGTCTTTTAGTTAGGAAAGTGCATAAAATCTCTTCTTTGCAAACAGAAATATCATGTTTGATTGCATAGTTCCTCTAGTTTTCTCATTAGAAAATAAGAATGTGTAGTGCTGGTGTCCCCCTGATGAACCAATTAGTGTTTCAACGGTAGAAAATTAAATGGTCCCTGATAAAAACATTCAAAACAATAAAGTCCATCGATAATATCCAGAAAACTCAAACACAGAGGCTTTCACAATATTTCGGATTGAGTTAGCCAAAACACAACCGGATATTTCCGGGTTCATCTTGTCATATCCGATAAACTGGTGGGGAATTCGTATGCAATGGGCTGAGAAATCAGAGTAAAAATGGTTTTGGAGAAAAGCAAAATCTTTTCGTTAGGCAAGTACATAAAATATCATCGATACAAACAGAAATATTGTGTTTGTTTGCCGCAGTTCCTCTAGCTTTCTCCCTAGAAAATACCAATGTGTGGAGCTGGTGTCTCCATGTGGAACCAATTGGTGTTTCCAAGCACAAAATTAAATGTTCCCTGATAAAGAACATTCAAAACAATAAAGTCTGTGGATAATATCAGGAATGCAGAAACACAGAGGCTGTAGCAATATCTGGGATTGAGTTATCCAAAACAAAACCAGATATTTCCATTTTCATCCAGTTATATCCGGACAAACTGGTGTGGAATTCATATGCAATGGACCGAGGAAATCAGAGTAAATATGGTTTTGCAGAAAAGCAAAGTCTTTTCGTTAGGCAAGTGCATAAAATGTCATCTACACAAACAGAAATATCATGTTTGTTTGCCGCAGTTCCTCTAGCTTTCTCCCTAGAAAATACGAATGTATAGAGCTGTTGTCTCCATGTGGAACCAATTAGTGATTCCAAGATTAATGAAATCTTCCCTGATGAAAAACATTCAAAAGAGTAAAGTCCATGGATAATATTAGGAATACACAAACATAGAGGCTGTAGCAATATCTGGGATTGAGTTAGCCAAAACAAAACCGGAATTTTGCAGTTTCATCCAGTCATATCCGGACATAGTGGTGTGGAATTTGTATGCAATGGACCGAGAAAATCACAGTATAAATGGTTTTGGAGAAAAGCAAAGTCTTTTCGTTCGGCAAGTGCATAAAATGTCATCGATACAAACAGAAACATCATGTTTGTTTGCCGCAGTTCCTCTAGCTTTCTCCCTACAAAATACCAATGTGTGGAGCTGTTGTCTCCATGTGGAACCAATTAGTGTTTCCAAGCAGAAAATTAAATGTTCCCTGAAAAAAAACATTGAAAAATATAAAGTCCATGCATAATATCAGGAATACACAAACTCATATTGTAGCAATATTTCCGATTTAGTTAGCCAAAACACAACCAGATATTTCTGGTTTCATCCAGTCATATCCGGACAAAGTGGTGTGGAATTCGTATGCAATAGACCGAGAAAATCACAGTAAGAATGGTTTTGGAGAAAAGCAAAGTCTTTTCGTTCGGCAAGTGCATAAAATGTCATCGATACAAACAGAAATATCATGTTTGATTGCCGCAGTTCCTCTAGCTTTCTTCCTAGAAAATACATATGTGTAGAGCTGGTGTCTCCATGTGGAACCAGTATGTGTTTCAATGGTACAAAATTAAATGTTCCCCAATAAAAAAAATTCAAAACAATAAAATCCGTGGATAATATCAGGAAAACACAAACACAGAGGCTGTAGAAATATCTGGGAGTGAGTTAGCCAAAACAAACCGGATATTTCCGGTTTCATCTTGTCATATCCGGACAAAGTGGTGTGGAATTCATATGCAATGGGCTGAGAAATCAGAGTAAAAATGGTTTTGGAGAAAAGCAAAGTCTTTTCGTTAGGCAAGTGCATAAAATATCATCGATACAAGCAGAAATATCATGTTTGTTTGCCGCAGTTCCTCTAGCTTTCTCCCTAGAAAATACGAATGTGTAGAGCTGGTGTCTCCATGTGGAACCAATTAGTGTTTCGAAGCACAAAATTAAATGTTGACTGAAAAAAAAACATTCAGAAAAATAAAGGCCGTGGATATTATCAGGAATACACAAACACAGAGGCTGTAGCAATATTTCGGTTTGAGTTATCCAAAACACAACCAGATATTTCTGGTTTCATCCAGGCATAACTGGACAAACTGGTGTGGAATTCGTATGCAATGGATCGAGAACACCATATATTAATGGTTTTGGAGAACAGCAAAGTCTTTTCATTAGGCAAGTTCATAAAATGTCATCGATACAAACAGAAATATCAAGTTTGTTTGCCGCAGTTCCCCTAGCTTTCTCCCTAAAAAAATACGAATGTGTAGAGCTGGTGTCTCCATGTGGAAACAATTAGTATTTCAACCGTACAAAATGAAATGTTCCCTGATAATAAACATTCAAAACAATAAAGTCTGTGGATAATATCAGGAATACACAAACACAGAGGCTGTAGCAATATTTAATTGAGTTAGCCAAAACACAACCAGATATTTCTCATTTCATCCATTCAATCCGGACAAACTAGTGTGGAATTCGTATACACTGTACCGAGAAAATCACAGTGCAAATGGTTTTAGAGAAAAGCAAAGTCATTTCATTAGGCAAATAGATAAAATGTCATTGATACAAACAGAAATATCATGTTTGTTTGCTGCAGTTCCTCTAGCTTTCTCCCTAGCAAATACGAAAGTGTAGAGTTCGTGTCTCCATGTGGAACCAATTAGTGTTTCTAAGCACAAAATTAAATGTTCCCTGAAAAAAAAACATTGAAAAATATAATGTCCATGCATAATATCAGGAAAACACAACACAGAGGCTGTAGCAATATTTCCGATAGAGTTAGCCAAAACACAACCAGATATTTCTGGTTTCATCCAGTCATATCCGGACAAAGTGGTGTGGAATACGTATGCAATGGACCGAGAAAATCACAGTAAGAATGGTTTTGGAAAAAGCAAGGTCTTTACGTTAATCAAGTGCATAAATTTTCAAATATAGAAACAGAAATATCATGTTTGTTTGCAGCAATTCCTGTAGCTTTCTCCCTAGAAAATACGAATGTGTAGAGCTGGTGTTCCCATTATGAACCAATTAGTGTTTCAATGGTACAAAATTAAACGTTCCCTGATATAAAAACATTCAAAACAATAAGTCCATCGATAATATCAGAAAACACAAACACAGAGGCTTTCACTATATTTCGAATTGAGTTAGCCAAAACAAACCGGATAATTCCGGTTTCATCTTGTCATATCCGGACAAAGTGGTGTGGAATTAAAATGCAATGGGCTGAGAAATCAGAGTAAAAATGGTTTTGGAGAAAAGCAAAATCTTTTCGTTAGGCAAGTACATAAAATATCATCGAAACAAACAGAAATATCGTGTTTGTTTGCTGCAGTTCTTCTAGCTTTCTCCCTAGAAAATACCAATGTGTGGAGCTGGTGTCTCCATGTGGAACCAATTGGTGTTTCCAAGCACAAAATTAAATGTTCCCTGATAAAGAACATTCAAAACAATAAAGTCTGTGGATAATATCAGGAATGCAGAAACACAGAGGCTGTAGCAATATCTGGGATTGAGTTATCCAAAACAAAACCAGATATGTCCATTTTCATCCAGTTATATCCGGACAAACTGGTGTGGAATTCGTATGCAATGGACCGAGGAAATCAGAGTAAATATGGTTTTGCAGAAAAGCAAAGTCTTTTCGTTAGGCAAGTGCATAAAATGTCATCTATGCAAACAGAAATATCATGTTTGTTTGCCGCAGTTCCTCTAGCTTTCTCCCTAGAAAATATGAATGTGTAGAGCTGTTGTCTCCATGTGGAACCAACTAGTGATTCCAAGATTAATGAAATCTTCCCTGATGAAAAACATTCAAAAGAGTAAAGTCCATGGATAATATTAGGAATACACAAACATAGAGGCTGTAGCAATATCTGGGATTGAGTTAGCCAAAACAAAACCGGAATTTTGCGGTTTCATCCAATCATATCCGGACATAGTGGTGTGGAATTCGTATGCAATGGACCTAGAAAATCACAGTAAAAATGGTTTTGGAGAAAAGCAAAGTCTTTTCGTTCGGCAAGTGCATAAAATGTCATCGATACAAACAGAAATATCATGTTTGTTTGCCGCAGTTCCTCTAGTTTTCTCCCTAGAAAATACGAATGTGTAGAGCTGGTGTCTCCATGTGGAACCAGTTTGTGTTTCAATGGTACAAAATTAAATGTTCCCCGATAAAAAACATTCAAAACAATAAAGTCCGTGGATAATATCAGGAATACAAAACACAGAGGCTGTAGCAATATCTGGGAGTGAGTTAGCCAAAACAAACCGGATATTTCCGGATTCACCTTGTCATATCCGGACAAAGTGGTGTGGAATTCGTATGCAATGGACCGAGAAAATCACAGTAAAAATGGTTTTGGAGAAAAGCAAAATCTTTTCGTTAGGCAAGTGCATAAAATGTCATCTATACAAACAGAAATATCATGTTTGTTTGCCACAGTTCCTCTAGCTTTCTCCCTAGCAAATATGAATGTGTAGAGTTGGTGTCTCCATGTGGAACCAATTGGTGTTTCCAAGCACAAAATTAAATGTTCCCTGATGAAAACATTCAAAACAATAAAGTCCATCGATAATATCCAGAAAACACAAACACAGAAACTTTCACAATATTTCGAATTGAGTTAGCCAAAACACAACCGGATATTTCTGGTTTTATCCAGTCATATACGTACAAAGTGGTGTGGAATTCGTGTGCAATGGACCGAGAAAATCACAGTACAAATGGTTTTGGAGAAAAGCAAAGTCCTTTCGTTAGGCAAGTGCATAAAATGTCATCTATACAAACAGAAATATCATGTTTGTTTGCCGCAGTTCCTCTTGCTTTCTCCCTAGAAAATACGAATGTGTAGAGCTGTTGTCTCCATGTGGAACCAATTAGTGATTTCAAGATTAATGAAATATTCCCTGATAAAAAACATTCAAAAGAGTAAAGTCCATGGATAATATTAGGAATACACGGATATAGAGGCTGTAGCAATATCTTGGATTGAGTTAGCCAAAACAAAACCGGAATTTTGCAGTTTCATCCAGTCATATCCGGACATAGTAGTGTGGAACTCGTATGCAATGGACCAAGAAAATGACAATACAAATGGTTTTGGAGAAAAGCAAAGTCTTTTCGTTCGGCAAGTGCATAAAATGTCATCGATACAAACAGAAATATCAGGTTTGTTTGCCGCAGTTCCTCTAGCTTTCTCCCTAGAAAATACGAATGTGTAGAGCTGGTGTCTCCATGTGGAACCAGTTTGTGTTTCAATTGTACAAAATTAAATGTTCCCCGATAAAAAACATTCAAAACAATAAAGTCAGTGGATAATATCAGGAATACACAAACACAGAGGCTGTAGCAATATCTGGGAGTGAGTTAGCCAAAACAAACCGGATATTTCCGGTTTCATCTTGTCATATCCGGACAAAGTGGTGTGGAATTAAAATGCAATGGGCTGAGAAATCAGAGTAAAAATGGTTTTGGAGAAAAGCAAAATCTTTTCGTTAGGCAAGTACATAAAATATCATCGATACAAACAGAAATATCGTGTTTGTTTGCCGCAGTTCCTCTAGCTTTCTCCCTAGAAATACCAATGTGTGGAGCTGGTGTCCCCATAATGAACCAATTAGTGTTTTTAGGGTACAAAATTAAATGTTCCCTGATGAAAATATTCAAAACAATATAGTCCATAGATAATATCCAGAAAACACAAACACAGAAAATTTCACAATATTTCGGATTCAGTTAGCCAAAACACAACCGGATATTTCTGGTTTCATCCATTCATATCCGGACAAAGTGGTGTGGAATTCCTATGCAATGGACCGAGAAAATCAGAGCAAAACTGGTTTTGGAGAAAAGCAAAGTCTTTTTGTTAGGCAACTGCATAAAATGTCATCGATATAAACAGAAATATCATGTTTGTTTGCCGCAGTTCCTCTAGCTTTCTCCCTACAAAATACGAATGTGTAGAGCTGGTGTCTCCATGTGGAACCAGTTTGTGTTTCAATGGTTCAAAATTAAATGTTCCCCGATAAAAAACATTCAAAACAATAAAGTCCGTGGATAATATCAGGAATACACAAATACAGAGGCTGTAGCAATATCTGGGAGTGAGTTAGCCAAAACACAACCGGATATTTCCGGTTTCATCTTGTCATATCCGGGCAAAGTGGTGTGGAATTCGTATGCAATGGGCTGAGAAAATCAGAGTAAAAATGGTTTTGGAGAAAAGCAAAGTCTTTTCGTTATGCAAGTGCATAAAATGTCATCGAACAAACGGAAATATCATGTTTGTTTGCCACAGTTTCTCTAGCATTCTCGCTGGAAAATACAAATGTGTAGAGCTGGTGTCCCCATGAAGAACCAATTAGTGTTTCTACAGTACAAAAATAAATGTTCCCGGGAGAGCAGGAAGATGGCGGAATAGGCAGGGAGCACACTATTATTCCGGGGGAGAGACAGTTTAATATAAGTGGAGATACTGCAGGGTCAAGGAAGAGTAGGGGAAGAAACAGCAGAGGAAACTCTTCCGGAACTAGTGATTCACAGTGTACCTGCATGGAGAGCATGGGAGCCCAAGTTCAGGACATCATTGGTGGACTCAACACACCAGCGCTGGAACGCTAGGTGAGCCAAACCTCAATAGCCCGAGACACCAGTGGGCAAGCAGAAAGAGGAGGCTAGAGGGAATGTGGCTTGAAACTCTGTGGGGAAAAATTCACCAGGCTAACTAGAAGAGAGAGAGGAAAAAAAAACTGACCGATACGGACACAAGTTTCTCTCTCTCCGCTCACCTCTCAAAGGCGAGCAAGACAGAACAGCGCCGTTTTGGACATACGTCATATGCAGGGTGACCTCATGTCTGCACCAGCCCTGAGCCTAGCAGAAAAACCTGACTCTGGGGGGAGGGGTGAAATAACAGGTGATTAGCATCTAACTTGGCAACCCAGTGGGAGACTGCAGGAGAATTGGAGCCCACACTGAGGGCAGCACAGATTCCCTGTGTGATCCTTGGGAAAGAGCTTCCGATCTCTGGCTCCTGTGGGTATATCATTTGTCTGCTAACTACCTCCAATTACATTCAGCTGTGTTGAATTACTTCCCTTTTGAATCAAAAAAAGAAAGAGAGATTTACCACACCTAACCTGGGAGTGTCATCTTTGACACACCCTCAACCCTGAGGAACCAAACATAGCTCTCAGTCCACACTCATCTCAAGCCTCTAAGGCTCCACTGAAAGCAGACAGTCCACTTAATATAGAGCCATATTGTAACAAGAAAAAACACCACAGTGAAGAAACCAAATATCTCCAACATGCCAAACAACAAACGCAAAAACCAAGCTAACGAGAACAAGGAAGACACTATGATGCCCCCAAATGAAAAAGACACCCCAATTCAAGATTATAAAGAAGATGACATCGAAGAAATGCAAGAAGCGGTCCTCTAGCATTTTAATTTTAATTTTCGCAGGTCCTCTAGCATTCTCCCTAGAAAATACAAATATGTAGAGCTGGTGTCTACATGTGAAACCAATTAGTGTTTCCAAGCACAAAATTAAATGTTCCCTGATAAAAAACATTAAAAACAATAAAGTCCGTGGATAATATCAGAAATACACAAACACAGAGGCTGTAGCAATATCTGGGATTGAGTTAGCCAAAACAAAACCGGATATTTCCGGTTTCATCCAGTCATATCCAGACAAACTG
The DNA here is from genome assembly GCA_036325905.1 of Lepus oiostolus. NCBI lineage: Eukaryota > Metazoa > Chordata > Mammalia > Lagomorpha > Leporidae > Lepus > Lepus oiostolus. The sequence goes on along the minus strand of CM070808.1, from coordinate 54,427,034 downwards.
GTGTGGAATTCGTATGCAATGGAAGGAGAAAATCACAGTAAAAATGGTTTTGAAGAAAAGCAGTCTTTTCGTTAGGCAAGTGCATAAAATGTCATCGATACAAACAGAAATATCATGTTTGTTTACCGCAGTTCCTCTAGCTTTCTCCCTAGAAAATATGAATGTGTAGAGCTGGTGTCTCCATGTGGACCAATTAGTGTATCCAAGCACAAAATTAAATGTTCCCTGAAAAAGAAAACATTCAAACCAATAAAGTCCGTGGATAATATCAGGAATGCACAAACACAGAGGCTGTAGTAATATGTCAGATTGAGTTAGCCAAAACACAACCAGATATTTCTGGTTTCATCCAGTCATATCCAGACAAACTTGTGTGGAATTCGTATTTAATGGACTGAGAAAATCAAGGTACATATGGTTTTGGAGAAAAGCAAGTATTTTCGTTAGGCAAGTGCATAAAATGTCAGCTATAGAAACAGAAATATCATGTTTGTTTGCCGCAATTCCTATAGGTTTCTCTGTAGAAATTACGAATGTAATTACTGACGCCATGAACAAGAGTGTCAAATTGTTAAGTCAGCAACAGGAGTCACTGTGTACTTACATCCCATGTGGGATCTGTCCTTAATGTGTTTCCTAATGTGCAGTGATGCTATAACTAGTACTGAAAGAGTAGTTTTACACTTTGTGTTTCTGCATGGGTACAAACTGATGAGATCTTTACTAATTATATACTGAATCGATCTTCTGTATATAAAGATAATTGGAAATGAAAAAAAAAACCTGGTGTTAAATTGGAAATGGCATAGAAAATTAATTAATTTTCAAAAAAATATTATGTAGGATCTCTGCTTTAATGTGCTGTACACTCTTATTTACTGCTATAACTAGTACTCCAACAGTATTTTTTTTCACTTTGTGTTACTATATGGGGGCAAACTGTTGAAATCGTTACCTAATTTATACTAAACTGATCTTTTGTATATAAAGAGAATTGAAAGTGAATCATGATTGATTGGAAGGGGAGAGGGAGCGGGAAAGGGGAGGGTTGTGGGTGGGAGGGAAGTTTTAGGAGAGGAAGCCATTACAACCCAGGAGCTGTACTTTGGAAATTTATATTCATTAAATAAAAGTTAAAAAAAAGAAATTACGAATGTGTAGAGCTGGTTTCTCCATGTGGAAACAATTAATGTTTCCTAGCACAAAATTAAATGTTCCCTGATAAAAAAATTCAGAAAAATAAAGGCCGTGGATAATATCAGGAATACACAAACACAGAGGCAGTAGCAATATTTCGGATTGAGTCAGCAAAAAAAAAAAGGATATTTCCGGTTTCATCGAGTCATATCCGGACAAAGTGGTGTGGAATTCGTATGCAATAGAAAGAGAAAATCAGAGTAAAAATTGTTTTGGAGAAAAGCAAAGTTATTTCATTAGCAAGAGAATTAAATGTCATCGATACAAACAGAAATATCATGTCTGTTTGTCGCAGTTCCTCTAGCTTTTTCCCTGGAAAATTCGAATATATTGAGCTGGTGTATACATGTGAAACCAATTAGTGTTTCCAAGCACAAAATTAAATGTTCCCTGATACAGAACATTCAAAACAATAAAGTCTGTGGATAATATCAGGAATACACAAACACAGAGGATGTAGCAATATCTGGGATGGAGTTAGCCAAAACACAACCGGATATTTCTGGTTTCATCCAGTCATATCCAGAAAAACTGGTGTGGAATTCGTATGCAATGGACCTAGAAAATCACAGTAAAAATGGTTTTGGAGAAAAGCAAAGTTTTTTCGTTAGGCTTGTGCATAGAATGTCATCGATAGAAACAGAAATATCATGTTTGTTTGCCGCACGTCCTCTAGCTTTCTCCCTAGAACATATGAATCTGTAGAGCTGGTGTCTCCATGTGGAAACAATTAGTGTTTCAACGGTACAAAATTAAATAATCCCTGATAAAAAACATTCAAAACAATAAAATCTGTGGATAATATCAGGAATACACAAACACAGAGGCTGTAACAATATCTGGGATTGTGTTAGCCAAACCAAAACCGGATATTTCTCGTTTCATCCAGTCATATCCAGACAAACTGGTGTGGAATTCGTATGCAATGGACCGAGAAAATCTCAGTACAAATGGTTCTGCTGAAAAGCAAAGTCCTTCCTTAGGCAAGTGCATAAAATGTCATCTATAATAACAGAAATATGAAGTTTGTTTGCCGCAATTCCTCTAGCTTTCTCCTTAGAAAATAGGAATGTGTATAGCTTGTCTGAATGTGGAACCAATTAGTGTTTCAATGGTACAAAATTCAATGTTCCCTGATAAAAATATACAAAACAATAAATTCCATCGATAATATCCGGAAAACACAAACACAGAGGCTTTCACAATATTTAAGATTGAGTCAGTCAAAACACAACAGTATATTTCTGGTTTCATCCAGTCATATCCGGACAAAGTGGTGTGGAATTCGTATGCAATGGACCGAGAAAATCACAGTAAAAATTGTTTTTGAGAAAAGCAAAGTCTTTTCATTAGGCAAGTGCATAAAATGTCATCTATACAGAGATATCATGTTTGTTTGTCGCAGTTCCTCTAGATTTCTCCCTAGAAAATATGAATGTTTAGAGCTGGTGCCTCCATGTGGAACCAATTATTGTTTCAACGGTACAAAATTAAATGTTCCCTGATAAAAATATTCAAAACAATGATGTCCATCGATAATATCCAGAAACCACAAACACAGCTTCTGTAGCAATATCTGGGATTGAGTTAGCCAGAACAAAACCGGATATTTCCGGTTTCATCCAGTCGTATCTGGACAAACTGGTATGGAATTCGTATGCAATGGATGGAGAAAATCACAGTAAATATAGTTCTGGTGAAAAGCAAAGTCTTTTCGTGAGGCTAGTGCATAAAATGTCATCTATACTAACAGAAATATGATCTTTGTGTGCCGCAGTTCCTCTAGCTTTCTCCTTAGAAAATATGAATGAGTAGAGCTTTTCCCCATGTGGAACCGATTGGTGTTTCAATGGTACAAAATTAAATGTTCCCTGATGAAAACATACAAAACAATAAATTCCTTCGATAATATCCAGAAACACAAACACCGAGGCTTTCACAATATTTCAGATTGAGTTAGCCAAAAAAAAACCCGGATATTTCCGGTTTCATCCAGTCATATCCGGACAAAGTGGTGTGGAATTCGTATGTAATGGACTGAGAAAATCACAGTAAAAATGGTTTTGGAGAAAAGCAAAGTCTTTTCATTAGGGAAGTAGATAAAATGTCATCTATACAAACAGAAATATCATGCTTTTTTGTCGCAGGTCCTCTAGCATTCTCCCTAGAAAATACAAATATGTAGAGCTGGTGTCTACATGTGAAACCAATTAGTGTTTCCAAGCACAAAATTAAATGTTCCCTGATAAAAAACATTAAAAACAATAAAGTCTGTGGATAATATCAGAAATACACAAACACAGAGGCTGTAGCAATATCTGGGATTAAGTTAGCCAAAAAAAAACCGGTTATTTCCGCTTTCATCCAGTCATATCCAGACAAACTGGTGTGGAATTCGTATGCAATGGACAGAGAAAATCACAGTAAAAATGGTTTTGGAGAAAAGCAAAGTCTTTTCGTTAGGCAAGTGCATAAAATGTCATCTATACAAACAGAAATATCATGTTTGTTTGCCACAGTTCCTCTAGCTTTCTCCATAGAATATATGAATGTGTAGAGCTGGTGTCTCCATGTGGACCAATTAGTGTTTCCAACCACAAAATTAAATGTTCCCTGAAAAAAAACATTCAAAAAATATAGTCCGTGGATAATATCAGGAAAACACAAACACAGAGGCTGTAGCAATATTTCAGATTGAGTTAGCCAAAACACAACCAGATATTTCTGGTTTCATCTAGTGATATCCGGACAAACCTGTGTGGAATTTGTATGCAATGGACTGAGAAAATCAAGGTACAAATGGTTTTGGAGAAAAGCAAGTATTTTCATTAGGCAAGTGCATAAAATGTCAGCTATAGAAACAGAGCTATCATGTTTGTTTGCCGCAGTTCCTATAGGTTTCTCCATAGAAATTATGAATGTAATTACTGACACCATGAACAAGAGTGTCAAATTGTTAAGTCAGCAACAGGAGTCACTGTGTACTTACATCCCATGTGGTATGTGTCCTTAATGTGTTTTCTAATGTGCAGTGATGCTATAACTAGTACTGAAACAGTATTTTTACACTTTGTGTTTCTGCATGGGTACAAACTGATGAGATCTTTACTAATTATATACTGAATCGATCTTCTGTATATAAAGATAATTGGAAATGAAAAAAAAACCTAGTGTTAAATAGGAAATGGCATAGAAAATTAATTAACATTTAAAAAATATTATGTAGGATCTCTGCCTTTAATGTTCTGTACACTCTTATTTAATGCTATAACTAGTACTCCAACAGTATTTTTTTTTCACTTTGTGTTGCTATATGGGGGCAAACTGTTGAAATCGTTACCTAATTTATACTAAACTGATCTTTTGTATATAAAGAGAATTGAAAGTGAATCATGATGTGATTGGAAGGGGAGAGGGAGTGGGAAAGGGGAGGGTTGTGGGTGGGAGGGAAGTTTTGGGAGAGGGAAACCATTATAACCCATGAGCTGTACTTTGGAAATTTATATTCATTAAATAAAACTTAAAAAAAAAAGAAATTATGAATGTGTAGAGCTGGTGTCTCCATGTGAAAATAATTAGTGTTTCAACGGTACAAAATTAAATGATCCCTGATAAAAAACATTCAAAACAATCAAGTCTGTGGATAATATCAGGAATACACAAACACAGAGGCTGTAGCAATATTTCGGATTGAGTTAGCAAAAAAAAAAAAAAAAACGGATATTTCCGGTTTCATCGAGTCATATCCGGACAAAGTGGTGTGGAATTCGTATGCAGTAGAAAGAGAAAATCAGAGTAAAAATTGTTTTGGAGAAAAGCAAAGTTATTTCATTAGCAAGAGCATTAAATGTCATCGATACAAACAGAAATATCATGTCTGTTTGTCGCAGTTCCTCTAGTTTTTTCCCTGGAATATTCGAATATATAGAGCTGGTGTCTCCATGTGGAACCAATTAGTGTTTCCAAGCACAAAATTAAATGTTCCCTGATACAGAACATTGAAAACAGTAAAGTCTGTGGATAATATCAGGAATACACAAACACAGAGGCTGTAGCACTATCTGGGATGGAGTTAGCAAAAACACAACCGGATATTTCTGGTTTCATCCAGTCATATCCGGAAAAACTGGTGTGGAATTCGTATGCAATGGACCTAGAAAATCACAGTAAAAATGGTTTTGGAGAAAAGCAAAGTCTTTTCGTTAGGCAAGTGCATAAAATGTCTTCTATACAAACAGAAATATCATGTTTGTTTGCCGAAGTCCTCTAGCTTTCTCCCTAGAACATATGAATCTGTAGAGCTGGTGTCTCCATGTGGAAACAATTAGTGTTTCAACGGTACAAAATTAAATGTTCCCTGATAAAAAACATTCAAAACCATAAATTCCATGTATAATATCAGGAATACACAAACACAGAGGCTGTAAAAATATCTGGGATTGTGTTAGCCAAACCAAAACCGGATATTTCCCATTTCATCCAGTCATATCCGGAAAAACTTGTGTGGAATTCGTATGCAATGGATGGAGAAAATCACAGTACTAATGGTTTTGGGGAAAAAGCAAAGTCTTTTCATTATGCAAGTGCATAAAATGTCATCTATACAAACAAAAATATCATGTTTGTTTGCCGCAATTCCTCTAGCTTTCTCCCTAGAAAATACGAATGTGTAGAGCTGGTGTCCCCATGATGAACCAATTAGTGTTTCTACGGTACAAAAATAAATGTTCCATTATAAAAACATTCAAAACAATAAAGTCCATCGATAATATCCAGAAAACACAAACACAGAGGCTTTCACAATATTCGGATTGAGTTAGCCAAAACACAACCGGATATTTCTGGTCTCATACAGTCATATCCGGACAAACTGGTGTGGAATTCGTATGCAAGGGACTGAGATAAGCACAGTAAAAATGGTTTTGGAGAAAAGCAAATTCTTTTCGTTAGGCAAGTGCATAAAATGTCATCTATAAAAACAGAAATATCATGTTTGTTTGCCGCAGTTCCTCTAGCTTTCTCCCTGGAAAATACGAATGTCTAGAGCTGGTGTCTCATTGTGGAACCAATTAGTGTTTCCCAGCACAAAATTAAATGTTCCCTTAAAAAAAAAACATTCAGAAAATAAAGTCCGTGGATAGTATCAGGAATACACAAACACAGAGGCTGTAGCAATATTTCGGATTGAGTTAGAAAAAACAAAACCGGATATTTACGGTTTCATCCAGTCATATCCGGACAAACTGATGTGGAATTCGTAGGCAATGGACCGAGAAAATCACAGTTCAAATGGTTTTGGAGAAAAGCAAAATCTTTTCATTAGAAAAGTGCATAAAATATCATTGATACAAACAGAGCTATCATGTTTGTTTGCTGCAGTTCCTCTAGCTTTCTCCCAAGCAAATATGACTGTGAAGAGCTGCTGTCTCTATGTGGAACCAATTAGTGTTTCCAAGCTCAAAATTAAATGTTCCCTGATAAAAAACATTCAAAACAATAAAGTCCATCGATAATATCCAGAAAGCACAAACACAGAGGCTGTAGAAATATCTGCGATTGAGTTAGCAAAAAGAAACCGGATATTTCCAGTTTCATCCAGTCATATCCAGACAAACTGCTTTGTAAAACGTATGCAATGGAACGAGAAAATCACAGTACAAATGGTTTTGGAGAAAAGCAAAGTCTTTCGTTAGGTAAGTGCATAAAATGTCATCTATACAAACAGAAATATCATGTTTGTTTGCCGCAGTTCCTCTAGCTTTCTCCCTAGAAAATACTAATGTGTAGAGCTGGTGTCTCCATGAGGAAACAATTAGTGATTCCAAGCAGAATATTAAAAGTTCCCTGAAAAAAAAACATTCAAAAAAAATAAAGTCCGTGGATAATATCAGGAATAAACAAACAGAGAGGTTGTAGCAATATCTGGGATTGAATTAACCAAAAAATAAACCGGATATTTCTGGTTTCATCCAGTCATAACCGGACAAACTGCTGTGGAATTCGTATGCAATGGACCGAGAAAATCAGAGTAAAAATGGTTTTGGAGAAAAGCAGTCTTTTCGTTAGGCAAGTGCATAAAATATCATCGATACAAACAGAAATATGATGTTTGTTTGCCGCAGTTTCTCTAGCTTTCTCCCTAGAAAATACGAATGTGTAGAGCTGGTGTCTCCATGTGGAAACAATTAGTAATTCCAAGCAGAAAATTAAAAGTTCCCTGAAAAAAAAACATTCAAACAAAAAATAAAGTCCGTGTATAATATCAGGAATAAACAAACACAGAGGTTTTAGCAATATCTGGGATTGAATTAACAAAAAAAACCCGGATATTTCTGGTTTCATCCAGTCATATCCGGACAAAATGGTGTGGAATTCGTATGCAATGGACCACGAAAATCACAGTAAAAATGGTTTTGGAGAAAAGCAGTCTTTTCGTTAGGCAAGTGCATAAAATATCATCGATACAAACAGAAATATCAAGTTTCTTTGGCACAGTTCCTCTAGCTTTCTCCCTAGAAAATACGAATGTGTAGAGCTGGTTTCTCCATGTGAAAACAATTAGCGTTTCGCAGCACAAAATTAATTGTTCCCTGAAAAAAAAGCATTGAAAAAATAAAGTCTGTATATAATATAAGGAATACACAAACACAGAGGCTGTAGCATTATTTCAGATTGAGTTAGCCAAAAACAATCAGATATTTCTGTTTGCATCCAGTCATATCCAGACAACCTTGTATGGAATTCGTATGCAATGGAAAGAGAAAATCACAGTAAAAATGGTTTTGGAGAAAAGCAAAGTCTTTTCATTAGGCAAGTGCATAAAATGTCATCGATACAAACAGAAATATCATATTTGTTTGCCGCAGTTCCTCTAGCTTTCTACCTAGAAAATACGAATGTGTAGAGCCTGTGTCCCCAGGATGAACCAGTTAGAGTTTCTACCTTACAAAATTAAATGTTCCCTGATAAAAACATTCAAAAAAAGAAAGTCCATCGATAATATACAGAAAACACAAACACAGAGGCTTTCACAATATTTCGGATTGAGTTAGCCAAAACACAACCGGATATTTCCGGTTTCATCCAGTCATATCCGGACAAACTGGTGTGGAATTCATATGCAATGGACTCAGAAAACCAAGTAAAAATGGTTTTGGAGAAAAGCAGTCTTTTCGTTAGGCAAGTGCATAAAATGTCACCTATACAAACAGAAATATCACGTTTGTTTGCCGCAGTTCCTCTAGCTTTCTCCCTAGAAAATACGAATGTGTAGAGCTGGTGTCTCCATGTGGAACCAATTAGTGATTGCAAGATAAATGAAATCTTCCCTGATAAAAAACATTCTAAACAATAAAGTCCGTGGATAATATCAGGAATACACAAACACAGAGACTTTAACAATATCTGGGATTCAGATAGCCAAAACAAAACCGGATATTTGCGGTTTCATCCAGTCATATCCTGACAAAGTGGTGTGGAATTCGTATGCATTGGACCGAGAAAATCACAATAAAAATGGTTTTGGAGAAAACCAATGTCTTTTCGTTAGGCAACTGCATAAAATGTCATCTATACAAACGGAAATATCATGTTTGTTTGCCGCAGAACCTCTAGCTTTCTCCCTAGAAAATACGAGTGTGTAGAGCTGGTGTCTCCATGTAGAACCAGTGTGTTTCAACAGTACAAAATTAAATGTTCCCTGATAAAAAAACATTCAAAACAATAAGGTCCGTGGATAATATCAAGAATACACAAACACAGAGTCTGTAGCAATATTTGGGATTGAGTTAGCCAAAACAAACCGGATATTTCTGGTTTCATGCAGTCATATCCGGACAAAGTGGTGTGGAATTCGTATGCAATGGGCTGAGAAAATCAGAGTAAAAATGGGTTTGGAGAATAGCAGTCTTTTCGTTAGGCAAGTGCATAAAATGTCATTATACAAACAGAAATATCATGTTTGTTTGTCGCAGTTCCTCTTGCTTTCTCCCTAGAAAATATGAATGCGTAGAGCTAGTGTCTCCGTGTATAACCTATTACTGTATCAAACCTCAAAATAAAATAATCCCTGATAAAAAACATTCAAAACAATAAAGTCCATCGATAATATCAGAAATCACAAACACAGAGGTTTTCACAATATTTCAGATTGAGTTAGCCAAAACACAAGCAGATATTTCTGGTTTCATCCAGTCATATACGGACAAAGTGGTGCGGAATTCGTGTGCAATGGACCGAGAAAATCACAGTACAAATGGTTTTGGAGAAAAGCAAAGTCTTTTCGTTAGGCAAGTGCATAAAATGTGATCGATACACACAGAAATATCATGTTTGTTTGCCGCAGTTCCTCTAGCTTTCTCCCTATAAAATACGAAAGTGTGGAGCTGGGGTCACCATGATGTACCATTTAGTGTTTCAACGGTACAAAATTAAATGTTCCCTAATAAAAACACTCAAAAAAATAAAGTCCATCGATAATATCCAGAAAACCCAAAGACAGAGGCTGTAGCAATATTTAGGATTGAGTTACCCAAAACACTACTGGATATTTCTGGTTGCATTGAGTCATATTCGGACAAGTGGTTTGGAATTCATATGCAATGGACCGAGAAAAAAAGAGTAAAATTGGTTTTGTAGAAAAGCAAAGTCTCTTCATTAGGCAAGAGCATAAAATGTCATCTATACAAACAGAAATATCATGTTTGTTTGTCGCAATTCCTCTAGCTTTCTCCCTAGAAAATACGAATATGTAGAGCTGGTGTCTCCATGTGGAAGCAATTACTATATCCAAGCTCAAAATAAAATGTTCCCTGATAAAAAGCATTCAAAACAATGAAGTCCATTGATAGTATCCAGAAAAAAGAAACATAGAGGCAGTAGTAATATCTGGGATTCAGTTAGCCAAAACAAAATCGGATATTTCTGGTTTCATCTGGTCATATCCGGAGAAACTCCTGTGGAATTTGAATGCAACGAACGGAGAAAATCACAGTAAAAATGGTTTTGGAGAAAAGCAAAGTCTTTTCGTTAGGCAAGTGCATAAAATGTCATCTCTACAAACAGAAATATCATGTTTGTTTGTCGCAGTTCCTCTAGCTTTCTCCCTAGAAAATACAAATGTGTATAGCTGGTGTCTCCATGTGGAAACAATTGGTGTATTGCAGTTCAAAATAAAATGTTCCCCGATAAAAAACATTCAAAACAAGAAAGTCTGTGGATAATATCAGAAATACACAAACACAAAGGCTGTGGCAATATCTGGGATTGAGTTAGCCAAAACAAAACCGGATATTTATGGTTTCATCCAGTCATATCCGGACAAACTCCTGTGGAATTCGTATTCATTTTACCGAGAAAATCACAGTAAAATGGTTTTGGAGAAAAGCAAAGTCTTTTCGTTAGGCAAGTGCATAAAATGTCATCTATACAAAAAGAAATATCATGTTTGCTTGCCGCTGTTCCTCTAGCTTTTACCCTAGAAAATACAAATGTGTAGAACTGGTGTCCCCATGATAAACCAATTAGTGATTCAACGGTACAAAAATAAATGTTCCCTGATAAAAACATTCGAAACAGTAAAGTCCATCGATAATATCCAGAAAACAAAAACACAGAGGCTTTCAAAATATTTCGGATTGAGTTAGCCAAATACAACCGGATATTTCTGGTTTCATCCTGTCATATCCGGACAAACTGGTGTGGAGTTTATATGCAATGGACCGAGAAAATCACAGGAAAAATGGTTTTGGAGAAAAGCAAAGTCTTCTCGTTAGACAAGTGCATAAAATGTCATTTACACAAACAGAAATATCATGTCTGTTTGCCACAGTTCCTCTAGCTTTTTACCTAGAAAATACGAATATGTAGAGCTGGTTTCTCCATGTGGAACCAATTACTGTATGCAAGCTGAAAATTAAATATAAAAATATATAAAAAAAGCATATATAAAAAGCATTCAAAACAATAAAGTCCATTAATAGTATCCAGAAAAAACAAACATAGAGGCTGTAGCAATATATGAAATTGAGTTAGCAAAACAAAACCGGATATTTCCGGTTTCATCCAGTCATATCCGGAGAAACTCCTGTGGAATTCGTATGCAATGGACCGAGAAAATCACAGTACAAATGGTTTTGGAGAAAAGCAAAGTCTCTTAGTTAGGCAAGTGCATAAAATGTCATCGATACAAACAGAAATATGATGTTTGTTTGACGCAGTTCCTCTAGCTTTCTCCCTGGAAAATACGAATGTGTAGAGCTGGTGTTCCCATGATGAACCAATTAGTGTTTCAACGGTACAAATTAAAAATGTTCCCAGATAAAAACATTCAAAACAATAAAGTACATCGATAATATCCAGAAAACACAAACACAGTGGCCTTCACAATATTTCGGGTTGAGTTAGACAAAATACAACCGGATATTTCAGTTTTCATCCAGTCATATCCGAACAAAATGGCGTGGAATTCAAACGCAATGGAACAAGAAAATCACAGTACAAATGGTTTTAGAGAATAGCAAAGTCTTTTCGTTAGGCAAGTGCATAAAATGTCATCGATACAAACAGAAATATCAGGTTTGTTTGCTGCCGTTCCTCTAGCTTTCTGCCTAGAAAATACAAATATGTAGAGCTGGTGTATCATTGTGAAACCAATTATTGTTCCAAGAACAAAATTAAATGTTCCTTGATAAAAATATTCAAAACAATAAAGTGCATTGATAGTATCCAGAAAAAAACAAACATAGAGGCTGTTGCAATATATGAAATTGAGTTAGCAAAACAAAATCGAATATTTCCGGTTTCATCCAGTCATATCCGGACCAACTCCTGTGGAATTCGTATGCAATGGACGGAGAAAATCACAGTAGAAATGGTTTTGGAGCAAAGCAAAGTCTTTTCGTTAGGCAAGTGCACAAAATGTCATCTCTACAAACAGAAATATCATGTTTGTTTGTCGCAGTTCCTCTAGCTTTCTCCCTAGAAAATACGAATATGTAGCGCTGGTGTCTCCATGTGGAAACAATTGGTGTATTGCAGTTCAAAATAAAATGTTCCCCGAGAAAAACATTCAAAACGAGAAAGTCTGTGGATAATATCAGAAATACACAAACGCAAAGGCTGTAGCAATATCTGGGATTGAGTTAGCAAAACAAAATCGGATATTTCTGGTTTCATCCAGTCATATCCGGACCAACTACTGTGGAATTCGTATTCAGTGGACCGAGAAAAATCAGAACAAAAATGGTTTTGGAAAAAAAGCAAAGTCTTTTCGTTAGGCAAGTGCATAAAATGTCATCTCTACAAACAGAAATATCATGTTTGTTTGCCGCAGTTCCTCTAGCTTTCTCCCTAGAAAAACGAATGTGTAGAGCTGGTGTCTCCATGTGGAAACAATTAGTGTTTCAACGGTACAAAATTAAATGTTCCCTGATAAAAACATTCAGAACAATAAAGTCTTTGGATTATATCCAGAAAAAAAAAAAACACAGAAGCAGTAGCAATATCTGGGATTGAGTCAGCCAAAACAAAACCAGATATTTCCGGTTTCATCCAGTCATATACGAACAAAGTGATGTGGAATTCCTATGCAATGGACCCAGAAAATCACAGTAAAATGGTTTTGGAGAAAAGCAAAGAATTTTCATTAGGAAGTGCATAATGTCATCTATAGAAACAGAAATATCATGTTTGTTTGCCGCAGTTCCTCTAGCTTTCTCCCTAGAAAATACGAATGTGTAGAGCTGGTGTTCCCATTATGAAACAATTAGTGTTTCAACGGTGCAAAATTAAATGTTCCCTGATAAAAACATTCAAAACAATAAGTCCATCGATAATATCCAGAAAACACAAGCACAGAATCTGTAGCAATATTGCAGATTGAGTTAGCCAAAACACAAACGGATATTTCTGGTTTCATCCAGTCATATCCGGAGAAACTGGTTTGCAATTCGTATGCAATGGACCGAGAAAAGCACAGTACAAATGGTTTTGGAGGAAAGCAAAGTCTTTACGTTAGGCAAGTGAATAAAATGTTATCTACAGAAGCAGAAATATCATGTTTGTTTGCCGCAGTTCCTCTAGCTTTCTCCCTAGAACATACAAATGTGTACATCTGGTGTCGCCATGATGAACCAATTAGTGTTTCAATGGGACAAAATTAAATGTTCCCTGATAAAAACATTCAAAACAATAAAGTCCACTGATAGTATCCAGAAAAAACAAACACAGAGGCTGTAGCAATATCTGGGATTGAGTTAGCCAAAACAAAACCGGATATTTCTGGTTTCATCCAGTCATATCCGGACAAACTGGTGTGGAATTCGTATGCAATGGACCGAGAAAATCACAGGAAAAATGGTTTTGAGAAAAGGAAAGTTTTTTGGTTAGGCAAGTGCATAAAGTATCATCGATACAAACAGAAATATCATGTTTGTTTGCCGCAGTTCCTCTAGCTTTCTCCCTAGAATATAACAATGTGTAGAGCTGGTGTATCCATATGGAACCAATTAGTGTTCCAAGCTCAAAATTAAATGTTCCCTGATAAAAATATTCAAAACAATAAAGTCCATCGATAATATCCAGAAAACACAATAAAAGAAACTTTCACAATATTTTGCATTGAGTTAGCCAAAACACAACCGGATATTTCTGGTTTCATCCAGTCATGTCCGGTAAACTGGTGTGGAATTCGTATGCAATGGACCGAGAAAATCACAGTACAAATGGTTTTGGAGAAAAGCAAGTATTTTCGTTAGTCAAGTGCATAAAATGTCATCTATACAAACAGAAATATCATGTTTGTTTGGCGCAGTTCCTCTAGCTTTCTCCCTAGAAAATACGAATGTGTAGAGCTGGTGTCCCCATGTGGAACCAATTAGTGTTTCTATGGTATAAAATTAAATGTTCCCTGATAAAAACATTCAAAACAATAAAGTCCATCGATAATATCCAGAAAATACAAACACAGAAACTTTCACAATATTTCGAATTGAGTTAGCCAAAACAAAACCGCATATTTCCGCATTTATCCAGTCATATCTGGAAAAAGTCGTTTGGAATTCAGATGCAATGGACCGAGAATATCATAGTACAAATGGTTTTGGAAAAAAGCAAAGTCTTTTCTTTAGGAAAGTGCGTAAAATGTCATCGATATAAACAGAAATATCATGTTTGTTTGCCGCAGTTCCTCTAGCTTTCTCCCTAAAAATATGAATATGTTCAACTGGTGTCTCCATGTGTAACCAATTACTGTATCTACGCTCAAAATAAAATGTTTCTGGATAAAAAACATTCAAAAAAATAAAGTCCATCGATAATATCCCGAAAACACAAACACAGAGGCTGTAACAATATCTGGGATTGAGTTAGCAAAAAACAAAACCAGATATTTCCGGTTTCATGCAGTCATATCCGGTCAAACTGGTGTGAATTCGTATGCGATTGACCAAGAAAATCACAGTATAAATGGTTTTGGAGAAAAGCAAAGTCTTTTCGTTAGGCAAGTGCATAAAATGTCATCTATACAAACAGAAATATCATGTTTGTTTGGCGCAGTTCCTCTAGCTTTCTCCCTAGAAAATACAGATGTGTAGAGCCTGTATTTCCATGTGGAACCAATTAGTGTTTCCGAGCACAAAATTAAATGTTCCCAGATAAAAAAAAAATTCAAAACAACAAAGACCTTCGATAATATCCGAAAAACAAAAACACAGAGGCTGTAGCAATATCTGTGATTGAGTTAGCTAGTACAAAAACAGATATTTCCAGCTTCATCCAGTCATATCCGGACAATGTGGTCTGGAATTTGTATGCAATAGACCAAGAAAATCACAGTAAAAATGCTTTTGGGAAAAGCAAAGTCTTTTCTTTAGGCAAGTGCATAAAATGGCATCTATACAAACAGAAATATCATCTTTGTTTTCCGCAGTTCCTCTAGCTTTCTCCCTAAAAAATACCAAAGTGTAGAGCTGGTGTCCCCATGATGAACCAATTAGTGTTTCTACGGTACAAAATTAAATGTTCCCTGATAAAAACATTCAAAACAATAACGTCCATCGATAATATCCAGAAAACAGAAAAACAGAAACTTTCACAATATTTCGCATTGAGTTAGCCAAAACCAAACCGCATATTTCCGGTTTTATCCAGTCATATCCAGAAAAAGTCGTTTGGAATTCAGATGCAATGGACCGAGAAAATCACTGTAAAAATGGTTTTGGAGAAAAGGAAAGTCTTTTCGTTAGGCAAGTGCATAAAATGTCATCTATACAAACAGAAATATCATGTTTGTTTGTTGCACTTGCTCTAGATTTCTCCCTAGAAAATATCAATGTGTAGAGCTGGTGTCTCCATGTGGAACCAATTAGTGTTTGCAAGCACAAAATTAAATGTTCCCCGATTAAAAAAAAATTCAAAACAATAAAGTCCTTCAAAAATATCCGAAAAACACAAACACAGAGGCTGTAGCAATATCTGGGATTTTGTTAGCCAGAACAAATCAGATATTTCCGGATTCATCAGGTGATATTCGGACCAACTGGTGTGGAATTCGTATGCAATGGACCGAGAAAATCACAGTAAAAATGGTTTCGAGATAACCAAAGTCTTTTCGTTAGGCAAGTGCATAAAATGTCATCTATACATTAGTAAAGAGCTCGTCAGTTTGTGCCCACACAGAAACGCAAAGTATAAGGATAAAGTATTACATTCTATATCTAGAGTCAGGACCTAAGCTGATCAGGTCATTGTTTCTTATAGTGTCCTTTTCATTTCAGCAGGTTTCCCCTTTGGTGCTCAGTTAGTTGTCGCCAATCAGGGAAAACAAATGATGTTTGTCTCTTTGGGACTGGCTTAATTCACTCAGCATGATGTTTTCCAGATCCCTCCATCTTGTTTCAAATGACTGGGTTTCATTGTTCCTTACTGCTGTATAGTATTCTATGGAGTACATATCCCATAATTTCTTTATCCAGTCTACTGTTGATGGGCATTTGGGTTGGTTCCAGGTCTTAGCTATTGTGAATTGAGCTGCAATAAACATTAATGTGCAGATGGCTTTTTTATTAGCCAAATTAATTTCCTTTGGGTAAATTCCAAGGAGTGGGATGGCTGGGTTGTATGGTAGGGTTATGTTCAGGTTTCTGAGGAATCTCCAGACAGACTTCCATAGTGGCTTAACCAGTTTGCATTCCCACCAACAGTGGGTTAGTGTCCCTTTTTCCCCACATCCTCTCCAGCATCTGTTGTTGGTAGATTTCTGTATGTGAGCCATTCTCACCGGGGTGAGGTGAAACCTCATTGTGGTTTTGATTTGCATTTCTCTGATTGCTAGTGATCTTGAACATTTTTTCATGTGTCTGTTGGCCATTTGGATTTCTTCTTTTGAGAAGTGTCTGTTGAGGTCTTTGGCCCATCTCTTCAGTGGGTTGTTTCTTCTGTTGTTGTGGATTTTCTTGATTTCTTTGTAGATTCTGGTTATCAACCCTTTATCTGTAGTATAGTTTGCAAATATTTTCTCCCATTCTGTCGGTTGCCTCTTCACTTTCCTGACTATTTCTTTCGAAGTACAGAAACTTTTCAATTTGATGCAATCCCAAATGTTAATTTTTGTTTTGACTGCCTGTGCTCCTGGGGTCTTTTCCAAAAAGTCTTTGCCTGTACCTATATCTTGCAGGGTTTTTCCAATGCTCTCTAATAATTTGATGTGATCTTCTGTATATAAAGAGAACTGGAAATGAAAAAAAAAATAACAACCTGGTGTTGAAGGGGAAATGGCATAGAAAGTTAATTAATTCGAAAAAAAAATCATCATGTGGGTTCTCTGTCTTTAATGTGCTGTACATTGCTGTTTGATGCTATAATTAGTAATCCAATGGTAGTTTTTTCACTTTGTATTGCTATATGGGCAAAATGTTGAAAACCTCACCTAATATATGCTAGGCTGATCTTCTGTGTACAAAGAGAATTGAAAATGAATCCTTACATGAATGGAAGGGGAGAGGGAGCGGGGGAGGGGAGGGTTGCGGGCGGGAGGGTAGTTGCGGGAGGGGGGAAGCCATTGTGACCCATAAACTGTACTTTGGAAATTTATATTCATTAAATAAAAGTTTAATAAAAAAAAGAATCAGCACCCATGTGGGACGCTTGTGCTTCAGGCCAGGGTTTTAACCCACTGTGCCATAGCACTGTCCCCCTTTATCCTTTTCTAAGGCTGCAATTTTCACCTGTATGATGATGCTGTGGGAAAGTCCCCTCCCTACCCAATGGACACAGAGAGCCTCGCATCCAGTGAAGGGAGTTTGGTGGCTTTATTGGTTCACACTGTCTGTTCCAGGCCAAATGCTGCACACAACACACTCACCAGTGGGTCTCAGCAGGAATTTCATGTGACATGTCAAAAGACTCTTTTTCCTTCTTGTAATGCTTGGGTCCAGGTAAGCAAGAGATTTGGGGTTGACAAGTTGTTCTGCTCAGTAAAAATGTACTTTTTCTGCCTTACATAAAGCATGGGAAACCAGATGCATCCCCTTGAATATTTATGGCCGCACAGCGTCTTCCATCAATAATTCATCACACACAGTAATGTCTATCCATCAACAAGGGCTGCACAAGCAAGGAAGAAGAGGGAACGCACCCCACCTCTCCTCACCCTGGAATCCCTGAACCTCGGCAGACAGATGGGGAGCCACACACCTTGTTTGGACCACCCTGTGAAAGATAATAAAACGTACTTTGTCGGAAAAAAAAATGTCATCTATACAAAGAGAAATGTCATGTTTGTTTGCCGCAGTTCCTCTAGCTTTCTCCCTAGAAAATAGAAAAGTGTAGAGCTGGTGTCCCCATGATGAACCAATTAGTGTTTCTACAGTACAAATTTAAATGTTCCCTGATAAAAACATTCAAAACAATAAAGTCCATCGACAATATCCCAAACACACAAACATAGAAACTTTCATAATATTTCGCATTGAGTTAGCCAAAACAAAACCGCATATTTCCGGTTTTATCCAGTCATATCCAGAAAAAGTCGTTTGGAATTCAGATGCAATGGACCGAGAAAATCACAGTAAAAATGGTTTTGGAGAATAGCAAAGTCTCTTCGTTAGGCAAGTGCATAAAATGTCATCTATACAAACAGAAATATGTTGCTTGCTGCAGTTCTTCTAGCTTTCTCCCTAGAAAATACGAATATGTAGAGCTTGTGTCTCCATGTGGAACCAATTAGTGTTTATAAGCACAAAATTGAATGTTCCCTGAGAAAAAACATTCAAAACAATAAAGTCCGTGGATAATATCAGGAATACACATGCACCGAGGCTGTAGCAATATCTGGGATTGAATTAGCCAAAACAGAACCGGATATTTCCGGTTTCATGCAGTCATATCCGGACAAACTGGTGTGGAATTCGTATGCAATGCACCGAGAAAATCACAGTAAAAATGGCTTTGGAGAAAAGCAAAGTATTTTTTCGTTAGCCAAGTGCATAAAATGTCATCTATACAAACCGAAATATTGTGTTTGTTTGCCGCAGTTCCTCTAGCTTTCTCCCTAGAAAATACGAAAGTGTAGAGCTGGTGTCTCCATGTGGAACCAATTACTGTATTCAAGCTCAAAATAAAATGTTCCCTCATAAAAAACATTCAAAAAAAATAAAGTCCGTTAATAATTTCCAGAAAACACAAACACAGAGGCTGTAGAAATATCTGGAATTCAGTTAGGCAAAACAAAATCAGAGATTTCCGGTTTCATCCAGTCACATCCTGACAAACTGGTGTGGATTTCGTATGCAATGGAGCGAGATAATCACAGTAAATATGGTTTTGGAGAAGAGCAAAGTCTTTTCGTTAGGCAAGTGCATGAAATGTCATCTATACAAACAGAAATATCGTGTGTGTTTGCCGCAGTTCCTCCAGCTTTCTCCCTAGAAAATACGAATGTGTAGAGCTGGTGTCCTCATGATGAACCAATTAGTGTTTCAACGGCACAAAATTAAATGTTCCCTGATAAAAACATTCAAAGCAATAAAGTCCATTGATAATATCCATAAAACAAATACACAGAGGCTGTAGCAATATTTCAGATTGAGTTAGCTAAAGCAACGGGATTTTTCTGGATTAATCCAGTCATATCCGGACAAAGTGGTGTGGAATTCATATGCAACGGCCTGAGAAAATCAGAGTTAAAATGGTTTTTGGGAAAAGCAAATTCTTTTCTTGATGGAAGTGCATAAAATGTCATCTATACAAACAGAAATATCATGTTTGTTTGCCGCAGTTCCTCTAGCTTTCTCCCTAGAAAATATCAATGTGTAGAGCTGGTGTTTCCATGTGGGACCAATTAGTGTTTCCAAGCACAAAATTAAATGTTCCCCGATAAAAAAAATTCAAAACAATAAAATCCTTCGATAATACCTGAAAAACACAAACACAGAGGCTGTAGCAGTATCTGGGATTGAGTTAGCCAGAACAAAACCAGATATTTCTGGCTTCATCCGGAGATATTCGGACCAAATGATGTGGAATTCGTATGCAATGGACCGAGAAAATCACAGTAAAAATGGTTTGGAGAAAATCAAAGTCTTTTCATAAGGAAAGTGCATAAAATGTCATCTATACAAACAGAAATATCATGTTTGTTTGCCGCAGTTCCTCTAGCTTTTTCCCTAAAAATACAAATATGTTCAACTGGTGTCTCCATGTGGAGCCAATTACTGTATCTATGCTCAAAATAAAATGTTTCCGGATAAAAAACATTGAAAAAAATAAAGTCCATTGCTAATATCCAGAAAACACAAACACAGAGGGTGTAGCAATATCTGGGATTGAGTTAGCCAAAACAGAACCGGATATTTCCGGTTTCATCCAGTCATATCCGGTCAAACTGGTGTGGAATTCGTATGCGATTGGCTGACAAAATCACAGTATAAATGGTTTTGGAGAAAAGCAAAGTCTTTTCGTTAGGCAAGTGCATAAAATGTCATCTATACAAACAGAAATATCATGTTTGTTTCTCGCACTTCCTCTAGCTTTCTCCCTAGAAAATATGGATGTGTAGAGCTGGTGTTTCCATGTGGAACCAATTAGTGTTTCTGAGCACAAAATTAAATGTTCCCCGATTAAAAAAAATTCAAAACAACAAAGACCTTCGATAATATCCGAAAAACACAAACACAGAGGCTGTAGCAATATCTGGGATTGAGTTAGCCAGAACAAAACCAGATATTTCTGGCTTCATCCAGTCATATCCAGACCATCTGTTGTGGAATTCGTATGCAATAGACCGAGAAAATCACAGTAAAAATGGTTTGGAGAAAAGCACAGTCTTTTCGTTAGGCAAGTGCATAAAATGTCATCTATACAAACAGAAATATCATGTTTGTTTGCCGCAGTTCCTCTAGCTTTCTCCCTAGAAAATACAAATGTGTACAGCTGGTGTCCCCATGTGGAACCAATTAGTGTTTCAACGGCACAAAATAAAATGTTCCGTGATAAAAACATTCAAAGCAATAAAGTCCATCGATAATATATAGAAAACAAAAACACAGAGCCTGTAGAAATATTTCAGATTGAGTTAGCCAAAGTAACTGGATTTTTCTGGATCAATCCAGTCATATCCGGACAAAGTGGTGTGGAATTCATATGCAACGGCCTGAAAAAAATCAGAGTAAAAATGGTTTTGGAGGAAAGAAAAGTCTTTTTGTTAGGCAAGTACATAAAATGTCATGTATACAAACAGAAATATCATGTTTGTTTGTCGCAGTTCCTCTAGCTTGCTCCCTAGAAAATACGAATATGTACAGCTGGTGTCTCCAATGGACCAATTAATGGTACCAAGAACAAAATTAAATGTTCCCTGATAAAACACATTCGAAACAGTAAAGTCCGTGGATAATATAAGGAATACACAAACACAGAGGCTGTAGCAATATCTGGGATTGAGTTAGCCAGAACAAAACCAGATATTTCGGGCTTCATCCGGAGATATTCGGACCAACTGGTGTGGAATTCGTATGCAATGGACCGAGAAAATCACAGTAAAAATGGTTTGGAGAAAACCAAAGTCTTTTCGTTAGGCAAGTGCATAAAATGTCATCTATACAAACAGAAATATCATGTTTGTTTGCCGCAGTTCCTCTAGCTATCTCCTTAGAAAATACGAATGTGTAGAGCTGGTGTCCCCATGATGAACCAATTAGTGTTTCTAGCGTACAAAATAAATGTTCCCTGATAAAAACATTAAAAACAATAAAGTCCATCGATAATATCCAGAAAACACAAACACAGAAATTTCATAATATTTCGCATTGAGTTAGCCAAAACAAAACCGCATATTTCCCGTTTTATCCAGTCATATCCCGAAAAAGTCGTTTGGAATTCAGATGCAATGGACCGAGAAAATCATAGTAAAAATGGTTTTGGAGAACAGCAAAGTCTTTTCCTTAGGCAAGTGCATAAAATGTCATCTATACAAACAGAAATATCATGTTTGTTTGCCACAGTTCCTCTAGCTTTCTCCCTAGAAAATATCAATGTGTAGAGCTGGTGTTTCCATGTGGGACCAATTAGTGTTTCCAAGCACAAAATTAAATGTTCCCCGATTAAAAAAAAATTCAAAACAATAAAATCCTTCGATAATACCTGAAAAACACAAACACAGAGGCTGTAGCAATATCTGGGATTGAGTTAGCCAGAACAAAACCAGATATATCCGGCTTCTTCCGGAGATATTCGGACCAAATGGTGTGGAATTCGTATGCAATGGACCGAGAAAATCACAGTAAAAATGGTTTTGGAGAAAACCAAAGTCTTTTCTTTAGGCAAGTGCATAAAATGTCATCTATAGAAACAGAAATATCATGTTTGTTTGCCACAGTTCTTCTAGCTTTCTCCCGAGAAAATAAGAATGTGTAAAGCTGGTGTTTCCATGTTGAACCAATTAGTGTTTCCCAGCACAAAATTAAATTTTCCCTGATAAAAAAAAATCAAAGCAATAAGGTCCGTGGATACTATCAGGAATACAAAAACACAGAGTCTGTAGCAATATCTGGGATTGAGTTAGCCAGAACAAAACCAGATATTTCTGGTTTCATCCAGTCATATCCAGACAAACTGGTGTGGAATTCGTATGCAGTCTATCAAGAAAATCACAGTAAAAATGGTTTTGGAGAACAGCAAAGTCTTTTCTTTAGGCAAGTGCATAAAATGTCATCAATACAAACAGAAATATCATGTTTGTTTGCCGCAGATCCTCTAGCTTTCTCCCTAGAAAATACGAATGTGTAGAGCTGGTGTCCCCATGATGAACCAATTACTGTTTCAACGGTACAAAATTAAATATTCACCGATAAAAACATTCAAAACAATAAAGTGCATCGAAAATATCCAGAAAACACAAACACAGAGGCTTTCACACTATTTCCGATTGAGTTAGCCAAAGCACAACCGGATATTTCTGGTTTCATCCAGTCATATCCAGACAAACTGGTGTGGAATTCATATGCAATGGACCGAGAAAATCACAGTAAAAATGGTTTTGGAGAAAAGCAAAGTCTTTTCGTTAGGCAAGTGCATAAAATGTCATCTATACAAACAGAAATATCGTGTTTGTTGCCGCAGTTCCTCTAGCTTTCTCCCTTGAAAATACGAATGTGTAGAGCTGGTGTCTCCAATGGAACCAATTAATGGTACCAAGAACAAAATTAAATGTTCCCTGATAAAAAACATTCGAAACAGTAAAGTCCGTGGATAATATAAGGAATACACAAACACAGAGGCTGTAGCAATATCTGGGATTGAGTTAGCCAGAACAAAACCAGGTATTTCCGGCTTCATCCGGAGATATTCGGACCAACTGGTGTGGAATTCTTATGCAATGGACGGAGAAAATCACAGTAAAAATGGTTTGGAGAAAACCAAAGTCTTTTCGTTAGGCAAGTGCATAAAATGTCATCTATACAAACAGAAATATCATGTTTGTTTGCCGCAGTTCCTCTAGCTATCTCCCTAGAAAATACGAATGTGTAGAGCTGGTGTCCCCATGATGAACCTATTAGTGTTTCTAGGGTACAAAATAAATGTTCCCTGATAAAAACATTAAAAACAATAAAGTCCATCGATAATATCCAGAAAACACAAACACAGAAACTTTCATAATATTTCGCATTGAGTTAGCCAAAACAAAACCGCATATTTCCCGTTTTATCCAGTCATATCTGGAAAAAGTCGTTTGGAATTCAGATGCAATGGACCGAGAAAATCATAGTAAAAATGGTTTTGGAGAACAGCAAAGTGTTTTCCTTAGGCCAGTGCATAAAATGTCATTGAGAAGATAAGGCAGGATGGGGTTAAAATGGAGTTGGTTGTGAGCTAACTGCATATTGTTTTGCTTCTGTACAAAACGGCTGGGCTTGCAAAATGCATTTTTTTAAGATAACTAGACTTTAGCTGACCTTGTAACATGTGATGATTGTGCTAATGCTTTCATGAGATAATTGAGCATGTGACAATTATTTTAGGAGCTATGTTAAGTTTTTGGTCATGATGACCCCGTGTTTATGCTTGCTCAAGGTCTTCTGTCCCCTCACCCTGGAAAAACCCATTATCTTATGATAATTCGTCATGCTGCGGTTTATCTTGTGATCCTCTGTGTAATGCTGTGGAGATATGCTAATGTTGTGGTTTTAAGCCTTAAATACCTTGAGCGGTTGATGATCGGGGCCTCTCTTCTCGCGCGGCACTAGAGGGTGTTGTTGTGCTTAGAGTTGGCCCATCTGCGCAGATGTAATAAACTTCCTCATGCACTTGCAGCGATTGGACTGGAATTCGTGTTTCTGGGGTCGGTAGAAGTGTGAGATACCTTTCGGGGGTCTTACATTCTTGGGGGCTCGTCCGGGATTCGAGACCCCAGACCCACGCTCCATTTTCCAATCGGAGGTAAGTTTTTGCTGTTTTAAGTGTTTTTGTGTGTTTTGTTGATTTTTTTTTATTTTTTCCCGGGGTGCTTGACGTACCGGAGGTTTATGTTGTACGGGCGCTAGGCGTCCGGGCGCTAGGCGCCGAAAGAGGTGAGCCAGTAGTAGGAAAGGACAGACGTGTCCGCGACCCCTGGCTCGGGCCCTGGGGGACGCTCCAGTGGCGGTGTTTTGGGGGAGGCTGGCTAGGCCGCTCTCCCACCAGGTAAAAGGTTTTCTTCCCCGGGAGAAGAGGGCTGGTGGCAGCAGCCACTCCCGTCGGAAGTTTTGGTTTCAGTTTTGTCTCGGTCTTCTTCCCCGGGAGAAGGGCTGGTGGCAGCAGCCACTCCCGTCGGAAGTTGTGGTTTCGGTTTTGTCTTGGTTTTGCGCGCAGTGTCTTTGTGAGTCTTGTCATTTGTGAATCTTGTGACTGTTTCTGTGTTCTAATATACTCTCCTGATTTGTCTTTCCCCTTCAACATGGGACAGGAATTAACTACACCTTTGAGTCTTACTCTAGGTCATTGGAGAGAGGTCCGGGAGCGGGCCCAAAACTTGTCTGTAAAAGTATGAAAGAAAAATTAAACAGGTTTTTGCACGTCCAAGTGGCCAGCCTTCAATATCGGGTGGCCACGGGATGGGACTTTTGACTCTCGTATTATCTTACAGGTGAAGAGCCAGGTCTGTAAGGAAGGAAAACCTTTTCTTTTCTCCCACAGGGTGGTGGCGGAGCTCGACCCCGCTGCTCCCGTCACCGCCCTAAAAATGAAGCCCAGTCCTGAGTTGCCAACGGCCACCCCGGCGGCGGAGTCAGACCCCAAACACACTCCACCCATATCCGCAATATTTGCGGAAGCTCAAGAGAGCGTTCCGGGGGACAATAATAAGCCGCGGATGGGTCAAGACAAATGTGCTTTCTGCAGAAAAAGAGGACATTGGTATAAAGACTGTCCACACAAAAACGACAGCCGGTAGGAAACGACTCCGTCTCTATCGCCAGATTCTCTTGACAAGTTTTAAAGGGGCAGAGAGACGCCCTACCAATTTGGCTAAGATATGTAAAACTGATATATAAATTTAACAAAAATTTTGGTCACCGCAGTATGCCAATGTTTTCCTGATTTAAATACAAATACAAAATGTGTGGACAAAATGATCTTCAGTGTTAGTTTAGTTAGGGTCTCTTTAATTGCTTTATTTATGCGGCTGGAAAGGCTTTAACTGAGAAAACAACAGAGAACTGGCACTAGAGACCGGGTCAAAGCTTCTCCAGGCGAGCAGGAAGATATTCCACCACCTTATTCCCCTCGCCTCCTTAGGAGGGCACCTTATATCCCCCGTTTTCCAAAGAGGCCCGCGGTGCCCTTTTTGGAAACCAGAAGAGAAACGGAGGAGGAACATTAATTTTACTACACTTAAAAGGAACTTTGTAAAAGGCTCAGTCTCTACTGCCAGACTCCCCTGAGGAGATTAGCTGAAGGGGTTAAAGTTATTTAGTTAAAAAAAGGGAAGTTTAAAATGGGCTAAGAAAGAGGAACTAACTAAGACCCTGGCCACCACAGTTAACAGGAAGCAGAGTAAGGGAGAATCAGGGTAAGGCAGGGACCCCAGGAGACCGACAAAAGCACAGAGAAGTGCCCAAAAAGGACAAGTCTGCTTAAGATCCGACTAACAACGGGAATCCAGTAGTGCACGTCTGCCACACGGGACTGAAACTGACCGAAAACGGCCTCTGCAAGCCAGCGAGAGGAAAGACGGCAGCAGCGGAGTGGTGAGGCTGGGCGACAGCGGCCCCTCCCTCGCTGGGATACGTGTGGTCCGTCACACGGCTGGGATAGTGTTGGGGATGCAGGCCCTGCCCAGGTTCCCGTGGATAATGCTCCATCACCTCCTGCGGTATCCGGGACGGGCCCACGTGAGCCGACATATCCCCCTAGCTTCCGGAGTACAACGGGGACAACAGTGGGAGGCGGCCGAACGAGGTCAGTGGTCTGGGTTTCTACCTCCAACCCCCCCCCCCCCGAGAGCTTTGCTCGGTGGGCAGAGCTGATTGCTATGGACCATGCACTCCGTGCAGCTAAGAAACAGGAGCGGGTGGCAATGCACAAGAACAGCAGGTACGCTCTTGCCACTACCCACGGGGAACTCAAAATGGACAGAGGCTTCGTCGACCAGGAAGAAGAATTGTGCCAATGTTTCCCTGATTCGGACTATCAAAGGTACTGGGGTCAGACACCGGGCCGGCTTTCGTCTCCAGGGTAAGTCAGACGGTGGCACAGGTGTTGGAAATAGAAAGTTACATTGTGTTTATAGGGTAAGTCAGATGGTGGTAGCGGTAGCCAAAGTAAACGTATAATTAATGGTGGAGACTGACACTGGAGACTGGGTCAAATTGCTGCTACATATAACACTACATTTTTTTACTGCCTCCCTTTGCAACTTTTCCTACCCTGCTGACTTGCTTTTGTACCTTGTAGCTGACACACGAGCATATAGGGAAGTGGCTGGCTGCCGTGTACCAGTCCAAGTGCCCTGTGCTCCCACACTCGTTCCAGGCTGGGACATCGTCTACACTCGTAAGCATCTGACCGAGACTCCTGAACCGTGCTGAAGTACTGACCACACCAACAACAATAAAGGTGGTCGGGATCGCCGCCTGGGTTCACGTGTCGCACTCGAAGGGGGCGGCAGCTGAACAGAGTCAAGGGACCGGCAGTTCTGCTGACAAGCCGACACCAAAATGGAGACTACAACGCACCCAAAACTCACTCAAGATAAGATTTTTAAAGACTGTTTAGTATTTGTCATAATTTTAATCCTTCTTACCCCGATTAAGGGCAGCCCACCTGTCCCAAGGAGGCTAACGTGGGAGGTAAAATCTGGAACTAACAAGGTCGTGTGGTCTGTTACCCACGTGGCCCCTTCTGGGACGTGGTGGCCTTCATTACACCCTGATGTCTGTCACTTGGTTGCAGGACTAAACCCCCGAGACATCCCTAACATGTCTCATAAACAAGTAGCCCTATGGACCGGGTGTAAGAATCCCAGATTTAGATGCCCTCTTCGACAAGTTGAGTTTTATGTGTGCCCTAAGAATGGCAGCGACCCTGGGTTCCAATTTACGGTTTTATCTTGCTGGCAGCGACCCTGGCAGCGACCCTGGGTTCCAATTTACAATTCGACTGGTAGATCAGTGGCCGAGGCCCACTCCACCCTCCCGGACGACAGGGGCAGCTGTGAGTCTTAATTCGTCTCTTGCCCCACGACCGGTTTCATCATGGCCGGGCACAGGCGGTCGCCTCTTAAACCTAATATATGGGGCCTACCAGGCATTAAATAGTTCTGACCCCAATAGGACCCAGGATTGCTGGATGTGCCTTGCCCTACCGCCCCCTTATTATGAGGGAGTGGCTGTCATTGGAAATTGGACTATCCATACTACTACCCCTCCCCAGTGCCTTCATTTGTCATCCCATCGGCTAACTCTCACTGAAGTAACAGGACAAGGGCTCTGTGTAGGTTCCGTACCCCCTCGATACCAGGGCCTCTGTAACAAAACCATGACCCTTAAACCAGGCGACCATTACTTAGCAGGGCCAGATGGGTCATATTGGGCATGTAATACTGGCCTGACCCCCTGTATCCATGGAATAGCCCATAATCAACTAACTCATGAATGGTGTGTCATGGTTGAAATATGGCCTCGGGTCAAGTTACATAGCTCTGAAGAAGTCTACCAACACTATGAGGGAAATCTCCGGTTCCGTAGGGAACCCGTCTCCATAACACTAGCTCTTATCTTAGGAGGACTCACAGTCGGGGGTATTGGGGCAGGCATAGGTACCGGAACTGCTGCGTTACATAAGACAAATCAATTCCACCTGCTACAAGAAGCTATGCATTCAGATTTACGAGCCCTAGAAGAATCTGTTAGTGCTTTGGAAAAATCCTTAACCTCACTTTCTGAGGTAGTATTGCAAAATAGAAGGGGACTGGATTTAGTATTTCTAAAAGAGGGGGGACTTTGTGCAGCCTTAAAAGAAGAATGTTGTTTCTATGTAAACCACACTGGAGTAGTCAGAGATAATATGGCAAAATTAAGGGAAAGACTAAAACAGCGAGAGAGCTATTTTAAGACAGAACAGTCTTGGTTTCAGGGCTGGTTTAATTCATCCCCTTGGCTCACAACTCTAGTTTCCTCTATCGCAGGGCCCCTAGTAATAATACTCTTAATTTTAACCATTGGACCCTGCATAATAAATAGGCTTCTTCAGTTTGTTAACGATAGACTGTCTGTTACTCACGCCTTAATGCTAACCCTACAACACCAAAGTTTAAAATCAAAGAACCAAAGGCAGGCCCAAAGTGAAGAAGTGTATACAAATATGCTTTAAAATTTTAAGATTAAAATTTGCACATGAAAAGAGGAGGGAATGAGAAGATAAGGCAGGATGGGGTTAAAATGGAGTTGCTTGTGAGCTAACTGCATATTGTTTTGCTTCTGTACAAAACGGCTGGGCTTGCAAAATGCATTTTTTTAAGATAACTAGACTTTAGCTGACCTTGTAACATGTGATGATTGTGCTAATGCTTTCATGAGATAATTGAGCATGTGACAATTATTTTAGGAGCTATGTTAAGTTTTTGGTCATGATGACCCCGTGTTTATGCTTGCTCAAGGTCTTCTGTCCCCTCACCCTGGAAAAACCCATTATCTTATGATAAT
Source organism: Lepus oiostolus (assembly GCA_036325905.1). NCBI lineage: Eukaryota > Metazoa > Chordata > Mammalia > Lagomorpha > Leporidae > Lepus > Lepus oiostolus. Next base: position 54,398,163 of record CM070808.1, on the reverse strand, counting down.
TCGTCATGCTGCGGTTTATCTTGTGATCCTCTGTGTAATGCTGTGGAGATATGCTAATGTTGTGGTTTTAAGCCTTAAATACCTTGAGCGGTTGATGATCGGGGCCTCTCTTCTCGCGCGGCACTAGAGGGTGTTGTTGTGCTTAGAGTTGGCCCATCTGCGCAGATGTAATAAACTTCCTCATGCACTTGCAGCGATTGGACTGGAATTCGTGTTTCTGGGGTCGGTAGAAGTGTGAGATACCTTTCGGGGGTCTTACAGTCATCTATACAAACAGAAATATCATGTATGTTTGCCGCAGTTCCTCTAGCTTTCTCCCTAGAAAATATCAATGTGTAGAGCTGGTGTTTCCATGTGGGACCAATTAGTGTTTCCAAGCACAAAATTAAATGTTCCCCGATAAAAAAAAATCAAAACAATAAAATCCTTCGATAATATCTGAAAAACACAAACACAGAGGCTTTAGCAATATCTGGGATTGAGTTAGCCAGAACAAAACCAGATATTTCCGGCTACATCCGGAGATATTCGGACCAAATGGTGTGGAATTCGTATGCAATGGACCGAGAAAATCACAGTAAAAATGGTTTGGAGAAAATCAAAGTCTTTTCATAAGGAAAGTGCATAAAATGTCATCTATACAAACAGAAATATCATGTTTGTTTGCCGCAGTTCCTCTAGCTTTCTCCCTAAAAATACGAATATGTTCAACTGGTGTCTCCATGTGGAACCAATTACTGTATCTACGCTCAAAATAAAATGTTTCCGGATAAAAAACATTGAAAAAAATAAAGTCCATTGCTAATATCCAGAAAACACAAACACAGAGGGTGTAGCAATATCTGGGATTGAGTTAGCCAAAACAGAACTGGATATTTCCAGTTTCATCCAGTCATATCCGGTCAAAGTGGTGTGGAATTCGTATGCGATTGACCGACAAAATCACAGTATAAATGGTTTTGGAGAAAAGCAAAGTCTTTTCGTTAGGCAAGTGCATAAAATGTCAACTATACAAACAGAAATATCATGTTTGTTTGGTGCAGTTCCTCTAGCTTTCTCCCTAGAAAATATGGATGTGTAGAGCTGGTGTTTCCATGTGGAACCAATTAGTGTTTCTGAGCTGAAAATTAAATGTTCCCCGATTAAAAAAATTCAAAACAATAAAATCCTTCGATAATACCTGAAAAACACAAACACAGAGGCTGTAGCAATATCTGGGATTGAGTTAGCCAGAAAAAAACCAGATATATCCGGCTTCATCCGGAGATATTCGTACCAAATTGTGTGGAATTCGTATGCAATGGACCGAGAAAATCACAGTAAAAATGGTTTTGGAGAAAACCAAAGTCTTTTCGTTAGGCAAGTGCATAAAATGTCATCTATAGAAACAGAAATATCATGTTTGTTTGCCACAGTTCTTCTAACTTTCTCCCGAGAAAATAAGAATGTGTAGAGCTGGTGTTTCCATGTTGAACCAATTAGTGTTTCCCAGCACAAAATTAAATTTTCCCTGATAAAAAAAAAATCAAAGCAATAAGGTCCGTGGATACTATCAGGAATACAAAAACACAGAGTCTGTAGCAATATCTGGGATTGAGTTAGCCAGAACAAAACCAGATATTTCCGGCTTCATCTGGAGATATTCGAACCAAATGGTGTGGAATTCATATGCAATGGACCGAGAAAATCACAGTAAAAATGGTTTGGAGAAAATCAAAGTCTTTTCATAAGGAAAGTGCATAAAATGTCATCTATACAAACAGAAATATCATGTTTGTTTGCCACAGATCCTCTAGCTTTCTCCCTAGAAAATACGAATGTGTAGAGCTGGTGTCCCCATGATGAACCAATTACTGTTTCAACGGTACAAAATTAAATATTCACCGATAAAAACATTCAAAACAATAAAGTGCACCGAAAATATCCAGAAAACACAAACACAGAGGCTTTCACACTATTTCCGATTGAGTTAGCCAAAGCACAACCGGATATTTCTGGTTTCATCCAGTCATATCCAGACAAACTGGTGTGGAATTCATATGCAATGGACCGAGAAAATCACAGTAAAAATGGTTTTGGAGGAAAGAAAAGTCTTTTCGTTAGGCAAGTGCATAAAATGTCATCTATACAAACAGAAATATCATGTTTGTTGCCACAGTTCCTCTAGCTTTCTCCCTTAAAATACGAATGTGTAGAGCTGGTGTCTCCAATGGAACCAATTAATGGTACCAAGAACAAAATTAAATGTTCCCTGATAAAAAACATTCGAAACAGTAAAGTCCGTGGATAATATAAGGAATACACAAACACAGAGGCTGTAGCAATATCTGGGATTGAGTTAGCCAGAACAAAACCAGGTATTTCCGGCTTCATCCGGAGATATTCGGGCCAACTGGTGTGGAATTCGCATGCAATGGACCGAGAAAATCACAGGAAAAATGGTTTGGAGAAAACCAAAGTCTTTTCGTTAGGCAAGTGCATAAAATGTCATCTATACAAACAGAAATATCATGTTTGTTTGCTGCAGTTCCTCTAGCTATCTCCCTAGAAAATATGAATGTGTAGAGCTGGTGTCCCCATGATGAACCAATTAGTGTTTCTAGGGTACAAAATAAATGTTCCCTGATAAAAACATTAAAAACAATAAAGTCCATCGATAATATCCAGAAAACACAAACACAGAAACTTTCATAATATTTCGCATTGAGTTAGCCAAAACAAAACCGCATATTTCCCGTTTTATCCAGTCATATCCGGAAAAAGTCGTTTGAAATTCAGATGCAATGGACCGAGAAAATCATAGTAAAAATGGTTTTGGAGAACAGCAAAGTCTTTTCCTTAGGCAAGTGCATAAAATGTCATCTATACAAACAGAAATATCATGTTTGTTTGCCGCAGTTCCTCTAGCTTTCTCCCTAGAAAATATCAATGTGTAGAGCTGGTGTTTCCATGTGGGACCAATTAGTGTTTCCAAGCACAAAATTAAATGTTCCCGATAAAAAAAATTCAAAACAATAAAATCCTTCGATAGTATCTGAAAAACACAAACCCAGAGGCTGTAGCAATATCTGGGATTGAGTTACCCAGAACAAAACCAGATATTTCCGGCTACATCCAGAGATATTCGGACCAAATGGTGTGGAATTCGTATGCAATGGACCGAGAAAATCACAGTAAAAATGGTTTGGAGAAAATCAAAGTCTTTTCATAAGGAAAGTGCATAAAATGTCATCTATACAAACAGAAATATCATGTTTGTTTGCCGCAGTTCCTCTAGCTTTCTCCCTAAAAATATGAATATGTTCAACTGGTGTCTCAATGTGGAACCAATTACTGTATCTACGCTCAAAATAAAATGTTTCCGGATAAAAAACATTGAAAAAAATAAAGTCCATTGCTAATATCCAGAAAACACAAACACAGAGGGTGTAGCAATATCTGGGATTGAGTTAGCCAAAACAGAACCGGATATTTCCGGTTTCATCCAGTCATATCCGGTCAAAGTGGTGTGGAATTCGTATGCGATTGACCGACAAAATCACAGTATAAATGGTTTTGGAGAAAAGCAAAGTCTTTTCGTTAGGCAAGTGCATAAAATGTCATCTATACAAACAGAAATATCATGTTTGTTTGTTGCAGTTCCTCTAGATTTCTCCCTAGAAAATATGGATGTGTAGAGCTGGTGTTTCCATGTGGAACCAATTAGTGTTTCTGAGCTCAAAATTAAATGTTCCCCGATAAAAAAAAATTCAAAACAACAAAGACCTTCGATAATATCCGGAAAACACAAACACAGAGGCTGTAGCAATATCTGGGATTGAGTTAGCCAGAACAAAACCAGATATTTCCGGCTTCATCCAGTCATATCCAGACCATCTGTTGTGGAATTCATATGCAATAGACCGAGAAAATCACAGTAAAAATGGTTTGGAGAAAAGCAAAGTCTTTTCGTTAGGCAAGTGCATAAAATGTCATCTATACAAACAGAAATATCATGTTTGTTTGCCGCAGTTCCTCTAGCTTTCTCCCTAGAAAATACGAATGTGTACAGCTGGTGTCACCATGATGAACCAATTAGTGATTCTACGGTACAAAATTAAATGATCCCTGATAAAAACATTCAAAACAATAAAGTCCATCGACAATATCCAGAAAACACAAACACAGACACTTTCATAATATTTCTCATTGAGTTAGCCAAAACAAAACCGCATATTTCCGGTTTTATCCAGTCATATCCGGAAAAACTCATTTGGAATTCAGATGCAATGGACCGAGAAAATCACAGTAAAAATGGTTTTAGAAAAAGGAAAGTTTTTTGGTTAGGCAAGTGCATAAAATGTCATCTATACAAACAGAAATATCATGTTTGTTTGCTGCAGTTCTTCTAGATTTCTCACTAGAATATCCGAATGTGTAGAGCTTGTTCTCCATGTGGAAACATTTAGTGTTTATAAGCTCAAAATTGAATGCTCCCTGATAAAAACCTTCAAAACAATAAAGTCCATCGAAAATATCCAGAAAACACAAACACAGAGGCTTTCACACAATTTTGGATTGAGTTAGCCAAAACACAACCGGATATTTCTGGTCTCATCCAGTCATATCCGGACAAACTGGTGTGGAAATCGTATGGAATGGACCGAGAAAATTACAGTACAAATGGTTTTGGAGATAAGCAAAGTCTTTTAATTAGGCAAGTGCATAAAATGTCATCTATAGAAACAGAAATATCATGTTTGCCACAGTTCCTCTATCTTCCTCCCTAGAAAATACAAATATGTAGGGATGGTGTCTTCATGTGGAACGAATTACTGTTTCCAAGAACAAAATTAAATGTTCCCTGATAAAAAAAATCCAAAACAATAAAGTCCATCGATTGTATCAGGAATACACAAAGACAGAGGCTGTAGCAATATCTGGGATTGAGTTATCCAAAACGAAACCGGATATTTCCGGTTTCATCCAGTCATATCTGGACAAACTGGTGTGCAATTCGTATGCAATGGAAGGAGAAAATCACAGTAAAAATGGTTTTGGAGAAAAGCAAAGTCTTTTCATTAGGCAATGCATAAAATGTCATGTATACAAACAGAAACATTATGTTTCTATGCCACAGTTCCTCTAGCTTCCTCCCTAGAAAATACAAATATGTAGAGCTGGTGTCTTCATGTGGAACCAATTACTATTTCCAAGAACAAAATTAAATATTCCATGATAAAAAAATTCAAAACAATAAAGTCCATCGATTATATCAGGAATACACAAAGACAGAGGCTGTAGCAATATCTGGGCTTAGGTGATCAAAAACAAAACCGGATATATCCGGTTTCATCCAGTCATATCCGTACAAACTGGTGTGGAATTCTTATGCAGTGTACCGAGAAAATAACAGTAAAAATGGTTTTGGAGAACAGCAATGTCTTTTTGTTAGGAAAGTGCATAAAATGTCATCTATACAAACAGAAATATCATGTTTGTTTGCCGCAGTTCCTCTAGCTTTCTCCATAGAAAATACGAATGTGTAGAGCTGGTGTTCCCATGATGAACCAATTAGTGTTTCCCAGCACTAAATTAAATAATCCCTGATAAAAATTTCAAAACAATAACATCCATTGATAATATCCAGAGAACAAAAACACAGAGGCTTTCAAAATATTTTGTATTCAGTTAGCCAAAACACAACCCATTATTTCAGGTTTCATCCATTCCTATCTGAACAAACTGGTGTGGAATTCGTATGCAATGGACCAAGAAAATCACAGTACAAATGGTTTTGGAGAAAAGCAAAGTCTTTTCTTTAGGCAAGTGCATAAAATGTCAACTATACAAACAGAAATATCATGTTTGTTTGCCGCACTTCCTCTAGCTTTCTCCCTAGGAAACACGAATGTGTAGAGCTGGTGTCTCCATGTGCAACCAATTAGTGTATCCAAGCTCAAAATAAAATGTTCCCCAATAAAAAAAATTCAAAACAATATACTCCGTGGATAATATCAGGAATACAAAAACACAGAGTCTGTAGCAATATCTGGGATTGAGTTAGCCAGAACAAAACCAGATATTTCTGGTTTCATCCAGTCATATCCAGACAAACTGGTGTGGAATTCGTATGCAGTCTATCAAGAAAATCACAGTAAAAATGGTTTTGGAGAACAGCAAATTCTTTTCGTCAGGCAAGTGCATAAAATTTCATCTATACAAACAGAAATATCATGTTTGTTTGCCGCAGTTCCTCTAGATTTCTACCTAGAAAATACGAATGTGTAGAGCTGGTGTCCCCATGATGAACCAGTTAGTGTTTCTATGGTACAAAATTAAATGTTCCCTGATAAAAATATTCAAAACAATAAAGTCCATTGATAATATCCAGAAAACACAAACACAGAAGCTTTCACAATATTTCGGATTGAGTTAGCCAAAACACAACCGGATATTCTGGTTTCATCCAGTCATATCCGGAAAAAGTTGTTTGGAATTTGATGCAATGGACCGAAAAAATCACAGTACAAATGGTTATGGAGAAAAGCAAAGTCTTTTCGTTGGGCAAGTGCAAAAAATATCATCTATACAAACAGAAATATCATTTTTGTTTGCCGCATTTCCTCTAGCTTTCCCCCTAGAAAATAGGAATATGTAGAGCTGGTGTGTCCATGTGGAACCAATTACTGTATCCAAGCTCAAAATAAAATGTTCCCCGATAGAAAACCTGCAAAAGAATAAAGTCCGGATAGGAAATTAGGAGAGCGGCAAGATGGCAGAATAGGCAGGGAGCACACTATTAGTCCGGCGGAGAGACAGTTTATTATAAGTTGAGATACTGCAGGGTCAAGGAAGAGTAGGGGAAGAAACAGCAGAGGAAACACTTCTGGAACTAGTGATTCACAGTGGACCTGCGTGGAAAGCGTGGGAGCCCAAGTTCGGGACACCAGCGGCAGACTCAACACACCAGCGCTGGAACGTGAGGTGAGCCGAACCTCAATAGCCCGAGACACCAGCGGGCAAGTGGAAAGAGGTGGCTAGAGGGAACGAGGCTTGAAACTCCGTGGGGAAAAATTCACCAGGCTAACTATAAGAGAGAGAGTAGAAAAATAAAAAAAGTGACCGATACGGACACAAGTTTCTCTCTCTCCGCTCACCTCTCAAAGGTGAGCAAGACAGAGCAGGCTCCATTTTGGACATACGTCATAAGCAGGGTGACCTCAGGTCTGCACCAGCCCTGAGCCTAGCAGAAACACCTGACTCTGGGGGGAGGGGTGAAATAACAGGAGATTAGCATCTAACTTGACAACCCAGTGGGAGACTGCAGGAGAATTGGAGCCCACACTGAGGGCAGCACAGATTCCCTGTGTGGTCCTTGGGAAAGAGCTTCCGATCTCTGGCTCCTGTGGGTATATTATTTGCCTGCTAACTACCTCCAATTACGTTCAGCTGTGCAGAATTACTTCCCTTTTGAATCAAAAAAGAAAGAGACATTTGCCACACCTAACCTGGGAGTGTCATCTTTGACACACCCTCAACCCTGAGGAACCAAACACAGCTCTCAGTCCACACTCATCTCAAGCCTCTAAGACTCCACTGAAAGCAGACAGTCCACTTAATATAGAGCCATAGTGTAACAAGTAAAAACACCACAGTGAAGAAACCAAATATCTCCAACATGCCAAACAACAAACACAAAAACAAGGTAACGAGAACAAGGAAGAAACTATGACGCCCCCAAATGAAAAAGACACCCCAATTCAAGATTATGAAGATGATGAGATTGAAGAAATGCAATAAGCGGATCTCAAAAAATTGATAAGAACAATAAGAAGTTCTCAATACCAAATTCTTGAACTACAGAAATCCTTAATGGACAAGATAGAAAATCTCTCTCGTGAAAATGAAATATTAAGGAGGAGGGAATAGGAAGGGAGCACATTGATAGTTCGTCAAGACACACATTAATAAAAGTGGATATACTGCAGGGTCAAGGAAGAGTAGGGGAAGAAACAGCAGAGGAAATTCTTCCGGAACTAGGGATTCACAGTGGACCTGCGTGGAGAGCATGGGAGCCCAAGTTTGGGACACCAGGGGCAGACTCAACACACCAGCGCTGGAACGTGAGGTGAGCCGAACCTCAATAGCCTGAGACACCAGCGGGCAAGCAGAAAGAGGAGACTAGAGGGAACGAGGCTTGAAACTCCGTGGGGAAAAGTTCACCAGGCTAACTAGAAGAGAGAGAGGAAAAAAAAAAGTGACCGATACGGACACGAGTTTCTCTCTCTCCGCTCACCTCTCCAAGGCAAGCAAGACAAAGAGAAGGCACCATTTTGGAGATACGTCATAAGCAGGGCAACCTCATGTCTGCACCGGCCCTGAGCCTAGTAGAAACACCTGACTCTGGGGGGAGGGGTGAAATAACAGGAGATTAGCATCTAACTTGGCAACCCAGTGGGAGACTGCAGGAGAATTGGAGCCCACACTGAGGGCAGCACAGATTCCCTGTGTGGTCCTTGGGAAAGAGCTTCCGATCTCTGGCTCCTGTGGGTATATCATTTGCCTGCTAACTACCTCCAATTAAGTTCAGCTGTGCGGAATTACTTCCCTTTTGAATCAAAAAAAGAAAGAGACATTTGCCACACCTAACCTGGGAGTGTCATCTTTGACATACCCTCAACCCTGAGGAACCAAACACAGCTCTCAGTCCACACTCATCTCAAGCCTCTAAGACTCCACTGAAAGCAGACAGTCCACTTAATATAGAGCCATAGTGTAACAAGAAAAAACACCACAGTGAAGAAACCAAATATCTCCAACATGCCAAAAAACAAATGCAAAAACCGAGGTAACAAGAACAAGGAAGACACTATGACGCCCCCAAATGAAAAAGACACCCCAATGCAAGATTATGAAGATGATGAGATAGAAGATATGCAAGAAGCAGATCTCAAAAAATTGATAAGAACATTAAGAAGTTCTCAAAAACAAATTCTTGAACTATAGAAATCCTTAATGGACAAGATAGAAAATCTCTCTCATGAAAATGAAATATTAAGGAGGAATCAAAATGAAATGAAACAACTAGTGTAACAAGAAACTGTGATAGTGACAAGAAATCATAATGAAATGAAGAATGCAATAGATCAAATGACAAACACATTAGAGAGCCTTAAAAACAGAATGGGTGAAGCAGAAGAGAGAATATCAGATTTAGAAGACGGAGAACAGGAAAGGAAACAGGCAAACCAAAGAAAAGAAGAAGAAATCAGAAATCTAAATAATATTGTCAGGAATCTACAGGATACTATTAAAAAACCCAACATTCGAGTTCTAGGATTTCCTGAAGACATGGAGAGGGAGAAAGGATTAGAAGGCATTTTCAGTGAGATACTAGCAGAAAATTTCCCAGGTTTGGAGAAGGACAGAGGCATCTTAGTACAGGAAGCTTATAGAACCCCTAATAAACATGACCAAAAGAGATCCTCACCACGACATGTTGTAATCAAACTCACCACAGTGAAACATAAAGAAAAGATCCTAAAATGTGCAAAAGAGAAACGTCAGATTACTCTTAGAGGATCTCCAATTAGACTCACAGCAGACTTCTCATCAGAAACCCTACAAGCTAGAAGGGAATGGCGAGACATAGCCCATGTACTAAGAGAGAAAAAATGCCAGCTCAGAATACTATATCCTGCAAAGCTCTCATTTGTGAATGAAGGTAAATTAAGACTTTTCATAGCAAACAGAAACTGAAAGAATTTGTTGCCACTCATCCTGCCCTGCAAAAGATGCTTAAAGATGTGTTACACACAGAAACACAGAAACACGGTCACCAATATGAAAGAAGGTAAAGGAAGGAAACCTCACCGCAAAAGATCACAGGAAGCTCAGTTTCTCTTTGACATAGAATTAAACTCTGATGCTCTGTTAAAGCAATGTGTTAAAGTAATCTATTATGTGCTCTTGATGTCTGTTAAATTCTAATTGTTCAAAAACAGCTGAATTTTTATTAAGAGCTATGGGTTATTTAACTATGTGCTTATTTTCAAAGATTTGAATAGTCACCTTGTAACAAGATCAAATTTGGTCTATGTTATGTCATGATTTTAAGGAATCTTGTTTCAACCAGATATTTTGGATTTTGAGCCTTCTTGGCATTCTTGACAGGCATTCAAAAAATCAAAGTTTCAAACAATCTGGTCTCTAATATTTCCAGTAAATTCTGGACTTTGGTTTGTCCAGTTTGGGCCCAACTGAAAAAATCGAAGGACCTATGTCTCTCATCTTATAGAGACACCAACTAAGCAGGCTATTTGGATTATATTAGAAGGACTGTCAGGATGCGATGTAGTACCAGACTTTAAGTTTCTATAATGGAAAATGCTATTAATACAAATGTCTGAGAATTAAAATGTCTAATGATCTTGTGTTACAAGACATGATAGTTATCTTAATGAGAAAGCCCCAGAGGCCTAATGGGTTAAATACTTGTAAAATCCTACAGGTGCTTTCAAAAATACTGTGAAGTAAGCAAGTGCCTCTTGTTGGTTGATGAGTTTATAATTTTAAACATGGCGACTTAAAGTCTTTTGTCATCCACAGTTATATATGATGTGCTGCTCATAAAACTAAAGCGTTGTTGGTTCTGTGTTTAGCTGTCCTCCTATAGGTTCCTATGGACTTTTTCCAGCCACTTCTACTGTATTCAGTACTTTGGGATGGCTCTGTAAACAGATGAAGCCAATAATGTATTAACAGTACCAACTGAGAGAAAGTATGGTTAACTGACGTTACTAAAAACAAAAAGCAATTCAAATCGATTGGCAATCTACAAAAAGAGTTAAAGATTTTAAAAGCTATTATTAAAATTGCTATATTGGTCTATTATGCTATGTTATATGTGTGTACATATTGTATGTCCACATGGGGAAATTTTATTAAGAGTTTTATTTTAATTGGCTTCTTGATAAGACTGTCCACAAATTTAAGCTGCTAAAATCAATCAAAGATACATTTCAATTCATGTGACCTGAATCTCTGCATCGTATATTTCATACTTGTTGGTAGAAAGAAACTAAAAACATTTTAGATGGTTGTGCTTAAGTTTACTGGCTAAACAAACTACACCATGTTAGATATTTAAGAGGTGTTTTCAAATACATGATTCTTAAAATTTATAGAAGGCATTGGACCTTCTGGTAAATGTTTTCTTAAGTTGTTATCTAATGGTTGAAACGGTTTGCTAAGTATTCATGTAATATTGCTATTGTCAGCAAGTGATCTAGGACTTGCTCCCTCATTTCTCTATTCTAAGCCCAACTTGTTCTTTCATTTCTCTATTCTCTTCAAGGTAGGAAACTAATTCTATTATAAAGGAATCTGTGGATGCACAATTTAATCTTTAGACCTTATAAAAGAGATGGCTAACATTTTTCTGTAATAGCATAGCCAACATAAGAACTTAAATAATAATCTCATAGTAGATTCACTTTGCCATCAGCGAAGTATACAGTAAGTAGAAAAAACCTCCCTTTCAGACCAAAGGGAAAGAAAGTTTGAAAGTGAGAATATAATTTTCCTCATGGGCATTGTCTACCTTAGAAAAACTACTGCAGAACATGCCTGTAACTATAGACTTGTAGTTCAGGCCGCAGAAGATTAGACATGGGACACGGGCACTCCCTTGACTTGCATCCTCTGGTCTGCTTTAACACAATCCAGGAGGAAAAGAAAGCTAGGCATCAGAAGCAATGGGTGGCAGGCCTATTAATGGCTGATCTGTACAGTGATCTGCCCTCAAGGAGACCCAACAGGCCAGTCCACTGCAGTGGCTTTCAAAGTGGTAAGCCTGGGCTTCAGCAGAAGTCAGCTTGTGAAGAGCCTTGGCAGCTCTGCCAAGAGTTGGATCACTGGAAATGGACCTGCCCTGGAGTCGAAGGATGCCCAGGTCAGAGCCACAGATCTTATTGGCTCCAAGCTGAAAAGCCCTTCACTCAGCACAACTTCCAAAGTGACCATTGCAGCTGAGGGTTTGGTCAAGTAGGGTCAGCAACATTGCAGGCAGAACTGTAAATTTCTTGTTAGAGATGCCCCCTGCATTTACCTGGCCAGCGCTCCTCCCAGGCCAGCCAAGTAATGAAAGTCAACAGAGTGCCTTCCCCTAGGAGGTTCACACCTCCCTTAGGATATACCCCATGTGAAGAGATAGATAGGTCTGGGCCTCTGAATTTACAAGGCCTAAAGTCCACCAGATTATTATCAAGCCCCTTCTATCAGGTTCTATTTGCCTCTCAATCAGAAAAATTACTTGTAGCTTAGACAGCACCTTTCTTAGCTCCTCTAATAATGACTCTGTCCTTTGTTCTAGGCCCTGTCAAGTGCACTTGGGCCTCATTCCTTTGTAATCATAACCTCTACTCTACCACCAATGGCTCTACTCCCAACCTGTGTGTACTGATGGTCCTCTTCCCCACTTAATGCTGTACAATTGTTCAAACCTGGTAAATGCCACTCTTAGGATCATTGGTTACTATCCTCACCCTGTCTTTTATGACCTTGTCTAAATATGATCAGAGTCAGCAAACTTGGAAGGCTTCCATAGACTTGGCAACTCATGACGAGAGCCTAGGGTGGTTACTGGCACCATAAACTAGAGTGTCAATTTGTTGGGTCAACAACAGGAGCCACTGTGCACTTGCTCCTCATGTGGGATCTCTGTCCTTAATGTGCTGTACATTGTGATTTAATGCTATAACTAGTACTCTAACAGTATGTTTCACTTTGTGTTTCCATGTGGGTGCAAACTGTTGAAATCTTTACTTCATATATACTAAATGGATCTTCTGTAAATAAAGAGAATTGAAAATCAATCTTGATGCAAATGAAAGGGCAGAAGGAGCAGCAGAGGGGAGTGTTGCGGGTGTGAGGGAAGTTATGGGAGGGGGAAGCCATTGTAATCCATAAGCTGTACACAGGAAATTTACATTCATTAAATAAAAGTTTAAAAAAAAGAAAAAATAAAGTCCATTGATAATATCCAGAAACACAAACACAGAGGCTTTCACAATATTTCGGATTGAGTTAGCCAAAAAACAACCGTATATTTCTGTTTTCATCCATTCATATCCGGACAAACTGGTGTGGAATTCCTATGCAATGGACTGAGAAAATCACAGTAAAAATGGTTTTGGAGAAAAGCAAAGTTTTTTCGTTAGGCAAGTGCATAAAATGTCATCTATACAAACAGAAATATCATGTTTGTTTGTCGCAGTTCGTCTAGCTTTCTCCCTAGAAAATCCGAATGTGTAGAGTTGGTGTCTCCACGTGGAACCAATTAGTGATTCCAAGCACAAAATTAAATGTTCCCTGAGAAAAAACATTCAAAACAATAAAGTCCGTGGATAATATCAGGAATGCACAAACACAGAGTCTGTAGCAATATCTGGGATTGAGTTAGCCAAAACAAAACCGGATATTTCCGTTTTCATCCAGTCATATCCGGACAAAGTGGTGTGGAATTCGTATGCAATGGACCGAGAAAATCACAGTAAAAATGGTTTTGGGGAATAGCAAAGTCTTTTCGTTAGGCAAGTGCATAAAATGTCATCTATACAAACAGAAACATCATGTTTATTTGCCGCAGTTCCTCTAGCTTTCTACCTAGAAAAGACGAATATGTTCAGCTGGTGTCTCCATGTGGAACCAGTTACTATATCCAAGCTCAAATTAAAATGTTCCCCCATTAAAAACTTTCAAAAAAGTAACGTCCGTTGATAATATCCAGAAAACACAAACGCAGAGGCTTTCACGATATTTCGGATTGAGTTAGCCAAAACACAACTGGATATTTCTGGTTTCATCCAGTCATATCCGGACAAAGTGGTGTGGAATTCGTATGCAATGAACTAAAAAAATCACAGTAAAAATGGTTTTGGAGAAAAGCAAAGTCTTTTCATTAGGCAAAGAGATAAAATCTCATCACTACAAACAGAAATATCATGCTTGTTTGCCGCAGTTCCTCTAGCTTTCTCCCTAAAAAATATGAATGTGTAGAGCTGGTGTCTCCATGTGGAACCAATTAGTGATTCCAAGCAGAAAATTAAATGTTCCCAGATAAAAAAAAATCAAAACAGTAAAGTCCATGGATAATATCAGGAATACACAAACACAGAGGCTGTAGCAATATCTGGGATTGAGTTAGCCAAAACAAAACCGAATATTTCCAGTTTCATCCAGTCATATCCGGACAAACTGGTGTGGAATTCGTATGAAGTGTTCCGAGAAAATCACAGGAAAATGGTTTTGAGAAAACAAAGTCTTTTCGTTAGGCAAGTGCATAAAATGTCATCTATACAAACAGAAATATCATGTTTGTTTGCCGCAGTTCCTCTAGCTTTCTATCTAGAAAAGACGAATGTGTGGAGCTGGTGTCTCCATGTGGAACCAATTAGTGATTCCAAGCACAAAATTAAATGTTCCCTGATAAAAAGAACTCAAAACAATAAAGTCCGTGGATAATATCAGGAAAACAGAAACATAGAGGCTGTAGCAATATTTCGGATTGAGTTAGCCAAAACACAACCGTATATTTCCGGTTTCATCCAGTCATATCCAGACAAACTGCTGTGGAATTCGGATGCAATGGACCGAGAAAATCACAGTAAAAATGGTTTTGGAGAAAAGCAAAGTCTATTTGTTAGGCAAGTGCATAAAATGTCATCTACACAAACAGAAATATGATGTTTGTTTGCTGCAGTTCCTCTAGCTTTCTACCTAGAAAAGACGAATATGTTCAGCTGGTGTCTCCATGTGGAACCAATTACTGTATCGAAGCTCAAAATAAAATGTTCCCCGATAAACAACATGGAAAAAAATAAAGTCCGTTGATAATATCCAGAAAACACAAACACAGAGGCTTTCACAATATTTCGGATTGAGTTAGCCAAAACACAACCGGATATTTCTGGTTTCATCCAGTCATATCCGGACAAAGTGGTGTGGAATTCGTATGCAATGAACCAAATAATCACAGTAAAAATGGTTTTGGAGAAAAGCAAAGTCTTTTCGTTAGGCAATTGCATAAAATGTCATCTATACAAACAGAAATATCATGTTTGTTCGTCGCAGTTCGTCTAGCTTTCTCCCTAGAAAATCCGAATGTGTAGAGTTGGTGTCTCCACGTGGAACCAATTAGTGATTCCAAGCACAAAATTAAATGTTCCCTGAGAAAAAACATTCAAAACAATAAAGTCCGTGGATAATATCAGGAATGCACAAACACAGAGTCTGTAGCAATATCTGGGATTGAGTTAGCCAAAACAAAACTGGATATTTCCGTTTTCATCCAGTTATATCCGGACAAAGTGGTTTGGAATTCGTATGCAATGGACCGAGAAAATCACAGTAAAAATGGTTTTGGGGAATAGCAAAGTCTTTTTGTTAGGCAAGTGCATAAAATGTCATCGATACAAACAGAAACATCATGTTTGTTTGCCGCAGTTCCTCTAGCTTTCTACCTAGAAAAGACGAATATGTTCAGCTGGTGTCTCCATGTGGAAACAATTACTATATCCAAGCTCAAATTAAAATGTTCCCCGATTAAAAATTTTCAAAAAAGTAAAGTCCGTTGATAATATCCAGAAAACACAAACACAGAGGCTTTCACAATATTTTGGATTGAGTTAGCCAAAACACAACTGGATATTTCTGGTTTCATCCAGTCATATCCGGACAAAGTGGTGTGGAATTCGTATGCAATGAACTAAAAAAATCACAGTAAAAATGGTTTTGGAGAAAAGAAAAGTTTTTTCGTTAGGCAAGTGCATAAAATCTCATCGATACAAACAGAAATATCATGCTTGTTTGCCACAGTTCCTCTAGCTTTCTCCCTAAAAAATACTAATGTGTAGAGCTGGTGTCTCCATGTGGAACCAATTAGTGATTCCAAGCACAAAATTAAATGTTCCCAGATAAAAAAAAATCAAAACAGTAAAGTCCGTGGATAATATCAGGAATACACAAACACAGAGGCTGTAGCAATATCTGGGATTGAGTTAGCCAAAACAAAACCGAATATTTCCGGTTTCATCCAGTCATATCCGGACAAACTGGTGTGGAATTCGTATGAAGTGTTCCGAGAAAATCACAGGAAAATGTTTTTGAGAAAACAAAGTCTTTTCGTTAGGCAAGTGCATAAAATGTCATCTATACAAACAGAAATATCATGTTTGTTTGCCGCAGTTCCTCTAGCTTTCTACCTAGAAAAGACGAATATGTAGAGCTGGTGTCTCCATGTGGAACCAATTAGTGATTCCAAGCACAAAATTAAATGTTCCCTGATAAAAAGAACTCAAAACAATAAAGTCCGTGGATAATATCAGGAAAACAGAAACACAGAGGCTGTAGCAATATTTCAGATTGAGTTAGCCAAAACACAACCGGATATTTCCGGTTTCATCCAGTCATATCTGGTAAACTGGTGTGGAATTCGTTAAGCAATGGAACGAGATATTCACAGTATAAATGGTTTTGGAGAAAAGCAAAGTCTTTTCTTTAGGCAAGTGCATAAAATGTCATCGATACAAACAGAAATATGATGTTTGTTTGCTGCAGTTCCTCTAGCTTTCTACCTAGAAAAGGCGAAAATATTCAGCTGGTGTCTCCATGTGGAACCAATTACTGTATCCAAGCTCAAAATAAAATGTTCCCCGATAAAAAACATGGAAAAAAATAAAGTCCGTTGATAATATCCAGAAAACACAAACACAGAGGCTTTCACAATATTTCGGATTGAGTTAGCCAAAACACAACCGGATATTTCTGGTTTCATCCAGTCATATCCGGACAAGGTGGTGTGGAATTCGTATGCAATGAACCAAATAATCACAGTAAAAATGGTTTTGGAGAAAAGCAAAGTCTTTTCGTTAGGCAAGTGCATAAAATGTCATCTATAGAAACAGAAATATCATGTTTTTTCCCGTAGTTCCTCTAGCTTTCTCCCTAGAAAATACGAATGTGTAGAGCTGGTGTCCCCATGATGAACCAGCTAGTGTTTCAACGGTACAAATTAAATGTTCCCTGATAAAAACATTCAAAGCAATAAAGTCCATCAATAATATCCAGAAAACACAAACACAGAGTATGTAGCAATAACTGGGATTCAGTTAGCTAAAACACAACTGGATAATTCCGGTTTCATCCAGCATATATCCGGACAAACTGGTGTGGAATTCGTATGCAGTTTACCGAGAAAATCACAGTAAAATGGTTTTGGAGAAAAGCAAAGTCTTCGTTAGGCAAGTGCATAAAATGTCATCTATACAAAAAGAATTATCATGTTTGTTTGCCACAGATCCTCTAGCTTTCTCCGTAGAAAATATGAATGTATAGAGCTGGTGTCTCCATGTCGAAAAAATTAGTGTTTCCAAGCAGAAAATTAAATGTTCCCTGATAAAAAAAAAAACCTTCAAAACAATAAAGTCTGTGGATAATATCAAGAATACCCAAACACAGTTGCTGTAGCTATATCTGGGATTGAGTTAGCCAAAACACAACTGGATATTTCTTGTTTCATGCAGTCATATGCGGACAACGCAGTGTGGAATTCGTATGCAATATACCGAGAAAATCACAATACCAATGGTTTTGGAGAAAAGCAAAGTCTTTTCGTTAGGCAAGTGCATAAATTGTCATCTAAACAAACAGAATTATCATGTTTGTTTCCCACAGTTCCTCTAGATTTCTCCCTAGAAAATACGAATGTGTAGAGCTGGTGTTAACATAATGAAGCACTTAGTGTTTCAACGGTACAAAATGAAATGTTCCCTGATAAAAATATTCAAAATAATGAGTCCATTGATAATATCCAGAATACACAAACAAAGAGGCTGTAGCAATATTTCAGATTGAGTTAGCCAAAACACAACCGGATATTTCTTTTTTCATCCAGTCATATCCGGACAAACTGGTGTGGAATTCCTATGCAATGGACGGAGAAAATCACAGTAAAAATGGTTTTGGAGAAAAGCAAAGTCTTTTCATTAGGGAAGTAGATAAAATATCATTGATAGAAACAGAAATATCATGTTTGTATGCTACAGTTCCTCTAGCTTTCTCCCTATAAAATACAAATATGTAGAGCTGTTGTCTCCATGTGGAACCAATTAGTGTTTTCAAGCACAAAATTAAATGTTCCCTGATAAGAAACATCCAAACCAATAAAGCCCGTGAATAATATCAGGAATACACAAACACAGAGGCTGTAGCAATATCTGGGATTGAGTTAGCCAAAACACAACCGGATATTTCCGCTTTCATCCAGTCATATCCGGACAAACTGGTGTGGAATTCGTATACAATGGACCGAGACAATCACAGTACAAATGGTTTTGGAGAAAAGCAAAGTTTTTTCGTTAGGCAAGTGCATAAAATGTCATCTATACAAAGAGTAATATCATGTTTGTTTGCCGCAGTTCCTCTAGCTCTCTCCCTAAAAATACGAATATGTAGAGCTGGTATCTCCATGTGGAAACAATTAGCGTTTCAATGGTACAAAATTAAATGTTCTCTGATAAAAACAATCAAAACAATGAGTACATCGATAATATCCAGAAAACACAAACACAGAGGCTGTAGCAATATTTCGGATTGAGTTAGCCAAAACACAACCGGATATTTCTGTTTTCATCCAGTCATATCCGGACAAACTGGTGTGGAATTCATATGCAACGGACGGAGAAAATCACAGTAAAATGGATTTGGAGGGAAGCAAAGTCTTTTCTTTAGTCAAGTGCATAAAATGTCATCTATACAAACAGAAATATCATGTTTGTTTGTGGCAGTTCCTCTAGCTTTCTCCCTAGAAAATATAAAGGTGTAGAGCTGGTGTCTCCATGTGGAACGAATTAATGTTTCCAAGCACAAAATTAAATCTTCCCTGAAAAAAAAAAACATTCAAAAAAATAAAGTCCATGGAAAATATAGGAATACACAAATACAGGGGTTGTAGTAATATTTCGGATTGAGATAGCCAAAACACAACCGGATATTTCCAGTTTCATCCAGTCATATCCGGAAAAAGTGGTGTGGAATTTGTATGCAATGGACCGAGAAAATCACAGTACAAATGGTTTTGGAGAAAAGCAAAGTCTTTTCGTTAGGCAAGTGCATAAAATGTCATTGATACAAACAGAATATCATATTTCTTTGCCGCAGTTCCTCCAGCTTTCTCCCTAGAAAATACGAATGTGTACAGCTGGTGTCCCCATGATGGACCAATTAGTGTTCTACGGTACAAAAATATATGTTCCCTGAAAAAAAAAAAAACATTCAGAACAATCAAGTGCGTGGATAATATCAGGAATATAAAAAACACAGAGGCTGTAGAATATCTGGAATTGAGTTAGCCAAAACATAACAGGATATTTCCGGTTTCATCAAGTCATATCTGGACAATTTGGTGTGGAATTCGTATGCAATGGACCAAGAAAATCACAGTAAAAATGGTTTTTTAGAAAAGCAAAGTCTTCGTTAGGCAAGTGCTTTCACAATATTTCGGATTGAGTTAGCCAGAACACAACCGGATATTTCTGGTTTCATCCAGTCATATCCGGACAAACTGGTTTGGAATTCATATGCAATGGACCGAGAAAATCACAGTAAAAATGGTTTTGGAAAAAAGCAAAGTCTTTTTGTTAGGCAAGTGCATAAAATGTCATTGATACAAACAGAAATATCATGTTTATTTGCCACAGTTCCTCTACCTTCCTCCCTAGAAAATACGCATGTGGAGAGCTGTGTCTCCATGATGAACCAATTTGTGTTTCAACGGTACAAAATGAAATGTTCCCTGATAAAAACATTCAAAACAATAAAGTCCATGGATAATATCAGAAAACACAAACACAGAGGCTGTAGCAATATTTCGGATTGAGTTAGCCAAAACCAAACCAGAGATTTCCAGTTTCATCCAGTCATATCCGCTGAACTGGTGTGGAATTCGTATGAAATGTACCAAGAAAATGACAGTAAAAATGGTTTTGGAGAAAAGCAAAGTCTTTTCGTTAGGCAAGTGCCTAAAATGTCACCTATACAAACAGAAATATCATGTTTGTTTGCCGCAGTTCCTCTTCCTTTCTCCCTAGAAAATACAAATGTGTAGAGCTGGTGTCTCTGTGTTGAACCAATTACAGTATCCAAACTGAAAAGAAAATGTTCCCTGATAAAAAGCATTCAAAACAGTGAAGCCCATCGATAATATCCAGAAAACACAAACACAGAAGCTTTCACAATATTTCTGAATAGGTTAGCCAAAACATAACCGGATATTTCTGGTTTCATCCAGTCATATCTGGACAAACTGGTGTGGAATTCATATGCAATGTACCGAGAAAATCACAGTAAAAATGGTTTTGGAGAAAAGCAGTCTTTTCGTTAGGCAAGTGCATGAAATATCATCGATACAAACAGATATATCAAGATTGTTTGCCGCAGTTCCTCTAGCTTTCTCCCTAGAAAATACGAATGTGTAGAGCTGGTGTCTCCATGTGGAACCAATTAATGATTCCAATTACAAAATTAAATATTCCCTGATAAAAAAACATTCAAATCAATAAAGTCCGTGGATAATATCAGGAAAACACAAACACAGAGGCTGTAGCAATATATGGGATTGAGTTTGCAAAAAAAAAAACTAGATATTTCCGGTTTCATCGAGTCATGTCCGTATAAACTGGTGTGGAATTCATATGCAATAGACCGAGACAATCACAGTACAAATGGATTTGCAGAAAAGCAAAGTCTATTCATTAGAAAAGTGCATAAAATGTCATCGTACAAACAGAAATTTCATGTCTGTTTGCCATATTTTCTCTAGCTCTCTCCCTAGAAAATACGAATGTGTAGAGCTGATGTCTCCATGAGGAACCAATTAGTTTGCAACGGTACAAAATTAAATGTTCCCTGATAAAAATATTCAAAACATTAAAGTCTGTCGATAATATCGGGAAAACAGAAACGTAGAGCCTGTGCAATATCTGGGATTGAGTTAGCCAAAACACAACCGGATATTTCTGGATTCCTCAAGTCATATCCAGAGAAAGCGATGTGGAATTCGTATGCAATGGACTAAGAAAATCCAGGGAAAATGGTTTTGCAGAAAAGCAAAGTCTTTTCATTAGGCAAGTGCATAAAATGTCATCTATACAAACAGAAATATCATGTTTGTTTGCCGCAGTTCCTCTAGCTTTCTCCCTAGAAAATACGAGTGTGTAGAGCTAGTGTCTCCATGTGGAACCAATTAGTGTTTTTGCGGTACAAAATTAAATGTTACCTTATAAAAACTTTCAAAACAATAAAGTCTGTGGATAATATCAGGAATACACAAACACAGAGGCTTTCACAATATGTCGGATTGAGTGAGCCAAAACACAACGGGATATTTCTGGTTTCATCCAGTCATGTCCGGAAAAAGTCGTTTGGAATTCATATGCAATGGACCGTGAAAATCACAGTAAAAATAGTTTTGAAGAAAAGCAAAGTCTTTTCCTTCGGCAAGTGCATAAAATGTCATCTATACAAACGGAAATTTGATGTTTGTTTCCCGCAGTTCCTCTTGCTTTCTCCCTATTAAATACGAATGTGTAGAACTGGTGTCTCCATGTGGAACCAATTACTGTATCTAAGCTCAAATTAAAATGTTCCCTGATAAAAAACATTCAAAACAATAAAATCTGTCGATAATATCGGGAAAACAGAAACATAGAGCCTGTAGCAATATCTGGGATTGAGTTAGCCAAAACACAACCGGATATTTCTGTTTTCATCCAGGTATATCCGTACAAACTGGTGTGGAATTCATATGCAATGGACTTAGAAAATCACAGTAAAAATGGTTTTGGAGAAAAGCAAAGTCTTTTCGTTAGGCAAGTGCATAAATTGTCATCTACACAAACAGAAATATCATGTTTGTTTGCCGTAGTTCCTCTAGCTTTCTCCCCAGAAAATACGAATGTGTAGAGCTGGTGTCTCCATGTGGAACCAATTAGTGTTTCCAAGCACAAAATTAAATGTTCCCTGAAAAAACATTCAAAACATTAAAGTCCGTGGATAATATCAGGAAAACACAAACACAGAGCCTGTAGCAATATCTGGGATTGAGTTAGCCAAAACAAAACTGGATATTTCCGGTTTCATCCAGTCATATCCTGAGAAAATCGTGTGGAGTTCATATGCAATGGACCGAGAAAATCACAGTAAAAATGGTTTTGGAGAAAAGCAAAGTCTTTTCGTTAGTCAAGTGCATAAAATGTCATCTATACACACAGAAATATCATGTTTGTTTGCTGCAGTTCCTCTAGCTTTCTGCCTAGAAAATACAAATATGTAGAGCTGGTGTCTCCATGTGGAACCAATTAGTGTTTCCTAGCTCAAAATTAAATGTTCCCTGAAAAAACATTCAAAACAATAAAGTCCATCGATAATATCAGGAAAACACAAACACAGAGGCTTTCACAATATTTCAGATTGAGTGAGCCAAAACACAACCGGATATTTCTGTTTTCATCCAGTTATATCCGGACCAAGTGGTGTGGAATTCGTATGCAATGGACCGAGAAAATCACAGTAAAAATGCTTTTGGAGAAAAGCAAAGTCTTTTCGTTAGGCAAGTGCATTGTTGTTCCTGAGCGAGTATGAACAAAGGAGCTCCACACATTAATAAAATTTGATGGTCCTTTATTTGCTGGCGGTGGATAGTGGGCACATACCCTAAAGAACTCTCGACCCTGAAGCCTAAAGCAACAGGGTTTATAAAGGCAAAAACCACAAAATCGGGAGGGGAATTCATGGTTGCTAGGAACAGGGGGAATACATGGTTACCTGGGTCAAGCCGACCTAAAACCTATGCGAAACTAGTATCAATTATAATCTTGACAATACCAGTTACAATCTTATAATCCTGAAATTAATCCAGGTATTGGTTTTAATTGTATGTAGGACATAGACAAATTACATTTGTATCATTAACCAAGGTGCAACCTTTCTACTTTCAAGCTTGAACAATTATGCTAGGGGGTTCCCATGCTCTGCCAAGTGTGAGGTAGTGGACTGCTATTGTTCTACTGTTTTAGATCATAGTTTCAGACCAGAGTCTCACATGGGGGGGGGGGGGCGGTGCTTTCCCAGAATGGAGTCTTAAGTGCTCCAAAATGGAGTCTCTTCTGTCAAGGTGCCACTTCATTCCCCCCTTTTTCTTTTGAGACTAATCAAATCCTTGATTTAGTTACATTATATGGATTAGGAAGGATATTCACAGTAGAGTAATAGGTAACAGATTTGGCGCTGGCTGATGTTCGCATCTGGGAAGTACTTAGCTCACCCAGAACCAAGGATGCTGTGCTGAGGGCAGCAGTGCCTTCCACACTGAACCCAATTAGGACCAGAAGTAACCCGGGGCCTTTTGGTGACAACTGGAATGGGAGGTGCTAAGAGCTGATGCTTGCTTTGGTGGACCCAGCCCCCCTATTGCTAGTTTTGGGTACAGAATATCACAGTGGGAAGAGTTGGGATCAGGTCTCAGAGTAAATCTTTTCTTTACAGCTTACAGTCTGTATGTACAAGACATTTTGTTAAAGCCTGAGAGGCCCACAGACACTTAGCCCAACCAGAGAGCCTCAGTCCTCCCCTTCTTTAAATCCACACCCTACTATTGTAGGGACCCAGGGCGTCGATCTCATTTTGGCTACTTCCTGCTGACAGGGGGTCGTTGTCCTGGGGGCCCCTTAGGGTGTGGAGTAGGGAGTGGCAGTCGAAACAGGGTTCCAACAGGAGGTGGTCTTTGAGGAGGCTGCAGTGGCAGCTTGTAGAAACTGCTTCCATCCAAGATTTCATGTGCATGGCCATCAAAAGTTGTACTGCTTTAAACCTGGAGAAAACAAATCTAACAAGCAGATTAAATACACAGGATCTAAAACAAAGGACAGGGTCATTATTAATTACATGGGGTTCAGGAAGACTCATCATAAAGGAGGTGTGAACCTCCTTAGGGCAGGCACCCTGTTGACTCCCAGTTCCTAGCTGGCCTGGGAGCAGAGCGGGACTGAATAGGAGGTCAGTATGGAATAGGCAGAATCTCTGAAAGCAAATCTATAACCTTGTCTACAATGTTACTGACCCTGGGCTGTCCCCCTGATGGCGGTGGTTACTTTGGAAGCTGAGCAGAGTGAAGGGCTTTTCAGCTTAGAGCCAACAAGGTCTGCGGCTCTGACCTAGGAGTCCTTCGACTCCAGGGCAGTTCCGTTTCTAGTGACCCAGCTCTCAGCTGGCAGAGCTGCTGGAGCTCTCTAGAGGCTGGCTTCTGTCGTGACTGCTGTCTGTCCAAAGCCCTGGCTTTCCACATTGAAAACCAATGCCATTTAGGGTGGACTGGCCTGTTGGGTCTCCTTGATGGCAGATCGCTGTGTACAGCTGTTATTAATTGGCTGTCACCTGTCCTTAGGTTGCTCCTGTTGTCCAGCTCACTCCTTTTTCCTGTCCTTGTTAAAGTAGACCACAGAGGCTTTAGGATGTTAGCCAAGGGGGTGCTCAAGCCGATCACTAAGCTTTGGTGGCCTGGGCTAGAAATGTGTTGTCACAGGCATGTATAAGATCAAACATGAAGACCACTTCATCCAAACCATTTTTAACCAATTAGCATTTCTACATTAGTTTGGTTTGAAAAGGGAGGTTTTGCCTGTTTACTGTATTCATAGCAAAATAAATCTAGCAGTTTATTTTGTGGCCAGGCACAATGAAAAATGTTAGCCATTACTTTAATAAGTTTTGAAGATCAAACTGTATGTCCTGATGGAGAATTCAAAATAGAATCAGTTTCTCATCTTGAAGAGAATACAGGAGAATACAGGCTTTTTAGATTACTTACTGTTAATAATTTAATATTAGTAACTAATTTTAATTGTTAAATAACAACTTATGAAAGTATTTACCAAAAAGTTTAAAGTCTTTTTTTAAATTATAAGAGTAACTTATTTGACAAGCCAACCCAAGCATAAACCTGTCAATGACTTTAAAAATTTTTGATTTCTCTGAAACACCAAGTTTAAAACACCTGAGACAGAGATTTATTTAGGTCAAAAATGTATTTTGGATTAACCTAGTAGTTTAAATTTATGAGCAATCTTAGCTATTAATAAATTATTTATGTAGACATACAATATGTACACACAAATAACATGTAGCATATATTACAGGATAGAACAATAAAGTAGTCTTAGTAACAGCTTTTTAACATCTTTAACTGTTTTTATTACCAATTAATTAGAATTGCTTTTTGTTTTTAGTAACCTGAGTTAACCATACTTTTTTAGTTGGAACCTGTTAAACTTTGGCTTTATCTATTTGTAGAGCCATACTAAAGTACTGAATATAATAAAGGTAGGAAAAAAGTCCTTTGAAACCTAAAAGAGAACACATTTAAACACACAACCAACAATGTTTTAATTTTTATGAGTAGTAACTGTGACTGACAAAAGGCTTTAAGTGGTCATGGTTAAAATTATAAAACTTACTAGAGAACAAGAAGAGGCACTTATTTACTTTACACACTATTTTAGAAAGTACCTGTAAGATTTTATTAATAATTTATTTCTTTTTAGTTCTTTGGGCCTCCTTTTATTAAGATAGCCATCGTGACTGATAACACAGCAAAATTATTAGGCATTTGTAACTTTTGCACATTTGTATGAGTAGACCTGATTTTGTTACAAAGTGAACATTTAAATGTTTTAGAATGAGTATATATTTAAACCATATTTTTTAAATAAAAACACAGCTGTTTTTAAACTATCAGAATTAAAAGAGAGACAGAACACCAATAGGACACAAAATTGATGTTTCTTTGTCAATAAAATGGGAAATAAAATCCTTAAATACAAGATAGACCATGGACTCATTTCATAACTTGGAACAACTGTAACAGAGTCAGAACCAGGAAAAAGAAGAGAGCTTACTGGATCCAGCTAGAAAATGGCAGAGTCACCAATTAAATAAAAAATACTAAAAGAATATTTTAATTAATAGTTTTTGTATTTAGAAAATTTTTATTACCTTTTGTGACCTTTTTACACTTTTTTACAACTTAAATTTAAAACCTCTTTTTACAATTGAAACCTGTTTTTTTTTTCTTACCAAGAACAGTTTTATACTTGTGGCCTTTTTATTTTAATATAAGTCCTGAATTCAGTAAATAATTTTTTAAAAATTTGTAAATTAAGACAACTTTTTTAGAATAAGATAACACATCAAATTTTAACCTTAGTTACTTTTAAGCAGTTTTGAATTATTTTTTATATATGGACTCTAATGAAGACATTTTTGTTAGACACATTTATCTCATTTACCTTTACCCAATTTATATTTGGCAGTTACACCTCAGTGACTTAACATGTTGATATTGTATCATACCTTTATCTGAATTAGGGTCAAAATTACATTTACATGGAATTTTACTTTGTTTATAAAACTCCAGCTAGAAATTAATGACGTAAACCAGAGATTGAAAAATCCACATCAGGGCTGATCACCCATTGTTATTTTTCATCCACATCTGTAAAAACAAAGTCACAAAACGTTGGCAAGTTACAAGGCAATTGTTAAGGCAGCAATCTTTTTAGATTTAAAAGAGAGAAAATTTTGAACATACATTGAAAAGGTGTCCCTTAGACTGAGCACAGCCCATGCTCAGGGAAGGGACAGAGACTCCAGAGACAAGGGAATAAAGGAGACAAACAGGCAGCTCAGGGAGAAGAGTTTACCTCCCAGGATTATGGATGCAGACGGTGCATAAGAAAGTGGCCACGAGACAGGAACAGAAACCAGTACATCCAGGACAGGCCTTTCTTTAACCAGACCAGAGTCCCGTCCTAATGCCGTCGCGCTCAAATGGAACGGAGACTGTATTGGCGTCTCGTCAGACCTCCAATACCCAGAAGGCACCACCAGAAAACAGGAGTCAACTTACCAGAGGACCTAAGGCCAATTGGTCGGTGAAGAGGTCGAGCCGAGACTCCCAGGTCAATGAATCGGGACACGGTGCCCTGAAACATCATCAGGGGGCACCTCCCCTATGGCCAGAGCACCAACCTGGAAGGATTGGAGCGAGGTCTTCCCGGAGGTGGTCTCCATATCTCGCTGGGGCCTCCAAAATGTTGTACCTGAGCGAGTATGAACAAAGGAGCTCCACACATTAATAAAATTTGATGGTCCTTTATTTGCTGGCGGTGGAGAGTGGGCTCATGCCCTAAAGAACTCTCGACCCTGAAGCCTAAACCAACAGGGTTTATAAAGGCAAAAACCACAAAATCGGGAGGGGAATTCATGGTTGCTAGGAACAGGGGGGAATACATGGTTACCTGGGTCAAGCCGACCTAAAACCTATGCGAAACTAGTATCAATTATAATCTTGACAATACCAGTTACAATCTTATAATCCTGACATTAATCCAGGTATTGGTTTTAATTATATGTAGGACATAGACAAATTACATTTGTATTATTAACCCAGGTGCAACCTTTCTTCTTTCAAGCTTGAACAATTATGCTAGGGGGTTCCCATGCTCTGCCAAGTGTGAGGTAGTGGACTGCTATTGTTCTAGTGTTTTAGATCATAGTTTAAGACCAGAGTCTCACAGTGGGGGGGTGCTTTCCCAGAATGGAGTCTTAAGTGCTCCAAATTGAGTCCCTTCTGTCAAGGTGCTACTTCAGCATAAAATGTCATCTATAGAAACAGAAATATCATGCTTGCTTGCCGCAGTTCCTCTAGCTTTCTCCCTAGAAAATACGTAAGTGTAGAACTGGTGTCTCCATGTGGAACCAATTAGTGTTTCTACGGTACAAAATTAAATGTTCCCTGACAAAAACATTCAAAACAATAAAGTCAATAGATAATATCCAGAAAACACAAACACAGAGACATTTACAATATTACGGACTGAGTTAGCCAAAACACAACTGGATATTTCTGGTTTCATCCAGTCATATCCAGACAAACTTGTGTGGAATGGACCAAGAAAATCATATAAAAATGGTTTTGGAGAAAAGCAAAATCTTTTCTTTAGGCAAGTGCATAAAATGTCATCTATACGAACAGAAATATCACCTTTGATTTCCGGAAGTTCCTCTAAATTTTCCCTAGAAAATTTGAATGTGTAGGGCTGGTGTCTCCATGTGGAACCAATTAGTGTTTCTACGGAACAAAATCAAATGTTCCCTGATAAAAACATTCAAAACAATAAAGTCCATCGATAATATCCAGAAAACACAAACACAGAGGCTTTCACAC
Organism: Lepus oiostolus; assembly: GCA_036325905.1. Taxonomy (NCBI): domain Eukaryota; kingdom Metazoa; phylum Chordata; class Mammalia; order Lagomorpha; family Leporidae; genus Lepus; species Lepus oiostolus. The sequence goes on along the minus strand of CM070808.1, from coordinate 54,369,842 downwards.
TATTTCCGATTGAGTTAGCCAAAACACAACCGGATATTTCTGGTTTCATCCAGGCATATCCGGAGAAAGTGGTGTGGAATTCATATGGAATGGACCGAGAAAATCACAGTAAAAATGGTTTTAGAGAAAAGCAAAGTCTTTTCGCTAGGCAAGTGCATAAAATGTCATTGATACAAACAGAAATATCATGTTTGTTTGCCACAGTTCCTCTAGCTTTCTCCCTAGAAAATACGAATGTGTAGAACAGATGTCTCCATGTAAAACCAATTAGTGTTTCTATGGTACAAAATCAAATGTTCCCTGACAAAAACATTCAAAACAATAAAGTCCATGGATAATATCCAGAAAACACAAACACAGAGGCTTTCACAATATTTCGGATTGAGTTCGCCAAAACACAACCGGATATTTCTGGTTTCATCCAGGCATATCCGGAGAAAGTGGTGTGGAATTCGTATGCAATGGACCGAGAAAATCACAGTAAAAATGGTTTGGAGCAATGCAAAGTCTTTTCCTTAGGCAAGTGCATAAAAGGTCATCGATACAAACAGAAATTTCATGCTTGGTTGCTGCAGTTCCTCTAGGTTTCTCCCTAGAAAATACGAATGTGTAGAGCTGGTGTCTCCATGATGATCAAATTAGTGTTTCAACGGTAGAAAATTAAATGTTCCATGATAAAAAATTTCAAAACAATAAAGTCCATCGATAGTATCCAGAATGTGTACAGCTTGTGTGTCCATGTAAAACCAATTAGTGTTTCTATGGTACAAAATCAAATGTTCCCTGACAAAAACATTCAAAACAATAAAGTCCATGGATAATATCCAGAAAACACAAACACAGAGGCTTTCACAATATTTCGGATTGAGTTAGCCAAAACACAACCGGATATTTCTGGTTTCATCCAGGCATACCCGGAGAAAGTGGTGTGGAATTCGTATGCAATGGACCGAGAAAATCACAGTAAAAATGGTTTTGGAGCAATGCAAAGTCTTTTCCTTAGGCAAGTGCATAAAAGGTCATCTATACAAACAGAAATTTCATGCTTGGTTGCTGCAGTTCCTCTAGGTTTCTCCCTAGAAAATACGAATGTGTAGAGCTGGTGTCTCCATGATGATCAAATTAGTGTTTCAACGGTAGAAAATTAAATGTTCCCTGATAAAAAATTTCAAAACAATAAAGTCCATCGATAGTATCCAGAATGTGTACAGATTGTGTGTGCATGTGGAACCAATTAGTGTTTCTACGGTACAAAATTAAATGTTTCTTTATGAAAACATTCAAAACAATAAATTCCATCGAAAATATCCAGAAATCACAAACACAGAGACTTTCACAATATTTCGGATTGAGTTAGCCAAAACACAACCGGATATATCTGATTTCATCCAGTCATATCTGGACAAAGTGGTTTGGAATTCGTATGCAATGGACCGAGAAAATCACAGTACAAATGGTTTTGGAGAAAAGGAAAGTCTTTTCATTAGTAAGTGCATGAAATGTCATCGATACAAACAGAAATTTCATGCTTGTTTGCCGCAGTTCCTCTAGCTTTCTCCCTAGAAAATACAAATGTGTAGAGCTGGTGTCTCCATGATGATCAAATTAGTGTTTCAACGGTAGAAAATTAAATGTTCCCTGATAAAAAATTTCAAAACAATAAAGTCCATCGATAGTATAAAGAAAAAAAAAAACACAGAATCTTTCACAATGTTTCGGATTCAGTTAGCCAAAACACAACAGGATATTTCCGGTTTCGTTCACTCATATCCGGACAAACTGGTGTGGAATTCGTATGCATTGGACCGAGACAATCACAGTAAAAATGGTTTTGGAGAAAAGCAAAGTCTTTTCATTAGGCAAGTGCATAAAATGTCATCTATACAAACAGAAATATCATGCTTGCTTGCCGAAGTTCCTCTAGCTTTCTCCCTAGAAAATACGAATGTGTAGAGCTGGTTTCTCCATGTGGAACCAACTAGTGTTTCTACGGTACAAAATTAAATGTTCCCTGACAAAAACATTCAAAACAATAAAGTCCACCGATAATATCCAGAAAACACAAACACAGAGATATTTACAATATTACGGATTGAGTTAGCCAAAACACAACTGGATATTTCTGGTTTCATCCAGTCATATCCAGACAAACTGGTGTGGAACGGACCAAGAAAATCATAGTAAAAATGGTTTTGGAGAAAAGCAAAGTCTTTTCTTTAGGCAAGTGCATAAAATGTCATCTATACAAACAGAAATATCATGTTTGTTTGCCACAGTTCCTCTAGCTTTCTACCTAGAAAAAACGAATACGTAGAGCTCGTGTTCCCATGATGAACCAATTAGTGTTTCAACAGTACAAAATTAAATGTTCCCTGATAAAAACATTCAAAACAATAAAGTTCATCGATAATATCCAGAAAACACAAACACAGAGGCTTTCACAGTATTTCGGATTGAGTTAGCCAAAACACAACCGGATATTTCTGGTTCCATCCAGGCATATCCGGAGAAATTGGTGTGGAATACGTATGCAATGGACCGAGAAAATCACAGTAAAAATGGTTTTAGAGAAAAGCAAAGTCTTTTCGTTAGGCAAGTGCATAAAATGTCATCTAGACAAACAGAAATATGTTTGTTTCCTGCTGTTGCTCTAGCTTTCTCCCTAGAAAATACGAATGTGAAGAGCTGGTGTCTCCATGTGGAACTAATGAGTGTTTTCAAGAAAAAAATAAAATGATCCCCAATAAAAAACATTCAAAAAAATTAAGTCCGTTAATCAAAATCGGGAAACACAAACACAAAGGCTGTAGCAATATCTGGGATTGAGTTGGCTAAAACACAACTGGATATTTCTGGTTTCATGCAGGCATATCCAGAGAATGTGGTGTGGAATTCGTATGCAATGGACTGAGAAAATCACAGTAAAATGGTTTTGGAGAAAAGCTAAGTCATTTCTTTAGGAAAGTGCATAAAATGTCACGTAGACAAACAGAAATATCATATTTGTTTACCACAGTTCCTCTAGATTTCGCCCTACAAAATACGAATGTGTAGAGTTGATGTCTCCATGTGGAACCAATTAGTGTTTTCCAGCACAAAATTAAATATTCCATGTTAAAAAAACATTCAAAACAATAAAGTCCGTGGATAATATCAGGAAAACACAAAAACAGAGGCTGTAGCACTATCTCGGATTGAGTTAGCCAAAACACAACCGGATATTTCTGGTTTCATCCAGTCATATCTGGACAAAGGGCTGTAGAATTCGTATGCACTGGACGGAGAAAATCACAGTAAAAATGGTTTTGGAGAAAAGCAAAGTCTTTTCATTAGTCAAGTGCATAAAATGTCATCTAGACAAACAGAAATATCATGTTTGTTTGCAGCACTCCTCTAGCTTTCTCCCTAGAAAATATGAATGAGTAGAACTGGTGTTCCCATGGTGAACCAATTAGTGTTTGAACGGTACAAAATTAAATGTTCCTTTATAAAAACATCTGAAACAATAAATTCCATCGAAAATATCCAGAAATCACAAACACAGAGACTTTCACAATATTTCGGATTGAGTTAGCCAAAACACAACCGGATAAATCTGATTTCATCCAGTCATATCTGGACAAAGTGGTTTGGAATTCGTATGCAATGGACCGAGAAAATCACAGTAAAAATGGTTTTGGAGAAAAGGAAAGTCTTTTCATTAGTAAAGTGCATGAAATGTCATGGACACAAACAGAAATTTCATGCTTGTTTGCCGCAGTTCCTCTAGCTTTCTCCCTAGAAAATACAAATGTGTAGAGCTGGTGTCTCCATGATGATCAAATTAGTGTTTCAACGGTATAAAATTAAATGTTCCCTGATAAAAAATTTCAAAACAATAAAGTCCATCGATAGTATCCAGAATGTATACAGCTTGTGTGTCCATGTGGAACCAATTAGTGTTTCTACAGTACAAAATTAAATGTTTCTTTATGAAAACATTCAAAACAATAAAGTCGATCGATAATATCCAGAAAACACAAACACAGAGGCTTTCACAATATTTCGGATTGAGTTAGCCAAAACACAACCGGATATTTCTGGTTTCATCCAGTCATATCCGGAGAAAGTGGTGTGGAATTCGTATGCATTGGACCGAGAAAATCACAGTACAAATGGTTTTGGAAAAAGCAAAGTCTTTCCGTTAGGCAAGTGCATAAAATGTCATCTAGACAAACAGAAATATCATGTTTGTTTGCCACAGTTCCTCTAGCTTTCTCCCTAGAAATTACAAATGTCTAGAGCTGGTGTCTCCATGTGGAACCAATTAATGTTTTAATGGTACAAAATAAAATGTTCCCTGATAAAAAACTTTCAAAACAATAAAGTCCATAGATAATATCCAGAAAACAGAAATACAGAGGCTTTCACAGTATTTCGGATTGAGTTAGCCAAAACACAACCGGATATTTCTGGTTTCATCCAGGCATATCCGGAGAAAGTGGTGTGGAATTCGTATGCAATGGACCGAGAAAATCACAGTAAAAATGGTTTTAGAGAACAGCAAAGTCTTATCGCTAGGCAAGTGCATAAAATGTCATCGATACAAGCAGAAATATCATGTTTGTTTGCCACAGTTCCTCTAGCTTTCTCCCTAGAAAATATGAATGTGTAGAACTGGTGTCTCCATGTAAAACCAATTAGTGTTTCTACGGTACAAAATAAAATGCTCCCTGACAAAAACATTCAAAACAATAAAGTCCATGGATAATATCCAGAAAACACAAACACAGAGGCTTTCACAATATTTCGGATTGAGTTCGCCAAAAAACAACTGGATATTTCTGGTTTCATCCGGTCATATCCGGACAAAGTGGTGTGGAATTCGTATGCAAAGGACCGAGAAAATCACAGTAAAAATGGTTTTGGAGCAAAGCAAAGTCTTTTCCTTAGGCAAGTGCATAAAAGGTCATCTATACAAACAGAAATTTCATGCTTGGTTGCTGCAGTTCCTCTAGGTTTCTCCCTAGAAAATACGAATGTGTAGAGCAGGTGTCCCCATGATGAACCAATTAGTGTTTCCAAGCACAAAATTAAATGTTCCCTGATAAAAACATTCAAAACAATAAAGTCCGTGGATAATATCAGGAATACACAAACACAGAGGCTGTAGCAATATCTGGGATTGAGTTAGCCAAAACACAACCGGATATTTCCGGTTTCATCGAGTCATATCTGGACAAAGTGCTGTGGAATTCGTATGCAATGGACCGAGAAAATCACAGTAAAATTGGTTTTCGAGAAAAGCAAAGTCTTTTCGTTAGGCAAGTGCATAAAATGTCATCGATACAAACAAAAATATCATGTTTGTTTGCCGCAATTCCTCTAGGTTTCTCTCTAGAAAATACAAATATGTAGAGCTGGTGTCTCCATGTGGAACCAATTACTGTATCCAAGCTCAAAATAAAATGTTCCCCAATAAAAAGCATTCTAAACAATAAAGTCCATTGGTAGTATCCAGAAAAAACAAACACAGAGGCTCTAGCTATATCTGGGTTTGAGTTAGCCAAAACAAAACTGGATATTTCCGGTTTCATCCAGTCATATCCGGAAAAACTGCTGTGGAATTCGTATGCAATGGACCGAAAAAATCACAGTACAAATGCTTTTGGAGTAAAGCAAACTCTTTTCGTTAGGCAAGTGCATAAAAAATCATCGATACAAACAGAAATATCATGTTTGTTTGCCACAATTCCTCTAGCTTTCTCCCTAGAAAATACCAATATGTAGAGCTGGTGTCCCCATGATGAACCAATTAGTGTTTCAACGGTACAAAATTAAATATTCAATGATAAACGCATTCAAAACAATAAAGTCCATCGATAATATCCAGAAAACACAAACACAGATGCTTTCACAATATTTCGGATTGAGTTAGCCAAAACACAACCGGATATTTCTGTTTTCATCCAGTCATAGCCGGACAAAGTGGTGTAGAATTCGTATGCAATGGACCGAGAAAATCACAGTACAAATGGTTTTGGAGAAAAGCAAAGTCTTTTGGTTAGGCAAGTGCATAAAATGTCATCTATACAAACAGAAATATCATGTTTGTATGTTGCAGTTCCTCTAGCTATCTCCCAAGAAAATACAAATGTGTAGAGCTGGTGTCCCCATCATGAACCAATTAGTGATTCATCGGTACAAAATTAAATGTTCCCTGATAAAAACATTCAAAACAATAAAGTCCATCGATAATATCCAGAAAACACAAACACAGAGGCTGTAGCAATATTTCGGATTGATTTTGCCAAAACACATCCAGATATTTCTGGTTTCATCCTGTCATATCCAGAAAACTGGTGTGGAATTCGTATGCAATGGACCGAGAAAATCACAGTAAAAATGGTTTTGGAGAAAAGCAAAGTCTTTTCGTTAGGCAAGTGCATAAAATGTCATCTATACAAACAGAAATCACATGTTTGTTTGCCGCAGTCCCTCTAGCTTTCTCCTTAGAAAATATGAAAGTGTAGAGCTGGTGTCTCCATGTGGAAACAATTAGTGTTTTGCAGTTCAAAATAAATTGTTCCCCGATAAAACCATTCAAACCAGTAAAGTCTGTGGATAATATCAGAAATACACAAACACAAAGGCTGTAGCACTATCTGGGATTGAGTTAGCCAAAAGAAAACCTGATATTTACGGTTTCATGCGGTCATATCCGGACAAACTCCTGTGGAATTCATATTCAATGGACCGAGAAAATCACAGTAAAAATGATTTTGGAGAAAAGCAAAGTCTGTTCGTTAAGCAAGTGCATAAAATGTCATCTATACAAACAGAAATAGCATGTTTCTTTGCTGCAGTTCCTCTAGCATTCCCCCTAGAAAATACAAATATGTAGAGCTGGTTTCTCCATGTGGAAACAATCAGTGTTTCGCAGCACAAAACTACTTGTTCCCTAATTAAAAACATTCACAACAATAAAGTCTGTGAATAATATCAGGAATACACACACACAGGCGGTAACAATATCTGGGATTGAGTTAGCCAAAACAAAACCGGATATTTCCGGTTTCATCCAGTCATATCTGGACAAACTGGTGTGGAATTCGTATGCAGTGGACCGAGAAAATCACAGTACAAATGGTTTTGGAGAAAACCAAAGTCTTTTCGTTAGGTAAGTCCATAAAATATCATCGATACAAACAGAAATATCATGATTCTTTGCCGCAGTTCCTCTAGCTTTCTGCCTACAAAATACGAATGTGTAGAGCTGGTGTCTCCATGTGGAAACAATTAGTGTTTCCAAGCAGAAAATTAAATGTTCCCTGATAAAAAACATACAAAACAATAAAGTCCGTGGATAATATCAGGAATACACAAACACAGAGGCGATAATAATATTTGGGATTGAGTTAGCCAAAACAAAACTGGATATTTCTGGTTTCATCCAGTCATATCTGGACAAACTGCTGTGGAATTCGCATTCAATGGAAGAAAATCACAGTACAAATGATTTTGGAGAAAAGCAAAGTCTTTTCGTCAGGCAAGTGCATAAAATGTCATCTATACAAACAGAAATATCATGTTTGTTTGCCGCAGTTCCTCTAGCTTTCTCCCTAGAATATATGAATGTGTACAGCTGGTGTCTCCATGTGGAATCAATTAGTGCTTCACAGCACAAAATTAAATGTTACCTGATAAAAAACATTCAAATCAATAAAGTCCGTGGATAATATCAGGAGTACACAAACACAGAGGCTGTAGCAATATCTGGGATTGAGTTAGCCAAAACAGAAACGGATATTTCTGTTGTCATCCAGTCATATCCGGACAAACTGGTGTGGAATTCGTATGCAATGGACCGAGAAAATCACAGTAAAAATGGTTTTGGAGAAAAGCAAAGTCGTTCCGTTAGGCAAGTGCATAAAATATCATCTATACAAACAGAAATATCATGTTTGTTTGCCGCAGTTCCTCTAGCAGTCTCCCTAGAAAATATGAATGTGTAGAGCTGGTGTCTCCATGTGGAACCAATTAGTGTTTCTATGGTACAAAATTAAATGTTCCCTGATAAAAACATTCAAAACAATAAAGTCCATCGATATTGTCCAGAAGACAAATACAGAGGCTTTCAGAATATTTCGGATTGAGTTAGCCAAAACAGAACCGGATATTCTTTTTTCATCCAGTCATATCATGACAAACTGGTGTGGAATTCGTATGCAATGGACCAAAAAAATCACAGTGAAAATGGTTTCGGAAAAGCAAAGTCTTTTCATTAGGCAAGTGCATAAAATGTCATCTATACAAACAGAAATATCATGTTTGTTTGCCGCAGTTCCTCTAGCTTTCTCCCTAGAAAATACGAATGTGTATAGCTGGTTTCTCCATGTGGAAACAATCAGTGTTTCACAGCACAAAACTACTTGTTCCCTAATTAAAAACATTCAAAACAATAAAGTCTGTGAATAATATCAGGAATACACAAACACACAGGCGGTAACAATATCTGGGATTGAGTTAGCCAAAACAAAACCGGATATTTCCGGTTTCATCCAGTCATATCTGGACAAACTGGTGTGGAATTCGTATGCAGTGGACCGAGAAAATCACAGTACAAATGGTTTTGGAGAAAACCAAAGTCTTTTCGTTAGGCAAGTCCATAAAATATCATCGATACAAACAGAAATATCATGATTGTTTGCCGCAGTTCCTCTAGCTTTCTGCCTAGAAAATACGAATGTGTAGAGCTGGTGTCTCCATGTGGAAACAATTAGTGTTTCCAAGCAGAAAATTAAATGTTCCCTGATAAAAAACATACAAAACAATAAAGTCCGCGGATAATATCAGGAATACACAAACACAGAGCAGATAAAATAAGTGGGATTGAGTTAGACAAAAAAATATCAGATATTTCCGGTTTCATCCAGTCATAGCCGGACAAACTGGTATTGAATTTGTATGCAATGGACCGAGAAAATCACAGTACAAATGGTTTTGGAGAAAAGCAAAGTCTTTTTGTTAGGCAAGTGCATAAAATGTCATCTATACAAACAGAAATATCATGTTTGCCGCAGTTCCTCTAGCTTTCTCCCTAGAAAATATGAATATGTAGAGCTGGAGTCTCCATGTGGAAACCAATATTCTTTCCAAGCACAAAATTAAATGTTCTTTGAAAAAAAAAACATTCAAAAAAATAAACTCCGTGCATAATATCAGATATACACAAATGCAGAGGCTGTAGCAATATTTCGGATTGAGTTAGCCAAAACACAACCAGATTTTTCTGGTTTCATCCAGTCATATCCGGACAAAGTGGTGTGGAATTTGTATATAATGGACCGAGAAAATCACAGTAAAAATGGTTTTGGAGAAAAGCAAAGTCTTTTCGTTAGGCAAGTGCATAAAATGTCATCGATACAAACAGAAATATCATATTTGTTTGCTGAAGTTCCTCTAGCTTTCTCCATAGAAAATATGAATGTGTAGAGCTGGTGTCTCCATGTGGAAACAATTAGTGTTTCAACGGTATAAAATCAAATGTTCCCTGATAAAAAAACATTCAAAACAATAAAGTCCGTGGATAATATCAGGAATACACAAACACAGAGGCTATGGCAATATCTGGGATTGAGTTAGCCAAAACAAACCGGATATTTCTGGTTAAATCCAGTGATATCTGGACAAACTGGTGTGGAATTTGTATGCAATGGACCGAGAAAATCACAGTACAAATGGTTTTGGAGAAAAGCAAAGTCTTTTCATTAGGCAAGTACATAAAATGTCATCTAAACAAACCGAAATATCATGATTGTTTGTCGCAGTTCCCCTAGTTTGTCCCTAGAGAATCCGAATGTGTAGAGCCGGTGTCTCCATGATGAACCAATTAGTGTTTCCAAGCAGAAAATTAAATGTTGCCTGATAAAAAACATTCAAATCAATAAAGTCCGTGGATAATATCAGGAGTACACAAACACAGAGGCTGTAGCAATATCTGGGATTGAGTTAGCCAAAACAAAACCGGATATTTCTGTTTTCATCCAGTCATATCTGGATAAACTGCTGTGGAATTCGTATTCAATGGACCAAGAAAATGACAGTACAAATGGTTTTGGAGAAAAGCAAAGTCTTTTCGTTAGGCAAGTGCATAAAATGTCATTGATACAAACAGAAATATCATGTTTGTGTGCCACAGTTCCTCTAGGTTTCTCCCTAGATATTACGAATGTGTAGAGCTGGTGTCTCCATTTGGAACGAATTAATCTTTCACAGCACAAAATTAAATGTTCCTTGAAAAAAAAATTCAAACAAATATAGTCCGTGGATAATATCGGGAATACACAAACACAGAGGCTGTAGAAATATTTCGGATTGAGTTAGCACAAACACTACCAGATATTTCTGGTATCAACCAGTCATATCCGGACAAAGTGGTGTGGAATTGGTATGTAATGGAACGAGAAAATCACAGTAAAAATGGTTTTGGAGTAAAGCAAGTCTTTTCGTTAGGCAAGTGCATAAAATGTCATCTATACAAACAGAAATAACATGTTTGTTTGCTGCAGTTCCTCTAGCTTTCTCCCTAGAAAATACAAATGTGTAGAGCTGGTGTCTCCATGTGGAACCAATTAGTGTTTCCAAGCACAAAATTAAAAGTACCCTGATAAACAACATTGAAAACAATAAAGTCTGTGGATAATATAAGGAATACACAAACACAGAGGCTTTCAAAATATTTCAGATTGAGTTAGCAAAAACACAACCGGATATTTCTGCTTTCATCCAGTCATATCCGGACAAACTGGTGAGGAATTCGTGTGCAATGCACCAATAAATCACAGTAAAAATGGTTTTGGAGAAAAGCAAAGTCGTTTCATTAGGCAAGTGCGTAAAAAGTCATCTACACAAACATAAATATCATGATTGTTTGCCGCAGTTCCTCTAGCTTTCTGCCTCGAAAATACGAATGTGTAGAGCTGGTTTCCCCATGATGAACCAATTAGTGTTTCCAAGCAAAAAATTAAATGTACTCTGAAAAAAAAGTACTGAAAAAAATAAAGTCCGTGGATAATGTCAGGAATACACAAACACAGAGTCTTTAGCAATATTTCGAATTGAGTTAGCCAAAAGATACCGGATATTTCCGCTTTCATCCATCATATCTGGACAAACTTGTGTGGCATTCGTATGCAATGGACCGAGAAAATCACAGTAAAAATGGTTTTGGAGAAAAGCAAAGTCTTTTCGTTAGGCAAGTGCATAAAATGTCATCTATACAAAAAGAAATATCATGTTTGTTTGCTGCAGTTCATCTAGCTTTCTCCCTAGAAAATATAAATATGTAGAGCTGGTGTCTCCATGTGGAAACCATTAGTGTTTCCAAGCACAAAATTGAATGTCCCCTGATAAAATACATTCAAATCAATAAGTCCATCGATAATATCCAGAAAACACAAACACAGAGGCTGTAGCAATATTTTGGATTGATTTACCCAAAACACAACCGGATATTTCTGTTTTCATCTAGTCATATCCGGACAAAGTGGTGTGGAATTCGTATGCAATGGACTGAGAAAATCACAGTAAAAATGGTTTTGGAGTAAAGTAAGTCTTTTCGTTAGGCAAGTGCATAAAATGTCATCTATACAAACAGAAATAACATGTTTCTTTGCCTCAGTTCCTCTAGCTTTCTCCCTAGATAATACGAATTTTTAGAGCTGGTGTCTCCATGTGGAAACCAATAGTGTTTCCAAGCACAAAATTAAATATTCCCTGATAAAAATACATTCAAAACAATAAATTTTGTGTATAATATCAGGAATACACAAACACAGAGGCTGTAGCAATATTTGGGATTGAGTTACCCAAAACCCAACCAGATATTTCTGGATTCATCCAGTCATATCCGGAAAACTGGTGTGGAATTCGTATGCAATGGACCGAGAAAATCACAGTAAAATGGTTTTGGAGAAAAGCAAAGTCTTTTCGTTAGGCAAGTGCATAAAATGTCATCGATACAAACGGAAATATCATGTTTGTTTGCCGCAGTTCCCCTATTTTCTCCCTAGAAAATACAAATGTGTAGAGCTGGTGTCTCCATGTGGAACAAATTAGTGTTTCCAAGCACAAAATTAAATGTTCCCTGAAAAAAAAACATTCAAAAAAATACAGTCCGTGGATAATATCAGGAATACACAAACACAGAGGCTGTAACAATATTTCGGATTGAGTTAACACAAAGAATACCAGATATTTCTGGTTTCATCCAGTCATATCCAGACAAACTGTGTGGAATTTTATGCAATGGACCGAGAAAATCACAGTACAAATGGTTTTGGAGAAAAGCAAAGTCTTTTTGTTAGGCAAGTGCATAAAATGTCATCTATACAAACAGAAATATCATGTTTATTTGTGGCAGTTCCTCTAGCTTTCTGCCTCGAAAATACGAATGTGTAGAGCTGGTGTTCCCATAATGAATCAATTAGTGTTTCAATGGTACAAAATTAAATGTTCCCGAATAAAAAATATTTAAAACAATAAAGTCTGTGAATAATATCAGGAATACACAAACACAGAGGCGGTAACAATATCTGGGATTGAGTTAGCCAAAACAATACCGGATATTGCCTGCTTCATACAGTCATATCTGGACAAACTGGTGTGGAATTCCTATGCAATGGAGTGAGAAAATCACAGTAAAAAAGGTTTTGGAGGAAAGCAAAGTCTTTTCGTTAGGCAAGTGCATAAAATGTCATCTATACAAACAGAAATATCATGTTTGTTTGCTGCAGTTCCTCTAGCTTTCTCCCTAGAAAATAGGAATGTGTGGAGTTGGTGTCCCCATGGTGAACCAATTAGTGTTTCTACGGTACAAAATAAAATGTTCCCTGATAAAAACATTCAAAACAATAAAGTCCATGGATAATATCCAGAAATCACAAACACTGATGCTTTCACAATATTTCGGTTTGAGTTAGCCAAAACACAACCGTATATTTCTGGTTTCATCCAGTCATATCCGGACAAAGTGGTGTGGAATTCGTATGCAATGGACCGAGAAAATCACAGTAAACATGGTTTTGGAGAAAAGCAAAGTCTTTAGTTAGGCAAGTGCATAAAATGTCATCTATAGAAAGAGAAATATCATGTTTGTTTGTCGCAGTTCCTCTAGCTTTCTCCCTAGAAATTACGAATGTGTAGAGCTGGTGTCTCCATGTGGAACAAATTACTGTATCCAAGCTCAAAATATAATTTTCCCTGATAAAAACATTCAAAACAATAAAGTCCCTCGATAATATCCAGAAAACACAAACAGAGAGGCCGTAGCAATATTTCGGATTGTGTTAGCCAAAACCCAACCAGATATTTCTGGTTTCATCCAGGCATATCCGGACAAAGTGGTTTGGAATTTATATGAAATGGACCGAGAAAAGCACAGTAAAAATGGTTTTGGAGAAAAGCAAAGTCTTTTCGTTAGGCAACTGCATAAAATGTCATCTATACCAACAGAAATATCATGTTTGTTTGCCGCAGGTCCTCTACTTTTCTCCCTAGAAAATACAAATATATAGAGCTGGTGTCTCCATGTGGAAACAATTAGTGTTTGTGCGGTACAAAATTAAATGTTCCCTGATGAAAACATTCAAAACAATAAAATCCATCGATAATATCCAGAAAACACAAACACATAGCCTGTTGCAATATCTAGAATTGAGTTAGCCAAAACACAACCGGATATTTCTGGTCTCATCCAGTCATATCCGGACAAACTGGTGTGGAATTCGTATGCAATGGACTGAGAAAATTACAGTACAAATGGTTTTGGAGAAAAGCAGTCTTTACGTTAGGCAAGTGTGTAAATGGTCATCTATACAAGCAGAAATATCATGTTTGTTTGTCGCAGTTCCTCTAGCTATCTTTCTAGAAAATACAAATATGTAGAGCTGGAGTCTCCATGTGGAACCACCTAGTGTTTCGCAGCACAAAATTAAATGTTCTCTGATAAAAAACTTTCAAAACAATAAAGTCCGTTGATAATATCCAGAAAACACAAACACAGAGGCGGTAAAAATATTTGGGATTGAGTTAGCCAAAAAAAAAAACAAAACAAAACAAAAAAAAAAAAAAACCGGATATTTCTGGTTTCATCCAGTCTTATCCGGTAAGCTTGTGTGGAATTCCTATGCAATGGACCGAGAAAATCACAGTAAAATTGGTTTTGGAGAAAAGCAGAGTCGTTTCGTCAGGCAAGTGTATAAAATGTCATCTATACAAACAGAAATAACATGTTTGTTTTCCACAGTTCCTCTAGCTTTCTCCATAGAAAATACGAATGTGTAGATCTGGGGTCGCCATGATGAACCAGTTAGTGTTTCAATGGGACAAAATTAAATGTTCCCTGATAAAATCATTCAAAACAATAAAGTCCATTGATAGTATCCAGAAAAAAGAAACATAGAGTCTGTAGCAATATCTGGGATTGAGTTAACCAAAACAAATGCGGATATTTCTGGCTTCATCCAGTCATATCCGGAGAAACTGGTGTGGAATTCATATGCAATTGACCGAGAAAATCACAGTACAAATGGTTTTGGAGAAAAGCAAAGTCTTTTCATTATGCAAGTGCATAAAATGTCATCTATACAAACAGAAACATCATGTTTGTTTGTTGCAGTTCCTCTAGCTTTCTCCCTAGAAAATATGAATCTGTAGAGCTGGTGTGTCCATGTGGAAACAATTAGTGTTTTGCAGTTCAAAATTAAATGTTCCCTGATAAAAAACATTCAAAACAATAAAGTCTGTGGATAATATCAGAAATACACAAACACAAAGGCTGTAGCACTATCTGGGATTGAGTTAGCCAAAACAAAACTGGATATTTCCGGTTTCATCCAGTCATTTCCGGACAAACTCCTGTGGAATTCGTATTCAATGGACCGAGAAAATCACAGTAAAAATGGTTATGGATAAAAGCAAAGTCTTTTCGTTAAGCAAGTACATAAAATGTCATCTATACAAAGAGAAATAGCACGTTTGTTTGCTGCAGTTGCTCTAGCATTCTCACTAGAATATATGAATGTGTAGAGCTGGTGTCTCCATGTGGAACGAATTACTGTATCCAAGCTCAAAATAAAATGTTACCCGATAAAAAGCATTGAAAACAATAAAGTCTATTGATAGTATCCAGAAAAAACAAACACAGAGGCTGTAGCAACAGCTGGGAGTGAGTTAGCCAAAACAAAACCGGATATTTCTGGTTTCATCCAGTCATATCCGGACAAACTGCTGTGGAATTCTTACGCAATGGACCGAGAAAATCACACTAAAAATGATTTTGGTGAAAAGCACAGTCTTTTCTTTAGGCAAGTGCATAAAATGTCATCTATACAAACAGAAGTATCATGTTTGTTTGCCCCAGTTCCTCTAGCTTTCTCCCTAGAAAATACAAATGTGTAGAGCTGGTGTCCCCATGATGAACCAATTATTGATTCAACGGTACAAAATTAAATGTTCCCTGATAAAAACATTCAAAACAATAAGTCCATCGATAATATCCAGAAAAAACAAACACAGAGTCTCTAGCAATATCTGGGATTGAGTTAGCCAAAACAAAACTGGATATTTCCGGTTTCATCCAGTCATATCCGGACAAACTGCTGTGGAATTCATATGTAATGGACCGAGAAAATCACACTAAAAATGATTTTGGTGAAAAGCAAAGTCTTTTCGTTAGGCAAGTGCATAAAATGTCATCGATACAAACAAAAATATCATGTTTGTTTGACGCATTCCTCTAGGTTTCTCCCTAGAAAATACAAATATGTAGAGCTGGTGTCTCCATGTGGAACCAATTACTGTATCCAAGCTCAAAATAAAATGTTCCCCGATAAAAAGCATTCTAAACAATAAAGTCCATTGATAGTATCCAGAAAAAACAAACACAGAGTCTCTAGCAATCTCTGGGATTGAGTTAGCCAAAAAAAAAACTGGATATTTCCGGTTTCATCCAGTCATATCCGGACAAACTGCTGTGGAATTCGTATGCAATGGACCGAAAAAATCACAGTACAAATGGTTTTGGAGTAAAGCAAACTCTTTTCGTTAGGCAAGTGCATAAAAAATCATCGATACAAACAGAAATATCATGTGTGTTTGCCACAATTCCTCTAGCTTTCTCCCTAGAAAATACCAATATGTAGAGCTGGTGTCCCCATGATGAACCAATTAGTGTTTCAACGGTACAAAATTAAATATTCAATGATAAAAGCATTCAAAACAATAAAGTCCATCGATAATATCCAGAAAACACAAACACAGATGCTTTCATAATATTTCAGATTGAGTTAGCCAAAACACAACCGGATATTTCTGTTTTCATCCAGTCATAGCCGGACAAAGTGGTGTAGATTTCGTATGCAATGGACCGAGAAAATCACAGTACAAATGGTTTTGGAGAAAAGCAAAGTCTTTTGGTTAGGCAAGTTCATAAAATGTCATCAATACAAACAGAAATATCATGTTTGTTTGTTGCAGTTCCTCTAGCTATCTCCCAAGAAAATACAAATGTGTAGAGCTGGTGTCCCCATCATGAACCAATTAGTGATTCATCGGTACAAAATTAAATGTTCCCTGATAAAAATATTCAAAACAATAAAGTCCATCGATAATATCCAGAAAACACAAACACAGAGGCTGTAGCAATATTTCGGATTGATTTTGCCAAAACACATCCAGATATTTCAGGTTTCATCCTGTCATATCCAGAAAAGTGGTGTGGAATTCGTATGCAATGGACCGAGAAAATCACAGTAAAAATGGTTTTGGAGAAAAGCAAAGTCTTTTCGTTAGGCAAGTGCATAAAATGTCATCTATACAAATAGAAATCGCATGTTTGTTTGCCGCAGTCCCTCTAGCTTTCTCCCTAGAAAATATGAAACTGTAGAGCTTGTGTCTCCATGTGGAAACAATTAGTGTTTTGCAGTTCAAAATAAAATCTTCCCCGATAAAACCATTCAAACCAGTAAAGTCTGTGGATAATATCAGAAATACACAAACACAAAGGCTGTAGCACTATCTGGGATTGAGTTAGCCAAAAGAAAACCTGATATTTACGGTTTCATGCGGTCATATCCGGACAAACTCCTGTGGAATTCATATTCAATGGACCGAGAGAATCAAAGTAAAAATGGATTTGGAGAAAAGCAAAGTCTGTTCGTTAAGCAAGAGCATAAAATGTCATCTATACAAACAGAAATAGCATGTTTCTTTGCTGCAGTTCCTCTAGCATTCTCACTAGAACATACGAATGTGTAGAGCTGGTGTCTCCATGTGCAACCAATTACTGTATCCAAGCTCAAAATAAAATGTTCCCCCATATAAAGCTTTCAAAACAATAAAGTCCATTGATAGTATCCAGAAAAAACAAACAAAGAAGCTGTAGCAATATCTGGGATTGAGTTAGCCAAAACACAACCGGATATTTCTGTTTTATCCAGTCATATCCGTACAAAGTGCTGTGGAATTCCTATGCAATGTACAGAGAAAATCACAGTAAAATTGGTTTTGGAGAAAAGCAAAGTCTTTTCGTTAGGCAAGTACATAAAATGTCATCTATAAAAACAAAAATATTATTTTTGTTTGCCGCAGTTCCTCTAGCATTCTCCCTAGAAAATACAAATATGTAGAGCTGGTTTCTCCATGTGGAAACAATCAGTGTTTCGCAGCACAAAACTACTTGTTCCCTAATTAAAAACATTCAAAACAATAAAGTCTGTGAATAATATCAGGAATACACAAACACACAGGCGGTAACAATATCTGGGATTGAGTTAGCCAAAACAAAACCGGATATTTCCGGTTTCATCCAGTCATATCTGGACAAACTGGTGTGGAATTCGTATGCAGTGGACCGAGAAAATCACAGTACAAATGGTTTTGGAGAAAACCAAAGTCTTTTCGTTAGGCAAGTCCATAAAATATCATCGATACAAACAGAAATATCATGTTTGTTTTTTGCAGTTCCTCTAGCTTTCTCCCTAGATAATACGAATGTGTAGAGCTGGTGTCCCCATGATGAACCAATTAGTGTTTCTGCAGTTCAAAAATAAATGTTCCCTGATAAAATAATTCAAAATAATAAAGTCCATCGATAATATGCAGAAAACACAAACACAGCGGCTTTCACAATATTTCGTTTGAGTTAGCCAAAACACAACCAGATATTTCTGGTTTCATCCAGTCATATCCTGACAAACTGCTGTTGAATTTGTATGCAATGGACTGAGAAAATCACAGTAAAAATGGTTTTGGAGAAAAGCAAAGTCTTTTCGTTAGGCAAGTGCATAAAATGTCATCTAGACAAACCGAAATATCATGTTTGTTTGTCGCAGTTCCTCTAGATTTCTCCCTAGAAAATACGAATGTGTAGAGCTGGTGTCTCCATGTGGAACCAATTAGTGTTTCCTAGATCAAAATTAAATGTTGCCTGATAAAAAACATTCAAATCAATAAAGTCCGTGGATAATATCAGGAGTACACAAACACAGAGGCTGTAGCAATATCTGGGATTGAGTTAGCCAAAACAGAAACGGATATTTCTGTTGTCATCCAGTCATATCCGGACAAACTGGTGTGGCATTCGTATGCAATGGACCGAGAAAATCACAGTAAAAATGATTTTGGAGAAAAGCAAAGTCGTTCCGTTAGGCAAGTGCATAATATGTCATCTATACAAACAGAAATATCATGTTTGTTTGCCGCATTTCCTCTAGCAGTCTCCCTAGAAAATATGAATGTGTAGAGCTGGTGTCTCCATGTGGAACCAATTAGTGTTTCTACGGTACAAAATTAAATGTTCCCTGATAAAAACATTCAAAACAATAAAGTCCATCGATATTATCCAGAAGACAAATACAGAGGCTTTCAGAATATTTCGGATTGAGTTAGCCAAAACAGAACCGGATATTCTTTTTTCATCCAGTCATATCATGACAAACTGGTGTGGAATTCGTATGCAATGGACCAAAAAAATCACAGTGAAAATGGTTTCGGAAAAGCAAAGTCTTTTCATTAGGCAAGTGCATAAAATGTCATCTATACAAACAGAAATATCATGTTTGTTTGCCGCAGTTCCTCTAGCTTTCTCCCTAGAAAATACGAATGTGTATAGCTAGTGTCTGCATGTTAAACCAATTATTGATCCCAAGCACAAAATTAAATGTTCCCTGATAAAAAAACATTCAAAACAATAAAGTCCGTGGATAATATCAAGAATACACAAACACAGAGGCTGTAGCAATATCTGGGATTGAGTTAGCCAAAACACAACCGGATATTTCTGTTTTTATCCAGTCATATCCGGACAAACTCGTGTGGAATTCGTATGCAATGGACAGAGAAAATCACAGTAAAATGGTTTTGGAGAAAAGCAAAGTCTTTTCATTAGGCAAGTGCATAAAATGTCATCTATACAAACAGAAATATCATGTGTGTTTGCCGCAGTTCCTCTAGCTTTCTCCTAGAAAATACGAATGCCCAGAGCTGGTGTCTCCCTGTGGAACCAAATAGTGATTCCAAGGACAAAATTAAATATTCCCGGATAGAAAACATTCAAATCAATAAAGTCCGTGGATAATATCAGGAATACACAAACACAGAGGCTTTCATAATGTTTCGTTCGCGTTAGCCAAAACACAACCGGATATTTCTGCTTTCATCCAGTCATATCCGGACAAACTGGTGTGGAATTCTTATTCAATGGACTGAGAAAATCACAGTAAAATGGTTTTGGAGAAAAGCAACCTCTTTTCGTTAGGCAAGTGCATAAAATATCATCAATACAAACAGAAATACCATGTTTGTTTGCCACAGTTCCTCTAGCTTTCTCCCTAGAAAATACGAATATATAGAGCTGGTGTCTCCATGTGGAACCAATAACTGTATCGAAGCACAAAATGAAATATTCACCGATAAAAAACATTCAAAATAATAAAGTCCGTGGATAATATCCAGAAAACACAAACACAGAGGCTGTAGCAATATCTGGCATTGAGATAGCCAAAACAATACCCGATATTTCCGGTTTCCTCCAGTCATATCCGGACAAAGTGGTTTGGAATTTGTATGCAATGGACCGAGAAAATCACAGTAAAAATGGTTTTGGAGAAAAGCAAAGTCTTTTCATCAGGGAAGTACATAAAATGTCATCTATACAAACAGAAATATCATGTTTGTTTGCCGCAGTTCCTCTAGTTTTCTATCTAGAAAATACGAATGTGTAGAGCTGGTGTCTCCATGTGGAACCAATTAGTGTTTCCAAGATCAAAATTAAATGTTGCCTGATAAAAAACATTCAAATCAATAAAATCCGTGGATAATATCAGGAATACACAAACACAGAGGCTGTAGCAATATCTGGGATTGAGTTAGCCAAAACAGAAATGGATATTTCTGTTTATATCCAGTCATATCCGGACAAACTGGTGTAGCATTCGTATGCAATGGACCGAGAAAGTGGCAGTACAAATGGTTTTGGAGAAAAGCAAAGTGGTTCCATTAGGCAAGTGCATAAAATGTCATCTATACAAACAGAAATATCATGTTTGTTTGCCGCATTTCCTCTAGCAGTCTCCCTAGAAAATAGGAATGTGTAGAGCTGGTGTCTCCATGTGGAACCAATTAGTGTTTCTACGGTATAAAATTAAATGTTCCCTGATAAAAACATTCAAAACAATAAAGTCCATCGATATTATCCAGAAGACAAATACAGAGGCTTTCAGAATATTTTGGATTGAGTTACCCAAAACAGAACCGGATATTTCTTTTTTCATCCAGTCTTATCCGCACAAACTGGTGTGGAATTCGTATGCAATGGACCAAAAAAATCACAGTGAAAATGGTTTGGGAAAAGCAAAGTCTTTTCATTAGGAAAGTGCATAAAATGTCATCTATACAAACAGAAATATCATGTTTGTTTGCCACAGTTCCTCTAGCTTTCTCCCTAGAAAATACGAATGTGTATAGCTTGTGTCTGCATGTTGAACCAATTATTGATCCCAAGCACAAAATTAAATGTTCCCTGATAAAAAAAAAATTCAAAACAATAAAGTCCGTGGATAATATCAAGAATACACAAACACAGAGGCTGTAGCAATATCTGGGATTGAGTTAGCCAAAACACAACTGGATATTTCTGTTTTTATCCAGTCATATCCGGACAAGCTCGTGTGGAATTCGTATGCAATGGACAGAGAAAATCACAGTAAAATGGTTTTGGAGAAAAGCAAAGTCTTTTCATTAGGCAAGTGCATAAAATGTCATCTATACAAACAGAAATATCATGTTTGTTTGCCGCAGTTCCTCTAGCTTTCTCCAAAGAAAATACGAATGTGTAGAGCTGGTGTCTCCATGTGGAACCAATTAGTGTTTCCAAGATCAAAATTAAAAGTTGCCTGATAAAAAACATTCAAATCAATAAAGTCCGTGGATAATATCAGGAATACACAAACACAGAGGCTGTAGCAATATCTGGGATTGAGTTAGCCAAAAAAAAAAAAAAAAAACAAAAACAAACAAACAAAAAAAAACAAAACGGATATTTCTGTTTTCATCCAGTCATTTCCGCACAAACTGGTGTGGAATTCGTATGCAATGGACCAAGAAAATCACAGTAAAATGGTTTGGGAAAAGCAAAGTCGTTTCATTAGGCAAGTGCATAAAATGTCATCTATACAAACAGAAATATCATGTGTGTTTGCCGCAGTTCCTCTCGCTTTCTCCCTAGAAAATACGAATGTGCAGAGCTGGTGTCTCCCTGTGGAACCAAATAGTGATTCCAAGGACAAAATTAAATAATCCCGGATAGAAAACATTCAAATCAATAAAGTCCGTGGATAATATCAGGAATACACAAACACAGAGGCTTTCATAATGTTTCGTTCGCGTTAGCCAAAACACAACCGGATATTTCTGGTTTCATCCAGTCATATCCGGACAAACTGGTATGGAATTTTTATTCAATGGACTGAGAAAACCAAGTAAAAATGGTTTTGTATAAAAGCAGTCTTTTCGTTAGGCAAGTGCATAAAATGTCATCTATACAAACAGAAATAACATGTTTGTTTGCCACAGTTCCTCTAGCTTTTCCATAGAAAATACGAATGTGTAGAGCTGGTGTTTCCATGTGGAACAAATAGTGTTTCTAAGCACAAAATTAAATGTTCCCTGATGAAAAAATTCAAAATAATAAAGTACATCGATAATATCCAGAAAACACAAACACGGAGGCTTTCACAATATTTCGGATTGAGTTAGCCAAAACACAACTGGATATTTCTGGTTTCATCCAGGCATATCCGGAAAAAGTCATTAGGAATTCGGATGCAATGGACTGAGAAAATCACAGTACAAATGGTTTTGGAGAAAAGCAAAGTCTTTTCGTTAGGCAAGTGCATAAAATGTCATCGATACAAACAGAAATATCATGTTTGTGTGCCGCAGTTCCAATAGTTTCTCCATAGAAAATACGAATGTGTAGAGCTGGTGTCTCCATGTGGAACAAATTAATATTTCACAGCACAAAATTAAATGTTCCCTGAAAAAAAATTCAAACAAATATAGTCCGTGGATAATATTGGGAATACACAAACACAGAGGCTGTAACAATATTTCGGATTGAGTTAGCACAAACACTACCAGATATTTCTGGTATCAACCAGTCATATCCGGACAAAGTGGTGTGGAATTGGTATGTAATGGAACGAGAAAATCACAGTAAAAATGGTTTTGGAGTAAAGCAAGTCTTTTCGTTAGGCAAGTGCATAAAATGTCATCTATACAAACAGAAATAACATGTTTGTTTGCTGCAGTTCCTCTAGCTTTCTCCCTAGAAAATACAAATGTGTAGAGCTGGTGTCTCCATGTGGAACCAATTAGTGTTTCCAAGCACAAAATTAAAAGTTCCCTGATAAACAACATTGAAAACAATAAAGTCTGTGGATAATATAAGGAATACACAAACACAGAGGCTTTCAAAATATTTCAGATTGAGTTAGCCAAAACTCAACCGGAC
The DNA here is from genome assembly GCA_036325905.1 of Lepus oiostolus. Classification (NCBI taxonomy): domain Eukaryota; kingdom Metazoa; phylum Chordata; class Mammalia; order Lagomorpha; family Leporidae; genus Lepus; species Lepus oiostolus. Next base: position 54,346,789 of record CM070808.1, on the reverse strand, counting down.
ATTTCTGCTTTCATCCAGTCATATCCGGACAAACTGGTGAGGAATTCGTGTGCAATGCACCAATAAATCACAGTAAAAATGGTTTTGGAGAAAAGCAAAGTCGTTTCATTAGGCAAGTGCGTAAAAAGTCATCTACACAAACATAAATATCATGATTGTTTGCCGCAGTTCCTCTAGCTTTCTGCCTCGAAAATACGAATGTGTAGAGCTGGTTTCCCCATGATGAACCAATTAGTGTTTCCAAGCAAAAAATTAAATGTACTCTGAAAAAAAAGTACTGAAAAAAATAAAGTCCGTGGATAATGTCAGGAATACACAAACTCAGAGTCTTTAGCAATATTTCGAATTGAGTTAGCCAAAAGATACCGGATATTTCCGCTTTCATCCATCATATCTGGACAAACTTGTGTGGCATTCGTATGCAAGGGACCGAGAAAATCACAGTAAAAATGGTTTTGGAGAAAAGCAAAGTCTTTCCTTAGGCAAGTGCATAAAATGTCATCTACACAAACATATATATCTTGATTGTTTGCCGCAGTTCATCTAGCTTTCTCCCTAGAAAATATAAATGTGTAGAGCTGGTGTCTCCATGTGGAAAACATTAGTGTTTCCAAGCACAAAATTCAATGTCCCCTGATAAAAAACATTCAAAACAATAAGTCCATCGATAATATCCAGAAAACAAAAACACAGAGGCTGTAGCAATATTTCGGATTGAGTTAGCCAAAACACAACCGGATATTTCTGGTTTCATCTAGTCATTTCCGGACAAAGTGGTGTGGAATTCATATGAAATGGACCGAGAAAATCACAGTAACATGGTTTTAGAGAAGAGCAAAGTCTTTTCGTTAGGGAAGTAGATAAAATACCATCGATACAAACAGAAATAACATGTTTCTTTGCCGCAGTTCCTCTAGCTTTCTCCCTAGATAATACGAATTTTTAGAGCTGGTGTCTCCATGTGGAAACCAATAGTGTTTCCAAGCACAAAATTAAATATTCCCTGATAAAAATGCATTCAAAACAATAAAGTTTGTGTATAATATCAGGAATACACAAACACAGAGTCTGTAGAAATATTTGGGATTGAGTTACCCAAAACCCAACCAGATATTTCTGGATTCATCCAGTCATATCCGGAAAACTGGTGTGGAATTCATATGCAATGGACCGAGAAAATCACAGTAAAATGGTTTTGGAGAAAAGCAAAGTCTTTTCGTTAGGAAAGTGCATAAAATGTCATCTATACAAACAGAAATATCATGTTTGTTTTCTGCAGTAACTCTAGCATTCTACCTAGAAAATAGGAATGTGTGGAGCTGGTGTCCCCATGATGAACCAATTAGTGTTTCTACGGTACAAAATAAAATGTTCCCTGATAAAAACATTCAAAACAATAAAGTAAATGGATAATATCCAGAAATCACAAACACTGAGGCTTTCACAATATTTCGGATTGAGGTAGCCAAAACACAAGCAGATATTTCTGGTTTCACCCAGTCATATCCAGGCAAACTGGTGTGGAATTCGTATGCAATGGACCGAGAAAATCACAGTAAACATGGTTTTGGAGAAAAGCAAAGTCTTTAGTTAGGCAAGTGCATAAAATGTCATCTATAGAAAGAGAAATATCATGTTTGTTTGTCGCAGGTCCTCTAGCTTTCTCCCTAGAAATTATGAATGTGTAGAGCTGGTGTCTCCATGTGGAACAAATTACTGTATCCAAGCTCAAAATAAAATGTTCCCTGATAAAAACATTCAAAACAATAAAGTCCCTCGATAATATCCTGAAAAAACAAACACAGAGGCCGTAGCAATATTTCGGATTGTGTTAGCCAAAACACAACCGGATATTTCTGGTTTCATCCAGTCATTTCCGGACAAAGTGGTTTGGAATTCGTATGCAATGGACCGAGAAAAGCACAGTAAAAATGGTTTTGGAGAAAAGCAGAGTCGTTTCGTTAGCCAAGTGTATAAAATGTCATCTATACAAACAGAAATAGCATGTTTGTTTGCCGCAGTTCCTCTAGTTTTCTCCCTAGAAAATACGAATGTGTAGATCTGGGTCGCCATGATGAACCAGTTAGTGTTTCAATGGTACAAAATTAAATGTTCCCTGATAAAAACATTCAAAACAATAAAGTTCATTGATAGTATCCAGAAAAAAGAAACATAGAGGCTGTAGCAATATCTGGGATTGAGTTAACCAAAACAAATGCGGATATTTCTGGCTTCATCCAGTCATATCCGGAGAAACTGGTGTGGAATTCATATGCAATTGACCGAGAAAATCACAGTAAAAATGGTTTTGGAGAAAAGCAAAGTCTTTTCGTTATGCAAGTGCATAAAATGTCATCTATACAAACAGAAACATCATGTTTGTTTGTTGCAGTTCCTCTAGCTTTCTCCCTAGAAAATATGAATGTGTAGAGCTGGTGTGTCCATGTGGAAACAATTAGTGTTTTGCAGTTCAAAATTAAATGTTCCCTGATAAAAAACATTCAAAACAATAAAGTCTGTGGATAATATCACAAACACAAAGGCTGTAGCAATATCTGCGATTGAGATAGCCAAAACAATACCGGATATTTACGGTTTCATCTAGTCATTTCCGGACAAACTCCTGTGGAATTCGTATTCAATGGACCGAGAAAATCACAGTAAAAATGGTTTTGGATAAAAGCAAAGTCTTTTCATTAAGCAAGTACATAAAATGTCATCTATACAAAGAGAAATAGCACGTTTGTTTGCTGCAGTTCCTCTAACATTCTCACTAGAAAATATGAATGTGTAGAGCTGGTGTCTCCATGTGGAACGAATTACTGTATCCAAGCTCAAAATAAAATGTTACCCGATAAAAAGCATTGAAAACAATAAAGTCTATTGATAGTATCCAGAAAAAACAAACACAGAGGCTGTAGCAACAGCTGGTAGTGAGTTAGCCAAAACAAAACCGGATATTTCTGGTTTCATCCAGTCATATCCGGAAAACTGCTGTGGAATTCTTATGCAATGGACCGAGAAAATCACAGTACAAATGGTTTTGGATAAAAGCAAAGTCTTTTCGTTAGGCAAGTGCATAAAATGTCATCTATACAAACACAAGTATCATGTTTGTTTGCCCCAGTTCCTCTAGCTTTCTCCCTAGAAAATACAAATGTGTAGAGCTGGTGTTCCCATGATGAACCAATTATTGATTCAACGGTACAAAATTAAATGTTCCCTGATAAAAACATTCAAAACAATAAGTCCATCGATAATATCTAGAAAACAAAAACACAGAGGCTTTCAAAATATTTCAGATTGAGTTAGCAAAAACACAACGGGATATTTCTGGTTTCATCCTGTCATATCCGGACAAAAAGGTGTGGAATTCGCATGCAATGGACCGAGGAAATCACAGGAAAAATGGTTTTGGAGAAAAGCAAATTCTTCTCATTAGGAAAGTGCATAAAATGTCATTTATACCAACAGAAATATCATGTTTGTTTGCCATAGTTCCTCTAGCTTTCTCCCGAGAAAATACCAATATGTAGAGCTGGTGTCTCCATGTGGAACCAATTACTGTATCGAAGCTCAAAATAAAATGTACCCCGATTAAAAGCATTCAAAACAATAAAGTCCATTGATAGTATCCAGAAAAAACAAACATAGAGTCTGTAGCAATATCTGGGATTGAGTTAGCCAAAACAAAACCGGATATTTCCTGTTTCATCCTGTCACATCTGGACAAACTCCTGTGGAATTCGTATGCAATGGACTGAGAAAATCACAGTACAATTGGTTTTGGAGAAAAGCAAAGTCTTTTCGTTAGGCAAGTGCAGAAAATGTCATCTATACAAACAGAAATATCATGTTTGTTTGCTGCAGTTCCTCTAGGATTCTCCCTAGAAAATACGAATATGTAGAGCTAGCTGGTGTCTCCATGTGGAACCAATTAATGTTTCCAAGCACAAAATTAAATGTTCCCTGAAAAACAACTTTCAAAAAATAAAGTCCGTGGATAATATCAGGAATACACAAGTACAGAGGCTGTTGCAATATCTGGGACTAAGTTAGCCAAAAAAAAAAACTGGATATTTACGGTTCCATCCAGTCATAACCGGACAAACTGTTGTGGAATTCATATGAAGTGTATAGAGAAAAACACAGGAAAATGGTTTTTGAGAAAACAAAGTCTTTACCTTAGGCAAGTGCATAAAATGTCATCTATAGAAATAGAAATATCATGTTTGTTTGCCGCAGTTCCTCTAGCTTTCTCCCTAGAAAATACGAAGGTATAGAGCTGGTGTCTCCATGTGGAACCAATTAGTGTTTCAACGGTACAAAATTAAATGTTCCCTGATAAAAATATTCAACACAATAAAGTCCATCGATAATATCCAGAAACACAAATACACAGGCTTTCACAATATTTCAGTTTGAGTTAGACAAAACACAACTGGATATTTCTGCTTTCATCCAGTCATATCAGGAAAAAGTCATTTGGAATTCGTATGCAATCAACTGAGAAAATCACAGAAAAATTGTTTGGAGAAAAGCAAAGTCTTTTCGTTAGGCAAGTGCATAAAATGTCATCAAAACAAACAGAAATATCATGTTTGTTTGCCGCAGTTCCTCTTAGATTTCTACCTAGAAAATACGAATATGTTCAGCTGGTGTCTCCATGTAGAACCAATTACTGTATCCAACCTCAAAATAAATTGTTCCCCGATAAAAAACATTCAAAACAATAAAGTCCATTGATAATATCCAGAAAACACAAACACAGAGGCTTTCCCAATATTTCCGATTGAGTTAGCCAAAACACAACCGTGTATTTCTGTTTTCATCCAGTCATATCCGGACAAACCTGTGTGGAATTCGTATGCAATGAACCAAAAATTCACAGTAAAAATGGTTTTGGAGAAAAGCAAAGTCTTTTCATTAGGCAAGTGCATAAAATGTCATCTATACAAAAAGAAATATCATGTTTGTTTGTTGCAGTGACTCTAGCTTACTCCCTAGAAAACAGGAATGTGTAGAGCTGGTGTCTCCATGTGTAACCAATTAGTGATTCCAAGCTCAAAATTAAATGTTCCCTGATAAATAAACATTCAAAACAATAAAGTCCATGGATAATATCAGGAATACAGAAACACAGAGCAGTAGCAATATCTGGGATTGAGTTAGCCAAAACAAAACCGGATATTGCTGGTTACATCCAGTCATATCCGGAGAAACTGGTGTGGAATTCATATGGAATGGACCGAGAAATTCACAGTAGAAATGGTTTTGGAGAAAAGCAAAGTCTTTTCGTTAGGCAAGTGCATAAAATGTCATCGATACAAACAGAAATATCTTGTTTGTATGCCGCAGTTCCCCTAGGTTTCTCCCTGGAAAATACGAATGTGTAGAGCTGGTGTCTCCATGTGGAAACAACTAGTGTTTTGCAGTTCAAAACAAAATGTTCCCCGATAAAACCATTGAAAACAATAAAGTCTGTGGATAATATCAGAAATACACAAACACAAAGTCTGTAGCACTATCTGGGATTGAGTTAACCAAAACAAAACCTGATATTTACAGTTTCATCCAGTCATATCCGGACAAACTGGTGTGGAATTCAGATGTAGTGTACCGAGAAAATCATAGAAAAATGGTTTTGGAGAAAAGCAAAGTCTTTTCGTTAAGCAAGTGCATAAAATGTCATCTATACAAACAGAACGAGCAAGTTTCTTTGCTGCAGTTCCTCTAGCATTCTTACTAGAAAATACGAATGTGTAGAGCTGGTGTCTCCATGTGCAACCTATTACTGTACCCAAGCTCAAAATAAAATGTTCCCCCATAAAAAGCATTCAAAACAATAAAGTCCATTGATAGTATCCAGAAAAAACAAACACAGAAGCTGTAGCAATAGCTGGTATTGAGTTAGCCAAAACACAACCGGATATTTCTGTTTTATCCAGTCATATCCGGACAAAGTGCTGTGGAATTCGTATGCAATGGACCGAGAAAATCACAGTACCAATGGTTTTGGAGTAAAGCAAACTCTTTTCGTTAGGCAAGCGCATAAAAAATCATCGATACAAACAGAAATATCATGTTTGTTTGCCACAATTCCTCTAGCTTTCTCCCTAGAAAATACCAATAGGTAGAGCTGTTGTCCCCATGATGAACCAATTAGTGTTTCAATGGTACAAAATTAAATATTCAATGATAAAAGCATTCAAAACAATAAAGTCCATCGATAATATCCAGAAAACACAAACACAGATGCTTTCACAATATTTCGGATTGAGTTAGCCAAAACACAACGGGATATTTCTGTTTTCATCCAATCATATCCGGAAAAAGTGGTGTAGAATTCGTATGCAATGGACCGAGAAAATCACAGTACAAATGGTTTTGGAGAAAAGCAAAGTATTTTGGTTAGGCAAGTGCATAAAATGTCATCAATACAAACAGAAATATCATGTTTGTTTGTTGCAGTTCCTCTAGCTATCTCCCAAGAAAATACAAATGTGTAGAGCTGGTGTCCCCATCATGAACCAATTAGTGATTCATCGGTACAAAATTAAATGTTCCCTGATAAAAACATTCAAAACAATAAAGTCCATCGATAATATCCAGAAAACACAAACACAGAGGCTGTAGCAATATTTTGGATTGATTTTGCCAAAACACATGCAGATATTTCAGGTTTCATCCTGTCATATCCAGAAAACTGGTGTGGAATTCATATGCAATGGACCGAGAAAATCACAGTAAAAATGGTTTTGGAGAAAAGCAAAGTCTTTTCGTTAGGCAAGTGCATAAAATGTCATCTATACAAACAGAAATCGCATGTTTGTTTGCCGCAGTCCCTCTAGCTTTCTCCTTAGAAAATATGAAAGTGTAGAGCTGGTGTCTCCATGTGGAAACAATTAGTGTTTTGCAGTTCAAAATAAAATGTTCCCCGATAAAACCATTCAAACCAGTAAAGTCTGTGGATAATATCAGAAATACACAAACACAAAAGCTGTAGCACTATCTGGGATTGAGTTAGCCAAAAGAAAACCTGATATTTACGGTTTCATGCGGTCATATCCGGACAAACTCCTGTGTAATTCATATTCAATGGACTGAGAAAATCACAGTAAAAATGGTTTTGGAGAAAAGCAAAGTCTTTTCGTTAGGCAAGTGCATAAAATGTCATCTATACAAACAGAAATAGCATTTTTCTTTGCTGCAGTGCCTCTAGCATTCTCCCTAGAAAATACAAATATGTAGAGCTGGTTTCTCCATGTGGAAACAATCAGTGTTTCGCAGCACAAAACTACTTGTTCCCTAATTAAAAACATTCAAAACAATAAAGTCTGTGAATAATATCAGGAATACACAAACACACAGGCGCTAACAATATCTGGGATTGAGTTAGCCAAAACAAAACCAGATATTTCCGGTTTCTTCCAGTCATATCTGGACAAACTGGTGTGGAATTCATATGCAGTGGACCGAGAAAATCACAGTACAAATGGTTTTGGAGAAAACCAAAGTCTTTTCGTTAGGCAAGTCCATAAAATGTCATCGATACAAACAAAAATATCATGTTTGTTTGCCGCAATTCCTCTAGGTTTCTCCCTAGAAAATTCAAATATGTATAGCTGGTTTCTCCATGTGGAAACAATCAGTGTTTCGCAGCACAAAACTACTTGTTCCCTAATTAAAAACATTCAAAATAATAAAGTCTGTGAATAATATCAGGAATACACAAACACACAGGCGCTAACAATATCTGGGATTGAGTTAGCCAAAACAAAACCGGATATTTCCGGTTTCATCCAGTCATATCCGGACAAAGTGCTGTTGAATTCGTATGCAATGGACTGAGAAAATCACAGTAAAAATGGTTTTGGAGAAAAGCAAAGTCTTTTCGTTAGGCAAGTGCATAAAATGTCATCTATACAAACCGAAACATCATGTTTGTTTGCCGCAGTTCCTCTAGATTTCTCACTAGAAAATACGAATGTGTAGAGCTGGTGTCTCCATGTCGAACCAATTAGTGTTTCCAAGCACAAAATTAAATGTTCCCTGAAATAAAAGCATTGAAAAAAATAAAGTCCGTGGATAATATCAGGAATGCACAAACACAGAGGCTGTAGCAATATTTAGGATTGAGTTAGCCAAAACACAACCAGATATTTCTGGTTTCATCCAGTCATATCCGGACAAAGTTGTGTGGAATTCGTATGCAATGGACTGAGAAAATCACAGTACAAATGGTTTTGGAGAAAAGCAAAGTCGTTTCGTTAGGCAAGTGCATAAAATGTCATCTATACAAACAGAAATATCATGTTTGTTTGCCGCAGTTACTCTGGCTTTCTCCCTAGAAAATACGAATATGTAGAGCTGGTGTTCCTAAGATAAACAAATTAGTATTTCAATGGTACAAAATTAAATGTTCCCTGCAAAAACATTCAAAACAAGAAGTCCATCGATACTATCCAGAAAACACAAACACAGAGACTGTGGCATTATTTCGGTTTGAGTTAGCCAAAACACAACCGGATATTTCTGGTTACATCCAGTCATATCCGGACAAAGTGGTGTGGAATTCGTATGCAATGGACCGAGAAAATCACAGTACAAATGGTTGTGGAGAAAAGCAAAGTCTTTTCGTTAGGCAAGTGCATAAAATGTCATCGATACAAACAGAAATATCATGTTTGTTTGCCGCAGTTCCTCTAGCTTTCTCCCTAGAAAATACGAATGTGTACATCTGGTGTCGCCATGATGAACCAATTAGTGTTTCAACGGTACAAAATTAAATGTTCCCTGATAAAAACATTCAAAACAATAAAGTCCATTGATAGTATTCAGAAAAAACAAACACAGAGTCTGTAGAAATATCTGGAATTGAGTTTGCGAAAACACAACCGGATATTTCTGCTTTCATCCAGTCATATCTGGAGAAACTGGTGTGGAATTCGTATGCAATCGACCGAAAAAATCACAGTAAAATTGGTTTTGGAGAAAAGCAAAGTCTTTTCGTTAGGCAAGTGCATAAAATGTCATCGATACAAACACAAATATCATGTTTGTTTTTCGCAGTTCCTCTAGCTTTCTCCCTAGAAAATACGAATATGTAGAGATGGTGTTCCCATAATTAACTAATTAGTGTTTCAAGGGTACAAAATTAAATGTTCCCTGATGAAAACAATCAAAACAATAAGTCCCTCGAAAATATCCAGAAAACACAAACACATAGGCTTTCACAATATTTCGGATTAAGTTAGCCAAAACATAACCGGATATTTCTGGTTTCATCCAGTCATATCCGGACAAAATTCTGTTGAATTCATATGTAATGGACTGAGAAAATCACAGTAAAAATGGTTTTGGAGAAAAGCAAAATCTTTTCATTAGGCAAGTAGATAAATTATCATCGATACAAACAGAAATGTCATATTTGTTTGCAGTAGTTCCTGCAGCTTTTGCCCACGAAAATAGAAATATGTAGAGCTGGTGTCTCCATGTGGAAACAATTAGTGTTTTCAAGCACAAAACTAATGTTCCCTGAAAAAAAACATTCAAAACAATAAAGTCCATCGAGAATATCCAGAAAACACTAACACAGAACTTTCACAATATTTCACATTGTGTTAGCCAAAACAGAAATGGATATTTCCGGTTTCATCCAGTCATATCCGGAAAAAGACGTTTGGAATTCAGATGTAATGGACCGAAAAATCGCAGTAAAAATGGTTTTGGAAGAGCAAAGTCTTTTTGTTAGGCCAGTGCATAAAATGTCATCTATACAAACAGAAATATCAAGTTTGTTTGTCGCAGTTTCTCTAGCTTTCTCCCTAGAAAATATTAATATGTGCACCTGGTGTCTGCATGTGGAACCAATTACTGTATCCAAGCTCAAAATAAAATAATCCCTGATAAAAAACATTCAAATAGATAAAGTCTGTTGATAATATCAGGAATACACAAAAAGAGAGGCTGTAGCAATATCTGGGATTGAGTTAGCCAAAACACAACCGGATATTTCCGGTTTCATCCAGACATATCCGGACAAACTGTTGTGGAATTCGTATGCAATGGAAGGAGAAAATCACAATACAAATGGTTTTGGAGAAAAGCAAAGTCTTTTCGTTAGGCAAATGCATGAAATGTCATTTATACAAACAGAAATATCATGTTTGTTTACCGCAGTTCCTCTAGCTTTTGTAAGACCCCCGAAAGGTGCCTCACACTTCTACCGACCCCAGAAACACGAATTCCAATCCAATCGCTGCAAGTGCATGAGGAAGTTTATTACATCTGCGCAGATGGGCCGTCTCAGCAACACTACAAAGCAGTGCAGAGAGAACGACCCCGACCTTCAATTGCCCACAGTATTTATGGTTTAAAACCACAACATTAGCATATCTCCACAGCATTACACAGAGGATCACAAGATAAAACGCAGCATGACGAATTATCATAAGATCCAGGGTAAGGGGACAAAAAACCTTGAGCAAGCATAAACACGGGGTCATCATGACCAAAAAATTAACATAGCTCCTAAAATAATTATCACATGCTCCATTATCTCATAAAAGCATTAGCACAATCATCACATGCTACAAGTTTAACTAAAGTTCAATTAGCTCATGAAAGCATTTTGCAAGCCCAGCTATTTTGTACAAAAGCAGAACAATATGCAGTTAGCCAAGCGACTCCATTTTAAACCCAGGCCGTCTTATTTTCTAAACCCAGGCCATCTTATTTTCTCTCACTTTCTCCCTAGAAAATACGAATGTGTAGAGTTGGTGTTCCCATGATGAATCAATTAGTGTTTCTATGGTACAAAATTAAATGTTCCCTGATAAAAACATTCAAAACAATAAACTCCATTGATAGTATCCAGAAAACACAAACACAGAGGCTATCACAATATTTCGGATTGAGTTAGCCAAAACACAACCGGATATTTCTGTTTTTACCCAGTCATATCCAGAAAAATCGTTTGGAATTCGTATGCAATAACCAAGAAAATCACAGTAAAAATGGTTTTGGAGAAAAAGCGAAGTCTGTTGGTTAGGCAACTGCATAAATGTCATCTATACAAACAGAAATATCATGTTCGTTTGCCGCAGTCCCTCTAGCTTTCTCCCTAGAAAACACGAATGTGTAGAGCTGGTGTCCCAATGATGAACCAGTTAGTGTTTCAACGGTACAAATTAAATGTTCCCTGATAAAAACATTCAAAGCACTAAAGTCCATCAATAATATCCAGAAAACACAAACACAGAGTCTGTAGCAATATTTCGGATTGAGTTAGCCAAAACAAAACAGGATATTTCTGGTTTCATCCAGTCATATGTGGAGAAAGTGGTTTGGAATTCGTATGCAATGGACCGAGAAAATCACAGTACAAATGGTTTTGGAGAAAAGCAAAGTCATTTCGTTAGGCAAGTGCATAAAATGTCATCGATACAAACAGAAATATCATGTTTGTTTGCCACAGTTCCTCTAGATTTCTCCATAGAAAATACGAATGTGTAGAGCTGGTGTCTCCATGTGGAACCAATTAGTGATTCCAAGCACAAAATTAAATGTTCTCTGATAAAAAACATTCCAAATAATAAAGTCCGTGGATAATATCAGGAATACACAAACACAGAGGCTGTAGCAATATCTGGGATTGAGTTAGCCAAAACAAAACCAGATATTTCCGGTTTTATCCCGTCATGTCCTGTAAACTGGTGTGGAATTCGTATGCAATGCACTGAGATATTCATATTAAAAATGGTTTTGGAGAATAGCAAAGTCTTTTCGTTAGGCAAGTGCATAAAATGTTATCTATACAAACAGAAATATCATGTTTCTTTGCCACAGTTCCCCTAGCTTTCTCAGTAGAAAATAAGAATGTGTAGAGCTGGTGTCTCCATGTGGAAACAATTAGTGTTTCCAAGCACAAAATTAAATGTTCCCTGATAAATAACATTCAAAACAATAAAGTCCATCGATAATATCAAGCAAACACAAATACAGAGGCTTTCACAATATTTCCGATTGAGTTAGCCAAAACACAACCGGATATTTCTGTTTTTATCCCGTCATATCCGAATAAACCGTTGTGGAATTCGTATGCAATGGACCGAGAAATTCACTGTGCGGAATTACTTCCCTTTTAAATCAAAAAAAAAAGAAAGAGAGATTTACCACACCTAACCTGGGAGTGTCATCTTTGACACACCCTCAACCCTGAGGAACCAAACACAGCTCTCAATCCACACTCATCTCAAGCCTCTAAGGCTCCACTCAAAGCAGACAGTCCACTTAAGATAGAGCCATAGTGTAACAAGAAAAAACACCACAGTGAAGAAACCAAATATATCCAACATGCCAAACAACAAATGCAAAAACCAAGCTAAGAAGAACAGGGAAGACACTATGACGCCCCCAAAAGAAAAAGACACCCAAATTCAAGATTATGAAGATGATGAGATCGAAGAAATGCAAGAAGCGGATCTCAAAAAATATATAAGAACATTAAGAAGTTCTCAAAAACAAATTCTTGAACTACAGAAATCCTTAATGGACAAGATAGAAAATCTCTCTCGTGAAAGTGAAATATTAAGGAGGAATCAAAATGAAATGAAACAACTAGTGGAACAAGAAACTTTGATCGTGACGATAAATCATAACGAAATGAAGAATTCAATAGATCAAATGACAAACACATTAGAGAGCCTTAAAAACAGAATGGGCGAAGCAGAAGAGAAAATATCAGACTTAGAAGACGGAGAACAGGAAAGGAAACAGGCAAACCAAAGAAAAGAAGAAGAAATCAGAAATCTAAAAAATATTGTCAGGAATCTACAGGACACTATTAAAAAACCCAACATTCGGGTTCTAGGAGTTCCTGAAGGCATGGAGAGGGAGAAAGGATTAGAAAGCATTTTCAGTGAGATACTAGCAGAAAATTTCCCAGGTTTGGAGAAGGACAGAAGCATCTTAGTACAGGAAGCTTATAGAACCCCTAATAAACATGACCAAAAGAGATCCTCACCACGACATGTGGTAATCAAACTCACCACAGTGAAACATAAAGTAAAGATCATAAATGTGCAAGAGAGAAATGTCAGATTACTCTTAGAGGATCTCCAATTAGACTCACAGCAGACTTCTCATCAGAAACCCTACAAGCTAGAAGGGAATGGAGAGATATAGCCCAGGTAGTAAGAGAGAAAAACTGCCAGCCCAGAATATTATATCCTGCAAAGCTCTCATTTGTGAATGAAGGTGAAATTAAGACTTTTCATAGCAAACAGAAACTGAAAGAATTTGTTGCCACTCATCCTGCCCTGCAAAAGATGCTTAAAGATGTGTTACACACAGAAACACAGAAACACGGTCACCAATATGAAAGAAGGTAAAGGAAGGAAACCTCACAGCAAAAGATCACAGGAAGCTCAGTTTCTCTTTGACATAGAATTAAACTCTGATGCTCTGTTAAAGCAATGTGTTAAAGTAATCTATTATGTGCTCTTGATGTCTGTTAAATTCGAATTGTTCAAAAACAGCTGAATTTTTATTAAGAGCTATGGGTTATGTAAATATGTGCTTATTTTCAAAGATTTTAATAATCACCTTGTGACAATGATCAAATTTGGTCTATGTTATGTCATGATTTTAAGGAATCTTATTTCAACCAGATATTTTGGATTTTGAGCCTTCTTGGCATTCTTGACAGGCATTCAAAAAATCAAAGTTTCAAACAATCTGGTCTCTAAAATTTCCAGTAAATCCTGGACTTTGGTTTGTCCAGTTTGGGCCCAACTGAAAAAATCGAAGGACCTATGTCTCTCATCTTATAGAGACACCAACTAAGCAGGCTATTTGGATTATATTAGAAGGACTGTCAGGATGTGATGTGGTACCAGACTTTAAGTTTCTATAATGGAAAATGCTATTAGTACAAATGTTTGAGAATTAAAAAGTCTAATGATCTTGTGTTACTAGACATGATAGTTATCTTAATGAGAAAGCCCCAGAGGCCTAAAGGGTTAAATACTTGTCAAATCCTACAGGTGCTTTCAAAAATACTGTGAAGTAAGCAAGTGCCTCTTGTTGGTTGATGAGTTTATAATTTTAAACATGGCAAATTAAAGTCTTTTGTCATCCACAGTTATATATGATGTGCTGCTCATAAAACTAAAGCATTGTTGGTTCTGTGTTTAGCTGTCCTCCTATAGGTTCCTATGGACTTTTTCCAGCCACTTTTATTGTATTCAGTACTTTGGGACGGGTCTGTAAACAGATGAAGCCAATAATGTATTAACAGTACCAACTGAGAGAAAGTATGGTTAACTGAGGTTACTAAAAACACAAAGCAATTCAAATCAATTGGCAATCTACAAAAAGAGTTAAAGATTTTAAAAGCTATTATTAAAATTGTTATATTGGTCTATTATGCTATATTATATGTGTGTACATATTGTATGTCCACATGGGGAAATTTTATTAAGAGTTTTATTTTAAATGGCTTATAGATAAGATTCTCCATAAATTTAAGCTGCTAAAATCAATCAAAGATACATTTTAATTGGTGTGACCTGAATCTGTGTATCATATGTTTTAGACTTTTGGTAGAAAGAAACTAAAAACATTTTAGATGGTTGTGCTTAAGTTTACTGGCTAAACAAACTACACCATGTTAGATATTTAAGAGGTGTTTTCAAATACATGATTCTTAAAATTTATAGAAGGCATTGGACCTTCTGGTAAATGTTTTCTTAAGTTGTTATCTAATGGTTGAAACGGTTTGCTAAGTATTCATGTGATATTGCTATTGTCAGCAAGCGATCTAGGATTTGCTCCCTCATTTCTCTATTCTAAGCCCAACTTGTTCTTTCATTTCTCTATTCTCTTCAAGGTAGGAAACTAATTCTATTATGAAGGAATCTGTAGGATGCACAATTTAATCTTTAGACCTTATAAAAGAGATGGCTAACATTTTTCTGCAATAGCATAGCCAAAATAAGAACTTCAATAATAATCTCATAGCTAGATTCACTTCACCATCAGCAAGGATATAGTAAGTAGAAAAAACCTCCCTTTCAGACCAAAGGGAAAGAAAGTTTGAAAGTGAGAATATAATTTTCCTCATGGGCATTGTCTACCTTAGAAAAACTACTACAGAACATGCCTGTGACTATAGACTTGTAGTTCAGGCCACCGAAGATTAGAGATGGGACACGGGCACTCCCTTGACTTGCATCCTCTGGTCTGCTTTAACACAAACCAGGAGGAAAAGAAAGCTAGGCATCAGAAGCAATGGGTGGCAGGCCTATTAATGGCTGATCTGTACAGTGATCTGCCCTCAAGGAGACCCAACAGGCCAGTCCACTTCAGTGGCTTTCAATGTGGTAAGCCTGGGTTTCAGCAGAAGTCAGCTTGTGAAGAGCCCTGGCAGCTCTGCCAAGAGTTGGATCACTGGAAATGGACCTGCCCTGGAGTTGAAGGATGCCCAGGTCAGAGCCACAGATCTTATTGGCTCTAAGCTGAAAAGCCCTTCACTCAGCCCAACTTCCAAAGTGACCACTGCAGCTGAGGGTATGGTCAAGTAGGGTCAGCAACATTGCAGGCAGAACTGTAAATTTCTTGTTAGAGATGCCCCCTGCATTTACCTGGCCAGCTCTTCTCCCAGGCCAGCCAAGTAACAAAAGTCAACAGAATGCCTTCCCCTAAGAGGTTCACACCTCCCTTAGGATATACCCCATGTGAAGAGATAGATAGGTCTGGGCCTCTGAATTTACAAGGCCCAAAGCCCACCAGATTATTATCAAGCCCCTTCTATCAGGTTCTGTTTGCCTCTCAATCAGAAAAATTACTTGTAGCTTAGACAGCACCTTTCTTAGCTCCTCTAATAATGACTCTGTCCTATGTTCTCGGCCATGTCAAGTGCACTTGGGCCTCATTCCTTTGTAATCATAACCTCTACTCTACCACCAATGGCTCTACTCCCAACCTGTGTGTACTGATGGTCCTCTTCCCACTTAATGCTGTATAATTGCTCAAACCTGGTAAATGCCACTCTTAGGATCATTGGTTACTATCCTCACTCAGTCTTTTATGACCTTGTCTAAATATGATCAGAGTCGGCAAACTTGGAAGGCTTCCATAGACTTGGCAACTCATGATGACAGCCTAGGATGGTTACTGGCGCCATAAACTAGAGTGTCAATTTGTTGGGTCAACAACAGGAGCCACTGTGCACTTGCTCCTCATGTGGGATCTCTGTCCTTAATGTGCTGTACATTGTGATTTAATGCTATAACTAGAACTCAAACAGTATGTTTCACTTTGTGTTTCTATGTGGGTGCAAACCGTTGAAATCTTTATACTAAATTGATCTTCTGTATATAAAGAGAATTGAAAATGAATCTGGATGCAAATGGAAGGGGAGAGGGAGCGGGAGAGGGGAGGGTTGTGGGTGGGAGGGAAGTTATGGGAGGGGGAAGCCATTGTAATCCATAAGCTGTACACTGGAAATTTATATTCATTAAATAAAAGTTAAATAAATAAATAAATAAATAAATAAATGTCACTAACTTGAAAAAAAAAGAAAAAAGAAATTATGGGAATAGTACTCTATAGAATACTATACAGCAGTAAAAAAAATGAAATCCAGTCAATTGCAACAAGATGGGGGAATCTGGAAAACATCATGCTGAGTGAAATAAGCCAGACCCAAAGGGACAAATATCACATTTTCTCCCTGATCGGCGACAACTAACTGAGCACCAAAGGGGAAACCTGTTGAAGTGAAATGGACACTATAAGAAACAGTGACCTTATCAGCTCTTGTCCTGACTGTTGATGTACAATGTAATACTTTATCCATTTTAGTTTTTTTTTTGTTCTAGTACTATTAGTTGAACTCTAATTAACATACATTTATTCTTAGGTGTTTAAATTTTAACTGAAAAGTGATCCCTGTTAAATATAATAGTGGGAATAAGAGAGGGAGGAGAGTACAATTTGGGACATGCCCAATCGGACTTGCCCCAAATGGTGGAATAGAAACGTGCCAGGGGATCCCAATACAATCCCATCAAAGTGGCATGTACCAATGGCATCTCACTAGTCCAAGTCATCAATTTCAGTCATCAAAATCAAGTTCAATTGATCACACTGATAGGTCTAAGAGTCAAAGGGATCACACAAGCAAGACTAGTGTCTGCTAATATTAACTGTTAGAATCAAAAAGGGAGAGAACGATCCAACATGGGAAGCAGGATACACAGCAGACTCATAGAATGACAGATGTCCTAAACTGCACTCTGGCCTCAGAATCAGCCCTTAAGGCATGCGAATATGGCTGAAGAGCCCATGAGAGTATTTTAGGCATGCAAAGCCAAGACACCATGGAAAAGAAAAAAAAAGAAGAAGACCTAAATGAAAGATCTCAGTGAGTGAGATCCCAGTGGAAAGAACAGGTCATCAAAGAAGGAGGTACTTTTCTCTGAAGGGAGGAGAGAACATCCACTTTGACTATGACCCTGTCTGAATAAGATGAAGTCTGTGAACTCTAAAGGCTTCCATAGCCTTAGCAACTCATGACTAGAGCCTAGGGAGATTACTGACGCCATAAACAAGAGTGTCAAATTGTTAAGTCAACAACAGGAGTCACTGTGTACTTACATCCCATGTGGGATCTGTCCTTAATGTGTTGTCCGATGTGATTTAATGCTATAACTAGTACTGAAAATGTATTTTACACTTTGTGTTTCTGTGTGGGTACAAACTGTTGAAATCTTTACTCAATATATACTAAATTAATCTTCTGCATATAAAGATAATTTAAAATTAATCTTGATGTGAATGGAAGGGGAGAGGGAGCGGGAGACGGGAGGGTTGTGGGTGGGAGGGAAGTTATGGGAGGGGGAAGCCATTATAATCCATAAACTGTACATCGGAAATTTATATTCATTAAATAAAAATTTAAAAAAATATAAAAAAATTGATCTTCTGTATATAAAGAGAATTGAAAATGAATCTTGATGTGACTGGAAGGGGAGAGGGAGCAGGAGAGGGGAGGGTTGCAGGTGGGAGGGAAGTTATGTCGGTGGGGGAAGCCATTATAATCCATAAGCTGTACCTTGGAAATTTATATTCATTAAATAAAAGTTAAAAAAAGAAAAAAAATAAAATAAAGTCCGTGGATAATATCAGGAATACACAAACACAGAGTCTATAGCAATGTCTGGGATTGAGTTAGCCAAAACACAAGCGGATATTTCCGGGTTCATCCAGTAATATCCGGTCAAACTGGTGTAGAATCATATGCAATGAACCGAGAAAATCACAGTAAAAATGGTTTTGCAAAATAGCAAAGTCTTTTCGTTTGGCAAGTGCATAAAATATCATCTATATAAACAGAAATATCATGTTTGTTTGTCGCAGTTCCTCTAGCTTTCTCCCTAGAAAATATGAATATGTAGAGCTGGTTTCTGCATGTGGAACCAATTAGTGTTTCCAAGAACAAAATTAAATATTCCCTGAAAAAAACATTTGAAACAATAAAGTCTGTGGATAATATAAGGAAAACACAAACACAGGGGCTGTAGCAATATCTGGGACTGAGTTAGGCAAAACAAAACTGGATATTTACAGTTCCATCCAGTCATATCCGGAAAAACTGGTGTGGAATTCAGATGAAGTGTACCGAGAAAATCACAGAAAAATGGTTTTGGAGAAAAGCAAAGTCTTTTCGTTAGGCAAGTGCATAAAATGTCATCTATACAAACAGAAATATCATGTTTGTTTGCCACAGTTCCTCAAGCTTTCTCCCTAGAAAATACGAATATGTAGCGCTGGTGTCTCAATGTGGAACCAATTACTGTATCCAAGCTCAAAATAAAATGTTCCGTGATAAAAACATTCAAAGCAATAAAGTCCATCGATAATATCCAGAAAACAAAAACACAGAGGCTGTAGCAATATTTCAGATTGAGTTAGCAAAACAAAACCGCATATTTCTCTTTTTAATCAGTCATATCTGGACAAACTGTTGTGGAATTCGTATGCAATGGACCGAGAAAATCACAGTAAAAATGGTTTTGGAGAAAAGCATCGTCGTTTCGTTAGGGAAGTGCATAAAATGTCATCTATACAAACAGAAATATCATGTTTGTTTGTCGCAGTACCTCTTGCTTTCTCCCTAGAAAATACAAATTTGTAGAAATGACGTTCCAATAATGAACCAACAGGTATTTCAACGGTACAGAATTAAATCTTCCCTGATGAAAACATTCAAAAGTATAAGTACGTCGATATATCCAGAAAACACAAACACAGAGGGTTTCACAATATTTCGGATTGTTTTAGCCAATGCACAACCGGATATTTTTGGCTTCATCCAGTCATATTCGGACAAACTGGTGTGGAGTTCGTATGCAATGGACCGAGAAAATCACAGTATAAATGGTTTTGGAGAAAAGAAAAGTCTTTTCGTTAGGCAAGTGCATAAAATGCCATCTATAGAAACAGAAATATCATGTTTGTTTGCCGCAGTTCATCTAGTTTTCTCCCTAGAAAATACGAATGTGTAGAGCTGGTGTCTCCATGTGGAAACAATTAGTGATTTCAAGCACAAAATAAAATGTTCCCTGATAAAAACATTCAAAACAATAAAGTCCGTGGATAATATCAGGAATACACAAACGCAGATGCTGTAGCAATATCTGGATTTGAGATAGCCAAAACACAACCGGATATTTCTGGTTTCATCCAGTCATATCCGGACAAAGTGGTGTGGAATTCCTATGCATTGGACCGAGAAAATCACAGTAAAAATGGTTTTGGAGAAAAGCAAAGTCTCTTCATAAGGTAAGTAGATAAAATATCACCGATACAAAGAGAAATATCATGTTTGTTTGTGGCAGTTCCTCTAGTTTTCTCTCTAGAAAATACAAATATGAAGAGCTGGTGTCTTCATTTGGAAACAATTAGTGATTTCAAGAACAAAATTAAATGTTCCCTGATAAAAAACATTCAAAACAATGAAGTCCGTGGATAATATCAGGAATACAGAAACACAGAGGCTGTAGCAATATCTGGGATTGAGTTAGCCAAAACAAAACCGGATATTTCAGGTTTCATGCAGTCATATCCGGACAAAGGAGTGTGGAATTCATATACAATGGACCGAGAAAAATCACAGTAAATATGGTTTTTTAGAATAGCAATGTTTTTATATTAGGCAAGTAGATAAAATGTCATCAATACAAACAGAAATATCATGTTTGTTTTCTGAAGTTCCTCTAGCTTTCTCCCTAAAAATACGAATTTGTAGAGCTGGTGTTCCCATGAGGATCCAATTAGTGTTTCAATGGTACAAATTTAAATGTTCCCTGATAAAAACATTCAAAACAATAAAGTCCATCGATAATATCCAGAAAACCCAAACACAGAGGCTTTCAAATTATTTCGGTTTGAGTTAGCCAAAACACAACCGGATATACCTTGTTTCATCCAGTGATATCCGGACAAAGTGGTTTGGAATTCGTATGCAATGAACCGATAAAATCACAGTAGCAATGATTTTGGAGAAAAACAAAGTCTTTACGTTAGGCAAGTGCATAAAATGTCATCGACCCAAACAGAAATATCATGTTTGTTTGCAGCAGTTCCTCTAGCTTTCTCCCTAGAAAATACGAATGTGTACATCTGGTGTTCCCATGATGAACCAATTACTGTTTCAACGGTACAAAATTAATGTGCCTGATAAAAACATTCAAAACAATAAAGTCCATCGATAATATCCAGAAAACACAAACACAGAGGCTTTCACAATATTTCAGTTTGAGTTATCCAAAACAAAACCGGATATTTCTGGTTTCATCCAGTGATATCCGGACAAAGTGGTTTGGAATTCGTATGCAATGGACCAAGAAAATAACAATACAAATGGTTTTGGAGAAAAGCAAAGTCTTTTCGTTAGGTGTAGGGAACCAGACCGGAGGAACCGTGCCCCTAAGATGGCGCCGACTCCCTGCTTCCGGGTTCTTCCTCATCTCAGGGAGTTCCCGCTCTTGCTCGCTCCTTCCCGCCTTAGATTTCCCGCTCTAGCTCGCTCCTTCCCGCCTTGCCACGAGATTGTCCTATCCCCGCGCTTCTAGCCTATCACCTGATTTGTGACGTGTATTGTGCATATAAACCCTTGCTACGCGGGTGTAAGGAAAGTTCCTGCCCAGAAGAGATCGAAGCTGGATCTCCGGCTTGCCGAGCAATAAAGGAACCCCGTGCAAAGTGTTCGGTCTCTGTCTCTTGCTGGACGAGGACGGCGCCGAGCAGCTGGTGGCCCGTACGGGGAGCTTCCTCTACGTTGCCCGGTAAGTAGAAGGTAAGCGAGGTCAGTCTTACCGTCTGGGCCCCGCGAGTGAGGTATATCTCGTGGTTGGAGGGTGGACGCACCCTAAGATAGCGGACGTGTTTCCCCGCTTTAAACTGAAAGAATAGCAGACTTGTTTCCCCGCTTTAAACTGAAAATAAGATAGCGGACGTGTCTTCCCGCTTTAAACTGAAAATGGGAAATTCATCTAGCCATTCAATGTTGCTTAATCCGTTAAAAGCATTATTGCGTAGCAAAGGGATTAAGGTTTCTAAGACCACACTTGTCAGGTTCCTTGGAAGTGTTGATTTCTTTGCGCCGTGGCTCACCCACGAGGGCCAAATAACTCTTGAGTCTTGGGAGAAATTAGGAAAGGATCTCCGGCGCACAGTTAACGATCCCCAGGAACCCGATATCGACCCCGTTGTTCTCCCCTTATGGGAACTACTGCGGGCGTGCCTCCAAGAGGAGAGGTCGGTGGGAGCGGACCGCCCGACTCTTACGGCGGTTCGCGAGGCTCTCGAGGAAGTTCGTTCTCAGAGCTCGGACGGCGCCCGGGACCTCATACAATTTAAGGACACGGGATGCCAGACTTCCTCACTGGCCTCAGGCTCCGAATGTGGCTCCGCCTCCTCTGAGTCTGAGGGGGAAGGGGACGGCGATCCTAAATCCCCGCCTCCTACGTATGCGCAGCTGCGGCAAAAGTTAAAAGATGCCTGTTTACGCCCTCTAGTGCCTACGGCTCCTCCTATCGATGTCGTGCCCGCCCATCAGATTAAAGACGCAGCGCCTCCTACTGGCGGTCATGTAGGCGTGCCTCAGCCCCATCTAACACCCGTGCCGCCATGGCCATTAAACGTCCCAAATGTGCCACCTTTTTCAGGCAGACAGTTTCATCAACAAGCCTGGAAACAGTTGCGAACTGGCGCTCCCGCTGCCCCCGCTCAGGCTTACCCTGTTTTGGCTTTGGGCACGCGAGAGGCCCGGCACGAACCATTGGACATGACAGTATTAAAACAACTTAAGGCTGCGGTCCATGACTATGGACCCACAGCCCCATTCACATTGTCACTCCTTGAATCAGTCGGCCAGTCCATTTTAACACCTAGCGACTGGACCCAATTGGCTCGGGCCTGTTTAAGTCCAGGCGGCTTCCTTTTGTGGCAATCTATGAATACAGAGTGCTGTCATGACCAGGCAGATGAAAATGCTGAGGACGGCCACCCTACGTGGAATGCTGATATGCTTTTAGGGCGTGGACCTTATCAGGCTGACCAGACCCAATTCCCTAGACAAGTATACAGGCAAATTTCCAACTGTGCCCAACGTGCGTGGAGGCAGGCGTCCAATCCAAGTGACTCAGCTAGCCACCTCACCAAGATCGTTCAGGGCACGGCCGAACCCTTCGCTGATTTTGTCGCTCGCATACTTGAGGCTGCGTCGCGTATTTTCCCTTCCGAGGTTGACGTTCAGCCACTGGTCAAACAAATTATTTTTGAGCAGGCTAATAAAGAGTGCAAAAACATTCTTCGACAATATAGACATAAATCTCTGGACTCCTGGTTAAAATACTGCAGAGATACCGGTGGGCCACTTACTAATGCGGGCCTAGCTGCGATGCTGGCAAAAGTCAAAGAAAACAGTCCAAAATCTAAATCGACCCGACCCCCCATATCTTCAGGACTTTGCTTCCAATGTCATCAACCGGGTCACAGAAAACGCGATTGCCCCAATTTCAGCCATGGGTATTCCACGGCACAGCCTTCAGGCATAGAGCCTTGTCGCCGTTGCCGCAAGGGCCCTCATAGGGCAGAGGTATGCCGTTCTGCTTTCGATATCGATGGCAACCCACTTACAGGTAGCGCCCAGGGGCCAAAAAACGGCCAGAGGGGGCTCCCCAACCCAGCGAGGAGCCCCCAAAATCAAATCTACTCTCAGGTTCCACCTCCCGTGTCTGCGCTACACCCAGTGCACCCTCAGCCCGTGCCACTTACGGGTCCGCAGGCCTGGACCTCCGCGCCACCTCCCCTCTCCTCTTAACTCCGGAGATGGGGGTACAATTAGTGGAGAGCGACTGCTCCGGTCCTCTGCCCCCGGATTCGGTTGGATTAGTGTTGGGTCGGTCCTCCGCCGCCCTCCGAGGGCTAGCTGTGATCCCCGGGGTAGTTGACTCTGATTTCACTGGTAAAGTAAAGATCATGGTTCAGGCCCCTCAGGGACCTTTAGTAATCAATCCTGGAGACCGTATCGCACAAATGTTATTACTGCCCAGTCTTCACTCTTTAATCCCAGCTAAAAACCACGTTCGCGGCGCTGGTAACTTTGGGTCCTCTGGCATTAATTTTACCGGCTTACATATGCTTTTAAATGAACGTCCCACTTTAGTGTTGCAGATTAATGGCAAGGACATTAAGGGACTTTTAGACACAGGAGCCGACAAATCCATTATAGCAACAAAGGACTGGCCTAGTACATGGCCTACAAATGTGGCGGAACAAACCTTGCAAGGACTTGGTTTTGCTCATTTCCCAAAAATCAGTGCAGCCTTGTTGTCATGGCAGGATAGCGAGGGTCATAGAGGACAGTTTTCTCCATTCATTTTACCTCTACCCATTTCCCTTTGGGGGAGAGACGTCCTGGCCGAAATGGATGTTGCTTTGGTCACCACTTCCCCTGCAGTACGATCTATGCTACAAAATATGGGTTACGTCCCAGGCAAGGGACTCGGTGTCCAGCTCCAGGGCCACCCTTCCCCCATTGAACCAAAACAAAGACCAAGTAAAGTTGGCCTGGGTTTTTCCTAGGGGTCACTGTTTCGCCTCCTAAACCAGTGGAGCCTTTACCCATCTCGTGGCTAACGGACGTACCCGTCTGGGTTCCACAGTGGCCCCTATCTCAGGAGAAACTGGAGGCAGTCAACACTCTGGTCTTGGAGCAGGTCAACGCTGGTCATTTGATCCCATCCACCTCTCCATGGAATACGCCTATTTTTGCCATCCGCAAAAAATTAGGTCAATGGAGACTCTTACATGATCTTAGGGCAGTCAACGCACAGATGCAGCCTATGGGCCCTGTGCAACGTGGTCTTCCTCTGCTTTCGGCACTTCCCAACCAATGGCCTGTTATTGTAATAGATCTTAAGGATTGTTTCTTTTCCATTCCATTGGACAAAAAGGATACCCCACGTTTTGCTTTTACTGTCCCCACCCAGAACCAGGAACAACCGGACAAGCGTTGGGAGTGGACAGTCTTGCCTCAGGGTATGACTAATAGCCCCACCATGTGTCAAGTCTATGTAGCCCAAGTACTAAAACCTCTTAGAGACCGATATTCCGACTGCAGGTGCCTACATTATATGGACGACCTACTGTGTGCAGCCCCCACAGCAGAGAGGCTCCTGGCCTTATACAGTACACTCCAACAAGTGCTGGAAGGGGCAGGGCTGCATATTGCACCTAATAAGGTGCAATTGTCGTCTGTAGTTTCTTATCTTGGGGCTATAGTCGCCCCTACTCAAATTAGACCTCAAAAAATTCAAATAAAAATCAATGCTATCTCCACTCTAAATGACTTACAAAAACTTTTAGGGGATATCAATTGGATTAGGCCCTACCTTAACATTCCTAATGCTGCATTGCAGCCCCTCTTTAATATACTTAAAGGAGACCCGGATCTTGCTTCCCCCCGAACCTTCACCTCTGAGGCCAAACAAGCACTGTCAATTGTCAACAATGCCCTTAGTAAAGCTGCCCTAAAACGTTGGGACCCTGCGGGAGACCTTACTCTTTGGGTCCTCGACACCCTTAAACAGCCCACCGCGGTCCTATGGCAGGATGGGCCTCTCCTCTGGATCCATCCCTCAATGTCATCTACTAGATCTATTAGTTACTATCCCGTGGCAGTGGCGGAGATAACTCTCCTAGCCATTCAGAGGGCTATCCAACATTTTGGACGCGAACCATCCACCATTGTTGTCCCCTATTCCATGGAACAGGTACGTGTGCTAATCGCTTGTACTGATGCTTGGGCGGTTTTAGTCTGCTCCACTTCCGCAACTATTACAAACAGAACACCCTCTGATCCTTTGCTAACCTTTGTTCAGTCTCACCCAGTTATTTTTCCAAAGTCCACATCCCAAAAGCCCTTACAGGGAGCCCCAGTAGTGTATACCGACGGTTCTAAAACAGGAGTCGGTGCATATGTTGTTTCAGGATCTGTGCCAAAAACATTCCAATTCGCTACTAACTCCCCCCAGGTAACTGAACTTCTTATAGTTAACCAAGTCTTCTCTGATTTCCCCGGACCTGTCAATATTGTGTCTGATTCACGCTATGTGGTTAATTCTGTGTCTATCCTTGAGGCCGCAGGACTAGTCAATTCTTCATCCTCCGTAGCGACAGTTTTCCTCACCCTGCAAAAATCTATTTGGAATCGGTCTGCTCCTTTCTTTATTACTCATATTAGAGCTCATTCTTCCTTACCTGGACCCATGACCACAGGCAATGCTATAGCTGATCAAGCCACACGCCCCATTTGGATACTCCAATTTTCTTCCCCAGAAGAGCAGGCTATCCAGTTTCATTCAGAGTTCCATGTAAACGCAAAAACCCTTGCCGCCAAATTCGGTCTTTCTCGTGCTGCCGCTCGCGATATTGTTCGCCATTGTGCCGCATGCCCTACTTTAACCCCTGTGCCTTCGGTGGGGGTTAATCCCCGAGGATTACTACCAGGACATATCTGGCAGATGGATGTCACCCACATATCCGAGTTTGGGACCTTAAAGTATGTTCATGTGTCAGTTGACACCTGTTCCCAAGTAATTTTTGCTTCTCTGGAGACGGGTGAGCGTACCACCCATGTCATTAATCACTGCCTTGCTGCATGGGCAGCCTGGGGCAAACCAAAAACTTTAAAAACAGATAATGGTCCTGCATACACAAGTAAATCATTCCAAGATTTCTGCACCCGTATGCAGGTACAACATAAAACTGGAATCCCTTATAACCCTCAGGGACAGGCCATAATTGAAAGGGCTCATCGAACCCTCAAGGCTTTTCTCTTAAAACAAAAGGAGGGAATTGCCACGGGCAAAACCCCTCGAATGCGCCTCTCCCTTGCACTGTTTACTATAAACTTTTTGAATTTGACAGATCATTCTATGTCCCCCGCTGAGAGACACATGTTAAAGGAGCCATCTTCACGAGGCTATGTCCGTTGGAAAGATGTCCTCACGGGAAAGTGGTACGGCCCGGATCCGGTATTATGCTGGAACCGAGGCGCGGTCTGTGTCTTCCCACAGGAATCTGGAAGAGAACCTCTCTGGATACCGGAAAGATTGGTCAGAAAAACAGCCCCGCCGCCACAAGATACACCTCTATCACCTACGGACGACATCTCCCCCGAGATAACCGAGATTACCACGCTCTCACAGGACGACAAATTGCAACAAAACAACGAGACGTCCCTGTGTACTTCGCTGGGTGAGCTCCTTCATCAACAACAAGTTGGAGAGCGTCAGACATCAGTTCCGCGCGGCAGCGTATGCTGCTCTCCATCACCGTGATCCGGATGCATATGCCATGCTGGCTCGCATGACTTATGACCGGGTCCATACCAGCGATTAAAACCCTCGTCCCCCCATCCCTACTCACGCCTCACATATGGACAATGCCTCCATCAGGCACACACCTTCCTCGAGTTGTCTTGTTCCCCCTCTCATTCATTGGGCTGTATCACCCATCCCTGACGGGGAGCGAAAACTGGGTATGCGAGACCAAAGGTACTGCAGCAGGAGTCCACCCGGGGGTTCCGGGGGTCCTGGGAGAGCATATGCATATGCATGCAGGTTCAATTCCCAGCCTGCCCCAGCAAAAGGGAATAAAAACTGATCCCTAACGGAGACATCAGGGGTTGTGGCCAGGCCCTTGAAGTTCCGTAACTAACGGATCACAAGCACGCTGGGTATGCACCTCTACTCTCTGCCTAGTAAATATTCTCCCGGCCCTCATGAGCCAGGGCCGTCGGGGATGTGATTTGTGCAAAAACAAAAGGAGGGAGATGTAGGGAACCAGACCGGAGGAACCGTGCCCCTAAGATGGCGCCGACTCCCTGCTTCCGGGTTCTTCCTCATCTCAGGGAGTTCCCGCTCTTGCTCGCTCCTTCCCGCCTTAGATTTCCCGCTCTAGCTCGCTCCTTCCCGCCTTGCCACGAGATTGTCCTATCCCCGCGCTTCTAGCCTATCACCTGATTTGTGACGTGTATTGTGCATATAAACCCTTGCTACGCGGGTGTAAGGGAAGTTCCTGCCCAGAAGAGATCGAAGCTGGATCTCCGGCTTGCCGAGCAATAAAGGAACCCCGTGCAAAGTGTTCGGTCTCTGTCTCTTGCTGGACGAGGACGGCGCCGAGCAGTTAGGCAAGTGCATAAAATGCATCGATACAAACAGAAATATCATATTTCTTTGCCACAGTTCCTCTAGCTTTTCTGTAGAAAATAGGAATGTGTGGAGCTGGTGTTCCCAGGATGAACCTATTAGTGTTTCAACGGTACAAAATTAAACGTTGCCTGATGAAAACATTCAAAACAATAAAGTCCATCGATAATATCCAGAAAACCAAATACAGTGGCTTTCACAATATTTCTGTTTGAGTTAGCCAAAACTCAACCGGATATTTCTGGTTCCATCCAGTCATATCTGGACAAAGTGGTTTGGAATTCGTATACAATGGACCGAGAAAATCACAGTACAAATGGTTTTGGAGAAAAGCAAAGTCTTTTCCTTAGGCAAGTGCATAAAATGTCATCTATACAAACCGAAGTATCATGTTTGTTTGCAGCAGTTCCTCTAGGTTTCTCCCTAGAAAATACGAATGTGTAGAGCTGGTGTCTCCATGTGGAAACAATTAGTGTTTTCAAGCACAAAATTAAATGTTCCCTGATAAAAAACATTCAAAACAATTAAGTCCGTGGATAATATCAGGAATATATAAACACAGAGGCTGTAGCAATATCTGGGATTGAATTAGCAAAAAAAAAAAAAAGGATATTTCTGGTTTCATCCAGGCATATCCGGACAAAGTGGTTTGGAATTTGTATGCAATGGACCGAGAAAATCACAGTAAACATGGTTTTGGAGAAAAGCAAGTCTTTTCGTTAGGCAAGTGCATAAAATGTCATCTATAGAAACAGAAATATCATGTTTGTTTGCCGCAGTTCCTCTAGGTTTCTCCCTAGAAAATACGAATATGTAGAGCTGGTGTCTCCATGTGGAACTGTAAGACCCCCGAAAGGTGCCTCACACTTTTACCGACCCCAGAAACACGAATTCCATTCCACCAATCGCTGTAAAGAACATGAGGAAGTTTATTTCATCTGCGCAGATGGGCCAAACTCTTAAGCACAACAACACCCTCTGGTGCAGTGTGAGAAGAGAGGCACCGGATCATCAACTGCTCAGAGTATTTAAGACTAAAAACCACAACATTAGCATATCTCCACAGCATGACACAAAGGATCCCAAGATAAACCGCAGCATGACAAATTCTCATCATCATGACCAAAAACTTGTCATATGCTCAATTATCTCATAAACCACATTAGCACAATCATCACATGTTACAAGGTCAGCTAAAATCTAGTTATCTTAAAAAATGCATTTCGCAAGCCAAAGCATTTTGTACAGAAGCAAAACAATATGCAGTCAGCTCAGCAGCTCCATTTTAACCCTTCCTATCTTAATTTCACATTCCAATTTAACCCCATCCTATCTTAATTTCACATTCCCCCCTTTTCTTTTGGTTAAATTTTAATCTTAAAATTTTAGAGAATTTCTATATATATGCCCTCTATAGTTTCGGTCTCACCACTTTGGTCCTGTCTTTGGTCCTGCCTTCGGTCCTGTCTTGCTAAAATCATGGCATAGGCGGCAGCAAAAAGCCCATGTATTACAAAAACTAAAAATAAAAGTAGTATTATTGAAAGAGTACCCGACCGTACAGTAGGGGGCACATCAGTCGAATTAAAACTTTTAGATGTATTTGCTATCTGGGGGAGCGTAAAGGTCGTGGGTTGGCCTTGGGATTTTATAGTTGCGGCCCCAGGAACAGGCCTTTGGTGGGAAGTCGAGGGTACGACTTCAGTATGGGGAAGGGCTTCCTCTTTAAGTTGAATTTTAAATAGGAGCCCGGGATTATAGTCAGAAACATAAAACCTCAAGCCCCATATTTTTCCCTTCTTCCAGTCTGTAAGGTTGGCCTTTTTTCCTTTTTCTGTGAAAGAAATATTAAGGGGCATAGAGCAGTTGGGATCTCTCCCAGGAGTAAAATTACGGTGTACAGTAATCCAATCCCAACTAGAGGAGGGTTTCCAATATATGTGACCAGTGGTTTCACATCCCCAGGCCTTACAGTAGAAAGATTCTGCTCCCCCGCATCGTCTCTTTTCCTCTGTAGACCTGACATTCTTAGGGCACACATAAAACTCTTGTTGTTGTAACCGGCATCTTTTTATCTTAGACTCGCACCCAAGCCGCGCGGGGCCACTGATCAATGCTCCAGGGGCGAATGCGACACCATAGGCTGCCAAGTTATCCATTCCCTCTACTAGCTTACATACATCAGGGTGCAAGGCAGGCCACCATGTCCCGGAGGGGGCCACGCGGGTAACGGACCATACGACCTCCGTGGTACCAGATTGCACCTCCCACGTGAGCCTCACCGGGGCATACGGGCCGCCCATAATAGGGGTAAAAAGAATTGTTAGCAGTACTAAACAGTTTTTAAAATTCTTATCTTGAGTGGGTTTTGAGTACGTTGTAGTTTCCATTTTGGTGTCGGCTCGTCGGCAGGGTCGTCGGTCTCTTGTCTCTGTTCAGCTGTCGCCCTCTTGACGTGTGACACGTGTATCCAGGCGGCAATTCCGTCTACCTTTATCGCGGTCGGCGTAGTTAATAATACCGTGTAGGGTCCTTTCCAACGTGGCTCAAGCGTCTTAATCTGGTGTCTGCGGACGTAGACAATGTCCCCAATCTGGAACGAATGCGGGAGCGTAGGACACTTGGACTGGTATACGGCAGTCAGCTGTTTCCCTATTTGCCTGTGGATGAGCTGCAAAGCTCGGAAGCGGGTCTGTAAAGTAGAGGATGTTGCAAATGAGTCAATACTGGGTCCCAACAAATCTGCTGCGGGTGGAGGGCCTCCGTACAATATTTCATAGGGTGTTAATCCACATACAGAAGGTGTGTTACGAGCCCTAAACAAAGCCATCGGCAGCAGTTCGACCCAGTCTCTAGTGCCAGTCTCCATTGTTAATTTAGTCAAGGTCTCCTTAATTGTTCTGTTCATTCGTTCTACCTGACCTGAACTCTGGGGCCTGTACGCACAATGCAATTTCCAATCAATCCCCAGCACTTTGGTCACCATCTGACTTACCCTGGAGACGAAGGCGGGTCCATTATCCGACCCCAATACCTTAGGTAAGCCAAACCGCGGGAAGATTTCTTCTAATATCTTCTTAACCACGACTTGTGCTGTCTCCTTCTTCACTGGAAATGCTTCAGGCCAGCCGGAAAAGGTATCTACGAACACTAGAAGGTACTTAATTCCATATCTACTTGGGCGGACCTCTGTAAAATCTATTTCCCAATTAATTCCAGGCCTATCCCCCCGTATCCGGGCTCCTTCAGGTATTTTAGAACATCTGGGATTTACCTTGGCGCATGGGATGCAGGCCTCTACGGTTTGTTTTACTGCTGTAGGTAGTCCCAATAAAAAATGAGAGATCTCCTCCCTATCCAGTAAGGTCTTCAATTTCTTATACCCTAAATGTGTCCATCTATGTAGATCTTGCACTAATCTTCTGGTTTCTTTTGTGGGCAGCACGACTTTATCCTGTATTTTCCAGCTTTTAGTGGCCTCGTCGTAAATTCCCCCTAGCCTTTGTATGGCTGCCACATCTTGTTCAGTATAATTCCATTCTGGCCCCCGGCTGGGAGGGTCTTGCACATCGATGTTTAACACGCAGCTACCCAAGGCGCTAGTTCTGGCCACCTCATCCGCCATCCGGTTACCCTGTGCCACTGGATCCTCTCCTTTTTGGTGGCCAGGGCAATGTATGATGCTCACCTTCTTTGGCAAGAAGAGGGCCTGTAGGAGGTCTAAGATTTCCTGCTTATTTTTAATTTCTCTGCCTGCTGAAGTAAGCAGTCCCCTTCTTTTATATATTTCACCATGCACATGCGCCGTAGCGAAGGCGTATCGACTGTCTGTATAAATGTTTACCCTCTTCCCTTTTGCCTGTTTTAAGGCCTCAGTCAGAGCTACCAACTCAGCTTTCTGTGCTGAAGTGCCCGGTGGTAGGGCGGAGGCCCAAACAACAGTTTTTCCGTCGACCACCGCCGCCCCTGCCCTCCTCTCACCTTGATGGAGGAAGCTGCTGCCATCTGTATACCAGGTGTACTCCGCGTCTGGCAGGGGCTGGTCTGTCAAGTCCTCACGGGCCCCGTAGACTTCAGCCAGTACCTGTTGGCAATTGTGACTGACCTGCGTATGGTCTCCTGGTTCCGGCAGTAGAGTGGCGGGGTTGAGAGAGGCCGTCGTTCCAAACCGGATGCGCTCGGGGTTGAGTAACATTGCTTGGTAATGGGTAATTCTGGCATTTGATAGCCATCGATCAGGTGGCTGACGTATGACCGTCTCAATAGCATGAGACGTCACTACGGTCAGTGGCTGTCCCAGAGTCAGTTTGTCGGAATCTTTCACAATCGTGGCCACCGCCGCTATCATGCGAAGACACGGGGGCCACCCAGAGGCGACACTGTCCAATTTCTTTGAAAAATAGGCCACCGGCCTCTTCCAAGGCCCTAATTTTTGGGTTAAAACTCCCTTTGCAATCCCCCCTCTTTCGTCTATGTATAGGATAAAAGGCTTGTTGGGGTCAGGCAGGCTTAATGCGGGGGCTTCCAAGAGGGCCTTTTTTAGTTGATCGAAGGCCAACTGCTGTTCTTCTCCCCAGATGTAAGGGGAATTGTTTTTTGTGAGGGGATATAGGGAAGCCGCAATCTCCGCAAACCCAGGAATCCACAGGCGGCAGATACCGGCGCTTCCCAGAAATTCCCTCAACTGGCGTGGGTTTTTAGGTGGGGGTATAAGAGCCACCGCCTGTTTACGTCCCTCCGTTAGCCACCTCCTGCCCCCTCTCAATTTATAACCCAGGTAAACTACCTGTCGGGCACATATTTGGGCCTTTTTGGCAGAGGCGCGATATCCCAGCTCACCTAGCTTCTGGAGCAGGGATTCCGTGCCCTGTTTACAGTCCTCTTCGGTTTCTGCTGCCAGGAGTAAGTCATCCACATACTGTAACAAAGTCCATTGAGGGTTACTCACCCTAAAGCTTGCCAAGTCATGATGTAAGGCCTCATCGAATAGTGTGGGCGAATTTTTAAATCCTTGTGGGAGTCTGGTCCAAGTCAATTGCCCCGAGAATCCAGTCTCCGGGTCCTTCCATTCGAATGCAAACAAAGGTTGGCTCTGGGGGCTCAATCTCAGACAAAAGAAAGCATCTTTTAAATCTAGCACTGTATACCAAGTGCGCGATGGAGGCAAAGTGCTCAGCAAGTTGTACGGATTTGGCACGGTCCGGTGAATGTCTTCAACCCGACGATTTACCTCGCATAAGTCCTGCACAGGTCGGAAGTCATTGGTGCCTGGTTTCCATACCGGCAGTAAGGGTGTATTCCAAGGGGATTGGCAGGGTTTTAATATTCCCAAGTCCAGCAGTCTCTTAATGTGGGGCCGGATTCCATCCTTTGCTTCTTTGGTCATAGGATACTGCCGTACAGATATTGGTTCAGCTGTAGGCTTTACATTTACTATAATAGGTGGCTGCTGAATTGCTAATCCTATCCCTCCGGTCTCTGCCCAAGAACTCGGAAACTTTTCGATCCACTCAGGGGCTAGTGAGGTTTTTATTTTTTCTTTGTCATTGTCATATAGACGATGTTCATCTCTTAATTGTAAAGTCAATACCTGCAGAAGGCGCCCTCCAGAGTCCGTCACTGAGGCCCCTTCCTTCTGGAAATGAATCTGGGCTCCCACCTTAGATAGCAAATCTCTTCCTAATAATGGATACGGGCAGTCTGGTACTAAAAGAAATGAGTGGGTGACTTGGCCAGTGGCTAGATCTACCTGTCGTTCTGTGGTCCAACGGCACATTTTTCTTCCAGTTGCTCCCTGGACGCAAGAAATTTTTGAGCTAAGGGGGCCAATATTTTTGTTTAAAACAGAGTGCTGAGCTCCGGTATCCACCATAAACGTGACCGGCCTGCCTCCCACTCTCAGGGTTACCCGGGGCTCAGGGGGAGGCTCCTGGCCCTGACCCCCCTAGTAATCGTCCTCTTCCCCCAGGGGAAGAACTGGAATGTCAGTCTCCTTTCTTCTTCTGGTGGCATTTCTGTTTGGACAATCTCTGGCCCAATGTCCTCTTTCCTTACAGTACACACACTGGTCTCGTTCTACCCGTGGTTTATTTGTGTCTCCCGGGTATTTCTTTGCTTGACCTCTACCATAACCTGACCTATCCTGCCTATTAAATTCGCTTACTGCGGTGACCAAAATTTTAGCTAGTTCCCTATTTTTCTTTTTGTCTCTCTGATCCTGTTCTTTTTGCATTCTTTCCTCTTTTTCTTCTTTAGTTTCCCTCTTATTAAAGATTCTCTCTGCCTCTTTTAGGAGATCCTGCAATGTATAACCCTGTAAGCCCTCCAGTCTCTGCAGCCGCACTCGGATATCTGGGGCCGACTGGCCAATGAAAGACATTATTACATCCGACTGCCGGTCAGGAGCCTGGGGGTCAAACGGGGTGTACATCCGGTATCCCTCCATCAATCTTTCTAGAAACCCCGCCGGGGTCTCCTCATTACCTTGGGTTATGGCACGTACCTTAGCCAAATTGGTGGGGCGTCTCCCTGCCCCCCTGAGACCTGTCAGGAGAATCTGGCGATAGAGACGAAGTCGTTCCCTACCGGCTGCCGTACTAAAATCCCAATCTGGTCTGGTCAACGGGAATGCTGCGTCAATCTCATTTGGCAGTTGAGTAGGTTGACCGTTGTCCCCTGGAACATTTTTTCGTGCTTCCGTGAGAACTCGCTGTCTCTCCTCCGTGGTCAGGAGAGCCCGCAGAAGCTGCTGGCAGTCATCCCAGGTCGGTTGATGGGTTAAAAGAATAGATTCAATTAATCCTGTCAAAGCTTGTGGATCTTGAGAAAAAGGCGGGTTATGGGTTTTCCAATTGTACAAATCTGAAGCTGAAAACGGCCAATATTGCATCTGATCCCCCACCGAGCGAAGTGGGAAAGCCTGTGCCTCCCACTGGCCACCCTCACTCCCCCCTCCCCGACGCAAGCGCAGCCTGGCACCCATGGGGGTTGTACGAGCCGGGGGGCCCTCCCCCCCTTCTCCCTGCGTAGAATCCGGGGAAGGTGCCGCAGGCTCCCTCGGGAGGGGTGCGTAAGGTGGTGGGGTATCAAAAAGCAAAAGATCCTCCTGCCCGCCCGGGAGGACCGAGGGTTTCTTCGCCTTGTGGGAGTCTAACTCCTTTACTGGGCAAAGGGCCGAGGCAGGGGCAACCAGCGAATTTTGCGCTGGGTCTTCCCACACAAAGATGTCAACTGACGGGAGCCCGCTCTGATCCGCGGGTTGCGGTTTTAAAGGTGTTACGGACGGGGGCGGGGTGGGTAAGGCACCCGCCACGACCCGGTCAGCCGGGAGAAAGGGTTTTACCCATTTCGGGGGACATTGTGCCAGGTCCTCCCACACAAAGATATAGGGCACTTGATCCGGGTGCCCTTCCTTGCCTTCTCTGCAGACCTGGCTCTTCACCTGTAAGATAATTCGAGAGTCAAAGGTCCCATCCCGCGGCCACCCGATGTTGAAGGCTGGCCACTCGGACGTACAAAAACTTGTCCAGTTCTTCTTCTGCACTCTCACAGACAAGTTTTGGGCCCGCTCCCGGACCTCTTTCCAATGATCTAAAGTAAGACTCAAAGGTGTAGTTAATTCCTGTCCCATGTTGGGGGGGGGGAAAGGCAAATCAGGAGAGTATATTAAAACACAGAAAACAACCACAAGACTCACAAATCACAAGACTTCACAAAGACACTGCGCGCAAAACCAAGACAAAACCGAAACCACAACTTCCGACGGGAGTGGCTGCTGCCACCAGCCATTCTCCTGGGGAAGAAGACCGAGACAAAACTGAAACCAAGGCTTCCGACGGGAGTGGCTGCTGCCACCAGCCCTCTTCTCCCAGGAAAAAAAACCTTGTACCTGGTGGGGGAGCGGCCTAGCCAGCCTCCCCAGAAACACTGCCACTGGAGCGTCCCCCAGGGCCCGAGCCAGGGGTCGTGGACACGTCTGTCCTTTCCTACTACTGCCTCAACTCTTTCGGCGCCTAGCGCCCGGACGCCTAGCGCCCGTACAACATAAACCTCCGGTACGTCAAGCGCCCCGGGAAAAAATAAAAAAATCAACCAGACACACAAAAACACTTAAAACAGCAAAAACTTACCTCCGATTGGAAAATGGAGCGTGGGTCTGGGGTCTCGAATCCCGGACGGGCCCCCAAGAATGTAAGACCCCCGAAAGGTGCCTCACACTTTTACCGACCCCAGAAACACGAATTCCATTCCACCAATCGCTGTAAAGAACATGAGGAAGTTTATTTCATCTGCGCAGATGGGCCAAACTCTTAAGCACAACAACACCCTCTGGTGCAGTGTGAGAAGAGAGGCACCGGATCATCAACTGCTCAGAGTATTTAAGACTAAAAAGCACAACATTAGCATATCTCCACAGCATGACACAAAGGATCACAAGATAAACCGCAGCATGACAAATTCTCATCATCATGACCAAAAACTTGTCATATGCTCAATTATCTCATAAACCGCATTAGCACAATCATCACATGTTACAAGGTCAGCTAAAATCTAGTTATCTTAAAAAATGCATTTCGCAAGCCAAAGCATTTTGTACAGAAGCAAAACAATATGCAGTCAGCTCAGCAGCTCCATTTTAACCCTTCATATCTTAATTTCACATTCCAATTTAACCCCATCCTATCTTAATTTCACAGAACCAATTACTGTATCCAAGCTCAAAATAAAATGTTCCCGGATCAAAAGCATTCAAAACCATAAAGTCCATTGATAGTATCCAGAAAAAACAAACACAGAGGCTGTACCAATATCTGGGATTGAGTTAGCCAAAACAAAACCGATATTTCCGGTTTAATCCAGTCATACCCAAAGTGGTGTGGAATTCATATGCAATGGGCTGAGAAAATCACAGTACAAATGGTTGTGGAGGAAAGCAAAGTCTTTTTGTTAGGCAAGTGCATAAAATGTCATGGATACAAACAGAAATATCATGTTTGTTTGTAGCAGTTCCTATAGGTTTCTCCCTAGAAAATAGGAAAGTGTAGAGGTGGTGTCCCCATGATGAACCAATTAGTGATTCAGCGGTACAAAATTAAATGTTGCCTGATAAAAACATTCAAAACAATAAAGTCCATCGATAATATCCAGAAAACACAAACACAGAGGCTTTCACAACATTTCGGTTTGAGTTTGCCAAAACACAACCAGATATTTCTGGTTTCATCCAGTCATATCTGGACAAAGTGGTGTGGAATTCGTTTGCAATGGACCAAGAAAATCACAGTACAAATGGTTTTGGAGAAAAGCAAAGTCTTTTCGTTAGGCAAGTGCATAAAATGTCATCGATATAAACAGAAATATCTTGTTTGTTTGCCGCAGTTCCTCTAGGTTTCTCCCTAGAAAATACGAATGTGTAGAGCTGGTGTCCCCATGATGAACCAATTAGTGATTCAATGGTACAAAATTATATGTTGCCTGATAAAAACATTCAAAACAATAAAGTCCATCGATAATATCCAGAAAACAGAAACACAGAGGCTTTCACAATATTTCGGTTTGAGTTAGCCAAAACACAACCGGACATTTCTGGTTTCATCCAGTCATATCCGGACAAACTGATGTGGAATTTGTATGCAAGGGACCGAGAAAATCACAGTACAAATGTTTTTGGAGAAAAGCAAAGTCTTTTCGTTAGGAAAGTGCATAAAATGTCATCGATACAAACAGAAATATCATGTTTGTTTGCTGCAGTTCTTCTACCTTTCTCCCTTGAAAATATGAATATGTAGAGCTGGTGTCTCCATGTGGAACCAATTACTGTATCCATGCTCAAAATAAAATGTTCCCCGATAAAAAGCATTCAAAACAATAAAGTCCATTGATAGTATGCAGAAAAAACAAACACAGAGGCTGTAGCAATATCTGGGATTGAGTTAGCAAAAACAAAACCGGATATCTACGGTATCATCCAGTCATATCCGGACATACTGGTTTGGAATTCGTATGCAAGGGACCGAAAAAATCAGAGTAAAAATGGTTCTCGAGAAAAGCAAAGTCTTTTCCTTAGGCAAGTGCATAAAATGTCATCTATACAAACAGAAATATCATCTTTGCTTGCCATAGTTCCTCTAGCTTTTCTGTAGAAAATACGAATGTGTAGAGGTGGTGTCGCCATGATGAACCAATTAGTGATTCAACCTTACAAAATTAAATGTTGCCTGATAGAAACATTCAAAACAATAAAGTCCATCGATAATATCAAGAAAACACAAACACAGAAGCTTTCACAATATTTCGGTTTGAGTTAGCCAAAACACAACTGGATATTTCTGGTTTCATCCAGTCATATCCGGACAAACTGGTGTGGAATTCGTATGCAATGGACCGAGAAAATCACAGTACAAATGTTTTTGGAAAAAAGCAAAGTCTTTTCGTTAGGCAAGTGCATAAAATGTCATCTATACAAACAGAAATATCATGTTTGTTTGCTGCAGTCCCTCTACCTTTCTCCCTTGAAAATATGAATATGTAGAGCCGGTGTCTCCATGTGGAACCAATTACTGTATCCTAGCTCAAAATAAAACGTTCCCCACTAGAAAGCATTCAAAACAATAAAGTCCATTGATAGTATCCAGAAAAAACAAACACAGAGGCTGTAGCAATATTTCGTATGAAGTTAGCCAAAACACAACCGGATATTTCTGTTTTCATCCAGTCATATCCGGACAAACTGGTGTGGAATTCATATGCAATAGACCAAGAAAATCAAAGTACAAATGGTTTTGGAGAAAAGCAAAGTCTTTTCATTAGGCAAGTGCATAAAATGTCATTGATACAAACAGAAATATCATGCTTGTTTGCCGCAGTTCTAATAGCTTTCTCCCTAGAAAATACGAAAGTGAGGAGGTGGTGTCCCTATGATGAACCAATTAGTGATTCAATGGTACAAAATTAAATGTTGCCTGATAAAAACATTCAAAACAATAAAGTCCATCGATAATATCCAGAAAACACAAACACAGAGGCTTTCACAATATTTCGGTTTGAGTTAGCCAAAACACAACCGGATATTTCTGGTTCCATCCAGTCATATCTGGACAAAGTGGTTTGGAATTCGTATACAATGGACCGAGAAAATCCAGTATAATTGGTTTTGGAGAAAAGGAAAGTCTTTTCTTTAGGCAAGTGCATAAAATGTCATCTATACAAACCGAAGTATCATGTTTGTTTGCAGCAGTTCCTCTAGGTTTCTCCCTAGAAAATACGAATGTGTAGAGCTGGTGTTCCCATGATGAACCAATTAGTGTTTCAATGGTACAAATATAATGATCCCAATAAAAAGCATTCAAAACAATAAAGTCCATCGATAACATTTAGAAAACACGAAAACAGAGGCAGTAGCGATATTTTGTATTGAGTTAGCCAAAACACTACTAGATATTTCTGTTTTCATCCAGTCATATCCGGACAAACTGGTGTGGAATTCTTATTCAATGGACTGAGAAAATCACAGTAAAATGGTTTTGGAGAAAAGCAACATCTTTTCATTAGGCAAGTGCATAAAATGTCATTGATACAAACAGAAATATCATGTTTGTTTGCCAGAGTTCTAATAGCTTTCTCCCTAGAAAATATGAATGTGTAGAGGTGGTGTCCCCATGATGAACCAATTAGTGATTCAATGGTACAAAATTAAATGTTGCCTGATAAAAACATTCAAAACAATAAAGTCCATCCATAATATCCAGAAAACACAAATACAGAGGCTTTCACAATATTTCGGTTTGAGTTAGCCAAGACACAACCGGATATTTCTGGTTTCATCCAGTCATATCCGGACATACTCCTGTGGAATTTGTATGCCATGGACCGAGAACATCACAGTACAAATGTTTTTGGAGAAAAGCAAAGTCTTTTCGTTAGGCAAATGCATAAAATGTCATCAATACAAACAGAAATATCATGTTTCTTTGCCGCAGTTCCTCTAGGTTTCTCCTTAGAAAATATGAATGTGTAGAGCTGGTGTCCCCATGATGAAGCAATTAGTATTTCTATGGTACAAAAATAAATGTTCCCTGATAAAAATATTCAAAACAATAAAGTTCAATGATAATATGCAGAAAACACAAACACAGAGGCTTTACAATATTTTGGATTCAGTTAGACAAAAAACAATGGGATATTTCTGGTTTCATCCTGTCATATCTGCTCAAAGTGGTGTGGAATTCCTATGCAATGGACCGAGAAAATCACAGTAAATATGGTTTTGGAGCAAAGCAAAGTCTTTTCGTTAGGCAAGTGCATAAAATGTCATCTATACAAACCGAAATATCATGTTTGTTTGCCGCAGTTCCTCTAGGTTTCTCACTAGAAAATACGAATGAGTAGAGCTGGTGTCTCCATGTGGAAACAATTTGTGTTTCAAAGCACAAAAGTAAATGTTCCCTGATGAAAAACATTGAAAACAATAAAGTCAGTGGATAATATCAGGAATGCACAAAAACAGAGGCTGTAGCAATATCTGGGATTCAGTTAGCCAAAACAAAACCGGATATTTCCAGTTTCATCCAGTCATATCCGGACAAATTGGTGTGGATTTTGTATGCGATGCACAAGACAATCACAGTACAAATGGTTTTGGAGAAAAGCAAAGTCTTTTCATTAGGGAAGTGCATAAAATTTCATCGATACAAACAGAAATATGTTTGTTTGCCGCAGTTCCTCTGACTTTCTCCCTAGAAAATACGAATATGTGGAGCTGGGGTCTCCGTGTGGAACCAATTACTGTATCGAAGCTCAAAAAAAATGTTCCCAAAAAATAACTATCAAGACAATAATGTCTATGGATAATATCCAGAAAAAACAAACACAGAGGCTGTTGCAATATCTGGGATTGAGTTAGCCAAAACAAAACCAGATATTTCCGGTTACATCCAGTCATATCCGGACAAAATGGTGTGGAATTCGTATGCAATGGACCGAGAAAATTATAGTACACATGGTATTAGAGAAAAGCAAAGGCTTTTCGTTAGGCAAGTGCATAAAATGTCATCTATGCAAACAGAAATATCATGTATGTTTGTTGCAGTTCCTATAGCTTTCTCCCAATTAGTGTTTCTACGGTACAAAAATAAATGTTCCCTGAGAAAAACATTCAAAACAATAAAGTCCATCGATAATATCCAGAAAACATAAACACAGAAGCTTTCACTATATTTTGGATTCAGTTAACCAAAACACAACCGGATATTTCTCGTTTCATCAAGTCATATCCGTACAAACTGGTGTGGAATTCGTATGCAATGCACCGAAAAAAATCACAGTAAAAATGTTTTTGGAGAAAAGCAAAGTCTTTTCGTGAGGGAAGTGCATAAAATGTCATTGATACAAACAGAAATATAATGTTTGGTTGCCGCCGTTTCTATAACTTTCTCCTTAGAAAATACGAATGTGTAGAGCTGGTGTCTCCATGTGTAACCAAGTAGGCTTTCCAAGAACAAAATTAAATGTTCCCTGATAAAAAACATTCAAAACAATAAAGTCCATCGATAATATCCAGAAAACACAAACACAGAGTCGGTAACAATATCTTGGATTGAGTTAGAAAAAAAAAACCGGATATTTCGGGTTTCCAGTCATATCCGGAGAAACTGGTGTGGAATTCGTATGAAATGGACGTAGAAAATCACAGTAAAAATGGTTTTGGAGAAAAGCAAAGTCTTTATGTTCGGCAAGTGCATAAAATGTCATCTATACAAACAGAAATATCATGTTTGTTTGCTTCAGTTCCTCTAGCTTTCTCCCTAGAAAATACGAATGTGTAGAGCTGGTGTCTCCATGTGGAACCAATTTGTGTTTCGAAGCACAAAATTAAATGTTCCCTGAAAAAAACATTGAAAAATAAAAAGTCCATGAATAATATCCAGAAAACACAAACACAGAGGCTTTCACAATATTTCAGATTAAGTTAGCCAAAACACAACCGGATATTTCTGCTTTCATCCAGTCATATCCGGACAAAGTGTTGTGGAACTCGTATGCAATGGACCGAGAAAAACAGAGTAAAAATGATTTTGAAGAAAAGCAAAGTCTTTTCGTTAGCCAAGTGCATAGAAGGTCATGTATACAAACAGAAATATCATGTTGGTTGCCGCAGTTCTTCTAGCTTTCTCCCTAGAAAATACGAATGTGTAGAGCTGGTGTCTCCATGTGGAAACAATTAGTGTTTCACAGCACAAAATTAAATGATCCCTAATAAAGAACATTCAAAACAATAAAATCGGTGGATAATATCACGAATACACAAACAAAGAGGCAGTAACAATATCTGGGATTAAGTTAGCCAAAACAAAACCGGATATTTCCGGTTTCATCCAGTCATATCCGGACAAACTTGTGTGGAATTCGTATGCAATGGACCGACAAAATAACAGTAGAAATGGTTTTGGAGAAAAGCAAAGTCTTTTCATTAGGCAAGTGCATAAAATGTCATCAATACAAACAGAAATATGTTTTTTTCCGCAGTTCCTCTAGCTTTCTCCCTAGAACATACGAATATGTAGAGCTGGGGTCTCCATGTGGAATCAATTACTGTATGCAAGCTAAAAATAAAATGTTCCCAATAAAAAACATTCAAAACAATAATGTCTGTGGAGAATATCCAGAAAATACAAACCCAGAGGCTGTAGCAATATCTGTGATTGAGTTAGCCAAAACCAAACCAGATATTGCGGGTTTCATCCAGTCATATTCGGACAAACTGGTGTGGAATTCGTATGCAATGGACCAAGAAAATCATAGTACACATGGTTTTGGAGAAAAGCAAAGTCTTTTCATTAGGCAAGTGCATAAAATGTCATCTATGCAAACAGAAATATCATGTTTCTTTGCCACAGTTCCTCTAGCTTTCTCCCTAGAAAATACGAATGTGTAGAGCCGGTACCCCCATGATGAACCAATTAGTGTTTCTACGGTACAAAAATAAATGTTCCCTGATAAAAACATTCAAAACAATAAAGTCCATCGATAATATCCAGAAAACACAAACACAGATGCTGTCGCAATATCTGGGATTGAGTTAGCCAAAAAAAAAAATGCGGATATTTCGGGTTTCATCCAATCATATCCGGACAAACTGGTGTGGAATTCGTATGCAATGGACTGAGAAAATCACAGTAAATATGGTTTTGGAGAAAAACAACGTCTTTTTGTTAGGCAAGTGCATAAAATGTCATCTATACAAAAAGAAATATCATGTTTGTTTGCTTCAGTTCCTCTAGCTTTCTCCCTAGAAAATATGAATGTGAGAGCTTGTGTCTCCATCTGAAACCAATTAGTGTTTCTACGGTACAAAATTAAATGTTCCCTGATAAAAACATTCAAAACAATAAAGTCCATCGATAATATCCAGAAAACACATACACAGAGGCTTTCACAATATTTCGGATTGAGTTAGCCAAAACACAACCGGATATTTCTGTATTCATCCAGTCATATCCGGACAAACTGGTGTGGAATTCGTATGCAATGGACAGAGAAAATCGCAGTAAAAAAGGTTTTGGAGAATAGCAAAGTCTTTTCGTTAGGCAAGTGTATAAAATGTCATCTATACAAAAAGAAATATCATGTTTGTTTGCTTCAGTTCCTCTAGCTTTCTCCCTAGAAAATATGAATGTGAGAGCTTGTGTCTCCATGTGGAACCAATTTGTGTTTCCAATCTCAAAATAAAATGTTCCCTGATAAAACACATTCAAAACAATATATTCCGTGGATAATATCAGGAATACACAAACACAGAGGCTGTAGCAATATCTGGATTTGAGATAGCCAAAACACAACCGGATATTGCTGGTTTCATCCAGTCATATCCAGACAAACTGGTGTGGAATTCGTATGAAGTTTACCGAGAAAATCACAGTAAAAATGGTTTTGGAGAAAAGCAAAGTCTTTTCATGAGGCAAGTCCATAAAATGTCATCTATAAAAACAGAAATATCATGTTTGTTTGCCACAGTTCCTCTAGATTTCTCCCTAGAAAATACGAATGTGTAGAGCTGGTGTCTCCATGATGAACCAATTAGTGTTTTTACGGTACAAAATTAAATGTTCCCTGATAAAAACATTCAAAACAATAGTTCCATGGATAATATCCAGAAAACACAAACACAGAGTCTGTAGCAATATTTCGGATTGAGTTAGCTAAAACACAACAGGATATTTCTGGTTTCATCCAGTCATATCCGGACATACTGGTGTGGAATTCGTATGCAATGGACCGAGAAAATCACAGTAAAATGGTTATGGAGAAAAGCAAAGTCTTTTCATTAGGGAAGTAGATAAAAGATCATCTATACAAAAGAAATATCATGTTTGTTTCCGCAGTTCCTCTAACTTTTTCCCTAGAAAATACAAATATGTAGAGCTGGTGTCACCATGTGGAAACAATTAGAGTTTCCAAGCACAAAATTAAATGTTCCCTGATAAAAGACATTCAAAACAGTATAGTCTGTAGATAATATCAGGAATGCAAAAACACAAAAGCTGTAGCAATATCTGGGATTCAGTTAGCCAAAACAAAACCTGATATTTCCGCAGTCAACCAGTCATATCCGGAAAAACTGGTGTAGAATTCGTATGCAATGGACTGAAGAAATCACAGTAAAAATGGTTTTGAACATAAGCAAAGTCGTATCATTAGACAAGTGCATAAAATGCCATTGATACAAACAGAAATATCATGTTTGTTTTC
This sequence comes from Lepus oiostolus, assembly GCA_036325905.1. Taxonomy (NCBI): domain Eukaryota; kingdom Metazoa; phylum Chordata; class Mammalia; order Lagomorpha; family Leporidae; genus Lepus; species Lepus oiostolus. The sequence goes on along the minus strand of CM070808.1, from coordinate 54,302,255 downwards.
GCAATTCCTCTAGTTTTCTCCCTAGAAAATAGGAATCTGTAGATCTGGTGTCCCCATGATGAACCAATTAGAGTTCCTACGGTACAAAATTAAATGTTCCCTCATAAAAACATTCAAAACAATAAAGTCCATCGATAATATCCAGAAAACACAAACACAGATGCTTTCACAATATTTCGGATTGAGTTAGCCAAAACACAACCAGATATTTCTGTTTTCATCCAGTCATATCTGGACAAAGTGGTTTGGAATTCGTATGCAATGAACAAAAAAAAAATCACAGTAAAAATGGTTTTGGAGAAAAGCAAAGTCTTTTCGTTAGGCAAGTGCATAAAATGTCATCTATACAAACAGAAATATCATGTTTGCTTGCCGCATTTCCTCTAGCTTTCTCCGTAGAAAATATGAATGTGTAGAGCTGGTATCTCCATGTGGAAACAATTAGTGTTTCCAAGAACAAAATTAAATGATCCCTGATAAAAAACATTCAAAACAATAAAGTCTGTGGATAATATCAGGAAACACAAACACAGAGGCTGCCACAGTTCCTCTAGCTTTCTCCCTAGAATATCCCAGTCTGTAGAGCTGGTGTCTTCATTTCGAACCAATTACAGTATCCAAGCTCAAAATAAAATGTTCCCCGATAAAATACATTCAAAATAATAAAGTCCATTGATTGTATCCAGAAAACACAAACACATAGGTTTTCACAATATTTCGCATTGAGTTAGCCAAAACACAACCGGATACTTCTGGTTTCATCCAGTCATATCCGGACACACTTGTGTGCAATTCGTATGCAATGGAATAAGAAAATGACAGTAAAAATGATTTTGGAGAAAAGCAAAGTCTTTTCGTTAGGCAAGTGCATTAAATGTCATCGATACAAACAGAAATATCATGATTGTTTGCCGCAGTTTCTCTACATTTCTCCCTCGAAAATACGAATGTGTAGAGCTGGTATCCCCATGATGAAAAAATTAGTGTTTCTACGATACAAAGAAAATTGTTACATGTTAAAAATATTCAAAACAATAAAGTCCATCGACAAAATCCAGAAAACACAAACACAGAAACTTTCATAATATTTCGCATTGAGTTAGCCAAAGAACAACCGGGTATTTCTGCATTCATCCAGTATTATCCGGACAAACTCGTGTGCAATTCATATGCAATGGACCGAGAAAATCACAGTTAATATGGTTTTGGAGAAAAGCAAAGTCTTTTCGTTAGGCAAGTGCATAAAATGTCATCGATACAAACAGAAATATCATGTTTGTTTGCCGCAGTTCCTCTAGCTTTCTCCCTAGAAAATAAAATATGTAGAGCTGGTGTCTCCATGTGGAACCAATTACTGTATCCAAGTTAGAATTAAATGTTCCCCGATAAAAACAATGAAAACAAAAAAGTCCGTTGATAATATCCAGAAAACACAAACACAGAGGCTGTAGCAATATCTGGGAGTGAGTTAGCCAAACAAAAGTGGATATTTCCGGTTTCATCCAGTCATATCCGGAAAGAGTCGTTTGGAATTCAGATGCAATGGACCGAAAAAATCACAGTAAAAATGGTTTTGGAGAAAAGTAAAGGCTTTTCGTTAGGCAAGTGCATAAAATGTCATCTATACAAACAGAAATATCATGTTTGTTTGCCGCAGTTCCTCTAGCTTTCTCCCTAGAAAATAAAATATGTAGAGCTGGTGTCTCCATGTGGAACCAATTACTGTATCCAAGTTAGAATTAAATGTTCCCCGATAAAAACAATGAAAACAAAAAAGTCCGTTGATAATATCCAGAAAACACAAACACAGAGGCTGTAGCAATATCTGGGAGTGAGTTAGCCAAACAAAAGTGGATATTTCCGGTTTCATCCAGTCATATCCGGAAAGAGTCGTTTGGAATTCAGATGCAATGGACCGAAAAAATAACAGTAAAAATGGTTTTGGAGAAAAGTAAAGGCGTTTCGTTAGGCAAGTGCATAAAATGTCATCTATACAAACAGAAATATCGTGTTTGTTTTTCGTAGTTCCTCTAGCATTCGCCCTAAAAAATACAAATGTGTAGAGCTGGTGTCTCCATGTGGAACCAATTAGTGTTTCCAAGCTCAAAATAAAATGTTCCCTGATAAAAAACATTCAAAACAATAAAGTCCGTGGATAATATCAGGAATACACAAACACAGAGGCTGTAGCAATATCTGGGATTGAGTTAGCCAAAACACAACCGGATATTTCCGCTTTCATCCAGTCATATCCGGACAAAGTGGTGTGGAATTCGTATGAAGTGTACCGAGAAAATCACAGAAAAATGGTTTTGGAGCAAAGCAAAGTCTTTTCGTTAGGCAAGTGCATAAAATGTCATCTATACAAACAGAAATATCATGTTTGTTTGCCGGAGTTCCTCTAGCTTTCTGCCTCGAAAATACGAATGTGTAGAGCTGGTGTCCCCATGATGAACCAATTATTGTTTCTACGGTACAAAATTAAATCTTCCCTGATAAAAATATTCAAAACAATAAAGTCCATCGATAATGTCCAGAAAACACAAACACAGAGGCTTTCACAATATTTTGGATTGAGTTAAGCAAAACACAACCGGATATTTCTGGTTTCATCCAGTCATATCCGGAAAAAGTCATTTGGAATTTGGATGCAATGGACCGAGAAAATCACAGTACAAATGGTTTTGGAGAAAAGCAAAGTCTTTTCGTTAGGCAAGTGCATAAAATGTCATCTATACAAACAGAAATATCATGTTTGTTTGGCACAGTTCCTCTAGCTTTCTCCCTAGAAAATACAAATATGTTCAGCTGGTGTCTCCATGTGGAACCAATTACTGTATCCAAGCTCAAAATAAAATGTTCCCCAATAAAAAACAATCTAAAGAATAAATTCCGGATAGGAAATTAGGAGAGCCGCAAGATGGCGTAAAAGTCAGGAAGCACACTATTAGTCCGGAAGTGAGACAGTTTAATATAAATGGAGATACTGCAGGGTCAAGGAAGAGTATGGGATGAAACAGCAGAGGAAACAGTTCCGGAACTAGTGATTCACAGTGTACCTGCGTGGAGAGCGTGGGAGCCCAAGTTCGGGACACCAGCGGCAGACTCAACACACCAGCGCTGGAATGTGAGGTGAGCCGAACCTCAATAGCCCGAGACACCAGCGGGCAAGTGGAAAGAGGAGGCTAGAGGGAACGAGGCTTGAAACTCCGTGGGGAAAAATTCACCAGGCTAATTAGAAGAGAGAGAGGAAAAAAATAAAAAAAGTGACCCATAGGGACAAAAGTTTCTCTCTCTCCGCTCACCTCTCAAAGGTGAGCAAGACAGAGCAGGCGCCATTTTGGACATACGTCATAAGCAGGGTGACCTCAGGTCTGCACCGGCCCTGAGCCTAGCAGAAACACCTGACTCTGAGGGGAGGTGTGAAATAACAGGAGTTTAGGATCTAACTTGGCAACCCAGTGGGAGACTGCAGGAGAATTGGAGCCCACACTGAGGGCAGCACAGATTCCCTGTGTGGTCCTTGGGAAAGAGCTTCCGATCTCTGGCTCCTGTGGGTATATCATTTGCCTGCTAACTACCTCCAATTACGTTCAGCTGTGCAGAATTACTTCCCTTTTGAATCAAAAAAAAGAAAGAGACATTTACCACACCTAACCTGGGAGTGTCATCTTTGACACACCCTCAACCCTGAGGAACCAAACATAGCTCTCAGTCCACACTCATCTCAAGCCTCTAAGACTCCACTGAAAGCAGACCGTCCACTTAATATAGAGCCATAGTGTAACAAGAAAAAACACCACAGTGAAGAAACCAAATATCTCCAACATGCCAAACAACAAACACAAAAACCAAGCTAACAAGAACAAGGAAGACACTATGATGTCCCCAAATGAAAAAGGCACCCCAATTCAATATTATGAAGATGAAGAGATCGAAGAAATGCAAGAAGCGGATCTCAAAAAAATTGATAAGAACATTAAGAAGTTCTCAAAAACAAATTGTTGAACTACAGAAATCCTTAATGGACAAGATAGAAAATCTCTCTCGTGAAAATGAAATATTAAGGAGGAATCAAAATGAAATGAAACAACTAGTGGAACAAGAAACTGTGATAGTGACGAGAAATCATAATGAAATGAAGAATTCAATAGATCAAATGACAAACACATTAGAGAGCCTTAAAAACAGAATGGGCGAAGCAGAAGAGAAAATATCAGACTTAGAAGACGGAGAACAGGAAAGGAAACAGGCAAACCAAAGAAAAGAAGAAGAAATCAGAAATCTAAAAAATATTGTCAGGAATCTACAGGATACTATTAAAAAACCCAACATTCGGGTTCTAGGAGTTCCTGAAGGCATGGAGAGGGAGAAAGGATTAGAAGGCATTTTCAGTGAGATACTAACAGAAAATTTCCCAGGTTTGGAGAAGGACAGAGGCATCTTAGTACAGGAAGCTTATAGAACCCCTAATAAACATGACCAAAAGAGATCCTCACCACGACATGTTGTAATCAAACTCACCACAGTGAAACAAAGAAAAGATCCTAAAATGTGCAAGAGAGAAACATCAGATTACTCTTAGAGGATCTCCAATTAGACTCACAGCAGACTTCTCATCAGAAACCCTACAAGCTAGAAGGGAATGGCAAGACATAGCCCAGGTACTAAGAGAGAAAAACTGCCAGCCCAGAATACTATATCCTGCAAAGCTCTCATTTGTGAATGAAGGTGAAATTAAGACTTTTGATAGCAAACAGAAACTGAAAGAATTTGTTGCCACTCATCCTGCCCTGCAAAGGATGCTTAAAGATGTGTTACACACAGAAACACAGAAACATGGTCACCAATATGAAAGAAGGTAAAGGAAGGAAACCTCACAGCAAAAGATCACAGGAAGCTCAATTTCTTTTTGACATAGAATTAAACTCTGATGCTCTGTTAAAGCAATGTGTTAATGTAATCTATTATGTGCTCTTGATGTCTGTTAAATTCTAATTGTTCAAAAACAGCTGAATTTTTATTAAGAGCTATGGGTTATATAAATATGTGCTTATTTTCAAAAATTTGAATAATCACCTTGTAACAATGATCAAATTTGGTTTATGTTATGTCATGATTTTAAGGAATCTTGTTTCAACCAGATATTTTGGATTTTGAGCCTTCTTGGCATTCTTGACAGGCATTCAAAAAATCAAAGTTTCAAACAATCTGGTCTCTAAAATTTCCAGTAAATCCTGGACTTTGGTTTGTCCAGTTTGGGCCCAACTGAAAAAATCGAAGGACCTATGTCTCTCATCTTATAGAGACACCAACTAAGCAGGCTATTTGGATTATATTAGAAGGACTGTCAGGATGTGATGTGGTACCAGACATTAAGTTTCTATAATGGAAAATGCTATTAATACAAATGTTTGAGAATTAAAAAGTCTAATGATCTTGTGTTACTAGACATGATAGTTATCTTAATGAGAAAGCCCCAGAGGCCTAAAGGGTTAAATACTTGTCAAATCCTACAGGTGCTTTCAAAAATACTGTGAAGTAAGCAAGCGCCTCTTGTTGGTTGATGAGTTTATAATTTTAAACATGGCGACTTTAAGTCTTTTGTCATCCACAGTTATATATGATGTGCTGCTCATAAAACTAAAGCGTTGTTGGTTCTGTGTTTAGCTGTCCTCCTATAGGTTCCTATGGACTTTTTCCAGCCACTTTTATTGTATTCAGTATTTTGCTATGGCTCTGTAAACAGATGAGGCCAATAATGTATTGACAGTACCAACTGAGAGAAAGTATGGTTAACTGACGTTACTAAAAACAAAAAGCAATTCAAATCCATTGGCAATCTACAAAAAGAGTTAAAGATTTTAAAAACTATTATTAAAATTGCTATATTGGTCTATTATGCTATGTTATATGTGTGTACATATTGTATGTCCACATGGGGAAATTTTATTAAGAGTTTTATTTTAAATGGCTTATCGATAAGATTGTCAATAAATTTAAGCTGCTAAAATCAATCAAAGATACATTTTAATTTGTGTGACCTGAATCTGTGTATCATATGTTTTAAACTTGTTGGTAGAAAGAAACTAAAAACATTTAGATGGATGTGCTTAAGTTTACTGGCTAAACAAACTACACCATGTTAGATATTTAAGAGGTGTTTTCAAATACATGATTCTTAAAATTTATAGAAGGCATTGGACCTTCTGGTAAATGTTTTCTTAAGTTGTTATCTAAGGGTTGAAACAGTTTGCTAAGTATTCATGTAATATTGCTATTGTCAGTAAGCGATCTAGGACTTGTTCCCTCATTTCTCTATTCTAAGCCCAACTTGTTCTTTCATTTCTCTATTCTCCTCAAGGTAGGAAACGAATTCCATTATAAAGAAATCTGTGGACGCACAATTTAATCTTTAGACCTTATAAAAGAGATGGCTAACATTTTTCTGTAATAGCATAGCCAAAATAAGAACTTAAATAATAATCTCATAGTAGATTCACTTTGCCATCAGCGAAGTATACAGTAAGTAGAAAAAACCTCCCTTTCAGACCAAAGGGAAAGAAAGTTTGAAAGTGAGAATATAATTTTCCTCATGGGCATTGTCTACCTTAGAAAAACTACTGCAGAACATGCCTGTGAATATAGACTTGTAGTTCAGGCCGCAGAAGATTAGAGATGGGACTTGGGCACTCGCTTGACTTGCATCCTCTGGTCTGCTTTAACACAAACCAGGAGGAAAAGAAAGCTAGGCATCAGAAGCAATGGGTGGCAGGCCTATTAATGGCTGATCTGTACAGTGATCTGCCCTCAAGGAGACCCAACAGGCCAGTCCACTGCAGTGGCTTTCAAAGTGGTAAGCCTGGGTTTCAGCAGAATTCAGCTTTTGAAGAGCCCTGGTAGCTCTGCCAAGAGTTGGATCACTGGAAATGGACCTGCCCTGGAGTCCAAGGATGCCCAGGTCAGAGCCACAGATCTTATTGGCTCTAAGCTGAAAAGCCCTTCACTCAGCCCAACTTCCAAAGTGACCACTGCAGCTGAGGGTTTGGTCAAGTAGGGTCAGCAACATTGCAGGCAGAACTGTAAATTTCTTGTTAGAGATGCCCCCTGCATTTACCTGGCCAGTGCTCCTCCCAGGCCAGCCAGGTAATGAAAGTCAACAGAGTGCCTTCCCCTAGGAGGTTCACACCTCCCTTAGGATATACCCCTGTGAAGAGATAGATAGGTCTGGGCCTCTGAATTTACAAGGCCTAAAGCCCAACAGATTATTATCAAGCCCCTTCTATCAGGTTCTATTTGCCTCTCAATCAGAAAAATTACTTGTAGCTTAGACAGCACCTTTCTTAGCTCCTCTAATAATGATTCTGTCCTTTGTTCTAGGCCCTGTCTAGTGCACTTGGGCCTCATTCCTTTGTAATGATAACCTCTACTCTACCACCAATGGCTCTACTCCCAACCTGTGTGTACTGATAGTCCTCTTCCCCACTTAATGCTGTACAATTGTTCAAACCTGGTAAATGCCACTCTTAGGATCATTGGTTACTATCCTCACTCAGTCTTTTATGACCTTGTCTAAATATGATCAGATTCGGTAAACTTGGAAGGCTTCCATAGCCTTGGCAACTCATGATGTCAGCCTAGGATGGTTACTGGCGCCATAAACTAGAGTGTCAATTTGTTGGGTCAACAACAGGAGCCACTGTGCACTTGCTCCTCATGTGGGATCTCTGTCCTTAATGTGCTGTACATTGTGATTTAATGCTATAACTAGTACTCAAACAATATGTTTAACTTTGTGTTTCCATGTGGGTGCAAACTGTTGAAACCTTTACTTCATATATACTAAATTGATCTTCTGTATATAAAGAGAATTGAAAATGAATCTTGATGAAAATGAAAGGGGAGAGGGAGCGGGAGAGGGGTGGGTTGTGGGTGGGAGGGAAGTTATGGGAGGGGGAAGCCATCGTAATCCATAAGCTGTACAAAGGAAATTTATATTTATTAAATAAAAGTTAAAAAAAAGAAAAAAAATAAAGTCCATCGATAATATCCAGAAACCACAAACACAGAGGCTTTCAAAATATTTCGGATTGATTTAGCCAAAACAAAACCGTATATTTCTGTTTTCATCCAGTCATATCCGAACAAAGTGGTGTGGAATTCGTATGCAATGGACCGAGAAAATCACAGTAAAAATGGTTTTGGAGAAAAGCAAAGTCCTTTCGTTAGGAAAGTGCATAAAATGTCATCTATATAAACAGAAATATCATGTTTGTTTGTCACAGTTCCTCTAGCTTTCTCCCTAGAAAATAAGAATGTGTAGAGCTGGTGTCTCCATGTGATACCAGTTAGTGATTCCAAGCACAAAATTAAAGTTCCCTGATAAAAAACATTCAAAACCATAAAGTCTGTGGATAATATCCAGTAAACACAAACACAAAGGCTGTAGCAATATCTGGTATTGAGTTTGCCAAAAGAAAACCGGATATTTCCGGTTTCATCCAGTCATATCCGGTAAACTGGTGTGGAATTCGTAAACAATGGACCGAGATATTCACAGTAAAAATGGTTTTGGAGAAAAGTAAAGTCTTTTCGTTAGGCGAGTGCATAAAATGTCATCTATACAAACAGAAATATCATGTTTGTTTGCCGCAGTTCCTCTAGCTTTCTCCCTAGAAAATATGAATGTTTAGAGCTGGTGTCTCCAGTTGGAACCAATTAATGTTACCTAGATTAAAATTAAAAGTTCCCTGATAAAAAATATTCAAAACAAAATAGTCCGTTGATAATATCAGGAATACACAAACACAGAGGCAGTAGCAATATCTGGGATTGAGTTAGCCAAAACACAACTGGATATTTCATGTTTCTTCCAGTCATATCCGGACAAACTGGTGTGGAATTCCTATGCAATCGACAGAGAAAATCACAGTAAACATGGTTTTGGAGAAAGCAAAGTATTTTCGTTAGGCAAGTGCATAAAACGTCATCTAACAAACAGAAATATCATGTTTGTTTGCCTAGTTCCTTCAGCAGACTCGCTAGAAAATATGAATGTGTAGAGCTGGTGTCCTCATGATGAACCAATTAGTGTTTCCAAGCACAAAATTAAATGTACCCTGATAAAAACATTCAAAACAATAAAGTCCATTGATAATATCCAGAAAACACAAACACAGAGGCTGGAGCAATATTTTGGATTGAGTTAGCCAAAACACAACCAGATATTTCTGGTTACATCCAGTCATATCCGGATAAAGTGGTGTAGAATTCGTATGCATTGGACCGAGAAAATCACAGTAAAAATAGTTTTGCAGAATAGCAAAGTCTTCTCATTAGGCAAGTGCATAAAATGTCATCTATACAAACAGAAATATCATGTTTGTTTGCCGCAGTTCCTCTAGATTTCTCCCTAGAAAATACAAATCTGTAGAACTGGTGTCTAGATGTGGAACCAATTCGTGATTCAACGGTACAAAATTAAATTTTCTCTGAAAAAACATTCAAAACAATAAAGTCCATTGATAATATCAGGAATGCACAAACTCAGAGGCTGTAGCAATATCTGAGATTAAGTTATCCAAAAGAAAACCGGACATTTCCGGTTTCATCCCGTCATATACGGACAAACTGGTGTGGAAATCGTATGGAATGGACCGAGAAAATCACAGTACAAATGGTTTTGGAGATAAGCAAAGTCTTTTAATTAGGCAAGTGCATAAAATGTCATCTATAGAAACAGAAATATCATGTTTATTTGCCGCACTTCCTCTGCTTTCTCCCTAGAAAATACGAATGTGTAGAGCTGGTGTCTCAATGTGGAATCAATTAGTGTTTCCAAGCATAAAATTAAATGTTTCCTGAAAAAAAATATTCAAAAAAATAAAGTCCTTGGGTAATATCAGGAATACACCTACAGAGAGGCTGTAGCAATATTCAGGATTGTGTTTGCCGAAACACAACCAAATATTTCCGGTTTCATCCAGTCATATCCGGACAAACTGGTATGGAAGTCGTATGGAATGGACCGAGAAAATCACAGTACAAATGGTTTTGGAGAAAAGCAAAGTCTTTTCGTTAGGCAAATGCAAAAAATGTCATCTATACCAACAGAAATATCATGTTTGTTTGCCGCAGTTCCTCTAGCTTTCTCCCTAGAAAATACGAATGTGTAGAGCTGGTGTCCCCATGATGAACCAATTAGTGTTTCTATGGTACAAAATTAAATGTTCCCTGATAAAACATTCAAAACAATAAAGTCCGTGGATAATATCAGGAATACACAAACACAGAGGCTGTAGCAATATTGCGGATTGAGTTAGACAAAACACAACCGGATATTTCCGGTTTCATCCAGTCATATCCCGACAAACTAGTGTGGAATTCCTATCCATGGACCGAGAAAATCACAGTAAAAATGGTTTTGGAGAAAAGCAAAGTCTTTTCGTTAGGCAAGTGCATAAAATGTCATCTATACAAACAGAAATATCATGTTTGTTTGCCACAGTTCCTCTAGCTTTCTCCCTAGAAAATACGAATATGTAGAGCTGGTGTCTCCATGTGGATACAATTAGTGTTTCCAAGCACAAAATTAAATGTTCCCTGATAAAAAACATTCAAAACAATAAAGTCTGTAGATAATATCAGAATACATACACACAGAGGCTGTAGCAATATCTGGGATTGAGTTAGCCAAAACAAAACCGGATATTTACGGTTTCATCCAATCATATCCGGACAAACTGGTGTGGTATTCGTGTGCAATGGACCGAGAAAATCACAGTAAAAATGGTTTTGGAGAAGAGCAAAGTCTTTTCATTAGGCAAGTAGATAAATTATCATCGATACAAACATAAATATCATGTTTGATTGCGGCAGTTCCTCTAGCTTTCTCCCTAGAGAATACAAATATATAGAGCTGGTGTCTCCATGTGGAAACAGTTAGTGCTTTCAAGCTGAAAATTAAATGTTCCTTGATAAAAAACATTCAAAACTATAAAGTCCGTGGATAATATCAGGAATACTCAAACACAGAGGCTGTAGTAATATCTGGGATTGAGTTAGCCAAAACAAAACCGGATATTTACGGTTTCATCCAATCATATCCGGACAAAATGGTGTGGTATTCGTGTGCAATGGACCGAGAAAATCACAGTAAAAATGGTTTTGGAGAAAAGCAAAGTCGTTTCATTGGGCAAGTGCATAAAATGTCATCTACACAAACATATATATCATGATTGTTTGCCCCAGTTCCTCTAGCTTTCTCCCTAGAAAATACGAATGTGTAGACCTGGTTTCCCCATGATGAACCAATTAGTGTTTCTACGGTACAAAATTAAATGTTCCCGAATAAAAACATTCAAAACAATGAAGTCCATTGATAGTATCCAGAAAACACAAACACAGAGGCTGTAGCAATATTTCGGATTGAGGTAGCCAAAACACAACCAGATATTTCTGGTTTCATCCAGTCATATCCGGATAAAGTGGTGTAGAATTCGTATGCAATGGACCGAGAAAATAACAGTAAACATGGTTTTCGAGAAAAGCAAAGTCTTTTCGTTAGGCAGGTGCATAAAATGTCATCTAAACAATCGGAAATATCATGTTTGTTTGCCGCAGTTCCTCTAGCTTTCTCCCTAGAAAATACGAATGTGTAGAGCTGGTGTCCCCATGATGAACCAATTAGTGTTTCTACGGTACAAAATTAAATGTTCCCTGATAAAACATTCAAAACAATAAAGTCCATCGATAATATCCAGAAAACACAAACACAGAGTCTGTAGCAGTATTTCGGATTGTTAGCCAAAACACAACCAGATATTTTTGGTTTCATCCAGTCATATCCGGATAAAGTGGTGTGGAATTCGTATGCAATGGACCGAGAAAATCACAGTAAAATGGTTTTGGAGAAACGCAAAGTCTTTTCATTAGCAAGTGCATAAAATGTGACCTATAGAAACAGAAATATCAGGTTTGTTTGCTGCAGTTCCTCTAGCTTTCTCCCTAGAAAATACGAATTTGTAGAGCTGGTGTCTCCATGTGGAAACAATTAGTGTTACCAAGCACAAAATTAAATGTTTCCTGATAAAAAACATTCAAAACAATAAAGTCTGTGGATAATTTCCAGAAAACACAAACACAGAGGCTGTAGCAATATGTGGGATTGAGTTAGCCAAAACAAAACCGGATATTTACGGTTTCATCCAGTCATATCCGCAGAAACTGGTGTGGAATTCGTATGCAAAGGACCGAGAATTCACAGTAAAAATGATTTTAGAGAAAAGCAAAGTCGTTTCTTTAGGCAAGTGCATAAAATGTCATCGATACAAACAGAAATATCATGTTTCTTTGCCACAGTTCCTCTAGCTTTCTCCCTAGAAAATACGAATGTGTAGAGCTGGTGTCCCCATTATGAACCAATTAGTGTTTCCAAGCAAAAAAGTAAATGTTCCCTGAAAAAAAAAACATTCAAAACAATAAAGTCCGTGGATAATATCAGGAATACACAAACACAGAGGCTGTAGCAATATTGCGGATTGAGTTAGAAAAAATACAACCGGATATTTCCGGTTTCATCCAGTCATATCCCGACAAACTGGTGGGGAATTTGTATGCAATGGACCGAGAAATTCACAGTACAAATGGTTTTGGAGAAAAGCAAAGTCTTTTCGTTAGGCAAGTGCATAAAATGTCATCTATACAAATAGAAATATCATGTTTGTTTGCCACAGTTCCTCTAGCTTTCTCCCTAGAAAATACGAATATGTAGAGCTGGTGTCTCCATGTGGAAACAATTAGTGTTTCCAAGCACAAAATTAAATGTTCCCTGATAAAAAACATTCAAAACAATAAAGTCTGTAGATAATATCAGGAATACACAAACACAGAGGCTGTAGCAATATCTGGGATTGAGTTAGCCAAAACAAAACCGGATATTTACGGTTTCATCCAGTCATATCCGGATAAAGTGGTGTAGAACTCGTATGCAATGGAACGAGAAAATCACAGTAAAATGGTTTTGGAGAAGAGCAAAGTCTTTTCATTAGGCAAGTAGATAAATTATCTTCGATAGAAACATAAATATCATGTTTGATTGCGGCAGTTCCTGTAGCTTTCTCCCTAGAGAATACAAATATTTAGAGCTGGTGTCTCCATGTGGAAACAGTTAGTGCTTTCAAGCTCAAAATTAAATGTTCCTTGATAAAAAACATTCAAAACTATAAAGTCCATTGATAATACCCAGAAAACACAAACACAGGGGCTGTAGCAATATCTGGGATTGAGTTAGCCAAAACAAAACCGGATATTTCCGGTTTCATCCAATCATATCCGGACAAACCGGTGTGGTATTCGTGTGCAATGGACCGAGAAAATCACAGTAAAAATGGTTTTGGAGAAAAGCAAAGTCGTTTCATTAGGCAAGTGCATAAAATGTCATCTACACAAACATATATATCATGATTGTTTGCCCCAGTTCCTCTAGCTTTCTCCCTAGAAAATACGAATGTGTAGAGCTGGTTTCCCCATGATGAACCAGTTAGTGTTTCTACGGTACAAAATTAAATGTTCCCTAATAAAAACATTCAAAACAATAAAGTCCATTGATAGGATCCAGAAAACACAAACACAGAGGCTGTACAATATTTCGGATTGAGTTAGCCAAAACACAACCAGATATTTCTGGTTTCATCCAGTCATGTCCGGATAAACTGGTGTGGAATTCGAATGCAATGGACCGAGAAAATCACAGTAAACATGGTTTTGGAGAAAAGCAGAGTCTTTTCGTTAGGCAGGTGCATAAAATGTCATCGATACAAACAGAAATATCATGTTTGTTTGCCGCAGTTCCTCTAGCTTTCTCGTTAGAAAATGCGAATGTGTATAGCTGGTGTCTCCATGTGGAACTAATTAGTGTTTCCAAGCACAAAATTAAATGTTCCCTGATATAAAACATTCAAAACAATAAAGTCCGTGGATAATATCTGGAAAACAGAAACACAGAGGCTGTAGCAATATCTGGGATTGAGTTAGCCAAAACACAACCGGATATTTCTGTTTTCATCCAGTCATATGGGGACAAAGTGGTGTGGAATTGTATACAATGGACTGAGAAAATCACAGTAAAAATAGTTTTGCAGAATAACAAAGTCTTTTCGTTAGGCAAGGGCATAAAATGTCATCTATAGAAAAAGAAATATCATGTTTGTTTGCGGCAGTTCCTCTAGCTTTCTCCCTAGAAAATACGAATGTGTAGAGCTGGTGTCTCCATGTGGAACCCATTAGTGTTTTCAAGCACAAAATTAAATGTTCCCTGATAAAAACATTCAATACAAGAAAGTCCATCGATAAGATCCGGAAAACACAAACACAGAGGCTGTAGCAATATTGGATTGAGTTAGCCAAAACAAAACCGGATATTTACGGTTTCATCCAGTCATATCCGGATAAAGTGGTATAGAACTCGTATGCAATGGACCGAGAAAATCACAGTAAAAATGGTTTTGGAGAAGAGCAAAGTCTTTTCATTAGGCAAGTAGATAAATTATCATTGATACAAACATAAATATCATGTTTGTTTGCGGCAGTTCCTCTAGCTTTCTCCCTAGAGAATAGAAATATATAGAGCTGGTGTCTCCATGTGGAAACAGTTAGTGCTTTCAAGCTCAAAAGTAAATGTTCCTTGATAAAAAATATTCAAAACTATAAAGTCCGTGGATAATATCAGGAATACTCAAACACAGAGGTTGTAGTAATATCTGGGATTGAGTTAGCCAAAACAAAACCGGATATTTACGGTTTCAACCAATCATATCCGGACTAACTGGTGTGGTATTCGTGTGCAATGGACCGAGAAAATCACAGTAAAAATGGTTTTGGAGAAAAGCAAAGTCGTTTCTTTAGGCAAGTGCATAAAATGTCATCTACACAAACATATATATCTTGATTGTTTGCCCCAGTTCCTCTAGCTTTCTCCCTAGAAAATACGAATGTGTAGAGCTGGTTTCCCCATCATGAACCATTTAGTGTTTCTACGGTACAAAATTAAATGTTCCCTAATAAAAACATTCAAAATAATAAAGTACATTGATAGTATCCAGAAAACACAAACACAGAGGCTGTAGCAATATCTAGGATTGAGTTAGCCAAAACACAACCGGATATTTCTGTTTTCATCCAGTCATATGGGGACAAAGTGGTGTGGAATTCGTATACAGTGGACTGAGAAAATCACAGTAAAAATAGTTTTGCAGAATAACAAAGTCTTTTCGTTAGGCAAGGGCATAAAATGTCATCTATAGAAAAAGAAATATCATGTTTGTTTGCGGCAGTTCCTCTAGCTTTCTCCCTAGAAAATACGAATGTGTAGAGCTGGTGTCTCCATGTGGAACCCATTAGTGTTTTCAAGCACAAAATTAAATGTTCCCTGATAAAAAACATTCAAAACAATAAATTCCATTGATAATATCCAGAAAAAACAAACTCAGAGGCTGTAGCAATATCTGGGATTGAGTTTGCCAAAACCAAACCGGATATTTCCGGTTTAATCCAGTCATATCCGGACAAATTGGTTTGGAATTCGTATGCAATGGACCGAGAAAATCACAGTAAACATGGTTTTGGAGAAAAGCAAAGTCATTTCTTTAGGGAAGTGCATAAAATGTCATCTATACAAACAGAAATATCATCTTTGTTTGCCGCAGTTCCTTTAGCTTTCTCCCTAGAAAATACGAATGTGTAGAGCTGGTGTCCCCAGTATGAACCAATTAGTGTTTCTACGGTACAAAATGAAATGTTCCCTGATAAAAACATTCAGAATAAAAAAGTCCATCGATAATATAAGGAATACACAAACACAGAGGCTTTAGCAATATCTGGGATTGAGTTAGCCAAAACACTACCGGATATTTCTGGTTACATCCAGTTATATCCGGACAACGTGGTGTGGAATTCGTATGCAATGGACCGATAACATCCCAGTACAAAAGGTTCTGGAGAAAAGAAAAGTCTTTTCGTTAGGCAAGTGCATAAAATGTCATCTTTACAAACAAAAATATCATGTTTATTTGTCGCAGTTCCTCTACCTTTCTCCCTAGAAAATACGAATGTGTAGAGCTGTTGTCTCCATGTGGAACCAATTACTGTATCCAAGCTCAAAATAAAATGTTCTCTGATAAAAAGCATTCAAAACAATAAAGTCCTTTGATAATATCCAGAAAACACAGAGAGGCTTTCACAATATTTCGGATTGAGTTAGCCAAAACACAACCGGATATTTCTGGTTTCATCCAGTCATATCCTGAAAAAGTCGTTTGGAATTCGGATTCAATGGACCGAGAAAATCACAGTAGAAATGGTTTTGGAGAAAAGCAAAGTCTTTTCGTTAGGCAAGTGCACAAATTGTCATCTATACAAAGAGAAATATCATGTATGTTTGCAGCAGTTCCTCTATCTTTCTACCTATAAAATACGAACGTGTAGAGCTGGTGTCCCCATGTGGAACCAATTAGAGTTTCTGCGGTACAAAAAGAAATGTTCCCTGATAAAAACATTCAAAACAATAAAGTCCCAGGAAAATATCCGGAAAAACACAAACACAGAAGCTTTCACAATATTTCGCATTGAGTTAGCAAAAAAACAACTGGATATTCCCGGTAACTTCCAGTCATATCCGGAAAAAGTCCTTTGGAATTCGTATGCAAGGGACCGAGAAAATCAGAGTAAAAATGGTTTTGGAGAAAAGCAAAGTCTTTTCGTTAGGCATGTGCATAAAATATCATCTATACAAATAGAAATATCATGTTTGTTTGCCCCAGTTCCGCTAGCGTTTTACCTAGAAAACACAAATACATAGAGCTGGTTTATTCACGTGGGACCTATTACTGTATCCAAGCTCAAAATAAAGTGTTCCCGAATAAAAAACATTGAAAACAATAAAGTCCATTGATAATACCCAGAAAACACAAACACAGAGGCTGTAGAAATATCTGGGATTGAGTTAGCCAAAACACAACCGGATATTTCCGGTTTCATCCAGTCATATCCGGAAAAACTGGTGTGGAATTCGTATGCAATGGGCTGAGAAAATCACAGTACAAATGGTTTTGGAGAAACGAAAGTCTTTTCGTTAGGCAAGTGCATAAAATGTCATCTATACAAACCCAAATATTGTGTTTGTTTGCCGCAGTTCCTCTAGCTTTCTCCCTAGAGGATACGAATGTGAAGAGCTGTTGAATCCATGTGGAACCAATTAGTGTTTCACAGCACAAAATTAAATGTTCCCTGATAAAAACATTCAAAACAATAAAGTCCATGGACAATATCCAGAAAAAAAAAAAAAAAAACACAGAGGCTGTAGCAATATCTGGGATTGAGTTAGCGAAAACAAAACCGGATATTTCCGGTTTCATCCAGTCATATCCGGACAAACTCATGTGGTATTCGTATGCAATGGACCGAGAAAATCACAGTAAAATGGTTTTGGAGAAAAGCAAAGTCTTTATGTTAGGCAACTGCATAAAATGTCATCTATACAAATAGAAGTATCATGTTTGTTTGCCACAGTTCCTCTAGCTTTCTCCCTAGAAAATACGAATGTGTGGAGCTGGTGTCCCCATGATGAACCAATTAGTGTTTCTACGGTACAAAATGAAATGTTCCCTGATAAAAATATTCAAAACAATAAAGTCCATCGATAATATCCAGAAAACACAAATACAGAGGCTTTCACAATATTTCAGATTGTGTTAGCCAAAACACAACCGGATATTTCTGGTTTCATCCATTCATATCCGGAAAAAGTCGTTGGTAATTCGTATTCAATGGACTGAGAAAATCACAGTAAAAATGGTTTTGGAGAAAAGCAAAGTCTTTTCGTTAGGCAAGTCCATAAAATGTCATCTATACAAACAGAAATATCATGTTTGTTTCCCACAGTTCCTCTAGCTTTCTCCCTAGAAAATACGAATATGTTCAGCTGGTGTCTCCATGTGGAACCAATTACTGTATCCAAGCTCAAAATAAAATGTTCCCCGATAAAAAACATTCTAAAGATTCAAGTCCGGATAGTAAATTTGGAGAGCGGCAAGATGGCGGAATATGCAGGAAGCACGCTATTAGTTCGAGGGAGAGACAGTTTAATATAAGTGGAGATACTGCAGGGTCAAGGAAGTGTAGGGGATGAAACAGCAGAGGAAACAGTTCCGGAACTAGTGATTCACAGTGGACCTCCGTGGAGAGCGTGGGAGCCCAAGTTCGGGACACCAGCGGCAGACTCAACACCACATCGCTGGAACGTGAGGTGAGCCGAACCTCAATAGCCCGAGACACCAGCAGGCAAGTGGAAAGAGGTGGCTAGTGGGAATGAGGCTTGAAACTCCGTGGGGAAAAATTCACCAGGCTAACTAGAAGAGAGAGAGGAAAATAATAAAAAAAGTGACCGATACGGATACAAGTTTCTCTCTCTCCGCTCACCTCTCAAAGGTGAGCAAGACAGAGCAGGCTCCATTTTGGACATACGTCATAAGCAGGGTGACCTCAGGTCTGCACCGGCCCTGAGCCTAGCAGAAACACCTGACACTGCGGGGAGGGGTGAAATAACAGGAGTTTAGGATCTAACTTGGCAACCCAGTGGGAGACTGCAGGAGAATTGGAGCCCACACTGAGGGCAGCACAGATTTCCTGTGTGGTCCTTGGGAAAGAGCTTCCGAACTCTGGCTGTTGTGGGTATATCATTTGCCTGCTAACTACCTCCAATTACGTTCAGCTGTGCAGAATTACTTCCCTTTTGAATCAAAAAAAGAAAGAGACATTTACCACACCTCACCTGGGAGTGTCATATTTGACACACCCTCAACCCTGAGGAACCAAACACAGCTCTCAGTCCACACTCATCTCAAGCCTCTAAGGCTCCACCGAACGCAGACAGTCCACTTAATATAGAGCCATAGTGTAACATGGAAAAACACCACAGTGAAGAAACCAAATATCTCCAACATGCCAAACAACAAACGCAAAAACCAAGCTAACAAGAACAAGGAAGACACTATGACGCCCCCAAATGAAAAAGACACCCCGATGCAAGATTATGAAGATGATGAGATAGAAGAAATGCAAGAAGCAGATCTCAAAAAATTGATAAGAACATTAAGAAGTTCTCAAAAACAAATTCTTGAACTACAGAAATCCTTCATGGACAAGATAGAAAATCTCTCTCATGAAAGTGAAATATTAAGGAGGAATCAAAAGGAAATGAAACAACTAGTGGAACAAGAAACTCTGATAGTGACGAGAAATCATAATGAAATGAAGAATTCAATAGATCAAATGACAAACAAATTAGAGAGCCTTAAAAACAGAATGGGCGAAGCAAAAGAGAGAATATCAGACTTAGAAGACAGAGAACAGGAAAGGAAACAGGCAAACCAAAGAAAAGAAGAAGAAATTAGAAATCTAAAAAATATTGTCGGGAATCTACAGGATACTATTAAAAAACCCAACATTCGGGTTCTAGGAGTTCCTGAAGGCATGGAGAGGGAGAAAGGATTAGAAGGCATTTTCAGTGAGATACTAGCAGAAAATTTCCCAGGTTTGGAGAAGGACAGAGGCATCCTAGTACAGGAAGCTTATAGAACCCCTAGTAAACATGACCAAAAGAGATCCTCACCACGACATGTGGTAATCAAACTCACCACAGTGAAACATAAAGAAAAGATCCTAAAATGTGCAAGAGAGAAACGTCAGATTACTCTTAGAGGATCTCCAATTAGACTCACAGCAGACTTCTCATCAGAAACCCTACAAGCTAGAAGGGAATGGCAAGACATAGCCCAGGTACTAAGAGAGAAAAACTGCCAGCTCAGAATACTATATCCTGCAAAGCTCTCATTTGTGAATGAAGGTGAAATTAAGACTTTTCATAGCAAACAGAAACTGAAAGAATTTGTTGCCACTCATCCTGCCCTGCAAAAGATGCTTAAAGATGTGTTACACACAGAAACACAGAAACACGGTCACCAATATGAAAGAAGGTAAAGGAAGGAAACCTCACAGCAAAAGATCACAGGAAGCTCAGTTTCTCTTTGACATAGAATTAAACTCTGATGCTCTGTTAAAGCAATGTGTTAAAGTAATCTATTATGTGCTCTTGATGTCTGTTAAATTCGAATTGTTCAAAAACAGCTGAATTTTTATTAAGAGCTATGGGTTATTTAAATATGTGCTTATTTTCAAAGATTTGAATAGTCACCTTGTAACAAGATCAAATTTGGTCTATGTTATGTCATGATTTTAAGGAATCTTATTTCAACCAGATATTTTGGATTTTGAGCCTTCTTGGCATTCTTGACAGGCATTCAAAAAATCAAAGTTTCAAACAATCTGGTCTCTAAAATTTCCAGTAAATCCTGGACTTTGGTTTGTCCAGTTTGGGCCCAACTGAAAAAATCGAAGGACCTATGTCTCTCATCTTATAGAGACACCAACTAAGCAGGCTATTTGGATGATATTAGAAGGACTGTCAGGATGTGATGTGGTACCAGACTTTAAGTTTCTATAATGGAAAATGCTATTAATACAAATGTCTGAGAATTAAAAAGTCTAATGATCTTGTGTTACTAGACATGATAGTTATCTTAATGAGAAAGCCCCAGAGGCCTAAAGGGTTAAATACTTGTCAAATCCTACAGGTGCTTTCAAAAATACTGTGAAGTAAGCAAGTGCCTCTTGTTGGTTGATGAGTTTATAATTTTAAACATGGCGACTTAAAGTCTTTTGTCATCCATAGTTATATATGATATGCTGCTCATAAAACTAAAGCGTTGTTGGTTCTGTGTTTAGCTATCCTCCTATAGGTTCCTATGGACTTTTTCCAGCTACTTTTATCGTATTCAGTACTTTGGGATGGCTCTGTAAACAGATGAAGCCAATATTGTATTAACAGTACCAACTGGGAGAAAGTATGGTTAACTGACGTTACTAAAAACACAAAGCAATTCAAATCCATTGGCAATCTACAAAAAGAGTTAAAGATTTTAAAAGCTATTATTAAAATTGATATATTGGTCTATTATGCTATGTTATATGTGTGTACATATTGTATGTCCACATGGGGAAATTTTATTAAGAGTTTTATTTTAAATGGCTTATCGATAAGATTGTCCATAAATTTAAGCTGCTAAAATCAATCAAAGATACATTTTAATTGGTGTGACCTGAATCTGTGTTTCATATGTTTTAGACTTGTTCGTAGAAAGAAACTAAAACATTTTAGATGGTTGTGCTTAAGTGTACTGGCTAAACAAACTACACCATGTTACATATTTAAGAGGTGTTTTCAAATACATGATTCTTAAAATTTATAGAAGGCATTGGACCTTCTGGTAAATGATTTCTTAAGTTCTTGTCTAATGGTTGAAACGGTTTGCTAAGTATTCATGTAATATTGCTATTGTCAGCAAGCGATCTAGGACTTGCTCCCTCATTTCTCTATTCTAAGCCCAACTTGTTCTTTCATTTCTCTATTCTCTTCAAGGTAGGAAACTAATTCTATTATAAAGGAATCTGTAGGACGCACAATTTAATCTTTAGACCTTATAAAAGAGGTGGCTAACATTTTTCTGTAATAGCATAGCCAAAATAAGAACTTAAATAATAATCTCATAGTAGATTCACTTTGCCATCAGCCAAGTATACAGTAAGTAGAAAAAACCTCCCTTTCAGACCAAAGGGAAAGAAAGTTTGAAAGTGAGAATATAATTTTCCTCATGGGCATTGTCTACCTTAGAAAAACTACTGCAGAACATGCCTGTGACTATAGACTTGTAGTTCAGGCTGCAAAAGATTAGAGATGGGATTGGGCACTCGCTTGACTTGCATCCTCTGGTCTGCTTTAATACAAACCAGGAGGAAAAGAAAGCTCGGCATCAGAAGCAATGGTGGCAGGCCTATTAATGGCTGATCTGTACAGTGATCTGCCCTCAAGGAGACCCAACAGGCCAGTCCACTACAGTGGCTTTCAATGTGGTAAGCCTGGGCTTCAGCAGAAGTCAGCTTGTGAAGAGCCCTGGCAGCTCTGCCAAGAGTTGGATCACTGGAAATGGACCAGCCCTGGAGTTGAAGGATGCCCAGGTCAGAGCCACAGATCTTATTGGCTCTAAGCTGAAAAGCCCTTCACTCAGCCCAACTTCCAAAGTGACCACTGCAGCTGAGGGTTTGGTAAAGTAGGGTCAGCAACATTGCAGGCAGAACTGTAAATTTCTTGTTAGAGATGCCCCCTGCCTTTACCTGGCCAGTGCTCCTCCCAGGCCAGCCAAGTAATGAAAGTCAACAGAGTGCCTTCCCTCATGTGGTTCACACCTCCCTTAGGATATACCCCATGTGAAGAGATAGATAGGTCTGGGCCTCTTAACTTACAAGGCCTAAAGCCCACCAGATTATTATCAAGCCCCTTCTATCAGGTTCTATTTGCCTCTCAATCAGAAAAATTACTTGTAGCTTAGACAGCACCTTTCTTAGCTCCTCTAATAATGACTCTGTCCTTTGTTCTAGACCCTGTGTAGCGCACTTGGGCCTCATTCCTCTGTAATCATAACCTCTACTCTACCACCAATGGCTCTACTCCCAACCTGTGTGTACTGATGGTCCTCTTCCCCACTTAATGCTGTACAATTGTTCAAACCTGGTAAATGCCACTCTTAGGATCATTGGTTACTATCCTCACTCTGTCTTTTATGACCTTGTCTAAATATGATCAGAGTTGGTAAACTTGGAAGGCTCGTAGACTTGGCAACTCATGATGACAGCCTAGGATGGTTAATGGCGCCATAAACTAGAGTGTCAATTTGTTGGGTCAACAACAGGAGCCACTGTGCACTTGCTCCTCATGTGGGATCTCTGTCCTTAATGCACTGTACATTGTGATTTAATGCTATAAATAGTACTCAAACAGTGTGTTTAACTTTGTGTTTCCATGTGGGTGCACACTGTTGAAATCTTTACTTTAAATATACTAACTTGATCTTCTGTATATAAAGAGAACTGAAAATGAATCTTGATGCAAATGAAAGGGGAGAGGGAGCGGGAGAGGGGAGGGTTGTGGGTGGGAGGGAAGTTATGGGAGGGGTAAGCCATTGTAATCCATAAGCTGTACACTGGAAATTTACATTCATTAAATAAAAGTTAAAAAAAAAGAAAAAAAATAAAATCCGTTGATAATATCCAGAAAACACAAACACAGAGGCTTTCACAATATTTCGGATTGAGTTAGCCAAAACACAACCGTATATTTCTGGTTTCATCCAGTCATATTCAGACAAACTGGTGTGGAATCTGTATGCAATGGACTGAGAAAATCACAGTAAAAATGGTTTTGGAGAAAAGCAAAGTCTTTTCGTTAGGCAAGTGCCTAAAATGTCATCTATACAAACAGAAATATCATGTTTGTTTTTCACAATTCCACTAGCCTTCTCCCAAAAAATACGAATATGTACCGCTGGTGTCCCCATGATGAACCAATTAGTATTTCAAAGGTGCAAAATGAAACGTTCCCTGATAAAAACATTCAAAACACTAAAGTCCATCGATACTATCCAAAAAACACAAAAACAGAAACTTTCATAATATTTTGTATTGAGTTAGCCAAAACACAACCGTATATCCGGTTTCATTCAGTCATATCCGGACAAAGTGTTGTGGAATTCGTATGCAATGGACCGAGAAAATCACAGTAAAATGCTTTTGGAGAAAAGCACAGTCTTTTCGTTAGGGAAGTAGATAAAATATCATCCATACAGACAGAAACATCATGTTTTTTTTTTTTTTTTGCCGCAGTTCCTCTAGTTTTCTCCCTAGAAAATACGAATGTATACAGCTGGTGTCCCCATGTGGAACCAAATTGTGTTTACAAGCACAAAATTATATGTTCCCTGATAAAGAACATTCAAAACTATAAAATAGGTGGTTAATATCAGGAATACACAAACACAGAGGTGGTAGCAATATCTGTGATTGAGTTAGCCAGAAGAAAATCGGATATTTCCGGTTTCATCCAGTCATATCCGGACAAAGTGGTGTAGAATTCCTATGCAAAGGACAGAGAAAATCACAGTAAAAATGGTTTTGGAGAAAAGCAAAGTATTTTCGTTAGGCAAGTGCATAAAATGTCATCGATACAAACAGAAATATCATGTTTGTTTTCCGCAGGTCTTCTAGCTTTCTCCCTAGAAAATACGAATGTGTAGAGCTGGTGTGTCCATGTGGAAACAATTAGAGTTTCAACCGTACAAAATTAAATGTTCCCTGAAAAAAAAGTTGAAAAAAATAAAGTCCAAGGATAATATGAGGAATACACAAACACAGAGGCTGTAGCAATATCTGGGATTGAGTTAGCCAAAACACAACCGGATATTTCCGGTTTCATCCAGTCATATCCGGACAAACCGGTGTGGAATTCGTATGCAATGGACCAAGAAAATCACAGTAAAAATGGTTTTGGAGTAAAGCAAAGTCTTTTCGTTAGGCAAGTGCATAAAATGTCATCGATACAAACAGAAATATCATGTTTGTTTGCCGCAGTTCCTCTAGGTTTCTCCCTAGAACATACAATTATGTGGAGCTGGTGTCTCCATGTGGAACCAGTTAGAGTTTCCAAAATCAAAATAAAATGTTCCCTGATTAAAAACCTTCAAAACAATAAAGTCCGTGAATAATACCAGGAATACACAAACACAAAGGCTGTAGAAATACCTGGGATTGAGTTAGCCAAAAAAAAAAAAAAAAACAAACAAACGGATATTTCCGGTTTCATCCAGTCATATCCGGACAAACTGGTGTGGAATTAATATGCAATGGACCGAGAAAATCACAGTAAAAATGGTTTGGAGAAAAGCGAAGTCTTTTCGTTAGGAAAGTAGATAAAATATCTTCGATACAACCTGAAATATCATGTTTGCTTGCCGCAGTTCCTCTAACTTTCTACCTAGAAAATACAAATACGTAGAGCTGGTGTCCCCATGATGAACCAATTTGTGTTTCTATGGTACAAAATTAAATGTTCCCTGATAAAAACATTGAAAACAATAAAGTCCATCGATAATATCCAGAAAACACCAACACACAGGCTTTCAAAATATTTCGGATTGATTTAGCCAAAACAAAACTGGATATTTCCGGTTTCATGCAGTCATATCCAGACAAACTGGTGTGGAATTCATATACAATGGACCAAGAAAATCACGGTAAATATGGTTTTAGAGAAAAGCAAAGTCATTTCACTAGGCAAAAAGATAAAATATCATCAATACAAACAGAAATATCATGTTTGTTTCCCACAGTTCCTCCAGCTTTCTCCCTAGAAAATACGAATGTGTAGAGCTGGTGTCTCCATGTGGACCAATTAGTGCTTCCAAGCACAAAATTAAATGTTCCCTGATAAAAACATTCAAAACAATAAAGTCCGTCGATAATATCCAGAAAAAACAAACACAGAGGCTTTCACAATATTTCGCATTGAGTTAGCCAAAAAACAACCGGATATTTCTGGTTTCATCCCCACATGTCCGGACAAAGTGGTGTGGAATTTGTATGCAATGGACCAAGAATATCACAGTAAAAATGGTTTTGAAGAAAAGCAACGTATTTTCGTTAGGCAAGTACATCAAATGTCATCTATGCAAACAGAAATATCATGTTTGTTTGCCGCAGTTCCTCTGGCTTTCTCCCTAGAAAATACGAATATGTTTGAGCTGTTGTCTCCATGGGGAACCAATTACTGTATCCAAGCTCAAAATAAAATGTTCCCTGATTAAAAAAACATTCAAAACAATAAAGTCCATGGATAATATCCAGAAAACAAAAACACAGAGGCTGTAGCAATATCTGGAATTGAGTTAGCGAAAACAAAACCGGATATTTCTGTTTTCACCCAGTCATATCCGAACAAACTGCTGTGCAATTTGTATGCAATGGACTGCAAAATCACAGTAAAATGGTTTTGGAGAAAAGCAAAGTCTTTTCGTTAGGCGAGTGCATAAAATGTCATCTATACAAAAAGAAATATCAAGTTTGTTTCCTGCAGTTCCTCTAGCTTTCTCCCTAG
The DNA here is from genome assembly GCA_036325905.1 of Lepus oiostolus. Classification (NCBI taxonomy): domain Eukaryota; kingdom Metazoa; phylum Chordata; class Mammalia; order Lagomorpha; family Leporidae; genus Lepus; species Lepus oiostolus. Next base: position 54,276,160 of record CM070808.1, on the reverse strand, counting down.
AAAATGCGAATGTGTGGAGTTGCTGTCTGCATGTGCAAACAATTAGTGTTTTGCAGGACAAATTAAATGTTCCCTGATAAAAACATTCAAAACAATAAAGTCTGTGGATAGTATCAGGAATACACAAACACAGAGGCGGTAGCAATATCAGGGATTGAGTTAGCCAAAACACAACCGGATATTTCGGGTTTCATCCAGTCATATCTGAACAAAGTGGTGTGGAATTCGTATGCAATGGACTGAGAAAATCACAGTAAAATGGTTTTGGAGAAAAGCAAAGTCTTTTCGTTAGGCAAGTGCATAAAATATCATCGATACAAACAGAAATATCATGTTTGTTTGCTGGAGTTCCTCTATCTTTCTCCCTAGAAAATATGAATGTGTAGAGCTGGTGCCTCTATGTGGAACCAATTACTCTATCCAAGCTCAAAATAAAATATTCCCTAATACAAAACATTCAAAACAATAAAGTCCGTGGATAATATCAGGAATACACAAACACAGAGGCTGTAGCAATATCTGTGATTGAGTTAGTAAAAACTAAACAGATTATTTCCGGTTTCATCCAGTCATATCTGGACAAACTGGTGTGGAATTCGTATGCAATGGACCGAGAAAATCACAGAAAAAATATTTTTGGCCACAGTGCCTCTAGCTTTCTCCCTAGAAAATACTAATGTATAGAGCTGGTGTCTCCATGTGAAACCAATTACTGTTTCCAAGCACAAAATTAAATGTTCCCTAAAAAAACATTCAAAACAATAAAGTCCTTGGATAATATCAGGAATACACAAACACAGAGGCTGTAGCAATATCTGGGATTGAGTTAGCCAAAACACAACCGGATATTTCCGGTTTATCCAGTCATATCTGGACAAAGTGGTGTGGAATTCGTATGCAATGGACTGAGAAAATCACAATAAAAATGGTTTTGGAGGAAAGCAAAGTCTTTTCGTTAGCCAAGTGCATAAAATGTAATCTACACAAGCATAAATATCATGTTGGTTTCCTGGAGTTCCTCTAGCTTTCTCCCTAGAAAATACGAATGTGTACAGCTGGTGTTCCCTGATAAAAAAATATTCAAAATAATAAATTCCGTGGAGAATTACAAAAATACACAAACACAGAGGCTGTAGCAATATCTGGGATTGAGTTAGCAAAAACACAACCGGATATTTCCGGTTTCATCCAGTCATATCCGGACAAACTGGTGTGGAATTCGTATGCAATGGACCAAGAAAATCACAGTACAAATGGTTCTGGTGAAAAGCAAACTCTTTTCGTTAGGCAAGTGCATAAAATGTCATCGATACAAACATAAATATCATGTTCGTTTGCTGCAGTTGCTCTAGCTTTCTCCCTAGAAAATACAAATATGTAGAGCTGTTGTCTCCATGTGGAAACAATCAGTGTTTCGCAGCACAAAATTAAATGTTCCGTGATTAAAAATATACAAAACAATAAAGTCTGTGGATAATATCAGGAATACACAAACACAGAGGCGGTAACAATATCTAGGAATGAGTTAGCAAAAACACAAGCGGATATTTCAGGTTTCATCCAGTGATATCCGGACAAAGTGGTTTGGAATTCGTACGCAACGGTCCGAGAATATCACGGTAAAAATGGTTTTGGTGGAAATCAAATTTTTTCGTTAGGCCTGTGCATAAAATGTCATCTAGACAAAAACAAATATCATGTTTGTTTGTTGCAATTCCTCTAGCTCTCTACGTAGAAAATACGAATGTGTAGAGCTGATGTCTCCTTGTGGAAATAATTAGAGTTTCGGGGCACAAAATTAAATATTCCCTGATAAAAAACATTCAAAACAATAAAATCTGTGGATAATATCAGGAATACACAAACACAGAGGCTTTAGCAATATCTGGGATTGAGTTAGCCAAAACAATACCGGATATTTCCTGTTTCATCCAGTCATATCAGGACAAACTGGTGTGGAATTCGTATGCAATCGACTGAGAAAATCACAGTAAAAATGGTTTTGGAGAAAAGCAAAGTCTTTTCGTTAGGCAAGTGTTTAAAATGTCATCGATACAAACAGAAATATCATGTTTGTTTGCCGCAGTTCCTCTAGCTTTCTCCAAGAAAATACGAATGTGTAGAGCTGGTGTTCCCATGATGAACAATTAGTGTTTCTACGGTACAAAATTAAATGTTCCCTGATAAAAACATTCAAAACAATAAAGTCCCTCGATAATATCCAGAAAACACAAACACAGAGGTTTTCACAATATTTCGGATTGAGTTAACCAAAACACAACAAGATATTTCTGGTTTCATCCAGTCATATCTGGAAAAAGTGGTGTGGAATTCGTATGCAATGGACCGAGAAAATCAGAGTAAAATGGTTTTGGAGAAAAGCAAAGTCTATTCGTTAGGCAAGTGCATAAAATGTCGTCTAAACAAACAGAAATATCGTGTTTGTTTGCCGCAGTTCCTCTAGCTTTCTCCCTAGAAAATACGAATGTGTAGAGCTGGTGTCTCCATGTGCAACCAATTAGTGTTTCTACGGTAGAAAATTAAATATTCCCTGATAAAAACATTCAAAACAATGAAGTCCCTCGAAAGTATCCAGAAAACACAAACACAGAGGCTTTCACAATATTTCATATTGAGTTAGCCAAAACGCAACCGGATATTTCTGGTTTCATGCAGTCATAACCAGACAAAGTGGTGTGGAATTCGTATGCAATGGACCGAGAAAATCACAGTACAAATGGTTTTAGAGAAAAGCAAAGCCTTTTCATTAGGCAAGTGCATAAAATGTCATCTATATAAACAGAAATATCATGTTTTTTGCCGCAATTCCGCTAACTTTCTCCCTAGACAATAGGAATGTGCAGAGCTGGTGTTCCCATGATGAACCAATTAGAGTTTCAACGGTACAAAAATAAATGTTCCCTGATAAAAAACATTTAAAAGAATAAACTCTATCGATAATATCCAGAAAACACAAACACAGAGGCTGTCACAGTATTTCAGATTGAGATTGCCAAAACAAAATCAGATATTTCCGGTTTCATCCAGTCATATCCGGACAAACTGGTGTGGAATTCGTATGCAATGGACTGAGAAAATCATAGGAAAAATGGTTTTGGAGAAAAACAAAGTCTTTCCATTATTCAAGTAGATAAAATATCATTGATACAAACTGAAATATCATGTTTGTTTGCCGCAGTTCCTCAAGATTTCTCCCTATAAAATGCAAATATGTGGAGCTGGTGTCTCCATGTGGAACCAATTAGAGTTTGCAAGCAGATAATTAAATGTTTCCTGATAAAAATCATTCAAAACAATAAAATCCGTGGATAATATCAGGAATACACAAAAACAGAGGCTGTAGCAATATCTGGGATTGAGTTAGCCAAAACACAACCGGATATTTCCGGTTTTATCCAGTCAAATCCGGACAAACTTGTGTGGAATTCGTATGCAATCGACTGAGAAAATCACAGTAAAAATGGTTTTGGAGAAAAGCAAAGTCTTTTCATTAGGCAAGTGCATAAAATGTATGTATACAAACATAAATATCATGTTTGTTTGCCGCAGTTCCTCTAGCATTCTCCCTAGAAAATACGAATGTGTAGAGCTGATGTCTCCATGTGGAACCAATAAGAGTTTCCAAGCACAAAATTAAATGCTCCCTGAAAAAAAAACATTCAAAACAATAAAGTCCATGGATAATATCAGGAATACAAAAACCAGAGGCTGCAGCAATATATGGGATTTTGTTAGCCAAAACACAACCAGATATTTCTGGTTTCATACAGTCATACCTGGACAAAGTGGTGTGGAATTCGTATGCAATGGACCGAGAAAATCAGAGTAAAAATGATTTTGGAGAAAAGCAAAGTCTTTTCGTTAGGCAAGTGCATAAAATGTCATCGATACAAACAGAAATATCATGTTTGTTTGCCACAGTTCCTCTAGCTTTCTCCCTAGAAAATACAAATATGTAGAGCTGGTGTCCCCATGATGAACCAATTAGTGTTTCTATGGTACAAAATTAAATGTTCCCTGATAAAAGCATTCAAATCAATAAAGTCCATCGATAATATCCAGAAAACACAAACACAGAGGCTTTCACAGTATTTCGGATTGAGTTAGCCAAAACACAACTGGATATTTCTGGTTTCATCCAGTCATATCCGGACAAAGTGGTGTGGGATTTGTATGCAATGGACCGAGAAAATCACAGTAAAAATGGTTTTGGAGAAAAGCAAAGTCTTTTCGTTAGGCAAGTGCATAAAATGTCATCTATACCAACAGAAATATCATGTTTGCTTGCCGCAGTTCCTCTAGTTTTCTCCCTAGAAAATACGAATGTGTAGAGCTGGTGTCTCCATGTGGAACCAATTAGTGTTTCCAAGAACAAAATTAAACGTTCCCTGAACAAAAACATTCAAAACAATAAATTCCATGGATAATATCAGGAATATACAAACACAGAGGCTGTAGCAATATCTGGGATTGAGTTAATCAAAACACAACTGGATATTTCTGTTTTCATCCATTCATATCCGGTCAAACTGGTGTGGAATTCATATGCAATGGACCGAGAAAATCAGAGTAAAAATGGTTTTGGAGAAAAGCAAAGTCTTTTCTTTAGGTAAGTGCATAAAATGTCATCTATACAAACAGAAATATCATGTTTGTTTGCCGCAGTTCCTCTAGCTTTCTCCCTAGAAAATACGAATATGTAGAGGTGGTGTCTCAATGTAGAAACAATTACTGTATAAAAGCTAAAAATAAAATGTTCCCCGATAAAAAACATTCAAAAAAATAAAGTCCATTGATAGTATCCAGAAAAAACAAACGCAGAGGCTTTCACAATATTTCGCATTGAGTTATCCAAAACACAACCGGATATTTCTGGTTTCATCCTTTCATATCCGGACAAACTGGTGTGGAATTCGTATGTAATGGACCGAGAAAATCACACTAAAAATGGTTTTGGAGAAAAGCAAAGTCTTTTCGTTAGGCAAGTGCATAGAATGTCATCGATACGAACAGAAATATCCTGTTTGTTTGCTGCAGTTCCTCTAGCTTTCTCCCTAGAAAATACGAATGTGTAGAGCTGGTGTCCCCATGATGAAGCAATTAGTGTTTCAACGGTACAAAAATAAATGTTCCCTGATAAAAATATTCAAAACAATAAAGTCCATCAATATCCAGAAAAAACAAACACAGAAACTTGCACAGTATTTCGGATTCAGTTAAACAAAACAAAACCAGATATTTCATGTTTCATCCAGTCATATCCGGACAAAGTGGTGTGGAGTTCGTCTGCAATGGACTGAGAAAATCCCTAGAAAATACGAATGTTTAGAGCTGGTGTCTCCATGTGGAACCATTTAGTGTATCCAAGCTCAAAATTTAATGTTCCCTGAAAAAAAAATTCAAAAAAATGAAGTACATGGTTAATATCAGGAATACACAAACGCAGAGGTTGTAGCAATATTTCGGGTTGAGTTAGTCAAAACACAACCGGATATTTCCGGTTTCATCCAGTCATATCCGGACAAACTGGTGTGGAATTCGTATTCAAAGGACTGAGAAAATCACAGTTAAAATGGTTTTGCAGAAAAGCAAAGTCTTTTCCTTAGGCAAGTGCATAAAATGTCATCTATACAAACATAAATATCATGTTTGTTTGCTGCAGTTGCTCTAGCTTTCTCCCTAGAAAGTACAAATATGTAGAGCTGTTGTCACCATGTGGAAACAATCAGTGTTTCGCAGCACAAAATTAAATGTTCCCTGATTAAAAACAATCAAAACAATAAAGTCTGTGGATAATATCAGGAATACATAAACACAGAGGCGGTAACAATATCTGGGATTGAGTTAGCCAAAACACAAGCGGATATTTCAGGTTTCATCCAGTGATATCCGTACAAAGTGGTTTGGAATTCATATGCAATGGTCCGAGAATATCACAGTAAAAATGGTTTTGGAGGAAAGCAAATTCTTTTCGATAGGCAAGCGCATAAAATGTCATCTAGACAAAAACAAATATCATGTTTGTTTGTTGCAGTTCCTCTTGCTTTCTACCTAGAAAATAGGAATGTGTAGAGCTGATGTCTCCATGTGGAAATAATTAGTGTTTCGGAGCACAAAATTAAATATTAACTGATAAAAACATTCAAAACAATAAAGTCTGTGGATAATATCAGGAATGCACAAACACAGAGGCTTTAGCAATATCTGGGATTGCGTTTGCCAAAACAATACCGGATATTTCCTGTTTCATCCAGTCATATATGACAAACTGGTGTGCAATTCGTATGCAATCGACCGAGAAAATCACAGTAAAAATGGTTTTTTAGAAAAGCAAAGTCTTTTCGTTAGGCAAGTGCATAAAATGTCGTCTAGACAAACAGAAATATCATGTTTGTTTGCCGCAGTTCCTCTAGCTTTCTCCCTAGAAAATACGAATGTGTAGAGCTGGTGTCTCCATGATGAACCAATTAGTGTTTCTACGGTACAAAATTAAATGTTCCCTGATAAAAACATTCAAAACAATAAAGTCCCTCGATAATATCCAGAAAACACAAACACAGAGGCTGTTACAGTATTTCAGATTGTGATTGCCAAAACAAAATCAGATATTTCTGGTTTCATCCAGTCATATCCGGACAAACTGGTGTGGAATTCGTATGAAATGGACTGAGAAAATCATAGTAAAAAGGGTTTTGGAGAAAAACAAAGTCTTTCCATTATTCAAGTAGATAAAATATCATTGATACAAACTGAAATATCATGTTTGTTTTCCGCAGTTCCTCTAGATTTCTCCCTATAAAATGCGAATATGTGGAGCTGGTGTCTCCATGTGGAACCAATTAGAGTTTGCAAGCAGAAAATTAAATGTTTCCTGATAAAAATCATTCAAAACAATAAAATCCGTGGATAATATCAGGAATACACAAACACAGAGGCTGTAGCAATATCTGGGATTGAGATAGCTAAAACAAAACCGGATATTTCCGGTTTTATCCAGTGATATGCAGACAAATTGGTATGGAAATCGTATGCAATGGACCGAGAAAATCATAGTAAAAAGGGTTTTGGAGAAAAGCAAAGTCTTTTCATTAGGCAAGTGCATAAAATGTCATCGATACAAACAGAAATATCAAGTTTTTTTGTCGCACTTCCTCTAGCTTTCTCCCTAGAAAATACAAATATGTAGTGCTGGTGTCTCCATGTGGAACCAATTACTGTATCCAAGCTCAAAATAAAATGTTCCCTGATAAAAAACACTCAAAACAATAAAGTCTATGGATAATATCCAGAAAAAACAAATATAGAGGCTGTAGCAATAACTGGGATTGAGTTAGCCAAAACAAAACCAGATATTTCCGCTTTCATCCAGTCATATCCGGACAAAGTGGTGTGGAATTCGTATGCAATGGACCGAGAAAATCACAGTACAAATGGTTTTGGAGAAAAGCAAAGACTTTTCGTTAGGCAAGTGCATAAAATGTCATCTATAAAAACAGAAATATCATGTTTGTTTGCCGCAGTTCCTCTAGCTTTCTCCCTAGAAAATACGAATGTGTAGAGCTGATGTCCCCATGATGAACCAATTAGAGTTTCTAAATTACAAAATTAAATGCTCCCTTAAAAAAAACATTCAAAAAAATAAAATCCGAGCATAATATCAGGAATATAAAAACCAGAGGATGTAGCAATATCTGGGATTGTGTTAGCCAAAACACAACCTGATATTTCTGGTTTCATCCAGTCATATCTGGACAAAGTGGTGTGGAATTCGTATGCAATGGACCAAGAAAATCACAGTACAAATGGTTTTGGAGACGCAAAGTCTTTTCTTTAGGCAAGTGCACAAAATGTCATCTAGACAAACAGAAATATCAAGTTTGTTTGCCACAGTTCCTCTAGCTTTCTCCCTAGAAAATACGAATGTGTAGAGCTGGTGTCTCCATGTGGAAACAATTAGTGTTTCAACGGTACAAAATTAAATGTTCCCTGGTAAAAACATTCAAAACAATAAAGTCAATCGGTAATTAGTGTTTCCAAGCACAAAATAAAATATTCCCTTAATAAAAATCATTGAAAAAAATAAAGTCCGTGGATAATATCAGGAATTCACAAACGCAGAGGCTTTCAGAATATTTCGGATTGAGTTAGCCAAAAAAAAACAGATATTTCTGGTTACTTCCAGTCATATCCGGACAAAGTTGTGTGGAATTCACATGCAATGTACCGAGAAAATCAGAGTAAAAATGGTTTTGGAGAAAAGCAAAGTCTTTTCGTTAGGCAAGTGCATAAAATGTCATCTATACAAACAGAAATATCATGTTTCTTTGCCGCAGTTCCTCTAGCTTTCTCCCTAGAAAATACGAATGTGTGGAGCATGTGTTCCCATGATGAACAAATTACTGTATCCAAGCTCAAAATAAAATGTTCCCTGATAAAAAACATTCAAAACAATAAAGTCCATTGATAATATCCAGTAAAACCAATACAGAGGCTTCAGAATATTTCAGATTGTTTTAGCCAAAACACAACCAGATTTTTCTGGTTTCATCCAGTCATATCAGGAAAAAGTGGTGTGGAATTCGTATGCAATGGACCAAGAAAATCACGGTAAAATGGTTTTGGAGAAAAGCAAAGTCTTTTCACTAGGCAAGTGCATAAAATCTCAACTATACAAACAGAAATATCATGTTTGTTTGTCGCAGTTCCTCTAGTTTTCTCCCTAGAAAATAAGAATGTGTAGAGCTGCGGTCTCCATGTGAAACCAATTAGTGTTTCAACGGTACAAAAGCAAATGATCCCTGATAAAAATATTCACAACAATAAAGTCCATCGATAATATCCAGAAAACACAAACACAGAGGCTTTCACAATATTTTGGATTGAGTTAGCCAAAACACAACCGGATATTTCTGGTTTCATCCAGTCATATCCGTAAAAAGTTGTGTGGAATTCGTATGCAATGGACCAAGAAAATCACAGTACAAATGGTTTTGGAGTAAAGCAAAGTCTTTTCGTTAGGCAAGTGCATAAAATGTCATCTATAGAAACAGAAATATCATGTTTGTTTGCCACAGTTCCTCTAGATTTCTCCCTAGAAAATACGAATATAGAGCTGGTGTCCCCATGATGAACTAATTAGTGTTTCAACGATAGAAAATTAAATATTCCTGATAAAAATATTCAAAACAATAAAGTCCATCGATAAGATCCGGAAAACACAAACACAGAGGCTGTAGCAATATTTCGGATTGAGTTCGCCAAAACACAACCAGATATTTCTGCTTTCATCCAGTCATATCCGGACAAACTGGGGTGGAATTCGTATGCAATGGACCGAGAAAATCACAGTACAAATGGTTTTGGAGAAAAGCCAAGTCTTTTCGTTAGGCAAGTGCATAAAATGTCATCTATAAACAGAAATATCATGTTTGTTTGCCGCAGTTCCTCTAGCTTTCTCCCTAGAAAATATAAATATGTAGAGCTGGTGTTCCCCTGATGAAGCAATTACTGTTTCCAAGCACAAAATTAAAAATTCACTGATTAAAAACATTCAAAACAATAAAGTCTGTGGATAATATCAGGAATGCACACACAGAGAGGCGGTAGCAATATCTTGGATTGAGTTAGCCAAAAAAAAAAAAAAAAAAAACGGATATTACCGGTTTCATCCAATAATATCTGGACAAAGTCGTTTGTAATTCGTATGCAATGGACGGAGAAAATCACAGTAGAAATGGTTTTGGAGAAAAGCAAAGTCTTTTCGTTAGGCAAGTGCATAAAATGTCATTGATACAAACAGAAATATCATGTTTGTTTGTCACAGTTCCTCTAGCTTTCTCCCCAGAAAATATGAATGTGTAGAGCTGGTGTTCCCATGATGAACCAATTAAGGTTTCAACGGTACAAAATTAAATGTTCCCAGATAAAAATATTCAAAACAATAAAGTCCATCGATAATATCCAGAAAACACAAACTCAGAGGCTGTAGCAATATTTCAGATTGAGTTAGCCAAAACAACCAAATATTTCTGGATTCATCCAGTTATATCCGGACAAAGTGGTGTGGAATTCAATGCAATGGACCGAGAAAATCACAGTACAAATGGTTTTGGAGAAAAGCAAAGTCTTTTTGTTAGGCAAGTGCATAAAATGTCATCGATACAAACAGAAATATCATGTTTGTTTGCCGCAGTTCCTCTAGCTTTCTCCCTAGAAAATACGAATGTGTAGAGCTGGTGTCTCCATGAGGAACCTATTAGTGTTTCAACGGTACAAAATAAAATGTTCCCTGATAAAAACATTCAAAACAATAAAGTCCGTGGATAATATCAAGAATACACAAACACAGAAGCTGTAGCAATATCTGGGATTGAGTTAACCAAACCACAACCGGATATTTCTGGTTTCATCCAGTCATATCTGGAGAAAGTCATTTGGAATTCGTATACAATGGACCAAGAAAATTGTAGTAAAAATGGTTTTGGAGAAAAGTAAAGTCTTTTCATTAGGCAAGTGCATAAAATGTCATCTACACAAACAGAAATATCATGTTTGTTTGCCCCAGTTCGTCTAGTTTTCTCCCTAGAAAATACGAATGTGTAGAGGTGGTGTTCCCATTATGAACCAATTAGTGTTTCAACGGTACAAAATCAAATGTTCCCTGATAAAAACATTCAAAACAATAAAGTCCATCGATAATATCCAGAAAAAAACAAACACAGAGGCTTTCACAACATTTCGGATTGAGTTAGCCAAAACACAACCGGATATTTCTGGTTTCATCCAGTCACATCCATAAAAAGTTGTGTGGAATTCGTATGTAATGGACCGAGAAAAATACAGTACAAATGGTTTTGGAGAAAAGCAAAGTCTTTTCGTTAGTCAAGTGCATAAAATGTCATCGATACAAGCAGAAATATCATGTTTGTTTGCGGCAGTTCCTCTAGCTTTCTCCCTAGAAAATACGAATATGTAGAGCTGATGTCTCCATGTGGAACCAATTACTGTATCCAAACTCAAAATAAAATATTCCCCGTTAAAAAAACATTCCACACAATAAAGACCATAGATATTACCCAGAAAACACAACCACAGAGGCTGTAGCAATATCTGGGATTGAGTTACCCAAAACAAAACCGTATATTTCTGTTTTCATCCAGTCATATCTGGACAAAGTGGTGTGGAATTAGTATGCAATGGACCGAGAAAATCACAGTACAAATGGTTTTGGAGAAAAGCAAAGTCTTTTCGTTAGGCAAGTGCATAAAATGTCATCTATACAAACAAAAATATCATGTTTGTTTTTCGCAGTTCCTCTAGCTTTCTCCCTAGAATATACGAATGTGTAGAGCTGGTGTTCCCATTATGAACCAATTACTGTATCCAAGCTCAAAATTAAATGTTCCCCGATAAAAAACATTCAAAAGAATAAAGTGCATGGATACTATCCAGAAAACACAAACACAGAGGCTGTAGCAATATCTTGGATTGAGTTAACCAAGATAAAACCGGATATTTCTGGTTTCATCCAGTCATATCCGGACAAAGTGGTGTGGAATTCGTAAGCAGTGTATCAAGAAAATCACAGTACAAATGGTTTTGGAGGAAAGCAAAGTCTTTTCGTTAGGCAAGTGCATAAAATGTCATCGATACAAGCAGAAATATCATGTTTGTTTGCCGCAGTTCCTCTAGTTTCTCCGTAGAAAATACGAATATGTAGAGCTGATGTCTCCATGTGGAACCAGTTACTGTATCCAAACTCAAAATAAAATATTCCCCGTTAAAAAAACATTCCAAACAATAAAGTCCATAGATATTACCCGGAAAACACAAACACAGAGGCTGTAGCAATATCTGGGATTGAGTTACCCAAAACAAAGCCATATATTTCTTTTTTCATCCAGTCATAACTCGACAAAGTGGTGTGGAATTCGTATGCAATGGACCGAGAAAATCACAGTAGAAATGGCTTTGCAGAAAAGCAAAGTCTTTTCGCTAGGCAAGTGCATAAAATGTCATCTATACAAACAGAAACATCATGTTTGTTTGTCGCAGTTCCTCTAGTTTTCTCCCTAGAAAATAAGAATGTGTAGAGCTGCGGTCTCCATGTGAAACCAATTAGTGTTTCAACGGTACAAAAGCAAATGATCCCTGATAAAAATATTCACAACAATAAAGTCCATCGATAATATCCAGAAAACACAAACACAGAGGCTTTCACAATATTTTGGATTGAGTTAGCCAAAACACAACCGGATATTTCTGGTTTCATCCAGTCATATCCGTAAAAAGTTGTGTGGAATTCGTATGCAATGGACCAAGAAAATCACAGTACAAATGGTTTTGGAGTAAAGCAAAGTCTTTTCGTTAGGCAAGTGCATAAAATGTCATCTATAGAAACAGAAATATCATGTTTGTTTGCCACAGTTCCTCTAGATTTCTCCCTAGAAAATACGAATATAGAGCTGGTGTCCCCATGATGAACTAATTAGTGTTTCAACGATAGAAAATTAAATATTCCTGATAAAAATATTCAAAACAATAAAGTCCATCGATAAGATCCGGAAAACACAAACACAGAGGCTGTAGCAATATTTCGGATTGAGTTCGCCAAAACACAACCAGATATTTCTGCTTTCATCCAGTCATATCCGGACAAAGTGGTGTGGAATTCGTATGCAATGGACCGAGAAAATCACAGTACAAATGGTTTTGGAGAAAAGCCAAGTCTTTTCGTTAGGCAAGTGCATAAAATGTCATCTATAAACAGAAATATCATGTTTGTTTGCCGCAGTTCCTCTAGCTTTCTCCCTAGAAAATATAAATATGTAGAGCTGGTGTTCCCCTGATGAAGCAATTACTGTTTCCAAGCACAAAATTAAAAATTCACTGATTAAAAACATTCAAAACAATAAAGTCTGTGGATAATATCAGGAATGCACACACAGAGAGGCGGTAGCAATATCTTGGATTGAGTTAGCCAAAAAAAAAAAAAAAAAAAAAAACGGATATTACCGGTTTCATCCAATAATATCTGGACAAAGTCGTTTGTAATTCGTATGCAATGGACGGAGAAAATCACAGTAGAAATGGTTTTGGAGAAAAGCAAAGTCTTTTCGTTAGGCAAGTGCATAAAATGTCATTGATACAAACAGAAATATCATGTTTGTTTGTCACAGTTCCTCTAGCTTTCTCCCTAGAAAATATGAATGTGTAGAGCTGGTGTTCCCATGATGAACCAATTAAGGTTTCAACGGTACAAAATTAAATGTTCCCAGATAAAAATATTCAAAACAATAAAGTCCATCGATACTATCCAGAAAACACAAACTCAGAGGCTGTAGCAATATTTCAGATTGAGTTAGCCAAAACAACCAAATATTTCTGGATTCATCCAGTTATATCCGGACAAAGTGGTGTGGAATTCAATGCAATGGACCGAGAAAATCACAGTACAAATGGTTTTGGAGAAAACCAAAGTCTTTTTGTTAGGCAAGTGCATAAAATGTCATCGATACAAACAGAAATATCATGTTTGTTTGCCGCAGTTCCTCTAGCTTTCTCCCTAGAAAATACGAATGTGTAGAGCTGGTGTCTCCATGAGGAACCTATTAGTGTTTCAACGGTACAAAATAAAATGTTCCCTGATAAAAACATTCAAAACAATAAAGTCCGTGGATAATATCAAGAATACACAAACACAGAAGCTGTAGCAATATCTGGGATTGAGTTAACCAAACCACAACCGGATATTTCTGGTTTCATCCAGTCATATCTGGAGAAAGTCGTTTGGAATTCGTATACAATGGACCAAGAAAATTGTAGTAAAAATGGTTTTGGAGAAAAGTAAAGTCTTTTCATTAGGCAAGTGCATAAAATGTCATCTACACAAACAGAAATATCATGTTTGTTTGCCCCAGTTCGTCTAGTTTTCTCCCTAGAAAATACGAATGTGTAGAGGTGGTGTTCCCATTATGAACCAATTAGTGTTTCAACGGTACAAAATCAAATGTTCCCTGATAAAAACATTCAAAACAATAAAGTCCATCGATAATATCCAGAAAAAAACAAACACAGAGGCTTTCACAACATTTCGGATTGAGTTAGCCAAAACACAACCGGATATTTCTGGTTTCATCCAGTCACATCCATAAAAAGTTGTGTGGAATTCGTATGTAATGGACCGAGAAAAATACAGTACAAATGGTTTTGGAGAAAAGCAAAGTCTTTTCGTTAGTCAAGTGCATAAAATGTCATCGATACAAGCAGAAATATCATGTTTGTTTGCGGCAGTTCCTCTAGCTTTCTCCCTAGAAAATACGAATATGTAGAGCTGATGTCTCCATGTGGAACCAATTACTGTATCCAAACTCAAAATAAAATATTCCCCGTTAAAAAAACATTCCACACAATAAAGACCATAGATATTACCCAGAAAACACAACCACAGAGGCTGTAGCAATATCTGGGATTGAGTTACCCAAAACAAAACCGTATATTTCTGTTTTCATCCAGTCATATCTGGACAAAGTGGTGTGGAATTAGTATGCAATGGACCGAGAAAATCACAGTACAAATGGTTTTGGAGAAAAGCAAAGTCTTTTCGTTAGGCAAGTGCATAAAATGTCATCTATACAAACAAAAATATCATGTTTGTTTTTCGCAGTTCCTCTAGCTTTCTCCCTAGAATATACGAATGTGTAGAGCTGGTGTTCCCATTATGAACCAATTACTGTATCCAAGCTCAAAATTAAATGTTCCCCGATAAAAAACATTCAAAAGAATAAAGTGCATGGATACTATCCAGAAAACACAAACACAGAGGCTGTAGCAATATCTTGGATTGAGTTAACCAAGATAAAACCGGATATTTCTGGTTTCATCCAGTCATATCCGGACAAAGTGGTGTGGAATTCGTAAGCAGTGTATCAAGAAAATCACAGTACAAATGGTTTTGGAGGAAAGCAAAGTCTTTTCGTTAGGCAAGTGCATAAAATGTCATCGATACAAGCAGAAATATCATGTTTGTTTGCCGCAGTTCCTCTAGTTTCTCCGTAGAAAATACGAATATGTAGAGCTGATGTCTCCATGTGGAACCAGTTACTGTATCCAAACTCAAAATAAAATATTCCCCGTTAAAAAAACATTCCAAACAATAAAGTCCATAGATATTACCCGGAAAACACAAACACAGAGGCTGTAGCAATATCTGGGATTGAGTTACCCAAAACAAAGCCATATATTTCTTTTTCCATCCAGTCATATCTCGACAAAGTGGTGTGGAATTCGTATGCAATGGACCGAGAAAATCACAGTAGAAATGGCTTTGCAGAAAAGCAAAGTCTTTTCGCTAGGCAAGTGCATAAAATGTCATCTATACAAACAGAAACATCATGTTTGTTTGTCGCAGTTCCTCTAGTTTTCTCCCTAGAAAATAAGAATGTGTAGAGCTGCGGTCTCCATGTGAAACCAATTAGTGTTTCAACGGTACAAAAGCAAATGATCCCTGATAAAAATATTCACAACAATAAAGTCCATCGATAATATCCAGAAAACACAAACACAGAGGCTTTCACAATATTTTGGATTGAGTTAGCCAAAACACAACCGGATATTTCTGGTTTCATCCAGTCATATCCGTAAAAAGTTGTGTGGAATTCGTATGCAATGGACCAAGAAAATCACAGTACAAATGGTTTTGGAGTAAAGCAAAGTCTTTTCATTAGGCAAGTGCATAAAATGTCATCTATAGAAACAGAAATATCATGTTTGTTTGCCACAGTTCCTCTAGATTTCTCCCTAGAAAATACGAATATAGAGCTGGTGTCCCCATGATGAACTAATTAGTGTTTCAACGATAGAAAATTAAATATTCCTGATAAAAATATTCAAAACAATAAAGTCCATCGATAAGATCCGGAAAACACAAACACAGAGGCTGTAGCAATATTTCGGATTGAGTTCGCCAAAACACAACCAGATATTTCTGCTTTCATCCAGTCATATCCGGACAAACTGGGGTGGAATTCGTATGCAATGGACCGAGAAAATCACAGTACAAATGGTTTTGGAGAAAAGCCAAGTCTTTTCGTTAGGCAAGTGCATAAAATGTCATCTATAAACAGAAATATCATGTTTGTTTGCCGCAGTTCCTCTAGCTTTCTCCCTAGAAAATATAAATATGTAGAGCTGGTGTTCCCCTGATGAAGCAATTACTGTTTCCAAGCACAAAATTAAAAATTCACTGATTAAAAACATTCAAAACAATAAAGTCTGTGGATAATATCAGGAATGCACACACAGAGAGGCGGTAGCAATATCTTGGATTGAGTTAGCCAAAAAAAAAAAAAAACGGATATTACCGGTTTCATCCAATAATATCTGGACAAAGTCGTTTGTAATTCGTATGCAATGGACGGAGAAAATCACAGTAGAAATGGTTTTGGAGAAAAGCAAAGTCTTTTCGTTAGGCAAGTGCATAAAATGTCATTGATACAAACAGAAATATCATGTTTGTTTGTCACAGTTCCTCTAGCTTTCTCCCCAGAAAATATGAATGTGTAGAGCTGGTGTTCCCATGATGAACCAATTAAGGTTTCAACGGTACAAAATTAAATGTTCCCAGATAAAAATATTCAAAACAATAAAGTCCATCGATAATATCCAGAAAACACAAACTCAGAGGCTGTAGCAATATTTCAGATTGAGTTAGCCAAAACAACCAAATATTTCTGGATTCATCCAGTTATATCCGGACAAAGTGGTGTGGAATTCAATGCAATGGACCGAGAAAATCACAGTACAAATGGTTTTGGAGAAAAGCAAAGTCTTTTTGTTAGGCAAGTGCATAAAATGTCATCGATACAAACAGAAATATCATGTTTGTTTGCCGCAGTTCCTCTAGCTTTCTCCCTAGAAAATACGAATGTGTAGAGCTGGTGTCTCCATGAGGAACCTATTAGTGTTTCAACGGTACAAAATAAAATGTTCCCTGATAAAAACATTCAAAACAATAAAGTCCGTGGATAATATCAAGAATACACAAACACAGAAGCTGTAGCAATATCTGGGATTGAGTTAACCAAACCACAACCGGATATTTCTGGTTTCATCCAGTCATATCTGGAGAAAGTCGTTTGGAATTCGTATACAATGGACCAAGAAAATTGTAGTA
This sequence comes from Lepus oiostolus, assembly GCA_036325905.1. Classification (NCBI taxonomy): domain Eukaryota; kingdom Metazoa; phylum Chordata; class Mammalia; order Lagomorpha; family Leporidae; genus Lepus; species Lepus oiostolus. The sequence goes on along the minus strand of CM070808.1, from coordinate 54,258,966 downwards.
AAAATGGTTTTGGAGAAAAGTAAAGTCTTTTCATTAGGCAAGTGCATAAAATGTCATCTACACAAACAGAAATATCATGTTTGTTTGCCCCAGTTCGTCTAGTTTTCTCCCTAGAAAATACGAATGTGTAGAGGTGGTGTTCCCATTATGAACCAATTAGTGTTTCAACGGTACAAAATCAAATGTTCCCTGATAAAAACATTCAAAACAATAAAGTCCATCGATAATATCCAGAAAAAAACAAACACAGAGGCTTTCACAACATTTCGGATTGAGTTAGCCAAAACACAACCGGATATTTCTGGTTTCATCCAGTCACATCCATAAAAAGTTGTGTGGAATTCGTATGTAATGGACCGAGAAAAATACAGTACAAATGGTTTTGGAGAAAAGCAAAGTCTTTTCGTTAGTCAAGTGCATAAAATGTCATCGATACAAGCAGAAATATCATGTTTGTTTGCGGCAGTTCCTCTAGCTTTCTCCCTAGAAAATACGAATATGTAGAGCTGATGTCTCCATGTGGAACCAATTACTGTATCCAAACTCAAAATAAAATATTCCCCGTTAAAAAAACATTCCACACAATAAAGACCATAGATATTACCCAGAAAACACAACCACAGAGGCTGTAGCAATATCTGGGATTGAGTTACCCAAAACAAAACCGTATATTTCTGTTTTCATCCAGTCATATCTGGACAAAGTGGTGTGGAATTAGTATGCAATGGACCGAGAAAATCACAGTACAAATGGTTTTGGAGAAAAGCAAAGTCTTTTCGTTAGGCAAGTGCATAAAATGTCATCTATACAAACAAAAATATCATGTTTGTTTTTCGCAGTTCCTCTAGCTTTCTCCCTAGAATATACGAATGTGTAGAGCTGGTGTTCCCATTATGAACCAATTACTGTATCCAAGCTCAAAATTAAATGTTCCCCGATAAAAAACATTCAAAAGAATAAAGTGCATGGATACTATCCAGAAAACACAAACACAGAGGCTGTAGCAATATCTTGGATTGAGTTAACCAAGATAAAACCGGATATTTCTGGTTTCATCCAGTCATATCCGGACAAAGTGGTGTGGAATTCGTAAGCAGTGTATCAAGAAAATCACAGTACAAATGGTTTTGGAGGAAAGCAAAGTCTTTTCGTTAGGCAAGTGCATAAAATGTCATCGATACAAGCAGAAATATCATGTTTGTTTGCCGCAGTTCCTCTAGTTTCTCCGTAGAAAATACGAATATGTAGAGCTGATGTCTCCATGTGGAACCAGTTACTGTATCCAAACTCAAAATAAAATATTCCCCGTTAAAAAAACATTCCAAACAATAAAGTCCATAGATATTACCCGGAAAACACAAACACAGAGGCTGTAGCAATATCTGGGATTGAGTTACCCAAAACAAAGCCATATATTTCTTTTTCCATCCAGTCATATCTCGACAAAGTGGTGTGGAATTCGTATGCAATGGACCGAGAAAATCACAGTAGAAATGGCTTTGCAGAAAAGCAAAGTCTTTTCGCTAGGCAAGTGCATAAAATGTCATCTATACAAACAGAAACATCATGTTTGTTTGTCGCAGTTCCTCTAGTTTTCTCCCTAGAAAATAAGAATGTGTAGAGCTGCGGTCTCCATGTGAAACCAATTAGTGTTTCAACGGTACAAAAGCAAAAGATCCCTGATAAAAATATTCACAACAATAAAGTCCATCGATAATATCCAGAAAACACAAACACAGAGGCTTTCACAATATTTTGGATTGAGTTAGCCAAAACACAACCGGATATTTCTGGTTTCATCCAGTCATATCCGTAAAAAGTTGTATGGAATTCGTATGCAATGGACCAAGAAAATCACAGTACAAATGGTTTTGGAGTAAAGCAAAGTCTTTTCATTAGGCAAGTGCATAAAATGTCATCTATAGAAACAGAAATATCATGTTTGTTTGCCACAGTTCCTCTAGATTTCTCCCTAGAAAATACGAATATAGAGCTGGTGTCCCCATGATGAACTAATTAGTGTTTCAACGATAGAAAATTAAATATTCCTGATAAAAATATTCAAAACAATAAAGTCCATCGATAAGATCCGGAAAACACAAACACAGAGGCTGTAGCAATATTTCGGATTGAGTTCGCCAAAACACAACCAGATATTTCTGCTTTCATCCAGTCATATCCGGACAAACTGGGGTGGAATTCGTATGCAATGGACCGAGAAAATCACAGTACAAATGGTTTTGGAGAAAAGCCAAGTCTTTTCGTTAGGCAAGTGCATAAAATGTCATCTATAAACAGAAATATCATGTTTGTTTGCCGCAGTTCCTCTAGCTTTCTCCCTAGAAAATATAAATATGTAGAGCTGGTGTTCCCCTGATGAAGCAATTACTGTTTCCAAGCACAAAATTAAAAATTCACTGATTAAAAACATTCAAAACAATAAAGTCTGTGGATAATATCAGGAATGCACACACAGAGAGGCGGTAGCAATATCTTGGATTGAGTTAGCCAAAAAAAAAAAAAAAAAAAAAAACGGATATTACCGGTTTCATCCAATAATATCTGGACAAAGTCGTTTGTAATTCGTATGCAATGGATGGAGAAAATCACAGTAGAAATGGTTTTGGAGAAAAGCAAAGTCTTTTCGTTAGGCAAGTGCATAAAATGTCATTGATACAAACAGAAATATCATGTTTGTTTGTCACAGTTCCTCTAGCTTTCTCCCTAGAAAATATGAATGTGTAGAGCTGGTGTTCCCATGATGAACCAATTAAGGTTTCAACGGTACAAAATTAAATGTTCCCAGATAAAAATATTCAAAACAATAAAGTCCATCGATAATATCCAGAAAACACAAACTCAGATGCTGTAGCAATATTTCAGATTGAGTTAGCCAAAACAACCAAATATTTCTGGATTCATCCAGTTATATCCGGACAAAGTGGTGTGGAATTCAATGCAATGGACCGAGAAAATCACAGTACAAATGGTTTTGGAGAAAAGCAAAGTCTTTTTGTTAGGCAAGTGCATAAAATGTCATCGATACAAACAGAAATATCATGTTTGTTTGCCGCAGTTCCTCTAGCTTTCTCCCTAGAAAATACGAATGTGTAGAGCTGGTGTCTCCATGAGGAACCTATTAGTGTTTCAACGGTACAAAATAAAATGTTCCCTGATAAAAACATTCAAAACAATAAAGTCCGTGGATAATATCAAGAATACACAAACACAGAAGCTGTAGCAATATCTGGGATTGAGTTAACCAAACCACAACCGGATATTTCTGGTTTCATCCAGTCATATCTGGAGAAAGTCGTTTGGAATTCGTATACAATGGACCAAGAAAATTGTAGTGAAAATGGTTTTGGAGAAAAGTAAAGTCTTTTCATTAGGCAAGTGCATAAAATGTCATCTACACAAACAGAAATATCATGTTTGTTTGCCCCAGTTCGTCTAGTTTTCTCCCTAGAAAATACGAATGTGTAGAGGTGGTGTTCCCATTATGAACCAATTAGTGTTTCAACGGTACAAAATCAAATGTTCCCTGATAAAAACATTCAAAACAATAAAGTCCATCGATAATATCCAGAAAAAAACAAACACAGAGGCTTTCACAACATTTCGGATTGAGTTAGCCAAACACAACCGGATATTTCTGGTTTCATCCAGTCACATCCATAAAAAGTTGTGTGGAATTCGTATGTAATGGACCGAGAAAAATACAGTACAAATGGTTTTGGAGAAAAGCAAAGTCTTTTCGTTAGTCAAGTGCATAAAATGTCATCGATACAAGCAGAAATATCATGTTTGTTTGCGGCAGTTCCTCTAGCTTTCTCCCTAGAAAATACGAATATGTAGAGCTGATGTCTCCATGTGGAACCAATTACTGTATCCAAACTCAAAATAAAATATTCCCCGTTAAAAAAACATTCCACACAATAAAGACCATAGATATTACCCAGAAAACACAACCACAGAGGCTGTAGCAATATTTCGGATTGAGTTAGCCAAAACACAACCGTATATTTCTGTTTTCATCCAGTCATATCTGGACAAAGTGGTGTGGAATTAGTATGCAATGGACCGAGAAAATCACAGTACAAATGGTTTTGGAGAAAAGCAAAGTCTTTTCGTTAGGCAAGTGCATAAAATGTCATCTATACAAACAAAAATATCATGTTTGTTTTTCACAGTTCCTCTAGCTTTCTCCCTAGAATATACGAATGTGTAGAGCTGGTGTTCCCATTATGAACCAATTACTGTATCCAAGCTCAAAATTAAATGTTCCCCGATAAAAAACATTCAAAAGAATAAAGTGCATGGATACTATCCAGAAAACACAAACACAGAGGCTGTAGCAATATCTTGGATTGAGTTAACCAAGATAAAACCGGATATTTCTGGTTTCATCCAGTCATATCCGGACAAAGTGGTGTGGAATTCGTAAGCAGTGTATCAAGAAAATCACAGTACAAATGGTTTTGGAGGAAAGCAAAGTCTTTTCGTTAGGCAAGTGCATAAAATGTCATCGATACAAGCAGAAATATCATGTTTGTTTGCCGCAGTTCCTCTAGTTTCTCCGTAGAAAATACGAATATGTAGAGCTGATGTCTCCATGTGGAACCAGTTACTGTATCCAAACTCAAAATAAAATATTCCCCGTTAAAAAAACATTCCAAACAATAAAGTCCATAGATATTACCCGGAAAACACAAACACAGAGGCTGTAGCAATATCTGGGATTGAGTTACCCAAAACAAAGCCATATATTTCTTTTTTCATCCAGTCATATCTCGACAAAGTGGTGTGGAATTCGTATGCAATGGACCGAGAAAATCACAGTAGAAATGGCTTTGCAGAAAAGCAAAGTCTTTTCGCTAGGCAAGTGCATAAAATGTCATCTATACAAACAGAAACATCATGTTTGTTTGTCGCAGTTCCTCTAGTTTTCTCCCTAGAAAATAAGAATGTGTAGAGCTGCGGTCTCCATGTGAAACCAATTAGTGTTTCAACGGTACAAAAGCAAATGATCCCTGATAAAAATATTCACAACAATAAAGTCCATCGATAATATCCAGAAAACACAAACACAGAGGCTTTCACAATATTTTGGATTGAGTTAGCCAAAACACAACCGGATATTTCTGGTTTCATCCAGTCATATCCGTAAAAAGTTGTGTGGAATTCGTATGCAATGGACCAAGAAAATCACAGTACAAATGGTTTTGGAGTAAAGCAAAGTCTTTTCATTAGGCAAGTGCATAAAATGTCATCTATAGAAACAGAAATATCATGTTTGTTTGCCACAGTTCCTCTAGATTTCTCCCTAGAAAATACGAATATAGAGCTGGTGTCCCCATGATGAACTAATTAGTGTTTCAACGATAGAAAATTAAATATTCCTGATAAAAATATTCAAAACAATAAAGTCCATCGATAAGATCCGGAAAACACAAACACAGAGGCTGTAGCAATATTTCGGATTGAGTTCGCCAAAACACAACCAGATATTTCTGCTTTCATCCAGTCATATCCGGACAAACTGGGGTGGAATTCGTATGCAATGGACCGAGAAAATCACAGTACAAATGGTTTTGGAGAAAAGCCAAGTCTTTTCGTTAGGCAAGTGCATAAAATGTCATCTATAAACAGAAATATCATGTTTGTTTGCCGCAGTTCCTCTAGCTTTCTCCCTAGAAAATATAAATATGTAGAGCTGGTGTTCCCCTGATGAAGCAATTACTGTTTCCAAGCACAAAATTAAAAATTCACTGATTAAAAACATTCAAAACAATAAAGTCTGTGGATAATATCAGGAATGCACACACAGAGAGGCGGTAGCAATATCTTGGATTGAGTTAGCCAAAAAAAAAAAAAAAAAACGGATATTACCGGTTTCATCCAATAATATCTGGACAAAGTCGTTTGTAATTCGTATGCAATGGACGGAGAAAATCACAGTAGAAATGGTTTTGGAGAAAAGCAAAGTCTTTTCGTTAGGCAAGTGCATAAAATGTCATTGATACAAACAGAAATATCATGTTTGTTTGTCACAGTTCCTCTAGCTTTCTCCCTAGAAAATATGAATGTGTAGAGCTGGTGTTCCCATGATGAACCAATTAAGGTTTCAACGGTACAAAATTAAATGTTCCCAGATAAAAATATTCAAAACAATAAAGTCCATCGATAATATCCAGAAAACACAAACTCAGATGCTGTAGCAATATTTCAGATTGAGTTAGCCAAAACAACCAAATATTTCTGGATTCATCCAGTTATATCCGGACAAAGTGGTGTGGAATTCAATGCAATGGACCGAGAAAATCACAGTACAAATGGTTTTGGAGAAAAGCAAAGTCTTTTTGTTAGGCAAGTGCATAAAATGTCATCGATACAAACAGAAATATCATGTTTTTTTGCCGCAGTTCCTCTAGCTTTCTCCCTAGAAAATACGAATGTGTAGAGCTGGTGTCTCCATGAGGAACCTATTAGTGTTTCAACGGTACAAAATAAAATGTTCCCTGATAAAAACATTCAAAACAATAAAGTCCGTGGATAATATCAAGAATACACAAACACAGAAGCTGTAGCAATATCTGGGATTGAGTTAACCAAACCACAACCGGATATTTCTGGTTTCATCCAGTCATATCTGGAGAAAGTCGTTTGGAATTCGTATACAATGGACCAAGAAAATTGTAGTAAAAATGGTTTTGGAGAAAAGTAAAGTCTTTTCATTAGGCAAGTGCATAAAATGTCATCTACACAAACAGAAATATCATGTTTGTTTGCCCCAGTTCGTCTAGTTTTCTCCCTAGAAAATACGAATGTGTAGAGGTGGTGTTCCCATTATGAACCAATTAGTGTTTCAACGGTACAAAATCAAATGTTCCCTGATAAAAACATTCAAAACAATAAAGTCCATCGATAATATCCAGAAAAAAACAAACACAGAGGCGTTCACAACATTTCGGATTGAGTTAGCCAAAACACAACCGGATATTTCTGGTTTCATCCAGTCACATCCATAAAAAGTTGTGTGGAATTCGTATGTAATGGACCGAGAAAAATACAGTACAAATGGTTTTGGAGAAAAGCAAAGTCTTTTCGTTAGTCAAGTGCATAAAATGTCATCGATACAAGCAGAAATATCATGTTTGTTTGCGGCAGTTCCTCTAGCTTTCTCCCTAGAAAATACGAATATGTAGAGCTGATGTCTCCATGTGGAACCAATTACTGTATCCAAACTCAAAATAAAATATTCCCCGTTAAAAAAACATTCCACACAATAAAGACCATAGATATTACCCAGAAAACACAACCACAGAGGCTGTAGCAATATTTCGGATTGAGTTAGCCAAAACACAACCGTATATTTCTGTTTTCATCCAGTCATATCTGGACAAAGTGGTGTGGAATTAGTATGCAATGGACCGAGAAAATCACAGTACAAATGGTTTTGGAGAAAAGCAAAGTCTTTTCGTTAGGCAAGTGCATAAAATGTCATCTATACAAACAAAAATATCATGTTTGTTTTTCGCAGTTCCTCTAGCTTTCTCCCTAGAATATATGAATGTGTAGAGCTGGTGTTCCCATTATGAACCAATTACTGTATCCAAGCTCAAAATTAAATGTTCCCCGATAAAAAACATTCAAAAGAATAAAGTGCATGGATACTATCCAGAAAACACAAACACAGAGGCTGTAGCAATATCTTGGATTGAGTTAACCAAGATAAAACCGGATATTTCTGGTTTCATCCAGTCATATCCGGACAAAGTGGTGTGGAATTCGTAAGCAGTGTATCAAGAAAATCACAGTACAAATGGTTTTGGAGGAAAGCAAAGTCTTTTCGTTAGGCAAGTGCATAAAATGTCATCGATACAAGCAGAAATATCATGTTTGTTTGCCGCAGTTCCTCTAGTTTCTCCGTAGAAAATACGAATATGTAGAGCTGATGTCTCCATGTGGAACCAATTACTGTATCCAAACTCAAAATAAAATATTCCCCGTTAAAAAAACATTCCAAACAATAAAGTCCATAGATATTACCCGGAAAACACAAACACAGAGGCTGTAGCAATATCTGGGATTGAGTTACCCAAAACAAAGCCATATATTTCTTTTTTCATCCAGTCATATCTCGACAAAGTGGTGTGGAATTCGTATGCAATGGACCGAGAAAATCACAGTAGAAATGGCTTTGCAGAAAAGCAAAGTCTTTTCGCTAGGCAAGTGCATAAAATGTCATCTATACAAACAGAAACATCATGTTTGTTTGTCGCAGTTCCTCTAGTTTTCTCCCTAGAAAATAAGAATGTGTAGAGCTGCGGTCTCCATGTGAAACCAATTAGTGTTTCAACGGTACAAAAGCAAATGATCCCTGATAAAAATATTCACAACAATAAAGTCCATCGATAATATCCAGAAAACACAAACACAGAGGCTTTCACAATATTTTGGATTGAGTTAGCCAAAACACAACCGGATATTTCTGGTTTCATCCAGTCATATCCGTAAAAAGTTGTGTGGAATTCGTATGCAATGGACCAAGAAAATCACAGTACAAATGGTTTTGGAGTAAAGCAAAGTCTTTTCATTAGGCAAGTGCATAAAATGTCATCTATAGAAACAGAAATATCATGTTTGTTTGCCACAGTTCCTCTAGATTTCTCCCTAGAAAATACGAATATAGAGCTGGTGTCCCCATGATGAACTAATTAGTGTTTCAACGATAGAAAATTAAATATTCCTGATAAAATATTCAAAACAATAAAGTCCATCGATAAGATCCGGAAAACACAAACACAGAGGCTGTAGCAATATTTCGGATTGAGTTCGCCAAAACACAACCAGATATTTCTGCTTTCATCCAGTCATATCCGGACAAACTGGGGTGGAATTCGTATGCAATGGACCGAGAAAATCACAGTACAAATGGTTTTGGAGAAAAGCCAAGTCTTTTCGTTAGGCAAGTGCATAAAATGTCATCTATAAACAGAAATATCATGTTTGTTTGCCGCAGTTCCTCTAGCTTTCTCCCTAGAAAATATAAATATGTAGAGCTGGTGTTCCCCTGATGAAGCAATTACTGTTTCCAAGCACAAAATTAAAAATTCACTGATTAAAAACATTCAAAACAATAAAGTCTGTGGATAATATCAGGAATGCACACACAGAGAGGCGGTAGCAATATCTTGGATTGAGTTAGCCAAAAAAAAAAAAAAAAAAAAAAAAAAACGGATATTACCGGTTTCATCCAATAATATCTGGACAAAGTCGTTTGTAATTCGTATGCAATGGACGGAGAAAATCACAGTAGAAATGGTTTTGGAGAAAAGCAGTCTTTTCGTTAGGCAAGTGCATAAAATGTCATTGATACAAACAGAAATATCATGTTTGTTTGTCACAGTTCCTCTAGCTTTCTCCCTAGAAAATATGAATGTGTAGAGCTGGTGTTCCCATGATGAACCAATTAAGGTTTCAACGGTACAAAATTAAATGTTCCCTGATAAAAATATTCAAAACAATAAAGTCCATCGATAATATCCAGAAAACACAAACTCAGATGCTGTAGCAATATTTCAGATTGAGTTAGCCAAAACAACCAAATATTTCTGGATTCATCCAGTTATATCCGGACAAAGTGGTGTGGAATTCAATGCAATGGACCGAGAAAATCACAGTACAAATGGTTTTGGAGAAAAGCAAAGTCTTTTTGTTAGGCAAGTGCATAAAATGTAATCGATACAAACAGAAATATCATGTTTTTTGTCACAGTTCCTCTAGCTTTCTCCCTAGAAAATATGAATGTGTAGAGCTGGTGTTCCCATGATGAACCAATTAAGGTTTCAACGGTACAAAATTAAATGTTCCCAGATAAAAATATTCAAAACAATAAAGTCCATCGATAATATCCAGAAAACACAAACTCAGATGCTGTAGCAATATTTCAGATTGAGTTAGCCAAAACAACCAAATATTTCTGGATTCATCCAGTTATATCCGGACAAAGTGGTGTGGAATTCAATGCAATGGACCGAGAAAATCACAGTACAAATGGTTTTGGAGAAAAGCAAAGTCTTTTTGTTAGGCAAGTGCATAAAATGTCATCGATACAAACAGAAATATCATGTTTTTTTGCCGCAGTTCCTCTAGCTTTCTCCCTAGAAAATACGAATGTGTAGAGCTGGTGTCTCCATGAGGAACCTATTAGTGTTTCAACGGTACAAAATAAAATGTTCCCTGATAAAAACATTCAAAACAATAAAGTCCGTGGATAATATCAAGAATACACAAACACAGAAGCTGTAGCAATATCTGGGATTGAGTTAACCAAACCACAACCGGATATTTCTGGTTTCATCCAGTCATATCTGGAGAAAGTCGTTTGGAATTCGTATACAATGGACCAAGAAAATTGTAGTGAAAATGGTTTTGGAGAAAAGTAAAGTCTTTTCATTAGGCAAGTGCATAAAATGTCATCTACACAAACAGAAATATCATGTTTGTTTGCCCCAGTTCGTCTAGTTTTCTCCCTAGAAAATACGAATGTGTAGAGGTGGTGTTCCCATTATGAACCAATTAGTGTTTCAACGGTACAAAATCAAATGTTCCCTGATAAAAACATTCAAAACAATAAAGTCCATCGATAATATCCAGAAAAAAACAAACACAGAGGCTTTCACAACATTTCGGATTGAGTTAGCCAAAACACAACCGGATATTTCTGGTTTCATCCAGTCACATCCATAAAAAGTTGTGTGGAATTCGTATGTAATGGACCGAGAAAAATACAGTACAAATGGTTTTGGAGAAAAGCAAAGTCTTTTCGTTAGTCAATTGCATAAAATGTCATCGATACAAGCAGAAATATCATGTTTGTTTGTGGCAGTTCCTCTAGCTTTCTCCCTAGAAAATACGAATATGTAGAGCTGATGTCTCCATGTGGAACCAATTACTGTATCCAAACTCAAAATAAAATATTCCCCGTTAAAAAAACATTCCACACAATAAAGACCATAGATATTACCCAGAAAACACAACCACAGAGGCTGTAGCAATATCTGGGATTGAGTTAGCCAAAACACAACCGTATATTTCTGTTTTCATCCAGTCATATCTGGACAAAGTGGTGTGGAATTAGTATGCAATGGACCGAGAAAATCACAGTACAAATGGTTTTGGAGAAAAGCAAAGTCTTTTCGTTAGGCAAGTGCATAAAATGTCATCTATACAAACAAAAATATCATGTTTGTTTTTCGCAGTTCCTCTAGCTTTCTCCCTAGAATATACGAATGTGTAGAGCTGGTGTTCCCATTATGAACCAATTACTGTATCCAAGCTCAAAATTAAATGTTCCCCGATAAAAAACATTCAAAAGAATAAAGTGCATGGATACTATCCAGAAAACACAAACACAGAGGCTGTAGCAATATCTTGGATTGAGTTAACCAAGATAAAACCGGATATTTCTGGTTTCATCCAGTCATATCCGGACAAAGTGGTGTGGAATTCGTAAGCAGTGTATCAAGAAAATCACAGTACAAATGGTTTTGGAGGAAAGCAAAGTCTTTTCGTTAGGCAAGTGCATAAAATGTCATCGATACAAGCAGAAATATCATGTTTGTTTGCCGCAGTTCCTCTAGTTTCTCCGTAGAAAATACGAATATGTAGAGCTGATGTCTCCATGTGGAACCAATTACTGTATCCAAACTCAAAATAAAATATTCCCCGTTAAAAAAACATTCCAAACAATAAAGTCCATAGATATTACCCGGAAAACACAAACACAGAGGCTGTAGCAATATCTGGGATTGAGTTACCCAAAACAAAGCCATATATTTCTTTTTTCATCCAGTCATATCTCGACAAAGTGGTGTGGAATTCGTATGCAATGGACCGAGAAAATCACAGTAGAAATGGCTTTGCAGAAAAGCAAAGTCTTTTCGCTAGGCAAGTGCATAAAATGTCATCTATACAAACAGAAACATCATGTTTGTTTGTCGCAGTTCCTCTAGTTTTCTCCCTAGAAAATAAGAATGTGTAGAGCTGCGGTCTCCATGTGAAACCAATTAGTGTTTCAACGGTACAAAAGCAAATGATCCCTGATAAAAATATTCACAACAATAAAGTCCATCGATAATATCCAGAAAACACAAACACAGAGGCTTTCACAATATTTTGGATTGAGTTAGCCAAAACACAACCGGATATTTCTGGTTTCATCCAGTCATATCCGTAAAAAGTTGTGTGGAATTCGTATGCAATGGACCAAGAAAATCACAGTACAAATGGTTTTGGAGTAAAGCAAAGTCTTTTCATTAGGCAAGTGCATAAAATGTCATCTATAGAAACAGAAATATCATGTTTGTTTGCCACAGTTCCTCTAGATTTCTCCCTAGAAAATACGAATATAGAGCTGGTGTCCCCATGATGAACTAATTAGTGTTTCAACGATAGAAAATTAAATATTCCTGATAAAATATTCAAAACAATAAAGTCCATCGATAAGATCCGGAAAACACAAACACAGAGGCTGTAGCAATATTTCGGATTGAGTTCGCCAAAACACAACCAGATATTTCTGCTTTCATCCAGTCATATCCGGACAAACTGGGGTGGAATTCGTATGCAATGGACCGAGAAAATCACAGTACAAATGGTTTTGGAGAAAAGCCAAGTCTTTTCGTTAGGCAAGTGCATAAAATGTCATCTATAAACAGAAATATCATGTTTGTTTGCCGCAGTTCCTCTAGCTTTCTCCCTAGAAAATATAAATATGTAGAGCTGGTGTTCCCCTGATGAAGCAATTACTGTTTCCAAGCACAAAATTAAAAATTCACTGATTAAAAACATTCAAAACAATAAAGTCTGTGGATAATATCAGGAATGCACACACAGAGAGGCGGTAGCAATATCTTGGATTGAGTTAGCCAAAAAAAAAAAAAAAAAAAAAAAAACGGATATTACCGGTTTCATCCAATAATATCTGGACAAAGTCGTTTGTAATTCGTATGCAATGGACGGAGAAAATCACAGTAGAAATGGTTTTGGAGAAAAGCAGTCTTTTCGTTAGGCAAGTGCATAAAATGTCATTGATACAAACAGAAATATCATGTTTGTTTGTCACAGTTCCTCTAGCTTTCTCCCTAGAAAATATGAATGTGTAGAGCTGGTGTTCCCATGATGAACCAATTAAGGTTTCAACGGTACAAAATTAAATGTTCCCTGATAAAAATATTCAAAACAATAAAGTCCATCGATAATATCCAGAAAACACAAACTCAGATGCTGTAGCAATATTTCAGATTGAGTTAGCCAAAACAACCAAATATTTCTGGATTCATCCAGTTATATCCGGACAAAGTGGTGTGGAATTCAATGCAATGGACCGAGAAAATCACAGTACAAATGGTTTTGGAGAAAAGCAAAGTCTTTTTGTTAGGCAAGTGCATAAAATGTCATCGATACAAACAGAAATATCATGTTTGTTTGCCGCAGTTCCTCTAGCTTTCTCCCTAGAAAATACGAATGTGTAGAGCTGGTGTCTCCATGAGGAACCTATTAGTGTTTCAACGGTACAAAATAAAATGTTCCCTGATAAAAACATTCAAAACAATAAAGTCCGTGGATAATATCAAGAATACACAAACACAGAAGCTGTAGCAATATCTGGGATTGAGTTAACCAAACCACAACCGGATATTTCTGGTTTCATCCAGTCATATCTGGAGAAAGTCGTTTGGAATTCGTATACAATGGACCAAGAAAATTGTAGTGAAAATGGTTTTGGAGAAAAGTAAAGTCTTTTCATTAGGCAAGTGCATAAAATGTCATCTACACAAACAGAAATATCATGTTTGTTTGCCCCAGTTCGTCTAGTTTTCTCCCTAGAAAATACGAATGTGTAGAGGTGGTGTTCCCATTATGAACCAATTAGTGTTTCAACGGTACAAAATCAAATGTTCCCTGATAAAAACATTCAAAACAATAAAGTCCAACGATAATATCCAGAAAAAAACAAACACAGAGGCTTTCACAACATTTCGGATTGAGTTAGCCAAAACACAACCGGATATTTCTGGTTTCATCCAGTCACATCCATAAAAAGTTGTGTGGAATTCGTATGTAATGGACCGAGAAAAATACAGTACAAATGGTTTTGGAGAAAAGCAAAGTCTTTTCGTTAGTCAATTGCATAAAATGTCATCGATACAAGCAGAAATATCATGTTTGTTTGTGGCAGTTCCTCTAGCTTTCTCCCTAGAAAATACGAATATGTAGAGCTGATGTCTCCATGTGGAACCAATTACTGTATCCAAACTCAAAATAAAATATTCCCCGTTAAAAAAACATTCCACACAATAAAGACCATAGATATTACCCAGAAAACACAACCACAGAGGCTGTAGCAATATCTGGGATTGAGTTAGCCAAAACACAACCGTATATTTCTGTTTTCATCCAGTCATATCTGGACAAAGTGGTGTGGAATTAGTATGCAATGGACCGAGAAAATCACAGTACAAATGGTTTTGGAGAAAAGCAAAGTCTTTTCGTTAGGCAAGTGCATAAAATGTCATCTATACAAACAAAAATATCATGTTTGTTTTTCGCAGTTCCTCTAGCTTTCTCCCTAGAATATACGAATGTGTAGAGCTGGTGTTCCCATTATGAACCAATTACTGTATCCAAGCTCAAAATTAAATGTTCCCCGATAAAAAACATTCAAAAGAATAAAGTGCATGGATACTATCCAGAAAACACAAACACAGAGGCTGTAGCAATATCTTGGATTGAGTTAACCAAGATAAAACCGGATATTTCTGGTTTCATCCAGTCATATCCGGACAAAGTGGTGTGGAATTCGTAAGCAGTGTATCAAGAAAATCACAGTACAAATGGTTTTGGAGGAAAGCAAAGTCTTTTCGTTAGGCAAGTGCATAAAATGTCATCGATACAAGCAGAAATATCATGTTTGTTTGCCGCAGTTCCTCTAGTTTCTCCGTAGAAAATACGAATATGTAGAGCTGATGTCTCCATGTGGAACCAGTTACTGTATCCAAACTCAAAATAAAATATTCCCCGTTAAAAAAACATTCCAAACAATAAAGTCCATAGATATTACCCGGAAAACACAAACACAGAGGCTGTAGCAATATCTGGGATTGAGTTACCCAAAACAAAGCCATATATTTCTTTTTTCATCCAGTCATATCTCGACAAAGTGGTGTGGAATTCGTATGCAATGGACCGAGAAAATCACAGTAGAAATGGCTTTGCAGAAAAGCAAAGTCTTTTCGCTAGGCAAGTGCATAAAATGTCATCTATACAAACAGAAACATCATGTTTGTTTGTCGCAGTTCCTCTAGTTTTCTCCCTAGAAAATAAGAATGTGTAGAGCTGCGGTCTCCATGTGAAACCAATTAGTGTTTCAACGGTACAAAAGCAAATGATCCCTGATAAAAATATTCACAACAATAAAGTCCATCGATAATATCCAGAAAACACAAACACAGAGGCTTTCACAATATTTTGGATTGAGTTAGCCAAAACACAACCGGATACTTCTGGTTTCATCCAGTCATATCCGTAAAAAGTTGTGTGGAATTCGTATGCAATGGACCAAGAAAATCACAGTACAAATGGTTTTGGAGTAAAGCAAAGTCTTTTCATTAGGCAAGTGCATAAAATGTCATCTATAGAAACAGAAATATCATGTTTGTTTGCCACAGTTCCTCTAGATTTCTCCCTAGAAAATACGAATATAGAGCTGGTGTCCCCATGATGAACTAATTAGTGTTTCAACGATAGAAAATTAAATATTCCTGATAAAAATATTCAAAACAATAAAGTCCATCGATAAGATCCGGAAAACACAAACACAGAGGCTGTAGCAATATTTCGGATTGAGTTCGCCAAAACACAACCAGATATTTCTGCTTTCATCCAGTCATATCCGGACAAACTGGGGTGGAATTCGTATGCAATGGACCGAGAAAATCACAGTACAAATGGTTTTGGAGAAAAGCCAAGTCTTTTCGTTAGGCAAGTGCATAAAATGTCATCTATAAACAGAAATATCATGTTTGTTTGCCGCAGTTCCTCTAGCTTTCTCCCTAGAAAATATAAATATGTAGAGCTGGTGTTCCCCTGATGAAGCAATTACTGTTTCCAAGCACAAAATTAAAAATTCACTGATTAAAAACATTCAAAACAATAAAGTCTGTGGATAATATCAGGAATGCACACACAGAGAGGCGGTAGCAATATCTTGGATTGAGTTAGCCAAAAAAAAAAAAAAAAAAAAACGGATATTACCGGTTTCATCCAATAATATCTGGACAAAGTCGTTTGTAATTCGTATGCAATGGACGGAGAAAATCACAGTAGAAATGGTTTTGGAGAAAAGCAAAGTCTTTTCGTTAGGCAAGTGCATAAAATGTCATTGATACAAACAGAAATATCATGTTTGTTTGTCACAGTTCCTCTAGCTTTCTCCCTAGAAAATATGAATGTGTAGAGCTGGTGTTCCCATGATGAACCAATTAAGGTTTCAATGGTACAAAATTAAATGTTCCCTGATAAAAATATTCAAAACAATAAAGTCCATCGATAATATCCAGAAAACACAAACTCAGATGCTGTAGCAATATTTCAGATTGAGTTAGCCAAAACAACCAAATATTTCTGGATTCATCCAGTTATATCCGGACAAAGTGGTGTGGAATTCAATGCAATGGACCGAGAAAATCACAGTACAAATGGTTTTGGAGAAAAGCAAAGTCTTTTTGTTAGGCAAGTGCATAAAATGTCATCGATACAAACAGAAATATCATGTTTGTTTGCTGCAGTTCCTCTAGCTTTCTCCCTAGAAAATACGAATGTGTAGAGCTGGTGTCTCCATGAGGAACCTATTAGTGTTTCAACGGTACAAAATAAAATGTTCCCTGATAAAAACATTCAAAACAATAAAGTCCGTGGATAATATCAAGAATACACAAACACAGAAGCTGTAGCAATATCTGGGATTGAGTTAACCAAACCACAACCGGATATTTCTGGTTTCATCCAGTCATATCTGGAGAAAGTCGTTTGGAATTCGTATACAATGGACCAAGAAAATTGTAGTAAAAATGGTTTTGGAGAAAAGTAAAGTCTTTTCATTAGGCAAGTGCATAAAATGTCATCTACACAAACAGAAATATCATGTTTGTTTGCCCCAGTTCGTCTAGTTTTCTCCCTAGAAAATACGAATGTGTAGAGGTGGTGTTCCCATTATGAACCAATTAGTGTTTCAACGGTACAAAATCAAATGTTCCCTGATAAAAACATTCAAAACAATAAAGTCCATCGATAATATCCAGAAAAAAACAAACACAGAGGCTTTCACAACATTTCGGATTGAGTTAGCCAAAACACAACCGGATATTTCTGGTTTCATCCAGTCACATCCATAAAAAGTTGTGTGGAATTCGTATGTAATGGACCGAGAAAAATACAGTACAAATGGTTTTGGAGAAAAGCAAAGTCTTTTCGTTAGTCAAGTGCATAAAATGTCATCGATACAAGCAGAAATATCATGTTTGTTTGCGGCAGTTCCTCTAGGTTTCTCCCTAGAAAATACGAATATGTAGAGCTGATGTCTCCATGTGGAACCAATTACTGTATCCAAACTCAAAATAAAATATTCCCCGTTAAAAAAACATTCCACACAATAAAGACCATAGATATTACCCAGAAAACACAACCACAGAGGCTGTAGCAATATCTGGGATTGAGTTACCCAAAACAAAACCGTATATTTCTGTTTTCATCCAGTCATATCTGGACAAAGTGGTGTGGAATTAGTATGCAATGGACCGAGAAAATCACAGTACAAATGGTTTTGGAGAAAAGCAAAGTCTTTTCGTTAGGCAAGTGCATAAAATATCATCTATACAAACAAAAATATCATGTTTGTTTTTCGCAGTTCCTCTAGCTTTCTCCCTAAAAAATACAAATGTGTAGAGCTGCAGTCTCCATGTGGAACCAGTTACTGTATCCAAGCTCAAAATTAAATGCTCCCCGATAAAAAACATTCAAAAGAATAAAGTGCATGGATAATATCCTGAAAACACAAACACAGAGGCTGTAGCAATATCTGGGATTGAGTTAGCCAAAACAAAACTGGAAATTTCCGGTTTCATCCAGTCATATCCGGAAAATGTCTTTTGGAATTTGTATGCAATGGACCGAGAAAATCACAGTAGTAATGGTTTCGGAGAAAAGCAAAGTCTTTTCGTTAGGCAAGTGCATCAAATGTCATCTATACAAACAGAAATATCATGTTTATTTGCCGCAGTTCCTCTAGCTTTCTCCCTAAAATACGAATGTGTAGAGCTGGTGTCCCCATGATAAACCAATTAGTGTTTCAATGGTACAAAATTAAATGTTCCCTGATAAAAATACTCAAAACAATACAGTCCATCGATAATATCCAGAAAACACAAACACAGAGGCTTTCAAAATATTTTGGATTGAGTTAGCCAAAACACAACCGGATATTTCTGTTTTCATCCAGTCATAACTGGACAGGTGGTGTGTAATTCGTATGCAATGGACCGAGAAAAACACAGTACAAATGGTTTTGGAGAAAAGCAAAGTCTTCTCGTTAGGCAAGTGCATAAAATGTCATCTATACAAACAAAAATATCAAGTTTGTTTGCTGCAGTTCCTCTAGCTTTCTCCCTAGAAAATACGAATGTGTAGAGCTTGTGTCTCCATGTGGAACCAGTTAGTGTTTCCAAGCACAAAAGTAAATGTTCCCTAAAAAAAACATTCAAAACAATAAAATCCATTTATAATAACAGGAATACACAAAAACAGAGGCTGTAGCAATATCTGGGATTAGGTTCGCCAAAAAAAAACCGGATATTTCTCTTTTCATCCAGTCATATCCAGACAAACTGGTGTGGAATTCATATGGAATGGACAGAGAAAATCACAGTACAAATGGTTTTGGAGAAAAGCAAAGTCTTTTTTTTAGGCAAGTGCATAAAATGTCATCTATACAAATACAAATATCATGTTTGTTTGCCACAGTTCCTCTAGCTTTCTCCCTAGAAAATGAATGTGTAGAGCTGGTGTTCCCATGATGAACCAATTAATGTTTCCAAGCACAAAATTAAAAATTCCCTGATAAAAAATATTCAAAGCAAAAAAATCCGTGGATAATATCAGGAATACACAAACACAAAGGCTGTAGCAATATCTGGGATTGAGTCAGCCAAAACACAACCGGATATTTCCGGTTTCATCCAGTCATATCTGGACAAAGTGTTGTGGAATTCGTATGTAGTGTATCGAGAAAATCACAGTTAATATGGTTTTGGAGGAAAGCAAAGTCTTTTCGTTAGGCAAGTGCATAAAATGTCATCGATACAAGCAGAAATATCATGTTTGTTTTTCGCAGTTCCTCTAGCTTTCTCCCTAGAAAATACGAATATGTAGAGCTGATGTCTCCATGTGGAACCAATTACTGTATCCAAACTCAAAATAAAATATTCCCCATTAAAAAAACATTCCAAACAATAATGTCCATAGATATTACCCAGAAAATACAAACACAGAGGCTGTAGCAATATCTGGCATTGAGTTAGGCAAAATAAAACCGGAATTTTCTGATAAAAATATTCAAAACAATAAATTCCATCGATAATATCCAGAAAACACAAACTCAGAGTCTGTAGAAATATTTCAGATTGAGTTAGCCAAAACAACCAAATATTTCTGGTTTCATCCAGTCATATCCGGACAAACGGGTGGAATTCGTATGCAATGGACTGAGAAAATAACAGTAAAAATGGTTTTGGAGAAAAGCAAAGTCTTTCGTTAGGCAGGTGCATAAAATGTCATCTATACAAACAGAAATATCATGTTTGTTTGCAACAATTCCTCTAGCTTTCTCCCTAGAAAATACAAATATGTAGAGCTGGTGTCTTCATGTGGAAACAATTAGTGTTTCCAAGATCAAAATAAAATTTCCCTGGTAACAAACATTCAAAACAATAAATCTGTGGAATATATCCAGAAAAAAAAACACAGAGCCTGTAGCAATATCTGGGATTGAGTTAGCCAAAACAAAACCGGATATTTCCGGTTTCATCCAGTCTTATCCGGACAACGTGGTGTGGAATTCGTATGCAGTGGACCGAGATATTCACAGTAAAAATGATTTTGGAGAAAAGCAAAGTCTTTTTGTTAGGCAAGTGCATAAAATGTCATCGATACAAACAGAAATATCATGTTTGTTTGCGGCAGTTCCTCTAGCTTTCTCCCTAGAAAATACGAATGTGTAGAGCTGGTGTTCCCATGATGAACCAATTTGTGTTTCCAAGCACAAAATTAAATGTTCCCTGATAAAAACATTCAAAACAATAAGTCCATCGATAATATCCAGAAAACACAAACACAGAGGCTTTCACAATATTTCGGATTCAGTTAGGCAAAATACAATCGGATATTTCTGTTTTCCTCCAGTCATATCTAGACAAAGTGGTGTGGAATTCGTATGCAATGGACTTAGAAAATCACAGTAAAAATGGTTTTGGAGAAAAGCAAAGTCTTTTCATTAGGCAAGTGCATAAAATGTCATCTATACAAACAGAAATATCATGTCTGTTTGTCGCAGTACCTCTAGCTTTCTCCCTAGAAAATAGGAATGTGTAGAGCTGGTGTCTCCATTTGGAACCAATTATTGTTTCCAAGATCAAAATAAAATGTTCCCTAAAGAAAAATATTCAAAACAATAAGGTCCATGGATAATATCAGGAATACACAAACACAGAGGCTGTAGCAATATCTGAGATTGTGTTAGCCAAATCAAAACCGGATATGTCCGGTTTCATCCAGTCATATCCGGACAACGTGGTGTGGAATTCCTATGAAGTGTACCGAGAAAATCACAGTAAAAATGGTTTTGGAGAAAAGCAACGTCTTTTCGTTTAGCAAGTGCATAAAATGTCATCTAGACAAACAGAAATATCATGTTTGTTTGCCGCAGTACCTCTAGCTTTCTCCCTAGAAAATATGAATGTATAGAGCTGGTTTCTCCATGTGGAACCAATTATTGTTTCCAAGCACAAAATTTCATGTTCCCTGATAAAAAACATTCAAAACAATAAGCTCGGTGGTTAATATCAGGAATACACAAACACAGAGGCTGTAGCAATATCTGAGATTGAGTTACCCAAAACAAAACTGGATATTTCTGGTTTCTTCCCGTCATATCCAGTAAACTGGTGTGGAATTCATATGAAGTGTACCGAGAAAATCACAGTACAAATTGTTTTGAAGAAAAGCAAAGTCTTTTTGTTAGGCAAGTGCATAAAATGTCATCTATACAAACAGAAATATCATGTTTGTTTGCCACAGTTCCTCTAGCGTTCTGCCTAGAAAATATGAATGTGTAGAGCTGGTTTCTCCATGTGCAACCAATTAGTGATTCCAAGACAAAATTAAGTGTTCCGTGATAAAAAAATTCAAAACAATAAAGTCCGTGGATAATATCAGGAATACACAAAAACAGAAGCTGTAGCAATATCTGGGATTGAGTTAGCAACAACATAACCGGATATTTCCGGTTTCAGCCATACATATGCAGTAAACTGGTGTGGAATTCATATGAAGTGTACCGAGAAAATCACAGGAAAAATGGTTTTGGAGAAAAGCAAAGTCTTTTCGTTAGGCAAGTGCATAAAATGTCATCGATACAAACAGAAATATCATGTTTGTTTGCCGCAGTTCCTCTAGCTTTCTCCCTAGAAAATATGAATGTATAGAGCTGGTTTCTCCATGTGGAACCAATTACTGTTTCCAAGCACAAAATTTCATGTTCCCTGATAAAAAACATTCAAAACAATAAGCTCGGTGGTTAATATCAGGAATACACAAACACAGAGGCTGTAGCAATATCTGGGATTGAGTTAGCCAAAACAAAACCGGATATTTCCGGTTTCATCCAGTCATATCCGGACAAACTGGTGTGGAATTCGTATGCAATGGACTGAGAAAATCACAGTACAAATGGTTTTGGAGAAAAGCAAAGTCTTTTCGTTAGGCAAGTGCATAAAATTTCATCTATACAAACAGAAATATCATGTTTGTTTGCGTAGTTCATCTAGCAGTCTTCCTAGAAAATAGGAATGTGTAGGGCTGGTGTCCCCATGATGAACAAATTACAGTTTCAACGGTTCAAAATTACATGTTCCCTGATAAAAACATTCAAAACAATAAAGTCCATCGATAATATACCGAATAGACAAACACAGAGGCTTTCACAATATTTCAGATTGAGTTAGCCAAAACACAACTGGATATTTCTGTTTTCATCCAGTAATTTCCGGTCAAACTGGTTTGGAATTCATATGCACTGGTTTGGGAAAATCACAGTAAAAATCGTTTTGGAGAAAAGCAAAGTCCTTTCTTTAGGCAAGTGCATAAAATGTCATCTATACAAACAGAAATATTATGTTTGTTTGCCACAGTTCCTCTAGCTTTCTCCCTAGAAAATACGAATGTGTATAGCTCTAATACCCATGATTAACCAATTAGTGTTTCAATGGTACAAAATTAAATTATCCCTGATAAAAAGCATTCAAAACAATAAAGTCTGACGATAAGATCCAGATAACACAAACACAGAGGCTGTAGCAATATCTGGGATTGAGTTAGCCAAAACAGAACCGGATAATTCCGGTTTCATCCAGTCATATCCGGACAAACTGGTACGGATTTCATATGCAATGCACCGAGAAAATCAGAGTACAAATGGTTTTCGAGAAAAGCAAAGTCTTTTCGTTAGGGAAGTGCATAAAATGTCATCTATACAAACGGAAATATCATGTTTGTTTTCCGCAGTTCCTCTAGTTTTCTACCTATAAAATACATATACGTAGAGCTGGTGTCTCCATGTGGAACCAATTACTGTATCCAAGCTAAAAATAAAAAGTTCCACTATAAAAAAAAAAAAACATTCAAAACCATAAAGTCCGTGGATAATATCCTGAAAACACAAACACAGAGGTTGTAGCAATATTTGGGATTGAGTTAGCCAAAACAAAACCGGATGTTTCCGGTTTCATCCAGTCATATCCGGACAAACTGTGTGGAATTCGTAAGCAATGGCAGAGAATATCACAGTAAAAATGGTTTTGGATAAAAGCAAAGTCTTTTCATTAGGGCAGTGCATAAAATGTCATCGATACAAACAGAAATATAATGTTGGTTTGCCGCAGTTCCTCTAGCTTTCTCCCTAGAAAATACGAATGTGTAGAGCTGGTGTTTCCATGATAAACCCATTAGTATTTCTAAGGTACAAAATGAAATGTTCCCTGACAAAAACATTCAAAACATTAAAGTCCATTGATCGTATCCAGAAAAAAACATACACAGAGGCTGTAGCAATATTTCGGATTGAGTTAGACATAACACAACTAGATATTTCCCATTTCATCCAGTCATATCCGGACAAAGTGGTGTGGAATTTGTATGTAATGAACCGAGAGAATCAGAGTACAAACGGTTTTGGAGAAAAGAAAAGGCTTTTTGTTAGGCAAGTGCATAAAATGTCATCTATACAAACAGAAGTTTCATGTTTGTTTGCCGCAGTTCCTCTATCTTTCTCCCTAGAATATACGAATTTGTAGAGCTGGTGTCCCCATGATGAACCAATTAGTGTTTCTACGGTACAAAATTAAATGTTCCCTGATAAAAATATTAAAAACAATAAAGTCTATTGATAATATCCTGAAAACACAAACACAGAGGCTTTCACAATATCTCAGATTGTGTTAGCCAAAACATAACTGGATATTTCCAGTTTCATCCAGTAATAACCGGACAAAATGGTTTGGAATTCGTATGCAATCGACCAAGAAAATCACAGTAAAAATGGTTTTGGAGAAAACCAAAGTCTTTTCTTTAGGCAAGTGCATATAATGTCATGGATACAAACAGAAATATCATGTTTGTTTGCCTCATTTCCTCTAGCTTTCTCCCTAGAAAATACGAATGTGTAGAGCTGGTGTCTCCATGTGGAACCAATTAGTGTTTCCAAGGACAAATTAAATGTTCCCTGATAAAAACATTCAAAACAATAAAGTCCATCGATAATATCCAGAAAACATAAACACAGAGCTTTAAAATATTTCGCATTGAGTTAGCCAAAACACAACCGGATATTTCCAGTTTCATAAAGTCATATCCGGACAAAATCCTGTGGAATTCGTATGCAATGACCGAGAAAATCACAGTAAAAATGGTTTTGGAGTAAAGCAAAGGCTTTTCTTTAGGCAAGTACATAAAATGTCATCTAGACAAACAGAAATATCATGTTTGTTTCCCGCAGTTCCTCTAGCTTTCTCCCTAGAAAATACGAAAGTGTAGAGTTGGTGTCTCCATGTGGATCCAATTAGTGTTTCCAAGCACAAAATAAAATATTCCCCGACAAAAAACATTCAAAATAATAAAGTCCGTGGATAATATCAGGAAAACACAAACACAGAGGCTGTACCAATATCTGGGATTGAGTTAGCCAAAACACAACCGGATATTCCGGTTTCATCCAGTCATATCCGCACAAACTGGTGTGGAATTCGTATGCAATGGACCAAGAAAATCACAGTAAAAATGGTTTTGGAGAAAAGCAAAGTCTTTTCATTAGGCAAGTGCATAAAATGTCATCGATACAAACAGAGATATCATGTTTGTTTGCCGCAGTTCCTCTAGCTTTCTGCCTAGAAAATACAAATATGTAGAGCTGGTGTATCCATGTGGAACTAATTATTGTTCCAAGAACAAAATTAAATGTTTCCTGATAAAAAACATTCAAAACAATAAAGTCCATCGACAATAACCAGAAAACACAAATACAGAAGCTGTAGCAATATCTGGGATTGAGTTAGAAAGAACAAAATCAAATATTTCCGGCACCATCTGGTGATATTCGGACCAACTGGTGTGGAATTCATATGCAATGGACCAAGAAAATCACAGTAAAAATGGTTATGGAGAAAAGCAAAGTCTTTTCGTTAGGCAACTGCGTAAAATGTCATCTATCCAAACAGAAATATCATGTTTGTTGGCCGCAGTTCCTCTAGCTTTCTCCCTAAAAATAGGAATATGTTCAACTGCTGTCTGCATGTGGAACCAATTACTGTATCTAAGCTCAAAATAAAATGTTTCCGGATAAAAAAATTTTTAAAAAATAATGTCCATTGATAAAATCCAAAAAACAAACACAGAGGCTGCAGCAATATCTGGGATTGAGTTATCCAAAACAAAACCGGATATTTCCGGTTTCATCCAGTCATATCCGGTCAAACTGGTGTGAAATTCGTATGCTATTGACCGAGAAAATCACAGTACAAATGGTTTTGGAGAAAAGCAGTCTTTTCGTTAGGCAAGTGCATAAAATGTCATCTAGACAAACAGAAATATCATGTTTGTTTCCCGCAGTTCCTCTAGCTTTCAAGCTAGAAAATATGAAAGTGTAGAGCTGGTGTTCCCATGATGAACCAATTAGTGTTTCTATGGTACAAAATTAAATGTTGCCTGATAAAAACATTCAAAACAAGAAAGTCCATCGATAATATCCAGAAAACACAAACACAGAGGCTTTCACAATATTTCGGATTGAGTTAGCCAAAACACAATCGGATATTTCTGGCTTCATCCAGTCATATCCGGACAAACTGGTGTGAAATTCCTATGCAATGGACTGAGAAAATCACAGTAAAAATGGTTTTGGAGAAAAGCAACGTCTTTTCGTTAGGTAAGTGCAAAAATGTCATCTATACAAACAGACATATCATGTTTGTTTGCCGCAGTTCCTCTAGCTTTCTCCCTAGAAAATAGAAATGTGTAGAGCTGGTGTTTCCATGTGGAACCAATTAGTGTTTCCAATATCAAAATTAAATGTTCCCTGATAAAAAACACTGAAAACAATAAAGTCCGTGGATAATATCCGGAATACACAAACACAGAGGCTGTAGCAATATCTGGGATTGAGTTACCCAAAACAAAACAGGATATGTCCGGATTCATCCAGTCATATCTGGACAACGTGGTCTGAAATTCGTATGCAATGGACCCTGAAAATCAGAGTAAAAATGGTTTTGGAGAAAAGCAAAGTCTTTTCGTTAGGCAAGTGCATAAAATGTCATCTATAGAAACAGAAATATCATGTTTCTTTGTCACAGTTACTCTAGCTTTCCCCCTAGAAAATATGAATACGTAGAGCTGTTTTCTCCATGTGGAAACAATTACTGTATCCAAGCTCAAAATAAAATGTTCCCCGATAAAAAACATACAAAAAAATAAAGTATGTTGATAATATCCAGAAAAAAACAAACACAGAGGCTTTTACAATATTTCGGATTGAGTTAGAGAAAACACAACCGGATATTTCTGGTTTCATCCAGTGATATCCGGAGAAACTAGTGTGGATTCGTATGCAATGGACCGAGAAAATCACAGTAAAAATGGTTTTGGAGAAAAGCAAAGACTTTTCATCACGCAAGTCCATAAAATGTCATCTATACAAACAGAAATATCATGTTTGTTTGCATATTTTCTCTAGCTTTCTCCCTAGAAAATACGAATGTGTAGAGCTGGTGTCCCCATGATGAACCAATTAATGTTTCAACGGTACAAAATTAAATGTTCCCTGATAAAAACATTCAAAACAATAAAGTCCATCGATAATATCCAGAAAACACAAACACAGAGGCTGTAGCAACATTAGGCAAGTGCATAAAATGTCATCTATAAAAACAGAAATATGATGTTTGTTTCCCACAGTTCCTCTAGCATTCTCCCTAGAAAATATGAATATATAGAGCTGGTGTCTCCATGTGGATCCAATTACTCTATCCAATAACAAAATTAAATGTTCCCTGATAAGAAACATTAAAAACAATAAAGCCCATTGATAATATCCAGAAAACACAAACACAGAGGCTGTAGCAATGTCTGGGATCGAATTAGCCAAAACAAAACCGGATATTTCCGGTTTCATGCAGTCATATCCGGACAAACTGGTGTGGAATTCGTATGCAATGGACTGAGAAAATCACAGTAAAAATAGTATACGAATATATGAATATGTAGAGCTGGTTTCGCCATGTGGAACCAATTAGTGTATCCAAGCTCAAAATAAAATGTTCCCTGATAAAAAACATTCAAAGCAATAAAGTCCATTGATAATATCCGGAAAATACAAACACAGAGTCATTCACAATATTTCGGATTGAGTTACCCAAAACACAACCGGATATTTCTGGTTTCATCCAGTCATATCCAGACAAAGTGGTGTGGAATTCGTATGCAATGGACCAAGAAAATCATGGTAAAAATGGTTTTGGAGAAAAGCAAAGTCTTTTCGTTAGCAAAGTGCATAAAACGTAATCTACTGAAACAGAAATATCATGTTTCTTTGCCGCAGTTCATCTAGCTTTCTCCCTAGAAAATATGAATGTGTAGAGCTGGTGTACCTATGATGAACAAATTAGTGTTTCAACGGTACACAATGAAATGCTCCCTGATAAAAATATTCAAAACAATAAAGTCCATCGATAATATCCAGAAAACACAAACACAGAGGCTGTAGCAATATCTGGGATTGAGTTATCCAAAACAAAACCTGGATATTTCAGGTTTCATGCAGTCATATGCAGTCAAATTGTTTTGGAATTCGTATGCAGTGGACCGAGAAAACCACAGAAAAAATGGTTTTGGATAAAAGCAAAGTCTTTTCGTTAGGCAAGTGCATCAAATGTCATCTATACAAACAGAAATATCATGTTTGTTTGCCGAGTTCCTATAGCTTTCTCCCTAGAAAATACGAATGTGTAGAGCTGGTGTCGCCATGTAGAAATAATTATTGTTTCCAAGCACAAAATTAAATGTTCCCTGATAAAAAAACATTCAAAACAATAAAGTCTATGGATAATATCAGGAATACACAAACACAGTGGCTGTAGCAATATCTGGGATTCAGTTAGCCAAACCAGAAACGGATATTTCCGGTTTCATCCAGTCATATCCGGACAAACTGGTGTGGAATTCGTATGCAATGTACCGAGAAAATCACAGTACAAATGGTTTTGGAGAAAAGCAAAGTCTTTTCGTAAGGCAAGTGCATAAAATGTCATCTATACAAACAGAAATATCATGTTTGTTTTCCGCAGTTCCTCTAGCTTTCTCCCTAGAAAATACGAATGTGTAGAGCTGGTTTTCCCATGATGAACCAATTAGTGTTTCTACGGTACAAAAATAAATGTCCCCTGATAAAAATATTCAAAACAATAAAATTCATCGATAATATCCAGGAAACACAAACACAGAGGCTGTAGCAATATTTCGGATTTAGTCAGCCAAAACACAACCAGATATTTCTGGTTTCATCCAGTCCTATCCATACAAAGTGGTTTGGAATTCATATACAATGGACTGAGAAAATCACAGTAAAAATGGTTTTGGAGAAAAGCAAAGTCTTTTCGTTAGGAAAGTGCATAAAATGTCATCTACACAAACACAAATATCATGTTTGTTTGCCGCAGTTCCTCTAGCTTACTCCATAGAAAATACATATTGTAGAGCTGGTGCCTCCATGTGGAACCAATTTCGGTATATAAGCTCAAAATATAATGTTCCCCGATAAAAAACATTCAAAAGAATAAAGTCCATTGATAATATCCAGAAAACACAAACACAGAAGCTGTAGCAATGTCTGGGATTGAGTAGCCAAAACACAACCGGATATTTCCGGTTTCATCCAGTCATATTCGGTCAAACTGGTGTGGAATTCAAATGCAAGGAACCGAGAAAATCTCAGTAAAAATGGTTTTGGAGAAAAGCAAACTCTTTTCGTTAGGCAAGTGCATAAAATGTCATCGATACAAACAGAAACATCATGTTTGTTTGGCGCAGTTCCTCTAGATTTCTCCCTAGAAAATACGAATGTGTAAATGTGTAGAGCTGGTGTCCCCATGATGAACTAATTAGTGTTTCTACGGAACAAAAAAAATGTTCCCTGATAAAAATATTCAAAACAATAAAGTCCATCAATAATATCCAGAAAACACAAACACAGAGCCTTTGACAATATTTCGAATTGAGTTAGCCAAAACACATCCAGATATTTCTGGTTTCATCCAGTCATATCCAGACAAACTTGTGTGGAATTCGTATGCAATGGACCGAGAAAATCACAGTACAAATGGTTTTGGAGAAAAGCAAAGTCTTTTCGTTAGGCAAGTGCATAAAATGTCATCTATACAAACAGAAATATCATGTTTGTTTGTGACAGTACCTCTAGCTTTCTCCCTAGAAAATACGAATGTGTAGAGCTGGTGTTCCCATTATGAACCAATTAGTGTTTCAAAGGTACAAAAATAAATGTTCCCTGATAAAAGCATTCAAAACAATAAGTCCATCGATAATATCCAGAAAAAAAAAACGCAGAGGCTTTCACAATATTTCGGTTTGAGTTAGCCAAAACACAACCAGATATTTCTGGTTTCATCCAGTCATATCCGGACAAAGTGGTGTGGAATTCGTATGCAATGGACAGAGAAAATCACAGTAGAAATGGTTTTGGAGAAAAGCAAAGTCTATTCGTTAGGCAAGAGAATGAAATGTCATCTTTGCAAACAGAAATGTCATTTTTCTTTGCCGCAGTTCCTCTAGCTTTCTCCCTATAAAATACGAATGTGTAGAGCTGGTGTCTCCATGTGGAACCAAAGCACAAAACTAAATGTTCCCTGAAAAAAAAATTCAAAACAATAAAGTCCATGGATAATATCAGGAATACACAAACACAGAGGCTGTAGCAATATCTGGGATTGAGTTAGCCAAAATAAACCGGTCATATCCAGTCATATCCAGACAAAGTGGTGTGGAATTCGTATGCAATGGGCTGAGAAAATCTGAATAAAAATGGTTTTGGAAAGGCCGGCACCGCGGCTCACTAGGCTAATCCTCCGCCTTGCGGCGCCAGCACACCGGGTTCTAGTCCAGGTCGGGGCCCAGATCCTGTCCCGTTTGCCCCTCTTCCAGGCCAGCTCTCCGCTCTGGCCAGGGAGTGCAGTGGAGGATGGCCCAAGTCCCTGGGTCCTGCACCCCATGGGAGACCAGGAGAAGCACCTGGCTCCTGCCATCGGAACAGCGCGGTGTGCAGGCCGCAGCGCGCTACCGCGGCGGCCATTGGAGGGTGAACCAATGGCAAAAGGAAGACCTTTCTCTCTGTCTCTCTCTCTCACTGTCCACTCTGCCTGTCCAAAAAAAAATGGTTTTGGCGAAAAGCAGTCTTTTCGTAAGGCAAGTTCATAAAATATCATCGATACAAACAGAAATACCATGTTTGTTTGCCACAGTTCCTCTAGCTTTCTCCCTAGAAAATACGAATGTGGATCTGGTGTCTCCATGTGGAACCAATTAGTGTTTACAAGCACAAACTAAAATGTTCCCTGAAAAAAAAATACAAAAAGTAAAGACCGTGGATAATATCAGGAATACACAAACACAGAGGCTGTAGCAATATTTCGGATTGAGTTAGCCCAAAGAAAACCGGATATTTCTGGTTTCATGTAGTCATATTCGGACAAACTGGTGTGGAATTCGTATGCAATGGACCGAGAAAATCAGAGCAAAAATGGTTTTGGAGAAAAGCAGTCTTTTGGTTAGGCAAGTGCATAAAATGTTACCTATACAAACAGAAATATCATGTTTGTTTGCCGCAGTTCCTATAGCTTTCTCCCTAGAAAATACGAATGTGTAGAGCTGGTGTCGCCATGTAGAAATAATTAGTGTTTCCAAGCACAAAATTAAATGTTCCCTGATAAAAAAACATTCAAAACAATAAAGTCTATGGATAATATCAGGAATACACAAACACTGAGGCTGTAGCAATACCTGGGATTCAGTTAGCCAAACAAGAACCGGATATGTCTGGTTTCATCCAGTCATATCCGGACAAACTGGTGTGGAATTCGTATGCAATGGACCGAGAAAATCACAGTACAAATGGTATTGGAGAAAAGCAAAGTCTTTTCGTAAGGCAAGTGCAAAAAATGTCATCTATACAAACAGAAATATCATGTTTGTTTGCCACAGTTCCTCTAGCTTTCTCCCTAGAAAATACGAATGTGTAGAGCTGGTGTCTCCATGTGGAAACAATTAGTGTTTCCAGGCACAAAATTAAATGTTCCCTGATAAAAAAAAATTCAAAAAAATAAAGTCTGTGGATAATATCAGGAATACACAAACACAGAGGCTGTAGCAATATTTCAGATTGAGTTAGCCAAAACACAACCAGATATTTCTGGTTTCATCCAGTCCTATCCATACAAAGTGGTGTGGAATTCGTATGCAATGGACCGAGAATACCACAGTAAAAATGGTTTTGGAGAAAAGCAACGTATTTTCATTAGGCAAGTGCATAAAATGTCATCTATACAAACAGAAATATCATGTTTGTTTGCCGCAGTTCCTCTAGCTTTCTCCATTGAAAATACGAATGTGTAGAGCTGTTATCCCCATGATGAACCAATTAGTGTTTTAATGGTACAAAATTCAATGTTCCCTGATAAAAATGTTCAAAACAATAAAGTCCACCAATAATATCCAGAAAACACAAACAGAGGCATGGAGAGTGAGAAAGGATTAGAAGGCATTTTCAGTGAGATACTAGCAGAAAATTTCCCAGGTTTGGAGAAGGACAGAGGCATCTTAGTACCGGAAGCTTATAGAACTCCTAGTAAACATGACCAAAAGAGATCCTCACCACGACACATTGTAATCAAACTCACCACAGTGAAACATAAAGAAAAGATTCTAAAAGGTGCAAGAGAGAAACGCCAGATTACTCTCAGAGGATCTCCAATTAGACTCACAGCAGACTTCTCATCAGAAACCCTACAAGCTAGAAGGGAATGGCGAGATATAGCCAGGGTACTAAGAGAGAAAAACTACCAGCCCAGAATATTATATCCTGCAAAGCTCTCATTTGTGAATGAAGGTGAAATTAAGACTTTTCATAGCAAACAGAAACTGAAAGAATTTGTTGCCACTCATCCTGCCCTGCAAAAGATGCTTAAAGATGTGTTACACACAGAAACATGGTCACCAATATGAAAGAAGGTAAAGGAAGGGAACCTCACAGCAAAAGATCACAGGAAGCTCAATTTCTCTTTGACATAGAATTAAACTCTGATGCTCTGTTAAAGCAATGTGTTAAAGTAATCTAAAAACAAAAAGCAATTCAAATCAATTGGCAATCTACAAAAAGAGTTAAATATTTTAAAAACTATTATTAAAATTGCTATATTGGTCTATTATGCTATGTTATATGTGTGCACATATTGTATGTCCACATGGGGAAATTTTATTAAGAGTTTTATTTTAAATGGCTTATAGATAAGATTGTCCATAAATTTAAGCTGCTAAAATCAATCAAAGATACATTTTAATTGGTGTGACCTGAATCTGTGTATCATATGTTTTAAACTTGTTGGTAGAAAGAAACTAAAAACATTTTAGATGGATGTGCTTCAGTTTACTGGCTAAACAAACTACACCATGTTAGATATTTAAGAGGTGTTTTCAAATACATGATTCTTAAAATTTATAGAAGGCATTGGACCTTCTGGTAAATGTTTTCTTAAGTTGTTATCTAATGGTTGAAACGGTTTGCTAAGTATTCATGTAATATTGCTATTGTCAGCAAGTGATCTAGGACTTGCTCCCTCATTTCTCTATTCTAAGCCCAACTTGTTCTTTCACTTCTCTATTCTCTTCAAGGTAGGAAACCAATTCCATTATAAAGAAATCTGTGGATGCACAATTTAATCTTTAGACCTTATAAAAGAGATGGCTAACATTTTTCTGTAATAGCATAGCCAAAATAAGAACTTAAATAATAATCTCATAGTAGATTCACTTTGCCATCAGCGAAGTATACAGTAAGTAGAAAAAACCTCCCTTTCAGACCAAAGGGAAGGAAAGTTTGAAAGTGAGAATATAATTTTCCTCATGGGCATTGTCTACCTTAGAAAAACTACTGCAGAACATGCCTGTGACTATAGACTTGTAGTTCAGGCTGCAGAAGATTAGAGATGGGACTTGCGCACTCCCATGACTTGCATCTTGTGGTCTGCTTTAACACAAACCAGGAGGAAAAGAAAGCTCGGCATCAGAAGCAATGGGTGGCAGGCCTATTAATGGCTGATCTGTACAGTGATCTGACCTCAAGGAGACCCAACAGGCCAGTCCACTGCAGTGGCTTTCAAAGCGGTAAGCCTGGGCTTCAGCAGAAGTCAGCTTGTGAAGAGCCTTGGTAGCTCTGCCAAGAGTTGGATCACTGGAAATGGACCTGCCCTGGAGTCGAAGGATGCCCAGGTCAGAGCCACAGATCTTATTGGCTCTAAGCTGAAAAGCCCTTCACTCAGCCCAACTTCCAAAGTCACCACTGCAGCTGAGGGTTTGGTCAAGTAGGGTCAGCATCATTACAGGCAGAACTGTAAATTTCTTGTTAGAGATGCCCCCTACCTTTACCTGGCCAGCGCTCCTCTCAGGCCAGCCAAGTAATGAAAGTCAACAGAGTGCCTTCCCTCATGTGGTTCACACCTCCCTTAGGATATACCCCATGTGAAGAGATAGATAGGTCTGGGCCTCTTAACTTACAAGGCCTAAAGCCCACCAGATTATTATCAAGCCCCTTCTATCAGGTTCTATTTGCCTCTCAATCAGAAAAATTACTTGTAGCTTAGACAGCACCTTTCTTAGCTCCTCTAATAATGACTCTGTCCTTTGTTCTCGGCCCTGTCTAGTGCACTTGGGCCTCATTCCTTTGTAATCATAACCTCTACTCTACCACCAATGGCTCTACTCCCAACCTGTGTGTACTGATGGTCCTCTTCCCCACTTAATGCTGTATAATTGTTCAAACCTGGTAAATGCCACTCTTAGGATCATTGGTTACTATCCTCACCCTGTCTTTCATGACCTTGTCTAAATATGATCAGAGTTGGTAAACTTGGAAGGCTTCCATAGCCTTGGCAACTCATGATGACAGCCTAGGATGGTTACTGGCGCCATAAACTAGAGTGTCAATTTGTTGGGTCAACAACAGGAGCCACTGTGCACTTGCTCCTCATGTGGGATCTCTGTCCTTAATGTGCTGTACATTGTGATTTAATGCTATAACTAGTAATCCAAAAGTATGTTTCACTTTGTGTTTCCATGTGGGTGCAAACGGTTGAAATCTTTACTTCATATATACTAAATTGATTTTCTGTATATAAAGAGAATTGAAAATGAATCTTGATGCAAATGAAAGGGGAGAAGGAGAGGGAGAGGGGAGGATTGCGGGTGGGAGGGAAGTTATGGGAGGGGGAAGCCATTGTAATCCATAAGCTGTACACTGAAAATTTATATTCATTAAATAAAAGTTAAAAAAAGAAAAAAAAGAATGTCCATTGATAATATCCAGAAAACACAAACACAGAGGCTTTCACAATATTTCGGATTGAGTTAGCCAAAACACAACCGGATATTTCTGGTTTCATCCAGTCATATCCGGACAAAGTGGTGTGGAATTCGTATGCAATGGAGGGAGAAAATCACAGTAGAAATGGTTGTGGAGAAAAGCAAAGTCTTTTCATTAGGCAAGTGCATAAAATGTCATCGATACAAACAGAAATATCATGTTTGTTTGCTGCAGTTCCTCTAGCTTTCTCCCTAGAAAATACGAATGTGTAGAGCTGGTGGCTCCATGTGGAACCAATTACTGTTTCCAAGATCAAAATTAAATGTTCCCTGATAAAAAGCATTCAAAACAATAAAGTCCGTGGATAATATCAGGAATACACAAACACTGAGGCTGTAGCAATATTTTGGATAGAGTTAGCCAAAACAAAACCGGATATTTCCGGTTTCATCCAGTCATACCTGGAAAAACTGGTGTGGAATTCGTATGCAATGGACCGAGAGAATCACAGTAAAAACGGTTTTGGAGAAAAGCAAAGATTTTTCATGAGGCCAGTAGATAAAATATCATCTATACACACAGAAATATCATGTTTGTTTGCCACAGTTCCTCTAGCTTTCTCCCTAGAAAATACAAATATGTAGAACTGGTGTCTCCATATGGAACCAATTAGAGTTTCCAAGCACAAAATTAAATGTTCCCTGAAAAAAAATTTCAAAACAATATAATCTGTGGATAATATAAGGAATACATAAACACAGAGGCTGTAGCAATATTTCGGATTGAGTTAGCCAAAACAAAACCGGATATTTCCGGTTTCATCCAGTCATATCTGGAAAAACTGGTGTGGAATTCGTATGCAATGGACTGAGAGAATCACAGTAAAAATGGTTTTGGAGAAAAGCAAAGATTTTTCATGAGGCCAGTAGATAAAATATCATCTATACACACAGAAATATCATGTTTGTTTACCGCAGTTCCTCTAGCTTTCTCCCTAGAAAATACAAATATGTAGAGCTGGTGTCTCCATGTGGAAGCAATTAGAGTTCCAAGCACAAAATTAAATGTTCCCTGAAAAAAAATTTCAAAACAATATAATCTGTGGATAATATAAGGAATACACAAACACAGAGGCTGTAGCAATATCTGGGTTTGAGTTAGCCAAAACACAACCGGATATTTTTGGTTTCATGCAGTCATATGCGGACAAAGTGGTGTGGAATTCGTGTGCAATGGAACGAGAAAATCACAGTACAAATGGTTTTGGATAAAAGCAAAGATTTTTCATGAGGCCAGTAGATAAAATATCATCTATACACACAGAAATATCATGTTTGTTTGTCGCAGTTCCTCTAGCTTTCTCCCTAGAAAATACGAATGTGTAGAGCTGGTATCTCCATGTGGAAACAATTAGTGTTTTGCAGCACAAAATTAAATGTTCCCTGATAAAAAACATTCAAAACAATGAAGTCTGCGGATAATATCAGGAATACACAAACAAAGAGGCTGTAGCAATACCTGGGATTGAGTTAGCCAAAACAAAACCAGATATTTCTGGTTCCATCCAGTCATATCCAGACAAAGTGGTGTGGAATTTGTATGCAATGGAAAGAGAAAATCACAGCACAAGTGGTTTTGGAGAAAAGCAAAGTCTTTTCGTTAGGCAAGTGCATAAAATGTCATTGATACAAACAGAAATATCATGTTTGTTAGTCGCATTTCCTCTAGCTTTCTCCCTAAAATATACTAATTTTTAGAGGTGTTGTCCCCACGATGAAACAATTAGTGTTTCTACGGTACAAAATTAAATGTTCCCTGATAAAAAACATTCAAAACAATAAAGACCGAGGATAATATCAGGAATACACAAACACATATGCTGTAGTAATACCCTCGATTGAGTTAGACAAAACAAAAACGGATATTTCTGGTTTCATCCAGTCATATCCAGACAAAGTGGAGTGGAATTCGTATGCAATGGACCGAGAAAATCACAGTACAAATGGTTTTGGAGCAAAGCAAAGTCTTTTCGTTAGGCAAGTGCATAAACTGTCATCTATACAAACAGAAATATCATGTTTGTTTGCAACAGTTCCTCTAGTTTCTCCCTAGAAAATACGAATGTGTAGAGCTGGTGTCTCCATGTGGACCAATTATTGTTTCACAGCGCAAAATTAAATGTTCCCTGAAAAAAAAAACATTCAAACAATAAAGTCCGTTGATAATATCAGGAATACACAATCACAGAGGCTGTAGTAATATTTGGGATTGAGTTTTCCAAAAGAAATCCAGATATTTCTGGTTTCATCCAGTTATATCCGGACAAACTGCTATGGAATTCGTATGAATGGGACCGAGAAAATCACAGTATAAATGTTTGGAGAAAAGCAAAGTCTTTTTGTTAGGCAAGTGCATAAAATGTCATCGATACAAACAGAAATATCATGTTTGTTTGCCGCAATTCCTCTAGCTTTCTCCGTAGAAAATAGGAATGTGTAGAGCTGGTGTCCCCATGATGAACCAATTAGTGTTTTTACGGTACAAAAGTAAATGTTGCATGATAAAAAGATTCAAAACAATAAAGTCCATCGAAAATATCCAGAAAACACAAACACGGAGGCTGTAGCAATATCTGGGATTGAGTTAGCCAGAACAAAACCGGATTTTTCCGGTTTCATACAGTCATATCCGGACAAACTGGTGTGCAATTCATATGCAATGGACCGAGAAAATCACAGGAAAAATGGTTCTGGTGAAAAGAAAACTCTTTTCGTAAGGCAAGTGCATAAAATGTCATCTATAGAAACAGAAATATGATGTTTGTTTCCGCAGTTCCTCTAGCTTTCTCTTTTGGAAATATGAATGTGTAGAGCTTGTCCCCATGTGGAACCAATTAGTGTTTCAATGGTACAAAATTAAATGTTCCCTGATAAAAACATACAAAACAATAAATTCCATCGATAATATCCAGAAAACACAAACACAGAGGCTTTCACAATATTTCAAATTGAGTTACCCAAAACACAACCGGATATTTCCGGTTTCATCCAGTCATATTGGGACAAAGTGGTGAGGAGTTCATATGCAATGGACCGAGAAAATCAGAATAAAAATGGTTTTGGAGTAAAGGAAAGTCTTTTCGTTAGGCAGGTGCATAAAATGTCATCAACACAAACAGAAATATTATGTTTGTTTGCCGCAGTTCCTCTAGCTTTCTCCCTAGAAAATACAAATATGTAGAGCTGGTGTATCCATGTGGAACCAATTCGTGTTCCAAGAACAAAATTAAGTGTTCCCTGATAAAAAACATTCGAAACAGTAAAGTCCGTGGATAATATCAGGAATACACAAACACAGAGGCTGTAGCAATACCTGGGATTGAGTTAGCCAGAAAAAAACCAGATATTTCTGGCTTCATCCGGTGATATTCGGACCAACTGGTGTGGAATTCGTATGCAATGGACCGAGAAAATTACATTAAAATGGTTTTGGGGTAAAGCAACGTATTTTTCTTAGGCAAGTGGATAAAATGTCATCTATAGAAACAGAAATGTCATGTTTGTTTGCTGCAGTTCCTCTAGCTTTCTCCCTAGAAAATACGAATGTGTAGAGCTGGTGTCTTCATGTGGAAACAATTAGTGTTTCCAAGCACAAAATTAAATGTTCCCTGATAAAAACATTCAAAACAATAAAGTGCATCGATAATATCCTGAAAACACAAAAAAAAAAGAATCTTTCACAATATTTCAGATTAGTTAGCCAAAACAAAACCGGATATTTTTGGTTTCTTCCAGTCATATCCGGAAAAAGCCCTTTGGAATTCTGATGCAACCAACCGAGAAAATCAGAGTAAAAATGGTTTTGGAGAAAAGCAAAGTCTTTTAATTAGGCAAGTGCATAAAATGTCATTGATACAAACAGAAATATCATGTTTGTTTGCCACAGTTCCTCGAGCTTTCTGCCTAGAAAATACAAATATGTAGAGCTGGTGTACCCATGATGAACCAATAAGTGTTTCAACGGTACAAAGTGAAATGTTCGCTGATAAAAACATTCAAAACAATAAAGTCCATCAATAATATCCAGAAAACGCAAATACAGAGGCTTTTACAACATTTCGGATTGAGTTAGCAAAAGACAACCTGATATTTCTGGTTTCATCCAGTCATGTCTGGACAAACTGGTGTGGAATTCGTATGCAATGGACGGAGAATCACAGTAAAAATCGTTCTGAAGAAAAGCAAAGTCTTTTCATTAGGCAAGTGCATAAAATGTCATCGATACAAACAGAAATATCATGTTTGTTTGCCTCCTAGAGGCTTTCTCGCTAGAAAATACAAATATGTAGAGCTGGTGTATCATTGTGAAACCAATTATTGTTCCAAGAACAAAATTAAACGTTCCTTGATAAAAATATTCAAAACAATAAAGTCCGCGGATAATATCAGGAATACACAAACACAGAGGCTGTAGCAATATCTGAGATTGAGTTAGACAAAAGACAATTGGATATTTCCAGTTTCATCCAGTCACATCAGGACAAACTGGTGTGGAATTTGTATGCAGTGTACCGAGAAAATCACAGTAAAAATGGTTTTGGAGAACAGCAAGTCTTCTCGTTAGGCAAGTGAATAAAATGTCATCGATACCAACAGAAATGTCATGTTTGTTTCCTGCAGTTCCTCTAGCATTCTCCCTGGAAAACACGAATGCCTAGAGCTGGTGTCTCCATGTGGAACCAATTAGTGTTTTCAAGCACAAAATTAAAAATTCCCTGATAAAAAATATTCAAAACAATAAAGTCTGTGGATAATATCAGGAATACACAAACACAGAGGCTGTAGCAATATTTCGGATTGAGTTAGCCAAAACAAAACTGGATATTTCTGGTTTCATCCAGTCATATCCGGGCAACGTGGTGTGGAATTCGTATGCAATGGACCGAGAAAATCACAGCAAAAATGGTTTTGGAGAAAAGCAAAGCCTTTTCATTAGGCAAGAGCATAAAATTTCATCTATACAAACAGAAATATCATGTTTGTTTGCCACAGTTCCTCTAACTTTCTCCCTAGGAAATACGAAAGTGTAGAGCTGGTGTCCCCATGGGGAACCAATTACAGTACCCAAGCTCAAAATAAAATGTTCCCCGATAAAAAACATTCAAAACAATAAAGTCCATTGATAGTATCCAGGAAACACAAACACAGAGCCGTAGCAATAACTGGGATTCAGTTAGAGAAAACAAAACTGGATATTTCCAGTTTCATCCAGTCATATCTGGACAAACTGGTGTGGAATTCGTATGCAATGGACCGAGAAAATCACAGTACAAATGGTTTTGGAGAAAAGCAAAGTCGTTTCGTTAGGCAAGTGCATAAAATGTCATCGATACAAACAGAAATATCATGTTTGTTTGCTTAGTTCCTCTAGCTTTCTCCCTAGGAAATACAAATGTGTAGAACTGGTGTCTCCATGTGGAAACAATTAGTGTTTCGCAGCACAAAAATAAATGTTTCCTGATAAAAAACATTGAAAACAATAAAGTCCATCGATAATATCCAGAAAACCCAAATACAGAGGCTTTTACAACATTTCAGATTGAGTTAGCAAAAGACAACCGGATATTTCTGGTTTCATCCAGTCATGTCCAGACAAACTGGTGTGGAATTTGTATGCAATGGACCGAGAAAATCGCAGAAAAAATCGTTCTGGAGAAAAGCAAAGTCTTTTCATTAGGCAAGTGCATAAAATATCATCGATACAAACAGAAATATCATGTTTGTTTGCCACCGTTCCTCTAGCTTTCTGCCTAGAAAATACAAATATGTAGAGCTGGTGTATCCTTTTGAAACCAATTATTGTTCCAAGAACAAAATTAAATGTTCCTTGATAAAAAATATTCAAAACAATTAAGTCCGCGGATAATATCAGGAATACACAAACACAGAAGCTGTAGCAATATCTGGGATTGAGTTAGCCAAAAACACCCGGATATTTCTGGTTTCATCCAGTCATATCAGGAAAACTGGTGTAGAATTCGTATGCAGTTTACCAAGAAAATCACAGTAAAAATGGTTTAGGAGAAATGCAAAGTCTTCTTGTTAGGCAAGTGCATAAAATGTCATCTATACAAACAGAAATGTCATGTTTGTTTGCTGCAGTTCCTCTTGCTTTCTCCCTAGAAAATACGAATATGTAGAGCTGGTGTCCCACGATGAACCAATTAGTGTTCCAACGGAACAAAATTAAATGTTCCCTGATAAAAACATTCAAAACAATAAAGTCCATCGATAATATCCAGAAAACACAAACACAGAGGCTGTAGCAATATTTCGCATTGAGTTAGAAAAAACAAAACCTCATATTTCCGGTTTTATCCAGTCATATCTGGACAAACTGGTGTGGAATTCGTATGCAATGGACCGAGAAAATCACAGTACAAATGGTTTTGGAGAAAAGCAAAGTCTTTTCGTTAGGCAAGTGCATAAAATGTCATCTATACAAGCAGAAATATCATGTTTGTTTGCCGCAGTTCCTCTAGCTTTCTCCCTAGAAAATACGAATGTGTAGAGCTGGTGTTTCCATGTGGGAACAATTAGTGTTTCCAAGCACAAAATTAAATGTTCCCCTATAAAAAAAATTCAAAACAATAAAATCCTTCGATAATACCCGAAAAACACAAACACAGAGGCTGTAGCAATATGTGGGATTGAGTTAGCCAGAACAAAACCAGATATTTCTGGCTTCATCTGGTAATATTCGGACCAAATCGTGTGGAATTCATATGCAATGGACCGAGAAAATCACAGTAAAAATGGTTTGGAGAAAAGCAAAGTCTTTTCGTTAGGCAAGTGCATAAAATGTCATCTATAGAAACAGAAATGTCATGTTGGTTTGCTGCAGTTCCTCTAGCTTTCTCCCTAGAAAATACGAAAGTGTAGATCTGGTGTCCCCATGATGAACCAATTAGTGTTTCTATGGTACAAAATTAAATGTTCCCTGATAAAAACATTCAAAACAATAAAGTCCATTGATAATATCCAGAAAACACAAACACAGAGGTTGTAAGAATATCTGGGATTCAGTTTGCCAAAATAAAACAGGAAATTTCCGGTTTCATCAGTCATATCCGGTCAAACTGGTGTGAAATTCGTATGCAATGGACAGAGAAAATCATAGTATAAACGGTTTAGTAGAAAAGCAAAGTCTTTTCGTTATTCAAGTGCATAAAAATCATCTATACAAAGAAAAATATCGTGTTTTTTGCCGCAGTTCCTCTAGCTTTCTCCCTAGGAAATACGAATGTGTAGAGCTGGTGTCCCCATGATAAACCAATTAGTGTTTCTACGGTACAAAATTAAATTTTCCCTGATAAAAACATTCAAAACAATAAAGTCCATCGATACTATCCAGAAAACACAAACACAGAGGCTGTCACAATATTTTGGATTGAGGTAGCCAAAACACAACCGGATATTTCTGGTTTCATCCATTCAAATCTGGACAAAGTCGTTTGGAATTCGTATGCAATGGACCGACAAAATCACAGTGAAATTGGTTTTGGAGAAAAGCAAAGTCTTTTCTTTAGGAAAGTGCGTAAAATGTCATCGATACAAACAGAAATATCAAGTTTGCTTGCCGCAGTTCCTCTAGCTTTCTCCCTAAAAATAAGAATATGTTCAACTGGTTTCTCCATGTGGAACTAATTACTGTATCTAAGCTCAAAATAAAATGTTTCCGGATAAAAAACATTCAAAAAAATAAAGTCCATTGATAATATCCAGAAAACACAAACACAGAGGCTGTGGCAATATGTGGGATTGAGTTAGCCAAAATAAAACCGCATATTTCCGGTTTTATCCAGTCATATCCAGAAAAAGTCCCTTGGAATTCAGATGCAATGGACCGAAAAAATCATTGTAAAAATGGTTTTGGAGCAAAGCAAAGTCTTTTCTTTAGGCAAGTGCATAAAATGTCATCTATACAAACAGAAATATCATGTTTGTTTGTTGCAGTTCCTCTAGATTTCTCCCTAGAAAATACGAATGTTTAGAGCTTGTGTCTCCATGTGGAACCAATTAGTGTTTCCAAGCACAAAATTAAATATTCCTCGATAAAATAAAAATTCAAAACAATAAAGTCCTTTGATAATATCTGAAAAACTAAAACACAGAAGCTGTAGCAATATCTGGGATTGAGTTAGCCAGAACAAAATCAGATATTTCCGGATACATCCAATGATATTCAGACCAACTGGTGTGGAATTCGTATGAAATGGACCGAGAAAATCACAGTAAAAATGGTTTGGAGAAAACCAAAGTCTTTTCATTAGGAAAGTGCATAAAATGTCATCTATAAAACAGAAATGTCATGTTTGTTTGCTGCAGTTCCTCTAGCTTTCTCCCTAGAAAGTAAGAAAGTGTAGAGCTGGTGTCCCCTGATGAACCCATTAGTGATTCTATGGTAGAAAATTAAATGTTCCCTGATAAAAACATTCAAAACAATAAAGTCCATCGACAATATCCAGAAAACACAAACACAGAGACTTTCATAATATTTCGCATTGAGTTAGCCAAAACAAAACCTCATATTTCCGGTTTTATCCAGTCACATCCGGTCAAACTGGTGTGGAATTCGTATGCAATGGACCGAGAAAATCACAGTAAAAATGGTTTTGGAGAAAAGCAAAGTCTTTTCGTTAGTCAAGTGCATAAAATGTCATCTATACAAACAGAAATATCATGTTTGTTTGTCGCATTTCTTCAAGCTTTCTCCCTAGAAAATACGAATGTGTAGAGCTGGTGTTTCCATGTGGGAACAATTAGTGTTTCCAAGCACAAAATTAAATGTTCCCCAATAAAAAAAATTCAAAACAATAAAATCCTTCGATAATACCCGAAAAACACAAACACAGAGGCTGTAGCAATATCTGGGATTGAGTTAGCCAGAACAAAACCAGATATTTCCGGCTGCATCCGGTGATATTCGGACCAAATTGTGTGGAATTCATATGCAATGGACCGAGAAAATTACAGTAAAAATGGTTTGGAGAAAAGCAAAGTCTTTTCATTAGGCAAGTGCATAAAATGTCATCTATACAAACAGAAATGTCATGTTTGTTTGCCGCAGTTCCTCTAGCTTTCTCCCTAGGAATTACGAAAGTGTAGAGCTGGTGTCCCCATGATGAACCAATTAGTGTTTCTATGGTACAAAATTAAATGTTCCCTGATAAAAACATTCAAAACAATAAAGTCCATTGATAATATCCAGATAACACAAACACAGAGGCTGTCACAATATTTCGGATTGAGTTAGCCAAAACACAACTGGATATTTTTGGTTTCATCCATTGAAATCTGGACAAAGTCGTTTGGAATTCGTATGCAATGGACCGAGAAAATCACAGTGAAATTGGTTTTGGAGAAAAGCAAAGTCTTTTCTTTAGGAAAAGTGCGTAAAATGTCATCGATACAAACAGAAATATCAAGTTTGCTTGCCGCAGTTCCTCTAGCTTTCTCCCTAAAAATACGAATATGTTCAACTGGTTTCTCCATGTGGAACTAATTACTGTATCTAAGCTCAAAATAAAATGTTTCCGGATAAAAAACATTCAAAAAAATAAAGTCCATTGATAATATCCAGAAAACACAAACACAGAGGCTGTGGCAATATGTGGGATTGAGTTAGCCAAAACAAAACCGCATATTTCCGGTTTTATCCAGTCATATCCAGAAAAAGTCCCTTGGAATTCAGATGCAATGGACCGAGAAAATCACTGTAAAAATGGTTTTGGATCAAAGCAAAGTCTTTTCTTTAGGCAAGTGCATAAAA
Source organism: Lepus oiostolus (assembly GCA_036325905.1). NCBI lineage: Eukaryota > Metazoa > Chordata > Mammalia > Lagomorpha > Leporidae > Lepus > Lepus oiostolus. Next base: position 54,214,604 of record CM070808.1, on the reverse strand, counting down.
TGTCATCTATACAAACAGAAATATCATGTTTGTTTGTTGCAGTTCCTCTAGATTTCTCCCTAGAAAATACGAATGTTTAGAGCTTGTGTCTCCATGTGGAACCAATTAGTGTTTCCAAGCACAAAATTAAATATTCCTCGATAAAATAAAAATTCAAAACAATAAAGTCCTTTGATAATATCCGAAAAACTAAAACACAGAAGCTGTAGCAATATCTGGGATTGAGTTAGCCAGAACAAAATCAGATATTTCCGGATTCATCCGATGATATTTGGACCAACTGGTGTGGAATTCGTATGCAATGGACCGAGAAAATCACAGTAAAAATGGTTTGGAGAAAAGCAAAGTCTTTTCTTTAGGCAAGTGCATAAAATGTCATCTATACAAACAGAAATGTCATGTTTGTTTGTTGCAGTTCCTCTAGATTTCTCCCTAGAAAATACGAATGTTTAGAGCTTGTGTCTCCATGTGGAACCAATTAGTGTTTCCAAGCACAAAATTAAATATTCCTCGATAAAATAAAAATTCAAAAAAATAAAGTCCTTTGATAATATCTGAAAAACTAAAACACAGAAGCTGTAGCTTAAAGAAATTAAAGAAAGAAATTAGACAGGTTTAAAGAGAGAAAATAAGACAGCCTGGGTTTAAAATGGAGTCGCTTGGCTAACTGCATATTGTTCTGCTTTTGTACAAAATAGCTGGGCTTGCAAAATGCTTTCATGAGCTAATTGAACTTTAGTTAAACTTGTAGCATGTGATGATTGTGCTAATGCTTTTATGAGATAATGGAGCATGTGATAATTATTTTAGGAGCTATGTTAAGTTTTTGGTCATGATGACCCCGTGTTTATGCTTGCTCAAGGTCTTTTGTCCCCTCACCCTGGAAAAACCCTGCATCTTATGAGAATTTGTCATGCATCTTATGAGAATTTGTCATGCTGCGGTTTATCTTGTGATCCTTTGTGTCATGCTGTGGAGATATGCTAATGTTGTGGTTTTTAGTCTTAAATACTTTGAGCAGTTGATGATCGGGGCCTCTCTTCTCACACTGCACCAGAGGGTGTTGTTGTGCTTAAGAGTTTGGCCCATCTGCGCAGATGAAATAAACTTCCTCATGTTCTTTACAGCGATTGGAATGGAATTCGTGTTTCTGGGGTCGGTAGAAGTGTGGGACACCTTTCAGGGTCTTACATTCTTGGGGGCCCGTCCGGGATTCGAGACCCCAGACCCACGCTCCATTTTCCAATCGGAGGTAAGTTCTTTCTTTTTTTGATTCTGTAAAATTTTCTGTTGTTCTGTGGGCGCCCTTTTGAAATTGTGTCTATCTGTTCTTGTTTATATATGTCATATTGTCTAGGCGCCGATACCTGTATATTGTGCCTGCAGGACCTGTATCTGTATCGAGCCAGTAGTAGGAAAGGACAGACGTGTCCGCGACCCCTGGCTCGAACCACTGGAGGACGCTCCGGTGGTGGAGGGGACGTGGAATCCCCCTCCTGGAGGGGACGTGGAATCCCCCTCCGTCTGTAAGAGAAGCGAGGGGACGTGGAATCCCCCTCCTTCTTTAATTTTTGTTCCGTGGGAGGTGGCAGCTCCCCTCGGAAGGTTTTCTTCCCCGGGAGAGGGCTGGTGGCAGCAGCCGCTCCCGTGGTGGTTTCAGTTTTGTGGGGAAGTTTTGGTTTCTTCTTCCCCGGGAGAGGGCTGGTGGCAGCAGCCGCTCCCGTCGGTGGTTTCTGTTTTGTGGGGAAGCTTTGGTTTCGGTGTAAGTTTTTCTTTCCCGGGAGAGGGCTGGTGGCAGCAGCTGCTCCCGTCAGAAGTTTTGGTTTTGTTGCGCGCAGGTCTCGTCTTATTAGGGCGCGCAGGTCTTGTTCCATTGTTGTGTGCAGTGTATTTGTGAGTTTTGTAATTGTTATTTGTGTTTTAATATACTTTCCTTATTTGCCTTTCCCCTTCAATATGGGACAGGAATTAACTACACCTTTGAGTCTTACTTTATGAGTCTTAATTGGGAAAACTGCAATGCAAAGTTGTTTATGTTGTTTATCTGTTTTCAGTGTTTGAGTGATTACCCAACTGATCAGAAGTGTACTAATTGTTGGCCAAACCGCTTGACTCTGACAGCTTAAATTCTAAACTGAGTCTTCCAACTTTGGGCTTCCAGTCGGATCCCTGGAACTCTCAAAGGATGAGACTCTAAAATTTGTTAAAGTAAAATATATTAAAACTTAACGATGAAGATCTTTTTCAAAGTTATGTCCATGTTTGCTGTCCAGGAGGAGTTATTCTTATGTTACTTAAAAGCATGGAAATGTAATTTTGACTTTTAATTCAGAACTCAGTGTCTTAAGCCATCTAGGCATCAATGCTAAGCAAAATGTAAAAAAATGTATTGTACTTTTCACATCTTAAATTCGATAGGAGAGACTGTTTGAGTTTGTTAACATGTATTCTCATAGATTGTCTATACATAACAATTCAAGACTATGTAAAAGTAACTACAGGTATAAAGTTTCAGAAAATGTGAGCAAGTCATAAAAAGTTTTAAAAGGTTTGCAACTTTGAAATTGTTTACAGAGCTTTCTTTAAGTTAAGTGCTAATGCCCAGTTACAACAAAATACCTAAAAATGGTTTAAGTCTTAAAATCTGTTTTTGCAAAAATTGTAATGTCTATTTTAACAGTGTCTGCTGAATCAGTTACTCTGCCATTTCTAGAGTTAGGTCCTATAAGCTCTTTTGACTCTGTTAAGTAGTTCTAAATTATGTAAACCCTTATGTTCAAGGTTTTTATTTCTGGTTTATTCAACAACAGACATAAAATTCATGTTCTACCAAGGTGATCTATTGTGTACTCTACTGTCTCTGTTAAGTTCAAATTAGTAAAAAGCATTGTTAAGTATTATGATCAAATCTGGTTTAAAAGTGTAAAAATCACCCTGACTAATAAATGGCTATTATTTCAGGATGTTAAGGAATTCTATTTTGACCAGATACTCTAAGTTCTCTTGGCACCTTTAACAGACTTTCCAAGTTCTAAATTATCCGAACTTTTGACACCCCCAGAGGGCCCCTGGAGATGTCAAAAAGAGATCTCTCATCTTGCAGAGATAATAACCAATCGGCTGTTTAAATTAAAAGTGGTGCCAAGATGTAAAATGATGCTAAACTTCAGCTATAAACATGTTTCTTTCTAGCTGCTCCAGTATCTGGCTCAGAAGCCAGATCCTTTAAAGAGGGACTGATAAAGTCTCCGTTCAGCTAACGCTAAACAACCAGGCATTGCTAGTTCAAATGTATTGCTAGTTCAAATGTGGATCAAACGGGAGGTCTAGCCAAAAGGGAAACAAATAGTTAAGATTGTACAAACCTACAAAAATGTAATAATTAAATGGTTAATGCAAAATGTTAGCTCATTTGTTAATTGGACTGTGTGCGCCTCAACATGTCTGTTTATTGAAATGGTACTGTTTTTTTATGCTCCTGACATTGGTGCCCTTTTTGGAAACCAGAAGAGAAATGGAGAAGGAAAAAGCCGTCCTCCTCCTCCATATAACTGGGAAAGCGAGCCCTGACAGGACTTGCAGGGCCTGTTTTACTAACATTAATTTTACTACACTTAAATGGAATTCTGTAAAAGATTCAGTCTCTACTGCCAGACTCCCCTGAGGAGTTTAGCTGAAGGGGTTAAAGTTTTTTAGTTAAAATAGGGGAAGTTTAAAATGGGCTAAGAAAAAGGAACTAACTAGGATCCTGGCCACCACAGTTAACAGGAAGCAGAGTAAGGGAGAATCAGGGTAAACAGGGACCCCCGGAGACTGGCAAAAGCACAGAGAAGTGCCCAAAAGGACAAGTCTGCCTAAGGTCCGACTAACAACGATAATCTAGTGGTGCACATCTGCCACACGAGACTGAACTGACCGAAAACGGCCTCTGCAAGCCAGCAAGAGAAAAGAAGACAACAGCGGAGTGGTGAGACTGGGCGACAGCGGCCCCTCGGCCCCTCCCTCATTGGGACAATAGTGGGAGACGGCCGAACGAGGACAGTGGTCTGGGTTTCCACCTTCAACCCCCCGAGGACTCTGCTCGGCAGGCAGGGCTGATCGCTATGGACCATGCACTCCGTGCAGCTAAGAAAAAGGAGCAGGTGGCAATGCACAAGAACAGCAGGTACGCTCTCGCCACTATCCACGGGGAACTCAAAATGGACAGAGGCTTCATCAACCAGGAAGAAGAATTGCGCCAATGTTTCCCTGATTTGGACTACCAAAGGTACTGGGGTCAGACACCGGGCCGGCCTTCGTCTCTAGGGTAAGTCAGATGGTGGCACAGGTGTTGGAAATAGAAAGTTACATTGTGTTTATAGGGTAAGTCAGATGGTGGTAGCGGTAGCCAAGGTACTGGGGATATAGTTAGGTAAAACATATAATTAATGGTGGGGACTGGCACTAGAGACTGGGTCAAATTGCTGCTACACATTTTTATAACGCTACATATTTTTTATATGCTGCTACACTTTTGCAACTTCCTTAGGGCTTTCTTTAAAGGCTTCCTGAAGAAGCAGTCCTTGGCTCTGCTCTCCGAGCAGCGGAAGATGAGTGACTGCGAGTTTGCCTATGTACATATGCTGGCTTAGGACTATTTGCTGTATATCCTGAAGACGCCACAGCCTGGACAGGGATTGAGCAAGACGTCCAGAGTGCTGCAGAACGTCACCTTTTCCATCCAGCAAGAAGTGGAAGAGGCTCTGCTTTATACATAATTCTGGTTAAAAGACTTTTCTGGAAGTTACCAAACAGATCTGTGTGATATTGTCATTGCTAAAAAAGAAATATTGCTGACCCTTAGTAACAAAAGTAAAATTGTTTATCACTCACGCCTTGGTCCTGACCCAGCAGTGCCAAAGTTTAAAAATGAAGGACATAAAAGAAAAGAGTATTGTTGGTGAAAAGGGTTTAAAAGAGAGAGAGCTTTTTATATAAGGAAAGGACATGGTTTGTCAGAATGACTTTATCCGGATAGCTAGTTTACTCTAGACTGAAATGGAATTGGTAAAATGTTTACAGTAAGTCAAAGAGGGTGTGTGAAAGTCACAAAGAGTATTCGGGTCAATTCAGCTGAACAGGCACCAGGTATTAACCCAAATTTGTATGACTTCTTCAGGGATGTGTTTTCTGTTTTTGTCTCTGTTGTATTTTAAACTCTGATGCCTTTTTGTAACTTTTTATTTTGCGGGGCGGGGCATACTTCCCCCACCCCGCAGACTTGCTTCTGTGCTCATAGGATTGGCTGTAAGGCACAGAGATGTGCTTGCAATACTTTTATTTTGTTTTACCCTGGTGATGGGCAGCCAACATATCCCAATGAAGATCACGTGGGAGGTAAGAGCTGGTACCGCTGAGGTTGTGTGGTCCGTTACCCGCGTGGCCCCTTCTGGGATATGGTGGCCCTCCTTGCACCCCAATGTCTGTTAATTGGTTGTAAAAAAAACACCTGGGATATCTCCGGCCTGTTTTATGATCAGACTCCCCTATGAAACAAAGGACCGGGCGGAAGCGTATTTTAAACACCCTGCTTCCTTATTTTTATTTCAGGCCTTTACAAAATTTAAAAAGTAATTCCTAAAATTTTAAGATTAAAATTTGACCAAAAGAAAAGGGGGGAATGAAAGAAATTAAAGAAAGAAATTAGACAGGTTTAAAGAGAGAAAATAAGACAGCCTGGGTTTAAAATGGAGTCGCTTGGCTAACTGCATATTGTTCTGCTTTTGTACAAAATAGCTGGGCTTGCAAAATGCTTTCATGAGCTAATTGAACTTTAGTTAAACTTGTAGCATGTGATGATTGTGCTAATGCTTTTATGAGATAATGGAGCATGTGATAATTATTTTAGGAGCTATGTTAAGTTTTTGGTCATGATGACCCCGTGTTTATGCTTGCTCAAGGTCTTTTGTCCCCTCACCCTGGAAAAACCCTGCATCTTATGAGAATTTGTCATGCATCTTATGAGAATTTGTCATGCTGCGGTTTATCTTGTGATCCTTTGTGTCATGCTGTGGAGATATGCTAATGTTGTGGTTTTTAGTCTTAAATACTTTGAGCAGTTGATGATCGGGGCCTCTCTTCTCACACTGCACCAGAGGGTGTTGTTGTGCTTAGGAGTTTGGCCCATCTGCGCAGATGAAATAAACTTCCTCATGTTCTTTACAGCGATTGGAATGGAATTCGTGTTTCTGGGGTCGGTTGAAGTGTGGGACACCTTTCGGGGTCTTACATAGCAATATCTGGGATTGAGTTAGCCAGAACAAAATCAGATATTTCCGGATTCATCCGATGATATTCGGACCAACTGGTGTGGAATTCGTATGCAATGGACCGAGAAAATCACAGTAAAAATGGTTTGGAGAAAACCAAAGTCTTTTCATTAGGAAAGTGCATAAAATGTCATCTATAAAACAGAAATGTCATGTTTGTTTGCCGCAGTTCCTCTACCTTTCTCCCTAGAAAATACGAAAGTGTAGAGCTGGTGTCCCCTGATGAACCCATTAGTGATTCTATGGTAGAAAATTAAATGTTCCCTGATAAAAACATTCAAAACAATAAAGTCCATCGACAATATCCAGAAAACACAAACACAGAGACTTTCATAATATTTCGCATTGATTTGCCAAAACAAAACCTCATATTTCCGGTTTTATCCAGTCACATCCGGACAAACTGGTGTGGAATTCGTATGCAATGGACCGAGAAAATCACAGTAAAAATGGTTTTGGAGAAAAGCAAAGTCTTTTCGTTAGGCAAGTGCATAAAATGTCATCTATACAAACAGAAATATCATGTTTGTTTGCCGCAGTTCCTCTAGCTTTTCCCTAGAAAATACGAATCTGTAGCACTGGTGTCTCCATGTGGAACCAATTAGTGTTTCAACGGTACAAAATTAAATGTTCCCTGATAAAAACATTCAAACAATGAAGTCCACCGATAATATCCAGAAAACACAAAAAAAGAAACTTTCACAATATTTCGCATTGAGTTAGCCAAAACACAAACAGATATTACTGGTTTCATCCTGTCATATCCGGAAAAAGTCGTTTGAAATTCGGATGCAGTGGACCAAAAAAATCACAGTAAAAATGCTTTTGGAGAAAAGCAAAGTCTTTTCGTTAGGCAATTGCATAAAATGTCATCGATACAAACAGAAATATCATGTTTGTTTGGTGCAGTTCCTCTAGCTTTCTCCCTAGAAAATACAGATGTGTAGAGCCTGTGTTTCCATGTGGAACCAATTAGTGTTTCCAAGCACAAAATTAAATGTTCCCCGATAAAAAAAATTCAAAACAACAAAGACCTTTGATTATATCCGAAAAACAAAAACACAGGGGCTGTGGCAATATCTGGGATTGAGTTAGCTTGAACAAAACCAGATATTTCTGGCTTCATCCAGTCATATCCGGACAATCTGTTGTGGAATTCATATGCAATAGACCAAGAAAACCACAGTAAAAATGCTTTTGGGAAAAGCAAATTCTTTTCATTGGGCAGGTGCATAAAATGTCATCTATACAAACAGAAATATCATGTTTGTTTGCCGCAGTTCCTCTAGCTTTCTCCCTAAAAAATACAAAAGTGTAGAGCTGGTGTCCCTGTGATGAACCAATTAGTGTTTCTAGTGTACAAAATTAAATGTTCCCTGATAAAAACTTTCAAAACAATAATGTCCATCGATAATATCCAGAAAACAGAAACACAGAAACTTTCACAATATTTCGCATTGAGTTAGCCAAAACAAAACCGCATATTTCCAGTTTTATCCAGTCATATCCAGAAAAAGTCGTTTGGATTTCAGATGCAATGGACTGAGAAAATCACAGTAAAAATGGTTTTGGAGAAAAGGAAAGTCTTTTCATTAGGCAAGTGCATAAAATGTCATCTATACAAACAGAAATATCATGTTTGTTTGTTGCACTTGCTCTAGATTTCTCCGTAGAAAATACGAATATGTAGAGCTGGTGTCTCCATGTGGAACCAATTAGTGTTTTCAAGTACAAAATTAAATGTTCCTCAATAAAATAAAAATTCAAAAAATAAAGTCCTTCGAAAATATCCGAAAAACACAAACACAGAGGCTGTAGCAATATCTGGGATTGAGTTAGCCAGAACAAATCAGATATTTCCGTCTTCATCCGGTGATATTCGGACCAAATGGTGTGGAATCGTAGGCAATGGACCGAGAAAATAACAGTAAAAATGGGTTCGAGATAACCAAAGTCTTTTCCTTAGGCAAGTGCATAAAATGACATCTATAGAAACAGAAATGTCATGTTTGTTTGCCGCAGTTCCTCTAACTTTCTCCCTAGAATATAGAAAAGTGTAGAGCTGGTGTCCCCATGATGAACCAATTAGTGTTTCTACGGTACAAAATTAAATGTTCCCTGATAAAAACATTCAAAACAATAAAGTCCATCGACAATATCCAGAACACACAAACATAGAAACTTTCATAATATTTCGCATTGAGTTAGCCAAAACAAAACCACATATTTCTGGTTTTATCCAGTCATATTCGGAAAAAGTCGTTTGGAATTCAGATGCAATGGACCGAGAAAATCACATTAAAAATGGTTTGGGAGAAAAGCAAAGTCTCTTCGTTAGGCAAGTGCATAAAATGTCATCTATACAAACAGAAATATGTTGCTTGTGCAGTTCTTCTAGCTTTCTCCAAAGAAAATACGAATGTGTAGAGCTTGTGTCTCCCTGTGGAACCAATTAGTGTTTATAAGCACAAAATTGAATGTTCCCTGATAAAAAATATTCAAAACAATAAAGTTCGTGGATAATATCAGGAATACACATACACCGAGGCTGTAGCAATATCTGGGATTGAATTAGCCAAAACAGAACCGGATATTTCTGGTTTCATCCAGTCATATCCGGACAAACTGGTGTGCAATTCGTATGCAATGCACCAAGAAAATCAGAGTAAAAATGGCTTTGGAGAAAAGCAAAGTATTTTCGTTAGGCAAGTGCATAAAATGTCATCTATACAAACCGAAATATTGTGTTTGTTTGCAGCAGTTCCTCTAGCTTTCTCCCTAGAAAATACGAAAGTGTAGAGCTTGTGTCTCCATGTGGAACCAGTTACTGTATCCAAGCTCAAAATAAAATGTTCCCTCATAAAAAGCATTCAAAAAAATAAAGTCCGTTGATTATATCCAGAAAACACAAACACAGAGGCTGCAGAAATATCTGGAATTCAGTTAGCCAAAACAAAATCAGAGATTTCCGGTTCCATCCAGTCACATCCTGATAAACTGGTGTGGATTTCGTATGCAATGGACCGAGATAATCACAGTAAATATGGTTTGGGAGAAGAGCAAAGTCTTTTCGTTAGGCAAGTGAATGAAATGTCATTTATACAAACAGAAATATCATGTTTGTTTGCCACAGTCCCTCTAGCTTTCTCCCTAGAAAATACGAATGTGTAGAACTGGTGTCCCCATGATGAACCAATTAGTGTTTCAACGGCACAAAATAAAATGTTCCCTGATAAAAACATTCAAAGCAATAAAGTCCATCGATAATATCCAGAAAACAAAAACACAGAGGCTGCAGCAATATTTCAGATTGAGTTAGCCAAAGCAACTGGATTTTTCTGGAATAATCCAGTCATATCCGGACAAAGTGCTGTGGAATTCATATGAAACGGCCTGAGAAAATCAGAGTGAAAATGGTTTTGGAGAAAAGCAAAGTCTTTTCGTTAGGCAAGTACATAAAATGTAATGTATACAAACAGAAATATCATGTTTGTTTGCCGCAGTTCCTCTAGCTTGCTCCCTAGAAAATACGAATGTGTACAGCTGGTGTCTCCAATGGAACCAATTAATGGTACCAAGAACAAAATTAAATGTTCCCTGATAAAAAACTTTCGAAACAATAAATTCCGTGGATAATATCAGGAATACACAAACACAGTGGCTGTAGCAATACCTGGGATTGAGTTAGCCAGAACAAAATCAGATATTTCTGGCTTCATCCGGTGATAATCGGACCAACTGGTGTGGAATTCGTATGCAATGGACCGAGAAAATCACAGTAAAAATGGTTTGGAGAAAACCAAAATCTTTTCGTTAGGCAAGTGCATAAAATGTCATCTATACAAACAGAAATATCATGTTTGTTTGCCGCAGTTCCTCTAGCTTTCTCCCTAGAAAATACGAATGTGTACAGCTGGTGTCCCCATGATGAACCAATTAGTGTTTCTATGGTACAAAATTAAATGTTCCCTGATAAAAACATTAAAAACAATAAAGTCCATCGATAATATCCAGAAAACACAAACACAGAAACTTTCATAATATTTCGCTTTGAGTTAGAAAAAAAAAAAACCGCATATTTCCGGTTTAATATAGTAATATCCGGAAAAAGTCGTTTGGAATTCAGATGCAATGGACCAAGAAAATCATAGTAAAAATGGTTTTGGAGAACAGCAAATCTTTTCGTTAGGCAAGTGCATAAAAAGTCATCTATACAAACAGAAATATCATGTTTATTTCCTGCAGTTCCTCTAGCTTTCTCCCTAGAAAATATCAATGTGTAGAGCTGGTGTTTCCATGTGGGACCAATTAGTGTTTCCAAGCACAAAATTAAATGTTCCCCGATAAAAAAAAATTCAAAACAATAACATCCTTCGACAATACCTGAAAAACACAAACACAGAGGCTGTAGCAATATTTCGGATTGAGTTAGCCAAAACAAAACCGGATATTTCTGGTTTCATCCAGTCATATCCGGACAAACTGGTGTGGAATTCGTATGCAATGGACCGAGAAAAATATAGTAAAAATGGCCGCAGTTCCGCTAGCTTTCTCTCTAAAAATATGAATATGTTCAACTGGTGTCTCCATGTGGAACCAATTACTGTATCTACGCTCAAAATAAAATGTTTCCGGATAAAAAACATTCAAAAAAATAAAGTGCATCGATAATATCCCGAAAACAAAAACACAGAGGCTGTAACAATATCTGGGAATGAGTTAGCCAAAACAAAACCGGATATTTCCGGTTTCATCCAGTCATATCCGGTCAAACTGGTGTGAATTCGTATGCGATTGACCAAGAAAATCACAATATAAATGGTTTTGGAGAAAAGCAAAGTCTTTTCGTTAGGCAATTGCATAAAATGTCATCTATACAAACAGAAATATCATGTTTGTTTGGCGCAGTTCTTCTAGATTTCTCCCTAGAAAATACAGATATGTAGAGCCTGTGTTTCCATGTGGAACCAATTAGTGTTTCCGAGCACAAAATTAAATGTTACCAGATAAAAAAAAATTCAAAACAACAAAGACCTTTGATTATATCCGAAAAACAAAAACACAGAGGCTGTAGCAATATCTGGGATTGAGTTAGCTAGAACAAAACCAGATATTTCCGGCTTCATCCAGTCATATCCGGACAATCTGGCGTGGAATTCGTATGCAATAGACCAAGAAAACCACAGTAAAAATGCTTTTGGGAAAAGCAAAGTCTTTTCGTTAGGCAAGTGCATAAATTGTCATCTATACAAACAGAAATATCATGTTTGTTTGCCGCAGTTCCTCTAGCTTTCTCCCTAGAAAACAGAAAATTGTAGAACTGGTGTCCCCATGATGAACCATTTAGTGTTTCTACGGTACAAAATTAAATGTTCCCTGATAAAAACATTCAAAACAATAAAGTTCATCGACAATATCCAGAACACACAAACATAGAAACTTTCATAATATTTCGCATTGAGTTAGCCAAAACAAAACCACATATTTCCGGTTTTATCCAGTCATATCCGGAAAAAGTCGTTTGGAATTCAGATGCAATGGACCGAGAAAATCACAGTAAAAATGGTTTTGGAGAAAAGCAAAGTCTCTTCGTTAGGCAAGTGCATAAAATGTCATCTATACAAACAGAAATATCATGTTTGTTTGTTGCACTTGCTCTAGATTTCTCCCAAGAAAATACGAATATGTAGAGCTGGTGTCTCCATGTGGAACAAATTAGTGTTTCCAAGCACAAAATTAAATGTTCCTCAATAAAATAAAAATTCAAAAAATAAAGTCCTTCGAAAATATCCGAAAAATAAAACACAGAGGCTTTAGCAATATCTGAGATTGAGTTAGCCAGAACAAATCAGATATTTCTGGCTTCATCCGGTGATATTCGGACCAATTGGTGTGGAATCGTATGCAATGGACAGAGAAAACCACAGTAAAAGTGGTTTCGAGTTAACCAAAGTCTTTTCGTTAGGCAAGTGCATAAAATGTCATCTATACAAACAGAAATATCATGTTTGTTTGCCGCAGTTCCTCTACCTTTCTCCCTAGAAAATAGAAAATTGTAGAACTGGTGTCCCCATGATGAACCAATTAGTGTTTCTATGGTACAAAATTAAATGTTCCCTGATAAAAACATTCAAAACAATAAAGTCCATCGACAATATCCAGAACAAACAAACATAGAAACTTTCATAATATTTCGCATTGAGTTAGCCAAAACAAAACCACATATTTCCGGTTTTATCCAGTCATATCCGGAAAAAGTCGTTTGGAATTCAGATGCAATGGACCGAGAAAATCACAGTAAAAATGGTTTTGGAGAAAAGCAAAGTCTCTTCGTTAGGAAAGTGCATAAAATGTCATCTATACAAACAGAAATATCATGTTGCTTGCTGCAGTTCTTCTAGCTTTCTCCGTAGAAAATACGAATGTGTAGAGCTTGTGTCTCCCTGTGGAACCTATTAGTGTTTATAAGCACAAAATTGAATGTTCCCTGATAAAAAACATTCAAAACAATAAAGTCCGTGGATAATATCAGGAATACACATACACCGAGGTTGTAGCAATATCTGGAATTGAATTAGCCAAAACAGAACCGGATATTTCCGGTTTCATCCAGTCATATCCGGACAAACTGGTGTGCAATTCGTATGCAATAAACTAAGAAAATCACAGTAAAAATGGCTTTGGAGAAAAGCAAAGTCTTTTCATTAGGCAAGTGCATAAAATGTCATCTAAACAAACAGAAATATTGTGTTTGTTTGCAGCAGTTCCTCTAGCTTTCTCCCTAGAAAATACGAATGTGTAGACCTGGTGTTCCCATGATGAACCAATTAGTGTTTCCCAGAACTAAATTAAATAATCCCTGATAAAAAATTGCAAAACAATAAAGTCCATCGATAATATCCAGAAAACACAAACACCGAGGCTTTCACAATATTTCGGATTGAGTTAGCCAAAACACAACCGGATATTTCAGGTTTCATCCATTCATATCCGGACAAACTGGTGCGGAATTCCTATGCAATGGACCGAGAAAATCACAGTACAAACGGTTTTGGAGAATAGCAAAGTCTTTTCGTTAGGCAAGTGCATAAAATGTCATCGATACAAACAGAAATATCATGTTTGTTTTTCGCAGTTCCTCTAGATTTCTACCTAGAAAATACGAATGTGTAGAGCTGGTGTCCCCATGATGAACCAGTTAGTGTTTCTATGGTACAAAATTAAATGTTCCCTGATAAAAATATTCAAAACAATAAAGTCCATCGATAATATCCAGAAAACACAAACACAGAGGCTTTCACAATATTTCGGATTGAGTTAGTCAAAGCACAACCGGATATTTCTGGTTACATCCAGTCATATCCGGAAAATTTGTTTGGAATTTGATGCAATGGACCGAGAAAATCACAGTAAAAATGCTTTTGGAGAAAAGCAAAGTCTTTTCGTTAGGCAAGTGCATAAAATGTCATCTATACAAACAGAAATATCATGTTTGTTTGCCGCATTTCCTCTAGCTTTCCCCTAGAAAATAGGAATATGTAGAGCTGGTGTGTCCATGTGGAACCAATTACTGTATCCAAGCTCAAAATAAAATGTTCCCTGATAAAAAACATTCAAAAGAATAAAGTCCGGATAGGAAATTTGGAGAGCGGCAACATGGCAGAATAGGCAGGGAGCACACTATTAGTCCGGCGGAGAGACAGTTTATTATAAGTTGAGATACTGCAGGGTCAAGGAAGAGCAGGGGAAGAAACAGCAGAGGAAACACTTCTGGAACTAGTGATTCACAGTGGACCTGCGTGGAATGCGTGGGAGCCCAAGTTCGGGACACCAGCGGCAGACTCAACACACCAGCGCTGGAACGTGAGGTGAGCCGAACCTCAATAGCCCGAGACACCAGCGGGCAAGTGGAAAGAGGTGGCTAGAGGGAACGAGGCTTGAAACTCCGTGGGGAAAAATTCACCAGGCTAACTAGAAGAGAGAGAGGAAAAAAATAAAAAAAAGTGACCGATACGGACACCAGTTTCTCTCTCTCTGCTCACCTCTCAAAGGTGAACAAGACAGAGCAGGCTCCATTTTGGACATACGTCATAAGCAGGGCGACCTCATGTCTGCACCGGCCCTGAGCCTAGCAGAAACACCTGACTCTGGGGGGAGGGGTGAAATAACAGGAGGTTAGGATCTAACTTGACAACCCAGTGGGAGACTGCAGGAGAATTGGAGCCCACACTGAGGGCAGCACAGATTCCCTGTGTGGTCCTTGGGAAAGAGCTTCCGATCTCTGGCTCCTGTGGGTATATCATTTGCCTGCTAACTACCTCCAATTACGTTCAGCTGTGCAGAATTACTTCCCTTTTGAATCAAAAAAAGAAAGAGACATTTGCCACACCTAACCTGGGAGTGTCATCTTTGACACACCCTCAACCCTGAGGAACCAAACACAGCTCTCAGTCCACACTCATCTCAAGCCTCTAAGACTCCACTGAAAGCAGACAGTCCACTTAATATAGAGCCATAGTGTAACAAGAAAAAGCACCACAGTGAAGAAACCAAATATCTCCAACATGCCAAACAACAAACACAAAAACCAAGCTAACGAGAACAAGGAAGAAACTATGACGCCCCCAAATGAAAAAGACACCCCAATTCAAGATTATGAAGACAATGAGATCGAATAAATCCAAGAAGCGTATCTCAAAAAATTGATAAGAACACTAAGAAGTTCTCAATAACAAATTCTTGAACTACAGAATCCTTAATGGACAAGATAGAAAATCTCTCTCGTGAAAATGAAATATTAAGGAGGAGGGAATAGGAAGGGAGCACATTGATAGTTCATCAAGACACACATTAATAAAAGTGGAGATACTGCAGGGTCAAGGAAGAGTAGGGGATGAAACAGCAGAGGAAATTCTTCCGGAACTAGTGATTCACAGTGGACCTGTGTGGAGAGCGTGGGAGCCCAAGTTCGGGACACCAGGGGCAGACTCAACGCACCAGCGCTGGAACGCGAGGTGAGCCGAATCTCAATACCCTGAGACACCAGCGGGCAAGCGGAAAGAGGAGACTAGAGGGAACGAGGCTTGAAACTCCGTGGGGAAAAGTTCACCAGGCTAACTAGAAGAGAGAGAGGAAAAAAAAAAGTGACCGATACGGACACGAGTTTCTCTCTCTCCGCTCACCTCTCGAAGGCAAGCAAGACAAAGAGCAGGCGCCATTTTGGAGATATGTCATAAGCAGGGTGACCTCATGTCTGCACCGGCCCTGAGCCTAGCAGAAACACCTGACTCTGGGGGGAGGGGTGAAATAACAGGAGATTAGCATCTAACTTGGCAACCCAGTGGGAGACTGCAGGAGAATTGGAGCCCACACTGAGGGCAGCACAGATTCCCTGTGTGGTCCTTGGGAAAGAGCTTCCGATCTCTGGCTCCTGTGGGTATATCATTTGCCTGCTAACTACCTCCAATTACGTTCAGCTGTGCGGAATTACTTCCCTTTTGAATCAAAAAAAGAAAGAGACATTTGCCACACCTAACCTGGGAGTGTCATCTTTGACACACCCTCAACCCTGAGGAACCAAACACAGCTCTCAGTCCACACTCATCTCAAGCCTCTAAGGCTCCACCGAACGCAGACAGTCCACTTAATATAGAGCCATAGTGTAACAAGAAAAAACACCACAGTGGAGAAACCAAATATCTCCAACATGCCAAACAACAAATGGAAAAACCGAGGTAACAAGAACAAGGAAGACACTATGACGCCCCCAAATGAAAAAGACACCCCAATGCAAGATTATGAAGATGATGAGATAGAAGATATGCAAGAAGCAGATCTCAAAAAATTGATAAGAACATTAAGAAGTTCTCAAAAACACATTCTTGAACTACAGAAATACTTAATGGACAAGATAGAAAATCTCTCTCGTGAAAATGAAATATTAAGGAGGAATCAAAATGAAATGAAACAACTAGTGGAACAAGAAACTTT